>CM066033.1:1176300841-1177589799 GCA_033557465.1 Ichthyophis bannanicus | reverse complement strand
ATGGTGTGGTATCTACTTCATTCCCATTTTTATAATATTTGAGAGTCACAGGTGATCCTTCTCCAGGACTTTCTTTAGTAAAAACAGAGCAGAAGTATTCATTTAGCAATTTCGCTTTTTCAGTGTCACTTTCCACCAGTCCGTTCACAGCACTTCTGAGTCCTGCAATTCCACCTCTGATCTTCTTCCTTTTCCCGAATATACCTGAAGAAGGTTTTGTCCCCACACTTTGCATCTTTAGCCATCTTTTCCTCAGCCTTTGATTTTGCTATCCTTATTTCTCTCTTTGTCTCTTTGAGTTTGATCCTGTATTCATTTCTGTGTTCCTCTGTTTGCGAGCTTTTGAATCTTGCGAAAGCTGTGTTTTTTTGCCTTTATTTGAGCGGCCACTTCTTTGGAAAACCAAATGGGTTTTCTTCTCCTCTTGTTTTTTGTTTACTTTTGTTACATATTTATTTGTTGCCCCTTTTATTGCCATCTTTAGTTTAGCCCATAGCAATTCCACTTCCCTTATCTCCTTCCACTCTGTCAGCTCCTCCTTTAGGTACTCGGCCATTTTATTGAAGTCGGTGTTTTTGAAGTTTAGGACTTTGAGCTTGCTATGATTGGCTTGTACCATGGATTTTATCTCAAACCACACCATGTGATGATCGTTACTGCTCACAGGGGCACTCACGCAGACATTCGACACGCTATCACCGTTGGTGAGCACTAAATCCAGCGTTGAGTTTTCCCTGGATGGATCCATCACCATTTGTCTAAGTAACGCATCTTGGAGAGCATCCACAATTTCTTTGCTTCTTTCCAGATTGGCAGAAGGAGTAATCCAATCCACATCAGGTAGATTAAAGTCTTCCAATATGATTGCTTCCCCTTTTGTGGCTATCTTGGCAATATCTATAATCAATTTGTTATCTATCTCTTCAATTTGTGTTGGAGGTCTGTAGACTACAGCAGTATGGATGACAGTGCCATCTCTTCTTTCCAACACAATCCAGAGTGCTTCTTCTTTTCCCCATGCCCCCTGAATTTCAGTAGCTTTAATATTGCTTTTGACATACAAGGCTACTCCTCCTTCTCTTCCATTTTCTCTGTCTCTTCTGAATAGATTATAGCCAGGTATGGCTATATCCCAATCATGCGATTTGTTTAGTCATGTTTCTGTAATGGCCACGATGTCCAAATCCATTTCCACCATTAGGGCTTCCAGGTCCGGAACTTTGTTGGCTAAGCTTCGAGCATTTGTGCTCATTGCTTTCCAGCATTTACCTGGCTTATGTATATTTAGCATTGATTTTGTTCTGCCTACATCTTCCCACTTGTTTTTGATGTGTGGTTTAAAAGTGTGGCTGTTTCTGATTTTAATCTGATTTTGCCAGGGGTGACATCCAGAGTTTGACCTTCTAGATCCGTCACCCCCTTTTTCTAGTTTAAATGCATATCCACATATTGATTCAATTTTTCACTTAGGATTCTTTTCCCTGTGACAGAGAGATGTAGTCCATCAGCACAGTATAGTCTCTTGTTGTTCCATCTGTTACCCCAGTCGCCAATAAATCTGAATCCTTCTTGTTTGCACCAGGTCTGGAGCCATGTATTAAAGCTGTTAATGTGATGCAGCCTTTTTGCCCCCTTACAAAGCACAGGAAGAACCTCTGAGAATGCAACAGTGTTAACAATGGGCTTGAGTTTCTCTCGCAGAGATTGGACGTCCTTTTGGACTGTAGAGGCACTGTTTCTAGTCAGGTCATTTGTGCCCAAGTGGATAACAACATCAAGTTTGGAGTGTTCACTTTCTGTGCAAAATACTTCAACAATGTGGTCTGTGTTCTTGCTGGCTGAAGAGCCTGGGAGGCACCTGACTATCTTCTCTCCTTTGAACTGTGTTCCCAAGTTGATGCCACTGATGATGGAATCTCCAAGTAGTAGTAGTTTGCTGTTTGATGAGGTTTTCTTCATATTTCGTCCTTTAGCAGGAGATTGGGAAGTGTCTGTCTCATCTATGGGCCCTCCAGTTTCTTTGGATTGGGCATCCTCATTCGCCAAGGCAGAGAAGGCATTATGCAGGGATATCTCAAGATGCATAGGATGCCTCTGTGTCACAAGTTGCAATCTACCAGAACCCACTGTGGTCCATTTGTTCCTGGGGTGTTTCATACTTGGTGGGAGTGGTGGTGGACTTTGTTCAGTTTGTATCTTAGAAGATGTGCACTTCATTGCAACCATTTCCTCCCTCAGTTCCTCATCCTCATTAGCCTAGGCAGAGAAGGCATTATGCAGGGATATCTTTTGATGCATAGGATGTCTGTGTGTTACAGGTCTCAATCTACCAGAACCCACTGTGATCCACTTGTTCCTTGGGTGTTTGATGCTTTGTGGGAGTGATGGTGGATATTGTTCAGTTTGTATCCTAGAAGAGGTGCACTTCATTGCAGCCAGTTCCTCCCTCAGTAGGGTCACCTCCTTATGCATGGCTGCTAGGTCTTCCCTTAGTAGAGTTAGTTCTTTATGCAGGGCAGCTGACCTGAGGCACATAGGACAAGCTCTGAGGTTCCAAATGATTTGTCTTGGAATGAAAGTACTGCAGTTATTGCACCGAATAGATGACATGCTGAATAAGCAGTCCTAGAAGGAGAAGAGGAAGAAGAAAAAAGGAGGAAGAAGATGTGGGCTCTAACCCAAGTTAAAGGGATAGATGGCAATGTATGCAAGTACTATATAGGCAATGCAGCCCCTGGGGTGGGTGGGGCGAGGGGTAGGGTGGGCGGGAACCTAAGTGTCTCTGGCCAGTAGGTTGTTCCTGAACTGGGGACACCCACAGATATCTGCTCCAAGGCTACCAAGAAAAGCAGTAAATCAGATTATCCCCAAGCTTTACATTAAAGCTTAATTTATAAGCACAGTTAATCTTAATCCACAGCTCCTGCAGCTCCTGCAGCCAGTCTCAGACCCGTAGGTGTGGTCACAGGCCAGCTGTGAGATGAGAGCAAAAACCTTTCTCCTCCCTCCTCCTTGAAGAAGCAAGCTTTCTCCACAGATTTAAACCTTTGTTATCTGGATACTCAGGTCCCAGTAGGCTGAATATCCCCAAGCTTAATTTATAAGCACAGTTAATCTTAATATTCGCAATTCCCACAAAACAGACAGTTAAACTCTTAAACCAGCAGAGATGAGAAAGAAAATTAGAGTCTTAGCTTTGTGAAATATCCACAGCTCAGGACTCTCCGCTAATGGGCAAACATATTCCCTTGAGCTAGGCTCAAGGAGGCTGTTTTAGAACATCCCGACAACAGCAATGAATACATATGTAGCTCACATACAGGTAGAAAAGGTAACAGGGAAAATCAGAAGGATACTTGGGTGCATAGGGAGTGGAATAACCAGCGGGATAAAGGAGGTGATAATGCCTCTGTGTAAGTCTCTGGTGAGATCACATTTTGAGTGCAATTATGGAGACCACAACTTCAAAAAGATATAAACAGGATGAAGTCATTCTAGGGCAGTGTTTCTTAACCCAGTCCTCGGTCAGATCTAGGCCAGTCAGCTTTTCGGGATTCCCACAATGAATATGCATAAGATATATTTATATCCACTGCCTTCATTGTATGAAAACCTGAAAATCCGACTGGCCTAGGTGTGCCTCAAGGGCTGGGTTGAGAAACACTGCTGTAGGATGACTATTAAAATGGTCAGTGACTTTCATCATAAAGCATAAAGGAACAGACTTAAAGAACTCAAAATGTATACTTTGGAAGAAAGGTGGGATAGGGGAGATATGATAGAGGCATTTAAATACCTCTATTGCAGAGATACTCAAATCCAGTCCTGGAGGGTCTCTAACCAGTCAGGTTTTCGGGATATCCCTAATGAATATGCATGAGATATATTTGCATGCACTGCCTTCATTGTATTTGAATGTATCTCATGCATATTCATTAGGGATATCCCGAAAACCTGACTGGTTTGTGGCCCTCCAGGACTGGATTTGAGTACCCCTGCTCTATGTCATAAATGCACAGGAGGTTGTCCTATTTCGATAGACAGGAAGCTCTGGGATGAGAGAGTATAAAATGAAGGTGAAAGAGAAGAGACTCAGGAATAATCTATGGCCATATTTCTTTATGGAAAAGATGATGGATGTGTGGGACAGCCTCCCAGTGAAGGTGGTGTAGATGAAAACTATATCACAAAGGACTCCAAGGGAAAGGAAGAGATTGTAGAGCTTATTAGTTGGTATGTATGAATGGGCTGACTGGCATGGCCATATGGTCTTTATCTGCTTTCATTTTCTCTTTTTCTATGTTGCTATGTGGAAGTGGTTCATTGCAGGTTAGCCCTTCCCCCCCCCCCCCCCACCCTCCACCCTCTCCTATCTTCTTGGCAGTATAATAAGTCACTTCTCTGCTCTATTGGGCTGAATATTGTCATGTCTTCTAAAATGGACATTAATCTTCCACCCTTATTGTTCAGATGATAATACTGGAAGTAAAAGGAGTGTGAAAATCAAACCCAATGAGACATACATTTCAAAGGTCACTGATCTGTTCTGAGAACTCTAAAGGTACAAGTTACATGCAATTCCCATAATATATGATACTGAGAAAGTCTGTGAACCTCATAAGATGCTCTGCATTTTAGCACAATCTGTTCTCAAAGCATGATTAGATCACAATGTAAACCTTGATAAGACAGGAAGATAACCACATGGAATAAATACAAAAGTGGGAAATAACACAAATACAGTGGAAAATACAGAGTGGTACTCCAGAAACCCTTTGTAGATCAAGAACGGACATATGAATGCATAAGGAGAGGTGAACTGAGACCGAAGGATAAGATATTGATAGCTGCAGCCCAGGATAGTGGGTTACAGACAAGATGGTTTACACTGAGTACTGAAAAAAACCTGGCAAAACAGACATATGTAGATATGTAGATTCATGAGATAAGGAAAACAACCAATACAATCTATGCCAAATTATGAACTTTGAGAAACCTCCAACCTTTACTAAACCCTGATTCTTTTCATACTGTCTCCCATGCTCTCACTACTCCTACCCTTGACTATTGTAACCTCATCTACCAAGCCCTCCCTAAAAACAGTATCCATCCCCTCCAAATGGCACAGAACACTATAGCTCGCCTAATTACAAATAATTCCAGATGCACTCACAGAACTCCAATCCTCTATGACCTCCATTGGCTCCCATACTATCCAGGATAAAATTTAAAAACATCACTCTCATACACAAAATTATCCATAACGAATTAGCCCCATGCCTATCTTCTCTTCTATCCCAAACTAATAATACCAGATCACGCCGCTCTAACACCAAAAACCTCCTAAATATACCTTCACTAAAGAAAACGTGTAAACAAACCACCTGCAACAGGGCCTTTTCTCTTTACGTCCCCTCTTTATGGAACTCCCTCCCATGCGAACTACATAATTGCCCCGACCATTCTGAATTCCTCAAAAAAACTCAAAACCCACTTCTACCAAGAACACTTCTCCCTGCCCCCTTAACTCACTATTCCTGTATGCTCCCCTCATCTCTACTTCCCCCATCCCTTAGTGCCCTGCCTACATCTCCACCCAACTTCCCCTTTCACTAATTAACCTGTAAATATGTATATAGTTCTGTGTTGATTTATGGATGCTCATATTCAAAAGTTTACGTTCCATGTACAATAGATGTGACACACTTATGTTATGCTCCATGTAAATCGTCTTTAATTATAGAAAGACAGTATATAAAAACAAATAAATAAATAAATAAATAAATTCTGTATGAAAGATCTGGAAATGGTGATTCACTTCTTAGCTGGTTGTGAAGTTCTGATGGCAGAAAATGTCTATATAGAAATGCACAATAAGGTAGCACACCTCATCCATTGGAAACTCTAAACCCTACAACATCACTGTGCCTAGAAAGTACTGGGATCATGACTCTGAAAGAATTACAGAGAATGAAGAGGTTATGATCACCTGAGATACTCCCATTCTGACCGATACTAATCTGGAGCAAGGAAGATGGACATAGTGGTAAAGGAGAAGAACACCAGAATGGCATTGATTATAGAGGTGTCAGTCCCAGGTGATTATTCTGTGAATTCTGTTGAGAAAGAGAAGATCTTCAAGTAGCAAGAAATGCAGGCAGAGGCCAAGAAAATGTGTCATAAAGATACCAAGTTTATTCCCATCATGTTGAGTGCACAGGCTTGATTAAGAAGAATTTCCAAGCACACCTTGATAAATTACCCATACAAGTTACATCCTATGAACTCCAGAAGGAAGCTGTTTTTGGCACAGTGTTAAATACTACTTTGAGAATTTGAGAGACTGAGATCATACTGCACATACCCTGTCTTAGAATTGAGGTTCATGACTGTCATGATATACAAAACTAACTTATTCAGAGAAACTGTCTCAAAATAAATAACTCTGACAATAAAAAATATATTTTGATTATTTATTCAACAAAAAGATTCAACAGTAAATATCCTTGTGAGGACAAGTAATCGGTAATTGGTGGCACCTTCTTGAGCTGCAATAACTTCAGCTAAACATTTCCTATAATTATTGATCAGTCTCACATTGCCCTGGAGGAATTTTGGTTCATTCTTCCATACAGAACTATTTCAAATCTATGACATTTGAAGCCTTCTTTGCATGTACAACCCACTTCAATTATAGCCAAAACATTTCAATAGGGTATAGGTCAGGAATTTTACTTGGAGAATGCATAACATGAAATCTCTTCTTCTTAAGACATTTACGTCAATGTTTGTTTTTTGCCTTGCTGCATGTCCCTCTTTTGGCTTAGCTTCAGCTCCTGGATGAATTGCTTGACATTCTCTTCCAGAACTTTCTTATATAAAGCAGAATTAATGGATCTATCAGGGTCCAGGTCCTGATGCAGCAGAGCAAGCCTATACCATTATATCTCCATCACCTCATTTGACAGTCAGGATGAGATTCCTACATTAGAAGATAGTGTTTAGCTTTTGCCAAACTATTTTACTACCATGACAAAAAAAGTGTGAAGCTATAAGAAAGAAAATAATGTTCTTACATAAAAAATGAAAGGTTACCGAACTGATATCTTTGTGGTGAGGCAATATGAGACAATATTAATGGTGGGTAATCAAATGTTTCTAACAACAGCAACAAAACTAACATTATCTGCATGGAAAAAGGCCCGGCAATCTACATCCATATCTTTGCATGAGAACTGAATGGATAGTCACAACAAAACAAAATGCAGTGTGGTGGAAGATGAGCCCCCTAGATCAAAAAACACTCAACAGGATATTTGAGAAGAACTGAAGACTCCTCAGAGTAAAGCCAGCATTTTTGATGAACATGATGGAAGTCAAAGACCATATGGCCTATCCATTCTGCCTTTGCATACCAGCTACTAAGCTTTACAATCTCTTCTTTTCTCTTAGAGTTGCTCTGTGTTTGTCCCGTGCTTTTTTCAATTTCGATACTGTCCTCATCTGTACCGTTTCCACTAGAAGGATATTCCACACATCTACCACTCCTTCTGTAAAGAAATATTTTCTCAGATTATTCCTAAGGCTGTCCCTGTTCACCTTCATCCTATGCCCCCTCATTCCAGAGCTTTCTTTTAATGGAAATAGCATTTATGCTTCAGAGATATTGAAATGGCTATAATATCTTCCCCATCTCTCTCCCAAAGTATAGCAGGCATGTCCAAGTTTAGGCACGATTTCACAAATATTTATTTATTTATTTAACATTTCTTATATACCGCCTTTCATGATATCAAGGCGGTTTACATTGAACAAACTGAAATTACATTGAACAGGGCATTATAACCTGGAGATGACTATTTTACAGGGAGCATGCCTAATATGGACATCTGAGGGGCATCTACATAAACAGTCCTAGAATAGTATTCTAGACTGATCCTAATAGTTAGACTAGTGGGCTAGGAGCAGGGAAGTCAGCGTTCAAATCGCACTGCTTTGATGGGGTCACAGATGTCCCCATTTCTGAAATCAAATGGAGACATATACCACCCCAGATACACCTCCCCATGCCCCCTGCCTACTTGGTTGTCCTTATATTGGCAATGTCTTTAAATGCCATTTGTAAAATGGCTTCATGAATGTCTCCATGATTTAGATGACCAAATTATGACTTTTAAATGACCCACACTGAGATCTTTAAATCTCAATCCATATACTTTAAAATGAAGGTCACTGACCATTTTAGTAGGCATCCTCTGCACTGACCCTGTCCTGTTCATAAACCTTTGAAGGTATGATCTCCAGAATTGCACACAATACTCTAAATGAGGACTCTCCAGAGATATATAGAGAGGCACTATCACTTCCTTCTACTTTCTGACCATTCCTCTCCATATGCACCCAAGCATCCTTCTGACTTCTACCAGTTTGGCCACCTTAAGATCATACTACTGTCCTCTCCCCTACTCTTTAATTATTATTGGCGTTCTTTCCTTTTCCAGCAGCCTTATTTTTGGTATTGTGAACCACTCTGTGCGCCCATGGTATGAGTGGTATATAAAATGCATTAATAAAGATAAAGATAATAAACAATTACCCCAGGTCCTGCCCTTCTTTCATAAACAGAAGTACTTTACTCTCTGTACTGTACTGATCTTTTGCATGATACTGAAGGTTTTTTTAGCATTAAATCTCAGCTTCTAAATTTTCAACCATAAGTTTCACTAGAACTTTCTTAATTTTATCTACAGCTTCTTGCATATCTACCCTATTTCAGATTTTGGTATCTGCAGAGGCAAACCTTACCTGACAGTTCTTCCACAATATCACATACAAAAATATTAAAGAATCAGACCACAAACCATTCCCTGTGACCACTGGCAACAGTCTTATCCTCAGAGTAGACTCCATTTACCAGTACCCTTTGTTGCCTCCCACTCAACCGGTTTCTGATCCAGTGGGTCACTTTATGGTCTGTCCCTAGGAAACTTAACTCATTATAATTTGCTTGTCCAGAACCATGACAAAGGCTTTGCTGAAATCTAAGTGCCTCTCATCTAGCACTCTCCCTCAGTCACCCACTCAGAGAAATTATTCAAATATGTCTAATAAGACCTGCATTTAGTAAAACCATGCTGCCTCATATCCTGTAGTCCACTGGCTTCTAGAAACCTTACTATCTTTTGTTTTAGCAGTATTTCAATTAATTTACTCAGATTAATCACCTGCCATCCCATACTTCTGCTTTTGTGTGTAGAGGGACCACATGCACGCTTTTACAGTCCTATGGTGCTACTCTTGACTCTAAAGAAGCAATGAAAACATCAGTCTGTGCTACTTCCAGAGCTTCCATACGTCCCTTCAATACTCTCAGTTATCTCATCTGCCCCATTGCTTTGTCTACTTTTAGTTTAGTTATCTCCTCGTGAATACAGTTTTCTGAAGATCCACTTCACTTCCATTTCTATTTGTGTATGTTTTCTGAGGTACCACTCCCGGTCCTTCATATGTGAACACAGAACAGAAATACAAACATAGAAAAATGATGACAGAAAAAGACTACACATCCTATCTAGTTTGCCCTTCTATATCAACCACTACAGCAGTCTCCTTTTTTTTTCCTTTAGAGATCCTCTGTGTTGTCCCATGCTTTTTTAGATTCAGATACTGTCCTTATCTCTACCACCTCCACTGGGAGGCTATTCCATGCATCTACCACTCTTTCCGTAAAGAAATATTTGCGCATATTATTTCTGAGTCTATCACCTTTCACCCTCATCCTATCTCCCCTCATAGCAGAGCTTGCTTTCAATCGAAAAGGGCTTTCCTCCTGTGCATTTATGCCATGGAGATATTTAAACATCTCAATCATATCACCTCTATCCCACCTTTCCTCTAAAGTATACATATAAACAGGGGCGGCCCAAGGGGGGTGCAGGGCCATGTGCGGAGGCTCATTGCAGGGCCTCATTTGCATAATAAGTCTCATTTGCATAAACATTATATAAAATGTTAACATACCTCTTAATGAGTGTCTGGATAAAGAAAGACTACCAGATTTCTACATTACTATACTCCAGTGCCAACCACCAGGCACATTAGGAAGTACTATAACACTGACCATTTAGAACCCATAGCAAACCAGCTGTATCATAACAGCTCTACCAGGGCTCACAAAGCACCAAATCCTACCTATTAAAAACGCAACACTGCAAATATTATATCGATACATCTCCTACTAGGGAAAGAGAACAAGTGGCATTGTCAAACAGAAACTACAAGAATAGAATACCTCAGCTCAGTTACACATGTAGAGCATAGACCATCACCAAACAAAGAACATGGAATCACAATTTAGAAATCGAAAGACAATAATTAAATTGGGAACCACTAAAGCCAAACTTGGGAGCATGTTTACTATACCATCTTAATGTGCGCTCTGTGAAGTTATCGCGCGATAAGGTATATTATCGCGTGATAATGGTGCTTTATCAGGTGCACAGGTACCTTATCGCACGATAACGCGCGCAGCGGCGCAAACAAGCGCTGAAGGCGGGGAAAGGCTCCCGAAGGGCGGAGGAAGGCTCCCCAGGGGTGGAGAGAAGGGGTCAATGGGTGGAGAGTGGGAGGGGAGAGGCTCCCCACACACTAACGCTTTGAAATCCGAGGCTCAAAACTAACGCCAGTGAAAACCTGGCATTAGAGCTGATTTAAAGGGAAAAGAAACCATTTCCGTCAGCAATGTACAGCAAAACCAGGGAAACCTACACAAAGTGATAAGTGTGATACATGTGCACGGAACAAAAGGGCAAATAAACCTTGCAAATATACATAAGAAAATGTAAAAATAAAATAACCAAGCTTGCCAATAGTGATATCAATGGGAAACATAAAAAAACACTCCCAAGAAAGCTCCAAAAAAAAGATATGAATTTTGGAAGGGTCTATGCTCCTTCACCATACAAGGTGAATGAGCCCACAGTGTAATTGCGCTGAGCAGGGTTTCCGACTCCATCAGCCAGGTTTCCTATGGCATGCACATGTTCCACAACAGCAGGGCGGGCATGTCGGAACGGGCAACTGGACAGATGCTGGAAATGGTGACACAGAGGGCTGCAGGCGGCACATGCTGCGGTGCAGCTGGCCCACAGTGCGGACTAGGGTGATGCCTAGCTGGCCCATAGGAATGCTGAAACAGTAGAGCAGCCAGACAGCAACTGATGAGGGCCCAACATGGGCACGAGTGTGCTTCCCACAGTGTCACAGGGGATAGTACCCAGCAGGTAACCCAAAGGGCAGGGAACATTGGCATGTGGTGCTGGGGGGAAGCATGGACAGCTATGCAGGCAACCCTACCCCAGAACCCGCACCATAGGCAGCCACCTACCCACACACTGGATGGCCTGAGACTGCACTCCACCAGCACCACCAGCAGAAGGGCATGTCAGCATGGTGGCAGAGGGATACTGGTGGTGGAGGGGGCAGTGGCAGCTGCCCAGAGCAGACCGTGGCCTAGCCCTGTGTAGCTGGGTGCCATGCACTGCAACAGACAGGCCCTGTCTGAAGAACAGTCATGGTATCACCAGGGAATGCACTGTCTCTGTGGCAACACAGTGGTGCAGTGCACACAGCTAGTGTGTTCAGAAGCAGAAGGTCACAGGTTCAAGTCCCAGCTGTGGTTCCTGCCAACCCAGTCCCCATATTTTACCCACTACTAAAACATGCTAATACAGACAGAACCTTTATTGCAGATGATGTAAACATGCCCAAAACACCTACATTTTACCCTACAGAGCACAGACACCATAAACATGCACATTACCTAGAGCAGAGTCTCCCAAATGCAGTCCTGGAGGGCCAAACACCATTTAGGTTCCATGCTGTCTCTAATAAAGATGCCTGTGCTGCATTTCTATGCACCGCCCCCATGGTATGCAGATGTATCTCATGCATATTCATGAGGGACAGCATTAAAACCTGAACAGTGTCTGGCCAACCAGGACTGGAGTCGGGAACCTCTGCCCTAAAGCAGCGGCCAACAGGGGCAGACACACCCGCACCCACAGGCTCCATTATCCAATGCCTCCTGGAGAGGCAGGATGTTGGGCCCTGCGTGCATCTCCCAATACTAGCACTTGCATACCTTAGCAATGCCATCCTAAAGCTGGGAATACAGTACACAGCTATCAAAAGGTTGCTATGATTACTGGCAGATAGCAATTCCGAGGTTAAGTACAATTTTCTGAGTGAGCTGCATCATAGCAACCTTTCTGATGTCTGTGGAGTGTGCTACAGGTCTTGTGTCTGACAGTGTTTACCACCCTGGGGGGTGACCCCAACAGTATTGCGTATCATAGCCATGCCTGCACTGTGCCCAGGACTGGTGCGGTGGCCAGGGCTACCAAACACCTCTATAGTTGCACAATGCTGGCATAGGTGTGGGGAGTGTGTGTCCGTCTATCCAGTGTGTGGTGGCTGCAAACTCCCTCCACAGCCCACACTGCTAGCACTGTTGCCAGTATTGGCCTGCCAATGTGCATAATGAGGAGCAAGGTACTGTGGGAATAGCCTGGATCGGGTGGCCTGGCCTGGATTCATCTGTACAGAGCATAGGGCAATGGCTCGGACATTGTAGTGCCCAGCCACCACCTGCACGGACAGGGTGACCACAGCATGTCCTGCTGGAAGGTCACTCTCACCCTGAGCAGTGACCACAGCATGGCTAGGTTCCCCCATAGTGCTATATTGTATTTCTCTCATGTGATATTTATGGGTTCTCTTTTGGGCCCAATCACTGACTTATCTGCTTGGTGTGTATGCTGACATCCCAGTTCTGGGTACACGCATCTCCTCCAGGACCATGCACTATGGACTAGCTAGCAGACTGTCTGCAGCTAGTATGTGTCTTGCTGGAACACCTTGCAGGGTGCAGCGGCTGGAGGCTTGCTGCTGGAGAATGTCAGATAGTGGTGGGGGGCAGCTGAGCTTTTCCAGGCCTACTGTCTCTCTGCTATTGCTTTATGGATGTTTACAGCTCTGCATTGCCTGCCCTGTAGGGTGTCTGTTCCCCAGCAGGACTGGGGTTGATGGTCGCCTCTACTGCTACCATTTCAGGGAGTTAGAATGTGGATCTAGTGGTGGGTTATCCTGTTTCCCACACTGAGCCCCAGAGGGTGGGTTGTGTGATGGTATGTAATCCGCCTATGGGTCCAAACACCCCCACCTTCACCTACATCATGTAACCATGGCACAACACAGGATATGCACTATTCTGGGTGCATCATAGCCCATAAGGGCTAGACATGACTGTGAAATACAAAAGGACACAGATGTAACCTAGGTGTGTCTGCAGGAACTACCTATCACACACAGTAGCACTGATGGGGACCTGCAGCATGGCGTATTTCAGCCATGAAAGGTGCTGTGGACCTGGTGCTGTGCGCCCCACCTCACCCTCAGGTTGAGCACAGTACCCGCACAATGTGATGGTCTGTGGCTACTCTGTGCCAGTACCACACACGGTCAGTTCCCCCTACCAGGCCGAGGTGCTGTGGGGGTGCATACCCCATCTTGTGCCCATCTGTCGACTGCTGATCTGCATGTGCAGTGTATCATGGGTACGGGTGGGTTAACCCTATCCTGGTAACCACAGCAGACAGTTTGTGTGGTGATGTGCAGTCCTTCTGCAGCCAGCTAGGGGTTTGTTGGCAGCTGTAGCCCACTGGTTACTTCACTGCCTGTGAAGCCAGAGGTCATGGGTTCAAACCCATGGTGGGGTTATTTGATAGGGCTGTCTGAGGCATTGTCTTTTTTTACTGTACATTAGGGCTGCCAGCAAAAACACCCTCAGAGTACTGTACCCTTGAGGTGCCTCATAAGGCGTCCCATAAGGCACCTTATAGACCCTATCAAGCGCCTTATAAGGTGCCTTATAAGGTGTCCTATAGGGGACATTATAGGGTGCCTTGGCAGATAGTGCACTTTATAATGTGCCCTATGGAGTGCCTTATGGGGTGCCTTATGCGGCACCTTAGGTTACGCCACCGTGAGGGTGTGTTTGCTGGCAGCACTAATGAAAATAAAAGTAAAATGCCTCAAAAAGCACTACTTAAATGTAAAGGGTGATGCTTCAGCCTGCCTTATGCATACTGGGGTATTGAATTCATGACCCCGTACCATCAGTCAGTGTATTAACCATTGTGCTACACCTCTGCTTCTATGTTTGCATGTCTGCGGACCTACTTAAGATTATCGCGCGTTAACGTGCTTAGCAGCGTTTCGCCCGATAATGTGCGCAGCGCGCGATATCACGCGATAATCCCGTTTTTCTGTGTTAAGACCGAAACGCCCACTCCTTTTATGGCACCCTGCACACTATCACCGGGCGCACGTTAAGACGGTTTAGTAAACATACCCCTTGGAATGTACAACAACACTATAAATTAATTTCCTTTTGTACTAAACAAAAATGAAAAGAAGTTAGTGATACACATTTCCCAGAGCTGACATATTGGAAGCAAAACGAGGAGCACTGCTCTTGCAGCTGAACGTAGGGTACACAAGGAGCAAGAGTCGAAGGCCGTCAGGATGAATTCAAAATTTCTTTATTAAAGACGTCCCCAACGCGTTTCGGCATAAATTGCCTTCCTCAGGGGGTAACTGCTATAACATCAAACATAGAAAACTTGTAACAATAATAAGTACCAAACAAGATCAATATATAAAAACAGCAATACACAAAAGGAAAGATTAATGTAATATATATAAATAAATTTTAAAATAAAATTTGTTAAATCTGAACTGACATGTAAACACAAGACTAATCCTCTTCACATAAAAAGACACAGACAATCTTTATAAATATATTAAATAACGATGAAGGACATGAGTAAAGGTACTTAGTATGGAACAGACAGACAACCATAGACATAAAATTTCAGACAAAACATTGCGCTTAGGTGAATACTCACATTAGACCAATGCTAAACTTACTATTGTGTCATAGGAAATGGAGGATATCAACTATAAGATAAAACAGACAAACTTGTACATTTGATTGTATAAAGAGAACTAAAAACATGACCTTGAAGGATCGTATTATTAACATTGTTGCATGCTCGATCAAATCATACAAAATGGCTCATGGAGTAATTCGTAAAAGGTGATTATATCAACAAATGCGAATAATTGTCTCTAAACTTAACACTCACAAAAGAAACTGTAAGTTATATAGACTTTAAAAAGAGGGACATAGTAAAACTCAGGGCATACATTGTGTAGTCATACTAAAACTTATAACAGAAATTAAAATATATAAAAAGTATATAAAAATGAGAGAAAGCTGACCTATTCTAGCGTTGCTATTGTAACATGTCTTAAACTATACAATCTCAAAAGATAGACCATCTTGTAATGATTAAAAATGGGAATTATAAATCTTTGACTCAATTGTACAAAAGGAGAGGCATAGTAAAGAAACGAGAGACTGAGTTATGCAGTACATTCCTGCTGTTGTTTGTATACTAGGAATAGTGCATTTCTAAAGTAGTGAGCAATAGAAACCACAAATTTAGGTATCCTAAGTATGCTACGTGTGGTCACGTTGAGTCAGAGGAGACCAGTAAACCGCTGTACTGCGCATTATAAAAACATTGGCATTATATGTAGAACTATTACAATATTATTTAAAAGGGTCAATAAATAACATTTAAGAACCGATGTTAGAATATATATATGTATGGGTATATACTGTCCTGTGAGTAATAAAGCCATCTGTTTAAAAGAGCGTACAATTGTGGACCTACTGAATGGAGGCTGAACCCATGGGTTTTCAACCAATCCTGTATTTCTTATATGTAAATAAGTGCATATAAAAGAGACAAGAGGCTAATAACTCTACTGCTTCTGCTTGTGTGATATGAATTGTGCATTTCTAATTTATTTATATATATTACATTAATCTTTCCTTTTGTGTATTGCTGTTTTTATATATTGATCTTGTTTGGTACTTATTATTGTTACAAGTTTTCTATGTTTGATGTTATAGCTGTTACCCCCTGAGGAAGGCAATTTATGCCGAAACGCGTTGGGGACGTCTTTAATAAAGAAATTTTGAATTCATCCTGCGGCCTTTGACTCTTGCTCCTTGTGTACCCAGAGCTGACATATTCCAGTTAATAAAAAAGTATTTTTCTACCTTTTGTTGTTTGGGCATTTTATTTTTCAATTGCAATTGCTCCAGTCACTTTCTTCTGGTCTCTTCTGTCTTCTGCTAATTCTCCATTGTCTGCTGCCCATTTGTCCTTTCTTCTCTCTTCTAGATTTTTTCCATTCTATCTTCTACATCTGCTTTAACATACTGATCTTTCCCCTTTTGCTCTTTCCCAAATTTCTTTTTTATTCCTTTATTATCCACTCAAATTTCACCCTTCCATTTTCAATCCCCACTTACTCTGCCAATACCCAGCAATTTTTTAGATTTTCTTCCCTCCCACACAAAATATATTTTCCCCCTCCATCCTCATTCCCCCAGCCCCATCCCCTTCTAGTCCTCCCCCAAAATCAGTTCCCTTCTACTTCCAGCCCCACTCAGCATCCGCTCCCTTCTAATTGCATTCTCCCCCCCTATCAGCCCATTTCCAGTCCTAACCCCCCCCCCCAGTCAGCTCATTTCCAGTCCTATTCCACCCCCATCAGCCCATTTCCTGTCCAAGCTCCCCCCTTCAGCTCATTTGCAATCCTAGGCCCCCCCATCAGCCATTACCAATACTAGTCGCCCCATAAACCAATTACAATCCTATTCCAGTGAGCTGATGGGGGGGCTTGGACTAGAAATTGGGCCGAGTGTGGAGGAGCTTTAGCCCATTTCCAGTCTAAGCTCCCCCACACTCAGTCCATTTCCAGTCTGAGTCTCCCCATCAGCTCATTTCAAGTTCGAGCCCCCCCCCCCATCAACTCATTTCTAGTACAAGCTGCTCCATCAGCCCATTTCTAAAAGTAGCCCCCCATCGGACATTTCCAATCCTATTCAAAAACTACATCAGTCCATTTCCAATCATATCCCCCAAAAGCCCATTTTCTGTCCTAGTCCTCCCCATCAGCTCATTTGCACCCCCTCCCACTTAGCCCATTTACATTCCTAGCCCCCCCCCCACTCAGCCCATTTCCATTCCTAGCTCAGCTCAGCCCATTTCCAATCCTAGCCTCCCCCATTCAGCCCATTTCCAATTATAGCCCCCCAGCCCAATTCAAATCCTAGCCCCCCCATTCAGCCCATGTCTAATTATAGCCCCACCAGCCCATTTCCAATCCTAGCCTCCCTCCCATTCAGCCCATTTCCAATTATAGCCCCGCAGCCCAATTCCAATCCTAGCCCCCCCATTCAGCCCATTTCTAATTATAGCCCCACCAGCCCATTTCCAATCCTAGCCTACCCCCCATTCAGCCCATTTCCAATTATAGCCCCCCCACAGCCCAATTCCAATTTTAGACCCCTCCTCAGCCCATTTCAAGCCCAAGCTCTCCTCCCCGAACAGCCCCGCGGCAGGCTTCAGCAGCTCCCGGCAGGCTCAGCACAGCTCGTTACAGCTGCCGAAATGAATAGAGCTGTTCTCTTCACTTCGGCAGTTGTATTGTAATAAAGATCGCAGGCGCGCTGAGAGCCGGGGCACAGGAAGTGTCCTTTGACCTCCGGCGCACCTGTGATCTTCATTACAATTCAGCTGCTGAAGTGAAGGGAACAATGCTCTCACTTCGGTGGCTGTAATGAGTTGTGCTGAGCCTGCCGGGTGCTGTTAAAGAAGGTAAGCAGTGTGCAGAATGTTGTTGGCGCGGGGCCCCCTGAAGCATGGGGCTCTGTGCCAACAACATTCTTGCTCAATGGACAGGCTGGCCCTGCATATAAAGATCCCAAAGTCTGTCCTCATATGCTCTATAACAAAGACCACAAACCATTTTAGTAGCCACCCTCTGTACCGACTCCATCCTGTTTATATCCTTTTCAAGGTGCGGTCTCCAGAATTGCACACAGTGCTCCAAATGAGGTCACACCAAAGACTTATACAGAGGCACTATTTGTTGAACAATTTACTTTATTTACATCAGCTTCTACATATTCCTCCCCTTCAGACTTAAGTCTGAAAATAAAATGTTTGTACTTCCTCTTGTCATTCATTTATCTAAAACATGTTTCCCCTTCTTGTACTACCTTGGATGTGGTTGGAAGAAAGCCTTTGGGACTTCTGACTGCTAGGTGCACTTGAAATGAGAATCAGAAGCTTCAAAGATGTCTTACATATTAGAACAAGGGACATATGAAACACTGAACAAAGGGAAGCTGTAGGTGGTCAAGAATGAAATGGAATATGCACAACTCAATCCATTGGGAGTCAGCAAATTGAAATGTGTTGACTCAAGGCACTGTGAATCTGAAGATCATGTTATACTATTCCATAAATGAAAGACAAATAGGCGTGGCACTTAAAATTACGAAAAAAACTTGAAAGAACTGTAATAAAAGATAATGTGATCAGTGAATGCTTAATTTCTACTCATCTATGAGACATGCCGATCAGCACAACTATTATTCAGATATATGTGCCAATTGTAGAGCAGGAGGAAGTTGAATAGTTCTATGAACAAGTACATGCTGAAATGGACAGAACATGCAAATAAGATATTCTGATAGTCATAGGCAAAGGGAATGCAAACGTTTGGGACAAAAGAAAAGGTAAAACAGCTTTAAAATATGGGCTTGGCAAAATAAATGAAGCTGGAGACTGTTAGAATTCTGCATTTGTTGATGTAAAATAGCAGAATCCTTAATGTAAGAAACTCATTGGAGAAATTGCCCCTATAAGAAAGCAAACATTTTGTAAAGTAGAAATCTGAGAGGAAAATTTATCAATCTGTTTCTGTACATTCTTCAGGCAAAAGTACGCAGAAAGCGCACTAACAGTGTCCTGCGAAAATGCAAACCAATTCATATACAGAATCTTTGGAAAATAGCACTTGTAACCGAGGCAGGCGGACCTGGTGCTTCGGGTCCCTTTCCCCCACCCACCATCACCACTGATCTCCCCCACCCCCCACAAAAGACACCACACCAACAGTTCATGGAACACAACTGGTCGCAGCTTTATTAACCTTTAAACAATTTCACAATATGCCAACATCATAAACCCTCTCAATCGATTAGCAGCACCCGGCCCGCATCAGCCATACCTTAGCAAAGTGCCTTGCCACAGCTAACGCCATAACTTGCCCCCCTGGCAAGTTACCTAACCCTTTCCCTACTTCGCCATGCTATTAGCAAAAGTCGGCCAGGGTTTGACCGGGTCAGGGGCACCCCACCCCGCCCAAATGTAGCCTGAGGCTCCGGACCCCGTAAACCTCCGGGATCCTGCCAACCCCCCCCCCCCCAAGCTGAAACACCCCAAACCAAAACCCCACAAAGATTCGTGGGCGGGCAGGCGGAAAGCCGGCACCCCCAAGCAGCCTCCGCTGTGAATGACCACGCGGAGGCTGCCCGCCGGGCCCAACCCACCCACCACGCTGTCCTGTTCCCCCTGATTGGCTCCCGCGCGGCTGCATCCGCCGGGAGCCAATGAATTTAAAACTGCCGTGGCCGTGCGCAGGATCCCCGCACCAGGCCGCGTGCCTGGTTAGGGTCGGCCGCCGGGACCCTGCCCACGGCCTCGTCAGTTCTAGAAACTTGCGCTTTTAAAATTTTCCAAAGACCCATTATATTTCTCCGTTATTCTTCTGCATAAATACTTTAAAGAGATTCTCTGTATTCCTAAATTTGAGCAAATTTTGATTCCTAATTATTATTATGTATCCCCTCGGCGTGTAGGTGATGTTCCACAATGTTAATCGGGAGGATGAGGTAGTTGTGGAGTCTTTAGATTTATCTGAATTTCTTGAAGCTTCTAATGAAGCTATCCCAAGCTCGGCTACCTTGGGATAAGTTTACAATTCTCAACTTATACCTTAAGAAAAAGAATGATCTGTTCTATGGGGCTAAGATAATGATTTTCCCAGATGTTGCCAGGATGAATGAAATGCATCGGAAAGATTGTTTTGCTTTTGAAAAGTAAAGTGTTGGCTATTGGTACTAGTTTCTTTTTGAAATTTCCTTGTAATTGTTTGGTTACATACCAGGGGATTCATCATGGGGATCATTAACAACCATGACTAGCATAGATGTATGTCTAGCCTGTACATACATCCCCACTATTCGTGCAAATGAGGCTGCCGGCACAAGGCTCCCCATACATACAGTGGAGTCATATGGGGAGGCTTATACAGGGGCAGGATGGAGGCAGAATGAAGGCGGAGTGAGGGCAGGTCATCTCCATGGATATACAGGGCCGATTCAGAGGTAGGCCCTGTACATCTGAGGCCGTGAATTTAGACGGGTGATTTATTCCACCGCAGAGGTAGACTAAGTTCCCCTGGAAGTCAGGGGATCATGTTGCCAGGCCCGACCAAAGATGTAGGGGGGAGTCAAATAAGTTCCCTGCAGCCAGACCCTGGCCATAGGAGGCCGGATCGAGGGTCTAGCTCCAGGGAAAGCACAAAATTGGCAGCAGCCAACATTCGCCGGGGATCTGCACATTGATCGTGGCACGGCCTGCAGTTTTATTTATTTATTTATTTATTTATTTAAAAGCTTTTCTATACTGCACTCTTTGATATCAGTGCAGTTCACAATCAACAATTCTTGCACAGGGCAGGGCAAATCTGTGTTGTGCTTACATTGAACAGGAACGGTAACTTGGAGTTGTAACGGGGGGAACTATTTACATATTAGACCATCATAAGTTTTAACTAGGTGACTATTTACATTTAGACATAACCGCATGTTATGTCTGAGTCTAATTGGTTATTTACAGTGCAAAGTCAGAGTATATATATATTCACATATGTCCGTTGTTACAGTTTACAGATTTGGTAGTATTTATAGTGTTATTATCACAGATTTGTTATATACAACTTTGCTTGACATCATTGGTCATAACCAGTAATTGGGTGTGGGACTAGATTTTTCCTAGTTTGCATGTGATGTGTGGGGCGCTGCTTG
The DNA here is from genome assembly GCA_033557465.1 of Ichthyophis bannanicus. Lineage (NCBI taxonomy): Eukaryota > Metazoa > Chordata > Amphibia > Gymnophiona > Ichthyophiidae > Ichthyophis > Ichthyophis bannanicus. Next base: position 1,177,568,717 of record CM066033.1, on the reverse strand, counting down.
AGTGGATTGGGGTGTGGGAGGTGGTGAGGTGCTGTTAGGTTGTGAGAAGTGTAGTAGGAATAGATGATGTTTCAGACCGAAGACCGAATTCTGACCCTGCGGGCACATCTTGCCCCCATGGGATCAGAATCGGGTCTAACTCTAGACATCCCGATTCCGCTAGGCCGCACAGGGGGCTGGATGCCCAAAGTGGAATGTGCCTCTGTGTGTTTTTGTACTCTTTACAGCTTGAGAACTTTCTTAGGGATAAAGTGCCTTTTTAATGTCCACTGGGATGGGTGGGGATTACCTCTCCTAAGAATTTGAATTGTGTGTGATATTTGGTTCTTTTTTTTTTTTTTTAGCTTTCTTTATGTGATGGTATTTCCTAATTTTTATCTTTATCTGCTTGCCTGACTAAGGTCTGTCTTCTCCCGTGATGTGGGCTGGTGGGCTGTGAACAATTTGTATTTTTCCTTTTTTGGATATGTTTCTTTACTGCTTTCTTTTGTTTCCTTTGCTTGTTAGTAAGCAATGTAAAAAAGTTACAATTCAAACAAATGCAAATTTTAAAAAGTATATTAAAAAAGACTCCAGTGACAGAGTGAGACCATTGATTGAGTGGGTTTTAGAACAGTCATACAAAAAATATTGTTATTCTAGTTTATATATGCTTTAGTAGCAGTATTATTGCAAGAAGACAAAGATCATGACAATTGGCAAAATCAATAATTTCATCCTTGATGGAGAAATAGTAGACAACTTTAACTTGCTTGGATCAATAAATAACGAAGCAACAAGCAGTTAAGAAATCCAATGGTGCATTGCTCTTGGCAGAATGGCTATGACAAAATTTTCAAGTGCAGAGATATATCTGTGTGTAAAACAATTAGACTTGTCCAAGACATGGCATTTTTAATAACATTATATGGATGTGAAAAATGTCTTTTGAGACAAAGACAGGAAGAAAATTGAGATTGTAAATTACGGCGCGGACAAAGAATATTGTGTATACATGGACTGGCTGAAAAAACAAATCAATCAGTACTAGAGGAAATCAAATCTAAGCTTTTTTTTCAAAGCTCAAATGGTAAGTCTTTGACTTTAATTTAGGCACATCATGCAAAAAGAAAGATCATTATAGAAAGGCGTCATGCTTGGTAAGGTTGAAGCTCAATGCAAAATAGAAAGACCAGCAATACAATGGATTGATACGACAGCAGCCATTATATCAACAATTAGCTGCCTAACTGAAGACTGAACACAAGTTTAGTACAACTATTTACAGGGTTGCCATGAGCTGACATTGACTTGACAGCACTAAAAAAACCCTCAACATCTTCAATTGCTTGAGGCCCAAAAAGAGGAAATAAAATGGCCATGAAATCAATGACTCTGCCCTCTTATTTATTTATGTATTTATTTAAAGGTATTTCTATCCCGCTTTATCCTTTAATCAACAAATTATCTATCTTTACAAATTCTGGAACATTTAGAATAATGTTGATGTTTTCTATTTGGACAGGTCATTGATTTATTAGCATAGCTGCAAAAGAAAAAGCATATTACAGTGACTTGAAATTCCCACCCTATTGTCTTTTTTTCCAGTACAGTGCCTACACTTTTATTACTGGATTAGATTTGGATTTCATTCATGCTTTTTCTCAGAAGTTAAAGGTGATTTACATTCAGAATGTCTTCACTTTCAGTCAGAAATGTAGTATCATCAATTTAGTGAAGGTTGGAGCAGCCGGTTCAGGAACTGACATGAGGGGAAGCTATTTTAGATCTAGTTCTCAGTGTAACACAGGATATAGTATAAAAGGTAAGAACATAAGATATGCCATACTGGGTCAGACCAAGGTCCATCAAGCCCAGTATCCTGTTTCCAACAGTGGCCAATCTAGGTCATACGTACCTAGCAGTATCCCCAAAAGACAAAGGTTCCACAATGCTTGTATTGCGTCAAGCATTGATATCCTGGGTCCCTTTTTAATAATGGTTTATGGACCTTTCCTCCAGGAACTTGTCCAAACCTTTTTTAAACCCAGCTACACTAACAGCTCTTACTACATCCTCCGGTAACAAATTCCAGAGTTTGATCACACGTTGAGTGAAAAAATATTTTCTCTTATTTGTCTTAGTTTACCCTGTAGCTTCATTGCATGTCCCCTAGTCTTTCTATATTCTAATAGTGTAAACAATTGATCTACGTTTACCCGTTCCACTCCATTCATTAATTTATAGACCTCTATCATATCTCCCCTCAGCCGTCTCTTTTCCAGGTTGAAGAGCCCTAACCTTTGTAGCCTCTCTTCATAGAAGTAGCCTTCCATCCCCTTTACCATTTTGGTGGCTCTTTTCTGTACCTCTTCTAATAACGCTATATCCTTTTTAAGATACGGCAACCAGAATTGCACACAATATTCAAGGTGCGGTCGTACCATGGAACGATACAGAGGCGTTATAATATCCTTTGTTTTATTTTCCATTCCTTTCCTTATGATACCTAGCATTCTATTTGCTTTCTTGGCCCCCGCTGCACACTAGGCGGAGGGTTTTAACATGTTCCTTATCGTTCCTCCAGTGCAGTCCTCATACATCTGGGTAGTCAACCTCTTCCCGCAGCTAGGAGACTGGCATATCAAAATTATGACATCACTGGAGATATATACTGACCCCCTTTGCTCCTCCTCCTTCCAGTGTTGCCAGTCTCCTTGCAGCAGGAGGTGGTTGAGCCCAAGTGTGGGCTCTCTGGACTGATCATCTAATAAGAAGCTGGTAGTGTTGTCAGCATTTGTGGGTTTCAATTCTCATTTAAATTTCGTTTTGGTTTATCAGGAGCCTGTGCCTTTAATTCTTTCACACAGGCTCCTTCAGGAGGGGGGAGGGGGGCGCGAGTGCTCCTGCAGTGAGTTCTGCCTTCTGCCTGTTTCCCTCAGCAGCTACAAGCTTTAATTTCTTTAATTTCTTTCATTTCTTTAAGTTTTTCTTTTTTCTGCAGTTTTGGGTGCGTTCCTGTGCTGCACATGCACAGCAGAAGTTCTCTCTCCCCGAACACTACGGGAGAGAGCCCTTCGCTGCTAAACTGGCTCAGGGATTCCTCTCTTAATTGGGGATTTCCCTTTGTGCCCTGAGGCTGTTTTTCTTCGTGGAGAGTTGCCGGTTGAGCTGAGGCTTGGTAATTTTCCCTGCTGCACTAGTCGTTCTACCTCACTGGACTAGGCAGCTGCAGAGCACCTTGATTTCTTCAGTGCAGCTTTTATTTTTTTTTGGGCGCCCTTTTCTTTTCTCGAGTTTAATTTGCGGTGGCCATTTTGAATCAAACCCTCGTGTTGCACAGCTCTGATTTCATTCTCTGCAAAGCCTCAAAATCTGTGAGTACCCTTTACTTTTCGGGTTTCTTTTCCTGTTTTCGTTTAGTTTATTCATTTTCTTTCATTTTCTGCCATTTTTTCGAAGATACTCCCTACTTCCCTGTTTGCTTCAGTGTAGGGAGGGGGAGGGGCCCCAGAGAAGCTTCAGGTGAAGTTACAAATTTGGGGGGGGGGGTTTGGGTGCCTGTTCTTTTGGGATTCAGGAGTTTTGACTCCAGCTCTTTTGGCAAATGCCCAAAAGGCCTCTCTGCCTGGTCTGTCACAGGTGTCTGCAGTGGCTGTGCCACTCTATCGGCTGCCATGGAGCAGCAGCTTGAGAGAGCAGACAACGTGGAGGATGCAGGAGCTTCGGCCCTGGTCCCGGAGGTGGCTTCTCAGACGCTACTGCCTTCTCCAGTTCCGGAGGTCACTGCGGGTCCCTCAGGCGTCTCGCAGGCGGGTGCTTCTTCAGAACTTGGGGCATTTTGCCCAGAGTTTATTTTAATGATGCATCAAGCTTTTTGTCTGCGTCAGCAGGGTACCTTTACCGGTTCTGGAACTTCGGCGGTGCCTGACACATCGCGTGACTCTGTCGCGGCGACAGGTACAGATCCGCCGGCTGCTAAGCAGGCGCGAAAGCTGGAGTACACAGCGGCTGATGATGAATGGCCGGATGACTCTGAGCCGGCCTGGGAGGCTGAAGGTTCTCCTCCAGACCTGGAGGAGGGGGAAATACCGGAGCCCGAGGACCAGGCCAAAATTATTCGAATTTTTCGGAGGGAAGAGTTGTCTTCTCTTGTAGCCGAGGCGTTACAGGTTCTGAACATGGCCTCTCCGATTGTCTCGGACGCTGCCATAGAAGATCCTGTGATTGAGGCTGAACGTCAGACACAGGTGGTTTTCCCATTACACCGGGTGGTCACCAAAATGATCCAGGATGAGTGGGACAAGCCCGAAGCCGGGTTGCGGGGAGTTCGCACTCTCAATAAGCTTTATCCGCTCGCGGACAAGGACTAAGAGCGGTTTCGGGCTCCGCAGTTGGACGCGGTGGTGTCTGCGGTGACCAAAAAGACCACCATTCCGGTGGAAGGTGGTGCGGCGTTAAAGGATGCTCAAGATCGGAAGGTGGATGGGCTCTTGAAGCAAACTTTTGATGCCAATTCTATTTGTCTTCAAGCCTCCGTCTGTGGAACTTGGGTTGCGCGTGCTTGTTTGCGCTGGGCTCAACGTCTTCGTCTTTCTTCCCGCTTGGAGGACGACAACTTTAAAGAGTTAGATCGTTTGGAGTCTGGTGCCGCTTATTTAGCGGATGTCCATTACGATCTCATTCGCGTTCTGGCTAACAGTACGGCTTCGGTAGTAGCCGCTCGACGTTCAGTGTGGCTCAGAAACTGGTCGGCTGATGGTTCCTCTAAGTCCCGGCTCATTAAGCTTCCCTTTAAAGGCGGGTTGCTCTTTGGGGAGGACTTAGATAAGTTGGTGAAAGACTTGGGCGAGTCTAAGCCTGGTCGACTTCCCGAAGATAAGCCCAAAACGGTTCAGTCGGCGACAGCGTATCGCGGTTCCTCTCACGATTTTCGTCGCTTTCGATCCTCCCGTTATGGCGGTTTCCAGAGGGGCCGATTCCCGACGAGAGGACAGAGGTTTCGGAATTTCCGGAGCGGCTGCAGGGGGTTTTCTGCTTCCGCGGCCTCCGCCCCGCGCAAGTCGCAATGAAATGAGGCGGGTCCCAGCGGAAGAGATTGCCATTGGCGGACGCGGCTACGCTCTCGAGTTTGCCCGTCCCGTGCGCGAATCCTTTGTTCGCTCCCCGTGCACAGGCTCTGCGAAAGCGGCAGCGGTGGCCTCTTCTGTCAACTGTCTGCTTCAGTTGCGCGCGGTTACGGAAGTCCCCAAGGCCGAGTTCGGGTTGGGTCGTTACTCCATTTATTTCGTCGTCCCCAAAAAGGGGGGAACATCACAGCCCATTCTGGATCTCAAGGCTGTAAATCGTTGTCTAAAGGTCCCTCATTTCTGGATGGAGACCCTTCGGTCCGTCATCATGGCGGTGTGTCCTGGGGAATTTTTGACATCGCTGGACCTCTCCGAGGCATATCTCCATGTTCCAATACTCGATTCCCATCAGAGGTTTCTGCGATTCGCCCTTCCGTGGGGTCACTTCCAGTTTCGAGCTCTTCCCTTCGGTCTAGCTACGGCGCCACGTACGTTCACAAAGATCATGGTGGTCGTAGCGGCGGCATTAAGGCGGGAGGGCGTTCTTGTCCACCCGTATCTGGACGATTGGTTGATTCGGGCGAAGTCCTACGAAGAAAGTCTTCGGATGACGGACAAGGTGGTCCGTTTTCTCCAGAGCCTGGGTTGGGTGATCAACCTGACCAAGAGCCATTTAGAGCCCTCTCAGAATCTCGAGTATCTGGGAGTCCGATTCGATACCAAGGCAGGACAAGTGTTTCTCCCCCACGAGCGGGCAGAGGCCTTATGGTTGCTCTTACGAACCTTCCGATCGCAGCCAAATCCTTCGGCCTGGGATTATCTACGCGTGCTGGGCACCATGGCAGCAACTCTGGAGACGGTGCCTTGGGCGAAGGTGCACATGCGTCCTTTGCAGCGCGCTCTGCTCCGTCGTTGGTCTCATCAGAACGATTCTCTCCGAAAAAGGCTGCCCTGTCCTCCGTCGGTTCGCCGGTCTCTTCAGTGGTGGTTACTTCCTCAGTCTCTGGCGGCCGGAATGCCTCTGGAACAGCCGGAGTGGCTTCCCTTGTTGATGGACGCCAGCCTCGGTGGCTGGGGAGCGCATTGTCAGGGCCTATTTGCGCAGGGTCTATGGTCTCCCCCGGAGGCGGCATGGTCAATCGATTGGAACTTCGAGCAGTTCGGTTAGCGCTTCTAGCCTTCGAGCGGACAGTGTCCAACCGAGCGGTTCGAGTTCTTTCGGACAACTCGGCAACGGTTGCATACATCAATCGTCAGGGCGGCACGGGCAGTACCGCCATGGAGGCGGAAGCGTCTCTGTTATTCCTGTGGGTGGAGCCCCGTTTGACAGCGATATCGGCAGCCCATATTGCGGGAAAGGACAATGTGCAGGCCGACTTTCTCAGCAGAGTACACGTCGATGCCGGAGAGTGGCAATTACACCCCGAGGTGTTCTATCAAATTGTTCAACGCTGGGGGACGCCGGTGATGGATTTGATGGCGACTTTCCTGTCTGCCCAAGTTCCTCGCTTCTTCAGTCGACGTCGAGAGCGGATGTCCGAAGGCATAGACGCCCTCCTCCAGCAGTGGCCGTTGGACGGTCTGCTGTATGTGTTTCCACCGTGGGCGATGATAGGCCATGTGGTACAAAGAATCGGGCGGCATCCGGGGAGGGTTCTCCTGGTGGCGCCCGATTGGCCTCGTCGTCCGTGGATCTCGTCTGGCTCTTGGACGGTCAGCCCTGGAGGCTTCCGGAGCACCCGGATCTTCTGATCCAGGGGCCGCTCTTCATGCCTCAAGTGAGTCGGTTCTTGCTTACGGTTTGGCCATTGAACGGGCGAAGTTGCAGAAGCGTGGTTATTCCGCGGCGGTGGTCTCCACCATGCTGAGTGCGCAACGTCGCTGGTGTATGTGCGTATCTGGCGACTCTTTGAGGATTGGTGTTCAAGGCGCTGGGTTCGGGCGTCCACAGTCGCTGTCCCGGTAGTTCTGGATTTTCTCCAGGACAGTTTTTCCAAGGGCTTGGCAGCCAGTTCTCTGCGGGTACAGGTCACGGTGCTGGCTTGTTATCGGGGCAAGATCAACGGCGTGTCGTTGGGTTGTCACCCGGATGTTCAGAGATTCTTGACTGCGGTGACTAAGCTGCGTCCCGCTTCTCGTTCCGGGGTTCCGGCTTGGGATCTTAATTTGGTGCTTACTGCCTTGTCCAACTCGCCCTTTGAACCGTTGAAGCACGCTTCGTTGAAAGATTTGACTTTGAAAGCAGTTTTCCTGGTAGCGATTTGCTCTGCTCGCCGTATCTCTGAATTGCAGGCCTTGTCCTGTCGCGAACTGTTTCTTATCTTTTCGGAGGGTAAGCTAACCTTGCGTACGGTTCCTTCCTTTCTGTCGAAAGTGGTTTCTCCCTTTCACGTCAATCAGGTAGTGTCTCTGCCGGTTCTAGGGAACCTTGATGGGGGAGGGTCGGACCCGGTTCTCCAACGCTTGGACGTGCGACGGGTTTTGCGGCATTATTTACAGGTCACTGAGCCCTTTCGTAAAACGGATCGGTTGTTTGTTCTCTTTGGAGGAGCGCGTAAGGGCGCAGCGGCGACTAAGGCTTCCATTTCCAGATGGATTAAGGAAGCGATCTCTTCTGCGTACCTGCTTCAGCGACGTTCAGTGCCGTTCGGGTTATGGGCACATTCCACTAGAGTGCAGGCTTGCTCGTGGGCGGAGAGTCGCTTGGTGCCGCCCGCGGACATTTGTCGGGCGGCAACTTGGTCGTCGTTGCATACTTTCAGTAAACATTACCGCCTAGATGTGGCTTCTGCTGCTGATGCCCGCTTTGGAGCGGCGGTGTTATCTGTCGCTCGATAAGATCCCCTCCCGTGAATACTGCTCTGGTACATCCCAGATGTATGAGGACTGCACTGGAGGAACGATAAGGAAATAGTAATTACGCTTACCTGGTAATTGTAGTTCCTTTAGTTCTGACAGTGCAGTCCTCCTTCCCACCCTTGATCTTTCTTTTCAGGGTTTCTGCTTGGAGTTCGAGCTAACGGAATGTGGGCGGTGAGCCGACTCCTCTGTTTTACAGTCTCTGCTTTACTGTGTTCCTCTGTTTCAGATGCTGCAGGGGTCGAGTAGCAGGCAGGACATGCGGTAAAGTATCATCATACATTTCCAAAAATAAAAATAAAAAAATTTTTAGTGATTGATAAGCTGAGATTTGTTTTTCAACGCGTTTGTATGGTTATTGCTTCTTATTTCTTTATTGCTCCTTTGAGTCTGCTTTGTTAATAGTTCACACTGGAAGGAGGAGGAGCAAAGGGGGTCAGTATATATCTCCAGTGATGTCATAATTTTGATATGCCAGTCTCCTAGCTGCGGGAAGAGGTTGACTACCCAGATGTATGAGGACTGCACTGTCAGAACTAAAGGAACTACAATTACCAGGTAAGCGTAATTACTATTTATCCACAATGACTCCTAAATCTTTTTCCTGGGTGGTGGTTCCCAATGTGGAACCTTGCATTGTGTAACCATAGTGTGGGTTGTTCTTTCCTAGGTGCATAACTTTGCACTTGTCCACATTAAATTTCATCTGCCATTTGGATGCCCAGTCTTCCAATTTATCCAGATCCTCCTGCAGTTTTCCACAGTTCTCTTGGGTTTTAACAACTTTAAAAAGTTTTGTGTCATCTGCAAATTTTATAACCTCACTCGTTATTCCCTTTTCCAGGTCATTTATGAATATGTCAAAAAGTAGCGGACCCAGTACAGATCCCTGGGGCACTCCATTAGTCACCTTTTTCCATTGGGAAAATTGGCCATTTAGCCCTACCCTCTGCTTTCTATCTTTTAACCAGTTCCCGAGCCACAAAAGTACACTGCCTCCTATCCCATGACTTTTTAGTTTTGCCAAAAGTCTCTGATGAGGGACCTTGTCAAAGGCTTTCTGAAAGTCCAGATACACTATATCAACTGACTCACCTTTGTCTACCTGTTTATTCACACCTTCAAAAAAACATATCAGATTAGTGAGACAAGATCTTCCTTGTCTAAAGCCATGTTGGCTGTCTCCCATTAGGCCATGACTATCCACATGCTGTGTAATTTTGTTCTTTATGATGGTTTCTACCATTTTCCCCGGTACTGATATCAGGCTCACCGGTCTGTAATTTCCTGGATCACCCCTGGAACCCTTTTTAAAAATTGCCGTTACATTAGCGATCTTCCAATCTTCAGGTATTACAGATGATTTTAATGAAAGTTCACAGATTACTAATAGCAGGTCTGCAATCTCATATTTCAGTTCTTTCAACACTCTTGTATGTATACCATCCAGTCCAGGTGATTTGCTACTATTCAGTTTATCAAATAGTTGTAATACATCTTCCTGGTGTAGCGATGTTTCTCTCAATTCCTCTGCAGAATCACCTTTAAATACCACTTCGGTCTTGGGTAACATCCCTACATCTTCCTCAGTAAAGACTGAAGCAAAGAATTCATTCAGTCTCTCTGCTATAGCCTTGTCTCCTTTTACTGCCCCTTTTACCCCTCTGTCATCTAATGGTCCAATTGACTCTCTCACAGGCCTTTTGCTACGAATGTACTTGAAAAAGTCTTTGTTTCATGTTTTTGCTTCTGTAGCAAGTTCCTTCTCAAATTCTCGCTTTGCCTTCCTTATCAATGCTTTGCATTTAACTTGCCAGTGCTTGTGCTGTTTCCAGTTTTCTTCGTTTGGCTCTTTTTTTCCATTTCCTGAAAGATGCTTTTTTGGCAGCAACAGCCTCTCTGACCTCACCTTTAAACCATGCTGGCAGTTTTTTGGACTTTCTTCCACTCTTCTTAATGCGTGGAATACAGCTGGTCTGGGCTTCCAGGATAGTATTTTTAAACAACGCCCAAGCTTGATGCAAGTCTTTAACTTTTGCAACTGCTCCTTTTAGTTTTTTCTTAACTATATTCCTCATTTTATCATAGTCTCCCTTTCAAAAGTTAAAAGGTAGTACTGTGGATTTCTTTACTATCCCTCCTCCACTAATTAAATCAAACATGATCATGCTATGATCACTATTGCCAAGTGGTCCCAACACCCTTATTTCTTGCACCAGATCTGGTGTTCCACTAAGGACTAGATCCAGTATGGCTTCCCCTCTGGTCGGTTCATGAACCAGCTGCTCCAATAAGCAGTCGTTTATTTCATCTAGAAACTTTATCTTCCTTGCATGTCCTGCCATGACACTGAGCCAGGCGATACCGGGGTAATTAAAATCGCCCATTATCACTACTCTTTTGTAAGTTTTGTTAGCTTCCTTGATCTCTTTAAGCATTTCATCATCCATTTGTTCATTCTGGCCAGGCGGTCGATAGTACACCCCCACTGCCATCACCTTCCCCTTCATACATGGAATTTCAATCCATAGAGATTCTACAGCAAATTTTGTTTCCTGCAAAACTTTAATCCTTTCTGACTCAATGCCCTCTCTAACATAGAGCGCAACCCCTCCTCCAATTTGATCAGTTCTATCATTACGATATAGTTTGTATCCAGGTATCACAGTGTCCCACTGGTTGTCCTCCTTCCACCATGTCTCTAAGATTGCAATCATATCTAACCTCTCATTTAGTGCTATATATTCTAACTCTCCCATCTTATTGTTTAGACTTCTAGCATTTGCATACAAGCATTTCAGAGACTGTATTTTATTAATATTATTCTGACTATTGGTAGGCATGGGTAATTTGGAATCTTTATGCTCTGTCTGCACCATACTCAAGGGCATTTGGGCTACTTTACTCTTTTTTGGAACCTCACTGCTTTCGGTAGTATCCTTCAAGGATACTGTCTTCCGAACCATGCGCTCTTGGGCGACTGTCGGCTTTCCCCTATTTTCTAGTTTAAAAGCTTCTCTATCTCCTTTTTAAAGGTTAATGCCAGCAGCCTGGTTCCATCCCGGTTAAGGTGAAGCCCATCCCTTTGGAAGAGCCCCTCCTTTCCCCAGAATGTTCCCCAGTTCCTAACAAATCCAAAACCCTCATCTCTGCACCATTGTCTCATCCACGCATTGAGACTCCGGAGCTCTGCCTGCCTTTTGGGTCCTGCACGTGGAACAGGAAGCATTTCGGAGAATGCTACCCTGGATGTTCTGGATTTCAACTTCCTACCTAAAAGCTTAAATTTAGCCTCCAGAACTTCCCTACCACATTTTCCTATGTCATTGGTACCGACATGTACCAAGACAGCAGACTCCTCCCCAGCACTATCTAAGATCCTATATAGGCGGTGCGTGAGGTCCGCTACCTTCGCACCAGGCAGGCATGTTACCAGGCGATCCTCACGTCCACCAGCCACCCAGCTGTCTACATGCCTAATGATCGAATCACCAACTATAACAGCTGTCCTAACCCTCCCCTCATGGGCACATGGCCCTGGAGAAACGTCCTCGGTGCGAGAGGGTTTTACATCACCTGGAGGACAGGTCCTGGTTACAGTATCATGTCCTGCCACACCAGGGTGATGCTCTCCTGTCACGTGACCTCTCTCCTCCATGGCAACAGGGATGCTGCCAGACTGGAGGTGGGACTTCAGGACTATATTCCTGTAGGTCTCGTCAATGTACTTCCCTGTCTTTTTATGTCTTCCAGGTCTGCTACTCTAGCCTCTAGAGAATGGACTTGTTCCCTGAGAGCAAAGAGCTCCTTGCACTTAGTGCATACGTAAGACCTCTCACCAACTGGGAGAAAATCATCCATGTGACACTCAGTGCAAAAGACTGGAAAGCCCCCATCTTGATGCTGTACTGTTGTCTGCATCTTAGTTTAAAGCTTGTGTTTAGGTCTTAAAATTCTGTATTCACTAAGAGTTGGTGTAGGTGCTTATACTAATAAAGGTGTATCTAATACCTCTAATATACCTCGCTCACCTGAAGCTTAATTAATCTCAGGTCTTCAATGTATGACTGATTTGGATAAAGAGCTGCACCTGAGAGCAGCCCCTTTCCTAAGATGTGTAAGTACCTATAAAGCAACAATTACTCCAGGGGTGGGTGGGTGTTGGGGAGGGTGGGTGGGAAATAAGACCTATTAAAAGAAGAGGGCTATTACAAGGTACCCTGTCCTGTACCCTCAGCAGGGGGGGAGGGGGGAGTCCCTCAGGTAGGTTAGGGCAGGAAAAAAAGTTTAAAACACAGCAGGTTGGGGGGGCGGAGCCTGATGCCGAGCGGAGTGGACGTGTAGTGCGGTGGCTCCGTGGAGACCTAACAAGAATCCTGCTTATTTTGTACCTGGTTTTGGATCTCCGCTCTCTGAACGATAGACGGTACCTTCCTGATGGCGGGCCCGAAACCGCAACGGTTGGATTACTCGGGGGCGGCGAATAGTAGCGCAAAACGGTCCAAAACGGAGCCTATCTCCCCACACAAAATGGCGCCTACACGAGAGGGGCCTGATGCTCACCTTGAACTCCTTACCGAGATTCGCGGAGTTAAGGAGCTCGTTATAGCCAATGGAGCAGCTCTGGCCGCTATGCAGGAGGACCTGGTCGGTCTTAAGGCTAAAATGGAGGGCCTCTCCGTGCGGCAGGACAAGGTGGAGGGTACACTTACCGCTCATGAGGCCCGCTTAGCAACTATTCCCAAGCTGGAGAGACAGATCAAGGCGTTGCAACGCGAAGTCGAAGACGGCAATAACCGTGCACGCCGCAACAATATTAGATTGGTGGGCTTACCGGAGGGAGCCGAAGGAAAAGATATGCGTGCTTTTCTCTTCAAGGCCATTCCCGAGATTCTGCGGTGCACCTTTGACAAGGAGTTCGAAATTGATCGCGCTCATCGAGTCCCTTCCCATGTGGTCGCACAAAACTCCAGACCACGGCCTATTGTCCTGCGTACCCTGCGATACCAACAGGCTGCGCAAATTTTGGAGCTGGCGCGCTCAAGAGCCCCGATTGAATTCGAGGGGCACAAGCTCTCTTTCTATCCCGATCTTGCCAAATATACTGTCAACCGGCGCAAGAGGCTGTTGGAGTTTCGACCCAGACTTCAGCAAATCCAGGCGCGCTTCGGCCTTATGTATCCTGCGCGGATGAGAGTTACCTACCTCAACCATACTCGCACCTTTGAGGAGCCTGACGCACTTCAACAGTTTTTGGAAGACGCTGAAGCAGCCCAGATGCGCTGAATTGTGGCTTGTGGCTGCATTGATCCACCTTGCAAATGCCTTGTCCTCAGCGCAATGTTTGATCGGTGCTTCTTGAGTTGCTGAGACCCCATCGGGGTCCCCCAGAGGCTGGAGCGTTCTTTCTTAGCGCCCCTGGAGGTGGAGCGACTAGCGGACTGAAGTGTATGCTAAGAACTTTTGCTGCCTTGTCGAGGCTTCACACTTTCTCACTAATGACTGATTTTGTCTAAGACTCTTAACTTAGTTGCATTATTCCTATTGTGGGGATTCGGTTTTTCTACGCACTGCTGTTTTCCTCTCTTATATATGGTTTAATTAATGTCTTGACTCAGGCCGCTCTGTGTTTTCTGCGGTAAGGGTCTGGCCATTTTTTCTCTCTTCTTTGTTTTAGGTCTCCGGAGCCAGCCCCGCCGGCCTGTGCTCACCTTTTTCATATGCTCAGGGTTTTGCCTCTCCTCCGGGGTACACATTGGTGGTTATCTATGGTATTTTATCTCAGAAGCTATTAGTCTGTAATTGCTATAATGTGCCTAAATGTACTCTCTGGGTCAACTGGCTATTCTTCTTAGATCATGGTATGCTCTCTCTCCTGGCCTCTAGGGGTAATTTTACGGGCTTGTTATAATGGCTCCGTGTAAACTACTCTCCCTTAATGTGCAGGGTATTAATAGTCCAGTTAAGCGGCGGAAAATCCTAGATTATGCACGCCGGGAAGGGGCCGATATCTTACTACTCCAAGAGACACACCTGAATCTGCATGAGTCATTGAAACTCGGGCAGCGACCCTTTAAAGTTATAGCATATTCCCCAGCAGTCAGGAAACATAATGGGGTTGCTATTCTTGCTAGATGTTCTCTAGGGTTAACGGTCCTGAGTGTTAAATCTGATTTAGAAGGTCGTTGGGCTAAAGTGTTATTTCAGTTGGGAGGGCTTGAGGTGTTACTCATGTGTCTTTATGCTCCCACAGCGGATGACCCTGCTTTTTTCACAGCAATCGCAGAGGAGCTACACGTGGATAGCAGGAAGTTGATCATGGTCGGGGGGGATTTCAATCAAGCATTGGATCCTCTGGTTGATCGTCAGCCCCCCCGGTCTGTTCAGCGGTCCCGGGGGCATCTCATACTTACCTCTATGATCCATGAGTTGGCTCTGGTGGATATCTGGCGCCTCCAGAACCCGCAGGAACTGGAGTTTACCTTTTTTTCAGCGCCACATGCGTCGCAGTCCCGTATAGACTATTTTTTGGTGTCCAAGGCCCTAGTTCCCTGCATGGGTCCCTCTCACCTTCACTCTATTCATATCTCGGACCATGCGCCCGTCTCCGTGCTTTTACAAGATGACTCCTTGCAGACTCCGTCTCCGTATTGGGCCCTGGATAGATCTCTCCTTGATATCCCTGAGGTTCAGATTGCAGTAAACTCCGCCATCTCTGAATACTTTCAGTTCAATTTGGTTCATGCCACCTCCCCCTGGGCCTGGTGGGAGGGTTTTAAGGCCACGGTTAGGGCGGTTATCACCGGCTTTGATATACGCTTGAAAAAGCAGAAGAAGCAATGGTTGCACGCTTTAGAGCTGCAGATCAAAGCTGGAGAGCGGATTCTGGTGCGTCGTTCTGACCCGTGTATCTTACTGCGTCTTCAGCGCTTGTGTTTTCAATATAACTCCCTTGCGTCCACTGAGGCTTCCCTATATGTGCGCCGGCAACAGGGGTATTATTACCGTGAGAGGAATAAAGCGGGAAAGCACTTAGCGCTCACCTTAAAGGGCAAGCGAGAAAGTAAGCGAGTTAGCGCCATCAGATATCCGCCGGGGCAGGATCTTTTACTCAAAGATGCACAGATAGCTGAGGCCTTTCGGGATTATTATGCCCATTTGTATAGTTCGGAATGCGAATTCTCCCCCGCGGGTTTCGCAAAGTTAGTCGCCAACTTACAACATCCTAC
The DNA here is from genome assembly GCA_033557465.1 of Ichthyophis bannanicus. Classification (NCBI taxonomy): domain Eukaryota; kingdom Metazoa; phylum Chordata; class Amphibia; order Gymnophiona; family Ichthyophiidae; genus Ichthyophis; species Ichthyophis bannanicus. The sequence goes on along the minus strand of CM066033.1, from coordinate 1,177,553,581 downwards.
TCTCTCTGAGGATCGTCGGGTAGCGCTTGATGCCCCTATTACTGCTGCGGAGATTAACAAGGCAATAACATCTATGGCCCCAGGTAAGGCGGCTGGCCCAGACGGGCTGCCGGTCGAATTTTTTAAAAGATTTGCTCCTGCCCTTGCCCCTCATTTAGAGCAGTACTTCCGCCTCCTGGCAGCGGCGGAGCAACCAACCGGCTCCTTTGCGGTCGCTAATTTAATAGTATTTGAAAAACCGGGTAGAGACCCCCTACTGGTTTCCAACTATCGTCCCGTATCCTTGCTTAACGCGGATTATAAGATCTACGCTACTGTATTGTCCACCCGGCTCTCGGGGATTATTCCATCCTTAATCCACCCTGATCAGTGTGGCTTTACAGAAGGGCGCTCGACAGCTGACAATGCGCGCCTTTTATGCCATGTCTTATTAGGTGCCGATGGGATGGAAAAGCCATTGATTGGCCTTTCATTGGATGCAGAAAAGGCCTTTGATCGTTTAGAATGGCCGTTTCTTTTCGCGACTCTCCGTTGGTTTGGATTTGGGGAGGCCTTCATTCGAGCCCTCAATCCCTTATATTTGGATCCCATCGCTCGGATCTGTGTGAACGGCGTCACATCGGCTCCCCTGGCTTTGCAGCGTGGCACCCGCCAAGGATGTCCGCTTTCTCCTATGCTCTTTAATCTCGCTATGGAGCCTCTAGCCCTTCTCATAAGACAGAACTCGGACATTCAGGGGGCCGAGGTAGCAGGGCTGGAGATAAAGCTCTCCGCATACGCGGATGACTTGCTCTTATTCGCTTCACCCGACTCTCTTCCTATAATATTGGATACTATTGAGACCTACTCGAGATACTCCGGATATAAAATTAATTGGGCCAAGTCTGTGATGTTTCCTCTGAATAAATGGGCTCACAGGGAGACTGTTGGAGAATATCCCTTTCTGTGGGAAGCGGGCGCTGTGAAATATTTAGGGATTCACTACTGCTACCCGTTTGAAGAAACGATTAAACGCAATGTGGAGGAGATTTTGTCTTTAGCGCGGGATCTGATGACGCGGTGGTCTCCCCTAGCACTTTCCTGGTGGAGCAGGTTGGACACCATAAAAATGATGATCGTCCCCAAAATTAATTACTATTTAGAGATGCTTCCCTGCTACCTCCCTGCTCAAGCGTATCAACATCTAGAACGGTTACTTTTGCAGTTTCTTTGGGACAATAAAGTTCCAAGGATCGCTAGAGACAAATTGCGGCTTCAGCGGGAGCAGGGTGGTGTGAATTTTCCTAATTTCCGTTCCTACCATCATGCTTTCCTGCTTAAGCAGGGGTCCCGCTGGTTGGAAGGTCCTTCCACTGGATGCCCGATATGGACTCTCTTGGAGGAGAAGTTGCTAGCGCCAGTACCCTTGCGGTTTGCCCCTGGGATGCAATTTCCCTCTACTGTTCCACTCCCCTCTGTTATTGTCGATACACTTAAAGCGTTTCAGGCTTTTCTCAAAACATGTGAGCCTAAGGGAGCCTCTCATTGTTATCTGCCTTTGTGGTATAATCATTTGTTCTCCATTCAGAAGAAACCGGTTGCCTGGAAAACCTGGTATTCCCGGGGGATATGGCTGGTGAATCATTTACAAGTCTCTGGCAGGTGAAAGACTTTTATGGAGCTTAGACAGGAGTTTGCTCTCCCGATATCCTGTCAGTTTCAGTGGCTTCAGCTTAGGCACTGTTTGGGAGGGGCAGGTGTAACCCCGACTCAGGTCCCTAATACTGAGGGGGTCATGGTATACCTAGAACAAATCAGTCAAGGGAGGGGAATAGTCTCGAAGATCTACAAGAGATTTGTAGAGTTTTTGCCCCCGGTGGTGAGTAAAGTACAAAAGAAATGGGAACGCGACACAGGGAGGGTGCTCTCTGAACCTCAGTGGAGGAACTTCTGGTGCAAGCAGGTTAGAGTGACTCGCTCCGCCTCTTTGACCCAGACTCTGTACTTCTTCGCTCACAATTGCTTTTACACTCTAGTAGCTCTCGCACGGTGGGATAATGCCCTTAGTCCCCTGTGCTGGACATGTGGAGAGGAAGTAGGTACTCTAAAGCATCTAGTCTTTGAATGCAGAGGGGTGTGCTCTTATTGGAACTCCGTTTGGGAGCAGGTACAGCGCGTTCTCCAGTTCAGAGAGCCCCTCTCTTGGCAGATAGTGAGCCTCCGCTCTGCAGCGGATGTACCTTCTCTATCTCACCAAGGTGCTTTCCTATTCGATTTCATGTTAAGCATTGCGCTCTGCTTAATTATGAAGTATTGGAAAACCACCTCGAAAGCTACTTTTCATGAATGGTGGAATCATGTTAGTTTATATAGTCAGTTTGAACAATGCTCCTGTAAGTCTAAGCCTTTGTCTGGGAATCACCTTCTTAAATGGCAATTGCTAAACGACTTCGTGGCTTCTGCTACTCTACGGAGCTGACCCAGTTTTGTACACTATACCTTCTCCTACGGGAGATCTGCTATACATACCCCGGAGGAGAGTGCTGGGGGGGGGGGTGGGGGTAGGGGTGGGCCGCCTTGGGGTTTTGTTTTGTATGATGTAGCAGTAGGCTTTGCTGTGTTTTGTTAGTCTCTGTGCTTTGCTGTGTTCTGTTGTACAAATGAAAATAAAGATTTAAAAAAAAAAAAAACACAGCAGGTTCTGAGGACAGTGCAGGGAGAGATATTTAATTTAAAGCAACAGTTAACCTGGCTACCACACAAAAGCCAGTTAGTTGAGAGAGGCAAGGTAAGTTATACAGCTGAGAAGCTCAAGTGCAAACTAAAGGGAACAGGGAGGTGAAGTAGCACACCGATAAGACAATAAATAAATAAATAATCAAATAGACAGAACTCACAGCAAGTTGTCACAGGAGTTAAATATGCACCTCTCTAGCAGAGCACTGTGAGGTAACTGTATTTAGGCCTGCTTTGCAATAGCGATTATAACATGATCACATTTGATTTAATAAATGGAAGGAGGATAGCAAGGAAATTACACTAGCATTTAACTTTCAAAAAGGAAACTATAATAAAATGAGGAAAATGGTTAAGAAAAAACTAAAAGGAACTATTGCAAACGTTAAGAGTTTATATCATGCCTGGGAGTTATTTAAAAATACTATCTTGGAAGTCCAGACCAGATGTATTCCATGATTAAAAAAGATAGAAGGAAGGCAAAATTACAGCTAGCATGGCTTAAAAGTAAGGTCAGAGAGGCTGTTATAACTAAAACAGAATCTTTTAGAAAATAGAAAAAATAGCCAAATGATAAAAACAGTAAACAGTGTAAGTACTGGCAAGTTAAATGCAAGGCATTCATAAGACAGACAAAGAGAAAATTTGAAAAGAAGCAAAACACCTGTGAGAGAGTCAGTTGGGCCATTAGATGATGGAGTAGTAAAAGGTGAACTGAAAGAGGACAAGGCCATAGCAAAGAGACCGGATGAACTTCTTGATTTAGTCATTACTGAAGAAGATCTAGGAAACTTACCCATTCCAGAAATGATATTTAAAAGTGATATATCAGAAGCATTGAAACAAAACTCAATAAATCAGAAAGATGTAATACAGCTAATTGATAAAGAAAAGCAAATCACCTGGACTGGATGGCATACATCTCAGGGTGGTAAAAGAAATGAAATATGAGACTGTATAACTACTATTAATAATCTGTAATCTATCATTAAAATCATCTGTAGTACCCGATGATTGGAGAGTGGTCAATGTAATTTCCAGGGGTGATCCAGGAAACTACATACCATTAAACCTGACATCAGTAATGGGCAAAATAGTAGAAACCATTATAAAAAACTAAATTACTGAACATGTAGATAGTCATGGTTTAATGGCAGAAAGCCAATATAAATTTAGACAAGGAAAGTCTTGTTTTACTAATCTCTTACATTTTTGAAAATGTGAATAAACAGATAGATAAAGGTGAGCTGGTTGATATAGAGCATCTCGATTTTCAGAAAACCTTTGACAAAGTCCCTCATAAGAGTCTCTTGGGGACATTAAAAGTCATGTTAAAGGAGCAATGTACTATTGTGGATCAGGAACTGGTTAAAAGAAACAAAGAGTAGGTCTAAATAGCCAATTTTCTCAGTGAAGAAAGTGAATAGTGAGTACTCCAGGGATCTGTGCTGGGCCTGCTGCTTTTTAACATTTTTTTAAATGACCTGGAAATGGAAATAACAAGTGAGATGATAAAATTTGCAGATAACACAAGATTATTCTAAGTTGTTAAACCACAAAAGGATTGTAAATATTGCAAGAAGACCTTGATAAATTGGGAGACTCGACGTCCAAATGGCAGATGAAATTTAATGTGGACAAGTGCAAAATTATGCATTTAGGAAAGAACAACCCAAACTACGGTTACACAAATCAAGGTTCCACATTAGGAACCAACACCCCGGAAAATGATTTAGGCCTCATTGTGGATAATACATTGAAACTCTCTGCCCAGTGTGTAGCAGCATCCAAGAAAGCAAATAGAATGCTAGGAATCATAAAGAAAGGAATGGAGAATAAAACAAAGAATATTACAATACCTCTCTATCCCTCCATGATGCAACCACATCTTGAATATTGTGTGCAGTTATTGTTGCCATATCTTAAAAAGGATATAGAAGATTTAGCAAATGTACAGAGAAGAGTGACAAAATGGGTAAAGGGGATGGAAGGATATCCTTACGAGGAAAGGCTTAAAATGTTAGGGCTCTTCAACTTGGAAAAGAGACGGCTGAGGGGAGATATGATGGAGGTCTATAAAATAATGAATTGAGTGGAAGGAGTAAATGTAGATTGGTTGTTTGCTCCTTCAAAAAGTAGAAAGATAAGGGGACACTCAATGAAACTCCAATGTAAATCATTTAAGACTAATCAGAGATAATATTTTTTCACAAGGTGTAATCATACTCTGGAATTCATTACCAGAGGACGTAGTAAAAGCTGTCAGTGTAGCTGGATTTAAAAGAGGTTTGGACAAATTCCTGGAGGAAAAGTCCATAAACCATTATTAAAGAGGACCAAGGAAATCAGCTGCTTATCCATAGGAAAAGCAGCATTGAATCTGTATACCTTTTGAGAACCTGATAGGTACTTGTGACCTGGACTCGCCACTGTTGGTCTTACCCAGTATGTAATATCGTATGTTCTTATTCATGTACAGTAGGTGGTATCAGTTTCCAGAGGGTGTATAATCTAAGTTTGTACCTGAGGCAATGGAGGGTTAAGTGACTTGCCCAAGATCACAAGGAGCTGCAGTAGGATTCAAACCCTGGTTGCCTTTGTTCTAGCCCACTGCTTTAACCATGCAGTAAACACTGGCTCCTTTTTCTGTTTTCTGAAAAATGCTTTCTTGGCTATAACAGCCTCTCTGACTTCACCTTTAAACCATGCCAGCAGTCATTGGGCCTTCCTTCAATCTTTCCTAAAGCATGGAATACATCTGGTCTGGGCTTCCAAGATAGTCTTTTTAAACAAACCCAAGCATAATATAAACATTAAACCTTTGTAGATGTTGCTTTTAGTTTTTTCTTAACAGTTGGATTTTCAGAGAAAGGGTATGGGTCAATGATAAAAGATGTCTCACCACTTACCAACACTTTCTTGAGGCCCCTGCTGGTTGAGTCACTAGAGGTAAGATTCCCTGCTGGCTGGTTCAGCGGTAAGATTTTGTGCAAATATTTGATAATTACATCTGGATAACCAAAATAACCTTTGCTGATACATTCTGGGCCTTGAATGATGACATTGAAAAGGTAGCCAAGGAGTTCCAGCCAAGGATGGGCTGGAAGTAATATTTATTCCATATGCAAAGCAGGCCAGAAAAAATGCATTGTCAGGCTGCTTTTGGCTTATAGGCCACAGTTTTCCTCTCTGTCTCTAAGAACCATCTTGCAGCTGGCTCATGGCCAAAGAAAAAGTTATAATCTCTTATTCTTACATTATTCTGATTTTGCTGAAACATTGTTAAAGCTATAAGCATTAGAGAGAATTTCATGGTGTCTAAAAATTATGCTTTCTGAGCGAAGTGACAATTTTGTTGATCTAGCCAACTTTTTTAATTACATAAAATAATACTGCTATGAGGCACCTGGCCAAGAATAAAAATTGCTTGAAAGTCATAACCAATACTTCCTATTAAAAAGAGGCAGTTAAATCACTGAACTAAAGCTGCTGCATTTACAGTCAGTCATATACACAGACGTGCTCTCTATCAAACGTTGCCAGAGCTGCTATATACTGAAGGGTTAAGTAAAACAAACATTTATTTAGAACAAAGGGGTATGTTTACTAAGCCTTGCACCAGTAACACCTATCTGGACCACATTACTGGAACGGGGCTCTGTGCTAACTGGTGAGGGGGTTATACAGGTTTCCCTCTGCATTTACCGTGGGTTGCTATAGTAAACTGGCTGCAGAAGCAACCGCCATCACCCATTAAATGGCGTTATGTGTACTCATGTTACTTGCTCTGAGTGCGGGCAGCGGGGACTACAAATGCCCATGCTAGCTGTGCCATGGCCATGGCTGGCCCCAGGGGCAAATTTTAAGCCTTACAGCCCCCCTGGCTATCAAAATATATTGTTTAGCACTGAATGCTCTGCTCTCAGAAGTTGCTGACTTAGGTGCCTGCCTAGTTTGCCTGGTGGTTGGGGGGGGGGCCTGGCCATGATGGTGATGACCCCATACCATCCAATCTCCATCCAGTTAAGTGCCAACATAGCACAGGATTTTTAGTGGGGGAGCCCGCTAAACTCTGCACTATCAGGCAGCACCCTTTAATAAATATGACCCAAACAGCGTTAATGTTTTTAACTCGTGAATATTTTGTTTAGACACCTAAAATTTCATATTGCATGCAATCGATTTGCACCATTAAAAAACATCTAGTACACATGGTAGTTATTTTAGAAGTCCTATTCATGTTTTGTACATCAAAAAACAGATATGGAGACCTCCCCAGAGCCATTTTAGAAGCTGGCTCTGTGGACGTCCCTAGGGCGAGGACGTCCAAGTCTGAACAGGAGCAGGGAATAGGCATCTCTGGGGTGTTCCCAGAACTTGGACGCCCTCACCCGATTTCAGAAATGCCCTGGATGTCCCGAGACACATCCAAGCTTATACCTGCTCAAGGCATGAATAGGTATCAGAAAAATTCTCCTTTTATCAGACAGACATTTAGAGGGTGTGTAGAAGGAGGTCTGCTCATGTCCTCTCTATTTTTCATGCAGATAACGAACACTGACAGGGAATGAGGGCTCGTGTTTTTGTTTTTCTGTGCTGCTGGACATCCCCTTAGACTAGTTTGCATGAGATGAACATTCTCATCTTATGCTTTCTTAAAGGGGGACCAGTGCAGATCAGTGCAGACGTACATGCTGTGGATGTCTATGGTACTAAAATCGGGCGGATACATAGATGTTCCAGGCATTTCTCGGCACATTCTGCACTGGTCGTCCTTTCTAAAATTCCACTTCACATGTGCGCCTAAAAAAGGATTATGTGAAGTGAGGCACATTTTAAATGAGCAAAAACCAAACTGGGGTTTTTTTGGGCTGTGCTCACCCCTTCAAAGCAAGACAATATAAGCTGCAGAAGATGTACAATAATCCTTTCCGAAAAATGACTAAGGGGTATGTTTACTAATCAATGGGGCCACGGCTCTGATCGCACGGAAGTCGCTACTGCTGATTAGTAAACATACCCCTAAGTTAATTATGCATTTGCCAGTGCTTATCAAGCTCATAACTGGCTTATCTAGAGATTTTCAAAAATTGAACGGACAATATTAAACCACTAGTCAGATACTGTCTGGATAAGTTTGGGCCAGGTTAGGGGCAGCATGAAGGCAGCCTTAAAAATCATCAAGATAGCAGTTATGTTTTGCCACTATTTAGATAAAATATCCATTTAGTTCAGGCCTGTCAAATAACAAGCTTAGATTAAACACATAGGGCCAATATTCGAAAGGCATTTACACAGTTTATAGCCTCGTAAACTATATAAATGACTTTAATCAGGATTTTCAATGGCACTTACATGATTAGTGCCATTGAATATCCCATTTTAACCCCGCTACATGCCCTGAAAATCCTCACCTATCTTTAAGGTGCAGGAGCTAACCGGGCAGCATGCAATATCGCTGCTGCCCAGTTAGCTAGTGCAGCTTCCGGCGTTTCCCTTGGACTCCGGATATTCAATGCCGGGGCCGCGTATGACCCCGGCATTGAATATCCTGGGTTAAGGGTCAGCAGGAGGGCTATGCGCCGTAATTGCGCATAACCTGCTTGATGAATAACGGGCCCATAGTGCCAGTGTGTTGATTGAACTACTTGTATATTCAGTGCCTCTACTTATATTGATAGTGGTATATTATATTCAAGCCAAAATAAATACCAGTGCTGCAACTAAACTTAAGGAGATGTTTACTAAAGTCAGGGTTGGCGCCTAAGGCATCAACTTCTGGGACAGCAAGAGCAGCTACAGTCAAGACAAAGCAATAGGTCCTGCAACCTCACAATTGCAAAGTATCATCAATGCAGACTTCTACCTACAGGACAAATGGGCAGTTTCAAAATGGTCCATTTACCCTTGCAAGTGGCTTTGTGAAGTTCCCCTTAATGTATGCATTTACAAAACAAAGTTTAATATTTAAAAGTATGATGTCCAAATATGTGTCTTTATAGGACTGCTCTGGGATGGATGGTGTTGAGATTATTATGACTGAGTTTAATAATCAAAATCAACAAGGGGAGGGTGGTAGTAGTCTAAAGGTATTGGAAGGGGATTCAAATCTGGTTTCACCTAGGATGCTCAACATGCAGTAAGTGCAAAGGATGGGTGCTAACTATTGGGAGCATGAGCAGAAAATGGCCTGCAGTTAACATACAGGACACATTTATACTGCATGGCCCAGGTTAAATGCATCAGCAGACATTACAGATTCACCCGTGCTATCTGCCAGTGCTTTTAACGCGAGCCCCAGTGCTGCCCAAACTTAACTAAAGGGGGCAAATCCCTGATCCAAAATCACTACCTTCTTATCCATGTTCCCAAATACTCCAATCCATTCTCCATTATCTGATACATCGAGCCCCCACAATCATAAGAACATAACATAAGATATGACATACTGGGTCAGACCAAGGTCCATCGAGCCCAGTATCCTGTTTCCAACAGTGGCCAATCTAGGTCATACGTACCTAGCAGTTTCCCCAAAAGACACAGGTTTCACAATGCTTGTACTGGGTCAAGCATTGATATCCTGGGTCCCTTCTTAAGAATGGTTTATGGACCTTTCCTCCAGGAACTTGTCCAAACCTTTTTTAAACCCAGCTACACTAACAGCCTTTACTACATCCTCCGGTAACAAATTCCAGAGTTTGATTACACGTTGAGTGAAAAAATATTTTCTTTTATTAGTCTTAGTTTACCCTGTAGCTTCATTGCATCTCCCTTAGTCTTTCTATATTCTGATAACAATCAATCTATGTTTACCTGTTCCACTCCGTTCATTAATTTATAGACGTCTATCATATCTCCCCTCAGCCATCTCTCTTCCAGATTAAAGAGCCCTAACCTTTTTAGCCTTTCTTCATAGGAGTATCCTTCCATCCCCTTTACCATTTTGGTGTCTCTTCTCTGAACCTTTCTAATAACACTATGTCCTTGAGCAGACCCCCGTCAACTCAATGCCTAACCCCCTTCACTACTTACCCAAAGGTATCCATAGTAGTACCACTGAGACTTTTGCCAGGGGTTAGAACCACTATTTTGAACCCATGCAGCAGTGGCGCAGGGGTCCTGTCCCATACTCTAGATGACCAGCGAGACCCAAGTAAAGGGAGATGGAGGGAAGGGGGGCTATTGAGCTGAGAGGGGATTATAATTAGGGAAGGTGTGCTTGATCGGGTTATTAGAAGGGGGGTTCTGATTTGGGGGATTCATTGATTAGGTAACAGGGATTGGATAAGGGGGTTTAAAGCATGGAGCAGCATTTCTGAAGGCATTTACATGGGTAACTGCCCTGGTACCCGTGTAAATGCCATATCTGGGATTTTCGAAGGGAACCTACACGGAATTTCAGTGCCAGGGCCGCATATGACCCCGGCATTGAAAATCCAGGTTAGATGGATGGCGGGTGGGTTATGCACCGACACGGCAGTTAGCAACACCCAGATGAAAATCAGGCCCATGGTTCAGAGGGTAGAGGTTTGGATCAGTATAGTGAGTGCTTTCCCATTTTTTTTTCTTAAGTTGGGTTTGGACAGGAGCTGCACTATCTGCTTTCTCAGCAGAGCAGATGCACTTAGTGCCACCTTAGCACAGGATTTTTACCGTGTCAATGTTTTTAGCGAGTGGTAGTTTGGTAGTGCTGACCTCCACTAAACCTGGTGCTAACTGTTTAGCACACTCTGGTAAACAACTCCTTGAGTACGGTAGCTGCGCTATCAGAATATTCACCCCACTATGCTTAAGGTTGAGAGATACGTTTAGTTTCCGTTTTGCCAACAGGGATGTAATTAGTCTCATGTACGATGGTTTTTGATTGCTCAGATATATCTGTTGTCTTTCACTTTTTAATGTTCTGTTTTGTTTGTTTTGTTCTTATTGTTTTTATATTAGACTCTTTGTAATTTTATCTGAAATCTGTGGAAGAGAAATGTGATCACGTAAATACATAAATGAATACATTTGAATAAAGGCCAAGATACACAGAAGGACAGCTCCACAGTTTTTCAGCACATGCACCCTGAGCTCTTTCAGGGAGTAACAAAAATAATTGCTGTATTTTAAGGAAACCGAGATTGCATAGTTTAAATGACAAACACATTGGAGCTTCTCCACATTAAAGTGCCTGAGCATTCATCACATCTGCCTCCCTTATAATCTTTTAATTCTTCTGGGTCCCCTGCAACTGAGAGAAAAGGAGAGACAAGTGCTAACAGCAAAGGCTTATCAGATAGCTTTCTTATTTTGGGGATGCTCTATCCATAGAGCTGGCACTTATGCATATGGGCATCTGTTCACTAGGTAATTAATTAAGTCTGCTAATTTATTAACATAAGAAACTAAACAGCTTAAGATGACAGTGGCTTTCATTCACTATCATCCTGCCTCTGAATTTGAATCTATGCCTGGAGTTAAAAGGTGCAGTTATGTCTGCTCCCAGCCATTGAAGAGGATTCAGAAATTAGTTGGAGTCAAACAGAAAACCAAGCAGATATCAATCTGGATAGAATTAACCAAAATCTGCAGATTTTTCAGATATCTGCCAGAAACATCTCCTGAACTTTCTCTTTGTTATCTTGCATCTTGCCAAAATCTGAGGAAAGCTCTCATAGATGTGAGAAAGTTAGTCTCGTCTCAGAAATTCAACGATTTTGCGTGGCTTTGCAGCAACTGATTGATCTCTTTAAAAAATTTAATCAAAACAAGCAGATGAGTCTATAAATTTTTCTCAATCTCATTTTTCTTGAAGTCATTCCTATCCACTGAGAGTAGATATTCAAAGTACCAGCCAAAATAGTCAGTGACATTTATCCATCTGTCTTTAGGATATTTTCCAACTGCAACCTGGCTGGTTAGGTTAAGGTTGACAATTTTCTTAAATTTAGCTAACTAAAAGCCCCATTTAAGGTAGGATATATAAAAGGGACTTGGTTAATGCCCCGTCCTATTTTACAAAAAGATCTGCTAAATGGAGCTGTATTGCAAAAGACCTAGAAGGGAGGGCCTGGGGACAGCAATCTCAGGCCAGAAAGACTGGGGTCTCTAGTCCTACAGACACTCCTTGTGGCCTTAGGCAAGACACTTAACCCTCTGTTGCCTCAGGTATACACAGATTGTGAGCCCTCTGGAGACAAGAGACCTGTTTTCAGTGATTACAAAATGTAAACCGCTTTAATTGAAGGATAAGGCAGTATAGAAAACTGGTAAAATAAATAAATAAATAAAATGTGTAGGAAAGCATGCTCATTTGCTGATACATCCAGCAATAGTAGGAATTTTATACAAATTGATGTTGTTAAAAAGCACATATCCTGGTATCCTGACCCCTCAATACAAGCCATGTTCTTTTCTTAATGTATGTACAGCGCTTCGTACGTTTGAAGCGCTTTATAAATGTTAGATAGATAGATAGATAGATGTTCTCCAAAATTCTGCTGGACATCTTCTACTCCTCTGAATCCACCCACTCCTAACATGGATATCTCTGGTATTCAGTGACAGGGCAGACGCAAATTCCGGTCACTCCTGCTTCGGGGGGAGGGGGCTTTGATTCAAAATGGCCCATCTAACCTTTAACGGTAGTTTTGCCATACTATTGCTAAGGATCAAGCTGCAAACTAAGGGATAGTAGCAGTAGCATTAGTGATAATACTACTTTACACCCAGGTGCCTGAGCCCTAGTAGTAATACTATTTTAAACCGCAGTGCCTGATGGGGCAGAAACAACCTGGAATCTTCCTGCCCTGCCAATAGATACCAGGAAGACCCTCAGTAAGAGCTAAGGGGTTGGAGGGGTGGGAGATGGTCATTGGGATGTTGGAGGGATGGCTTATGTCATGATTCTGAAGGGGGGAGGTGTCCATCAGTATTTGCACCTGTCCTTCCTGAGACCCCAGATTTAACGTTGGAGATGGCACTTGTGTGTATGCCTCAGGGCAGGTTCAAAAGCCAACAGTCCCTTCCTTTGTTATGCTCTTAGCAAAATCTATGTTGCAATGACTGTAATTCCTGCACAGTTTACTCAAGCTTCTAAATTGTGGGGCCCCAATAAAGTGGGACCACAATAAAGATCTATGTAATAAGGATAATATTTTACATCTCATTGAGAACTCCAGTTATGTCAGGGCTCCACTCTCTATCTGCTAGCTGTCTTAAGGAGATATTCTGCATTGGATTCATCTGTCATTCAGTCTGGCACATCCTCTCTCTCTTTCTGCAAATACAGTGCATTGCAAAATATTCATCTCCTCTGTGTTTGTCCTGTTTTGTCGCATTACAACCTGGAATTAAAATGGAGTTGGGGGGGGGGGGTAGCACCATGTGATTTACACAACATGCCTACAACTTTGAAAGTGCAAAATATCCTTTATTGTGACACAAACAAAAATAAAGACAAAAAAATAACTGAAAGCAGGAGTGTGCGTATGTATTCACCCCCCCAAAGTCAATATGTCAATTACAGCTGCAGGTCTCTTGGGGTGTGTCTCTATTAGCTTAGCACATCTTGCCACTGGGATTTTCACCCATTCCTTAAGGCAAAACTGCTCCAACACCTTCAAGTTAGATGGGTTGTGTTGGTGTACAGCAATCTTCAAGTAATGTTATAAATTCTCAATTGGATTGAGGCCTGGGCTTTGACTAGGCCATTCCAAGACATTTAAATGTTTTAGTTTAAACCAGTTTTAGCAGTATGTTTAGGGTCATTGCCCTGCTGGAAGGTGAACCTTCGTCCCAGTCTCAAATTTCTGGGAGACTGAAACAGTTTTTTTCTCGAGCATTGCCCTGTATTCAGTGCCATCCATCGTTCCTTCAGTCCTGACCAGTTTTCCTGACCCTGCCGATGAAAAACATCCCCACAACATCATGCTGCCACCACCATGTTTCACTGTGGAAATGGTGTTCTCAGGGTGATGGGAAGTGTTGAGTTTGCGCCACACATGGCATTTCCCCACGATGGCCAAACATTTCAATTTTCGTCTCATCTGACCAGAGAACTTTCTTTCACGTGTTTGCAGGGTCCGCCACATGTTGTTGTGCAAACTCCAAATGAGTTTTCTTATTTCTTTCTTTAAGCAATGACTTTTTTCTGGCCAGTCTTCCATAAAGCCCCACTCTGTGGAGTGTGTGGCTTAAAGTCATCCTATGGACAGATACTCCCATCTCCACTGTGGATCTTTGCAGCTCCTTCAGTGCTATCCTTGGTGTTTTTCTGGCATCTCTGATTAATGCCCTCCTTGCCCGGTCTGTGAGTTTTGGTGGGTGGCCTTCTCTTGTCAGGTTTGTAGTGGTGCCATATTCTTTCTATTTTGTTATAATGGATTTAATCATGCTCTGTGGAATATTCTGAATTTGGTATATTTTTATAACCCAACCCTGATCTATACTTCTCCACAACTTTGTCTCTGACCTGTTTGGAGTGCTCCTTGGTTTTCATGTTGCTTGCTTAGTGGTGTTGCAGAGTCAGGGGCCTTTCAGAACAGGTATATTTATACAGGCATCATGTGACAGATCATGTGACACTGATTGCGCACAGATAGACCCTAATCAACTAATTATGTGACTTGTGAGGTTAACTGGTTGGACCAGATCTTATTAGGGGTTTCATAGCAAAGGAGATGAATACATATGTACTCACAACTTTTTCTGTTTTTAGTAGTTGTTTTATATATACAAGATATTTTATTGTCATTTCACTTCACCAATTTGGACTATATTGTTAGATCCATTACTGAACATCCAAATGAACCTTCATTTTCATGCAAGGTTGTACGTAATGAGACAAAACAGGACAAAAACCAAAGGGACAAATACATTCTCAAGGCACTGTAAGAGACAATAAGAGATACCAAGTACCTTGGCATGTAAATGGGTGCCACATCTGAGCTATTGTCCTGTACATGGGATCCCTGAGCAGTAGACCAGACTTCAGCAAAATAGCAGCATGTTAAGAGCACTCTAAGTAGTTCTGTATACATAACACATTCCTTTCCCACTTTATGCTTGTTCCTGAAGTCATAATGACAGGGTCTCTACCAGATACATAATTCATGCCTACTAGAACATCTTTGCAGTTGGGTGTCAGAGGTATTCAGATTCCAGCTTTTGGCTACAAGAAGGTTGGCACTTTAAAACGCAGACCATACTCTGGCACTCCAAAATAGAGGATTTCACATAGGGTGTAGAAACTGCACAACCACAGATTGCTAGGATTACTAGAAAACAACAAGGGGTGGGCGGGTGGGGAGGGGTAGAAGGACCCATATAACTGAGTAGGACATGTGCCAACACTTGACTACCAGATTAGAAAGCACCTGATGCACAATCAGGAATAAAGCAACTTAGTTGGAAGGCACCTCTCAAACTCTGGCTGCCTGTATGGCTTTGTCTTTTTCTATTTCTTCCAAGCTTTCCAAATGTCATTATTATAGTGGATAATAGCATTCAGCTTGGCGTAAATGCCATGCCACATTTTTTGTTTGTGTTACACCATGATTTTTATGGAGGTAAGACAAAAACATGATGGCAGAAAAAGATCACATGGCCTATCTAGTCCGCCCTTCCAAATCAACCACTACAAGAGTCCCCTTTTTCCCTCCAGAGAGCCTCTGTGTTTGTCCCATCCTCTTTTGAATTTAGATATAGACCTTATCTCTACCACCTCCACTGTGAGACTATTTCATGAATCTACCGCTCTTTCCGTAAAGAAATATTTCTGCATATCACTCCTGAGTCTATCCACTTTCACCCTCATCCTATGTCCCCTCGTAGTAAAGCTTGCTTTCAATCAAAAGAGACTCTCCTCCTGTGAATTTATGCCACAGAGGTATTTAAACATCTCAATCATATCACCTCTATCCCACCTTTCCTCTAAAGTATACATATTAAGGTCCTTAAGTCTGTCTTCATATGCTTTATAACTAAGACCCGTAAGCATTTTAGTAGTCACCCTCTGCACTGACTCCAACCTGTTTATATCTTTTGAAGGTGCAGTCTCCAGAATTGCACACAATACTCCAAATGAGGTCGAACCAAAGACTTATACCAAGGCACTGTCACCTCCTTTCTTCTGCTGGCCATTCCTCACCCTATGCACCCAAATATGTACACTTTGGAGGAGAGGAGGGATAGGGGAGATATGATTTAGACCTTTAAATACTTAAAGAGAAATAATGAACAAACAAACCTCTTCCAGAGGCGGGGAAGCTGTAAAACTAGAGGGCATGATATGAAGCTGCAAGGTGGTAAATTGAAATACTTTTTTACTGAAAGGGTGGTGGATGCTTGGAATGCCCTCCCGATGGAGGTGGTGGGGGCAAACACAGTGACAGAATTCAAAGTGGCCTGGGACAGACACAGTGGATCACTTTACAGCAACAAGATTAAATCAAAATAAACTGAACCATCTAATTTTCAACAAATAGGGGTGTCCTACATGGAGCAATGGGGGGAGGAGCGGTGGGTTCACCCCTAAACAAAAAAAGGAAACAAAGATATGGGGAGGGGTGCACCTGCTCCTGTTGGGTGCACCACTAAGCAAAGACATGGGTAGGGGTGCACCTACTCTCTAAAAGACATGGGAAGGGGTGCACCTACTCCTGCCATATTGCTGGGAAGACTAGATGGACCACGCTGGTCTTTATCTGCCGTCATTTACTATGTTACTATAAGCATCCTTCTAGCTTTCGCCATCGCCTTTATTGCCTGTTTAGCTATTTTGAGATCATCAGACACAATCATGCCTACATCCCGTTCTTCTTTCGTGGACAGAAGTACTTCACCTCCTATCTTCAGAGTGAACTCCATTTACCTGTACCCTTTTTCTCCTCCCACTCAAACAATTTCTAACCCAAGCAGTAACTTTGGTGTCCATCCCTAGGGCACTCAGTTTGTTTATAAGTTGCCTGTGTGGAACAGAGTCAAATGCTTTACTGAAATTTAAATACACCACATCTAGGACTCTCCCTTGGTCCAACTCCCTGGTCATCCATCATCCAGTCAAAGAAATCAATCAGATTTGTCTGACAAGACCTACCCCTGATGAATCCTTTTTGCCTTGGATCCGGTAATCCGTTAGACCCCAGAAACCTCATTATTTTTTCTTTCAGCAGCATTTCTAATAATTTACTCACCACCGAGATTAAACTAACCAGCCTGTAGTTTTCAACCACATCCTTACTTCTGCTTTTGTGTAAAGGGACCACTTGTGCTTCTCTCCAGTATTCAGGCACCACCCCCAACTCCACAGAGGCATTGAAAGGTCAGACAGTAGAGCTGCTAGAATGTCCCCAAGTTCCTTCAGTATTCTCGGATGTATCCCATCTGGTCCCATCGCTTTATCCACTTTTAGTTTAGCTAGTTCCTCAAAAACAGTCTTCTGAAAATCATTTGAGATGCCCCTCACTTTTGTTCCTGTATGTGGGTGTTGTCTGAGATCCTGCTCTCGGCCCTTCATCTGTGAATACAGAACAGAAGTATTTGTTATCCTCATCAAATTCAACATATTCCTCCTCTTCACCCTTGAATCTGACAATACCACTTTTGCCCTTTCTCCTCTCACTAACATATCTGAAAAATGTATTATCCCCCATTTCATTACATTGGCTATTTCCTCTTCTTTTTGCATCTTTGCTTTCTTGACTACTTTGCCTGCCTCTCTAAGTTTTTCGAAATATAGATGCCTATCTTCCTCCCTCTATGATCTCTCGGTATTTCTTTTTCTTTACCTTTTCAGTTACCTCTTTTGAGAACCAAAGCGGCCTCCTTTTCCTTTTACCTTTATTTAGCATTCCATCAAAAAAGTTGGTCGCTCTTAAAATATCCCCTTTCAATTTTGCCCACTGTTTTTCTACATCCTCCCAAATGTTCCTATCCCTCTAATGACTTCTTGAGGTACTGGCCCATCTTGGCAAAGTTAGTTGTCCTAAAGTCTAAGACTCTCGCTTTTGAATGGGTTTTATCAACCCTATTCCTAATACTGAACCACACTGTCTGGTGATCACTGGATGTGAGATGATCTTCCACTATAACATCAGAAAAATTTTCCCCATTGGTAAGCACCGAGTCCAGTATGGCCCCTTCACATGTGGGTTTTCTTATCAGTTGCCTGAATACTTCTTCCTGTAAAGAATCCAGGATTTTCTTGCTTCTAGATGACACCGCAGCAGGAATACGCTAATCAACATCTGGTATATTGAAATCCCCTATCAGTAGCACTTCACCTTTCCTGGCAATGCTGCGTATGTCTTCTATTAAATCTCCATCCACGTCTTCTCCCTGTGATGGAGGTCTGTATATCACGCCAGTGCAAATGTATTTCTCTTTCCCTCTTTCTAGTTTAACCCATAATGCCTCCTCTCTCCCTTTTAAGCCCTGTATTTCCATAGCTTTAATATTATTTTTTTACATATAGTGTCACTTCTCCTCCCCTTCTTCCTAACCTGTCCTTTCTGAATAATGTATAGCCTGGTATAGTTATATCCCAGTCACGGTTGTCTGTGAACCATGTCTCTATAACTTCCACTAAATTTAAGTCAGCCTCTCCCATTAAAGCCCCAACATCTGGTATCTTATTTCCCATGCTAAGGACATTTAGAAATACTGCTTTCCAGATGTTGCCCCTTGTACCTGTTTCTATAAATATATTTAATGTTTCACTTACCTGGGGGGTTTCACTTACCTGGAGGCTTTCTTCACCCATCTCCAACAAATCTAATTTAAAGGACTTAAAAATATTTAGTCATGTCCTTCACAAGGAGGCAACCTTGCCTTGTGAAAAGTTGGTCTTTTAGATAATTATTCATCTCTTTCTTTCTTTCTTTAACTTTTTTTATATACCGCTTTTCATTTTATCAAAGCGGTTTACAGTGAAACAGAACAGGTCGTACAAGGACCAGTATAAGAACTATTTACATTTAACTGTTTACAACGCTATTACTATATACAATATGCATAGATACTAAGCTTGGTATCATCTTGTTATGAGGGTGGTTGTGTAGGTATTCTTTGAAGCCATTGTGCATATACTCAGCAACAATATGTATACACGTATAGAAATGGTACTGTATGTAGATACAAACTTGGCACTTGGTAGATGTGCATATGCTATTAGTAAGTTAGATGGTATTTAGTTTTGCAGTATCAAATATATAAAATAGATGCAACATTTATGCTATCTACACCTACGTTAACCCAGTTGTAGGATTCTATGGGCTTGATATTGAAAGGCATTTATATGGTTTGCAGACCTAAGCAGTAAAGGCTATCCTAACCTTTTGCAGCCAAAGCTAACTGGGCAGTGGCTGAATATCGCCAAGGCCCAGTTAGCTTCCTGTTTCAGTGGCTGACCCTGACGCTCAATGCCGGTGGCCGGATATGGCCCTATCATTGAATATACGGGTTTAGCATTCAGTGGTGATGGTTAGTTGCTGTATATCTGTCCCTATATGTCTGTTCTAGCCAGTTCTGCTACTAGGGCCAGCCCAACCATTAGTCAAATAAAGCAGTCACCTAGGGCAGCTGCTTCGGGGAGGAGTGGCAGAAAAGAGCAGGGCATTCAAAGCTAAACAATATATTCCAACAGTCAGGGAGGTCAGTGTCGTAGCTTTTGAGCTACTGTAGATACTCCATAGTGCAACCTTCCTACAGTGATGATGGAGTCATCCGAGTAGCTGAGGAGCAGTATTACTTAGGTCTGATATTTTCTGGTTTTCCTTTGTTCTAAGTAGCACCATGATGTCTCACTTAATGCAGTATTCAATACTGGAAAATGTTTGGGCATATGATGCAAACCTCTAGATAACAGACACCATGTTCCCTCCAAATTTTTAATTCTCTAATACTCCAGATAAGCAGGTGTTCCTTCAGAATAAGCCTCTTTCTGCTTTCCTTGTCAGTGATATCTTCAAATAAGCCATAGGCAGTGGTGATTAAAGATTAAGGATGGAATATAGGTATACTAGATTTTTAGTGTGGCAAAGTTCCAGTGTGTTTGCAATGTAAAACATGCCAACTTTATTTCCTTAAAATGCAGCAGTTATGGGGGGCGGAGCCTGATGTCCAGCGGGTAGGACGCTTTGCGTTGAAGCTCCCGAGAGGCCTACTTAGAATCCTGACTTAATACCTACACAAATTTACTATTTCGCTCCGAGCTGACCGGGGCACCTCGGGGGGAATGGCGGCCCATAAACCAGCGCGCTTGGACTTCGGGTCTCCTTCTTCTTCTCACGGAAAACGCTCCAAAACAGAGGTTGGCCTCCCCACAGAAGATGGTTCCATTTCGTGAAGGCCCCGAGATGCACCTGGAGATTTTGGAAGAAATACGCGGCGTGAAGGAATTGGTGCAGTCCAATGGAGAAGCGCTTCGAGCCATGCGAGAAGACTTTGGAGTGCTCCAAGACCGACTTGAAAGTCTTTCATTACGGCAGGACAACATGGCGGGGGTCCTCGACTCGCACGAGGTGCGCTTGGGCAAACTGGACGAGGCTGAGCGTCAGATACAGAATCTTCAAAAGGAGTTAGAAGATAGCAATAATCGAGCCCGTCGCAACAATGTGAGCTCCTCGGAGTGCCGGAGGGGGTGGAAGCAGGAGATATAAGAGATTCTTGCTCAAAACTCTTCCCTCCTTGTTGAAGATCACCTTTCATAAAGAACTGGAAATCGATCGTGCACACCGTGTTCCTGCTCACATGGCGCTCAACCGCACGACCCCCCGGCCTATTATCTTTAGCTTGCTACGATATCAACAAGTGGAACAAATTTTACATGCTGCCCGAGCGAATCATCATTTGGAATTTGAAGGTCGTAAGGTCTCCTTCTTTCCTGATTTGGCAAAGCCTACCGTTGACCGTCGGAAGAAACTCCTTGCTTTTCGCCCTCGACTTCAACAGCTACAGGCTCGCTTTGGCCTGTTGTATCCAGCGAAGCTCCGAGTGACTCTCCATAACCAAACCAGGACGTTCGAAGATCCTGATCTACTATCAACATTTTTAGACTCCAAAGAAGCAGAGCAGATGCGCTAATCCCAAAGTTCGGACTCTTATTTGCCGACTCTATCCGCCATTTTGAAGGGCCCGATGCGGCGGTCATAGCCAAGCACAGAAATAGCCTGGACTTTCTTTCTTTCTCTATATGACTTTTGTTTTTTGGTCTCCTATCCCTATCCCTTCATGATGTGTGCCTCGGTCGGATTCGGAGCACGCACCGTCCTACAGTTATGTGTTTTTTTTCAATTTAGGCCTTCTCTGGGGTTTCTCCCCGCCGCAGACACATGGTCGCCAGTAATTTGGGGTTTTGCTTCTCCTCTACGTACTGCGGTTTTCTTTGTTAATGTGGGCGCTTCATTGTATTATATTAGTTAATTTTTCCTATGTCATGTGTACAGCCAGATACAGTCAGTTTGAGGGACACAGTGAAATTATGTGTGCTATCATGCTCAGAATTTTTAACTTTTCTGTATGGTCTTATGTAAAATCTTATCATTCACCCGTCAAAGGCATTAATGGTCCACTCAACGGAAAGAAAATCCTTAGCTATCTTAGCCATGAGCATGTTGATTTAGTGTTTCTTCAGAAACGCATTTAAACTCGCCTGAAACACTGAAACTCAATGCTAAGCCTCACATGGTAGCTGCCTACTCTCCCACCGGTTTCACATGGTACGGGAGAGCCACTTTGGTTTAAGAAGTCTTAGCACGCTACTGTATCTGATATTAGCGCTGACAAGAAGGGTAGATGGGCCCGTTGTACACCTTGAGGTTGGAGATAGTTTAATTCACGTGTATTTGCATTAATGCCCCGAATGTGGACAACCTGCTTACTATGCAAGTATTGCGCAGTTGGCCTCGGCCTCTGCCAATGCTCCATTAATACTTGGTGGCGATTTACTCAAGTGTTCCCTCAATCTTTTCTCTTCTCAAATAAGGTGCTCGTGTGGTTGAAGAGCCAGTACCGAGCAGACCTGTGTGGCTAGAACAGAAGCGGGCCTTCACGAACCGATTCCTCTTACCTTTCTCCCTGATGACTCTCCCATCAGACTCCCACTATCCACCAATGCTTTTAGAGACACTTTAGGTGCCTTTACTACTCTTCTGCAATCTTTAGACTCCCGACTCTGGTCAGTGCAACTTCAGCATCGCCTTTGATCCACTAGAGTACTCCCCGCCATCGGCATTCTCTATATAAGGTTGATTGGAGACTTTCCGACCTCTCGGTAATTCAACACGGGTGTAGCATCCAATTTTACTAAACCTTCTGTAATGCTATACCTAGAGATACCCCTATAGCGCAGAAAGTATGGGAGAGAGAATTGCATGTGACTTCGATCTCGGAGCAATAGAGCCTCATTAGGAGTAGAGGATACGGGTTCACGATCCGCCTCACTCATCAGACCATCTCCTTTCTAGCCCACCGGTGTTTTTACACTTCTCACAGATTAGACAAATGGAACACACTACTCAGGGCAATGGTTGCTGGACACGTCCCGCGGCCATTGGTTCATTGCCTCATGTTATGCATGAATATCCCGCACTACAGTATTACTGGCGTCGGGTCTGGGGTCGTATTTAGTCTATCTCCGCACTCTCAGGAGCCCCTTTCTTGGAGGATAGTGGGACTTCGCCCAGTTGCGGGGATCCCCCCTCTCTCCCAAAAATGGCTTATCTCCTTTCGAACTTTATGCTTAGCATTGCTATTTCCCTAATTAAGTATTTCCCTAATTAAGTAATACTGGAAGCTTAGCTCCCATTTGAGCCCCAATGACTGGTGGAATCATGCCTGTCTTTACGGTAAATATGAACAAATCCCTCGTCTGTTCGCTTTCTCCGTTCAGACTCCTTTTCATTGGTCTCAATGGAAGCTGCTCAATGACTATGTACATTTTGCTAAATGCTCTCATTTGACTGTCTGACTTTGTATATATCTTTGTCTCATGATCATGCTGTATTGTAGATACTCTTTTGATCGTTTGATGTATAATCACTGTTAATTGGAAGCGCTCACATGCTGATATAATCGGGTAGAGAAGAAGCATCGGGGTGGGGGGTAATGGGTTTACTTTTCCTTATTGTATGCTTGTTTTGTCTTTTTTGGTGTGTTGTTTCTTTTGTTTGTTGCAAAATGAAAATAAAAGTTTAAAAAAAAAAATGCAGCAGTTATTTTGGTTACTCCCTGAATGGGCTCATATGTGCAAAAACTGTAGGGCTGGCCTTCTTTGTATCTTAGCCTTAGTTTAGCTATAGAAACATAGAAACATAGAAATATGATGAGAGAAAAAGACCACATGGCCTATCTAGTCTGTCCTTTCTTATCAACAACTACAACAGTCCACTTTTTACCTTTAGAGATCCTCTGTGTTGGTCCCATGCTTTTTTGAATTCAGTTACTGTGCTCATCTCTACCACCTCCACTGGGAGACTATTCCATGGATCCACTGCTCTTTCCATAAAGAAATATTTCCGCATATCACTCCTGAATCTATCTCCCTTCACCCTCATCCCATGTCCCCTTGTAGCAGAACTTGCTTTCAATTGAAAGAGGCTCTCTCCCTGAACATTTATGCCATGGAGGTATTTAAACATCTCAATCATATCACCTCTATCCCGCCTTTCTTCTAAGGTGTACATATTAAGATCCTTAAGCCCGTCCTCATATGCTTTATAATGAAGCCCACTAATCATTTTAGTAGCCACCCTCTGCACCGACTCCATCCTGTTCACATCCTTTTGAAGGTGCGGTCTCCAGAAATGCACACTATACTCCAAATGAGGTCGCACCAAAGACTTAAAATTAATTAAACAGGAGGCGCTCGTGAGCCCGCTGAGAGATGGCCGCGTTGTGAGAGAGCTCCGTCCCCACTACCCCAAATCACCAGCTAAAATGCGCTAAAAACTGCAAAAACTACTTCTCCTACCTGCCCTGGGTCTACTGAGGTGAGCGGTGCTCTCCAGAGCTGAGTTAGACGACCCCCCAAGACGCTGAGACGCCGCAGAGCCCTTATGCGAAGTGCGGCCTGCTGCCATGTGTCTCTCTCTGCTATTTTCCTTGGGCCCGGCTGATTCTCACCCTGCCTTAGCCGGCCCGCACGGCCCGGACGACACCTGGAGGGGCTCTTCTCGGGTCGCGCTGTCGGGCCCCTGCAACTGGACCGGAGGCTGAGCAGCAACGTGCTGACGGGCGGAGTATAGCCCTCGAGCATGGAACACCGGCACAGGCAGCTGCCGTTCAACATTTGCGATCGGGGAGAGGGCCTGGAATCCCCGTGGCTTTTGCTGGCATCCGCTCTCCCCTCTCCACATTGTGATTCCTCCGGAGAAGGGGTAAGCATTGAATCTCATTCGCTTTCCTCTGTCGGCTGAACGGGGTTGGAGGCTGTAGCACCCCTTAACACACCGGTGCCCTGTGGAAGCCTTGCCCCTGTGGTAAGGATTGAGGGCGCCCTGTCTGAGCACTCCAGCGATCTACCTGGCCTCAAGTTCTCTTCTAGAGCCTAACTCCTGGAGGTTGTGGATCCTGTGTGCCTTTCCCCTCCACAATCACTGCAGAACGCCCTGAGCATTGCCTTTCACAGCTCGCTCTTTCAAGAAGGTCAGAGGCAGCTTTTTTCTCGGGGCCCTGCTCTCTCACCGGTCTTTTGGACCTTGCTGACATTGAATTTATCTCCTAACACTGTGTGGAGGTGTTTGCCGTACGGGACTGTGAAGCCTCGCGCACCGCTCTCTCCCTGACCTCGCTGTCTTTGCTGACATTGACTGCTCTCTTCTCCTGACACTGTGCACCATAAGTGGCTCCGGGGGATGGCGGCTACTGCTAAGAGTTCTGAAACTCGGGAGGGGGTGCGTTCCTCCCAGCGACTGCAGCGTAAGACTGGGGCCCCGAGTAGCCCCCGTGGTCATTCTCCTCCCTCAGGCTCTGAGGATGATACTGTAAGTGAAGAGGAACTAGAATCTCATAAACAACTCTCCGCTGCACAAATCAAGCGAGAACTCCGTAAAGGATTTGCGGAGTTAGCCAGCCAGTTTTGTTCGCTACGTGAGGAATTGTTGAGAGATGTCGCAGACTTACGGACTGACATAAAAGAGCTGGGAGCTCGAGTAGAGGAGGTGGAGACCAAATTGGTTGATCAAGATGGGAACCTGATGGATTTACAGTGTGCCTTGGATCGGCAGCAGGCGCAAGCAATGGAACTGACCTACAAAATTGATGACATTGAAAATCGCTCCCGCCGCAATAATGTGCGTTTTCGTGGAATACCAGAAGCGGGAGGGGGCGGAGAAGATTTTCCAACTGTGCTTAAACTGTTGATAGCGGAGCTGCTCTCGGTGGAGGAGCTGGCTACGCGAAGCCCCGAGATGGAAATAGAAAGAGTCCATCGGGCTTTGGGAAAACCTCCTAATAACCAGCCTCGTGATGTCATTGCGAGATTCCTGCGATATTCCGATGCTGAGCTGCTCATACGGAGAGGCCGGGAGAAAAAAGCAGTCCGCTTCCAGGATGCGTCAGTGTCCATATACCAAGATCTTTCGACGTTCACTTTGGCGCGCCGGAGAGAGATGAAACCAGTGACAACGGTTTTGAACAGCAAGGGGATTTGTTATTCCTGGTCCTTTCCCTTTCGGATGAACTTCCTTTTGGGCAACAAAAAGATCTCAGCAAAGGACCACACTGAAGCCTGGCGAGCCCTACGCCAAGCGGGACTAGTTGATGACAATGCTCAGCCCCATCCGCCCCCCCCCCCAAGTCCCAGCACCCCAGGTGGACTCGGGTGGGCAAGTCTGCTTGATCTCTGGCCTCTGTGTACACTTGGGGAGCTACCTTTACTCTTTAGGGAGCCTTTCTGGGTGGGTCTCTCCAATTTTGGATAACTGAAGGAAGAAATACTTCTCATTGGGTTATGGGCCACCGAAAAGGTCTGAATTAGACCCGCACTATCCTATATGCGGGGGGTGGCGGATGTTTTGCAAATGTTATGTTGATGATATTGTTCTGGTGGGGAGGCATGAGGAGAATGCTGACCTGGGGTGGGTGGGGGAGTAGTGTGGGGAATGTTTTCTATGTGTTTAAGTTGATTCATGGGGTTTTGGGGGAAACGGGGTCTGTGGTCAATTTACCGTGTCCTGTATTGACCTTGACAGGCAGGTGGTATTGACGGGATGGGGGGGGACTTGGGCTGGGGGGGGGATTTGGGCAAGGGGGGGAGATGGGTGGGGGGGGGCTTTTTATTACCATGGCATGGAGGGTTGTGTTTGGGCTTGAAAGGGGGGACTATGGCTCTTGTTCTTGGAAAGTGGAGCGGATGGGTTCGGTTAATTAATTCCCCGGGTTGGAGGGGGGGGAGCTACCATTGGGACTTTTTGGATAGCGGGCGACAGCGAGGGAGTGGAATGTAATTGCTAATGGTGCGCTTTGTCTCTTTGAATGTTAAGGGCCTTAACTCCCCGAGGAAGAGATCCCTGTTGTTCTCCGAATTGCGCACTTTGCAGGGGGACATTGTTTACCTACAGGAGACCCATCTTCAAAACTGTAAGCAGGGCTGGCTAAGGAGATCCCCATATACTGAGGTGCGGGTGGCCTCGGATGCACAGGGATGGAAGAAACGTGGAGTGGCCGTACTGTTTCACCAGAGCCTCTCTCTACAGATAGAGGAGACAAAACAAGATACTTTGGGGAGGTGGCTCTTCTTGAATATCCGTCTAGAGGAGCACCTGCTCACCTTGGCTAATATTTACGCTCCCAATACAGGTCAAGGGGCCTTCTTTGCCCGATTGAAGGCCTCATTGGCGGATTTTGCAAGGGGTCCTATTGTTCTAGGGGGGGACTGTAACACGCACCTGGTGTCCCACCTGGATTCCACAAGTCGCGCTGGGGGGCGAGTGGGGGGACCAGCCAGAGCCCTGCAAAGCCTTATGCTTGATTTAGGTCTGCGGGACGTCTGGAGGGATACCCATGAGGGGGAAAGAAGCTATACGTACTACTCACCGGTCCATCAGGTTCACACTCGCATTGATTATCTTCTATTGGATCAGCGCCTGATGGACGGGAGGGTGAAGGCTGGCCACGGAGCGCTGACTTGGTCAGATCATGCCCCATGCTGGCTTGCTCTTCCGCCTGGATTGTACAGTGAGCATCAGAGGCTTTGGCGCCTAGATGTGAGGTTCCTACGGCGGCAGGGCGCAGTACAGGATCATGTCCGTTTTATTACGGAATTTTTCGAGCTTAACAATTCTGGGGATGTTTCTCTCCCCACGGTGTGGGATGCTTATAAGGCGACGGCTCGTGGTCAACTCATGGCGGAGGCGGCCGGCATGCGTAAAAAGTGGGCACGTGAACGCGACCAGCTGGTAGCGGAGGCTACCCGCTTAGGCGCGGAGCACGCCCGAACTGGTTCGCGACAGGTCCTGCGCCAGTGGCGGGCGGCGCGAGCCACCTTGGATGCGTGTATACAGAAAGAATTAGATAATAAGCATCGGAAGTTACGACAAACTTTTTATGAGCATGGGAATAAAACCGGCCGCTTCCTAGCCTTGCGTCTTCGCCAACAGCAATCTGCGCGAGTGGTACGCGAACTGCGCGACGCTGGGGGACGGAAGAGGGTTATCTCTCGGGAGATACGCGATCTTTTTGCTGACTTTCTGGAGCAGCTTTATAAGGCGGAGCCTTTTGAGCGGGATAGCGTACAGGACTATTTGCGAGGGATAGGTCTGCCGCGTCTCTCCGACCCTGACCGGGCTCAGCTAGATTCTGAATTAATGGTAGATGAAGTGGAAACCGCAATCCGACGATTGAAAACTGGGAGTGCGCCAGGTAGTGATGGCTTCCAAGCAGAATATTATAAGAAGTTTCGGGTACAATTGGCGCCAACCTTGACCATCTTGTTCAATGAGATCTTGGGGGGGGCCCCTTTATCGCCATCCCAGCGTGAGGCATTGATCGTGTTGATCCCCAAGCCTGGTAAACCATTGCACGACGCGGCGTCATACCGCCCCATCTCTCTGTTAAATGTCGACGTTAAAATATTTGCCTCCATCTTGGCGGCGCGCCTGAATCGGGTCCTTCCGGGCTTGGTTCACCCGGATCAGGTGGGATTCGTGCCGGGGCGCCAGGCGGCAGACAACATTAGGCGTATGTTGCAGGTCATACATGTAGCCCAACAGGACCCACAACCAGCCTTGCTGGTGGGGATTGACGCAGAAAAAGCTTTCGATCGGGTTGATTGGGAATACTTATGGTGTGTTCTGGAGAAAATGGGCTTCGGCCCTAATTATATCTGTTGGGTTCGTAGTCTCTATCAGATGCCCCAGGCGTGCGTCCGGATCAATGGGGGACACTCGAGACGCTTCCTGCTGGAACGTGGCACGCGACAGGGTTGCCCTCTTTCGCCCCTACTCTTTGCTCTGGCGATGGAACCCTTGGCCCAAAGCTTTCGAGAACATTTAGGCTTGAGGGGGGTTCATGTCGGCCCTGAGGATTATAGGATTGCGCTCTTTGCGGATGACATCATTCTGTCCCTGGTGGATCCGGCCACCTCCCTTCCAGTTGCGATGCAGCTGTTTAATAACTATGCGCGAGTATCCGGTTTCAAAATCAATCACACTAAATCGGAGATTTTGAATGTTGGAGTCCCTGGGGCGGTTTGTGCGGAGCTCCAGGCGGCTTATCCTCTTCGCTGGGTGTCCGGAGCTTTGCGTTATCTAGGAGTGCAGTTGACCATGGAGCGGGCGGACCTTTTTAGGGCCAACTATGACCCCCTGCTTCGTCAGGTTCGGCGGGACTTAGAAGTATGGCAGGGCCTGCTCCTTTCCTGGTTTGGGCGTATAGCCGTAGTCAAGATGGTGGTTGTTCCCCGCTTCCTTTACTTTTTTCAGGTTCTGCCGCTTCCCATCGCGCAGGCCACCTTGGCGACCTGGCAACAGTTGCTCATGAAATTCATTTGGCATTATCGTCGTCCACGCTTGGCGCGACAGGTTCTTTATACCCGTACGCGCTCTGGAGGTATGGGCATGCCCAATTTACATTGGTACTATGCGGCGGTGCAATGCCGGGCAGGGGTGGAGTGGATGATTGCTGATAGTACTAAGCGATGGGTGCAACTGGAAATGCACTTGGCGGGGGGAGCTGGCCTGGGAGATTGGCTGTGGTTAGGCCCGAAACTACGCCGTGGTAAGCGTACTAACAATCCCTATATTCTTCACACCCTCCGTTGTTGGGATCGGCACTTTCGATCTCACGACACGGACTTAACCCCTTTAGCTCCTATAGTGGATAACGCCTCTTTCCCGCCAGGGCTAAGTGATACAGTTTTCCGGCAGTGGGGACATCACGGCCTTAGTAGGGTCGGACAGCTTTTTGATGATGGTCAATTACAACCCTTTCGTGCGTTACAAGATGAATTTGGCATTCCGGCTAGGCAACATTATCAGTATATGCAAGTGGTACACTGGGTTCGATCCAAGCCTGTCCGACCCCAAGTTGCGCGGGCCCTGTCAGATTTGGAACGTTACTGTGAGGGGTGCACTACCACTAAGGGACTCGTGGCGACCCTGTACGCTCACTTGCAGGGCTCTCAATCGCATTCTAATAGGCACAGGGAACTTTGGAACTCCGACTTGAACCTTTCCTATACTGAGCAGCAGTGGGAAAGGGCGGAAACTCACCTGTGGAAAAGTGCGGTAGCGATTAATGCCCGTGAAACCAATTATAAAATATTGTACCGATGGTACATGACTCCGGCGTGGATCACGCGCATCTATCCTGGGGCGGTGGACCTCTGCTGGCGTAATTGTGGGCATCGGGGTACCCTAGGGCACATTTGGTGGGACTGCCCCCGCATTCGCGCCTACTGGAGGGGTATACAATATCGGTTGCAGCTGCTCCTAGGAGTAGCTGTCCCTTGGGATCCGGGGATTTTCCTGTTTGGGGCCACGGTGCCGGGAGCACGGGCCCTACAGCTTGCTTTACTTCGCCATGGCCTGAATGCAGCTAGGTTATCCCTTGCAGCAGCCTGGAAGCGGACCTTGGCCCCCTCCTTTCAGACTTGGCTGGAACGGATGTGGGATATGTATACCATGGAAAGAGGGGTAGCGGTCAGTAGGATGCGCCTGGCGTGCTTTGAGTTGGTGTGGGCACCTTTTGTCTCTCGCTACGGTGCGTGATTGTGCTGGACAAGAGGGGGGGACCTTGCACACTTTAGAGGGAGCTCGCCCCATGAGCGTCTCTGCTGCTCATCTCCCTCCCCGTACTTGAACGTTAGCAAGCCATAGAGGGGGGGACTAGGAGGGTGGGTGGGAGGGGGGTTATGGGCCAGGGAGGTGTCAGGGGGGGGGGAGGATGGGAGGTTGGGGGGTTACTGCTCTCCGTTTCTTTACTTTAAAAATGCAAAAATGAAGGCATATTGTTGAATGTCATCGTGATCTGGCGTTTTATTATTACCTTTGCTACTTCTTTGTAGATCTTTGTGGTTTATGCTGTTATGTACTCTTTGGAAGTCTTTCAATAAAAAAAAAAATAAATTAATTAAACAGGCATACATAGTGAGCTGATGGCCTTAATAGTTAAGTCTTTTATTTGTCCTGTGTTTTATTTTATGTTATTTTATGTTGTTGTTAAATGTCATCAAATTGGTGTGGTGACCCTCTGGATAGATGTCCTAAACTGTGTTCAGTCTTCAGTTAGTAAGTGTGTTGCTGATAGAGTGGAATCCATAGCTGCTGTTAATGTATCAATGCATTTCATTGCTGGTCTTCCTCTTTTGCATTGACCTTCTACCTTGCCAAGCTTGATGTCTTTCTCTAATGAACTCTCTCTTCACATGATGTTTCCAAAGTATGAAAGTCAAAGTCTTCTTATCTGAGCTTCTAAATGGTTTGATCTCCTCTAGTACTGACTAGTTTGTTTTTTGGGCAGTCCATAGTATACATAGGGGTCTGTTTACTAACTGGCGGTAGCGGACTCCGTGCGATATCGGAGCCGCGGACTCCGTGCGATATCGGAGCCGCGGACTCCGTGCGATATCGGAGCCGCGGACTCCGTGCGATATCGGAGCCGCGGACTCCGTGCGATATCGGAGCCGCGGACTCCGATATCGGACGGAGTCCACTACCGCCAGTTAGTAAACAGACCCCATAGTATTCTTTGACAGCACCATAATTCAAAGGCATCGATTTTCTTACTATCTTTGACAGCACCCTAATTCAAAGGCATCGATTTTCTTACTATCTTTGACTGCACCATAATTCAAAGGCATCGATTTTCTTACTATCTTTTTCACTGACAACTTTTGCATCGATAAGATGTTGTTGAAAATACCGTTATTTGGATAAGTCAATTCTTTGTATGGAGAGAGACTTCTCTGCTCTTCAGAATCTTGTCTAGGTCCTTTATAGTCATTCTGCAAACAGCAATGCGTTATCAGATTTCTTGACTGTTTGTCGTTTCTTTATTAATTATTGATCCAAGTAGGGTAAAGTGGTCCACCATTTCAATTTCTTCTCCATCAATGATGAACTTATTGATTTTGCCAGTTGTCAGGATCTTTGTTTTCTTTATGTTAAAGCATAGACCCATTTTAAGACTATATTCTTTGATTTTGAGAAGCAAATGTTTCAGATCATCTTCACTTTCAGCCAGTATTGTGATGTCATCAGCATAGCGAAGATTGTTGATGAGTCTTTCGCTAATCTTCACACCTCAGTTGTCTTCATACAGTCCTGCTTCTCTTATGACACAGGAATACATTGACAGCTCAGCACCCCTTGACAATCAGCAGTATGGGTTCCGCCCTCGACATGGGGTGGAAACACTGCTAACAGTCCTAATTGATACACTCGTAAGAGGCATTGATAGTACAAAACAGGCATTCCTGCTCATTTTCATTGACATATCTGCAGCTTTTGACAGTGTTCACCATACAACGATGATAAGTAAATTGCAACAAATAGGAATAAAATCCACGGTCCTAAAATGGTTTTCCTCATACTTAAACAACAGAACCCAAACGGTCCGCATCGGTGACCGTACATCAAAAACTTACAATCAGGAACTAGGACTCCCCCAAGGCTCTGCCCTGTCAGCGCTCCTATTTAATATATACATAAAACACATTTGCCAAATATTCAAAAAGCACAATGTATTATATCACATCTACGCAGACGATATAATGTTGTATGTACCCTTCACTATACCAAACATCCCTACATTACTGATCAATACTTGCCTCAGCGAAATAAACAATTGGCTAAACGAAAATAACTTATATATTAACCACGCAAAAACGGAAGCCCTTATAGTGACCAAAAACACATCATTCACCCCTCCACCACACATCTCACTGCAAAACAATGATATCAAACTAAAAAATGAAATACGGTATCTGGGAGTTATACTAGACAAACACCTTAGTATGGACTCACAGATAAGAAATATAACAAAGAAAGTCTATTTCAAACTTAAAATATTAAAGCAACTCCGCCCCCTATTACACATACTTGACTTTCAACGCATAATACAAGCGATCATAACACCCCACTTTGACTTTGCAAACCTAACCTTACTAGGTGTAACAAATCAAAACTTAAAAAAACTACAACTAGCTCAAAATGCAGCAGCCAAAACCATCATAAAAACAGTTCCCTTCCAACATATAACGCCTATCTTAGAATCCCTGCACTGGCTCCCAATCCAATGCCGCATACAATACAAAACCTTGTTAACCACATACAAGGCCCTAAACAATACAGCACCCTATACTGTAAATAACCTAATCACCAAGGAACACGGTCACAACCTACAAAGAAGAGACCAATTAAATAAGTTAATAACACCAAAGGAATTTATAAAAGCCAAAAAATCAACGAACAAGAAAGCCTTCTCCCATGCCGCCCCCATTCTGTGGAACAATATCCCAGCTGAACTACGATCATTACCCCAAATCATGGAGTTTAGGAAAAAACTCAAAACATACCTATTCTCAACACACTATGCTTCTGTATCAAACTCACCAACACAACATGAAAAGGGATAGCTGCACCAACAATGATAATCAGCCCTCGACCAGGAACAAGTACTAATACACTGTAAGATATCCAGAGATTCTATGTAAAACTGTATTTTAGTTCTAAACATGTTCAATGTATATAGTTCTCAACTATCAACCTGTTTCTGATAGTTTGAACCCATTATTGTTATTATAGAAATTGATTTTATTGTTAACACCGTTATATGTAAAAACAGCATGATGCTTATTACTGTTCCTTGTAAAACAGCCTTGCTTGTTAATTGTTGTTCATTGTAAACCGCAACTGATCTATGGAAGTGGCGGTATATAAAACCTGCTAATTAAATTAAATTAAATTAAAATTAAAAAGGTAGAGGGAAAGTATGCAGCCTTGTCATACACCTTTGCTGATTTTAAAACATTCTGTTTCTCCTTGTTCCATTAGAACTGTTGCTTCTTGATCAATTTAAAGGTTGTGCAAGATAACTCTCATGTGTTCTGGTATACCCATGCTTCTTAATTTGTTGCAGAATTTTATTTTATATATTTAGCTGTGTTTATATACTGCTGATCTACTTGTCTAAGCAGTTTACATAGAACAACTTGGCCTACAGTGGCTTACATGGAATAGTATTAATATCATAAAACAGTAAATAACTTAGTGAATTACATGTAAGAGTATATAATTATGTTGTAACACAATGCCAAAATACCGAATTTAAACATCTAGGGCCTGATTCTGTCCCACAAATAGTATCCATCCCCACTATTTGTGCCCTCCACACTGACATCTAACCTCCCCGCCGGTTGTACGGGGAGGTTATATGGGGGCAGGGAAGGGGCAGATCGGGAGTGGAGTTAGGGCGGGCAGTGGGCTATTGCCGGCCCTGGACATACAGGGCCAATTCTAATGTCAGCCCTGTACGTCCAGGGCCGGCGACTTGTGCAGAGAAGTTATTCCATCTCTGAATAACTTCCCTGGATGTCTTTTTTTGGTGGGTCCATGGCGTGGAAGGAAAGGGGGGCCCAAGGACATTTCCCACAGCCCAACCTTAGGAGGCCGGATCAGGGGTCGGGCTGCAGGGAAATCCTTTGTTCAGCTGGCAGCTGGGATTGCGGCTTTACAATGGAGCCGCGGTGCCATGGCAACAGGATGCCATGGTACCGCGGCTCCATTGTAAAGCCGCAATCCCAGCTCCATACGTCTGGTGGAGATGTGGTAGTGTTGATGTCTGTGATGATATTTTCCAGTTGTTCAGTGGAGACAGTTGAAAGGGAGTCCCGTGTGATTCCAGTGAATGTGTGGTTATGATATAGTAGAGCTGTCATTGTATGTTTCTGGTTGGCTGGGGGATGTGTCAATATTTTGAAATGTTCTGCCATGGATTGTGGGGTTAGTTCATCTACTTCTTGCTTTTGTGCAGGGTTTATGTCAAAAAGCCTGGACACTTTAGTGATTTTTGAATCATTGTGTAATATTCTTTTTTTACCTTGTTTGTGGTTGTTTGATGTTCTTAGAAACATAGAAATATGACGACAGAAAAAGACCACATGGCCTATCTAGTCTGTCCTTCCATAGTCCTTCTTGTAGTTTGGTCTGGTAGGTATCAAGGTTGATAATTGATTTGGAGCATCTCCATTTCCTTTCTAAGGCTCTTAGGTTATGCTTCATGTTTTTCAGTTGGGTGGAGTACCATGTTGTTGTGTTTTGGCTCCATTGGTTTGCGGGTGTGTGCTGTTTTATTGCTATACTTCTTATTGTTTTGTTACAGTTTTGAATCTAAGTTGTCATAGGAGTCTTGAAGGTGTGGTAATATTTTTTCTAGAAATTATTTGGTCTGCAGATTAGTGGATTCAGTGTGTAGTCCTTCTTGAGGGAGTGATCTATGTGGGAGAAGGATAGAGAGTGTCTTGTGGTCTGACCAGGGGACAATGGTTAGGGTGGGTGGTGGAAGGTTGTAATCTCTGTGCATGAGTTGAGGCAGGAATATCAGGTCTAATGTATTTCCCTTGTTGTGTTTGAGTTGGTTGATTTGTGTGTATCCAATGGCATCCAATGCGTTCAGGAAGGCTTTCAATGTTTTAGTGGCGGTGGAAATAAGGTTGAAATCACCTAGTATGAGTAGGTGGTTTGAGCTAGATTTGTGTTAGCAGGCTGCTTCTATTATGAATTCCAGGCATGAGGGGATCTGTAGACCAGGAAGATGGTTATAGATCCATTTGTGATAGTTAATATATCCAGGCCTCTGCTTGTGCTGCTAATGAGGAAGTTGAGGTGTTTCTTCATCAAAATGAGAATGCCATCAACTCTATGTTCAGTTCTAAGACAGCTGAATACGGGCTGGTTCATTAGGACATTGTCAGAATCTGTGAACCAGGATTCAGTGATGCATAAAATGTCGAGTTGGTTGTCTGTGAGAAGATCAGAGATCAGCTGCATTTTGTTATGTGCTTTAATGAGAGTGCATTTCAGCTGAGGAATGGTGGTTGGAGGATGTAGAGGGTGGGTTGCTGCTGCATATGGGTGGTGTTCGATTCGGATGAGGTGTTGATATGTGTTTATTCTGGGTTTGTTTGTGATGTGAAGTGTTGAGGGGAGAAGGTATGAGTGTATGATGGGTATGTGAGTATGGGAGGGGATTAGAGAGCTGGTAGGTGTGAGGAGAGATGCTAGGCTTAAAAGTGTGAGCAGAATGGCTGTAGTAACCATTGGATTGCTAGTACTGATAGTCAGTTGAGGGAGTTGTTTGGGCAGGGTGTTGTTAGTCAAGCTTGTTGGGCCTTATCTATTGAACGTTTCACTGCCTGGGTTGGTGCACA
Organism: Ichthyophis bannanicus; assembly: GCA_033557465.1. Taxonomy (NCBI): domain Eukaryota; kingdom Metazoa; phylum Chordata; class Amphibia; order Gymnophiona; family Ichthyophiidae; genus Ichthyophis; species Ichthyophis bannanicus. The sequence continues at coordinate 1,177,518,015 of CM066033.1, read as the reverse complement.
CTCAATTGTTGCTTACTGTCCACGTTTAAGGGCCCTCAGGTGTGGGCCCACCAGGCATGGGTGTGTCTGAAGCACAGTAACTTTAAAGGAGTCAGACGGTCATAGGGGATTCACATCAGGCAGGAGGTGGAGCTTACCACCTTGCACTGAACAGAGTCCTGCTCCCTTCTGTGCAGATGATGAGCTCCCTAGGCTGGACTATGTGCAGGCAGATGATCCGAGGCTTTGTCCGGTGGAGTCGGGAGGTCAAAAGAGCATGAGTCTGAAGCAGAGTAACTTTTTCATGGTTTATACAGTCAAAAGCCTTTAGTTTATGCTATGTATTATGCAATTGTAATGTATAATAGATTGTATGTATGTGTTTTGTAAACCACCTAGGTAATTGGTGCAGTATAGAAAAGTTTTAAATAAATAAACAAATTAATTTGATTGTATTTCAAGTCCATCAGTTCCAGCTAAAGCAGATTTAGGATTATTACAAAGAGAAACATCTATAGTCTAACATAAAACAAAGTAGAATATTAATGGAGATATTTTAGAAGTCTTATTCACAGTTTACATGCGTCAGTTGTCAGACGGCTGCCTAGGGTGAGAACTTACACAATCTTGACGATGCATATATTCATATGATTCTTGCAAGGTATTGTGGGTATTGTAGTTCATTCACTCCCAAACACAGCTGATGACAATAATTTGAGTTGTGAAACCAAGTGGTAAGATCAATAAAATACTTCTTTTATTGATGGGGTTTAATTCACCCAGCACATGTATGCTTGATAGCACTATAAATGAGGTTACTTGCTTGCAGTGTTTAAAATGGATAACAAAAAGTCACAAAGTAAACCAGAAAACAACCTTCAGCTTGTCAGGCAATTAGCTAATGTTTTCTTAGCAAATAATTACCAAATACAAAGGCACAAAGTAAAGAATAAACTTTGCTGGTTAGGTTAACTTCTGCTTATTTTCCACGCCGATCTCATCAGTGATTCTCCCTTGCTCACACACACAATCAGGTGCAGCCCTAATTACTATCAATGGACCAGCTGAAAGCCTTTAGCTGGCTGGCTGCTACTGTGTGAGCCCAAATCCTGCTTTAAGAGCTGTTTGCAGTGGAAATAAAGAACAAAGTTAGGTTTCTTTGTGATGGCTGATGTGTTTGCTCATAGAAAACTAGCAATAGTATTTAGATAAAGAACAGTCCATGTAAATAGTTTCATCTGCTGTATTTCCCCCTGCATCAACAATCATAGGGTCAATATCATACATTGGCACAGATGAGTCTTTCATTAAGGCACTATCATGAGAATGCTTATTCCCTTGCTGCCATTCTCTATTATAGATAGGGTCTGGATCAGTGTTCATACCTGAGCCTCTCCTGCTATCATTATTCCTCTCTGTATAGCCTGGCCAATATGTAATCCAATTCTGATGTCCAGCCTTCCAATCTTGATCCCTGGACACTGGATCTTCTCTCACATACCTTCTGGCCTTGGTCTGAAAGTCCCTTCCACATGCAGTCTTCTCTCTTCCAGGTAGCCACTGGGGATTCCTATCTCTGCCACTCCATTCCTCTGGCTGAATCCAGTCCAATGGAACTCTGCTGGCTTTTGGAATACCTCCCAGTATGAGTACTGCCTTGGAATCTCCCAGACCTTCCAATGGCCTTTCTTCTCTTCCTTCCAGAGAGTTTCCTTCTCTCTCTATCTGCTTGGCTTGGCTTCTGTTTCTCCAGGTGATACTGGTGCTTGAGCTTGTAGCCGTTGCTGTCTCTGTATCTCTTCCTCCCTCTGTAGCTGTTATCTGAAGAATAAGCTCTATTCTTATTCTGTCCTAATGTGTGCTGCTCCCTAACACAGCGCAGCTGTGTTGAATCAGGCCCTGCCCTTTGAGATGAGTGCTTAGGGATTACCTCATAGCTCTCTTGATTGCACACACATTCTCTCACTTCAGCCCCTCTCATGGCTGCTGGAAACCTGGTGCATTCTGGGACTGGTAGTCTTTTATGTGAAAACTCTGTTTTCTTGCTTCTACCAGAACTGACAGGTTGCTTGTTCAGAGTCACATCATCTTTTCTATAGCTCCTACCTGAGCTATGATAAGCTTCCTTATCACACAGTTCAATCACACATGCAAATTGATGCACAGGGTATGCAGTTTAGAAAAGACTAAAATTACATTTGAATGACTATACCATGTCACAAGTAGATGAGGGTGTGGCAGGAGTGTGTTGGGGCATGGCCTAGATTTGACAAAGATCTAATGCATATTTCTCCATTACGTATAGGGATTGCATGTGCAAGTCTCAAATTGCGCCCACCCAGATTTACACCTGTTCACTGCCATGAATAGGTATAGAAAAAGTGCTTGATTTTCCCCTCCTTTTGCAGGAAAGATCAAGGAGCATATGCTCCTTAATCTGACAATGTGTATTTCCCCCTCCAATCTGAAACAACTGAAATATAGTGTTCTCTGCAGGTGAGTACATGTGCACATTTTCATTTACAAAATGGCTTCGATACAAGTGTTGAAGTGCCGGCAGTTACACATGTGTAAGTTGCCAGGTTTTCTCAGTTGATATGAAAGACTCCTCCCGATACATGTAGATTTGCATTTTAGAAATGACTTTGAGCCCAATATTCAGCGGCGGTAGCCTAGCCGCTGCCACTGAAAGCCGGGGTATTCAATGCTGGGAGCATATCCAACTACCGGCGTTGGATATCGGGGTTTGACACACAGCCACACATGGCACAGAAGCTAATTAGACAGTGGTGATATTCAGACGCTGCCCAGTTAGCTCCGGCAGCAAAAATTAGGTACAGCCCCTGGAATGCCCCCCGGAACACCGCAGTGCTAACTGTGTGGCATCTGGACGTATTGTGGCAGTATCAGGGAATATTCAGCAGGACTAACTGTGTCAGTGCTGCCGAATATCCCACTTAGAAGAAGTTACATATTTTATTGGTCTGGAAACCATTTAACTGCTTTGGAATATCGGGCCCTCCATGTTTAGCAGAACGGTTCCTAAAGAAAATATCAGAACTGAGTATGGTCTAATCTCAACATCTCAATTCTGATCTCCACATTCTATCTAAAACATGCCTTTACACTTATAAAAGACCACAGATATAGCAGAGTAGTCATTCTACCCAAATGTGCTGTTCCCTTCCAAATGCAGCAGCAAACAGGAGGGGCCTAAGATCCTTCTGAAAAATATCACAACTTTTTTCCACCCTAAGAGAAAACAGAAATGTATTCAACAATTCCATACCACAACCAGGGCCGGCCCATCCATTGTGCAAGAATGTTGTTCGCACAGGGCCCCGCGATTCAGGGAGCCCAATGCCAATAACATCTCTCATATTCAGCACTGGCAAGGTCAGCTTTAGAGGGTGCTGGAGAGGCCCTGGATTACCTCTGACAGCCACCGAAGTGAAGAGCACCATTTTTCTTCACTTTGGCAGCTGTGTTGTAGTATAGGTTGCTGGCAAGCTGAGTGCTGGGAAACAGGAATTTCCCTTTGACCTCCGGGGTGCTAGCACCCTGTACTACAACACAGCTGCTGAAGTGAAGAAAATGGTGCTCTTCACTTTGGTGGCTGTCAGAGGTGAGCCGGCGTCCTCTCTGGCTCCCTCTAAAGCCTGTCAAACAGCCGCAGGGTTCTTCGGGGGGGGGGGGGGGCTAGAACGGGAAATAGTTGATGGGGAGGGGGGCTTGGACTGGAAACTGCTGAGTAAGGGGGAGATAGGACTGGAAATGAGCTGATGGGGGACTAGGATAGGAAATGGGCTGATGGGGGGCTTGGACTGAACATGGGCTGATATGAGGGCTAGGATAGGACTGGAAAGGGCTGATGGGGGCTAGGATTGAAAATGGACTAATGGAGGGGCTAGGGTAAGACTGGAAAGGGCAGATGGGGGAGCTAGGACTGGAAATGGGCTGAATGAGAGCTAGGATAGTACCGGAAAGATCTGATGGGGGGTTAGGACTGGAAATGGGCTGATGCAGGGTGATGGGAGAATGGAACTAGAAGGGAGAGGATGGTGGGTGGGGCTGGAATTAGAAGGGAGCTGATTTTAGGGGAGGACTAGAATGGGATGGAGCTGGGGGAGTGAGGATGGAGAGGGGAAAAGATATTTCATATGGGAGGGAAGAAAACTCTACAATTGGCCGAGTATTGGGAGAGTAAGTCGGGATTGAGGATGGAGGGGTGAAATATGAGTGGATGAAAAAGGAATAATGAAAGAAATGGAGGAAAGAACAAAAGGGGAATGATCAGTATGTTAAAGTAGATGTAGAGAGAGAATGGAAAATAAAACCTAGAAGAAAGGACAAATGGACAGCAGACAATGGAGAGTTAGCAGAAGACACGAAGAAACCAGAAGAAAGTGACTGGAGCAATTACAACTGAAAAATAAAATGCACAAACAACAAATGGTAGAAAATACTTTTTCATTTTGAATTTATTAACTGGAATATGTCAACTCTGGGAAATGTGCATCATTAATGTCTGCATGTTGTTTAGTACTGGAGGAAATTAATTTATAGTTTTATTTCTCAAGTGTTGTTGTACATTACAAGTTTGGCTTTTGGGGTTTCCAGTTTAATTATCGTCTTCCTATTTCTAAATTGTGATCTCTTGTTCTTTGTTTGGTGACGGTCTATATTCTGCATGTGTAACTGAGCTGAGGTATTCTGTTTATGTAGTTTCTATTTGACAGTGTAGGAGATGTATTGGTATTCTCTGAGATGTATTGGTCTAATATTTGCAGTGTTGCCTTTTGATAGGTAGGGTATAGTGCTTTGTGAGTCCTGGTAGTAATGTTGTGATACAACGGGGTTTCTATGGGCCTGATTCTGTGCCACGAATAGCAAGGATGGACGTCCGAACTGGACATCCATCCCTGCTAGTCATGCCTTCCGCCGCCGCATCTAACTTTCCTGCCGGTTGTGTGGGGAAGTTAGACGGGGGCGGGGAAGGGGCGGCTCGGGGGTGGAGTCTGTGAAGGAGGTGGGGGTCGCCGGCTCTGGAAGTACAGGGCCAATTCTAATGTTGGCCCTGTACATCCAGGGATGGCAACATGGAGGTGGAATAACTTCCCTGCATGTCACTTTTTCGGCGGCTTGGGGCGTGGATGGGGCAGGGGGGCCTGAAGGCATTTCCCGCAGCCTGAACCTAGCCTTAGGAGGCCAGATCATGGGTCAGGCTGCAGGGAATGAAGCCCCGAAGTCCGGCAGCCAGCATCGCAGCTCTTCAGTGAACAAACAGAGGGGTCTATGTCCGAGACTGAATAAGCCCGTATGGGTTCTAAATGGGCACTTCCTAATGTGCCTGGCAGTTGGCACTGGAATATAGTAATGTAGAAATCTGGAATCTTTCTTTATCCATACACTCATTAAGACGCATGTTTACTAAAAGTTAGTGTTCATTAGCATTATACAAATATTTATGCAAATGATGTTCATTATGTAAATGAGGCCCCCTTAGGCTATCCCTGACCACAACTACCCAGTATTTATTTAAAGAGATGTAGTTTACACACACACACACATATAGATAGATAGATAGATAGATATATCTATATATATATTGTATATATTTTTTTAAGCTATGCACCCACCTTTCAGAGACTGACATATACCGTAAGGCCCTTATTACTTCTCCCCAACACCTTATCCCCAAGAACTAATAGTAACAGATAATACTTTCAGTGGACTGTGTGCTTCCTTTTTCATTTTTGTATTTGTAGTATTTAGCTCATGCCTTTCCAGTAGTAGTTCAAGGCAAGTTACAATCAGGTACAGTATTTTCTTGTCCCCAGATGACTTAATCTAAGTTTGTACCTGAAGCAATGGAAGCTTAAGTGACTTTTTAAGGAGTCAGTGGGATTTGAATGCCGGTCTTGAGGGTCACCAGGCCACTGCTCTAATCAGTAGGCTACTTTTCCACTCCTTAATTGTGCAGGTTTTCCTCTACCTCTATTGGGCCTTAATAAATTAGAAATAAAAATGTTTTTAATTTCTTCCATAATAGCAATCAATTAAGTTCTTCCCTAAAATCCTTTGGCATTTCTTACACAGAGTAGATGGCAAACACTAAGAATGATCTAGCCTACCATATTTGTAATCACATCTGGGTATGAGTAGGTATAATCAAGAACCAAGCCTGCCTTGATTGTGAAACTGCCTGATTAATACTGTACCAAGGCAGACTCTCTCTCATGTACTAGGTGCACTCCATTCATAAAACCTTAAAAGCTAAAACCAATCATTTAATTGTTATTGGCTCCTAATTGCAAGCCAATGGAGCTGTCTTACAGCATCCTGCACACTCCCCCTCCTATACGACCAAAACCTAGGCCACGGTATTCTGGACTATCTGCAATCTCCACAACTGTCTAATGGAGAGGATATTATAATAATCCAGAGAACATATAAGAGCTTGTGTCACTGACAGTAATGTCATCCCTTCCAGATATAGATGCCACTGCCAAAGAAACCGTTCTCTTCCCAGGTTGGATTTTACACACAAGGTACAGTTGTTGTGGGTGCCATGTACCATTCTATCTAGCTGTGATTGGAAACTCAGGTTGGATACAAATAGTGCCCCATGATCTCCAATCCCTGTATTACATGATATCAAATCTCATTCAATGGAGGACAACACAGAGCGTAGACAGATCCAAATCTCCACAAACCATGACTTCTGTTTTCGACATTATGATCAATTGCACTGCCTGAACAAGGAAACAGTTAAAATAGAGTATTTATTCTCTTAAAAGATTATTTAAGCACTGTGGTGTGTTAGGGTAACTGCACCAAGTGAGTGGGACAAACATCAATAACCCCCCCCTCAAAAAAAAGACCTTGCTCTTCCTATAAGAACATAAGATATGCCATACTGGGTCAGACCAAGGTCCATCAAGCCCAGTATTCTGTTTCCAACAGTGGCCAATCTAGGTCATATGTACCTAGCAGTTTCCCCAAGAGACACAAGTTCCACAATGCTTGTACTTGGTCAAGCATTGATATCTCCGGTCACTTCTTAATAATGGTTTATGGACCTTTCCTCCAGGAACTTGTCCAAACCTTTTTTAAACCAAGCTACACTAACAGCCTTTACTACATCCTCCGGTAACAAATTCCAGAGTTTGATTACACGTTGAGTGAAAAAATATTTTCTTTTATTAGTCTTAAATAGTTTACCCTGTAGCTTCATTGCATGTCCCCTAGTCTTTCTATATTCTGATAACATAAACAATCGATCTACGTTTACCCGTTCCACTCCGTTCATTAATTTATAGACTTCTATCATATCTCCCCTCAGCCGTCTCTTTTCCAGGTTAAAGAGCCCTAATCTTTTTAGCCTTTCTTCATAGGAGTATCCTTCCATCCCCTTTACCATTTTGGTGGCTCTTCTCTGAACCTTTTCTAAAATCGCTATTTCCTTTTTAAGATACGGCGACCAGAATTGCAGACAATATTCAAGGTGTGGTCTCACCATGGAACGATATAGAGGCATTATAATATCTTTTGTTTTATTTTCCATTCCTTTCCTTATCATACCTAGCATTCTATTTGCTCTCTTGGCCGCCGCTGCACACTGGGCCGAGGGTTTTAACATGGTATCCACAATGACGCCTAAATCTTTTTCCTGGGTGGTGGTTCCTAATGTGGAACCTTGCATCGTGTAACCATAGTTTGGGTTGTTCTTCCCTAGGTGCATAACCTTGCACTTGTCCACATTAAATTTCATCTGCCATTTTGATGCCCAGTCTTCCAATTTATCAAGGTCCTCTTGCAATTTTTCACAATCCTCTTGGGTTTTAACAACTTTAAATAGTTTTGTGTCATCTGCAAATTTGATAACCTCACTCGTTATTCCACTTTCCAGGTCATTTATGAATATGTCAAAAAGCAGCGGACCCAGCACAGATCCCTGGGGTACACCACTATTCACCTTTCTCCATTGGGAAAATTGGCCATTTAGCCCTACCCTCTGCTTTCTATCTTTTAACCAGTTCCTGATCCACAATAGTACACTGCCTCCTATCCCATGACTCTTTAGTTTTGCCAAAAGTCTCTGATGAGGGACCTTGTCAAAGGCTTTCTGAAAGTCAAGATACACAATATCAACCGACTCACCTTTGTACACCTGTTTATTCACTCCTTCAAAAAAACATAACAGAGTAGTAAGACAAGATCTTCCTTGTCTAAAGCCATGTTGGCTGTCTCCCATTAGGTTGTGACTATCTACATGCTGAGTAATTTTATTCTTTATGATGGTTTCTACCATTTTTCCTGGTACTGACGTCAGGCTCACCAGTCTGTAGTTTCCAGGATCACCCCTGGAACCCTTTTTAAAAATTGGTGTTACATTGGCGATCCTCCAATCTTCAGGTATTAGAGATGATTTTAATGATAGTTCACAGATTACTGATAGCAGGTCTGCAATCTCATATTTCAGTTCTTTCAACACCCTTGGATGTATACCATCCGGCCCAGGTGATTTGCTACTATTCAGTTCATCTAATAGTTGTAAGACATCTTCCCGCTGTATCGATATTTCCTTCAATTCTTCCGCACCTTTAAATACCACTCCAGTCATGGGTAACATCCCTACATCTTCCTCAGTAAAGACCGAAGCAAAGAATTCATTCAGTCTCTCCGCTATCGCCTTGTCACCTCTTAGTGCTCCTTTAACCCCTTTGTCATCTAATGGACCAACTGACTCTCTCACAGATTTTGTGCTACGAATGTACTTGAAAAGGTCTTTATTTCGCGTTTTTGCTTCTGCAGCAAGCTTCTTCTCAAATTCTCTCTTTGCCTGCCTTATCAATGCCTTGCATTTGACTTGCCAGTGCTTGTGCTGTTTCCAGGTTTCGTCGTTTGGCTCGTTTTTCCATTTCCTGAAAGATGCCTTTTTGGCAACAACAGCCTCTCTGACCTCAACTTTAAAACATGCTGGTAGTTTTTTGGACTTCCTTCCACTTTTCTTAAAGCGTGGAATACAACTGGTCTGGGCTTCCAAGATAGTATTTTTCAACAACACCCAAGCTTGATGTACGTCTTTAACCTTTGCAACTGTTCCTTTTAGTTTTTTCTTAACTGTTTTCCTCATTTTATCATAGTCTCCCTTTCGAAAGTTAAAAGGTAGTACTGTGGATTTCCTTACTATCCCTCCTCCACTAATTAAATCAAAGGCGATCATGCTATGATCACTATTGCCAAGTGGCCCCAACACCCTTATCTCTTGCACTAGATCTGGTGTTCCACTAAGGACTAGGTCTATTATGGCTTCCCCTCTGGTCGGTTCATGAACCAGCTGCTCCAAGAAGCAGTCATCTATTTCATCTAGGAACTTTATCTCCCTAGCATGTCCTGACGTGACACTGACCCAGTCGATACCGGGGTAATTGAAATCACCCATTATTATTACTGCGCTGTAACTTTTGTTAGCTTCCTTGATTTCTTTCAGCATTTCTTCATCCATTTGGTCATTCTGGCCAGGTGCTCGATAGTACACCCCCACTGCCATTGCCTTCCCCCTTTTATATGGAATTTCAATCCATATAGATTCTACAGCAGATTTTGTTTCCTGCAAAACTTTAATCCTTTCTGAGTCAATGCTCTCTCTAACATAGAGCGCAACCCCTCCACCAATTTGATCAGCTCTATCATTACGATATAGTTTGTACCCAGGAATCACAGTGTCCCACTGGTTATCCTCCTTCCACCATGTCTCTGATATTCCAATCATATCTAACCTTTCATTAAGTGCTATATATTCTAACTCTCCCATCTTATTCTTTAGACTTCTAGCATTTGCATACAAGCATTTTAGAGAATGTATATTATTCATGTTAATTTGGCTATTGTTAGACATGGGTAAATTGGGATCTTTAAGCTCTGTCTGCTCCATACTTGAGGGAATTTGGGCTACTTTACTCTTTTGTGGAACCTCTCTGCTTTTGGTAGTATCCTTCAAGGATACATTCTTCCGAACCATCCGCTCTTGGGCGACTGTGGGCTTTCCCCTAATATCTAGTTTAAAAGCTGCTCTATCTCCTTTTTAAAGGTTAATGCCAGCAGCCTGGTTCCATCCCAGTTAAGGTGAAGCCCATCCCTTGGGAAGAGCCCCTCCTTTCCCCAGAATGTTCCCCAGTTCCTAATAAATCCAAAACCCTCATCTCTGCACCATTGTCTCATCTACACATTGAGACTCCGGAGCTCTGCCTGCCTTTTGGGTCCTGCGCGTGGAACAGGAAGCATTTCGGAGAATGCTACCCTGGAAGTTCTGGATTTCAACTTCCTACCTAAAAGCCTAAATTTTGCCTCCAGAACCTCCCTACCACATTTTCCTATGTCATTGGTACCAACATGTACCAAGACAGCAGACTTCCTCCCCAGCACTATCTAAGACCTTATCTAGGTGGCGCGTGAGGTCCGCTACCTTCGCACCAGGCAGGCATGTTACCAGGCGATCCTCACGTCTACCAGCCACCCAGCTATCTACATGCCTTTTTTTTTATATTGTTTATTTAAATTTTCCCAAATGCAAGAAAATATACAAACAAAATGTCCACTCATCAAAGTACATTTAAGAACAAGCATCATACTCTATTTGAAACACATCAAGGAGAGAAAACTGCATTATAACCCCAAAAGGAACAAGCAAAAAAAGGAAAACAGGAGTGAAAAACTACTCCAAAACAGAGAGCTGAAAAATATAAAGCCATCCCACCTAAACATCCTCCAACCCACCAACACCCTCCCTGTCTTTTAAAAATTGACAGAGAGAGGCTACATCAGTATAAACATAATCATGACCTTCATAAGTTACTAAGCAGCGACAAGGGAACTTCAAAAAAAAAGAAGCCCCCAAGGCAATCACTCTAGATCGAAACTCGAGGAACTGCTTCCGGCGAGCCTGAGTAGCCTTGCCCACATCAGGAAATACCTGCATTTTATATCCACAAAACAAGCTTTCTTTGTACTTAAAATAAGCATGTATAATTTTCAATTTAAGTGATTCAGACTCGAAAGTCACCACCAAGATACATCTCTTGGGGATGACCTCAAGTGAATCTTGCAAAAACTCTGTAAGATTAGAGCCAACAGAATCAACCAAGGAAGAAGATTCCCTGGCCTGAGCCGAGGCCCCAACCTTAGGAAAAAAGGAATACATCTGTACAGTGTCTACAGAGTCAACTATGTGCAATATTTCAGACAAATACTTTTTAGTAGAATCTCAGGAGAAAGTAGATGAGTAGAGGGGAAATTCAAGAAACGAAGGTTCCTAGCACGCTGGTGGTTTTCCAACAATTCGAAACGGTAGGAAATAGAAGAAATATCTTTAAGATAACCCAGATGGGAATCCTTATATAATTGGAGTTGAGAATCCACCAGAGATAAAGAACCTGCAAGATTAGTCATTTGATCATCAATAACATTAACCTTTTTAACAACATCATGTGAAAAATGACATAAAGAAGTAACAGTAGTAGATAGACGTGTTTCAATGTTCAAAAGCATTGACCAAATGTCTGAGAGAGTCACCTCACTTTTAACAGGAAGGGAATCAATATTAGATGTGGCAGGGCTTACTGGAACTAACACCGGAGAGACAACTGATGAAAGTACCTTCGAAGGAGTAGAAGAAGAGGTAGGCAGAGGGAAAGGAGGTGGTGTCCGGATAACAGGGCTCAACGATGTCCCATCCAGAGACTGGCTAACAAGCGAAAGGGCAGTTACATGCCTGTCCATGGGCCCGGACACCTTACCTCCCACTGCTGACGGTGTCTTGGCTGCTAATTTCGCCTTACGTTTCCCCATGGACAGGCCGACTACTGGTGCTTCTAACTCACCAAGAAGCACCAAAGGAGCACATAAGGAGCAGAAAAGATAGATAGGAAGAAAATTGATGCCTTTGAATTATGGTGCTGACGATGAATACTATGTATATCATGGACTGCCTAAAGAACAAACCAGTCAGTACTAGAGGAGATCAAACCTAAGCTTTCCTTAGAAGCTCAGATAACAAGACTTTGACTTTCATACTTTGGGTACATCATGCGAAGATAGAGATGATTAGAGAAGACATCATGATTGGCAAAGTAGAAGGTCACCATAAAAGAGGAGGCTGGCAATGAGATGAATTAATACAATAACAATAGCTATGGATACCACTCTATCAACAATGAGTCACTTGGCTAAATACTGAACAAAGTTTAGGTGAACTATCCAGAGGGTTGCCAGGAATCGACACCGACTTGCTAGAACTTAACAACAACAACATGTATGTCTTGTAGTGCTATACAAATGATAAGTAGTAGCAGCAGTAGTAATAACAATAGTTCTGACTTCACTCTTTACTGTCTTATTGTGCAGAATACAAAGGCAAGCATGGATTTAGGAAAAGCATAGGCACCACCAGAAGTCTGGATATGTGACTTACAGATAGGCAGGCAAGTCTACAGACAGTGTTTTCACAATGGCATCAAGTGTTATATAACTGCACTCCCAGAACAAACTGTGGGTTTCTTCAGATGACATGAATAATTCTTCGGAAGAAATATAAGCAAAGGCTAGGCTGCTAGCTTTTCTGCTCATTCTTGTGCAATGCATAAATACCATATAACTATTGTCCACATGATCTTGAGAGGTTTCAAAGCTCTTTAAGATGGCTAGCTTCTGTATCACGGCCGAATTCTTAAAGAACAGTAAAGTAGCAGAAAGCGATGGCTATGGCTTGTGATATATTGTCTCTGTAAAATTCCAGCACACATTTAGATGGCGCTTTTTTTAGGAGCGCATCCCAGCCTACCTGACCCATAAAGATTACTCCATACGATGTCAGTGTGGTGAGCAAAGAAATGCACCATTCATAATAATAATACTCGGGTAACATTCTAATAGTTACTAACCCAGTCCTATCCTTCTAGCTTTTTCATAGGTATATCAGTCACCAAATTTTCAAATAGATGTGCATTTTCGAACAGTTTTAGGAATAACATAAAATAAATTTGCAAACTCCATTTCCTCTGAAATAAAAACCCTTAAGGAAGGAATAGTTGACTTGCTGCAAAATTTAGCAAATCAATTAGCTGTGTTCTGGTAACAAGCTCTACTGCAGTACTTGATGCAGCTTATTCCTAATGTCTTTCATTTGCTACAAGTTTATAGTAATTACATTTATACAAATGGTCTTTGTGGCATTTCTCAAGAGGGTCAGTGATAGAGAGATCCTATACCTCACACAGACAAAAGCTAAAATCATCCTGTGAATCAGTGCCAGTTTTGCGAGAGCTGCACAGTCTGCAGTGTGCGTCTCTGCCCAGGTGGACCTAGAGGTTAATAAGATTACAAGCTTGAAAAAACCCAGGAAAGGACTTGAGAAACTGAAATTGGATGCCTGCTTTATAGAGCTGGCAGCTGACTGGAATCTTGTGTGTAAAGCTCTGACCTGAGAATAAGAGGTCTTGCTGGTTTTATCCCTCAAGCTTTCCAGATTTGATCTTTGGTAGGGCCACAGTCCTGTAGAGAAGGTTCACATGGCCATAGCTTGTGGACTACTGTCCTTTAAATAAAGGATTCTTGAACTTTTTAAAATCTGCTGGAGAAGGGGGTCAATTTTCAGCACCTCTATGAAGATATGGAGCCCCAACTCCCTTCCCCCAGTGAATCAGGAGTGGGGTGGATACAGGCTGAGCACCAACCATCCATTCACTCAGGGAAAAAGGGGGTGGGGAGGATCAGGGATGTGAGGGAAGGAGGACTCCGAGGGAGCCAAGTGGGTGAGTCATGCGCAGGCTGACCTTGGCTGCTTTGGTGGGCTGGCATTTTTGGGGTCTCACTAGTGGAATGGGAGTGGCGTCTGAGGTGGCTGCCCTCACTTCCCTCCCTGGCTTGCTATGCTGTAGGGGAGGATGTTTAGGGGATGTGTTGTGGGAGTAGTGGGGTGTTAAGGGGTCTGGGTGTTGGATTTGAAGGGTTGGTAGGGGTGGGTTGGGTGTAATTTGAGGGGGGGTGTTCTTTGTTGCAGCTTTGGCAGTGTTTAAAGGTTGATGATCTCCCTCCTTATGGTTAATTTTATCCCCGAAAGGACAGGGAGGGAGACGGGGGATGGGAGAACCAGGGCATCCACCAGCATGGGTATCACTGCCATGTACAGTACCAGTCACAATGAAGGCTCCCACATTTGGTAATAGGCCTCAGCCTGGCGTCACCGCAGGTTGGGTGGAAGGGGAGGAGAATACAGGGATGTTGGACAGTGCTGGGCTAGGACGTCACCATCTTGCTTGACCATTGGTGTCACTATGATGCAATTTGCTGTGATGTGTTATTGTTAAGAGCTATGGTTAATCTGAATTAAAGCTGCAGCCGATGTTTTGCCAAGTCTCTTGTCCTGTGGGTTCATTTCTATTATTCAGGTGAGGTGAACAGATGGTGATAGGTGTGAATGCAATTGTTATCAAATAAAGATCTTAAATGAGATAAAAAATGCACTCAGAAAAAACTAAACTTGCTGGGAAAGTGCAATCAAATATTGAACCCTTGCAGCGATAATGAAAATCAAGAAGTGCCTCCTGATTTATTTTATTTACATTCTCTTATATACCACACTATTCTGCATCAGTGCTGTTTACATTGAACAAACTGAAATTACATTGAATAGGGCATTATAACTTGGAGATAACTATTTTACAGGGAACATGGGCTATGGAGAGTTAAATGGCTTGCCCAAGACCACAAGGAGCACCTGTGGGACTAGAAACCCCAGTCCTTCTGGACCAAGGTTGCTGTCCTCTAGTGGGATTTGAACCCCTGACCTTCTGGCCTGAAGTACCTTGTCCCAACCACTAGGCCACTCCTCCACTCCAATTTATAAGCCAGAAACCCTTGTGGTCCTGATAGGGTGTAAATAACCAAATTCTTTATTCTGATTATTTCTCAGAGACATGGGCGCCAGTTCCGTTAGGTGCATCTCCCGCCTATCCGGCTAGTCAGAATCGGGATGTGCTCTGGTGTTCCAGTGCTTAACGAAAGGCAAAAATCTGCTCAGAAATCAAACTTCATTCCTTCCCAATTATTGAATCACTGACCATTTTTTTTAAATCTTAGAGCCACTGATAATAAGCAACATGTAAAACAGTCTTCCAGGAAAAGTATTTACATGTTGGATAGACTTCAAATAATATCTGATTCTGCTTGGAGATCTGGCCTCAGATTCAAATTACTCCAAATAAAGAAAACACCAGTAACAAAATTTAAGATATAGTATGTATTAAAGACTCAAATAGACAAAGTGTAAGCAGATCTCCAAAAACGTCTCCAACACAAATTCCAAGATATAGAACACATCACTAGGCTATGTGCAGTCCTAATTTAGGCAGTGAAGGGGGTATCCAGCATGGAGCAGTGGGTGCAACTCTAAAAAAAAGACAGAGAATTGAAAGCATTAAGAGCCATTTGTAGAAAAAAAGAAATGATTGTTTAGTTTCAATTCCCTCTAAGACTGCTATTCAAACTATTCAACAGCATCCTTCAGTCAGTTCTACTATTTTAGGAACAAAGTCTGTGGACTGTCATTAACTCAAAACTAGACACTGTGAAATAGCATGCCAATGGAAACCTTGAACCTTTAGTTTTGTAAACAAGCACTACAATCCAAGAAAACTCGCCCAACAATAAGTACAGAGCAGCACTAGAATGTCTTTCTTTGCTACTCAGCAGGCAAAAAAGAACATAAGTTCTGATGTCAACTCAATAATAGTGAGACAAGTTCTTTCTTCGACCAGGCTGGGGATACTGTACTAGTGGTGCTCTATGCTTAGGGCTTGTTCTGTGCTGTGTGCATATGTGTGTGTGTGCATGAATATGCTAAACAGCACCTAACATACTAAACTACTATAATGGGGGATGACCAAGGTACTTGTATATGCTAAACAGTTATGCAGAATAGTAAAGACCTCATCAGATTATCTGAAGTCCAACATTTGTTTTCAACTTTTTTTTTTGGTGGGGGGGGAGGTAAGTTTGTCTCTTATTGTTTTCCCTCTGTAGTGTGCACTCTTTCACAACAGTATACACTCTTTTGAAAGAATGTGCACTATTATGCAATAGCATACACTGCTTATGCCTGTGCAAAGAGTGTGTGCTATTGCTTAATAGTGCACACACATCCAAAGATCAGGCTAACGAGCCAAGAACACAAAGAATATTCACAAACAAAAATGATTTCTTGCCGGGCACTTTGTTTAGAAGGGCTGTAGCCACCCCAACAACAAAGTTTCCCTTTTGATATTTAAAGACGATGAAGATCGCCACAAAGAATAAAGGCGCGGGCAGGGTCCCGGCGCCTGCCCGTAACTGGGTGCTCTGCCCGGCGCGGGACCCTGCTCGTGCATGGCAGGGTAGTTGGAGCCGCGGCGAGCCGTGCACGGAGCGTGACGTTTAAATTGATTGGCTCCGCTCGGGAAGGGGAGGGAGCATAGCCAATCAGCGGGCAGGCTGCCATGTGCTCTGGCGTGCGCGATCTGGCCAGAGCACAGGCAGTGTGGTGGGAGGCCCGGCAGGAGCATCGTGGTGGAGGCGCTGAGAGCCGAGCCATTTCTTCATCGAGGCAATAAGGCGGCGAATTGGAGCGAGGGCACAGTGAGAGTGTCTGGGCGGCAGCGGTGTTGCGGCGGTGCGGCTGAAAGGGCACTGCGGAACAGGCGAGTGGTCCCGGGTTGAGGGGTTGGGCTCAGTAGCCAAGGCAGTGCCGGTCTGCCGTTAGGTAAGCGGCCCGGGATTTTGTGATAGGAGGGAAGGGGTGCCTGGGCAGAGCTACAAGTGGACAGCGTTTCCTTTAAAAAAAAAAAAAAAAAAAAGGAGGAGAACAGCAATAGCGAAAGAAATCCGCGGGATTTCCAACCGTTATTCTGGGGTGAGGAATGGCTGGAAAACAGCTGGCAAGAAGGGGGGGGCAGGGCTGACAGAGGGAGGCAAGGCAAGGGGCAGAAGGGGCGGGGGTTGGACAAAGCGGTGCGGCCAGGGTCTCGGAGTACCGGTAAAGCGGGAGTTGGGAGAAGGGGGGTGAGAGGTGCCCGGGGTTTCGTGAGGGGGTGTGGGGGCACAAGGGCAGGGGATGGGCATATTGAGGGTAGCACGGGGCAGGCAGAGAATGTTGGGCCTCTGGGGCTGACTGTGGCCCCAGTGGCAGGGACAGTAGAGACCCCTGTAGGGTTAATTGGGCGCAGGGGGGGGCAGACAGATGGCTTGGGTGGGGGGCTTCCGAGTATGGATCAGGAGCAAGGGCAGGGCTGGGGATTAGGCCCTATGGGCCAATGGGGTGTAGGACCTAGGCAGGGCTTTGGGGTGGCAGGAAGGGATGGTTGGGGGTGGATGTCTCCGGTTGGGGGTTTGGTGCCTCCGGTGGTGGGTATGTCCCCTGCGGGGTGGTATGGGCAGTCGGGGCAGCGGGCAGCGTGGGAGCACTGGTTGGGAGGGGGGCATGGTTCATCCAGGGCGGATTGGACAGGGACATGGCCCCCGAGGAGTGCTCCTGGTTTCTCGTTGGGTTTTCCCCTTTTGTCTTCGCAGGTACCATATATGGCTGCGCCGGGTACTAGTTCGACAGCGGTTCCGTTCTGCAGTGAGAGGAGTATGGAGTCGAGGCCCCATGCGCGGCAGGGTCGGCTAGAGTCGGTGTCCAGGCTTCTGGAATGGAGGATCTGCAGCGGCCGGTGGGGACTAGAGGTGATGGGTAACCCTCGTCAGAGGACTGTGGCGTCGAGGACAGGCCAGGTGAGTTGCGGGTGGCTGGCATGAGTGAATCGATGGAGCGTGGGTCACAGCCCGAGAAGTCAGGCAAGGCGCGCAGAAAGAAGAAGCGAGGGTGTCGCCATCGGCGTAGCTCGTCGTCATCCTCCTCATCATCGTCTGATTCGTCTGAAGCGTCGGAAGCTGCCGAAAGGGGGAGTGGGGCGGCCGTGGGGGGGGGGTGGAGGGGAGTATAGCAGGTGGGGGATCTGCTTCCTTGGTGCCGTTGTCTGAATTGTGGGAGGGGGTCCCAAAGAAGCTGAGGCGGAAGATTTGGAAGCGGAAATACATTGATATTTTTCGTTTGCTAGAGGGGCGGAAGCGTTCCGGTGACAGTAAGAAAAAACAGAAGGAAGATGAGAAAGTGGGTCAGCTTTGCAAAGTGTCGCGGAACGTAGTTAATTGGGTGCGATCGTTCTTGAGGTTAGCAAGCGTGTGGGGGCATCATTTTCCTCACCAGTATGGGCTGTTGTTGTCCTATGTTGATTCGATTCTCGAGGCTTCTCAAATGCACGAGGGATGGTCGTGGCTTAATTACGATGAGAAGTTCCGAGACAAAATGGAGGAGAATCAGTTGTTAACGTGGGGCACCCAAGACATTAACCTTTGGCTAACGCAGATGTCGGTCAAGGGAGGGGGGGGCTGGGGTAGCGGAGGCAAAGGGGGGACGGTGGGGGTTGGGGGAGCGGTGCGTTCCTTTCGAGGGGGACTCGCCACAGGACAGGCGAGGCCGGCCCTCGGTGCAGGGGGTGATGTCTGCTGGAGGTTTAATAGGGCAATGTGTCCCTTCCCGGACTGTAAATTCCGTCATGCATGCTCGGGCTGTGTAGGTCCCCATGCGGCTGCAAAAGGTGTTAAAAAGAGGCCTGGGGCTCAGCCAACGACAGGGCTCAAGTAAGTCGGGGCCATTTCAGCTCGCACCTTCGCCGATTCAGGTTCCGCTTTTGTGCCAGTGGTTGCGTTCTTATCCGCGGAGACGGGATAAGTTAGTTTTGCAATGGGGTTTTAGTTTGGGTTTTGTGGTTCCGGTGCAGGGGGTGGTTTTGGTTTCCTCGACATGAAACTCGCCCAGTGTGCAGCGTTGGGGGGCGATAGCTCGAGGGAAGATAGCGGAGGAATTGCGGTTGGGTAGAATTGCGGGGCCGTTCAGGCATCCGCCGTTCCCAGATTTTGTGGTATCGCCGTTAGGCATTATTCCGAAGAAGGAACCTGGGAAGTTTCGGTTGATTCACAATTTGTCGTCCCCGGTCGGCTACTCCGTGAATGATTCGATTCCGCGGGATTTGTGCACGGTTCATTATGAGTCGTTTGACAAGGCTGCGGACTTAGTTTGGAGAGCGTGGCAAGGGGCGTTGATGGCAAAGGTTGATATCGAGTCAGCGTTTCGCTTGCTGCCGGTTCATCCGGCTTCCTTCAGGTTGTTGGGTTTTCAATTCGCGGGAGAGTTTTATTTTGATAAGTGTATGCCCATGGGGTGTTCGGTATCTTGTGCTTACTTTGAGAAGTTCAGCTCTTTCTTGCACTGGCTGTTGGTGCGTAGAGTTGGGAGGGGGGAGGTGGTACATTATTTGGATGATTTTTTATTTGTGGGTGCGGCGGGGTCAGTGGGGTGTAGCGAGCTGTTGGCTGGCTTTGATAGTTTAGCTCGCGAGTTGTGGGTCCCGTTGGCAGAAAGTAAGACGGTAGGCCCGATGACGAGGTTGTCTTTCTTAGGGGTGGAGTTGGACTCCCAAAGTTTGGAGGCGCGATTGCCGACGGAGGAGGTGGAAAAATTGAGGGTGCTGGTGGCTAATGCCTTGGCATCGTCTAAGTTGAATTTGCGGGAGCTGCAGGCCTTAATAGGCTCGCTGAACTTTGCATGTAAGGTCATTCCCATGGGGAGGGTGTTCCTTAGGTGCTTGGCGGCGGCGACTGCAGGGGTACGGAAGCCTCACCATCGTATAAGAGTGTCTCAAGTGATGCGTGAGGATTTGAGGATTTGGGATCTCTTTTTGCGGGACTTTAATGGCACTTCGGTATTGCGGGAGGTGGAGATCTCCAGTGAAGATTTGCATCTGTATTCGGATGCGGTGGGTGGGGTTGGTCTGGGTGTGTATTTCAACGGGGCTTGGTGTGCGGACAGATGGCCGCAGGAATGGGCGGCTGAAGGGCTTTTGCGGAATATTACCTTTTTAGAATTGTTTCCAATTTTAGTGGCGCTTTCGTTATGGCCGGATAGATTGGCCAATCGTAGGGTGGTGTGATAATGAGGCGGTGGTGGCCGTTGTGAACCGGTATACCCCACGCTGCAGTATGGTAGCAGCCTTAATGCGTCAAGTCATACTAGCCTGTTTGTGTTTGAACGTGGAGTTGAAAGCTCGACATATTCCTGGTCGTACTAATGAAATCGCTGATGCTCTTTCTCGTTTGCAGTGGGAGCGGTTCCGGCAGTTGGCGCCGGAGGCGGACGAGGAGGGGTTCGAGGTCCCTTGGAACTTGTGGAGCTGTGGCCTACCGAGATGAAGAACTTATTGAGGAATTCGGTAGTGGAGCGCACGTGGGAATCTTACCGGCGAGGGTGTGAGCGTGTGTGGGAGTATCTGTGTGGCATGGGGTGTGTTGGAAGCGAGGTGTCGGAGTATCTGCTGGGGAGGTATGTTGGGTGGGCGAAGGAGAAGGGGCTGATGAGATCGGCGGTGCGGGGGCATCTTGCGGGGTTTGAGTTTTTTGCCAGGGCGGTGGGTTGGCAGGGCGCCGTTCGGGGGCGCCTGGCTCGGCGGTTAATGTTAGGGTGGGAGCGGGCGCTGCCAATGCGGCGTGATCGTCGACTTCCGATCTCTCATGACTTGTTGCAGCGCTTGTGTCATGAGTTGCCGGGGGTGGCGTCATCTCCCTACGAGGTAGTCCTATTTAGGGCAGTGTTTTGTTTGGCGTTTTTTGGGGCCTTTCGGGTCGGCGAACTGGCGGTTGATTCCGTTAAGGCCGGTTTTGGTCATTGTTTGCTATTGCAGCACATGTGGAGGGAGCCGGGGCGCATTCGTGTGCTGTTAGCTAAGTCCAAAACCGACCAAAAGGGTAAGGGATTGTGGGTGGTGCTGGGAAGGATCGGGGGAGTAACTTGCCCTGTGGCTGCCCTCGAAGACTACTTGGGCGTACGCCTGGGTGGTAGCGAAGGGCTGTTTGTGCACGAGAATTCGTCACCCGTGACCAGGTATCAGGTCACGGCGGTGCTACGCATGGCCCTGCATGGGATCGGTGAAGATTCAGGGTTGTTTTCAGCCCACTCCTTTCGCATAGAGGCAGCTACCAGTGCGGCTGCGGCGGGTCTGTTGAGGGAACAGATCCAGAGTATTGGTCGATGGCGGTCTAAGGCGTTTCAAGGTTATGTGCGGCTATGAGACACCCTTTAGGGTTGGGGGGGTATTAATGCTGTTATTTTCTGTTGCAGGTGCGGGGCGGACTGCACGGTGCTGCTGGATGATGGGACACTCCTTTGTCTTTTGGGCGGGTCAGAGAGCAGCAGTGCGGCCTATCAGGGTGAATCTAGGATTGGACCCAACGCAGGTGGCGATTTCATGGCTGGGTGAGCGGGGGCTGAGGTGGACTCAACTGCTCCCTTTGCTTCGTCATCATCTGTGGGTTCGAGGGCGGCCAGCGGTTGTGCTGGTGCATCTTGGGGGCAATGATTTGTCAGAGTGGTCCTGCAAGCAGCTGATAATGGCGGCGAAGAAGGACTTGATGGCTCTCCTACGTTTGTGGGACGGAGTCGTGTTAATTTGGTCGGACATTATCCCAAGGCCTTCGTCATGGGGGCAGCGGAGATGGTCCCGGGGACTAACAAAGATAAATCGGCAGATCGGGAGATGGGTCTGTGAAAAAGGGGGGTTTCAGGTGCAGCATGCCTGGGTTGATGTGGCCTGTACAGGGTTGTTTAGAGCGGATGGTGTGCACCTATCGCTAGTGGGGATGGACTTGCTCTTGAATGACTGGCAGGAGGTGTTGGAGAGAGTTGTTCGGGGTGAGACACACTGGTCGCAGCTTCCCGTAGGTTTGGGGGGGGCGGCACAGGTAAGGTTGGCCTGTGCCGGTGGCGGGATCCCGGAGGTTTCCGGGGTCCGGAGCCTTAGGCGACTCGAGACGGGGGCGGGGTGCCCTCGACCCGGACTACCCCTGGAAGACATTTGCTAGTAATATGGCGAAGTCGGATAGGGGTGGTCGGAACGTTGCCGGTGGTGTGAACGTGTCTAGAGTGGAAGTGAGGTCGCCTTGCTAATAGCATGGCTGGTGACACATCGCTCCGCTGGGGGGGGGGGGGGGTTGTGAGATCATTGTTCCTGTTATTGTTTGGAAGTTGTTGGAAATAAAGCTGCGACCAGTTGTCACCACACTTGGCTTCAGTGCAATGTGTGGGAATAGTAAGGGGAAGTGGTTGGAAAAGGGGGTGGGGGTTGGGGAAAGTAAGGTTATAAAGAAAAGGGGTGAGCGCCGGGTCTAGCTACCCGGTTAGAATAAAGGCGCGGGCAGGGTCCCGGCGCCTGCCCGTAACCGGGTGCTCTGCCCAGCGCGGGACCCTGCTCGTGCACGGCAGGGTAGTTGGAGCCGCGGCGAGCCGTGCACGGAGGGAAACGTTCAACTTGATTGGCTCCGCTCGGGAAGGGGAGGGAGCGGAGCCAATCAGGGGGCAGGCTGCCATGTGCTCTGGCATGCGCGATCTGGTCAGAGCACAGGCAGTGTGGCGGGAGGCCCGGCAGCCCACCCAGCCTTAGTGATGCGGGGCTGGAGTTGGGGTGTCGCAGCTGGGGGGGGGTGAGGCGGGATCCCGGAGGTTTCCGGGGTCCGGAGCCTTAGGCGACTCGGGACGGGGGCGGGGTGCCCTCGGCCCGGACTACCCCTGGAAGACTTTTGCTAGTAATATGGCGAAGTCGGATAGGGGTGGTCGGAACGTTGCCGGTGGTGTGAACGTGGCTGGAGTGGAAGCGAGGTCGCCTTGCTAATAGCATGGCTGGTGACACATCGCTCCGCTGGGGGGGGGGGGTTGTGAGATCATTGTTCCTGTTATTGTTTGGAAGTTGTTGGAAATAAAGCTGCGACCAGTTGTCACCACACTTGACTTCAGTGCAATGTGTGGGAATAGTAAGGGGAAGTGGTTGGAAAAGGGGGTGGGGGTGGGGAAAGTAAGGTTATAAAGAAAAGGGGTGAGCGCCGGGTCTGGCTACCCGGTTAGAATAAAGGCGCGGGCAGGGTCCCGGCGCCTGCCCGTAACCGGGTGCTCTGCCCAGCGCGGGACCCTGCTCGTGCACGGCAGGGTAGTTCGAGCCGCGGCGAGCCATGCACGGAGGGAAACGTTTAACTTGATTGGCTCCGCTCGGGAAGGGGAGGGAGCGGAGCCAATCAGGGGGCAGGCTGCCATGTGCTCTGGCATGCGCGATCTGGTCAGAGCACAGGCAGTGTGGCGGGAGGCCCGGCAGCCCACCCGCCCACCCAGCCTTAGTGATGCGGGGCTGGAGTTGGGGTGTCGCAGCTGGGGGGGGGTGAGGCGGGTTCCCGGAGGTTTCCGGGGTCCGGAGCCTTAGGCGACTCGGGACGGGGGCGGGGTGCCCTCGGCCCGGACTACCCCTGGAAGACTTTTGCTAGTAATATGGCGAAGTCGGATAGGGGTGGTCGGAACGTTGCCGGTGGTGTGAACGTGGCTGGAGTGGAAGCGAGGTCGCCTTGCTAATAGCATGGCTGGTGACACATCGCTCCGCTGGGGGGGGGGGGGTTGTGAGATCATTGTTCCTGTTATTGTTTGGAAGTTGTTGGAAATAAAGCTGCGACCAGTTGTCACCACACTTGGCTTCAGTGCAATGTGTGGGAATAGTAAGGGGAAGTGGTTGGAAAAGGGGGTGGGGGTGGGGAAAGTAAGGTTATAAAGAAAAGGGGTGAGCGCCGGGTCTGGCTACCCGGTTAGAATAAAGGCGCGGGCAGGGTCCCGGCGCCTGCCCGTAACCGGGTGCTCTGCCCAGCGCGGGACCCTGCTCGTGCACGGCAGGGTAGTTGGAGCCGCGGCGAGCCATGCACGGAGGGAAACGTTTAACTTGATTGGCTCCGCTCGGGAAGGGGAGGGAGCGGAGCCAATCAGGGGGCAGGCTGCCATGTGCTCTGGCATGCGCGATCTGGTCAGAGCACAGGCAGTGTGGCGGGAGGCCCGGCAGCCCACCCGCCCACCCAGCCTTAGTGATGCGGGGCTGGAGTTGGGGTGTCGCAGCTGGGGGGGGGGTGAGGCGGGTTCCCGGAGGTTTCCGGGGTCCGGAGCCTTAGGCGACTCGGGACGGGGGCGGGGTGCCCTCGGCCCGGACTACCCCTGGAAGACTTTTGCTAGTAATATGGCGAAGTCGGATAGGGGTGGTCGGAACGTTGCCGGTGGTGTGAACGTGGCTGGAGTGGAAGCGAGGTCGCCTTGCTAATAGCATGGCTGGTGACACATCGCTCCGCTGGGGGGGGGGGGTTGTGAGATCATTGTTCCTGTTATTGTTTGGAAGTTGTTGGAAATAAAGCTGCGACCAGTTGTCACCACACTTGGCTTCAGTGCAATTTGTGGGAATAGTAAGGGGAAGCGGTTGGAAAAGGGGGTGGGGGTGGGGAAAGTAAGGTTATAAAGAAAAGGGGTGAGCGCCGGGTCTCGCTACCCGGTTACTGTGCAAACACCACCAAGTGTAACACAAAACACTTAAAGGAAAAGTGAACTTAACTTATTTCCTCAATGTCCATTCCTCCACGACTAGGAGAGTACCAACAGGTACTGGATGTGCAGATTCAAGTAGTTAAAAAGCAAACCCATGCAATTGAAAGTGACGCAGAACTGTGTTTCGAGCTCCTGCTTATTTTCTTGAGCTCTGCTTCAGGCTCCGTAGAATGAGGGTTGTATGCTCCAAGGGTCGCTGGTGATCACTCACAAAGACAATCAGATGGGGAATGGAATTAACCAAAGTTCTTTAAATAGTGAAAACAACTGATGTCATGCACCAAAAAAACAAATGCAATAAAATGGAATAAAATAAAATAGGATCACAACTGTCCGACTAAAGCAGACTTCCTATTTAGACCAGATAGATGAACAGTCTTCAACTTATAAATTCAAATCTGCTCCAAGAATTGCAGTCTGGAGTCACGGTCACCCCTTCTTGGATCAGGGGGGACTAAATCGAATACCCGCCACTGAAGATCTTCAAAAGTATGACTCTTCTCAATGCAGTGATTGACAATAGGTGCACTGATAATCTTGTTCTGTAATCACAATCTATGTTTGCCCAAATGCTGTCTATTCAGGCATACAACCTTGCCAATATATGTCAATGTGCAGGGACAGAGCAACTTATAGACCACGAAAGAGGTCAAACAAGAAAAGTGCCAATGTGCAAAATATGATGTACCTGTAGATGGATCAGACTATGATTCACCTGTCAGCACTATAGTACAAAAACAGCATAAAGCACTTGAAGAACAAGGAAAATGCCCAATTTTGTCCTGTAAGCGAAGACAACAATTAGATGGTAAAGCTGCTTGGACCACACAATCTCTAATATTCCCACCACGAGAATATGCCACAGCCAGATCTATTTGAAAACATGTATAAAGTGCCAGGACATGCTAGTGTTTGTATAATATTGAAGCAACACTTGATGCATTAACCATAAAGGGCAAAATCCCCACCATACGGTCCTGGGAAATGCTCCTGGCAGTAGAAAAATTGGTCTGCTTCAGTAGCCATTCTCTATGAGAGTAGCGAGCTTTCTTAGAGGCTTGTCTACTAACATCCAAAGAGTATCCCCTTGCAGCCAGACGTTTTGCAAGTTCACCTGCATGTTTCTTAAATTCATCTAAGGTGCACACTTGCGAAAGAGTGTTCACTATTGCTCAGTAGTGTTTTCCTAGCATTTGGATTTACTGAGGACAGTATGCCAGCAGTCTATAAATTGGGGAGATTGTGTCCTGGACTGTGATGCACAAAGGTAGCTTCCACAGATCCTTGACAGTAGTTTTTATAGCCCTTTTAACACTTCATTGTTGATAAGGATGTCACTGATTCCACTTCATATCTTTTTGATCCACTCAAATGATTGGTAGATGCTTGATTCCCCTCCTAGCCCTTCCTAATATCCCTCTTTAAACATATGAACCCCAATAACCCCACTTCCTCCACACTTCTTTGATATGCTCCCTCCATTGCTGATATCCTCACTTGCTCCACTGTGCCCCCCCCCCCTCTTTCCCCCAGACCATCAAGTTAATTCTAGCATGATGATTCTGCTGGTCCACACCACTTCTAATTCAGCTGCTAGGTGCTGTGCAGATCATTTGTGATACCTCACTTGGAGTAATGTGTTCAGTTTTGGAGACTGTATCTTTACAACGGATATAAAAAGACTTGAGATAGTTCAGAGAAAGGTGACCAAGTTGATCTAAGGCCTGTGCCAGAAGGTATATGAGAAAAGACTTGAAGACTTAAGTATGTATACCCTAGAGGAAAGAAAAAAATGGGAGATAAAATATAGACCTATAAATACTTAAAGAGTATTAATGAACAAACAAATCTTTTTCAAAGATAGGGAAGCTGTAGAACTAGAGGACATTAAATGAATCTACAAGGAGGTAAACTTTAAAACAATGTCAGGAAATACTTTTTTCTTGGAAACGGGGTGGATGCCTGGAATGCCCTTCTGAAGGAGGTGGTGGGAGCAAAAACAGTGACGGAATTCTAAAGGGCATGGGATAGTCGGGATAATTATACGGCAAGAGGATATTATCAAAGCAAGCGTAAGTAACTTCAAAGGTAGAGAGGGGAAACCTGCATGGAGCGGCAAGCACAACTTTAATTAAAGGCATAGAGGGAGAATAACCTGCCTAGAGTGGCAGGTACAGCTCTACAACTATCGCCACCTTACTGGGCAGAACTAGATGGACCATGCTGGTCTTTATCTCCCATTATTTACTATTTATTTATTTAACAATCATTTATATCCCGCATCTTCCAGAGTTCAGTTGCGGTTCACAATAAAACAAAATCCACAAAGCAAGAGCTTGGTTTTACATCGAACATTTTGTAACAATAAACAATATAATGGTTAACAGCATGAGCTAATACATAACAGCATAACTGGCTTGTAAACTATGTACAATAAACTATATACAAATACAAGTTGTAGGTACTTTAGGGTTGAATCATAGAGTTTTTAGTTCAGTGGTTTTTCTGTTAAGTTGTTGGATTTAGTATTACTCAGTCAGGTGATTTTAGCCTTTATCTGAGTATATCGAGGGATTATCTATGTTGCCGTAGTGCATGGAGAATAGGTAGGTTTTTAGTTTTTTACGGAGTTCCATAATTTTGTTTATAGATCGTAGGTCCTCTGGAAGGGAATTCCATGTGGATGGGGCTGCATGAGAAAAAGCTCTGTTATTAGTTAATTTATTTGCTTTTATGAAATCATGAGGAGAATTTAGTTTATTTGAGTGTCCTTTTCTGTGCGTAGTTTTTTGAGATTCCATACTGATTAGGTTGCTTAGTGGGATTGGAGCCATGTGATTTAAGGCTTTAAATGTAGTTATTGTAGTTTTATATATTATCCTGCTTTGAATTGGCAACCAGTGAAGGGAAGCTAGTATTGGTGTTATGTGCTGGAATGAGTGTGCTTTCATTATAATTCTAGCTGCGGCGTTTTGTGCTAGTTGGATTCTTTTAATGTTTTGTTTTGTTATTCCTAAAAGAATTAGGTTGGCAAAATCAAAGTGCGGGGTTATTGTAGCCTGGATTATATTAATGAAGTCTTGTAGGTGTACTAATGGGCGAAGTTGTTTAAGGATTTTGAGTTTAAAATATATTTTCTTTATAGTGTTTCTGATATGAGTAGTCATCGTCAGATGTGTGTCTAATATAACACCTAGGTATCTTATTTCGTTTTTTATTTTAATGTCATGATTTTGTATTGTTATGTGGGTTGGAGGGATATATGATTGTTTTTTTGTTACAATTAGGACTTCTGTTTTTGAATGATTAATGTGGAGGTTTTGAGCTTTTAGCCAGGTTGTTATTTCATTGAAACAATCTGATAGTTGTTTTATTGGTAAGTTAGGGATTGTGAAAGGGATGTACATCATAATATCATCTGCATATAGATGATAGTATACTCCGAATTTTTTAAAAATATTGAAGACTGGTTTTATGTAAATATTGAACAGGAGGGCTGATAGCGCAGAGCCTTGTGGGAGTCCAATTTCTTGTTTATAAATGGTTGATGTTTGGTTGCCTATTCTTACATTTTGCATTCTGTTGTTTAGATAAGAGGTGAACCATTTGTGTACAGTGGCATTTATTCCTATTTGTTTCAGGTTATTAAGCATTATAGTGTGATGAACACTATCAAATGCTGCCGAAATGTCAATAAATAGGAGTATAAATGCTTGTTTATGATTGTCAATCCCTCTCAGTAGTACGTCAGTTAAGACTGTTAAGAGTGTTTCAACTCCATGTTGAGGTCTAAATCCATATTGGTGCTCATCAAGTGGGTAGGATGAGTCTAGGTATTCTTGTGTCTGGATTTGTACTACTTTTTCTATTATTTTAGCCAAAAAAGGGATACTTGAGATGGGTCTGTATGATTTTGGTGATGTTTTGTCAAGCGTGTTGTTTTTGAGAATTTGGCGGATTTGAGCATGTTTGAGCATGGATGGGAGGTGTCCTTGAAGTAAAGAGAGGTTGACTATGGGGAGAATGTATGATAGAAGTATTGGAAGTGTACTTTTTATCCATGTTACAGGGCATGGATCAAGAAAGGAAGTTGTGATGTTGAGATTGGAAATGATATTCTTTAGTGAATCTTTTGATACTGGATGGAAGTCTGACCATTCATCTGAGCAATGATGAACCGTATTGATATTGTCTAGAGTCATTCTAGGTTGTGTAGATTTGTTTTGATAGTGATTGGCTAGGGTTTGTACCGAAATATCAGTGATTTCATTGTTAGATGTTTGGGGATTATTAGTTAGATTTCTAACAATGGAGAATAGTTCTCGTGGTCTGTTATAAGATTTTGATAGGATTGCCGCATAATAAGATTTTTTTGTGCTATCTAAAGTATCCTTGTATTTTATGAGATAGTTGTTATATATTTCCTTGTTGATGAATGATTTGGTTTTGCGCCATTTGTGCTCTATTTTTCTTAGTTCTTTTTTCATTTGTTTTAGCGTTTTGTTGAACCATGGTGTTTTGTTTATTTTTAAATTATTGGGCTTTTTGATTCGTTGATCAAGTTTGGCTGCATTGTTGATTGTGTCATGCCAGTTTTTGACAGCTTCATCTAGATTCGTTGGGGATGATGAGAGGTAGGGTATTGTTGTATCCAAGCATTCAATTTCATTAAATTTTTTGAATTTTGTAGTGGGATCCCTTCATGTGTTTTTATTAGTGTTATTGGTGTGGAATGTGAAGTTTGTTTTGATAATGTAATGATCAGACCAAGGTGTTTGTAAGCATTCTATGGAATCTGGGTTGAATAGCTTGAAGAGTGTGTTTGGGAGGAGAATAAGGTCTAGAGTGCCTCCTTTTATATGTGTTGTTGTATTGATTATTTGGTGAAAGTCCATGTCTGATATGGATTCTAGGAACAAGTTGGATTCTGATGCTGGAAGTGAGGGGAGGTTGAAATCTCCAAGCATGATTATGGGATTTTGTTCTGTAGATGAGCCTAGGAATTCAATTAGTGAGTCTAGGCTATCTGCTTTTTGATCAGGGGGTCTATATATTAGGCAAATTCTGAATATGTTGGTTTTTATAATTAAAGTGTCAATATTGTTGGCTATAGTTGATGGTATTGTTCTTGCATTTAATCTCTTTTTTGTCATTATAAGTACTCCTCCTCCTTTTTTGTTGGTTCTATGTGTATAGTTTATATCGTAGTCTTCGCTATTAAGTTGATTTAAATAGACTGTATCCGTTTCAGTTAGCCAGGTTTCCGTTACGCATAAAATATCAGGTTTTGCGTCAGCTATTAAATCGTTGAAAATGTTGCTATGTCAAATTTCCCATTGCTGCGTAGCTCTTCCTTCCCATGTCTTCCCTCAAAATTGTGGAGTAAAGGAGTACTCCACTGGTTAGCACAGCTGCCTCCTGACTAAAGAAACCAGGATTTATATCCCACTGGCATTCCTTATGGCCTTAGTTAACCCTCCATTGCCTCAGGTATGAAACTTAGATTGCAAGCCTACAGGGAAATACTGTATCTGACTTAACTCAGATACAGTATTTGAACTGCCACTGTGACACCCTAATCCTTAAAGTCTTTCTATCTTCATAACCCATCAGAACTTGTTTTGGTAAGGAGAAAGATGTATGCTTACCTGATCCTTGCCCTACTTCTGAATGCATAATGGTACCAGTGCTCCAAGTTAGACCCTCTTGCACTAGAACCTCCTCTTTCTTCCCCAACAGATGCTGATAGACTGGGGTGGGGAAGGTTGAAAAGGATTCTGGAGTGTAGTGAATCGGGGGACTGGGTGTATTCAAACCCTTAGTCCCAAAGGACTAGTGTTGTCACACAGATCAGGATTTAGTAGGGGGAGGGGAGACGGGGAAGACTGAGTATGTCTGTTAGTTACTTTATTATAGGTCAGACTTCATGGGAGGGGTGCACAAGAGAGGAGATGATAGATTCAGTTCTTTAAATTAGAAGGCTTAGCCATTAATGCTTGGCTCTGAAGTCTGAGTGGCTTAAATTTAGCCTGCAATATTTTGTCCTTTTGGATTTATGCTTATTTTTCAACCAAGAACCTAACTGCGTAAATTCAACAGAAAATGAGTTTAATTTATGAGTTCAAATATTGGGTGACTGTCAGATATTCAGTTGTGAGCTAAAGATCAGTCCCAATGTAATTAAATTTGACCTTAATTTTTAGCAGTGATAAACATATTAAACCAGGCACCTTTATTATTTTTTTGTATTTGTATTGACTTTTATGAGGTGATTTGCTCTCTCTTCCCATTTCATTTTCTTGCATTATGGAAATGAAGCCACTTAGAATTCAAACAGTAAAGCAGCACTTTTAACCTTAAAATGAAAACACTGTTTTTATTTTATTTATTTATTTACAGTCTCTTTTATACCGCGCTATTCAACATCAGTGCGGTTTACATGAAACAGAATGACTAGCACAGTGCAGCAAGCTGATCTGTGTTTACAAAGAACAGGTACTACAACTTGGATAAAACTGGGGTAACTATTTACATCTAGGCGACATGTTATGTCGTGTCAAAAGTAATCGTAGTCATGGATGGCTTGTGGGGTATGTTGCTGTGGCTGTACTAGATGGGGGAGGGGCTATTGGAGCGCTGTCTTCCGGATAGTATTTGAGGAAGAGGTGGTGCTTCAATGCCTTCCTAAATAAAAGTACTAACACTAAAAGTAATAGCTCTACTCATTACATATGATGATAGTGCAATACTGTTGCTTAATTCCTATCACTATCATTAGTAATTCAGAAATGAACCCATTAACTAAATAAAAAAGAATTATCATCACAAAGGTGAAGTACTACAAATGGTCTTGAAGCTGTATAACTGAACAGCCTTAACATTAGGTATCCATGTAACAGCCAGACAGCTTTTGTAGTCAGCTTTACTGGAAAGAAACTTCTAATGCCTAATAGAGCAATAGCAAGCTTTTTGGGTAGGGGCATATTGAGGGTAATTCTGTAATCTCCTATGCAGTTAATGCGCATTGGCATATGTTTACATGGGCCCTTTATTGAATTGGGGTCTACAGACATGTCTACACCTAGTTGTGGCAATTACTTATAGAAACATAGAAACCTGAAGGCAGAAAAAGACCATATGGCATATCTAGTCTTCTCTTCCTCATCAACTACTATAGTCCTTTTTTTCCTTTTAGAGATCTTCTATGTTTGTCCTGAGATTTCTTGAATTCAGATACTGTCCTTGTCTCCACTATCTCCACTGGGAGACTATTCCATGCATCTACCACTCTTTCTGTAAAGAAATATTTCCATTTTTTACTCCTGAGTCTATCCCCTTTCATCCTCATTCTATGTCCCTTTGTTGCAGAGATAACTTTCAATTGAAAGAGACTCTCCTCCTGTGTATTTATGCCACAGAGGTATTTAAACATCTCTATCATATCTCCTTTATCCCGCCTTTCATCGACAGTATATATAATGAGATCTATAAGTCTTTCCCCATATGGTTCATAATGAAGACCACTGACCATTTTGGTAGTCACCCGCTTCAGTGACTGCATTCTATTTATATCTTTTTAAAGGTGTGATCTCTAGAACTGCACACAATGCTCCAAATGAGGACTCACCAAAGACTTACATAGAGGCACTATAACCCCCTTTTTTCTGCTGGTCATTCCTCTCCCTATGCACCCAAGCATCTTTTTGGCTTTCACCTTCGCCTTTTCTATCTGTTTAGCCACTTTAAGATCATCAGAAACAATCACACCCAGATACTGCTCTTCTTTCATGGACAGAAAAATATCACCCCTTATAATGCACCACACCCTTAGATTTCTGCAGCCAAATGCATGAACCTGCATTTTTTAGCATTAAATCTCAATTGCCAAATTCTTGGCCATTCTTCAACCTTAGCTAGATCCCTCCTCATGTTATCCACTCCTTCCTGGGTGTCTACTCTATTGCAGATTTTGGCATCATCTGCAAAGAAATAAACCTTACCTAACAGCCCTTCTGCAATATCACTAACAAAAATATTAAAAAGAATCAGACCAAAGATATATCCTTGTGACATACTATTGATAATATCCTTCTCCTCAGAGTAAGTGAGCTGTAACCTTTGTCGCCTCTCACTCAACTAATTTCTAACCCAGTCTGTCACTTTTAGGTCCATCCTTAGGGTGCACAATTTATTTATGTCTTCTGGGCAGAACAGTGGCAAAGGCTTTACTGAAATCTAAGTATACCACATCTAGGGCTCTTCCAATTCTCTGGTCACCTAGTCAAAGAAATCAATCAGATTTGTCTGACAAGACCTGTTTCTAGTAAGTTCATGCTGCCTCAGATCCTGCAATCCACTGGACTCCAGAAACTTCATTATCCTCTGTTTTAGAAGTGTGTCTATTAATTTACTCATCCCAGAGGTCAGACTAACTAGCCTGTAGTTCTCAACTTTATCCTTACTTCCACTTTTGTTTAAAGGGAACACGTATCTTTCCCCAGTCCTCTGGGACCACACCCGACTTTAAAGAAACATTGAAAAGGTCAGTCAGTGGAGCCACTAGAAATTCCCCAAGTCTCTTCAATGCTCTCAGATGTATCCCATCCAGCCCCATCGCTTTATCTACTTTTAGTTTAGCTAGTTCCTCATGAACACAGTCTTCGGAAAATCCTTCAAGATCCCCTTCACTTCTGTTCCTATTTGTGGGTGTTTTCTGGAGTCCTTCTCCAGGCTCTTTATCTGTGAACATAGAACAAAAAGTGTTTCCAAATATTGATGTTTGTCTTCTTCTTTCTGTGATCTCTTGTATGTTATGAAGGCCACCCTCTTTTTCTTTACCTTTTCAGCTACTTCTGGTGAGAACCACAGTAGCCTCCTTTAACTTTTACATTTATTTACCTTTCTAACAAGAAGATTTGTTGCCCTTAAAATACCCCCTTTCAGTTTTGCCCATTGATTTTCTACATTCCCAGCTGTTCCAAGTAATGACTCTTTGAGGTATTGTCTCATCTTGGCAAATTTTTCCTGAAGTTTAAGACCCTTGCTTTTGAATGGACTTTATCAGCCCTAGTCCTAATACTGAACCACACCATCTGGTGATCACTGGATACAAGGTTATCTCATACTATAACATCAGAAACACTTTCACCATTGGTAAGAACCAGGTTCGGTATGGTCCCTTCACATGTGGGTTCTGTTACCAGTTGCCCTTTAGAGAATCCAGGATCTCCTGACATAGCAGCATGGATGTGCCAATCAACATCTGGCATATTGAAATCAGTAGCACTTCTCCTTTCATGGCAATAGTGTGTATGTCTTCTATTAAATCTCTGTCCACTTGTTCTCCCTGTGAAGGAGATTTATCTATCACACCAATGCAAATGGATTTCCCTTTCCTTCCTCCTAGTTTAACCCACAGTGTACCTTCTCTTCCTTTATGGCCTTGTAATTCTATAGCTTTAATATTAGGGTTTTTTTTACATAAAGTGCCATTCCTTTTCCTCTTCTTCCTACTCTGTCCTTCATGAATCAAGTATAGCCCGGTATAATTACATCCCAGTCATGGTTGTCCATGAACCATGTCACCATAACTGCCACTAAATTCAAGTCAGCCTCTTTCATTAAAGCCTCAACATCTGGAATCTTATTTCCCATACTACGGGCATTTATACACACTGCTTTCCAGATATTGCTCCTTTTACCCATAACCGAGGCAGGCGGACCCGGCGCTTCGGGCCCTACCATTCCCCCCCACACCCCCCCCCGAAACAAGACATGACACCATACTTCATGGAACACAACTGGTCGCAGCTTTATTAACCATTAACAATTGGAACAAAAACAACATCAATTTTCAAAAACCCCCATTAGCGGCACCCGGCTGCACCAGCCATACCTTAGCAAGGTGCCCGCCACCGCTAATGCCATAACTTGCCTCCCGGCAAGTTGCCATGCCCCTCTCCCCGACTTCGCCATGCCCATAGCAAAAGTCGGCAGGGGTTGAACCGGGTCAGGGGCACCCCGCCCCGCCCAAATGAAGCCTGCTGCTCCGGACCCCGGAAACCTCCGGGATCCCGCCACTGGCACAGAACCCTGTTCCTGTGCCGCCCCCCCCCAACCCAAAGCTGCGACCAGCGAAAATCATGGACAGACATATACTCCAAGGCCTCCCGCCAGTCATGAATGAATAGGTCCTGCCAACTGGCAACAAATGAACCCCATCCGCCCGATACAGCCCCGAACACGTAGCATCCAATCGACCAAGTTGTTGATAATCTTAGTCAAGCCCCGAGACCACCGCCGCTGGTCCCAGCAAGCCGGCCTTGGAATAATGTCAGCCCACAGCAAGACAATACCAGGAACCCACCAAAGCACCACCTCCAGATCATCCGTTACTGCCCGGATCAGCTGCCGGCTGCCGGCAGGGCTAGGACACCAAGCATCGTCCCCAAGATGCACGAGCAGGGCTCTCGGCCACTGGAAGGTCCTCCCAGGGGACTGCAGCAAAGGGAGAAATTGAGATCAGCGAAGTCCTCACACCCAGCCATGTCACAGCCACTACCGACGGGTCCAGTCCCCAATTATCTCTGATAGGTCGAGCAGCCGCACGCCGTCCCGCCCAGTGGACAAGAGTGGCCAGCAACCCAACAGTCGCCAGGCCCGGCACCCCCATCTGCAACAGAAATAAACAGTTAAAGCCCCCCACCCCACAACCTGAACCCCAACAGCCGAACACAACCTTTCAAGCCCGGGAGCACCACCCCCGATACCCTGAATAACCTGCTCGGGGACCCCCACCGCCGCCGCACTAGCGGCAGCCCCAATTCAAAGAAGTGGGGCGCCCACTGCATAGGGACCGCACCCACCGCCCGCAATGCCCCAACACATACCGCCGCCCGCCCAACCCGGGCAAGCCCGCAGGTCCCCAATCGCAACCAACCACCTGCAAACCTCTCCATCAGACCCGTCTTGGATTTTCCAACCGCATCCGCAACCGCCCCCCCGCCACACGCACCTGCTGTGCCTGCAGCCCCATACCACCCCCCCGACCAGAGCCCGCAACCAACCCCACGACTCGAAAACCCCCCAAAAGGCAAAGGCAAAGCAGCGCCTGAAACAAGCGCCGTGTACGCCGACGCCACCACCTGCGCGACGGCCCCGCAAACCTTTAACAATAGCCCAGGTGTAATGGGCAGCCGGGAGTCCAGCGGTGTAGTCCAAACCCTCTCCCGTCCTTGCAACAAACCGCCGCGGCAAAACCCCTCCAGCAGGAGAGCCCCAACCAACCGTGCTCGCAAACGTGCAAACCCAGCCAGGTGCCCCCCGCCGATCACGAGAAACCGGCGTGCTTAGCCTCCACAAGATAATGATCAATCAATCCCGGCGGAACCCCCACCTGACCCGCCAAAAGGCAACCACCCGGTCACATCCCCGCTGCTACGCTGACCAAGTCCCTGCATATCCAGCATCTCCAGAGGACAATGCTCCACAAACTCTCTGGGACCACAGCACCATCCCCGTCCGCGCCGAGGGCGAGAGCCCATAACCGACCCCACTGAAAACGAGAAAGAGCATCAGCGACCTCGTTAGTGCACCCCGGGATATGCCGTGCCTGGACCGACACATGCCGCCGGAGGCAGGATAACACCCCTCCCGTATCACCACCCTTGAGCACCTAGGAGAGTAGCAATCGACCACACTGGCCACTACCTCATTATCGCACCACCACAGAACCTTACAGATCCGAAGCCGTTCCGGCCAAAGCCCCAAAACCACCCGACCGGAAAGAACTCCAAAAAGGTGATGTTCTAGGCAAACCCTCGACGTGCCACGACTAAGGCCAGCAATCCGCACACCAGGCCCCACTGAAGTAAACACCCAAACCCCCCTGCCGCATCAGTGAATAACTGCAAGGCAGTCCTGGACACTTCAGACGCCATCAATAGTAGACCCCATTGGAGTCCTCCAGAAAATGACTCCACACCATCATATCTGCCCGCATGGCCCCCGAGACCCGAATGCGATGGGGAGGCTTCCTCACCCCGGCCGTGGCACCATCCAGCCGGAGTGAAAACACCCTCCCCAGTGGGAGCACCCGACACACCAAGTCTAATGACCCGCACAGCGCATGCGGCTCCCCCAAGGAAGGCGCGTGAGGCGACAACACGGTAGCCATCTAAACCCGCAAGCTGGTCACCTTATCCTGCGGCAAACGCGCCCCACTCCTCAGAATCCAACTCCACCCCCACAAGGTCAATCGTGCCGTCGGACCTTCCGTCTGGCCAGCCGCCAACGGTACACCGAACTGCCGTGCCAGCTGACAAACGCAGACAACATCTCCCGGCATCCCCGACGGCGCCATACCCACAAACAAAAGTCGTCAGATAAAGCACCACAGGCGACAGCCGGACGACTGAACCAGCACCCACTGCAAAAAGGTGCTGAACCTTTCAAATGAAGCGCCAAAGACAGAACAGCCCCTCGGCATGCACGTGCCAAAATAATACCCCCCTTGAAAACAACCTTTGCCAGCAGGGCAGCCCGACCGGCCCCCCGAACCATCAGAGCCGCCTCGTCAAAGGCCGCATACCGTACCGTACAGAACTCACGCGGAATGTGATCATTACCAGAAGCACCAATGAGACAAGACAAATTATGAATCCACCAGAACTTCCCCGACTAGGCCCTGGGTACGATACCCAAGGGGGCTCCGGGAAAAGGACCCACCACGCTCCCCAACTGCCATTCCCCCGCTAACTTGTCATGAATGACCAACGCCGTACTGACGGGGGGTTCCGCGCACTCGAGGCCGACACCACGCCGCGCACCGAGATAATGAAACCAAACCGACAACCAAACAACCAAACCACCGCCACCCGCGTCCTAGGGTATCACCTCAGCACCCCAAAACGGCCTCGACCCGTATCAGCGAGGACGCACGCCCCCCCACCACTCACTGCCCTTCCGCTGAGGGTCCGGCCATCCCAGTGGCACCTTTTTAATGCACCTGGTGGCCGAGGGAGGACCTCCGCACCAGGAACAAACGTGCCGAAATATGCCGTCTGGAAAAAGGGGGGCAAGCGGACCGATTGAAGCGCCAATACCCATCTCCGCCCGCACCGCCCCCACACCACCCTTACCCCCACCCCCCCGCACCGGCACTAGACCTAGCCGACATCTACATCAGCCGAAGGTTACTGTCCCACGCACCCCAGGAAAATGCTCGGTACGCTTCCAGTCTATCCCTGAACTGCTCAACTTGGGTCAGCCAAGCCCATCCGGCCGGCGTCAGAGACGCCTACAGGATGGAATCGGCATACGCGAACAACATCGCATACCGGCCCGGATCGTGGCGGCCCCATACACTAGCCAACCGCAGAATAGGCGCACGTCCAGTTCACCACATCACGCGCCACCTTCCTACCCTACCCCCTTCCATTCACCTTCCTCTTCCTCTGACTCTCCCCGGAGCGCTTCCTCCCCTCAAGCGAGCGGAAGATAACGAATATAACACTACTTCCCAATCGTGCGCCGCAGCTGGTGGGGCACTTCCTCCCACAATGCTGGAAAATCACCTCCAAAGCGGCACCGCCCGAACTAGAGCCCACAGTCCCCCCCCCGCCTTTCCCGCCCTGCCGCCACGGCAGCCCCCCGGACCCACCAGACGAACCGCTCGAAGAAGACAAGGAGGATGAGGCAGAGCTCCGACGCCGCCAGCGACCGCCCACCCACAACGCCCATACCCCCAAGCAACTCACCAGTCTCACCCTCCGCAGGCATCGACACAACAGTGGCCCCATCCGCTGCTGGACCATCGGCACCTTCGGCACCCCCGCTATCCTCAGGCCGGCCCTGTGCCAACTCATCTCCATACTGCATCGACGCTCCCGCTGCCGAAGACGACCAGCCCTGGCCTCCTGCGGCACTCGACTGCCATGCGGGCTGTGCCAAAATCGGTCCCTGTGGAGACATAAAAGGAAAAGACGGGGGGGGGGGAACTACTCTTGACCACGCCGCAGGCCAAAGCCCACCCCAATCCAACCGAGATGGACCCTGCCCCCCACTCCCACTGCGCCCATGGAGACGGGCCCCTGGAGGCCCCATAGTCACCGGGCCCTGGGAGCCAGCCAGCGGGCCACCATAGCCACTGACCAACTGGGACCCCTCAGGCCTGAACCCACAACACTCCCCTTGCTACCCCCAGACCCCCCGCTGTACAGGCAGCACCTCCCTCCCCCCCATGCACTCCCCCCGTCGCTACAGCAGTACCCCGGAGCTCCCCGAGCACTCCCAGGGTGCCACTGGGAGGCACCACACCCTCATCATCCCCAGCATCCCCCACCGGGACGCCGAGCTGTCGTTGCCCCCTTTTGACCCTGGGCAGCTCCCCCAACAGAAGCCCCATGACCCCCCGTGCTAAGGCTGCGTGGTCCCTTACCCGTCCCCGCAGACCCTGGAGTCGGAGATCGCCCCCACCCCCGTGCACCCGACCCCTCAGCACCCCCCGGGGCCGAACCCCGCGCCCCCCGGCCCGACCGCGTGGTGCAGGCCTCCCCAAGGGCAGATCAGCCCCAACAGCTAGCTGGGCTACAAAACAGCAGTGGCTGCCTGACTTGAAAAGACAGGGGGGGGGGATCTTTACATGCAGTTATTTTATTTAATTGTTTTTTCTTTTTTTTTCTTTTTTTTTTTGTTATCTGCCCCTTTTATTACCCACCCTTTATTTTCATTTAGTTATTTATTTGTTACAACAGAGGAGCTATGTGTCCCCTAAGTTTCCCCCCACACATCAGCAATACCCGGCCCCACCAAAGAAACACACGGCCCGCACTTGCCCGCACCTCCAGAAGACGGTGGTGCCCCGAAGCTCAGCTGCACCGAACGCTGCGAAACCGCCTGCCTGCACGGAGGACAGAGGACGCCGGCACCCCAAAGCAGCCTCCGCTTGAACTGCCACGCGGAGGCTGCTGGCCGCAACTCCCCCCCTCTCCACCACCCAGCAACACACACCACGATTGGCTCCCACGCGGCACAGACCGCGGGGAGCCAATCAATTTCAAAGGCGCATTCGCGCTCTCTAGCGAGGCCGCGCACGGGGTCCCAGCGCCGGGCCGCGCGCCTGGTTAAAGTCGGCCGCCGGGACCCTGCCCGCGGCCTCTCGATTTCTACAGAGATATTTAATGCTTTACTTACCTGAGGACTTTTGCTTTTATGGGGGCTTTCTTTACCCATCCCCAACGAATCTAGTTTAAAACCCTCTTCGGTAGGTTATCCAGTCTGCTGCTATAGACACTTTGACCCTTCTTGGATAGGTGGACATCATCTATGTTCTGTAGCCCTTGGAAAATCATCCCATGGTCCAGGAAACCAAAAGACTCTCAGTGATAGCATCCAAGCAGCCATGGATTCAACTCCAGGATGTGAGCTTCTCAGCCTCGGCCTTTATCCTATTCACTAAACATTATAACACCATGGAAAACCTTGAACTCAATTTAGATAAAGGCTAAACAGGTAACTGACCACATAAAACACAAACCTCCTACCTAAATGGACAACACACATAGTTCAATCGAAATGACGATCCAATCTCTTATGCCCTAATACCTCCTCATGTATATAGTTGTTTCTGTAATGTACTGTCTTATGTTATTTAGACACTACATTTTGTTAGTTAATTGTTTTAACACGGTTCCAGTTTAAATTCACTGTTTAGTTTCCTAGACTTAACTTTGTTTAATTTATGATATTTTAAGATGTTCTATGTAAAATTAAGATGTTCTATGTAAAACAAACTTCGCTTTGTTATTTGTTGTTATTTGTACACCGCAACTGATCTCTGGAAGATGCGGTATAAAAATGAGTGTTAAATAAATAAATAAATAAAATAAATAAATAAACATCACCTATACACCTATCTGCTTTACCCTCTATCTTAGAGTCATGAGGTTACTCTTGATACGCTTGGATGGATACCTAGCACTATCATTTGTGCCTGCTCTAGAACAGGTGTTTATGCCAGTGCCTAGATTTGGAGAAAATGTGCATAAGTTATAAATTTTCTATAAGTGTGTAAATTTAGGTCCTGCCAATGTTCAACCTGTGCCATGTAAGTCTCCATTCAGGCACAAAATTCCTTTAGAATAGGGACTTGCATGTGTTTCTAGCATGCAACTTTCCATGCACCCTTTATAGAATTGCCACCATTATTCAAGCAGTGCTATACAAACAAGATGTACTGATGCTTGGTAGTTTTATTTATTTTATTTTTAGTGTGTTTTGCTTTATGTAGTATGGGTCAGATTCCGTTCCACATGTAGATTCCCTCTGTGCGCCCAGTCTGAACCAGATGCACAGTGGGGATCGTGATTCTGATCCTGCGGGGTACATCTAGCCCCAAGGGATCAGAATCGTGATCAGTCCTGAATGTGCAGGCCGGGACTGCGATTCAGACTGACCTGCACATGCAGGACTGTCCAAGGCTAACTCAGTCAAGGCTCCTCCATGGAGCTGCGGCGCATGGTGTCATCTTGCCATGCCACCGTGGCTCCATTGAAAAGCCGCAATGCCAGCCACCAGAATAAAATGCCTATTCACCGCAGTCCAACCCACAATCTGGCCTCCTAAGGCCAGGGTCGGGCTGTGGGGAATATCCCCTGGTCCCTCCTGCCCCATCCGCGCCCCAGGCACAGCAAAAAAAAAACATTCAGGGAAGTTATTCCACCTTGTAGGTTGAATAATTTCCCCACACATGTCGCTGGCCCTGGATGTCTAGGGCTGACATTAGAATTGGCCCTGTACATTCAGGGCCAGCGATCACCCACTGCCTACCCAAACTCTGCCCCCGGGCCGCCCATTCCCCGCCCCATTTAACTTCCCTGCACAACCAGCAGGAAAGTTAGTCAGGGGCAGGAGCCGCAACAAATAGCGGGGATGGACGTCCTGTCGGGCTGTCCAACCCCGCTATTCGTAGCACAGAATAACCCCCATGTGTATTTGTTGTAGGGCTGTTTTTGCAATTTATTTTATTGTATTTGTTTGAAAGTTTTATTATTTCAATTTGTTTTGCAATTCGCTTTGCATGTCTTTATGATTTTATTATTGTAATCTGCACTCTACTTTCTACTGAATGAAATAACAGAATATAAAAGCTGCAATTAAAATAAGTTAAATTTATTATTAAAAGTATAGAAGCAAATTCTGAGATATGCATCTCCAGACCCGCTAAACGAGGATTGGAATGACCCCATATAGAAATATGCATTGGAAGAAGAGATGAAGGGAGATTAAGGGACTGATATTCAAAAGAATATATGTGATGACTTTGGAGTTATCCAATAAATCCTTTTTGCTTAGCTTGGAGGCAGAAAAATATATATTTCTGTCTGGATATTTTGATGTTATATGGTTAGGAGGAAACAGACCTGGAGGCATTTTGGTGACAAGGCCAAAGGTTATATGGATAGCACCAATATTCAGTGCTGTTCGGTAGGGATGTGTTTCTGTTTATTCGGGGGTGGGGGGGTGGAGGGGGGGTAAGGACACAATAGCCATGAGGCAGCTGGATGGGCTATGAGGGTTGGATGGGTTTAATTTAATTTGTATGTGTTTTTGTTTTTAATTGATGACTGTACACCACCTAGAATGCTTCACATTAGGTGGTCTATAAATGTTTTTAAGTAATTAAGTAGTAAGACCTAAAAAACATTTCTTTAGTCTTACACATTTAAGTTTAGGACTCTGTATTGAGTGGTTGCACTTAACAGGGCAGGGCTGCTAAATATCTGGCAATAAAAATGGTCATTTGCTTATCTTTATGTGGCGGTCAAGCAATTGAACATTGTCTCCTAACTTTTTCATTCTATACATAAAATGGGAGAAAACGTTTGGTAAATAGGTCCCTAAATATCAACATTAGTATAAAAGATCCAAGAGCACTTCAGCATACTAAAATTATTGCTTTATGTTCTCAGTCTGAAATCCTGAACATGCAAGATTGTACTCTGAGCTTAAAACTGTGCTGTCACCCTGAAACTGAAAATTAACTTTAATAACCTAAATTGCTGGAGCAGAACATTTACTGTTGACACCACTGTTGCAGTTTTAATTCCTGAACAAGCATTTTTTCTATTTTATAAATTAACTCCTGTATTCCTTGGATAGATTGCAATAGAATATTGATTCATGGTTTACTCATTACCTTTCAATTATATTCTGCTTTACAGTATTTAAAATGACCAACGCTTAAAAAATATTTTGAAAGACTTTGGAAAAAGAATGCTGAAAATGAGGGGTGTGTGGTAACATTTCTATGACATTTGTTGAATTAGTGCAAATGTTTGCATAAGAAAAAAAGAACTAGTAATTTTTTAAACCTCTTCAAACCAGTCCTAGCTTGTTGATCAGTTATATTTACATGCACTATTCCAGCATATGCACATTTAATCATAATAAGTAGAGATTGTCTGAAAACAAGAGTTCCATGGATCAGTCTTTTAACTGAGCTGATGGACTCTATTCATTTGGTCACTGTGTTTGCACTTACTGTACCTTAACTGACCTCTGTATCTTTAATCATTAAAACATCATGAAACTTCTTCAGAAATGCAATAATTACTATTTCAAAGAAAACCCAGGATAAACTAGGTAGCTTGTTATGCAAACACAAACAAAACTCGATATCTGCAGGTATAATTGTTCAACTTTGTATTTTCACAGACCTGATAATCACAAATAAATACAGCAAGTCTATATTAAAAAATGTTTTTTAATGAATATAGTTATTAACTCTGCTCACTTCGGACTATTAAGAACGTTTTAGAAGCTCTGCTCATGATTGTCATCTCTGAAAACATCCATTCAAACATGCAAATCAGATCCATACCCCAAGAGCAATGTTCCCCCTAATTTTCTGTAGGCTGTGTGCGCATAAAATATCAGCTCTGTGCAGCTTTTGAAGGAAGGTTAAATTTTTGTGCGCCACATAACAACACTCGGAGTTATATACTTTAAAATTTGACTACACGTCAAAATACAGCATGTACACCACATTGATTTTAATCAAATTAAATGAAAATAGACGATTACTAAATGAAGCTGGAAATTTCTAGTAATTACAATCATAACTTTTAAATTTTAAGACGTCTGTGTTGTTTTCTATCAGAATCAGAGCTGCAATTTTTGTGCGCTCTGTTGTAAAGTATGTGCGCTCACTCGGTGAGGTGTGTACGCGCCCACACTCGCACAGCTTAGAGGGAACAGTGCCCAAGAGTCATTTTAAAAATGACCCAAATCTAGTGAAATCAGACCCATGTTGCATGGGGACATGGTGGACACATATCAAGTATAAGAAAATCTAGGACAATAAGGTTGATGAGGGTCATGACAGAAGAAGGGGGGGGGCGATAGAAAAGAAAAATGGAGGAGAAGCAGAAGAGGAAGCCAGGAATATAGAGACATAGAACATGATGGCAGATAACGATCATATGGTCTATCTAGTCTGCCCATTAAGTTCTACAATTCCTACCTCTCCCTTAGAGACCCTCTCTATGTGTCCCATTCTTTTTTGAATTCAGATACAGTTCTCATCTCGACCATCTCAAGTGGGAGTCTGTTCCACGCATTCACCACCCTTTTTGAAAAGAAATATTTTTTCATATTACTCCTGAGTCTATTCCTTTTCACCTTCATCTTACGACCCCTCATTCCATAGCTTCCTTTCAAATGGAAGAGGGACACCTCCTGTGTATTTATTCTATGGAGGTATTTAAATGCCTCATCTCTCTCCCGCCTTTCCTCCAAAGTAGACATATTAAGATGGTTAAGCCTGTCCCAATATACCTTATGACAAGCTATTAACCATTTTAGAAGCCACCCTCTGACCAACTTCATCCTGTTTATATCCTTTTGAAGGTGTGATCTCCAGAATTATACACAGTATCCCAAATAAGGTCTCACTAGAGACTTGCATGGAAGCACTGTTACCTTTTTCCTGAGTACAAGTCCTTTTCCTGTGCATCCAAGCATCCTTCTGTCTTTTGCTATCATCTGTCTAATGAGAACAGTTTTTAAAGCCTTCCAAAACTGCTACAGGCCTTCCATTAACCGTAATTCTCTAGGGGGGGCATTCCATAGAATAGTGGCCTGTATAGAAATAGACCTATTATGATATAACA
Organism: Ichthyophis bannanicus; assembly: GCA_033557465.1. Lineage (NCBI taxonomy): Eukaryota > Metazoa > Chordata > Amphibia > Gymnophiona > Ichthyophiidae > Ichthyophis > Ichthyophis bannanicus. The sequence goes on along the minus strand of CM066033.1, from coordinate 1,177,473,339 downwards.
TTCACTTCATCACTTTATGAGTAGGCACTACCAGAACCCTCTCCGCCTGAGATCGTAACAATCGATACGGAATATAAGAACCACTTTCGAGGCCAAATAAGGAGTGCCAAAGAGTATAAAACCTTAAACATCAAAATGAACACTTTATATTGTGTTCAAAATGTAATAGGTAACCAATGTAATTAAAAGTAGATTCTGACAAAAAGGGACATGTTTACAAAGCTGGACTAATGGTTAGCACAGGCTATTTGTAATTACCGGTAGGTCCCATTGAATAATATGGACCTAGTTACATATAGACTGTGCTAACTATTCATCCAGCTTAGTAAGTATGTCCCTAAGAGCTACAAGGAAAAGTAAATGAAAACATTTAACCTGAGTGACTACTTACCTGAGTTGAAGTACCTGGAAAGGAAAGGAGAAATAAAAGTAACTTAAAGGAAAGGATTTATATTCAAGTACCTGAATACAGGTGAGACCCAAATTAAGGAGATTTTTTGTGGAAAAAAAACTTGTTATCTAAAAAGCTTGAAAAAGTAAAAGTTCATATTTCATTGGCGAACATTATTTATAGTTTTTGCAATAATACCCTGTGAACCTTAGATATTTTCATTACTATTAGCCATTTTATTTATTTTATTTATTTTATTTAACAGTATTTCTAAACCGCCTTATCTTAATAATCAAGGTGGTATCACAGCAAACAATCGAGTAAAGTGAGTGTGTAATACATGCAGTGAGGGTGAAGTTGAGTGTGTGTTGTATTGAGTGCTGGATTGGTATGAGCTATGTACAGAGTGGGCTATATACAGTGGTGCAAAAAACATATTCCATACATACATTGTTTAGGCGGTATCATGTGCTGTTATACATTTTCTGAGGTTATGTGATGTGTCCATAGTGTTCTATGAACAGCATGGTTTTCAGCTGTTTTCTAAAGTCCTTGAGGTCTGTAGTAGCCCTCAGATCGTCCGGTAGTTTGTTCCATATTGTTGGAGCGGCCATGGAGAGTGCACTGTCTGTTGTGTCCTTGCGTGTGTGTTTGTATTCACTTGGGGTGCTGACTCGGTTGTGTGTATGTTTTCTTCTGGGACGTGTGCTGGTGTCTGGTTGTATGAGGGTGTGCAGGCTGTTGGCTGATGTGTGCTGTTTTATCTTAAATAGGTTTATGATTGTTTTGTATCTGATGCGTGCACGGATTGGAAGCCAGTGTAAGTCCTTTAAGGTGGGTGTGATGTGCTCCTGTCGTGCGGTTCCTGATATGATTCGTGCTGCACTGTTTTGTGCCAGTTGGAGTGGTTTGAGGGCTTGTTTCAGTAGTCCAAGGTATATTGGATTGCAGAAGTCCAGTAGAGGGGTTATCAGTGCTTGACAGATGGTACGGAATTGTTCTGGGGCGAGGAGCGGTTTCAGTCTCCTGATGATTCGCATCTTGTAGTAGGCTTTTTGGATTGTTTTGTTTATGTGTGGCTTGAGATTGAGTTTATTGTCCAGAGTAACTCCGAGGTATCTCACTTCTGATCTTATTGGTATAGTAGTGCTTTGTATCTTTATATTTGGTGGGTGTATGAAGCTTTGGTTCCGAGTGATGATTAAAGCTTCGGTCTTGTTGTAGTTTATTGCGAGGTTGTTGTTTTGACACCAACTCGCCATTTGGGTGAGGCAGTCTGTTATCTTGGAGAAGTCCGGGTTGTCGATTGATATCGGGGTGTATATCATGATGTCGTCTGCATATATTGTGTATTGAATGTTGTTCTCTTACATGATGTTGCATATTGGTTGGATGTAGATGTTAAATAGGAGTGCTGAGAGTGCGGATCCTTGAGGTACTCCTTGTTGGACGTTTATGGGTCGGGAGGTGTTGTGTCCCAACTTGACCTGTAGTTGTCTTTCGGTTAGGTATGAGTGGAACCATTTCAATGTGATACCGTGTATACCAGTGTTCTTTAGTCTTTCCAGGAGCGTGTTGTGATCTACTGTGTCGAAGGCTGAGGAGATGTCAATGAAGATCATTATGATTCCATTCCTGGTGTTGTCAATTATTCTTAGGATGCTGTCGAAGAGGTAGATCAGTAGCGTTTCGACTCCATGGTTGGGCCGAAATCCATGTTGGTTGTCATCGAGTGTTTCGTGTTTGTCGATGTGTTCCTGAAGTTGTAGTTGAACCGTTTTTTCGATGATTTTTGCGAGGAAGGGTATGCTGGAGATTGGTCGGTATGCTGCTGGATCTTTTTTGTCGAGAGTTGTTTTCTTTGCGATTGGTCTTACTGAGGCAAGCTTTAGTTACTTTGGCATGATTCCTTGAGTGAGCGAGTTGTGTACCATTTTATGTATGGTGGGGATGAGGCTGGATTTGGTGGCTTTGACCCATGACACTGGGCACGGTTCTGTAGGAGCAGTGCTTGTATTGATTGTAGAAATGATGTGGGATATCTGTTCTGTTGAGGGTGATTAGAATGTGCCCCAGGTTCTGGGGTGTACGTCCGTCCTGGTGGTCCCACTAGGTGTTGTTCGCTTTGTGGAGTGAAATTTGTTTTTGATGTGGTCGGCGAATTCCTGTGGATCAACTTGTACTTCCCCTTCTGTTGTTTGCTCTTTTGTGAGGATCTTTACTATTTCAAAAAGCTCTCTGGGTTTGTTGATGGAAGTATTTATCATGTTTGTGTGGAATTCCCTCTTTGATTGGTTGATGTGTTCGTTGTATTGTTTTTGCTTTGTTAGGTAAAGATGTTGGTCGGCAGTTGCTTTGTTTTTTCTCCATCTCCGTTCAATCTTCCTGAGCTCCCTCTTTTCCTGTCGTATTTTTGCTGAGTACCATGGTTTGTTTTGTCTCTTGTTGTGGTGTTGTTTCTCGGTCCCGCCACCAGTAGGTTTGGCGGTGTTAGCTAAAATGCTGTTCCAGCTGGAAACTTGTTCCTCCAGGTCGTCTGTAGTAATGTTCAAGTGTTGTATTGTGTCTTGTATGAATTCGTCCCTGTCGAAATGTTTGAATCGTCTTTGTGTGTGTGAGATGTTAGCTCTTTCGTTTGTCTGGTCCTCTTGAGATTGCAGCTTTGTCTCGATTAAGTAATGGTCAGACCATGGCACTGGGGTAATGGTGGGTGGCGAAATTAGGTCTCTTGATGTTAGGTAATTGGATGCGAAGATGAGGTCTGGGGATGATCCATGTCTGTGCGTTGGAGCATTGACTGTCTGTGTGAATTGAAGTGAGTTCATTGCTTGCAGGAAGGCCTCTGCGTCTTTGGCATTGGTGGACTTGAGGTTGAAGTCTCCAATCAGTAGCGCTGGTTTGTTGTTTGTTGTTATGGCACAGGCTTCTTCGAGTGTGAGGGGTAGTTCGTCAGGTGGAGCTCTGGGTGCTCTGTAGGTTAGGCAGATTGCAATGTTCTTGTTCTTGATGCTAATTCGGAATATTTTAATTCGGAATATTCAAATTGATTATTTCATTTATACAACTAGCAAAATAGATAATTTAAAATACATCACAAGTCAGTTTCTGATAGCATCATTTCAAATGTCTATACTTGCTTGTATAATATCTGGCCACTGTAACATCTGGTTGAAGTGCAGAATCCTTTCCTCTGGATTATTTTATTCTCTTGGCTTTGGTCTGGGAGGAAGCAGCTAGACACAGTTTATTTTCACTGATAACCTACTGAAGAATGACTGCTTGAGGTACCATCTCTGATTTAGAATATAAGAACATGCATATATCATATGCCATACTGGGTCTGAGCAGGCTTAAGATGCATATGTGCAAAAAAATATGGGATTGGCCTCCTGTGTATCTTAGCCTTAGTTCAACTTAATTAGCTAATTAATTAGATTGCATTTCTATTCCACCAATTCCAGCTAAAACTGATAAGAACTTAAAATATGCCATACTGGGTAAGAGCAAATATCCATCACGCACAGTACCCTGTTTTCAACAGCAGCCAATCCAAGTCACAAGTACCATCAAGTTCCTAAAAGGTTGACAGATTCCATGCTGCTTATTGCTAGGGGGAAGCAGTGAATTTCCTCAGTTCACTTTAATAATGGCTTATAGACCTTTTCTCCAAGAATGTGTCCAAAAATATTTTAAATCTAGCTACATTAACTGCTTGCTTATGCATTGAGTGAAAAAATCTTTTCTCCTATTGGTCCTAAATGTGCTACATTGTAGTTTCATTGCTGCCCCCTAGTCCTTCTGGTTTTTGAAGGTGTAAACAACTGACCTACATGAACTCATTCTACTCCAGTCATTAATTTATAGACCTCTATCATATCTCCCCTCAGCCACTGAAGAGACGTTTCAGTCTTTCCTCACAGGGATATCCTTCCATCCCCTTTACCATTTTTGTCGCTCTTCTCTGTACCTGTTCCAATTCTGCTATATCCTTGTTTAGATTTGGTGACCAGAACTGCACACTAGGCAGAAGCTTTCAATGTATTAATCACAATAACAACTAGATCTTTTTCCTGCGTGGTGATTCCTAATGTGGAACCTTGCATTGTGTAATTGTAGTTTGGATTGTTATTCCCTAAGGGGGTCATTCTGAAGCACATTTAGTGGATCTGGACGTCCAGACCAACTAAACGCCGGGATGGATATTCTGCTGGCAGAGCACCCTGCATGTATAGACAGCTTGTGCGGGGAGCTTGTTTGTGAGCAGGAAGGGGTGTTCTTGAGGATGAGCGAGGGTGAGGAGTTGGTGGATTCCTGACCCCGGGCATATAGGGCCGATACTGAGGTCGGCCCTGTATGTCCAGGGTCAGCCATGTGGAGGGAGGACCTATTCTATCAGGGAGGTGGAATATGTCCCCCTAGACGGGGGCACTTGCAGCAGCCAACATGGAGAAGCAAGGTGAGAGGGTGAAGGGGGTTCTCTGCAGCCTGACCCTGCACATGGTAGGCTCGACAGACAGTCGGCTGAGGGGAAAGAAGATTTTGATGGTTGGCCGGGGATCATGGCTCCTGCATGCCATGCCACCGTCGCCCCATGCAGGAACCTGGCTAGGCTAGCCGTGCAGTGGGCTGGACATGCAGGGCCCAGAATCAGGCCACAGCCTGCACATCCAGCTGATTGTACCCAGTTCTGATACCGCAAGCATGCGTAGCCCTCACAGGATCAGACTTGGGTGCATCCGGGGCACGTACAGATTCTGGGCTCACACATAGGCAGGGGATACCCAGAACAAAACTGACCTCCATGTGCATAACTTTGCACTTGTCCAGATTAAAATTGTGTCATGGTGAGTTTACTGAATCTACCATCCTTTGGTTAAATCTGAAATTCAAGATAGCTGGGTGCAGCTTTATTTGGGGAACATGGACGAAACCAGGTATAGTCTACCTGGGTCAATTAATTCACAACAAAGTGTTCAAGTCCTTCCTAACGTTACAGCAGGAATACGGTCTGCCAACTAGTTGTATGTACCAGTGGTGTCAATTGAGACATTGTCTGGGTAAAGCTGGGGTTCTACCACTGTTGGTCGGACCCGGTCGGCCGCTACATCACAAGATGCAGGAGATGTTGATGGGTGTATGCTTAATATCCAAGATTGTTGCCATTTTTCAGGATGGGGAGAAGAAAAGGTGTCAAGGATCACAACTTGTGTGGGAGTCCGAAGTGAGTGAGCTTGAGAATCCCAAAATGTGGGAGGATTTCTGGAGTAAGCAAATACGGATTACGAGAGCTGCTTCACTTACACAAACACAGTACTTCCTAGCTCACCGAGCATACCTGATGCCGGTGAAGGTTGCTAAGTGGCAGGCTCAGGGGGGGAACCGCTGCTGGTCTTGTGAAAAAGGTGTGGGCACGTTAGCGCACATGCTGTATGACTGCCCTGCATTGAAGAAGTATTGGCATCAAGTGTGGCAACGAATGACACATTTGTTGCAGATGTGGACGCCCTTGACATACTGGATTGTGATTTATAAGTCTCAAGCTGGAATTCTGGAACTGGATCGACGCGATTATGCGATTTTTGATCTAATGCTAAACTTAGCGCTGAAGGCAATCATGAGTCATTGGAAAACCTTCTCAAATTTGAACTCTGAGTACTGGTGGAGTCTAGTGTGTTTTCACCATGCCTGCGAAAAAGCCTATGTTACTCAAAACCCGTCTTATCGAGGCCTGCTCAAAAAATGGGATACCTTAAACGCACAATTACTTGGTTGATGTCAGTGGTGGGAGATCGCTGGAGGTGTAGCGCTCGTCACCAGGAGAACTAAATGTTCTTGGATTGGTGGGGAGGATGGGCCGTAAGATCATGGCTCTGTTACTTCTTGATAATCAGTGGCCCATAATTCATGTCATCCATAAGTATTGTATATGTTGTTATATGTTCTGTTTCATTGTTTGTGTTAATTGGAAATTCTAAATAAAGACTCAAAAAAAAAAAAAGAAATTGTGTCATGGCTATAATTAAAGCCCAAAGTGGCGAAAAGTAAGGCAAGCACTCTACAAGAAAAAAAACAAACAAACCTAAAATCCTAGAAAAAAGTCATTTCTGGGCAATTCTTTACATCCCAGGCAATTGAACTTCTATCAAGACCATAGCAGAGAATTTGCCAATTGCTATGTTAGGAAATGGAGACCGGACCTGGAACACTTATTCCTTTCCCATGTATGATGTTCTTCTAAGTCTCCTTATGATTGATTTTCTTCAATTATGTTACTGCCATTAATCTGTTCAAATATTTTAAACCAGAATAATACATTATCCCCTCCCTCCAAAAAAGCCAAATTCAACTCTGCATTAATACATTTGATTATATTGTGTTCAACCAATGAATCCATTTCTTCTCCAGCTCTAAAAGAGCCTTTGTTTTATTGGCATGCCTCTATCCCAGGCCAATAAGAGATACTAACCCCCTAATTCTCAAATAGTTGTGATGTAGCTAATGCCCTCATAACAGTTTCCATGCTGCTTCTATGCCGCAAGTCAATTCTTGTGCTCAACTATACTAAGAATCAATTAATTTTGTCCATAAACTTTTTTCATACAAGGACACAAGACCACATACACTAAACCCCTTTATTCTGCAATCATTTTAAATTGAATTTGTGTTCCCTGCTGAGTGCAAGTCCCTTAAAAAGCTGCAGGCTCATTGCTTGAGGGCACACTGAGTATTTTCTTCAAGGTAAGTGGGCACCTTCCCAAGGAAATTATTTTTAGCTCTTTGAGGGAAGGCAACCAGCCAGCAAAATCCTCAATATTCTTGTTTCTTGAGAAAGCAACAAGGGTTTTTTTTCTGCCAAGGTTTCATAAAGCTGAAGGTTTTAGCATCTGTAAATGATGTGCTTGATATCTTTTACAGTATGTAAGGAGAGTAAAGATTACACATTAACACTCATATTTTCAATATGCTGCTGTGGCCAAAATAGCCTCTCCCTATGGCAATTCATTTAGTATTCCTTTATAAGTACTGGATAATCCCTAGACACAAATCTCTATGTAAGATCCTTTGAACACTTCCACAGTAGAATAAATGGTCATTGGGTAGAAAAAAAAGGGAATTTTTTCTTAACTATCCTAGGATTGTGCTTTTCTAAAGTACCTCCACTAAAGCTCCAAACCAATTACACCTGCTTTTGAGGCACGTGTAATTCTGTGCTTGTCTGCTGAGGCTCATATGCATGTTTTATAAAGTTTGCACGGAAGTGCTAAGCCCTCCCTTGTTCTGCCTATTTTCTACACCCAGGAACATCAAAGCCAGGACTGTCCAAATTCTGTCCTCTAGGCTACAAAGAGGTCAGATTTTCAGATCTATAATTTATTTATTTAGACAGTTTTTGTATACTGCCTTATCCTTCAATCAAAGTGGTCACAACACAATTGGGGGATACATTTAACATGTGGGGATATGAGATACATACACTAATACTTACAGGGAACATGGTCAATGGAGGGTTAAGTGGCTTGCCCAAGACCACAAGGAGCATCTGTGGGACTAGAAACCCCAGTCCTTCTGGCCCAAGGTTTCTGTCCTCTAGTGGGATTTGAACCCCTGACTTTCTGGCCTGAAGTACCTTGCCCCAACCACTAGGCTACTCCTCCCTCCCTGCATAATGAATATGCATTTCATTTACTAAAGTTAGTATGCATGCAAATATATCTCATGTTTATTCATTAGGGATATCCTGAAAATATGGCCTGTTGGAGCCTCTGGAGGACTGAACTTGCAGAAGCCTGATTTATGCACATACCATATAAACATAGGTTCTATATATGCACACATATCCCCAGGGCAGTTTTATAAGATCTCACTTGATCATGTTAAAAACTGTTCTATGTGTTTAAGACTCTTATAAAGTTACCCCTATAATACTCCTCATATTAGAATGCATTCTGCATCAGATACCTAAAAAGTAGAGAGAAGAAGCAATTGTGATAGAGTTTTATAGAAACACGAGTGCAGTAGAACAGGTAAATAGGTGATATTTATGCATCCTACAAATAGTACTAATACTATGAGACACTGCTTTAACATAAAGGATAAAAAGTAACATTGTTTTACTTGACACAAAATTAAGCTGTAAAATCCAGATTACAGAGAAGCAGTTTTAGATGCCTGCTTATATACTATAGAAAAAAAGCTTCCAAAATGGATTTTTTGCCTGAGATAAAACTCTCTCAGCTGAATTTAACAGTTTTTTGACTGTTTGGAGAAATGCTAAATAGAGTTGTACAGCTGTACTTGCCACACTGTACAGGTTGCTCCTCCTTTATGCCTTTGCTTAAGGTTATATCTGGCACTCCAGGCAGGTTACCATCTCTGTTTATGAAGTTATTTACATTCACTTTGATTCCATCCTCTGGCTATGTAGTCATCCTCTATGCCTGTCCCATTCCTTTTTGAATTCCATCACTGTTTTTGCCCCACCGTCTGCTTTGGGAGGGTATTCCAGCATCCACCACACTTTCCGTAAAGTATTTCCTGATGTTGCTTTTAAATCAGGACCGTACCGAGCCCTGTGCGAGCGGTGCGGCTGCACAGGGCACAAAGACTTAAAGGGCGCATTTCGGACTCTGCTGTTGCCTGCTGCTGCCACTTTTTCATCGGCAGGCAGCATCAGAAAGACGAAATGCGCCCCTTAAGTCTTCGCGCCGGCACACTAAGCAGGTCTGGTCTCTCCAGGAGGGACCAGACCTGCTTAGCATGCCAGCAACTTGCAGATCAGGAACGTACCCCCCCCCCCGCACCCCCATAAAGTGTCTAAATGGAGGTGTGCTGGGGGGTGCACGCGCCCAATGTGCAAGTAGCACAGGGCGCATTTCAGTCTCGGTACGGCCCTGTTTTAAGTTACCGCCTCATTGCTTCATTTCATATCCTCTAGTTCTAGAACATCCCTGTCTTTGAAACATGATTGCTTGTTCGTTAATACCCTTTAAGGTCCTGATTCTGTCCCACGAATAGTGGGGATGGATGTTCTAATGGGACATCCATCTCCGCTATTCGTGTCGTCCCTGCCAACGTCTAACCTCCCTGCCAGTTGTACAGGGAGGTTAGACATGAGTGGAGAAGAGATGGGGGTGGAGTTAGGGTGGGCGGTGGGTGGTCACCAGTCCTGGATGTACAGGGCCAATTCGAATTTCAGCCTATACGTTCAGGGCCAGCCACTGTGTATTTGTGAGTGATATTGCTGAAGGACTGCATGGAAAAGTCTGTCTTTTTGCAGATGACACAAATATTTGCAACAGAGTGGACTCCCCCGAGGGAGTGGTTAACATGAGGAATGATCTACAAAAGGTGGAAGAATGGTCTAATGCTTGGCAATTAAGATTTAATGTGAAGAAGTGCAGAGTCATGCACTTGGGAAGCAGAAATCCAAGGTAAATGTGCGCGATAGGAGGCGAGAGATTGGTGTGTACGGATCTGGAGAAAGACCTTGGCGTGATTATTTCTGCAGATCTCAAGGTGGCGAAACAGTGCGACAAGGCGGTGGCAAAAGCCAGGAGGATGTTGGGCTGCATACGAAGAGGTATTACCAGCAGAAAGAAAGAGGTACTTATGCCACTGTACAAGTCACCGGTGAGGCCTCACTTGGAATACTGTGTTCAGTTTTGGAGACCATATCTTGCAAAGGATGTAAAAAGGCTGGAAACGGTTCAGAGGAAGGCGACCAAAATGATTTGGAGCCTGCGTCAGAAGCCTTATGAGAAGAGACTTGAAGACCTAAACATGTACACTTTGGAGGAGAGGAGGGACAGGGGAGATATGATTCAGACCTTTAAATACTTAAAGAGAAATAATGAACAAACAAACCTCTTCCAAAGATGGAGAAGCTAAAAAACTAGAGGGCAGGGGGTGGAGCCTGATGTCCAGCGGGTTAGACGCTTCGCGCTGAAGCTCCTGAGAGGCCTACTCAGAATCCTGACTTAATACCTACCTAAATTTAATATTTTGCTCCGAACTTACCGGGGTGCCTCGGGGGGGATGGCGGCCCACAAACCAGCGCGCTTAGAATTCGGGTCTCCCTCTTCTTCACACGGAAAACGCTCCAAAACAGAGTTGTCTTCCCCACAAAAGATGGTTCCACTCCGGGAAAACCCCGAAATGCAACAGGAGATCTTGGTGGAAATACGCGGTGTGAAGGAACTGGTACAGTCCAACGGAGAAGCGCTCCGAGCCATGCGAGAAGACTTCGGTATGCTTCAGGACCGGCTTGAAGGTCTTTCACTACGGCAGGATAACATGGCGGGGGTCCTCGACTCGCACGCGGTGCGCTTGGTGAAACTGGACAAGGCTGAGCGTCAGATACAGAATCTTCAAAAAGAGTTAGAGGATAGCAATAATCGAGCCCGTCGCAACAATGTGAGGCTCATTGGAGTACCGGAGGGGGCCGAAGCAGGAGATATAAGAGAGTTCCTGGTCAAAACTCTTCCCTCCTTGCTGAAGATTACTTTTCACAGAGATCTGGAAATTAACCGAGCACATCGTGTTCCTACCAACTTGGCCCTCAATCGGACGACCCCCCGGCCTATCATCTTTCGATTACTGAGATATCAACAAGTTGAGCAGATTCTAAATGCTGCCCGGGTGAATCATCATCTGGAGTTTGAAAGTCATAAAGTCTCCTTCTTCCCTGACTTGGCAAAGCCTACAGTTGACCGTCGGAAGAGACTCCTTGCTTTTCGCCCTAGACTTCAACAACTACAGGCTCGCTTTGGCCTATTGTATCCAGCGAAGCTCAGAGTGACTCTCCATAACCAAACTAGGACATTCGAGGATCCTGATCTATTAGCAACGTTTTTGGATTCCAAAGAAGCAGACCAGATGCGCTAGTCCAACAACTTGGATCTGTAATCCGCCTGATCTGCCCGCCATTTTGAATGGCCCGACGCGGTGATCACAGCCTGGAACAGAGACTGCCTGGACTTTTCTTTCTGTCTATATATAACTTTCTTGGTCTCCTATCCCTCCATGATGTGCACCTCGGTTGGATTCGGAACACGCACAGCTATATAGGTTATATGTTTCAATTTAGGCCTTCTCTGGGGTTTCTCCCCGCAGACATATGGTCGCCAGTAATTTCTGGGGTTTTGCTTCTTCTCTAATGCACTTCGGTGCTTATTTTTTTATATGGGGCGCTTCATTGTTTTTTTATTAGCTTATTTTCTATCATGTCATGTGTACAGCCATATACAGTTAATATGAGGGATATTGTGCAATTATGTGCGTTATCATGTTCTTTTTCAGAATTTTTAACCTTTCTGAATGGCCTTATGTAAGCTCTTATTACTGAACGTAAGAGGCATCAATAGTCCAATCAAAAGACAGAAACTCCTTAGCTATCTTAATCATGAGTATGTTGATTTAGTGTTTCTTTAGGAAACGCATTTAAACTCCGCTGAAACCCTGAAACTTAATGTTACGCCTTACATGGTGGCTGCCTACTCTCCCGCCGTTTCCAAACGGTGTGGGGTAGCCATCTTGGTTACGAAGTTTTTGCAAGTTGCTGTAATGGATACTAGCTTTGATAAGGAGGGTAGATGGGCCCGTGCACACCTTAAGGTTGGAGATAGTGAAATCACGTGTACCCTTACAGCTCTGATGAAAGATCTTGCGTTAGTAGATATATGGAGGCTACTTCACCCCTCCGACTTAGAGTTCATCTTTTTTCGGCCCCCCATCACTCACAATCTAGAATAGGTTGTTTTTTTTTTTTTTTTTCTCTCCAAAACACTGATACTCCAAGTGGACACGGTTAGGATTCATCCTCTCCATATTTCAGATCATGCTGCCATATCTTTCCCATTACATGTCACTACGCAAGGTGAATATCCCCGTGCTTGGTTTTTTGATAGATCCCTACTAGACCAAAAAGATTTTCAGGTTGACATAAAGGCCGCTATCCAAGACTACTTACATTTTAATTCACCCCATGACACTACGAGCTCGGCTTGGTGGGAGGGTTTCAAGGCGTCTATCCGTGTAACTATAACTAGCTATCAAATACCAGTGTGCTAGATATAGAGGAGGACCTTTGCAAACCAATCCCTCTTACTTATCTCCCTGGTATGACTCTCCCATCAGACTCCCACTATCCACCAATGTTCTTAGACACTTTAGGTGTCTTTAATACCCTTGAGCAATCTCTAGACTCCCGACTTTGTCCGCTAGATAGACAGGGAGCCTAGTCTGGAGCAAGGTGACATGGGTCTCTCGATCCGCCTCACTCACTCAGACACTTTTCTGTCTAGCCCACCGCTGTTTCTATACTCCTCACAGGTTAGCCAAATGGAACGCCACCCAGAGCAATAGATGCTGGATATGCCATGCGGCCATTGGTTTACTCACTCATGTTATGTATGAATGTCCCGCATTACAGTACTACTGGAGTCGGGTCTGGGGTCGTATTCAATCTATTTTGCACTTTAAAGAACTAATCTATTTCGCACTTTCAAGAACCCCTCTCTTGGAAGATAGTGGGACTCCGCTTAGCTGCGGGGATCCCTCTCTTCCCAAATCGGCTTACTTCCTTTTAGACTTTATGCTGGGCATGGCTATTTCCCTAATTACGAAATATTGGAAAAATAGCTCCCATCTGAGCCCCAATGAATGGTGGAATCATGTCTGTCTCTACAGTAAATATGAGCAAATACCTCGTATGTTAGCTTCTTCCGCTCAGACCCCCCTCCACTTGTCTAAATGGACGATGCTCAACGACTATGTTCAAACTGCTAAATGCTCTCATCTGACTGTTTAAATCTGTGTAAATCTCTGTCACATGATCATTCTGTATCGCAGATACTGTTTCTGTTTGTTTTGATGTACAATTACTGTTGTTTGTAAGCGCTTATCTGATGAAACCTATCAGCTTAGAGAAGAAGCATAAGGGTGGGGGGTAATTGGGGTTGCTTTTTCTTTATTGTATGTTTGTATTTGTTTCCTTTGGTGTGTTGTTTCTTTTTGCTTGTTGTAAAATGAAAATAAAAGTTTTAAAAAAAAAAAAAACTAGAGGGCATAACATGAAGCTACAAGGTGGTAAATTGAAAGGCAATGTCAGGAAATACTTTTCCACTGAAAGGGTGGTGGATGCTTGGAATGCGCTCCCGATGGAAGTGGTGGGGGCAAATACGGTGACGGAGTTCAAAAGGGCATGGGACAGACACAGGGGATCCCTTTACAACAACAAGAAAATATCAAAATAATCTGAACCATCTAATTCCTTAACAAATAGGGGTATCCTACATGGCATGGCGGGATCACCACTGGACAAAGACATGGGGAGGGGGGGGGGCCTGCACGGAGCAGCAGGTGTACCTTCTCTTGGATCGTACTGGGCAGACTAGATGGACCATACTGGTCTTTATCTGCCGTCATTTACTATGTTACTACTAAGTGCATGACGCTGCATTTTTCAGCATCAAATCTCAGCTGCCAAATTCTCAATCATTTTTCAAGCTTAGCTAGATCCTTCCTCATGTTATCTACTCTTCCCTGGGTGTCTATTGCAGATTTTGGTATCATACACAAAAAGGCAAATCTTAGCTGACAGCCGCATCAAAAATGTTAAATAGAATTGGACCAAGGACAGATCTCTGCGGCACACCACTGGTAACATCCTTTTCCTCAGAGTGAGCTCCATTTATCTGTACCCTTTGTCATTTCTCGCTCAACCAATCTCCAACCCAGTCAGGCACTTAAGGGCCCATCCCTAGGGTTCTCAATTTATTTATAAGTCACTTGTGTGGAATGGTATCAAAGGCTTTATTGAAATCTAAGTACACCGCATCTAGGGCTCTCCCTCAGTCCAACTCTCTGGTCACCCAGTCAAAGAAATCAATCAGATTTGTCTGTCAAGTCATGCCTCTAGTAAATCCATGCTGTCTAGCTTAAGGAAGCTGTGATTACTAGGAAATCTCTGTCTGTAGACTCTGGAGCACTCATATTAAGGCTACCATGGTTTGAAGGAGGTGGTAAGAAGTTGTTGGGATGTAGCTGACTCATATCACTGAGCTGATTACCCTGGAAAACTGGGCACGAGAACAAGATAGATTGAGAAGTTAAATCAGTTAGGGCATTTATTGTTTTTCATGCTGCTAGATTGGTCATTAGCAAAAAAACTATGAATACCATCAGATAGAAACATAGAAACATGATGACAGAAAAAGACCACATGGCCTACCTTGTCTGCCCTTCCATCAACGATAATAATGCCCTTTTTTTCCCTTTAGAGATCCTCTGTGTTTGTCCCATGCTTTTTTAAATTCACATACTATCCTCATCTCTACCACCTCCACTGGCAGACTATTCCACTCATCTACCACTCTTTCCCTAAAGATATATTTCCACATATTACTCCTGAGTCTATCCCCTTTCACCCTCATCCTATGACCCCCTCATAGCAGAAATCCACTGTTTTCCCCAATACATGCATTGTGGAACCTGTATCTTTTTGGGAAACTGACAGGTACTTGTGACCTGGCAGTTTCCTAAAAAGGTCCATTATTGGAAACAGGATACTGGGCTTGATGGACCTTGGTCTGATCCAGTATGGCATTTCTTATGTTCTTATATTCAGAGCTTGTTTTCAATCGGAAGAGATTCTCCTCATGTGCATTTATGCCATGGAGGTGTTTAAATATCTCTATCATATTTCCCCTATCCTGCCTTTCCTCTAAACTATACATATAAAGATCTTTAAGTCTGTCCTCATATGCTACATAATGAAGATCACTAACCATTTTAGTAGCCACCCTCTGCACAGACTCCATCCTGTTTATATCCTTTTGAAGGTGTGGTCTCCAGAATTGCATACAATACTTCAAATGAGGTTGCACCAGCGATTTATATAGAGGCACTATCACCTTCTTTTTTTCTGCTGGCCATTTCTCTCCCTATACACTCAAGCATCCTTCTGGCTTTCGCAGTTGCCTTTTCTACCTGTTGAGCTACTTTAAGGTCATCAGATACAATTACACCTAGGCTCCGCTCTTCTTTCGTGGACAGAAGTACCTCACCCCCTACATTGTACCGCTCCTTTGGATTTTTGCAGCCCAAATGCATGACCCTGCATTTTTTAGCATCAAATTTAAGGCCATTTTTCAAGCTTAGCTAGATTTATTTATTTATTTAACCAGTATTGTATACCACTTTATCCTTCAATCAAAGTGGTCAACAACACAACAGGCCTACATTGAACGAGAGGGGTGGTGCAACGAGACGTACATACAGACTTCAGCTAGATCCCTCCTGGGTGTCTGCTTTATTGCAGATTTTGGTATCATCCGCAAACAAGCAAACCTTACCCAACAACCCTTCTGCAATATCACTAACAAAGATGTTAAAAAGAATTGGACCAAGGACAGATCCCTGCAGCACACCACTGGTAATCTCCTTCTCAGAATGAGGTACATTTATCTACAGAGGTATTTAATGTTTTACCTACCTGAGGGCTTTTAGTTACCCGGGGACTTTCTTCATCCATCCAAGTGGATAATAAAGCAGAGCGGTCCTCCTCTGCTCCTGCCCCAGCTGCGAGACATCCGATATGGGGCCTTCACCCCTAGCAGTGATTTTGCAGTATTACTGCTAGCAATTGAGGTAAGTATGCCCTGTGTGTGGTAAATTCAGGGCAGATTCTGGGCATGTCCCCTGCATTTCCTGCACAGCATTTGCACTTACTCCACCTTAACATTTGCAATTAAGGGGCGGAAAGTGCAAAACACTTCCTGCAGTTTGAAAGGGCCCCTGTGATTTATAATTAGGGCTTCTGATCCTTGGTGTTTATCATTTGGAATTGCAGGAATATATTTTTGAGGCAGTTAGGTGCTTTCCCAAAGTCAGAAAGATAGAAGCTTATTGATTTATTCGCACTGAGAAAAAATAATTGTGACTTTTCAGTTGGATTCCCAATGGATTCCATTCAGTGGCTCAAAACACAATTTTCCAACACCAGTCCCCCACCTCCAAGCCAAGTCCCAGCAACTGTATCAACTCCCCCTTCCCCTCAGGATCAGCCTCACTTTGTCCCAGCTCCTGCTCCCGCCCCTTCCTCCTGCTTGTCACGCTACTATTACGGCTACTACTACTAATCACTTGTATAGTGCTACAAGATGTATACAGCACTGTACATATAGATGTAAGACACAGTCCCAGCTCATCAGAGCTTTCAATATAATCAAAATGAAAAGACATTGCAGAACTGGGGATTAGAATATGGCAAGATACGTATAAGTAGTTGACAAGAGAATGAGGAGCATCAGGATCCAAATACAGCCTCAAAGAGGTGGGTCTTCAGCCTGGACTTGAATAGGGCCAGAGAAGGAGCCCAACACACTGACTCAGGTAGTCTGTTCCAAGTGGTGGAATGGATGAAGTCTAGAGCTGGCAGCGGCAGAGAAGGGCACAGATAAAAGGGCTCTGCCAGAGGAGTGGAGTTCCCGATAAGAAGTGTAGAGTGAAATAAGAGAGAGAAGGTAGTGAGGAGCTGCAGAATGAATGCAAAAACAGATAGGGAGCCAATGAAGTGACCTGAGAAGAGAGATTACATGAGCATAGCTACATTGGTGGACAATAAGTCATGCAACTGAGTGAGTGTATTAGTGTCTTAGTAGTGAG
Organism: Ichthyophis bannanicus; assembly: GCA_033557465.1. NCBI lineage: Eukaryota > Metazoa > Chordata > Amphibia > Gymnophiona > Ichthyophiidae > Ichthyophis > Ichthyophis bannanicus. The sequence continues at coordinate 1,177,456,283 of CM066033.1, read as the reverse complement.
ACAAATTTTGCCAATGTTATAGAGAAAGAAGCGACAGTTTATAGCTATCTGTTGGATATATGCAGAGAAAGAGAGAGTAGAGTCAACGATGAACCCAAGGTTGCAAGCTGGGGAAAAGGGAGGATTGTAGTGTTACCCACAGAAATAGAGAAGGGAGGAAGAGGAAGATGGGTTTAAAGGGAAAGTTAAGGAGCTCAGTTTTGGCCATGTTCAGTTTCAGACAGTGGTGAGACATCCAAGCAGTAATGTCGGATAAGCGGGCAGAGATCTGAGCCTGGATTTCTGGAGAGATTCAGGTGCAGAAAGGTAGATCTGAGAGTCATCAGCATAAAGATGGTACTGAAAACCATGGGATAAAATAAATTCACCAAGGGACTGAGTGTAGAGAGAGAAAAGGAGAGGTCCCAAGACAGAGCCCTGAGGTACACCAACTGAACGCTTTTGACTTTGCTCCCACTGATCTATTCTGATTTCTTGATTCTTCTGTCTGCAGCTGAAGTTGATTTAAAATGTGGGAATGGGCTCAGTTCCCCTATCCTCGTGTCGTTCCTGTTCCCATCCTTATAAGAAGTCACAGTTTAGTGTGAGAGATAACACATTTTTGAATCTACTTTAGATCTAAAAGTGAGTACAAGTCTGCAGCTAGCACTTTAGCATGATTAGAAACATCAGTTCTACATAAACACATATTTGTCCTTCTTCTTTATGCAGAAAAACAATATTTTTTCATTCCACTGTAAAGGAGGATAGGTACATTTGATTGGAAGATGCATATCTAATTAGAATTGTGTGGTTTCCACTTGAAGTATGCTGCACTATTGTGGTTAATTAAGTGATTATACTTGGGAGGGATTTATTAATTTATGACCTTTGTTGGGGTCGTACTGAATAAAGCACCTGTGACCTCCATATGCCACTGGCTTGTTGTGTTCTGTTGAGTAAAGACCTACTGTATGGATGAAGACTTGTGAAAAACCACATTTTAGCATGAGCTTACAAGAAAATTCCACAGACATATTAAAAAGTCACTTAACAAGTAATGCAAAAAAGATTTAGAGGTCTGTTTAAGAAGTGGTGCTAACGGCTTCAATGCAAAATCAGAGCGGCCCCGTTTTATTCAATGGGGCTGCGGCTCTGATATCGCACGGAAGCCGGTAGCGCCCCTTAGTAAACAGACCCTTTCGTGTCAACAAAAATACAAAACCTATTAGAACCGTTAATTAATATTTATTCATTTTATTAACAACAGCAATGTATCCTAGATAGGGGCTGCGGAAACTATCTGAAGAGTGGCTGACATAATCCAGACAATGGTGATATTCAGCCGCTATCCAATTAACTTACCGGTCAGCACTTAGGACAACTTTGTTGCTGAAAATCACTGCTACCTGATCAATCTATGCTTCTATTCTGGCTCCACCCCAGAACAACAACAGCATTTCTTCAATGGTGCCAAAGTGGCCTTTAAAAACGTTAGTGGATCTATCCAGACAGTGCTACTGAATCTTTCTCAGATCAGAAGCTGCCACTCTCATAACTGCTTTCAAATATTGGGCCTTTTGATTATAAAGCCCTCTGGGGCCATGGAAATGCCTAGAGTACCTGAATGTAATTTACTCTAAGAAACTATTGAAAAGGCACAAACTAGATCAAATGCACAGCATGTCTTAATATAAGGTGTGTCTATCAGCTAAGGATTTCTCCTGCTCAGAGTAATATTGCTTCATAGTGATGGGAAAATTAAATTTAAAGTACTGTTGTCGATCTTTAAATCCATTGGAGACAGAGCATCAGATTATCTAAATTCTGTTCTTGTACCTTATAAAGCTATTTAAGATCCTCTAAATGAGCTGTGCTCTGTACTCCTTTACTCAGGCTTCTACAGCTCTCTAACTCCTATATCAGGTCTTTTTTCAGCTAGGGGACCAATATTACAGGAAGCGTGTCCTGAAAAGCTCTGTCAGGAAACTGACATCCTAGAGCTAATTTTAGAAACTCTTTTCACATATCAAATGCTGATTTATACATTTAAAAGGCCTCTTATAAAATTAGGTTATGCCTTATAGCATGTATAGTGCAAGTAGATGCACATTTGTAGTGTAGACATGCTTAGGGGAGGGGTTTGGGTGGAGAGGGGGAAGAGTTGTAATTTAGGCATGCATTTTATAAAACGCATGCGCATGGGCATTGTTTGTGCTAACGTTTATCCATGTTCCAGAGAAGGTGTAAATGTCAACACCTTTAATCTGGGTGCTATTTCTTTTGGATTTGTGCTAATATTTTGTAAAGATACATAGGTGCCTATAGGGGTCATTTTAGAAGCCTTTTTCATGATTGGGATGTCTGAAAAAGTCCATTCAATCACATCTATGCCCCATGAGTCATTTTAGAACACCCAAACATATACAGTACATGTCCAGCATGATCACATCCATGTTGCACAGGGTGTGCTGAAGGTGAGTCTGGGGCATTCCAAAAAAAAGTACATGTGTGTGGACGGTTTCAGAACAGAGCCGTGTGTTTAAAATCAGCAGCAGACACATCTATGACTATACCTGCATCTGGGCATGAATCAACATTAGAAAAGTGCTTCTTTCTGCTAACTAACAGTACTATGAAGAGGAGCATTCCTTATCGTCCCTCCAGTCTAGTCCCGAACATCTGGAGTTGTGCACCTCCTCCCGCAGCTATGGAGACGCGTTGTCACACGTTTGGTGTCACTGTATAAATGATCCAGGGTCCGCCTCCATTGCTCCAGTATTCTCAGTCTCCATGCAGCGGAAGGAGGTGTGAGCCCTAGAGTTCGGGGCTCACTAGAGGAATAATTAAGGTCTAGGGTAGATAGAAGAGGAAGTGTGTGTTTTGGAATTTAAAAAAAAAAAAGATATAATTTTGAGGTAATACTTCTTTAAATTGGTGATTCTGTTCAGTGGAGTAATTAAGTGAGGATTAGATCTGCTCTGGCTGTCCCCCCTTCTCCCCCCTCCCTAAAGCAGTGGCTGTTCTGGGGAGAGTGAGGGAGTTGTCGGTGGGGCCTCCCGCTTCTGATCCCCTGATCGGGTGTGAAGCGGTGGAGGCACGGCGCTCAGAGCGCGCTGAATGAGAGGCCAGGCTGCAGCCGCGGCTGAGCTGGCCACGGAACATGGAGCAGCGGTTCACAGCTGGCGGGAACAGGCAGCAGCAGTGCAGCGGGTCTCAAACACCCATGAGGATTGAGCGGGCCGGTGGAAAGGTAAGCACTGGGAAGTTAGACGTCAGGGCTTACACGCAGCTGTTTGTTGAGCAGAGCAGCTGCGGCGGTCAGGCCTAGACCGCGTGGTGGAGGGCGGGAAGCAGGGTAGCTGTAGTTTTCTCCCTCTCTCGCTTGCTGCCCTCTTGAGTTATTTTCACCTAGGCTTGGGGCAATTTGGAGGACAAAGGATAAGTTGAGAGAATTCAAATTTTAAAAAAAGTTAAAAGAGAGTTGTAGCCTTTCTTGCCTTTGCCCTTCACTAGGTGGAGATGGCATTGGAGCGGCTTTGTCTGGCTTCCAGATGCCTTCAAAACCTATGTGCCTTATGTGTGGGTCCAGGAGGGATTTGGTGTCGGAGGCCGGGGTGTGCAGGGGCTGTACATAAGAGGCAGCTGGGGCGCAGCTGGCAGAGGATAGTGTGTCAGAGGAGTTAAGGAGGCAGACGGAGGCAGGGGAATCAACTGATCTGTCTGTTCCTCTGTTGGATCCCGTTCCAGGGCCATCCATGGTAAGAGATTCCCCCTCGTCTCAGCCTTCCCTACAGTGGGGGCTGGCAGCTATTTTCTCACAGGATTTTATGGTACTGCTCCAACAGGCCCTTGGGGGGTCTGGGGGTGTGGTGCCTGGGCCTGTGGCTAGTGGGGGGCTGGGCTCGAAGAGATTTGGGGCTCCGCTGGGAGGTGTACCAGGGAGCATGCCACTCAAAAAGCCTAGGCTCGTCCCGGATAGGGATGAACAGGGGTTAGGAGGGGAGAAACCCTCTGAGACCTTGGAGGATTCGGAGTTGGAGTTGGACCTGGAGGAAGGTGAGATTCCAGAGCTGGAGGACCAGGCAAGGGTGGTCCGGGTGTTCCGGCGAGAGGATTTGGCGGCGTTAATCATGGAGATGCTGAAGGCCTTGAATATGCCGGTTACGGGGCAGCTGGATGATTCTACTCTGGAGGATCCCTTGTTGCAGGTGGTGCGGAAGACTCAACGGGCGTTCCCAATGCATAGGGTGTTTAAGGAGAACACAAAGAAGAGAAAATACTCTTGCAGTAGAGATCAAGTAACACAAGGAGCAAGAGACGTATGAAGGTCATAGGAGCATTTATTTGAAGAACCCCATTGCATTTCAGCAACGCCTTCCTCAGGGGGTATGCAGTAGAACACCCTATGGTGTAATTCACATGTAGAGTAGTCTTGGGCACGATCAGGTACCTTGGAGTCACACTAGATCAGTGCCTGGACATGAAGACTCACATAGGCAACACGGTAAGAGCAGTGTATCACAAGATCCGATCTCTTCGGCACCTAAGATCCTTGCTAACACCAGACGACTTCAGGACAGTCTATCAGGCACTAATCATACTACATCTGGATTATGCAAACTCAATTCTGCATGGACTCCCTCAAGCCACGCTGAATCCACTGCAACTAGTGATGAATGCTGCAGCAAGAGTTCTCCATGGAGCAGCCAGGAAAGACAATGTTACCCCCATTCTGAAGCACCTACACTGGCTCCCAATACGTGCCAGACTCACATACAAAATCTTAGTGCTGACATTCAAGGCTGTCAACGGGCTCTCATCCACATCAATGACAGAGCTGATCCAGACCACGCCCCCCAATAGGTCCAGAAGATCTACAGCAGTTAATATGCTGATAGTCCCGAAATCAATAACCCAATGCACATGTTCAACTGTAAAAAGAGCCTTCAAATTCTGTGCGCCAAGATGCTGGAATGCCCTACCTCCCAGCATACGAGCAATCCCTGGCCTAACACAGTTTAGAAAGGCATTGAAGCACTATCTCTTCCTCCAATATTACCCTCCTGACAGCGCCTTAATAACCTCATCCGCCACTTAGCTGATACAGTTTAGTGAGCCCTTCCACCCAGACAAACATGACTACGTCCAGCAAGGTGATACCTATCTTGCCATATAGTTGTACATAGTTTTACCCCTTGTTATCCAAGTTCTATTGCCTTGTTCAATGTAAACACGTATCAGCTATTGAGATGTGTAAGTTGTTGTATGTAAACTGAGAAGGACAACAGTCTGGTCCCCAATAAAAAAGGGAGCAGCATCCTTGAGAGAAGGATGGCAAAGCCTTCAAAGCACAAGATACTGAAAAAAGTAACATGCAAATTTAAGATCTTTAATTGTAAAGATCAAAGAAAAGAAGTATGTGAATGATAATATCTTGAAACAACTAAGGGACTCCGTGCACAAAGAAATACAGGGAAGAGGGGGCCTGGGTGAGAGAACCAGAAGAAAAGAAGACACAGAAAAGGAAAGAGAGGTTAAGGGGGGATGGAGTTGAGAGATTAGCTGAATAAAGGAGAGTGAGCTGAATAAAGGAAGGATCAGCAAATTAACTGAAGAGGAGGAAGCAAACGAGGAAGAAGAAAAGGAGGAGAAAGACCCAGAGGTGGAGGAATTCAAGATAGAACTCCTAGTCCATATGGAAAGAGATGAATATGCTGGGATCCAAGCAAGGGAAAGATTACCCAAGCTAAAATTAACACCTAAGATTAGAAGTATGATAATTAAAATAAATAAGGCCATATCTAGTATAAAGGGACCATTTATTGACATCACCAAAATTAATCAAATACAATACTGTGCAGCCAAAATTATTACTGCAAGAATACTATCAACTAGAGTGCAAGGCCAGAAGAAAAAGAGATCAATAGCAGTACCTCTTTGGAAAAAATGTGAATTCGCAGAGTATCCCTGACAAATGGGTATCTAAAAGGATTAAGACCATCAAAGATATTAAGGAAGATCCAAGACATCAAGCTGAAGCATGCTGCATTAACAAAAGACCAGAAATGTATATGTTCCAACAATAAATTGAAAATAGCAGCAGAAGCACAAAAACTTCAATGATATGAAGAAAACAGTTAAGAAAATACCAGAATAACTATTTAGAGAGAAGCCAAAACATTTCTATAGGGAATTGGGGAAGAGCATTAATATGGTAAAGGCACCTCCAACCAAAGCCAAAACTGAAACCTTCTGGAGAAAGCTATGTGAGGACCCTATACAGCACAATCACAAAGCATACAACATACTCAGCATACAGAAACATTTAGAAAAAACAAACATCAAACCTATGGAGTGGCCTGTAGTAACAAAGAAAGAGCTGGAAAGCAGGTTAAAATGAGCTCCAAATTGGAAGAACCCTGGCCTAGATGGAGTAAGCAACGTTTGGCTCAAACAGTTAACATCATTCCACCAAGACCTGGCAAACTGCAAAAATCAATTGCTTAAGTAACGGGATTTAACACCACAATGGCTTACTACAGGAAGAACATTTCTCCTTCCAAAGGGAGATCTGAGTAACATTCCTAAAAATTACCTGTTTACCTACAATCTATAAGCTGTTTATGTGATAGATGCAGACAGAATATACAATCACATCAAGCTCAGTAACATCATGGCAATAGAGCAAAAAAGCAATAAGAGTGGAGCTTATGGAACCAAAGACCAGTTAATGTTGAATAAGGTCTTTATGGCCAGTGCTAAAAAAGGCAGAAATCACAGTATAGCATGGATTGATTATAAGAAAGCTTTTGACAGCACCCCCACACTCTAGGATAATACATTGCCTTGAAATGTATAAAATAAATTCTGGTTTGATAGAGTACATTAAGTTCACTATGAAAATGTGGCAATCCACACTCTTTTTGAGATATGAAGATGGTCAGTACATCATTCCTAACATTAAGATGCAGTGAGGAATATTCCAAGGAGATTCCCTGTTGCCATTTCTGTTTTGTTTGGCGCTTAATCCAATGAGTGCTCTAATCAACTCTTTGGGATATGGATTTAGCCTGAATCCTAAAGAAGGTACTAACCCAGAAGCAACTTCCCACCTTCTATTTATAGATATCTGAAGCTCTATAGTTCCACGACCAACAATTAGCAGAGCAACTTCGTCTGATGAAAATCTTTTCTGATGACATCAGGATGACTTTTGGCCTTGACAAGTGTGCTGACAACCTTTTTCAGAGGAAAATTGAGCAAAACCAAAAACATTTCCCTTGCTGAGGGCTGTGTCATCAAGGACCTTGAACAGGAAGGCATATATAAGTATCTCGGACTAGAGGAAGGAATGACACTCAAGCAGAAATTGACAGAGAACATCTGTAAAGAATATCACATGAGATTAAAAATGTTATTGAAAATTGCTTTAACATCATGAAATAAGATACAAGATATCAATCAGTTGGCAATTCCTGTACTCTCATACAGTTTTGGGATTGTGGATTGACTTCATGGAGATCTTGAAAAATTGGGATGTGTGAACAAGAAAACTCCTCCATGCTCATGAAGTAATTTTATAAGAATCAGTGCATGCCAAGATTGTACATTCTTAGAGCTGAAGGAGGGCTATGACATATAGAGATTGACTATATCTACAGTGCTACTATCGTAGGCCTCCAAGCCTATCTGACAGCATCATTGGATCCAAATACGCAAAAAGTGATGAAATATGAAATTAAATATCCAGAATCTGTCTCAATCATCAAACTTGGACAAGCTTTCTGATGATTAGAAGGAATGAATGAGAAGCTACAGGCATGCATGAGAAAGGAAGTAATATAATTTGTAAACCAAGAGAAAAAACTCAACAAATTAGATCAGCAGATGAGGAAAACACGTGGTAAATTCTCAAATACAGTGGAAAATACAGAGTGTAACTCCAAGAACCTTTTGTCAATCAAAAATGGACACATGAATGGTGCAGGGGAGGTGAACTGAAACTGAAAGATGAAAGATTGATAGTTGCAGTCCAGGACAGTGGATTATGGATTAGATGGATTACGATGAGTATTGAAAAAACTAGCACAACAGACATATGCTGATTCTGTAAGAATGAGCTGGAAACAGTGACTTACCTAATAGCAGGCTGTGATGTTATGATGGCAGAAAAACTTCTACAAAGAAAGGCACAACAAAGTAGCATGCCTCCTCCACTGGAAACTCTATAAACACAACATTACTGTCCCTGAAAAGCACTATGATCTAGACCCTAAGAGAATAACAGAGAATGAAGAGGTAAGAAACTAGATGCCAGGAAACCTGACATAGTGGTAAAGGAGAAGAATACCAGAACGGCATTGATAATAGAAGTGTCAGTACTGAGTGATTATTCTGTGAATCGCGTGAAGAGGCAAAAGATCCTCAAGTACCAAGAAATGTAGTCAGAGACCAAAAAAATGTGGCAGAAATATATGGAAATATTTCCTACTATATTGGGAACCATAGGCTTGATAAAGAAAAATTTCCAAGCACATCTTGACAAACTACCCATACTTGTTACATCTTACAAACTGCAGCAGGTGGCTCTCTTTGGCACGATGCAAGTATTACGGAGCATTAGCAGTAAATTTGAGAGACTGAGATCATACTCCACAAACCCTGGCTTAGAAGTGAGGTTTGCAACTGTCATAGTATGCACAAAACTAACCTATTTGGAGAAACTACCACAAGATACCATCAAAGACCAGAATGGTCCTCTCCAAAAGTAGGGCCATGGAAATGACACCACCTGGTAGATGCTGGAGTCCCCATGAAGACACCATAAGAAGACAACCAGCTACAGAGGGCTTACACTTTGCTACAGAGACGGACCCTGTTAGTATCCTCAACTTCAGAGAGACCCATTAAGGCACACTGAACACTCAGATGACTAGAGCTGTTCCACTCTTGAGGAAGCAGGCTGCCTATTGAAATTAATAATAAAATATACAGAAAAAAAATACAGAAAAAGAATCACCCATAATTTAGAAGAAAATCATGGCACGGAGATAAGATTAGCAACAGAGAAGGTGGACCTGGCCCCAACTTACAAGCCCCTTTCAGGGGGCCCTGTGGGGTTTCCTGCTCCTTTTTAGGCCCATCAAGCACTCACAAATCATGGGGAAATAGCACTGGATTCTTGGTTGCTGTCTCCTCAAGGATTCAAGGGAGTACTCTAATACTGCGTAGCATCGGACCCTTCTGGACTCAATCATGAAGACTCTGGACCATAGTGTTGGTCTGGAGAGTCACACCTGCTCCTCTTCAGACCCATGAAGTGCTCATTATCCATGTGAACCAACGTTGGATCCTGAGTGGCTCTCTGCTTGAGGAGTCAAGAGTGTACCCTCACTCACCGTTGGGTCCTTCTGGACTCAATCCAAAATTCTCTGTACCATAATGTGGGCTAGCAGAGTCAGGCATATCTACACTGCTGCGCCAGTCCACACACCTTGCCACCTCCGAAGGCATAAACTACTGGATTCTCTCAGTGCTGCACCAGCAGATATAACAAGTGATGGCATCACTGAAAATTGCTCAAGTTTGCCTCCACCTGCTGGCAAGAGAGCATAGCCCATTTATCTGGACTAGGATGATAAAGAACTGCTTTTACCACTTCTAATGCAAATGAGTTCTAAAGCTTAACTAAGGGCCCGATTCTGGGACGCGGGTTGCTGGGACGCATGTCCCAGTGGGACGTGCAGCCCCAGAAAGCGTCCGGGCCTGATTCCCCCTCCAGCTCTCCCCATAGGTCCTGAGCAGCAGGACAGGGAGAGCCAGCAAGGGGCGGGAGGGGGCAGGATCTGGGTGGAGTGGGGGTGAGCCTGCCTGGCGGGACAAACAGGGCCAATTCAGGTCACAGCCCTGTACATCCTGCCGGGTCAAAGGGGACATGCTGCTTATTCCACCTTGAAGGTGGAATAAGCAGCATCGACCTGGCGATTGGGCCCGGGGATTTCCCCAGGGCTGGGGCCAGGTGTGGGGAGGTCCCCGCTGCCCGATCCAGGCCCCAGCAGGCAAGCCATGGATCAGGCGGCAGGCTGAAGCCAAGGGAGTCAGGGGCGCTTGTGGGGAGGACGTTCCCACAGTCATCAGGCGCACACTGGACCATCCACGGGCCCGCTTCTGTGCACTGCGGGAATGTTTTGTTCCCGCTGTCCAGAATCGGGTCCTAACTGGCCTGTCTTCCTCGGGGATGCCCAAATGGCCCCCTCCCTGAATCAGGCTCCTTGAGTTGAGAGAAATACATTCTCCTATTTGTTTTAAATGTACTATTTTGTAGCTTCATGGCAGGGTTTTTTTTGAGTCTTTATTTATCGTTTACATGAAGAAAACATAATCAACTAACCCAAACCCATCCCCACCCAATCGCAAAGTCATGGCACAGCAAGTAATGCAACAATGTACCATAAGAAAATGAGGGAGAACTATTAATATACGAGTGAAGAAATTTCCATTTCACCTTACTATGCAAAATCTGCAAAGATTATATCATCAGCAATCTCAAATTTATGATACTAACATATCTAATTCCACCACTGATGCATATTGAGTTGCATATTGTATTTCCAATTATTAATCATCAGCTTAAGAGCAATACTTAACATGAAATCTAAGAGGAACTGTTTCTCTTTTGGCAAGGAAGGTATATCTACAAGAGATCTGAAAATCACAATATTAAACATTGACTCTGCTTCCAGTTTTAAGACACTTTAATCCATCCCCATACTTGGGTCCAAAAAATTCAAAGATTTGGGCAATCAAATAAAATATGAAAAAAGGTACCCACATCTATTTTACAGGACCAGTAGATATTACTTTGATCTGCTTTCTATTTTGCTAACATATCAGGATAAAGAAGGCCCTATGAGCCAAAAAGAAAAGGTACTTGTGACCTGGATTAGCCACTGTTGGAAACAGGATATTGGGCTTCATGGACCTTTGTCTGGCCCAGTAAGGCATTTCTTATGTTCTTATATTCTTATGAGTTAATGAACCCCAAAAAGTGCCCCATCATTTGCATGTCAAGGACTCACCGACTTCTTTTTCTCATACCTTTTTTGTTTCTAGACAATAGTGACCTCTTCTATGTCAAATTATAGCGGAATCCATCATCGCTCATACTCATCAGAAAGATCTTGTTGTTTATTAATTAAAATTATTTCTTTAGTTTTTATTTCTTGCTTGATTGCCATTAATTCTTGTTTCCTTTTCTAGCAACTCTTATGACATAGCTCCCCACCAAGCTCAAATTGTAGTGTCTTGAGGTTTGTTAATAGCTAAATAAGAAATTAGCAATAAAGGGAATTAAAATAAACAATATTCATCTATCTGGCACTTGATCAAGGTTGACATAAGAGCTGTAAAGACACTACTTGATTTTAGAAATAAGCTCAAAACCTACTCTTTCTAGAATAGTTTCAATCCAATTCTTAAACACGAGATAGAAAGCTATTCACTCAGGGGCAGACAAACTCTCTTCCCAACATGTAGGTCACCCCTATTTGTTCAGATATAAAAGATAGTTATGCTTATTTTGATTTTATCCTGTTATAAAGGGATCCACTATGTCTGCCATTTTGAATTTTGTCACTGTGTTTGCCCCCACCACTTCCTTCGGGAGGGCATTCCAAGCATCCACCACCCTTTCAGTGAAAAAGTATTTCCTTACATTGCCTTTCAGTTTACCCACTTGCAGCTTTCTGTTATGCCCTCTAGTTTTACAGCTTCCCCGTCTTTGGAAGAGGTTTGTTTGTCCATTAATACTCTTTAAATATTTAAAGGTCTGAATCATATCTCCCCTGTCCCTCCTCTCCTCCAGAGTATACATATTTAGGTCTTCAAGTCTCTTCTCATAAGTCTTATGATGCAGGCTCCAAATCATTTTGGTCACCTTCCTCTGAACCACTTCCAGTCTTCTTATATCCTTTGCGAGATACGGTCTCCAAAACTGAACACAATATTCCACGTGAGGCCTCAACAGTGACTTGTACAGTGGCATTAGTACCTCTTCCTTTCTGCTAGTAATTCTTTTCTGTATGCAAACCAGCATCCTTCTGGCTTTTGCCACCGCCATGTCACACTGTTTCGCCACCTTGAGATCATCAGAAACAATCACACCAAGGTCTTTCTCCTGGTCCATGAACATCAATCTCTCGCCCCCATCGCATACAGTTCCCTTGGATTTCTGCTTCCCAAGTGCATGACATTGCGCTTCTTCACATTAAATCTTAACTGCCAAGCATTAGACCATTCTTCCAGCTTTTGTAGATCTTTCCTTATGCTCTCCACTCCCTGAGGGGAGTCCACTCTGTTGCAAATTTTGGTGTCATCTGCAAAAAGACAGACTTTTCCATTCAACCCTTCGACAATATCACTTATGAATATATTGAACAGTACCAGATCCAAGACCGAACCTTGGGGCATACCGCTAATCCCCTTCCTTTCATCTGAGTGGGTTCAGTTTCCCATCACCCGCTGTTGTCTGTCAGTCAACCAATTTCTGATCCAGTTCACCATCTTGGGATCCATTCCCAAGCTGTTGAGTTTATTGATTTTATTTATTGATTTTATTGTTTTTCTATACCACACTATTTATCAATGTGGTTCACAAGTAACAAAAGTTGAACAATGTAGAACAGTCAAACATTGAACTTACAATGAACAGGGAAATTTAACATGGTGAACAGGTGAACTATGTACACTATTTACAGATTAGTATAGGGTGACATGGGGTATTTGGCAATATGTATGAGATACAGTTATGTACATCTACAAATTTGTATTGTTGATTGGGGGTTGTTGGGGGCAAGGTTGTCTGGGGTTTAGGTGCCCTGATGGTAGTGCGAGAGAAGTTACTCTGTGAGGGCTGCTATGGGTGGGGGTAGGGGGGCTAGGTGATGTTGTCAAAACTGGAGAGGTGTAGGAGGAGAGGTGATGTTTGGGGGAGGCTAGGTGATGTTGTCAGAGTTGGAGAAGTGTTGCAGGAAGAGGTGATGTTTGAGTGCCTTCCTGAACTGGGGGAGGTTGGTTATGGTGTGGAGTTCTGGTGGGAGGGCGTTCCAGCAAGCGGGTGCATAAAGTGCAAAGGCAAAATTGATAATTATAAGCCTCCTATGAAGAACAGTATCAAAGGGTTTGCTGAAATCCAGGTAGATCATATCCATCGCATGCCCTTGATCTAGTTCTCTGGTCACCCAGTCAAAGAACTCAATCAGATTTGTTTGGCAAGATTGTCCTTTGGTTAAACCATGTTGCCTCAGATCATGCAACCTGTTGGTTTCGAGGAAGTCCACTATTTGTTCTTTCAGAAGCGCCTCCATTACTTTTCCCACCTCAGAGGTAAGGCTTACTGGCCTGTAGTTTGTCACTTCTTCCCTATTACCACTTTTGTGGAGAGGTACCACATCAGCCCTTCTCCAGTCCCTTGGAACTTTTCCTCTCTCCAAGGATCTATTAAAAACATCCTTTAAAGGCCCTGCAAGAACTTCTCTGAGCTCTTTCAGTATCCTGGGGTGTATCCCATTTCCATAGATTTGTCCACTTTCAGTTTTGCAAGCTGTTCTAACACATCATCTTTTGTGAATGGTGTGGTATCTACTTCATGCCCATTTGAATATTTGTCAATCACAGGTGGTCCTTCTCCAGGATTTTCTCTAGTGAAAACAGAGTAGAAGTATTTGTTTAGCATTGTCACTCTTTCAATGTCACTTTCCACGAATCCATTCCCAGTACTTTTGAGTCCTGCAATTCCATCTCTGATTTTCCTCCTCTCCCGAATATACCTAAAAAAATTCTTGTCACCACACTTCACATCTTTAGCCATCTTTTCTTCTGCCTTTGATTTTGCTATCAATAATTTTCATTTTGTCTCTTAATTTGATCTTGTATTCTTTTCTGTGATCCTCTGTTCACGAGCTTCTGAATTTTGTGAAAGCTGTGTTTTTTGCCTTTATTTGTGCAGCCATTTCTTTGGAGAACCAAATAGGTTTCCTTTTCCTCTTGTTTTTATTTACTTTCCTTACATATGTATCTGTTGCACCTTTTATTGCTTTCTTTAGTTTAGCCCATTGCAATTCCACTTCCCTTAAACCCTCCCACCCTACCATCTCCTCCTTCAGGTACTTGGCCATTTTACTAAAGTCATTTTTTGAAGTCTAAGACTTTGAGTTTGCTGTGATTGGATTCCACCTTGGCTTTAATCTCAAACCACACCATGGGCACCCACCTGGATATTCGACACGTTATCTCCGTAGGTGAGCACTAAATCCAGCACGGAGCTCTCCCTGGTCAGTTCCATCACCATTTGTTTAAGTAACGCATCTTGGAAGGCATACACAATTTTTTACTTCTTTCCAAATTTGCAGGTTAAAGTCACCCAATATGATTACTTCCCCCTTCATGGCTATTTTTGCAATATCAACAATCAACTTGCTATCTGTTTCTTCAGTTTGAGTTGGAAACCTGTAGACCACACCAGTATGAATGATAGTGCTATCTCCTCTCTCCAACACAATCCACAGTGCTTCTTCTTTTCCCCACGTCCCCTGCATTTCAGCAGCTTTAATATTACTTTTGACATAAAGGGCTACTCCTCCTCCTTTTCTACCCTCTCTATCTCTTCTAAATAGATTGCAGCCAGCTATGGCAATATCCCATTCATGTGACTCGTTAAATCATGTTTCTGTAATGGCCACAATGTCCAAGTCCAAGTCCATTTCCACCATTAGGACTTCCAGATCAGGAACTTTGTTGGCTAGGCTTCGTGCGTTTGTACACATTGCTTTCCAGCATTTGTTGAATAGCTTGCCTGCCTTTTGCATGGGTTTTTTTCTACACGCCCTTTCATAAAAAATTATGTTTCTAGCATTTTAAATAAATGATGCGAATAATAAATGAGGAACATTCTAGGCAGACTTCTTAATTAGTTAATAAGCCCATTTGTCTACAAGAATACAGAAACAAATGAGAGTCAATGACAACTGACCTACAGTAGCATATAAAAAGCATTTCAGATTTTCAAGATGTAGTGTAGCACAAACCCCAGTAGAATATAAGCAGAAATAATAAGTAGCCTGAGAGAGAAATATTATAAAACTAAAATGAAATATACTTAATGAGATTTTGAACATCAAACTATAAATATCAAAGATAGTCCAAAATCTGTCCATAAACATATCAATGTGAATCAGCATATTTTCTAAATGCCAGAACCGTCATTTAAATATAATACATATATTCAGTGCCACTATGCAGATCACAAGTGGTGCTGAATATATCTGAATATATATAGGGGCATTAAGCGTCACTACTATATGGACAGTAGTGATATTCAGTCTACTAACCATATAGCTATTGAGATAAATTTAGGAAAGCCTTTTTTTTCTGGCCTAAATTAAATAGCTATATGGATAGCAGACTGAAGATCACGCCAAGTATGCAGTTGATGAGATGTCCTTACTCTGCCCTGAAACTATCCAAAGCAGTCTGTGAAATTGTTCAACAGGAGTATCCATAGAATGCTGCCAAAAATTAACCTATAGAGCACTTGTCAATGCCTCAGATATCGCTATAAGGAAAAATGATCTTAAACAGTGACCTGAGCATTCATTCAAAAGTAGGATATGAAGAAGAGTAATTCATTTAAAAATAAAAGGGGGAGGGAGGGTATTCAAAAGCATTTACATGGTATGCAGACCTACAAACTGTGTAAATGCTGCTCTGTCGGATATTCAGTGGCATTACCTCGGTTATTGCGTCACAGGCCTTACTTCAGCCACAGAAGATATCCGGGTAGCGGCTGAGTATCAATGCTGCCTGGTTAGCTTATGGGTTCTGCAGCCAACTAGGACATTCAAAGCTGGTGGCTGGGTATGAACGTATTATTGAGCATCCGGTTTAAAGTTCAGCGCCGGTGGCTAGCCGCATTAGCAGTTCTAGTCATGAGCGCTGACTATCGGGCCTGAAGGTTTTATTGTATATATGTATAATGTAGACATTTTCACAGAAAAATAAGCATTTAAGAAAAGGGAAGAGAAGAAAAATAGTGAGAAAATGACGAGGATAGGAGCTGGGATGGTGAAAGAGCAAGACAATTTTGTCCAGTCAGTTGTAGCATCACAACATCAACACAAGCTAATGAAGATGGGATTGCAGAGGTCCACAACAGTCCTATCTGTATAGTGACAGGGTGGTTCTATGCTGGAGTGGTGGCAAACTCACAAATTATCTGGATAATGGTATTTATTCAGTGCAACATAACTTAGGACAGCAAAAAGGTCCTCCTGCATGTTATTTAAAAACGCTGAGTAATTTTGTGTCATCTACAAATGTGATGCACCACGAATGCTCACATTCCATCCCCAACCTGCCCAGTCTAGACCCAGTTACGCACTCTCCTTACCATAAACTAAACCCCATACTAATGGTTAGCGTGCTTTGGAAAACATGTCCCTAAATTTTATAACAAAACTCCTGAAATTTGTGTCCAGTTTACTCAAACAATGGTCTAGTACCAGAGTTTATCAAACGTCAAAATTCTGCCAAACTCTAAAGTGCAAGCAGGCTCTTACTACTTATAATCCAGACACAGTATTTGAAATGTTTTTATAATGCATGTTCATAGCAAACATATGTATGAAAAAATATATGAATAAGGGACTATCAATTTCTGAAATAGTCTA
This sequence comes from Ichthyophis bannanicus, assembly GCA_033557465.1. Lineage (NCBI taxonomy): Eukaryota > Metazoa > Chordata > Amphibia > Gymnophiona > Ichthyophiidae > Ichthyophis > Ichthyophis bannanicus. The sequence continues at coordinate 1,177,439,577 of CM066033.1, read as the reverse complement.
TATTGTTTCACAGACCTTCACTCCTTATCCCATTAAAACTTATCTGAAAACATGTCCAACTTATCTGAAAACATAGTCCAAATTTAATTCTGACATGAATTCATGTTTGAAGAGATATACAGTACATCCCGATAACCTCTCTACTTCAGAGAATCACTTATGGTCACAGCGAGTTCATTTCATTAAATGCTGTGAAACAAAAGTGGTGTCAATCTATCTTTAAACAAGTCACATGACACTCCCATCCAATCACAATGTTCCCTGATTACAATAATGATGTCCACTCAATCTCATTATTTAATCCAACTGGATGCACCATATTCAATCTGAAAATCCTCCCTGTTCATTCTAATTCAAATATTGTTCTCTCTTACCTCGTCTCCAATCTAGTGTAATTTTTTCAATTATTCTCCAGAGTATATCTCCTGCTGTATGGTCCAGCATTTCAAAATGCAGAACAATCGGGACTGACAATACTTTGTTCTTAATTCTTCTTACATGTTCACTTAAATTTAACCCTTTTTCGTCCACATAATTGTTTTGTAACTGAATTTTTTTTTCTGTTTTTTTTATTAAGATTTGAGCTAAATGATGCAGAATATAACATTTTTTTAAAACAATTGTATTTCTAAGAAACAATATTTACTGTTGCCATATGGCAACTAAGGTCCTGAATGGCTGAAAATTAAAAACAGTCTTGGCATCAGTTTCATTTACTGCTGGGTGTGATAGTTTAAATAACAGTTTTTTTCAGATGTCACGCACAGATACACATCACATTTCGCACACAGTGTGCGGAATTTTTGGAAATATAGAATCCGGTGCAAAATTTGGAGGAAAATTTTAAGGTTGCCATATGGCAACAACAGCCATGAACGAGTTAACTTAACTATGTGCATAATTCACCCAAAGTATTGATGGCCCCAATGGTTCTGCATTTTGAAAGTATAGGTCATTCTCTGCCCATAACCTGCTTATTTCTGCCTCCCCCCCCCATCTCCAAAAAAAAAGGGATCAATCATTTATAGTGTTCCTGGAATTTAGTAACAAAGGAACAGCAAAACTAGCACTCAACTTTTTTCTAGCTCTGGGTTGTAATATTGAGAATCCTTTGATTTCAATATTCTTACAGCACAATAGAAAGCAAAACAAGTTGACTATAGCCCACTTTGTTATTTAATTTGGTTTAGACCTAGAAGAAATAAAATGAGAATAAAAACCGGTAAGAGGATGTTGCTGGATTGCTGTGAATAAAGTCAGTTCTATTATGTGCAGGTATCATTTAAGGTAGGTACCAATTGAGATAAAGCAAGAGATTACTGGTTATAGTACTGTTGAGAAAGTAAAGCAAGCAAGAAGCCACAGGCAAAGAAGTAAAACAGAGACGTGTGTATTTTTTCAGTATTTCACTTGGGTAGAATCAAGCTGTGCGTCTGTTTAGTAATCAGTCTCTCCTTATTCACCCTCTACCCCGAGGATGACGTTTCCATTCATTTGCTTAATTTCTTGGCATTTCTCCCGCTGGTTGCCAGGAAACAGAACAGTACAGGTAAAACCAGCATAAGGCACCTGCTTTTTTATACTTCTGTTTCCTATTTTTAAAAGTCACTATATTTACAATGTCATTAAATAGATTTCTCTGACTAAATGCATGCACTCTGTATAAATTTTGTATAGACTGCACAAGCTGCCTGTCTAGACTTGGAAATTCTGAATAACTTATAGACACCTTCAAAATGAAATTAAGCATCTGCTTCCTCTTTGGTATAAACTATAATAAACAGATACAGTATGTAAATAATATACTCAGCCTTTCCTTTTCTCTGTGTTTCTCTCTCTCTCTCCAGTATATTTTTATCTTTGTGTTTTCCCAATTCAGGAATTGCTTGCCTATATACTGTAGTGTGAAGTGACTTCACAAACAGAGTCTACCTTTGAAAACCTGTAAAACAATTTGATAGGTTCTCAGCCCCTAATGTTAAGGCATTTTGAGGGTAATATTATAACCTCTTAGGAAATTTCAGCATCTTGGTATTGTGTATATCCAAGGCCTATTTTATAAAATGAAGCACATGTGTACTTCAAATATTTATTTCTTTTATTTTGTGACATTTATAAACCACACTCTCGAACAAACCGCTCTGTGTGATGTGCAAAACAATGCATAAAAATAAAGAAAACCCATCAAGAAACACCCCAACTCCCATCCCATAGGGGCATAAGTGGTCTAAAAACACAGACTAGTTGCGAGCGGTTATGCAGGTATGTGTGTAAGTTATAGTATATTACAACTTATACAAAGAAATTTACACATCCAAACTCCTCCCCTGTGCATGCCCTCACTGAAAGTATGCACTATCGGTCTTATATGCACACGTACAGAATAGCTGCCACCTAAAATACACATGTAAATGCCCATTTAATCCTTTGCCACTGCCTTGTTGCACTGTTTTGCCACCTTGAGATCCTCAGAAATAATCACACCAAGGTCTTTCTCCTGATCCATGCACACCAACCTCTCGCCCGCTATCGCGTACATTTCCCTTGGATTTCTGCTTCCCAAGTGCATGACACTGCACGTCTTTGCATTAAATCTTAACTGCCAAGCATTAGACCATTCTTCCAGCTTTTGTAGATCTTTCCTCATGTTATCCACTTCCTCAGGGGAGTCCACTCTGTTGCAAATTTTCATGTCATCTGCAAAAAGACAAACTTTTCCATGCAGTCCTTCCGCAAAATCACTCACAAATACATTGAACAGTGCCGGGCCCAGGACCGAACCCTGAGGCACCCTGCTAATCGTACTCCTTTCATCCGAGTGAGCTCCATTTACCATCACCTTCTGTCGGCTGTCAGTCAACCAATTTCTGATCCAGTTCACCACCTTGGGACCCATCCCCAAACTACTGAGTTTATTGTTAAGCCTCCTATGAGGAACAGTATCATGCAATTTGAATCCTTGGATCATGCCCATCTCCGCGACATACCTGCGAATGGCCACACCCCCCCTGTAAAACATGCAACTCCTAAGTTGCTGTGCTCGCTGACATTAATGTGAGGGTGCAAACTACACATGAAAGCTGATGTAACATATATGTGGATGCAAGATAGACCATATCAATCAGTCTCTGGCTTGCCCATAACACTGCAAAGTTATCTCAGCGCACTGTAAGCTGGTATAAAAGCAAGTAGAGAGTGATCTGTTTGTCACAAGATGCATTGCAGCACAAAATACATGGAGGTAGGAAACCTTCCTAGTTATGCATGTTTTGGACATCTCTGGAACATGTCTCTACAGTGGTTAAGTAATGACCAGAACAAAGTAGAACAGGTCCTCCATAGCTAGATGTCCAAACATATCCCTATCACTATAAGGAGCCTTCGGAATGAGAGCATTCAGCAGTGCAAACACCACAAAGACATGCCCAGAGACACCATCGCCACTTCCTACACATATGAACGTTTGTAGAGTCTGATAATGGTGCACTTGGGAGGTATTAGTGTTGCTTGCACTGTTGAATGGCCTCATTCCAGAGTCCCTTATTAGTGACATGGATATGTTCGGACAGTTAGCTATGGTGGACTTTGTCTGAGTCCTTCTGCCTGATCACACTGGCATCTGGTGAAGTTGCAGTCATCCCTATGATTGAGGTACAGGCCAACCATTCATGTCCCCTCACAGATTAGTGGATGAGCACACTAGATCCTCACCTGCAACACTCATACCCCACACTCTCACACACTGTCACTTATGGTCTCAAACAATGCCTTGCACCTATCAACCACAGCTGTTATAACATTAGAGCATGGGAACCCAGTACTCCATCACCTGTCACATTGTTTTGGTCATGGGAAATGTTGGGGAACCCTGGATCTGTTCCCTTTGCACATGCAGCAGAATAAACACGAGTGCACTTCTTCATAATTCTATGGGGGTGGTTCTTATTGTTTCCTTACCGTACAACCTTCCCTCACCTCAGCTTTCTGTTTGTGAAACTGCATCTGGTGTTGTACCTGACTAGACACACCGGTGCACAACATTCTTGTTACAGCCATTCTGCTATAAGGGATACGTTGCAGAGCAGAGCAGAATATCTTCTAATTCCCTTATTCCATATTTCTGCAGGACTAACTCGGATGTACGCAGGTAACCGTGCCGACATACACAGGCCTTTCTGGGATACACTTTATACATCTCCATAGCTGGTCATGCCCCCATTCCTTCCCCTCTTGCCCACATTCTGAGATCCCCGTGCTAGTGCCGTGTACGTGCAGGGCCGCATTGTATCAGCAAACAGATCTAGACATTTTCACGAGATAAACGTCTATCCCTCATGTCCAACCGGCTTAGTCATGTTCTGGAATGATCCCCATAATGCATAAAATACTACCATAATATCCTCAAAAATAAATATCAACAATTCAAAATATTCCAATAGAACCATGTTTGAAACTTAAAAATAACAAAGAGTAAACTGACATCATACAAATTGATATTTATGTAAAAGAATAAAAGTATAAAAGAAGGAAACTTCTTAGAAAGTAAGTCAACCCTTCAATGCAGGAATCCTTATTAACACATCTGGAGTCCAGAAAGAAGCTAAACCCAATTGTAATTCTAAAAGGCATTTAAACATATTAAAACAGCGATGAAGGCATTTTAAAAGGATTTAGATAAAAGCCGGACCTTCCCAGTTGAATAAAACCAAAATAGAATACAGAGAAATAGAAAAGTGAAACCATAAGAAAGAATAAGCACTAAAAAATGAAACAAATAAAAAATGGGGATAAAGGTGGAGCCCATCAAGATACATAATGTAATGTAAAAGAACAACAAGAGTCTGATATTGCCCATATGGTGACCTCCAATTTTCAATGCAACTGTCTGGGCGAAGCAGTGTTACTTAGATCGGGTAGCCATTCCGACTAATGCATGATGTGTGTAAAAAAATAGTCGCAGGAAATTGACATTGCAGACCTCATGATGGCTGAAAATAATGCATACATTTAAGATTCTAACTTAGGAGCTCAGCTTTTTTTGAATATAGGGCCTGCAATATTAATTAATGGAAACAAATTGTCCTGTTTGCTGCTCCCCCCTATTTGCTCATACAGGGCAAAGATACAGGATTTGCTAAAGTTGCAGCTGATCTCAAAATCCATCTGTCAACTAGATTGGTAGTTCCTGTCTGCACAGCACTATATACACCTCGTAGCACTATATACATGTTTAGTAGTAGTAGTAGTAGGTCTGCTGGATTAGCAAGAAAAAAAAAATTAACTATCAATATACTAAAGCAGTTTTTATCAAGCTAGTAATTCTTAGCCATATTGGTTTCCAGAATATCTGCAATGACTATGCATAAAATAAAGCACAGTTACTTACCTGTAACAGGTGATCTCTGGGAACAGCAGGAATGAGTCCTCACATATGGGTACGTCGGAACCGACGGAGCCTGCATGGGAAAGCTCCCCAGCTTCCCAGAAAGGAAAGCTTTTGGGGCCTCCCACAGCGCATGCGCGCTGCCTTCCCGCCTTTCTGACCAACTCTCCTCAGTTCGAGTTTAAAGCTGAGACAATAGAGAGAGGAAAGGAAAGAGAGAGAGAGATACAACTCCCAGGGGAGGTGGGTGGGTTGTGAGGACTAATTCGTGCTGTTCCCAGAGATCACCTGTTACAGGTAAGTAACTGTGCTATCTCCAGGAATAAGCAGGAATGAGTCCTCACATATGGGGACTCCCTAGCTAAGATGCCGGGGAGATCCCCCTCCAAGGGTTCCTCATCTTCCTATGGATCTCAGGCATCCATTCAGGGAAGGTGGGCAGGAGTTGTTTAAGAATGGAACAGGTGTCTGAGGACAGCCTGACCAAACAAGGCATCCGGCGGGAGTCCTTGTCCAAGCAGTAATGGGCTGTGAAGGTATGAACCGAGGCCCAGGTGGCTGCTCGACAGATCTGATCGATGGATACAGAATGAAGATGAGCCATAGATGTGGCCATGGCTCTCACATTGAGAGCTGTGACATGGCCTTCCAGAGAAAGGTTCTTACTCTGGTAAGCAAAAGAAATACACTGAGCAATCCAATTGGACAGTGTTGTTTTTGAGACTGGAAGTCCTAAATGAGAAGGATCAAAAGCAACAAAAAGTTGAGAAGACTTTCGATGTTGCTGTGTCCTGTGGATGTAAAAGGCAAGAGCTCTTTTACAATCTAACATATGTAGGTTCCTCTCTGCACTGGATGCATGAGGAGCTGGAAAAAAGACAGGTAGATATACCTCTTGATTAAGATGAAAAGGTGAGGCCACTTTAGACATAAAGTGAGGATTTGTCCTAAGGACTACCTTATCATGATGGAACCTTGTATAAGGTGGATTAGCCACTAAAGCCTGCAGTTCACTGATGCGGCGAGCAGAAGTGATTGCAATAAGGAAAATGACTTTCCAGGAAAGAAATTTCAAGGAGGTAGTGGCTAAGGGTTCAAAGGGTGGCTTCATAAGCTGACCAAGAACCACGTTTAAGTCCCATGCCACCGGAGGAGGCCGAATGGGAGGTTTAGTTAAAGTTAGACCTCTCATAAATCTTGCAATAAGAGGATGAGAGGAAACAGGTTGTCCATTGATAGGCTGAAGAGATGCTGCAATAGCACTCAAATGGACCCTTACAGAATTTGTTTTAAGTCCTGCATTGGAAAGATGCAGGAGATATTCGAGTAAAGAATTCAAAGGTAGTGCTAGAGGGTTAAGACCCTTTTCAGCACACCAAATGGAAAATCTTTTCCATTTAAAAGCATAAGAACGCCTGGTGGAAGGTTTCCTAGAGGCATGGAGGATATCCTTCACCTGTTGAGAAAGATTGAAGTCTTGAAGGTCTAGGCCTTCAGCAACCAAGCTCTGAGGTGAAGGGACTTGGGGTTTGGGTACCACAAAGTCCCCTCCTCTTGAGACAGAAGGTCTGGAGCAGCTCCCAGATCCAGGGAGGGTGCCTGGGAGAGATGCAGAAGTAGAGGGTACCACACTTGGCGTGGCCAGCGTGGAGCTATGAGGATCATAGATCCTTGATCCCTCTGAAGTTTGAATAGAGTCTTGGGAATCAAGGGAATGGGTGGAAAGGCATACAGGAAGGCCTGACCCCAATGAAGGAGGAAGGCATCCTTGGCCTGAGCTCCCTGACACGGAATTCTGGAACAGAACCGGGGAAGTTTGGCATTGCACGGACTTGCAAACAGGTCTATGTCCGGGGTTCCCAATTTCTGAAAGATTCTGAGTACCTGTTCCATGTGCAGGGACCATTCGTGTGGAAGCAGAACTCGACTGAGTCTGTCTGCCCAAGAGTTTTGGATTCCTGGGAGGTATACTGCCAGGAGATGGATTTGATGCTCTCTGGCAAAGGCCCACAATTTTAGAGCTTCGTTGCAAAGCGACAGAGAGCCAGTCCCTCCTTGTTTGTTTCTGTAGAACATGGCTACTTGATTGTCGGTATGAACAAGGACTGTAATGTTGATGAGGAGGGTATGAAAGACCTTGAGAGCAAGGAAAATTGCTCACAGCTCCAAAAGGTTGATATGAAGGGTGGTCTCCTGTGGAGACCAAGTGCCCTGAGTGGAGAGGTCTTCGAGATGAGCTCCCCAACCTGTTTTGGAGGCATCTGTAGTGAGAGTTGCTTGGGGTAACAAAGGTTGGAAAGGGGCCCCCAACAACAGATTTTGAGTGGATATCCACCATTGGAGAGACCAAAAAAGACGTTTTGAGGTTGCTATTTGGTCTGAGAGAGCTCCTGATGCTTGGGTCCACTGGGTGGACAAAGTCCATTGAGCTGCTCTCATATGTAGGCGAGCATAAGGCACCACATGAACTGTGGATGCCATGTGGCCTAGCAGTTGTAGCATCTCCCTGGCAGTCAAGTGGCTTCTGGACTGAATTTGAGAGGCCAAGTGCACTAGACGGTGGCAACGGGCCTGAGGAAGATAGGCCCTTGCAGTGGTGGTATCTAGCCAGGCCCCTATGAATTCTAGGGACTGAGTAGGGGTGAGTTGAGACTTTGGCAGATTGATGACGAGTCCCAGATACTGCAGTATGCGTCTGGTGTGGTCCAGGGAAGTCTGAGCCTCGGACTGAGATGGAGCTCGGATGAGCCAGTCGTCCAGTTATGGGAAGACAAATATTCCCAGAGTGCGTAGAAATGCAGCCACTATTGACATGCATTTGGTGAACACTCTTGGAGCAGAGGCTAGACCGAAGGGGAGTACTCTGTATTGGAAATGTTTTCCATGGAACAGAAATCGTAGAAATTTTCTGTGGGATGGATGGATGAGTATATGTGTGTACGCATCCTTTAGATCTAGAGAACAAAGCCAATCCTGACTCTGTAGGTATGGAAGGAGAGTACCTAAAGAGAGCATCTTGAATTTCTCCTTGTATAGAAATTTGTTCAATTCTCTCAGATCTAGAATGGGTCTGTGCCCTCCTGTTTTCTTGGGGATGAGAAAATAAGGGGAGTAAAACCCAGACCCCTGTTGAAGAGGAACCTCTTCTATTGCCCTTTGGGCAAGAAGGGTGGTCACCTCCTGACCCAACAGGTACAGGAGAGATGGGGGAGAATTGAATTGTCAGGCACAAAGAGAGCAGGAGGCTCTTGCTGGTCCAACAGGAAACAAGGAGGCAAGAGAATGGATGACTACGAGTGCCTTTATTGTTGCTCCCCTACGCGTTACGGCCGAAGCCTTCCTCAGGGGGATACACTTAAAAATTAAAATATAAAAAAATATAAAAAAATATAAAAATAAAAATACATAGATAAACAAATTACAATAAATTGAAACATGCCAGGCATGTGACATAGGTAAACATCAATAAAAATACCATAATAAAAACATATTAAAAACATGAAATATAGGTAAAATAATCCTATGAGATATAAATATGAATATGAATGAAAGTAAACAAAAAAATATTAGATAATAACAAATAGAGACATAATATAAATAAATATATAAAAATATGTAAATATAACAATATAAATCAAGATAAAAACTCCATAAATCAAAACACATGTGGATCAATAAAAACAAACTAAAAACATAAAAACATGAATTAGAAACACAGGGCAGATGGTGGACACTAACTTGAAAAATAATTGAAAAATACCAATACAAAAATGTAAGAGAGGTACTTACAAGGCACTGCAGATATGAGGATTCATAAAATGGTACCTATTATAATACTGACATTAATAAAACAATGAAGTAAAAAATGGGAGAAAATAAGAAATTATATAATAATAATAAAGAGTACAGAACAATGTTGTACAGAAAAACATGATACTAAAACTGAACTAAGTGAAAAAACAAAATTAGAGATAAAGGAAATCTAAAAGAGTAACATACAATAAAATTTGTTAAAATTAGTGATGTTGAAGATACCAAATTTGTGAACAATATATTGTTTGAAAATAATACCTGTACTTGGTCAATTGTGATGAACAACGCTGTATATCAAAAGCAAAACACTGTTAATAATGTCATGACAGGCTGTAAAATGAATATTAAAACTATTTTATAATGGCACACTAGTCTTATTGTGTATAGTAAGACATACTTATATGAAATGTTACCTAAAGTAAGTCCTCCCAACAGGATATCATGCACCAAAAACTTACTATATGAATGCTGCGTTTAAAACATGTGTGAACAGATTGGTGGTAAAAACGTATGCAATATTGCATAAAATAAGATAAAAAGGAGGATAAAAAGGAGTGTGTATATATCTGGACAAAAAAACTTGTAGTACTACGAGTGCATAAAAGTAAAATGAAGACATAAAAACCGTTGTAAATGCGCGCCAAAATAATTTGCATATTATTCAGATGATTGTTAACACCATCCAAACCAGCTAAAAAAATGAAAAAGAAAAAAGCCCGCTGAAGTGTGTAATTGATAACTAAACTCCACATAAATAAAAGTATGAACTATCATGCTCATAATAAAAACAGGAGTGAAACGGCTGTAGAGAAGCCCGTGTCAAACCGCCGTGCCAAAACATTTACATGAGTAAAAACCTTTGCATAAGTAAAAACTAAGTCTGACGAACACGGTGTAAAATCGGTAGTGGGAGTGAAGTAGGTAAGTGACTACTACAGTGAATAAAATGATGTATAGCTGCAAACCTTACCTGTACGTGGAAAAACCGCAATCTCAGAACAAAAGTGTAGTCAAGGCTTTTAGAGAATAACCGAGCTAGGCTTGGGGTTTTAAATTCTTAATGGGGCGTGGTTATTCTTATGACGTGTTTGTGCAAGGTTAGGGTGTCAAACAAACTTGAAGTGCAACCAAACATTTATATTATGAACAACGTGCAGTTGTTATGAAACAGTTACTGCATAGTGCAATTAAAAATGTAATTGTACAACGATTTATGTAGTGTTGTGTAAAACTTAGAAGGAGATAGAAGCAAGAAATAAAAAGATATATGAAGAGTGTAGATATGATTGTAAAAACTACGGACTAAAAATGAAGCGCCTCAATGATATATCTAAGAAGATACTATATACAACGGGTAGTACTAAAATATCTATAAAAACCTCAATGCTCGAAAATAATGATATAGCTGCAAACCTTACCTATACGTGGAAAAACCGCAGTCTCAAAACGAAAGTGTAGTCAAGGCTTTTAGGGAAATACCGAGCTGGCTTGGGGTTTTAAATACTTAAGGGGGCGTGGTTATTCTTATGACGTGTTTGTGCAAGGTTAGGGTGTCAAGCAAAAATGAAGTGCAACCAACTAAGTGTATTATGAACAGCGTGCAATTGTTATGAAGCAGTTACTCCATAGTGCAATTAAAATCTAATTGTACAACGATTTATGTAGTATTGTGTAAAACTTAAAAAGGAGATAGAGTCAAGAATTAAAAAGATATATAAAGAGCGTAGAAACAAATCATGTGTATATGATTATAAAAACTACGGACTAAAAAAGAAGCGCCTCACTGATATATCTAAGAGGATACTATATACCACGGGTAGTACTAAAATATCTAAAAACCTCAATACTCAAAAATGATGATATAGAAAGTCACCTCTGCTACATGTTGCAGTGTGGGGCTTGAGAAACACTATGTATTTTAAAATAAATATGAAACCAAGAATAAAACTCATGATCACAACATATATAAAATTGCATGATGATGAGGAAACACCGTATAAAAATATTATAAAAAAACCGAGGTAGCCCAAAACTAATAACCATATAGTCATATAAAAAAAATATAAGTAGTTAAAATAAAATAAAAACATAGGATAAAAAAGTGAAAGGGGTCATTATTATCGTGTCAGTCTGTGTGATAAGACCAACCGATGAGTAATAATAGATTGTGTATCCTAGTAAGAAAATTGTAAATTATTATGATAAAAATACAGACAAGTCCACTTCTTGATTAAGACCATTAGGTATCAAACTGTTAAATTCATAAATGAATCTTTGTTCCAATCTCAAAAGTACCTAAGTACCTCAAAAGTTTGCAGCTATACATCATTTTATTCACTGTAGTAGTCACTTACCTACTTCACTCCCACTACCGATTTTACACCGTGTTCGTCAGACTTAGTTTTTACTTATGCAAAGGTTTTTACTCATGTAAATGTTTTGGCACGGCGGTTTGACACGGGCTTCTCTACAGCCGTTTCACTCCTGTTTTTATTATGAGCATGATAGTTCATACTTTTATTTATGTGGAGTTTAGTTATCAATTACACACTTCAGCGGGCTTTTTCTTTTTCATTTTTTTAGCTGGTTTGGATGGTGTTAACAATCATCTGAATAATATGCAAATTATTTTGGCGCGCATTTACAACGGTTTTTTTATGTCTTCATTTTACTTTTATGCACTCGTAGTACTACAAGTTTTTTGTCCAGATATATACACACTCCTTTTTATCCTCCTTTTTATCTTATTTTATGCAATATTGCATACGTTTTTACCACCAATCTGTTCACACATGTTTTAAACGCAGCATTCATATAAGTAAGTTTTTGGTGCATGATATCCTGTTGGGAGGACTTACTTTAGGTAACATTTCATATAAGTATGTCTTACTATACACAATAAGACTAGTGTGCCATTATAAAATAGTTTTTAATATTCATTTTACAGCCTGTCATGACATTATTAACAGTGTTTTGCTTTTGATATACAGCGTTGTTCATCACAATTGACCAAGTACAGGTATTATTTTCAAACAATATATTGTTCACAAATTTGGTATCTTCAACATCACTAATTTTAACAAATTTTATTGTAAGTTACTCTTTTTAGATTTCCTTTATCTCTAATTTTGTTTTTTCACTTAGTTCAGTTTTAGTATCATGTTTTACTGTACAACATTGTTCTGTACTCTTTATTATTATTATATAATTTCTTATTTTCTCCCATTTTTTACTTCATTGTTTATTAATGTCAGTATTATAATAGGTACCATTTTATGAATCCTCATATCTGCAGTGCCTTGTAAGTACCTCTCTTACATTTTTTATTGGTATTTTTCAATTATTTTTCAAGTTAGTGTCCACCATCTGCCCTGTGTTTCTAATTCATGTTTTTATGTTTTTAGTTTGTGTTTCTTGATCCACATGTTTTTTGATTTATGGAGTTTTATCTTTATTTATATTGTTATATTTACATATTTTTATATATTTTTTATATTATGTCTCTATTTGTTATTATCTAATATTTTTTGTTTACTTTCATTCATATTCATATTTATATCTCATAGGATTATTTTACCTATATTTCATGTTTTTAATATGTTTTTATTATGGTATTTTTATTGATGTTTACCTATGTCACATGCCTGGCATGTTTCAATTTATTGTAATTTGTTTATCTATGTATTTTTATTTTTATATTTTTTTATATTTTTTTATATTTTAATTTTTAAGTGTATCCCCCTGAGGAAGGCTTCGGCCGTAACGCGTAGGGGAGTGGAGAATTGAATTGTCTCACCATGGTATGGGGAGGAAGGCTGGAGAAATGTAGTTTGTAGCCCTCTCTGATGATAGAGAGGGTCCACTGTTCTGATGTGATTTGTTCCCATCTGGGAGCAAAATGAGTTAACCTTCCTGGAATGGTGAGAGGCTCTGGTTGTTGCAGAGCCAGAAAGGTTAAGTTCTCTAGAATCAAGTCAAAAACTCTGAGGAGGTTGGGACTGCTGGACTGTAGCAGCCCCTGTAGACTTTGTTCTGGCCTGTTTAGACTGCTGACGCTTAGGAGCAAAGCGAACTTGGGAAGATTGCTGGCCAGTATTTGTGGAAAATCTGGTCTTTTTATAGAAAGGCTTCTTAAAAGATTTTTTCTTGGCAGGGGTAGAGGTAGACTTAGAAAGTCTATCTAAAGCAGCATTCTCTGCATCCATTTGAGTGGCTTTGATTTGCCACTCATTGCCAAACAGATTTTCACCTGTACAGGGCAGATTGCCCAAACCATCTTGTACCCAGGGTTCCAAATCAGAGGCCTGGAGCCAAGCAAGTCTGCGAGCAGCTTTGGCAATGCTGGATGCTCTGCTAGCTCCTTCAAAGGAGTCAAAGGCTGCTCTGTTGGAGAACTTTGAAACATCTTGAGTATGCTTTAGCAAAAGAAGGAACTCCTCCTTTCTATCCTCTGGGATAAAGGGGAGAAAATGACGTATCTTCAGTGCAATCTCTTTCAAAAACATGCCCATATAGAGGCTGTATGAATTGATTCTGGCAATAAGCATGCTAGCTTGGAAGATTTTTCTACCAAAAGCATCCAGAGTCCTACATTCTCTTCCTGGAGGGGTAGAAGAGTGCCTTTTGGTACTCTTTATCTTTTTCATAGCAGACTTCACCACAATAGAGTGGTGAGGGAGCTGAGTTTTTTGTAAACCAGGAGAAGGAGGAACCCGATACATGGTGTCCAAACGTCGAGAATGTGGAGATAGGGTGAGAGTGAGAGGAGCCTCCCACAAGTCCATCATGTGTTCTTGAAGAATTTCATGTATGGGTAAGGTGGCTGCCTCTTTGGGAACCTTAGAGTATCCTAAAATATCTAATTTTTTTGCTCTAGGTTCCTTTTCAGAGGTTACAGAAATGGAGAGTCCTTTAGCTACTTCAATAATGAAGTCTTGAAAGGACAAATCCTCTGGAGGAGACATTCTCCTTTTTGGAGAAGAGGGCTCCTCAGGAAGAGTAAAAGAGACATCAGCAGTATCATCTGAGGTATCAGAATCCTCAAAAGACTCAAAGTACCGCCTATTAGCTTCCAGAGATCGATACACGTACCGACCGGTATCGACATCGGGCGTACCGGGAACCGGATCGGTATCGAGAAAACCTCCGGAACCGGAGACCGGAACCGGCATGCTACTGGAAGTAGATGCTCTGGGTACCGGTATCGGTTGTGGTACCGGAACCGGAGTCGGAACCGATTGTTGCGGTACCGAGGGCGTTGCAGCGTTAATGAAAGCCAGTATGGCCTGCTGCATGGATTGTACAGTAGTACCCATAGACGCCACAACTGCCTGGATGTAGGTACCGGTGTTGGCCGGTACCCCAGAGCAGTCTAACAGGTGATCGGTCGAGGCCGTGCCATCGATGTCAATCTGTAAACCCATAGGAGGAGCTTTGGAAGCCGGAGCTTCCCGCCGGGGTTGTTTGGCTGGGGCAGGGTCCTCAGGGTCAAACCCAAGGGTCTCTCGCTGTTTAGAGGGAGATTTGCCCTTTGAGGACCTGCCTGAAGAATGTTTGGTTACCTGAGATCCATCAGGAGAGGAAGACCTGGAGGATGTTGATGCTGGAGTATCCGTAGAAAACAGCATATGAAACTTGGCTGCTCGGTTCTGTAAGCCACGTTTGGACATCAGAGAGCAGGATGGACAATTCGGAATGGAATGGTCAGGCCCCAAACATTTAAGGCACCATTCATGGGTATCTGTGACTGAAATAGTACCGGTACACTTGGTGCATTTTTTAAAACCAGAGGCTGGTTTCTCCATGAGGGAGAATTTGAGAAGGCCTAGAGGCCTCACAGAACAAACACACCAAGTGGGGAAAAAGTAATTAATTTTTTTTATTTTTTTTTTAAAGAAATAAAGGAAAAAAGACCGGCGGTACCGGTCCGGAATCGGGGAAGGCAGACACGCGGTCAAAGAAACAAATTAAAATAACAATTTCTTCAGCGGTGACAGGAACACGACCTGCTGGCTCCGCGGAAAAAGAAGAACTGAGGAGAGTTGGTCAGGAAGGCGGGAAGGCAGCGCGCATGCGCTGTGGGAGGCCCCAAAAGCTTTCCTTTCTGGGAAGCTGGGGAGCTTTCCCACTCAGGCTCCGTCGGTTCCAACGTACCCATATGTGAGGACTCATTCCTGCTTGTTCCTGGAGATAAAGATTTACATGTAGTGCCTTTAATGCATGTGAATCTGACACACATTCATGGTGGATATCCGGACTAAGAGCCTGGGTGGGGGTATTCTATGATCCACTTGAGAAACACTGATATGGAGAAACCCACAAGAAAGAAAAAGGAGAACTAGGAGAGCAAGGTTATTTTGTTTCCTTTAGTCACACATGCAAAATTGGTGATGCTAGAAGCTAGATTAAAAAAAAAAGTATTTTAAAGAAACCCATTTTTAATGTGTTCCTCGGGGAAGCTCGGTATGATGCATTTGATTTTCACATTACACAAGACATGTATGAAGACTGATACATTGTTCTTTGCCCTTTCTTGTACTGCAAGCAGCATGTAACATATCTTTTTTTCAATTTGTACTGGCAACCCAATCAGGCTGATATATAGTGCGTGTTCCAACACCACTGAAAACCTCATTAAATAAAATAAAGAAAAAAATTGTACACACCAGCAATTACGTTTTTCCCTTGGTGGACTGAAGATATATTGACCTTGCACAGTTCAGTGCAGACAGAAGCAGTATGGCAATATTAGTATCTAACTTTTTGCAATGCTGTTTGAATCTGCTTTTAGTGACAGGTTAATATTTATACACTAACCTTACAAAAGGTTGTGGTCATCTTATAAAAACATGAATCCACTATAATATACTAACGCTAAAAGACTAGTTGAAAACAAGTCTTTTATAGTAAATAAAGGTCCTTTTACTAGATATCGGGATTAAAATGTTTCAGAGATCGATATACACTTTAGTAGGTTTGAGTGCAGAAATTGGCTGCTTCATTTTGACTATTCTGAGCCAATATGTTTGACTCAGATTCCTGTATTTTGGCACAATATGTGAGTTAGAATAGATGGGACTCATGAGCTGGGAACTAACCTTACAATTACCTGCTGAAAATGGGCTGCCTAAAGATTTGAATAAAGTAGCAAACTCCCTGCACAGGGAGCTTCACTTAGTTCATATCTTTCCATTTTTCAGCATGAGACTGCAGGAGGTAAAGCAGGCAAAAGGAAAACCCTAATTCAGTGGCTTTGCCATGTAAATTGACTGGGTTTGGTTTCTGAACCAGGCTTCTTCTCACTGGGTTGAATATTATGTATGGTAGCATCCAGCAGTGACCCTCAGTCATTGCTCAGTGATAACAGCTAGTGACCAAACATAGGGGCCATTCTAGTCAAGTTCCAGAGGTAACTGTAGTTTGAGGCTCCATGGATCAAGGCCTGTTGCTGCATATCTGCACCAAGTTGGAGTGGAAAAAGAACAACCCTGTGTAACTGCAAATAAAACCCATCATCCAATCGAGGATGAACATTTGCTTATTGTATATAAGCTACCATGACAGGGTAGGACATCACTTCCCAAAGTGACAAACTATGTTGGGGCTTTGAGTATTCATCATCATAATCTGATAATAGTTTGGGATTTTAATGTGTGAGGGGAGGGGAGTGAGAATACGTAAGAGCAGGCGTTCTTAGGGATGATGGGCAATATGGGTTTTAAACAGTGAGTACGAGAGAGTACTATGTGGTCGAGTATGTTTTATATTTGTTATTGAGTGTGTGATGCCTATTGTAGGGTTGGATCATTGGTTAGTATTAACTAGATTGTTTTTGGGAAGTGCCAAATTGGCAGACATGTGTATGAAGAAAAGTGAATCTAGGGAGAGAGGGGGACTAGATTTTTGGATGCTATGGGTGAGGAAGATATGTGTGAGGCTGGATTTGGAGAATTCTGTGAAGATGTGGGATTCTGAGTTGCAGATAGTAAATGATACACGAGTGCTGCCTGAAAAATGGATGGTGAGGGTAGACATAATTAGGAGGTTGGGATTTACAGAAGCATTATATATGTAGATGAAACAGTTTTGACAACTGAGTAGACATTAGCAAAAGTCTAGAAAGCAGGCAAACCATTGCCTCTGCTTTGCCAAGATAAGAGTCTATGAAAAGAATCTTTTGCAGGGCGAGTGTGATTGGTGCAGGTAATTGCATACAGGAACTGTTCAAGGTGATTTCTAACATGTCAATAAAAAATACAAAATTCAGGTTTTTATCTCCAGTTTTATCACCAACCAGGTGCCCTCAAATTGGTAACCTTCAGGTAGGAATGCAGGCATTTTTCAGAAGAGCCACCGGGACTCTATTTGGAGGAAGGGGCTCCAGAAAGCATTGCTATATTGCTCGTGATATTCCTTCCTGTTTCCTAATTGGCCCAAAGTTTGTCTGGTCTGCAGTTCTTTGAAAAATACGAACTGGGTTTTTATTCCTGTTGTAGAGATTTAATCCAAATTTTTTTCTTTTGCTGTGTAGTTGTGCCACAAAATTTGTCCCTAATAGTATAATTAGATAATGTTTCACAGAATTTCTGGTAAATAACATAGCAAAAAAAAAATCTTTGGAGTAAATCTTTATAGCAGGAGTATAGCAGGATTGGATGTCTCACCACCATTTGAAATTGAAAATGGCCAAAACCAAACACTTATTTTCACCCTAAACCCTCCTCCCCCTTCCTCCTTTCTTTGTCTCTGTAGATAACACTTTTCTACTTCCTGTCTCCTCAGCCTGCAACCTTGGGGTCATCATTGACTCCTCCCTCTCCTTCTTCTCACATATCCAATTGATTGCTAAAACATGTTGGGCCTGATATCGAGGTGGGCAGGCTATGCTCCGGGGTGGTGCATAGCCTGCCCACCGACCCCACTAACCCGGATATTCACTTCCGTGCCAGCAGAAGTGAATAGCCTGGTTAGCCTGGATGCCCCAGCAGCCACAGAGACAACACTGGTAGCAGCGATTTTTGTTGCTACTGCTTAGCCTCTGTGTCTTAAAGATAGGCAAGGTTTTTCTTGCCTACTGTATCTTTAAGGCACAGAGGGCTACGCAGGTAGCAATGAAAATCGCTGCTACCGATGTAGCCCCTTACTCCACCCCTACTCTACCCAGGAACGCCCCTAACATGTCCCGATGCTATGCAGATAGCACCTGGGTGCATTAGGGACTTAGTTGGGATATTCTAAGAGCACTACCCATATAGGTGCCCTTCGAATATCCCTGATAAGGCCCTTACACGGGTAACTAAGGAAGTTACCCGTGTAAGGGCCTTTGAATATCGGTCCCATTGTTTCTTATCTTTAACATTAACAAAATTCACTTCCTTTCTGAGCATACTGCTCAAACACTTATCCACTCCTTAGTCACCTCCCGTCTTGGCTATTGAAACCTCCTCGCTGGTCTCCCTGAATCATCTCTCTCCCCTTCAGTCTGTTCAGAACTCTGTTGCATGACTAATCTTCCACCAGCCCCACTATTCTCATATCACCTCTCTTCTCAACTCTCTTCATTGGCTCCCCTTCCATTTCCATATCCAATTCAAACTTCTCCTTCTGACCTACAAATGCATTCGCTCTACTGCTCATCATTACCTTTCCTCTCTCCTCTCTCCTTATACCCCTCCTCGTGAACTCTGCTCTTCTACTAGCTTGCTTCTCTCTATCCCCTTCTCTTCCTCTGCCAACTCCACACTTCGATCCTTTCACCTTCCTGCTCTTCATGCCTGGAAGAAACTGAGTCTGTATGTCAGGCTTCATCTCTGCCCCTTTTCAAATCTATGCTAAAGACTCACTTCTTTGAGGCTGCTTTGGATCCTGATCCCTTGCTTTCTTTCCTTTCCTTTCCTTACTTATTCCTTTATTCTCAGTCAATGGATGGACTGTTTGATTAGATTGTAAGCTCTGATGAGCATGGACCGTCTTTTATGTGTTTCTGTACAGCGCTGCACATGCCTTGTTGTACTATATAAATGATTAGTAGTAGTAGTAGTAGTAGAGTGGCCCATAGCACTTCCCTTTAATATAGGATTAGTAATCACCTTATTTAAACTACATGGCAAATCACCTGACTCCAAGGACCCATTCACAATAGTAATGAGTCGTCTTGAAAGCCAAAGGTCGCCCTTTTTAACATATCCTGAATTAAGTAACTCCTTGCCATATGACACTGGATGAATTTCGGAAAGCAATTGCTGCATACCTAATATATGAAATGGCTCATGTATCCTTAAAATCTGCAGGGTTTCTTTTGACTCTCAGTTCCTCCTCAATCTCCTCCTCTCCCTGCAAACCTGAAAAAAAATATTGCACCATATATATTTTCTGCTCAAAGAAAATATAGATGGTAAAATCCTTAAACAACTCATGAGTGTAATTACTTGACATTTCCAATCCAAGCGCAACCTAGGACATCAAAGCCTAAACATATGAAAAAAACAATAACAGGCATTTTCAGGTTCAAGCAAGATTCCACAAATGTGGACCTGCCCGATATGGAGATGTCCAGAAGAGCATTTTGGAACCCATTTGACTAATAGCATAAGCTTAGAGTAATGGCTTAAGAGTGGGATAGCAGTGGTTCAATTTTCTTTGTCAGCCTTTGTGATCTTAGGCTAGTCTCCTAACTGTCTGGATGTTTTAAGGCCAAATCAGGAACTTTCTTGATGCCTAATCTTGGCATGAGTGGAGGAGTAGCCTAGTACCCAAACAATCGGGGTTTGATTTCCACTGGCACTCTTTGTGACCATGGGCAAATTACCCTCTATTGCCTCTGAAGAAAAAGGCATGGTAATCTACTTCCAGTCATACTTAGTCAAAAAAAACAGGGAATGAATGGTTGCCAGGAGTCAGTATCAACTTGATGATACTTGAAAAAATAAATTGTGTGAGGAGCAAGTCTAAACATGGACTTGCCTGCAGACTTCCCTGAAGGTTCTGAAATCAAACAGGGATGTGTAATTCCATTGCACCCCTTGCCTACTTGGATGTCACCGGTAGGGGGATGTCTTTAAAAGCCATTTGTAAAATGACTCTGAAGGCATCTCCATGATTTGCACATGCAGGTCTTTAGACATCCAAATAATGACTTAATGACCCCCTTTGTCTGCCAGATCTTTCTCCTATGTTCCCTCATCTTCTCTGAATGCTGAACACATTGTTCCATCACCCAGCTAGTTGTTGCACAAGACACTTTAATAACCTCAGATCTTCATTAAACCATGGCCCTGAATTCACTTTTCTTCATACTATGCCTGCATATTCCAATTCCTAGATATCATATAATTCATATAATCCCATATTTCACAACCAAACAAAATTGTCTAACTACAAAGGTACACTAAAAAATTTTTTTTTTAAACTGCCTCTAATGTTTCGATTGATTTTTACGTTTTTTGGTGCGCTGAATCCAAATCTGGTAACCAATTTGCTCCATCACGTACAGATTTTTTGCTACATTGGGTTAGCAGTTTGAGGTGAACGTTTCAGATTGAGTGCGATCGAGATAAAAGTTTCTTGGATGAATTCTTTATACTAATTGTTTAGTAGTTATTCAAATAAGAATAAAGAAAATTGTAACAAGGCAGCACATAAGAATAGAGTAATGTCAACAAAACACACTGTGATGGTAGCAAAATTGTCTGCACTTAAAACAGCCACATACATGTGCACAAACATTGAGCATATAAGAGCGAGGTTAGACACAAAGCAAAGCAAAGAAATGTGCAAAAAATGTTGTACAGGTATGTATGTAAGAATAGAAACGCAAGCCGCACCATTGCAATACAAGAAGACAAACACACGATGGTTTGAAAATAATATTATAATAAATTAGATCCGACACTGTGGTAATAACTAGCAAATTTTTATTTCAAATTTTAGTAAAACACGATATTTGTCAACACATTTTAGATTTTAAAGTCATTCTTGGGTCAATCAATCTCCTGGTGGGCCCGTTTCTTCTTCTTCCCCCGAATGCTTCTCTTGGTGCGCTGCTTGGCGTATTTTTCATCTGGGGATTCCCGCAGCAGCAACCAGCAGAAATCAGCCATCATAGTGGTGTTCCATCTTCCTTGGTACCTTCTCTCTGCGTCCTTGATGTCCTGGTGAAATCTTTCACCTTGTTCTTCACTGTACGCCCCCAAGTTTTCGGGAAAGTAGTTCACATGGGAGTGCAAGAAATGGACTTTCAGGCTCATGTTACAGCCTTGTTCTTTGAAGGCATTGAGCATCCTGGCAACAATATCCTTATAGTTCTCATCCCGCCTGTTCCCCAAGAATCTGAGAACAACATCCTTGAAGGAATCCCAGGCTTCTTTTTCCTTCTCAGACATCGTTTCAGCGAATGCTCCATCTGAAATGAGTTTCCTTATATCAGGGCCAACAAACACTCCTTCCTTTAGCTTTGCTTCAGAAAGTCGGGGGAACTTTGAGCAAAGGTACCGAAAGCACTCACCATCTTTTGGAAGGGACTTGATGAATTGCTTAATGAGACCCAACTTAATGTGGAGAGGTGGTAATAGAATTTTATCACGAGGTACCAAGCTCTCATGAAGAACATTTTTCTCACCGGGTCTCAAATACTCCCGAATTGGCCAGTCTTTTATCCCCCAGTGTAGGTCGCGGGCCCGGCTATCCCACAAGCATAGGAAGCAGGGATATTTTATGAAACCGGATTGCTGCCCTAATAGCATGGATAGAATTTTAAAGTCTCCACAAATCATCCACTTATGCTCATCATAACGATTCTTCTGAAGAATCAGGGCCAAATTCTCGTATTTTTCTTGGAGAATAACAGAGTGAGCAATAGGAACTGAAGCGAATGTGTTGCCATTATGAAGAAGAACACCTTTTATGCTGTCTTTTGACGAATCAATGAACAGCCGCCATTCAGCAGGATCATACTTGAGTTTAAACTTTTCCATCATTCCGTACATATTGTTGCAAAATACCAAATCTTCTTCTTTGCTGAAATACTTCAAAAATTGTGTCTCGCGGTTGCGGTACCAATAAAAAATTGTTCCTGGTGACAATAGATTTTTCTGTTTAAGCCGAGAACCTAGCAGTTGGGCAGCATCTTTTGGGAGTCCTAAATCCCGGACTAAATCATTCAATTCAGCTTGAGAGAAAAGTTCAGGTTTCGGATCTGGTTCAGTTTCAAACTCGGAAGTACTGGACTCATCGGGAAAAGCCATCTGATGAGTCTCATCATGATCAGAACCGTCCACACAAATATGATCCAAAGATTTTGGTGGTTCAGGCACAGGTACTTCGTTGCTATGAGGCATAGGCCTAATTGCTGAGGGAAGGTTGGGGTAACTTATTACGTTCTTATTTTTTTAAGTTGTATCCCTTCACAATGCAAGAGCAAAAATAGCAGTCACTGCTGTGGTCTCTTTGTTCACGCCACATCATAGGTATTCCAAAACGAAATGCTTGTTTTTTACCTTTCATCCATAAGCGTAGATCTTCCTCACATGTCTTGCACACTTTGTGAGGAGCCCATGGTTTGTCTTGATTGCCTAACTTCAAACCGAAATAGGCGAAATAAACTTTTTTAATAAATGCAAAAATGTTCCTCTGCCGCTTTTTCACGGTATATTCCCCACAAATAAAACAAAAACTGTCCGGAGAGTTGACGCAACCTCTGGCTCTGTGAGCCATCACAAATACACAGCACTGCAACCTACAACTGTAGTGAACCACTTCGGAATAAAGCTGGATTACGACTGAGCAAACAAAAGGTAATAATGAACTTGCAAGAAACTGAAATTTGACAGGAACGTTCATGTCGCAACCACCGTGTTTGAGCGAGCGAACGAGGTGAGGCAAACAGGAAAGAACATGCGCCAGCGCGAGTACTGGATTTAGCCCCCCGCCTCCCAATTGTCCTGTTAATGTATAAAATGAATACAAAACACTCTAAAATATCATGAGGGAGTGTTTCTAGTTAGTTAACCATTACAACCTCTATTTTGGGCCAAGAAAATAAACTGCAGTCGGCTAAAAAGAAATTATGTGAACATTCCTTATATGGGTAAGAAATCTAATTTTGCAAGAAAACGTGACGTGATGAAACATTTTGGCTATTTTTCCTGGATTCAGCACCCCAAAATCTATAGGAATCAGTTGCAAAACTGGAGGCAGTTTTTTGGTAGTGTACCTGTGCTATTAATCCCCATACTCCTTATCAATCTCTCCCATTGCCTCCAGCAGCACCCCCATCCCTTTCAATGTTCACTATCGGTTTTACAACTTTATGTCACTATGACATCTTGTTTTTCTCTAAATGATATAAATGAATTACCAACAGACAGTGATCAGTACAGACTACTGGAATCACTGTCTCAGTTTTCCATATCAATTTAGAAGACAGGAGTGAGCATACTAAATCCAACACACAGCCTGCAGCATGAGTACCTGTTTCTGCTCATTGCATAAATAACTCCCTCATCATATCTAAAAAATCCTTCTTCTCCCTGTTATGACCATGATCCTACACATTAAAATCACCTATGATCAATGATGCATGATTGCAAACACTTAACATCACAATATAATTCACTAGGAAAGGAAGAAACTGGCCCCACTGTTACAAGGATAATAGATCACCAGCATATACTTATACTCTCTCCTACCTACTGATACCAACAAACTTTCAGTATCCCCAAACACCCAGGTCTCACAAAGTGCAGTGCCCCATTCATCATTTACTGATAAGAGAACCCCTCCTCCTTCCCCCTTGCATGTATTGTTGCCAAAAAGAGAACCAAGGTGGGCAATATGATGCTAGCACGACATCACCCCCCGATTTAGTCCATTTTTTAGTCAGATATAATATATTGAACTTATTTATGTTCTAGCACTAAATCCTGCACCAATGGTGCCTTCTGTAATAAACATCTTTACAATTAACAATCCTATCTGCAACTCCTCCCTCTTCTTGATCCTCCCTCACCATAAACCAGAAATAACAAACTCACCCCTCCCATAACCACCTAGTATCCCCTTCCCTATCTTCCCCTACAAACTGAAATCTCACATATCGTCCACCCATCATCCTCCCACTAACATCCGTAAAAATAGTAACAAAATTCACAAACTCATTTTCTATATTACCCCTCACAGAAAAGACCCCCCATACTCGCAACCACACATACCCAACCACTCACTCCAACACCATAACCCATAACCTCTACTGGTGGCTTGGTGTGCTTAATGTCTGGTAGGGTGGAAGAAATATTGCATGCAAATGTCCTGTTTTGAAAGAACCATTTATCACATGAGATTTAAAGATAGTATGCACAGTAAAAACAAAACGTAACACCTGGTGCAAACCTACACAACATATTGGCTGAGATGAGCATAGTGCACTCTTTTCCTTAGGCCTGGTAAAGTTTAATTTGTATATCCTACACATTTACATACATGGAGTGTATATGCAGGGTTTAATCCTGGTGGTTCATGATTTAGGTAGGTATAAACAAGGAGGAAGACTGTTTATCCCTATGACCTGGAGAAAACAGAGTGCATATATTAATCCCCTATATCAGGGGTGGGCAATTCCGGCCCTATTGCATCACAATCCAGCATGGTTTTCATAATGTCCCTAATGAATATTCATGGACCTATTTCCATACAACGGAAGGCAGTGGATGCAAATAATCTCATGAATATTCATTAGGGACATCATGAAAACCAGGCTGGACTGTGGTGCACGAGGGCCGGAAATTGCCCACCCCTGCCCTATTATACTTCACAGAAGTAGAGGACTAGTCTAGTGGTTAGAGCTACAACCTATTCTCCAAGTGATTAGGGTTCAATTCCCACCAGTACTCCTTGTGGTCTTGGGCAAGTTGCTTTCCTCTCTATTGCTCTTGAAGAAAAGGACTGGCAATCTTCTTCTGGGCATAACTTGCCAAGAAAGTCCAGGGGCTGATGGGTTAGCATTTACTTGACAGCGTATAAAAATGCTTACATGAAATGGTGCATGTCCTGTACTAATGACTAGACTTTCCTATATGCTATAAGTAAAGTCTAGTTCAGTGTGCAACAAATAAAAGCTTTTGTTTGACTTAATTATGGACAAACATCTTGACTTTTTATGTGCTATGGAATCCTGGCAAATTTGTCATAAACTTTGCCTCCTATGTTATTTATTTAACTAGTTCTCTATAGCACCTTATGTTTCAATCAAAGTGGTTTACATCATGTAATCGCTACAAACAGGTACTGGATACATTCCCTTGTCCCCAAAGGGGCTCACAATCTATGTATACCTGAGGCAACAGAGGATTAAGCAGTTTGTCCAAGGCCACAAGGAACACCTATAGGACCAGAAGCCCCAGTCCCTCCAGACTGAGAGTGCTGTCCCCAGGTGGGACTTGAACCCCCAGCCTGAGGTGCCATGTCCTAACCACTAGGCCACTCTTCCCTATTTATACAAGCTTCAAGCAAGGAATACTAAGAAGAGTGGTTGGGGAGGTCCTAATTATTTGAAAATATACTTTTGCACCAACAGTGGTTAAAACTAGACTTTCCAAAGGGTGTGAAGAGCTGTTAATCAAATAAAGCGATGGGGGACATGATAGATTTATAGAACCCTTTAGACCTCTATGATAAATGTGCTACAGTAGCTTTAGTAAAGACCATCTCCAGATTAAAAGTAGATTCTGAATCTCTGATTTTCTAACCAGCGGATTATAATCTGAATAAAATTAAAAAGATTTTGGGGATTTCAGGTGCTTGTGGTTTGTTGGTGGTGCTGGCCTTTGGCAGGAAAAAACTGGAACCTGGTCAGAAATAAAATAAAAGCAGGGCTAACATGGACACATGTAAACAAAATAGAGTTGGGCTTGCTGCAGTTCAGGGCAGCAGGAGTTAAAAACTTAATAATGCTTTTCAGCTGTAAATGAAAAAGAAAGCAAAGCAGGGATTTTAAAAGTAAAATTCAGAGAAGGGATGTAATGCTGAGCAGGTTTTAAAAAGCAGTGCTGCGGTACAAAAGTAACTAAAGATTGAGATTGGTTGGCTGTATAGTAAAATGAAAGGGCAGCCGGCTGCAGGTTGTCAGGAGGAGCAGGGATTCCTCCCCTCCCCCTTCAGCTCTGCTGGAGATTATTGCATGCAGGAAGTCAAGAGTTTCTGTGATGCAGTTTTGTAAATTGTATTTCTAACCTATTAGGATCTGACTAGATTGTAAGCTCCGATGAGCATGACTCTGACGGGCAGGGACTGTCTTGTACGTTGGCTAACTCTTGTAGGTTAGCTGTGCAGCGCTGCGTGCGTGGCGCTTTATAAGTGCTGAATAGTAGTAGTAGTATCTAAACAATAACAATACTGAAATTGCCTTAAATGAGTAATTAGGGTTTTTATGGTGGGGTAGATTTTCTATTTTTGGGAAGAAAGAGTGTGTTTGGGAAGGGTGCTTGGCACTTTTTCTTGGGCAAAGTGGAAGCATACTTTTTTGAGTGGCCTGGTTTTGTGGTGTGTAAGAGTGAAGAGTCAGTTTTGTTTTTGGGACCGTCAGCCTGGAGAGAGGTTTGCTGGCTGCAATCATGAGTGAAGGTATGATTTGAGGATTTTTAGAGAGGACTTTGTAACATTTAAAAGAAGCTGAAGTAGTCTCTTTAATAGCTGGGACAGCAGGAAGCTGGAAAGTGTGATATTTTTGAGAGAAGAGGCGTAAAAGAGATTTGATTTGAACACCTTTATTAGGTGGGGTTGTAGGTATAATTAGGCTGTCTAATATTTAATAGTTGAAAGCCTGAAAATAAATTTGAGAGAGACTGTCTGGTCAGAGGGTGGATTTGCTATTTTAGCTGTTAAAAGCTGACAGACTAGATTTAAACTATTTGAAGTAGTAAACCTGGAAAGGTTATGCCAGTTTAAAACTGATTTATTCAGAGTTTTGGGGTTTTCTGAGAGAAATTAGTGCAAAGTGTCTCAGTTGGGTTTGGAAGCCAAGCTGCTATATGAGGAGACAAACACTAAGAATATGCATTGTGTCTGTATGTTAGGTGCACATGTTTCCAGAAATGCTCCATTTTGAGGAACATCTCTGATTTTAAAAGTCTGGTTGGAGTTTTGAGTCGGCTTTTGCAGAGAAAAAGGGACCGAGGTCCTATAGCTGTCTGTTACAGTTTACCTGAGGTTATGCTACAGCTTTGATTATAATTTAGAAGCTTTGCTTTTAAAAGCAGACAACATTTATTTTCCTGACAGCCTAAAGTGACTGCAGAAGCAGGATTCAGAATGCCACAGCTGTGTGTGTGTGTGTGTGTCTGACTGAGGGGGGAGGAGGAAGGGTCAAGTGAGGGATTATTTTGTTATTTAAGGGTAGTTAGGAGGTTTGCCTTGGAGGAAAAAAAAAGGTAAAAGGGCATTAATTGTTCACCCACTGTCTGATCACACTTGAGGGAAAATAAGGGAAAAAATAGGGTCAATAGGGTCAAGACCAGCTGAAGAGCCACTGGAGGAAAAGTCATCTGTTTGTCCAGAGAAAAGAATTGAGAGGATCAAATCAGGGCCAGTACTAGGGTCTTTGGTGCCCCCCCTGCAACCCAAACAGTGGTGCCCCCTCTTTTAAATTATATCCTACCTTCTGTGTGTCTGGCCCTAGCTTCTTTTCCTGCAGTGTGCTGCTTCTTCTCTTTGGCCTGTGGGCCAGGTTGCTCCCGTGGGCCTACAAAATGGCTGCTGGACGTGAAGGATACCATATTCACTTCCATGGCCCGGGGAGCAACAAGTCCCCTGGGCACAAAACTGCAGATCGTGATCCCTACAGCTCGTGGGATAGGCTGCTCCTGCAGGCACAACAAATGTTAGCACTGATCGTGGCTTCCTTCACTCACATTTTTCTCCCCCTCACAAGAATTTTTCTCTAGTTTAGAAGAAACTGTCTGTGCTTAGGTGATGCAAAGGTGCTACTCTACATATTTTCTTTAGTGATTGTCTAGAAATTGGACAAGACAAAGCTCCACAGTTTTTTCTCCATCATGAAAAAAAATCTTAGATCAGGAATGAATACCCCTCTCCCACCTCTCTCCAGCATTTTTTTCTCCGTCACCAACGCTACCGTTACCTTGTGTAAGAAGCTAAGCTTATTTCCACATCTGCCAATTCTTCACACCAACTGTTTCTGGTCATGAAGTCCCTCTCTACAACTCAGTGCACACCCATTCCTGCCAACCCTGCCTCACGTTCCCCTCCTAGTCCTTCCTAGCTATCCACCATCTTTGCGGTGAGGGTTCTGTCTCTCCGCTCCTCCTTCTCTGCCTGCTCACCCCCAATTCTCCCCTATCCCCCCCCCCCTTTCTCCCTACCCTCCTCTGACCTATAGTTGGTCTACATTCTCATCTATTTCTGAAACTGCTCTGTCCAAATCCTTCTCTCCAGTAAGAAAAACTATATGCTGTTCAGACCCTGTTCCCTCAGCCTGGCTCTTAGAGCCCTCGCCTGCACTTCTCTCCTTTATTCAGCTCATTTTGAATGCCATCCTCACTTCTGGTATCTTTCCTTCTCTCTGGAATCACACCTGTTGCTAAAAAAGCCCTCTCTTGATCCCTCTGTTCTGTCTCACTATTTGCCTGTTTCTAATCTCCCTTTTCTGTCTAAGATTTTAGAGCACTTTGTTTTGACACAACTCACTCAGCATCTGGACTCCATTCACTACCTACACCCCTGTCAATCTGGCTTCAGATCTGGACACTTCTTAATGAGCTTCATACCTCCCACGACTAGGGTGATGTATCTATTGCTGTCTCTCTTGATCTATCTTTGGCTTTTGATCTAGTCCCGGATATACCCGTGTCCATATGGTAGGTATATCTGGGACAGTTCTACATTGGTTTCATTCCTTTCTTTCCTCTCAATCCTTCTCTGTTTTCTTATGTTCTGCTTCCTCCACTTCACTTCCACTTACCTGTGGTGGCCCCCAGGGTTCTGTGCTTGCCCCTCTCCTTTTCAACATCTTTTTGGCTCCCCTCACTTTACAGATTCAACAGTCTGGCCTGTTTGCATGTTATGCCAATGACATTATTATTTTGCACCACACCTCACCAGTGGCCCCTGACCTCACTCTGCTGAACTGTCTCTCAATGGTCGTTCTTTGGCTTTCATCTAATTTCCTGCACCTTAATCTACAAAGACCTCTGCCATTTGGTTTACTTTTGGGGGCCCCATTCCTGCTCCTTCCCCCTCCATCTCTGGGCCGCTGGTCTCCATGGTCACTTGCCTCTGCTATCTCGGGGTTACCCTGGACTTGGCCTTCTCTTTTCGCAAGCATATCTCACTCCTAGTGCGTCTCTCCTTCTTCTCAATCAGACAGATCAAAGCCTTGCGCCCCTTTCTTGATTTCCTCCCCCCCCCACACACTATTCTGCTTCTTTCCCTGGTGATGCCATGTCTTGACTACTGCAATTCTGTCCTTGCCAGTCTCCCATTGTCACAGCTTCGACTGCAACTCATTCAGAATACTGCCGTCCGGATGCTGTCATATCAACCCGCTCAGATCATATCACATCACACCTGTTCCCATCAACTGTCACTGCCTTTCTGTCTAATACCGCATACATTATAAAATACTCACCTCTGTACACAGGCCATATATGCACAAATCCTACAATACCTTTCTGACCTCCTCCAATTCCATAACCCGGCTCCTATTCTCTGCTCAGCTCATCTTAACCATCTTTACCTGCCCTCTCTGAACAATGCTCGCCTTGCATCTACCCGACACTCCACTTTTTTTCTCCCATCTGCTCTCCATCTCAAACCCTCCTTCCCTGGTTCAAATCTCTCCTCAAGGCTCACTTAATCCTCTCTGCCTTCGACCTCCCCCCCCCCCCCCTTTACCCCCTAATTTCTCTCACTGTCCTACTTCCTCTCTGGATATTGCAAATGTCTCTCTTCTGTCCTATCACCGATTGTACTTCCTTTCCTTTCAGGTCTTTGGCCCTCCTTATGAATTTTTTGATGTTGTAAACCACTTTGGTGTCATTAAGAACAGTATATAAAGTGTGTGACTAAAGATAAAGAAAACATCTTGAGTTATAACTGCTCTGGAATGTATGTTGAGGATCTTGGAAGAGCTGACCAGTGATCAGCTTCAGACCACTTTGATTGAAAGATACGGTGGTATACAAATCTGTCTAAATAAATAAAATAAATTTCAGTTTCATGCCAAGTTGGTAAGGATCCTGAGGGGTCGTTTGGATGAGAACCAGAAGAGGGAGGAACTGGCAAATCTGCTGAACTGGTTTGGAAAGAGCAGGGTTCTCAGCACAGCAGTCTACATTCTGGAAAAAATCCCATGGAGGGGAATCATGAAAAAAATTCAGAAACTGCAGCCCTCATAAATGAGGTCAAGACTGGCTCTGTACATCTCAAAAAGAGTGAATTTCTATAGGAAAATGGAAATATATCAAATTTCTTACATTTTTTAATAATGTTCTGCTATGTACATCTTATATTCATTCATAAATAACAAAGCAGTATACATTATGATGTACAAATATACTGTAACAATGAGATACAGAATATGAATATTAATTCTCACTCTGTAACTGCAGAGGAACAATCAATTTTAAGTGCTCAAAGCTCCACTCACAGGGCAAAAAAGCCTGCCAACAATTGGGATAATAAAAATTCAAATACAATTAGAAAAGGGCAAGTACAAATCTACACTAAATTATCAGTAAGTACCAAGATGATAAAGATATCGACAATGAGCAATAATAACAAAACCAAAGGACATAGCCTGATATCAGCATATACTTAGCGCTATAGCTTAGCAATATCCAGCTATAGAAAGCAGTCACTAGTGAGTTGCAGGACATGTCCACAGCAACAGTGCTCCTCTGAAACTGAACTGCAGGATGTGATTCCCTCAGTCCATGGGAAAAGCTACTCCACTGCTCATAACATCGCTGCTGGTTTCACTAATTCTGTCCGTTGGAGCAGCCTGTCCTGCAGAGCGAAGGGATCACATCCAGCAGTTCAGTTTTTGGCCCCTGGGACAGGCTGCTCCCGCAGGCCGCAGAAGTGAAGGTGGCTAGCATAAATTTTTATTGAGCAGAATCAAAATAACATACATTACAAAACAACAATCCCGAACAATGTGGGGCAACATCCCCCCATGCTAATACTGTCATCCACCATGCAATGAGGGACAGGACAGGACAGGATATTGACCACAATTAATCAAGCAATACAGGTAACAAACAAGTAACTCGTATCAAAACTGAGCCATCTGAGAATGAAAGTGTGCAATGGACTCTACTCCCTTATCCCCCCCACCCCACCCCCGTACCCCCCCCCAAAACTCCCACCATCCGCCCCGGCTCTTCTGACCCATCTGCCCCAAAACGTAGGGAAGGAGCAGAAGAGAAGAGAAAGAAGGAAGAGAAGAGAGAGAGAATGAGAGAATTGACATAGAAATGGCAAAGAGGTGACAGACCCCAGGTAGTAAACTATCAAGTAGTAAAACATTCTAGTTAGGACGAACTTCCTACCGCCAACCTTCACGAGGCTTCCTGAAACACTAAGCTCCAAAGGTCCTCTTCCCGAAAGAATCATCCTCGAACCATAGCAGTAATCTAAAAAGGTCTTGCTCCCAACATCGAGGACTCTGGGTTATGTCAGTTACCGAGAACTGGGTCCGTAAACAGTGGGATATTTGCATAGCCTGGAATGGAGAGAGTTGGAGACCCAGAGCCTCCTCTAGCCTCTCCTTAGAAGCCGGGCCTATGGTCCCATATAAGGAGGAAAGTTTGGTCCTTAAAAGTTCTGATCGTATTTCCTTATGCATGGTTCGTAGAAACACCAAGGCTCCCAAAATAGTAAAGGGCGAAGAGGAAGCAGACAATCCCATCTGCTTACACAATCTCCTCCACACCGCCCAACAGGGTCCAAGAAACACATGTGTACGCACGGCTAGCATTTTTTGTGCCTACAGGAGCAGTCTGTCCCTGTGGGCCAGCAACAAACTGTTGGCTGCAATTTTGGCACCCTTGAACAAGGGTGCCCTCCTGCCACACTTACCCAGCTTACTGGATAGAGCCAGCCCTGGACTAGATTCTGGACCAGACCAGACCAGACCAGATCCTGATCCTGAACCAGACCAAAACCAGTGTGGACGTGGGCTTCAACCCCAAGAAAGACTTTTTGGTTGGAAGATGAGTATACATTTTTGTTTGTTTAGAAGCCAATTCTGTACTGGCCGTCTAGCCCCTATACAGCTGATCAGAAGCAGGGCATACAGAGTTACACACAATTCTGATCCTGTGGGGGCTAGATGTGCCCATGGGATCAGAATCAGATCTATGGCCTAGATGTGCAGGCCGGGTTCCGATTCTGATTGGCTGCATGCCCAGCCACATACCCAGCTAACTCAGCCTGGCTCCGTAATGGACCCACAGTGCCATGGCATCTCATTGCCATGGCACCGTGGCTGCATTACGGAGCCATGATCCCCGTCCACCACCGATAATGTGCTTTCTCCCGCAGTTAGACCCCAAGACGGCCTCCCATGGCCGAGATCCAGCAGTGGGGAACCTCCTGCATGACTCCTGGTTTTGTCCCCACTGACTGCCTGCCGCTGCTACCCCATGTCCAGGGGGACTTATTCTACCTCTGAGGTGGAATAAGTCCCTGTATAAATCGGCCTACCCTGGGCATACAGGGCCAGCCTCAGAATTGGCCCTATATGTCCAGGGTCGTCTCCGCCCGGGATCACTCTGCCGCTGTCCTACTCCCTTCGTCCCATGAACAGAGCTTCCCATATAAATCACCTCTTTGTACAGGGAGTTCTGTCACCTCAGGCTGCCTAGCCATTTAGCAGGTCTGGACATCTGGATTGGACGTCCAGACCCACTAAATGGTGTTCAGAATGACCTTATTAGACAGCGCTCTTACCATTCTTATCATTTTTGAGCTCAAATACTTTTAATGTTTTCTAAATATCTGAATCCAGGTATACTTCCATGTGAATACAGCTGCAGAACTGGCAAAAGAGAAAAGAGGATACAGTTGGTAAATTTGAATTTGCTGTAAAGGAATTTATATAACAATTCTGAGTTGTAAAAAAAATACCTGATTATAAAAGATCCTTTATTCTTATGTATTTATTTAACAGGTTTTATATACCGTCTTATCTTTTAATCAAAGTGGTTTACCATGAAACTAAAATATTACATCAAGGACTTGCACTACATCAAACACTTGATTACATTAAACACTTGTATCAGAGCTTGGAGAAGGGAGGGGGCATGCATAGAGGTGAGGGGAGTCTAGGGTTACTATTTACAATGAGATGGGTGAGCTATATACAGCATTGAGTGCATGTAAGTTAAAGGGCTTTGAATGAGAATTCATTAACTGGAAATTAGGAGGAAGGGAGGGAGTTGGTTATTAGGTGATGGGCCGTAGTATTCAGTGAATAGAAAGGTTTTTAGCTTTGTATTGAAATATTTGGCATCTGTAATGGCTCTGATGTCTTGAGGGAGGGAGTTCCAGAGGGTGGGTGCAGCTAGAGACAGTTCTCTCCTTGATGTTGAATTCATGGTTTTGAGGCATGTGGCTGGGATCTGGATGGTGTCCATCGTAGGTCTTTGTTTGGGTCTTATGTCGTTTTTAGTGTTGATTAAGTCTTTGAAAGTGTCAGGGGCTAGGATGCACTGAATTTTTTAGAGGATGAGGGCTGTTTTAAATTTAATTCTTGAGGTGATTGGGAGTCAGTGTAATTGGCTTAGGACTGGAGTAATGTGTTAGTGTTTTGAGGTTCCTGTAAGGATGTGGGCGGATGTGTTCTGTACCATCTGTAGGGGTCGAATTGTTGAAGTAGGTAGGCCAAGGAATATGGTGTTGCAGTAATCCAGTATGGATGTTACTATTGCTTGGCAGATTATCCTGAAGTGGTCTTGGTTTAGGAGGGGCTTAAGCCGCCTTATGATAGCCAACTTGTGGTATGCATTCTTAGTGGTCCTGGCGATGTTGGAGTGGAAGTTTAGATTCCTATCCAGAATTACTCCCAGGTACTTTATTTCTTCTTTGACTGGAATGGATGCATTTGGTAAGTCGATGTGTTGGTGGGGGAGGTGGAGAAGAGAAGAAGCTATTGCATGAGACAAATAGAGCTTCTGTCTTTTTGAAATTGATTTCAAGGTTGTTGTTGGATAGCATCAGGATATATCGTGGAGGCAGTTGGTTATTGGTGTGTAGTCAGGCTTCTCTAAGTTGATCTGGGTGTGGACCATGATATCGTCTGCATATAATGTATATTGAATGCCATGTTGCTTGATAATGTTACAGATGGGTTGGATGTAAAGTCGAGCCAATCTTGACTTGCCATTGTCTTCCTTTCAGATAAGAACAGAACCATTTGAGGGTGATATTGCATAGTCCAATAGCCTCTAATCTTTTGAGGAGAATAGGGTGAGAGACAGTGTCAAATGCTGCAGTTATATCAATGAAGATGAGGAGGAAGCCCATTTTAATGTTTAGTCCCCTGTTGAGTTTGTCTAGGAGCAATGTAAGCAGAGATTCTACACTGTGGGGAGGTCAAAATCCGAACTGGTAGGGATCCAGGGGTGCATGGGTGTCAACATGGTCTTGGAGTTGTTGGTATACAATCTTCTCCAGAATCTTGGCTAAGAAGGGGAGACTAGATATTGGGTGATATGTTGCTGGGTCATTAGGGGAGGGAGTGGGGGTTTGGAAACAGGGCGAAAAGTGGCAAGTTTGAGGGGGAGGGGCATGTAAACCTGGATTAGTGATGCATGAACAATCTTGTGAATGTGGTTAGCAAGGTCTTCTTTTGCAGATTTGATCCATGGGACCGGGCAGGGGTCCGTGGGTGCTGTGCTAGTGTTGAGGATGGATCTGGTGTGAGTGATTTCTTCTTTTGAGGGTATATGGAATTTGTCCCATGGTTGGTTGGAGATTGTGATTGTAGGTGTTGTGTCCATGTCATATGTCTGTTCGGTCTGTGGGAGGGTATTTTTGCAGCTAGGTGTTGTGCAAAGATCTTGGGGGGGGGGGGGGTATCTTAATGTCTCCAGTGTTGTTTGAGTCCTTTTTTGAGCATGCAGACTATACTAAAAAGTTCTCCTAGGTTTGTTTTTTGGCTTAAGGATGAGGTTGGTGTGGTGTTCTTGTTTCTGTTGATTAATTAGGTTGTTGTACTCTTCCTTTTTTTCTTGATAAAGCTTCTGGATAGCTTGTGTCTTGTTTTTTCTCCATGCTCACTCGATTTTTCTGAGGGCTCTTTTGGCTTCTCTTATTGTGTTGGAGTACCAGGGTGCTGATTGCCTTTTCTGTCCAGTACATTGTTTTTTGTTCTTTTGCTGGGGCTCTTGCTGCTGCTGATATAGTGATATTCCAGTGGATTATGGCAGCATCTGTCAGTTGCATCATGTTCTAGGGCTGTGAAGATTTCTTGTAGGAATTGCTCCTTGTCGAATGATTTTAATCTCCTCGCTGGGGTGTTGTGGACATTGCAGGGAAGGTGTGTTGGGATGTCTCACACTAATTTCTATAGTATGGTGATCCAACCAGGATATCTGTGTGATCATGGGGGTGGTTATGATATTACTGTTCAGTGTTTTGTTTGGGGTAAAGATTAAATCAGGGGTGGAGCCCAGTTGTTGAGTGAGTGTAGTGACAATTTGAGTGAAATCCAGTGCCTCCATAGCACTGAGGAATGATTCTGCTTCTCTGTCTGATATGGATTAAAGGTTGAAGTCTCCCAGTATGAATAATGGTTTGTGGGGGGAGTTTGTGGTGCATACTGCTTCTAGGGTGGAGGAGAGTTGGGGGCCCTGTAAGTGAGGCAGATAGCCAGATGTTTGTTCTGTATTATGATGGTGTTGCAGTGTTGTGTGGTTTGTCTTACAGTTGTTTTGAATCTGAGGTGGGTTCTGGCAAGGATTAGTACCCCTCCACCTCTGTTTTTTTTGTGTTCTAGGGCAGCTAAATGCTGTGTAGGTGGGTGATGTTAGCTGGTTTAGGATTACTTGATCAGTGTTTGTCACCCAGGTCTCAGTTATGCAGAGTATATCAGTCTGATGGAGTTGTAGATGATCTATTATTGTATTTGTTTTGTTCCTAAAGATCTGGCTTTGGTGAGTTCTATGCTTGTAGTAGTGTGTGTGTGTGTGTGTGTAGGCTGGAGTTGAGCTGTATGAGCGTGGGAGGTCATCTATGAAGTTTCCGATTTGCTGTGTGTTTGGACGATTGTGAGGACAGTAAGGGTAGAGGGGAGGTGGGTGGTAATAGGGGTAGGGGAGGAGCAGGTTTGAGGTATGGAGATGCAGAGGAGAAGTAGTAATACATAAATGTATTCATGGGTATGCATTCCTGGAGACAGTTTCTGTATTCCAGATAGGAGACTTGAAGGCTGGTAATACTTGCTTCTGTCAGCGTTGATCCAGAATGTTAGTCAGTCTTGGCTTTGGCTGTACTTGGAGTCTTTCATTTAGGACGAGCTGTTTGTGGTCCACCTGAGAAGAATTTGGGAGTGTTGTTGCTGTTAAAGATGCAGTCCATGGCTAAGGGCCGGCGTGGGCACACCTTGAGTGTGCTGATTTATATCGTGAAGGGGAGAGAGGATGCAGAGCAGTGATGTACAGCACAGTGGGAGGAGCTTACCTTCATGCCGGTGCTCTGCAGTTCTCCTCTCCTTTCCATTGTTCTGCAGTGGAAAAGCAAGTCCTATGCAGGCTGTCTGGTGCAGATCGTTGTCGGTGGATGGGCTTGTGACTACCCAAGTGTTCCTGGTGTGTGTGAAACTAGATTATATTGCTTTGCCAGTTGAACAATTGTATAAGGAAATACTTATCTATTATACTGTTGTCTTTATAGGAAGTATTCTGTAAAACAAGAATGAAAGCCTACTTAGTTTTTTAATATTAGCTGTGTTCACTTGTTGCAACTTAGTCATTATAATTCCTATACTAGATATTTTAAGTATGCTAGTTCATAAAACATTTTAAAGTTAATATTCCAAAGGACTCTGGATCTTTATTTAAAGTTTTATATATTGTAAAAGATCTGTGTCATCTTACCAGAACATATAATGTTAATAACATTTTAGGCTTTATCATCCAAAAATTATCTGAACTTTAGTTGTTTTATTTGCTCCAGTGGGCTTGCTGTCAGTTCACTGATAGCAGAGTTGCTGGATGGTAGTCTTTTTCCACTGTACTCCCTCTAGAGATGTTCCATCATGAGGTATGACTACAGAAATGACTAGCGATGTATTAGTAGAGGTGAGCCTGCCCTGAGTGTGCGTTACATGATGTTAGGTGATTTCAATGTGCATGTTCATAATACTGTGGGGTCTACAAAGCAGTTATAGAGTTAATGTTAGACCTCAGTTTTGCACAGAAGATTATCCTCCCTACTCACCCTATGGGGGATACTTTAGATCTGACATTCTGTTATAAAGAGATTAAAAGAGTTTTCTGTTTGATGGTTTCCGATTGCAAAATACCATGGTCTGAACATGTCCTACTTTTCCTTCTGGTTTAACATAAAACAGAATTCACAAAGTAAACCCTGAATGACCCCTATTATACACTAATGCAATATATTTGACGGTTGCATACATCTTAATAAATAGAAGATAAGGACATTCAAGTGCAAGGTCAGGACTGATGAGGTAGCTGAGGAGTGGCATTCATCCAAACCTTCTACTTCAGAGGAGGTGCCTCTGCTGAGAACACGATTAGGGGCAACAGGCACATCATGTGTGAACTAAGAAAGCTACTGTAGAGCACAAACAGCAGAGAGATTGAAAGCCAGAGAATAAAGCAGATTATTCAACAAAGTTCCAACAATATTCCTACTTGTGTAAGAAACAAAATTACTGGCTAGCTTTGATTGTAAATATAATATCCTTGACCCTCGTCCCTTTTTGGCTTTTGGCACAGCATACTGAAGCTTAGCAATGCTGTTGAGCACAGTCAATCGCTTAATACAGGAAGGGTTTTGCCACACTCCCTGGAAAAAAATCTATTGTTTCTCCTCATTTTGAAAAAGGAATGGATTGCATGCATCTAACTGTCAGTCATTAGCCTGTAGCTAATTTATAATCCTTAAGCAAGATCACTGAGAAAGGTGATTTGCTCCAACTTAATGAACACCCAGAGGGTAATGAAATCCTAAATAACTTTCAAAGTGGCTTTCGCCACACTCATAGTACCGAGATCTTTCGTCTTTCTCTAATTGATACATTAAGCTGGAGTTAAGGACAAAAAAATGTTTTTGCTTTGTTTAAATATTGTAAAGGCATCATGAGATTTTATTTTCAAGGCTGAAGACAGTTTGATGTGATGGCTTTGTGTTGGAATGCTTCTGCTCCTTTTTATATGAATGCAAGCAGCAGGTTAAAGTAGGCCAGGATCTTTGAGATTTGAAAGAGGTACGAGAAGGTGTCCCACAAGGCTCAGTTCTACCTGCATGTCTTTTTTTTTTTTTTTAGTATTTCCTTCAGCTTAGCTTTTTGATTAGGAGACTTTCACAATTATGCAGATGATTTTCAAATTATTAAATCGGTAGAAGATCAAGATGAGCTATCAACTTATGTTTTTAGATACCTTTCTGGTTAAAGCCTGGATTGGTAGGGACAGTCTTGTACTGAACATGAAAACATGTTATGGATTGGTCATAATGTAATCACCACCTTGTCTAAAGTTATGCAACAGGGTGATACTGAAAGAGCTCTGAGAAGTTCTTGCAGGGCCGTTTAAAAGATGTTTTTAATAGATCCTTGGAGAAGTTCCACAGGACTGGAGAAGGGCTGATGTGGTACCACTTCACAAAAGTGGTAACAGGGAAGAAGTGACAAACTACAGGCTGGTAAGCCTTACCTCTGTGGTAGGAAAAGTAATGGAGGTGCTCCTGAAAGAGAGAATAGTGGACTTTCTTCAAACCAACAGGTTGCATGATCTGAGGCAACAAGGTTTTACCAAAGGATGATCTTGCCAAACAAATTTGAGTTCTTTAACTGGATTACCAGATAACTAGATCAAGGGCATGTGATGGATGTGATCTACCTAGATTTTCAGCAAAGCCTTTGATACTGTTCCTCATAGGAGGCTTACCAATAACAGCTTGGGGATGGGTCCCAAGATGGTGAAATGGATCAGAAATTGGTTGACTGACAGAAGGTGATGGAAAACGGAACTCACTCGGTTGAAAGGAAGGTGATTAGTGGTATGCCCCAGGGTTTGCTCCTGGGACTGGTACTGTTCAGTGTATTTGTGAGTGATACTGCTGAAGGACTGCATGGAAAAGTCTGTTTTTTACAGATGACACAAAAATTTGCAACAGAGTGGACTCCCCTGAGGGAGTGGATAACACCACGACAGATCTACAAAAGCTGGAAGAATGGTCTAATGCTTGACAGTTAAGATCTAATGTGAAGAAGTGCAGTATCATGCACTTGGGAAGCAGAAATCCAAGGGAATTCTATGCTATAGGGGGCGAGAGGTTGGTGTGCATGGACCAGGAGAAAGACCTTGGCGTGATTGTTTGTCTCTGATGATCTCAAGGTGGCAAAACAGTGCGACAAGACGGTGGCAAAAGCCAGAAGGATGCTTGGGTTCCATACAGACAGGAATTACCAGCAGAAAAAAGGAGGTATTAATGCTACTGTACAAGTCACCGGTAAGGCCTCACTTAGGGTCTCCAGAACTGAGCACAATATTCCATCTCGCAAAGGCTTTAAAAAGACTGGAAACGGTTCAACAGAAGGTGACCAAAATGATTTGGAGACTGCGTCAGAAGACGTATAAGAAGAGACTTGAAGACCTAAATATGTACACTCTGGAGGAGAGGCGGGACAGGGGAGATATGATTCAGACCTTTAAATACTTAGGGGCTTGTTTACAAAGCCGCAGTAGTGGTTCGCGATCGCGATCGCAGCCGCGGCCCCATTGAAATCAATGGGGCCGCGGCTCCGATTACGATCGCAAACCGCTACCGCGGCTTTGTAAACAAGCCCCTTAGAGTATTAATGAACAAATGGATCTCTTCCAAAGACAGGGAAGCTGTAAAACTAGAGGGCATAACAGGAAGTTGCAAGGGGGTAAACTGAAAGGTAATGTCAGGAAATACTTTTTCACTGAAAGGGTGGTGGATGCTTGGAATGCCCTCCCGATGGAAGTGGTGGGGGCAAATAAAGTGACAGAATTCAAAATGGCATGGAACAGACACAGTGGATCCCTATATGTTTGTTTTGATTTTATTCTGTTGCTATAACTATCTCTTATATCAAAACAAATAGGGGTGACCCAAACGGAGTGGTTGGTACACCCCTAAACAAAGTCATGGGGAGGGGTGCCCTGCACGTAGCGGCAGGTGCACCTACTCTTGCCGTCTTGCTGGGAAGACTGGATGAACCATGCTGGTCTTTATCTGCCATCATATACTATGTTACTATGTAAAAACATCCAGGCCAATGTCTTTTAAATGTACCATATCCTTTTTATATATTGTCACTGCCCCTGGTACAATGCCCTCATGCTTGATCACCATCAACCCCCTTAACCCCTGACCTAATTCCCCATGTCTATATTCTGCTTTTTTTCTACTCTTTTTTTGATTCCCTCTTGCCTTTGGGCTCCTGCCCACTTCTACTGGGGGAGTATCTAGGACCAAATGATGCACGCCTGCAGATTGGCATGTATTTTATTTATTTATTTATTTACATTCTCTTATATACTGCGCTATTCTGCATCAATGCGGTTTACATTGAACAAACTGTAATTACATTGAACAGGGCATTATAACTTGGAGATAACTATTTTACAGGGAACATGGGCTATGGAGGGTTAAGTGGCTTGCCCAAGACCACAAGGAGCACCTGTGGGACTAGAAACCCCAGTCCTTCCGGCCCAAGGTTGCTGTCCTCTAGTGGGATTTGAACCCCTGACCTTCCGGCCTGTAGTACCTTGCCCCAACCACTAGGCCACTTCTCCACTCCAAGCCAAATATCAAGCCAAATATCTCTTAACTTTGATGATTAAATCGATACCTTTGGTGGACACAGTCATTGTTGCCCAAATGCAGCAAAATGAAGTCTGGAGGATGACTACCTCTGGGTCGACTATCGAGGGCAGGCTGCAGCTTGTCCCAAAGCATCCCTGCTTCCCTAGCCAGTGTATGGTTATGGTGTCCAGGAAGAAGCTGATCCGTTTTCTTTGGCCCATTAGATGTATGAATGCCCAACTATCCAGGCTGGGCCTTTTTGCTACCTGATGGATTAAGTGAGAAAGCACAGAGTTAAACCCAATCCTCCTATCACAAGCATGGGCATTATTTCTTTATTTATCTTAGTAATATGTTTATACTGTCTTTCTACAGGTCAAGATGGTTTACATACAACATTGTGGTATGTAACAATGAAAAAACAACTGTGTGCATTACATATAATAGCATACAATGCATTATATGGGAAGGGATGGGGAGTAAGTGAGGGAGTTAGGTTTTAACTATATACAGTAACAATCCAATCCTGGTCTTCTTTCAGAGTGGAAATATTTGTCACCACCCATAAATCCTCACTCCTTTTGTATCTTAGAGATTGTTATAGATCAATATTTCTCAATTACTATATATTGATTCTTTCATACTTCTTTCCTCCTCTAGATGAATTTAAATTTAAAGAAAAGGAGGTCTCAGACTCATCTGGCACTAAACTTCAGACCTTTGTATGTCTATATGTTTTGTGCCGTTCACATTAATGACCTTCCTTTTTAAACAGTGATACCAATTCACAAACCACAAAACTCTACATCCAAAGATGAAAATTAAAGATGAAAAAAGTGCTTAGCTTTAACACTGTACGTCTTCCCCAACGCCTCTCCTCGGCGCCTTCTCTGCGTTTCACTTCTTAAAGTGTCTTCAGGGGGTTTACTTTTTTAAAGCACTATTGGTAAAACAAATATACAACCTCATTACAATTCGACCTTTTAGTCACTTCTATACCATTAATTTAAATTATATATATTATAAATCGATCTAACAATTTATCCTCCTGTTTTTGCATAGATGTGATCCTTGGAGGTAGAGAAGGAAAATCACGGGAACCGGTTTTATTGATATGTGAACAAAAGTGGATTTACACTTTACAAACGGTAAACCCGAGAGGTTTAAATGCACAAATAGATTGGGGTGCATGTGTTTGAATCAGAAATGTAATCGACTAGATCATGTAGCACGATTGATCGGGGACTGAGTTGCTGTGGTTGCTTTCATGGAGCTTGGTGCTGTGGAGTAATTGTTTGGAGCAAAGTTCTAAGAACTGTGCGGGAGATTAAGAAGCTTAAAATGTACATGTGACATAAGCATCATCATGGGTATGATGACACTGGACCGATAGAATAT
Organism: Ichthyophis bannanicus; assembly: GCA_033557465.1. NCBI lineage: Eukaryota > Metazoa > Chordata > Amphibia > Gymnophiona > Ichthyophiidae > Ichthyophis > Ichthyophis bannanicus. The sequence continues at coordinate 1,177,396,946 of CM066033.1, read as the reverse complement.
AAAATGGATCCTTAGGGTGTAACCCGCATGTGCGGCATTGTTTGGAAAGCCGAGAGGCTCAGAAGAAAGAGAATGTGGGAGACGTTGGCAGCATAAAAAAGACAATTATAAGTGAGGTAATCCGCATTAATAATAAAGACTCTTGTTGAAGGGTAAATTGTTAGATTTATAGTATATATAATTTAAATTAATGGTATAGAAGTGTAGTCAAGGAAAAGTTGAGTGAGTTTTTTTCGGAAGTCCCCTAAGGTTTTGAGTATTCTTAGTTGAAATGGTAATTCATTCCATGCAGCTGGGGCATAAAAGGAAAGAGCCCTGTTGCATGTCCTTTGGCTCTTTATGGTTTTTTGAGTGGGTATGTCAAGCAAGTTGATCGTGTTGTGTCTTCTTCTCGGGTTTCCTTTATTAATGGTTGGAGACACTCGGTATATTGGTTATTTATGATTTTGTATATATTTATTTATTTTATGTATTTATTTAATCTGTTTTATATGCCACCTTATTCTTCAATCAAAGTGGGTTACATTATGTAATTACTACGAACAGGTACTTGATATATTCCCCAAATGGCTCACAATCTATGTGTACCTGAGGCAGCGGAGGGTTAAGTGGCTTGCCCAAGGCCACAAGGAGTGCCTGTAGGACTAGAAAACCTAGTCCCTCCGGCCTGAGATTGCTGTCCCCAGGTGGAACTTGAATCCCTGGTCCTCCAGCCTGAGGTACTATGTCCTAACCACTAGGCCACTCCTCCCTTACTTATACATTAAGGATCACTTTGCATTTGATCCTTACTGCAATAGGCAACCACTGCAGTTGTTTGAGGATTGGGGTAATGTTCCATGGATGACTCTTGCAGCAGTATTTTGGGCCAGTTGTAGTGAGTATATGCTGTGCTTTGGTAGACCATAGTAGATAGAATTACAATAATCTAGAATTGGGGTGATGATGGCCTGGCATACTGTTCAGAAATCTAGTGGGTGTAGTAGAAGACACAGGTTCTTTAGGATTCTGAGTTTCTAATATACTGATTTTGTTGCTTGTTTTATTTGTGCTTGTAGGTTCATCTCTTGGTCCAATACTACTCCAAAGTATTTGACCTTAGACTTGACTGATAGCTCCTTGTTGTTTAGCTTTATTGTTGGTGGATTGAAGTTGGAGTCTCGTGCTATGAGGATTTCAGTTTTTATTACAGTTGATGCTGAGGTTATGCTTTTATTGCCATTTTGTCATTGCTGTGAAACATTTGGATATATTGGAGTAGTCTGAGGTTGTGGAGAAGGGAGTGTATATAATGTCATTTGCTAGTATTTGATATTTTATGTTAAAGTTATTTATGAGATAAAAAAGGGATTGAATATATATGTTGAATAGGATCAATGAGAGGATAGAACCTTGGGATACTCCTTGGTATAGAATGTAAGGGAGGGATTTTGGGGATCCAATTCTTATCTGTTAATTGCAGTCTATTAAGTAAGATTGAAACCATTAATGGTGTTACTGTGAAGACCAATATCATGTAGCCTATTGAAAAGAAGATGGTGGGAGACCAAATCAAATGCAGCTGATATGTCTAAGAATATGAGTATGGAATGTGTTTGGTGCCTGAAATTAGAGTATCAAGTAGTGAGCTGAGGAGGGTTTTGACCCCATGCTGTGGGCAGATGCCATATTGATGTTGATCTAACAGAGCGTGATCTTCAATATGTTCTTGCAATTGGATTTGTACTGCTCTTTCTGTGATCTTTGCTAGGAATGGGATACGGGATATCGGCCTATATGATGAAGGAGTGGATGGGTCAATTTTCAGGTTCTTTAGAATGGGGCGAATAGAGAATTGATTTAGTGGAGATGGGAGAAATCCTTGTTTGAGTGAGTCATTTACTATATCTGCAATGAAGGGGATGAACTGATGCCTTGCATTCTTTATCCAGGATACCAGACATGGGTCTAAAGGAGAAGTAGTAGTGTTTATGGAAATGGTAATACTGTCCAGCTGCTTCTGGTTGATGGGTTTGAATGTGGTCCAGAGTTCAGTTTTGTTGTTGGGCTTGCTGTGTGTGGGGAGAACTAGTTTATTGTGGTTACAGGTGTGTTTTGATAGGCTACCATTTGTTTAGGGTTGAAGGTGATTTTCTTCTGGTCCACAGAATTGCTCTTCATTGGTATTTTCACAATGTCAAAAAGCTCCCTAGGTTTGTTTGGTTGTGCCTTTTATTAGGTTGGTATGGTGCTCATGTTTTGCTTTGTTGGTGAGTTCATGATATGTTTTGTGTTCCTCTATGTAGATTGTTCTTACCCTATTGTCCATGGTTTTCCTCCATTTATGTTTGGTTTGTCATAGTTGAGTTTGAGTTCTTTCAGTGTGGAGGAATACCATAGAGGTTTTTTTGCTGTCAGTTGCATACGTAGGCATTTGATGGTATCTGCACAGTTGTTTCTCTAGTTATGTTCCATTTGTTTGTTCCAGTTTCTATGTGGTTGTTATCTGTGAGCGTTTTTAGGCTTGGTAGTAATTTCCAGACAAAGGTTTGATTGTTGAGAGATTGGAATGTTCTAGAGGTGGTATGATCATCTGTTTTGGGGTTGTTCTTGTGTGGATAGGATAATGAGACTTCTATTAGGTGGTGGTCAGACCATGGGACTGGCTGGATTGAGTGTGGCTGTAGGTTACGATAATTGGCTAGAGGGGATGGGATGAATATGAGATCTAATATGTTTCCTTTATTGGCATGGCGTGGTTGTTCATGGTTTCTATAAAGGTTGCATCTTGCTTTATGAAACTAGATGAGAGATTGAGATCTCCAAGGAGGATGAAGTTATTTTGCTTGGTGGAGTGTGTGCATACTGCTTCAAGTATAGAGATGCAAAGAGTGAGACATAAAAAAGAAAGTCCTTTATTCAAATCCAGTGACCCCCGACACGGTCGCGTTTCGGCATGCGTTTTCATTAAGGGGTGAACTTCAAAACAATATGGCATCCATTTCTTTTGAGTTGGCTGTTGGAGCTCTGTATGCTAGGCATATGTTGTAGTGCTAGCTAGTGATAGTAATCATATCTAGGTAACGTGAGGAGGATAGTTCAACATTGATAAATTGAAGTTGTTTATTGGTAAAGATGCATACTCCCCCTCCCATGTTGTCGGTCCTGGGGCAGTTGTATGCTTTGTGGGTAGTAGTGTTCAGTTGGTTTATAAGCATACTGTCAGCATCCATAAACCACATTTCTATCAAACATAATATGTCAAGGTTATGTTCTTCTACGCGATGTAGGTGTTGTTTAAAAATACTATCTTGGAAGCCAAGACTAGATGTATTCCATGCTTTAAGAAAAGTGGAATGAAGGCCAAAAAGCTGTCAGCATAGTTTAAAGGTGAGGTCAGGGAAGCTGCTTAAGCCAAAAAAGCATTTTTCAGGAAATGGATAAAAGGAACCAAATGATGAAAATAGGAAACAACATAAGCACTGGCAAGTTAGATGCAAAGTATTGATAAGGTAGACAGAGAGAATTTGAAAAAAAAGCTTACTGTGAAAGAAAAAACACACAAAAACTTTTTCAAGTACATTTGTAGCAAAAAGCCTGTGAGAGACAGTTGGACCATTGGATGATACAGGGGTAAAAGGGGTGCTAAGGGAGGACAAGGCCATAGTGGAGAGACTGAGGCCCTTATTCTGTAAGGTGGATAGGGGGGCTGCATGTCCCATGGGGATGTGCAGCCCTGCTATCTGCCTCTTGCCATATGCTGCCTCCCATCCCCCCTGCATGCACAGAGCTGCTGTGCATGCTGTGGGGGATAGGGGCATAGAGTGGGAAGAATGTGGACGGGACTGGCACCTGGACATTCAGGGCCAATTCTGGTCATGGCCCTGTATATCCTGGGGGCACTGGGGAGGATGGCCAGATTATTACGACCCCCCCCCCTGGATTTAAGAAAGCTTATTCTGTGTTTATTGTATCACTGGCTGAAGTAAAGAAGCAGTGAGGAACTGTGTGCTTGAAAAGGAAACCCAGCTGTGACAAAGTTTGTTGAAATTCTGCTAATTGACCACACGGGGCAGTCCCCGGTGTGAATGTGTAAGAAAGCAGAACAGCTGAAGTGAAAAGGTTTGTGTTTGTTATTGGAGGTAGCTGCTTTCTTCAATAAAGGTAAGAACTGCCCCTATTTTCCTATAGGGTTTTCAGACTCTCTGTTCTTGTTCACAACTCTAGAATTCTTTCTTTGTGCCAAAGAAAAGTCCATGGGCATAGGTAAATATTCAGAGCTAGGCACACATGCATCTATTTGCATTCCCTCACTACCATTAGGGTAAACAGAGTCACTCTCCCAATTAGGAGCTTCCTCAAACTTCCTTTCTTTTAGGAACTCCAGAAATTGGCTCCACAGCAACTCAGCCCTTGTTTTTGTTTGTTATTGTTTGTTAAATCCTGATTTCATCTTTTTCCTTTGGAGATGTATCCTACTGCCTTAGTTGTGTATGAGCTCTAGAGTATTTTGGAAATCCCCACAAATAAATTTTCTTGCATGCCTTACCACCGACTCAACTACATTATTTCCCTCGAGGAGTAAAGAGTACTACAAGACCCAGAATCCTCTGGTGTCTTTAAAGAACTTTATTCCAAAAGGACATACAAGGCCGTCCTCCAGGCTGTAAGCCCCTGGGCCCAGCTGGAGGCGTCACACTATCAGCAAGAAGTCATCCAGATAATGGATCATCTTTTTTCCTTGCCGATTTTTTATTTTTTTTTCCCCTTTCCACTATCCATTGCATGGCTGTGCTAAACTCAAAGTATGTTCATGATACCGAGCATCCCATCGGGAGGCATTTGTCAATGTAATAGTGGCTGCCAAACTGGAAACCCAACAGATGGAAGTTATCCGGAGTATTGGTATTAGTCAGAAGGCTGCCTCAATATCTGTCTTCTCCAACCAAGCCCCTTTTTCATGGGCCGTTACCAGGTCCAAGGCCTGATCTAATGAGGCGTACTTAACTGAGTACACTGAAGGGTGGAAGGATACCTATTCCTTGCCATTTAACTACCCCTAGCTCTCCCCTCCCCCATCCTCCTATCCCAGACGTCCCGCTGGAGCCTGCTTTCCCCCCCTCCCCCCCCAGCAGCCTGGTTACTAACTCCAGACTTCACTCCGTTCACTTTGCTGTTCCTTTGACTGGAACAAACTACCTGAGTCTGTACGTCAGGTGCCTTCTCTGGCCCTTTTCAAATCCAGGCTGAAAATTCATCTCTTCGCTGCCACTTTCAGATCTTGACTCGCCTGATCTCCTTTGTGTTTCCTTAACATTCCCCCTAGATGTATCCCATGTCTATGTTTTCTGTCTTGACTAGATTGTAAGCTCTGATGAGCAGGGACAGTTTTTTACATGTTTTTTACAGTGCTTCATACACCTATACAAATGTTCAGTAGTAGTAGTTATGGGCTGGCATAGCCCATCCAATGGTCTGTCTCTCGTTACACAGACATTTTTAGATTTGTTGAACTTTTTCTCGTTTTTTGTGTATTTTTATGGTTCAATTTAATTTTATACATTTTTTAACATGCATCACAACTTTTTAAACAATTCAATTTGTGTTAATTAATTCATAAGTTAACATTCATTAGCTTGATTTGTTTCACACTAACAAATTGAATGAAATCCGTAATTCATTCATAGTTATAGTGCTTTATAAGTAGAATATTGAAAGAAACAACAAAAAAAGACAAGTCTGGAGCTACTGTAAGCTTAGAACTTTAGATATGCCTAGCACAAACTTACTTAGCACAGCAAAGCATCTTCCTTAAAGAATTGTGACTATAGGACTTCCTCTGTTTCCAGTAAAGAAGACACATTCAATTGTCGTCAGCATGATTTTCAGGTTCTAATCATGGCAGACAATATAATAAAATCAATGAAATGGTGCAGAGCCAAAAAAAGTAAGCAATTTTACAGCCTCTTACTTGTCAACTTATATGATGAACTAGGAGAAGACCTGCTCTGTTAGCGATGTGCTATTGTCAGTGGCTGCTGCTATTTCTTCCCCTTTAGTAATCACAGAAATGATCTTGCAGCCAACAGAATTCCCAAGAATCTTATTAGCTAGTGATATAGAAGAAGGATGATCTAATTATCACATAGAGAAATCCCACGATCTTGTTGATAGCAAATGCATAAAGGAGAATCTACTTGTCTCAGCATACCATGCTGGCAATCCAAGAAAATTAAAAATAAAATGCTACCAAATCACTTCCTGAATTATGAATGTCTTTCACGTTTGTTTTCTCTGAGGATTCAACAGATCAGTAAATAAAATGTTTTGCTGCATCCAAAAGAAAAGTAAGAAACTGAGTCAAGCTGCCTTCCCAATTTGTTGGAAATGTCTGATAAACGGGTATGTTACAACCCATTACTGATGCAACATAGAAAAAAAGATAGAATTTTGCCAAAAGACACCCATTGAACTTCCACATTCATTGCACACAAAATGCCAATGTTCAACTTCCTTACACAGTTTGCAAGCTTATGGGAACTTGGTATCCATGGGTCTGCGCCCAAATTTTAAAGAAAATCTAAATTGATTTTTTTAAAATGAAAATCATATGTCCAATTTATGGCTTTGGTTACAAAAATGTTCTCTGTTTGCAAGTGCAAGTTATCTGTTGGGAGGAACCTATGGGTTGCTTAAAATAAACTCTATCCATACCTTGCAGAACTAGCCCTTAGTGTGCCACAGCACCATCCCTTTTCATTGTGGAGAAAAGCTCCAGTGGTCTTGATAACATGGGTGCCTTTCCCCACAGAGCAGGAGGTCAATGCTGCTCTTCTTTGTTGTTTAACATTCACTTAACTCGGAATAATAACTTTTAATATAAAAAATATGAGCAATAAAATTGGACCTTAAGTAGAACCATTGAGAATTTTCTGTGAATATACAGGCACTAAGTGGGGGAGGGGCAGGGAATACAAATCCATTTTCTATTCCAGCTGAAATGACAAGGAAGCAAGTTCAAGAGAGACAAGCTTCTGAATTGATAAATGGCAGAAAATCTCCATTGGGGTAGAAGCAATGAGGTAGAATCAAAATGAGAAAATAATGCATGATCAGTAACAGAAAGAGGTGTTTGCTGAAGTGTGTAAAATAGCAAAGTTTTAGAATGTGCTAACCCTTAGTATGTGCCCATACCAATGGCTAGTATGTGCTAAAATCAGCTACACAGTAAAAATCCTATGCTAACTGCTTAGTATGGGTTGAAGTGGGAACTGGGCAGATAAAGACAGGTTATGGCCTGCACGGAGAGTTAGTGTGTGGTATGTAACCACACACTTTTAGGGTTGCTGATAGTGTAGGTGCACTTAACACCACCTCAAGAGCAATTATTCTTGTTTGGCAGATTTGTCCCTAGTTGTTGTACCACAAGACTACCACAAGGGGTAATACCATTTTAACCAAGGTGGCAACAAGGTAGGAACAGAAAGGGATTGCTCCTGTTCCATCCACTAGACTACCAAGGATACCCCTGATTAGATTGTAAGCTCTGAAGAGCAGGGGCTGTCTCTTACTTGTATATGTACAGTGCTACATATGTGTTGTAGCGCTATACAAATGATAAGCAGAAGTAGTAATGAGTAAGTCTAAGTAAGTGTGAGCTGGGAGAGGACAGGTTGTGTTTTTTCCTGATTTAGTGATCTGATGTAGATCAAGGTGAAAATGTCTGTAACCAAATCAAAAGTTTCTTTTTTTAGAGCTGTTTTATAAATCATCTGCTTTAAACTAGCATTCTAGATATTCATTTAAAGACATGGGGCTTGTTTACAAAGCCGCGGTAGCGGTTCGCGATCATTATAGAAGCCGCGGCCCCATTGATTTCATTTGATCAAAATATGATCTGACAGATCATTTCATTTGGGGCCGCGGCTCCGATAACGATCGCGAAGCGCTACCGCGGCTTTGTAAACAAGCCCCTTGTTCTGTCAGATCATATTTTGATCAAATGACTCCAATAACTTTGAATCTTTCTTAGCTCTCAACTTAACTCTTTCTGTCCTGCACAATGATGGCAGACCTTATAATCTAAAATAAATCTTTTCAAAGAATGGTATGAACGGAGGCATCCTATTCAGATATCCCTATTTTATGGACAAAGAAAAGAATACTATATGGTATTTAATATACATTGGCACTATGAGCACCTACAAAAATACTTTAGATAACATAGTTGCGTAACTGCTCCACATGTCAATTTGAATATTAAAATCTCTAAGAACTAATAAGCTCAGATATTCCATTTAAATGAATCAATTGGGCTGGGGGGAACGCCTTTTCCTTGTCCATTGGAGCTCAATACACTATTACAATAGCGATCTTACTGTGCATAGTATTCCCAAATCTAACATCAGGCATTCTGCCTTAAGAGCTATTCAATTTGTATTTCCCCTCTGGCAATCATAGCACACATGTTAGGATTGCCACATCTTCATTTTTGTTGCTTGCTTGAGAATGTGAATATATTACAAATCCTGGAGGGCAACTTTGGAATAACATTAGTGCCCCTCACATGACATGTCTCAGTAATACAACATATATCCCAAGTTTGGTCTATATTAGATGTAATATAGTGGATATTTTGGACCTAATTGAAAGAGCATTTGTTAAGTTTGTCTCAAACACTTGGAGGTCAATATTGAGCCGTGCAATGCATAATCTGAGATATCGAATTTAAATGGTTTAAAATTAAACAGATATTCAGTGCATCATTGGTTTGGTCAGCGTGTTTTAGCCATACCTGCTATTTGTGTGTGCACCTACACATTTGGCAGCTGAATACTGCCATTTTAGATGTAAAAATTATAGGGTCGATATTCTGAACCCTCAGTCAGTTGGCCAAGGGAAAGTTGTCTGGTTTAAGGTGCTGACTGTAATATTCAGCGGCACTATCCAGATAGTGCTACTGACTCTCTCCCCAGAACTCTCCAGTTAGTTCAGGGGCAAGCCATGAACAGAGCAAGGGCTGTCGGCATTAATTGGATAAGTACCTACTTGATCTGGTTAGCAGGTTTTTCTGTCGGTACTTACCCAGGCACTTGGGAAAGCTTTTCATGCAGCCTAAGTTGCCATCCAGATAACTGCCAGCTAGAAATTCTGCCAAATGGCTAAGTGTTGGCACTTACCCAGTTCAAGCCGCTCAGCCTGGATATTCAGCTGCAGCTCCTCTCCAGGCACTGCTGCTGAATATCCCATCGATATTTAAGTGCCACAGCATAGCATTTAAATATCAACCCTTTTGGATAGATACATTTTTATAAGTTATTTGGCAAATTTATCTTGAATATCCTAGATTTAAAAAAGAATGTGTGCAGTGCTGCCCCTGCCTGCATAAATTCTTTGAATATTGGGCCTATGGTTTACACGTCTTTTCCATGTTTTCATTTGAGAGAGGAACAGATGTCAAGCACAAGCCATGTTTCATTCATTTTTAATCTATAATTTGCTGTTGCTGTTGAATGATTTAGGAGGATGTACATTTTTTCTGAATAATGAAACGGGTGTCTGAACCATGAATACGGGGGAGCATTTTGGAGTTTTAATGGCCTATGCTCAAAACTATTTAGCATGTGTACTATATAGAATTTCCAGGCATGCTCAAACTCAGACTGAAATTACTAAGCTACAGTACAATACTGCAGTTTACTTCAGCTTAATTTTCCATGTGGTGGTTCAGTAATCCAGATTAGTAACTCCTGAGGTAAATGAATAGCATGACTAGTGATGAACCTCAGAATCTGCATTACTTTATTTCCCTTGGAGCATCAGGCTGTTAATGCAAAGCCCTATGTTACTATGGGGGCATCTTAAAGGGGCTGCAGGTTAATTTAAGTGTCACATTGTCTCACTAGGAAGAACCTCTAAAGACACCACCTGAACCCCTCCACCCAAAAGAAGCCCTCGCCCCACAAAGCCTCCCAGGTATATATCAGAGGTTCCCTGGAGTCTAGCAGATAGAATTGAAATGGCACCAGTTGACTCCTTGTGGTAGTCCCATAGTGCTACCGATGGGAGCAAGCTGCTGAATAAGGAACACTTATACGTTTTTTCTTTGCAGGTACTACTGGATAGCCAAATCAAAAGCATGAAGTAGGGATGTTCATTTTGGGTTTCCTTGGGTTTCTAAAAATTAAAAGAATATGCAAATTTCAAACACCTTCTTCCAGCAACACAAGCGGCGACTGTACACATGGACTTCATCCAATGGATTGTACAAAAATCAAATTGACTACATCTGTGGAAGTCAACGATGGAAAAGCTCTATAACCTCAACAAAGACAAAACCTGGAGCTGTCTGTGGTATAGATCATCAACTACTAGTATGCAAGCTAAAGCTGAAAAAGAGCAAACCACTCATGAATGCAGCAAAATATGACCTTGAGAATATACCACTGGAATTTAAAGACTGCCTGCAAAATCGATTTGCTGCTTTAGATACAAATGACAGAGCTCCAGAAGAGTTATGGAATGACATCAAGAAGGTTGTGTTGGAAGAAAGCGAGAAGTCTCTACAAAAGGTGAAAAAGCAAAAACGGCCAAAATGGATGACGGAAGAAACTGAAAACTGACCAGAAACGCAGAGAAGCTAAAGCCAGAGGAGAAAGAAAGACAACCGCAGAACTCAACAGAGATTTCCAATGTGCAGCAAGACAGGACAAGGAGAAGTACTACAATGACACATGCAAGGAAATAGAATCAGAAACTAACAGAGGAAGAACAAGATTGGCTTTCCTAAAGCTACGAGAGTTAAAGAAAAAATTCCAGCCTCGAATTGGAATGTTACAATATGCTCAAGGTTCTATGTTGAATGATGCTGAGAAGGTGGAAAGAATATGCAGAGGTTTTTTTATATGATAAAGATCAAATGGACCAACAGTCATTCAACCTGCACCTTAGGTTCCGGAACCATTGTTGATGAAAGAAGAAGTTGAAGCAGCATTGAAAGCCTTATCAAAGAATAAAACATTGATGGCATTCCCATAGAAGTATTACAGCAATCTGATGCAGCTGTTACCATACTTACAAGGCTCTGTCAGGAAATTTTGGAAGACAACATCATGGCCAACTGACTAGAAAATTGCTGTGTTTAGACCAATACTAAAGAAAGGTGATCCAACTGACTGTGGAAATTATCGCACAATCCAACTGACTGTGGAAATTATCGCACAATCGCTCTGATCCCACATGCCAGCAAGATTCTACTGAAGATTTATTCAACAGAGACTACAACCATACCTGGAATAAGAACTACCTGAAGTGCAAGCAGGGTTCAGGAATGGTCGAGGCACGAGAGACATCATCGCAGATGTGAGATGGATCCTTGAAAAGACTAAAGAATACCAAACGGATATGTATTTGTGCTTTATTGACTGTAGCAAGGCTTTTGACTGTGTAAACCATGAGAAACTTTGGGCCACATTAAGAAGCATGTGTTTACCAGAACACCTGATCATTCTCTTGCGCAATCTGTACATTGATCAAGAAGCAACAGTTCAAACGGAACAAGGAGAAACAGAATGGTTTAAAATAAGCAAAGGTGTAATACAAGGCTGCATACTTTCCCCCTACCTGTTTAATTTATATGCAGGACAAATCATCAGAGAAGCAGGATTGTATGAAGACTGGTGGAAAACTCATCAACAACCTTCGCTATGCTGATGATACCACATTACTGGCTGAAAGTGAAGATGATCTGAAACATTTGCTTCTCACGATCAAAGAACATAGTCTCAAAATGGGCCTGCACCTTAATATAAAGAAGACAAAGATCATAACAACTGACAAAATCAACAAGTTCATCGTTGAAGGAGAAGAAATTTGAAATTGTGAACAACTTTAACCTACTTGGCTCAACTATCAATAAAGAAGTAACAAGCAGTCAAGAAATCCAATGACTCATTGCTCTTGCCAGAATGGCTATGAAAGACCTAGACAAGATTAACAAGAGCAGAGACGTCTCTGTCTATACAAAGATTCAACTTGTTCAAGCCATGGCATTTTCAATAACATCATATGGATGTGAAAGCTGGGCAGAGAAAAAGATAGACTGGAAGAAAAATGTATGCCTTTGAACTATGGTGCTTGTTGCGAATACTGCATATACCATGGACTGCCCAAAGAACAAACAATGAGACGGATCAATACAATAACAGCAACTATGGGTACCAGTCTGTCAACAATGAGCTGCCTGACCGAACACAATTTAGATAACTATCCAGAGGGTCGCCATGAGTCGACACTGACTCGACGTCACTTAACAACAACAATAACAGCAAATTGCTTGTGTAGCATGTACCTAATAAATTAATGTGCATGCAATTGATTTACACTCGCAAAAGACTAATGAAATTTTTGTTTGGCCCGTGCAGGGATGTGCAATCCCTAGTAGGAAGATTATTCTATTTTGAAAATTACCCTTGTTAATATATGCACTTACATTTATACCCTTCTTTACCAAGCACATATCTTCTTTTTTTTATTTTAGCCACTATTACTAATGATTTGTATAGCGCTACAAGGCGTACGCAATGCTGCACAGAGATATGTAAAAGACAATCCCTGCTTATCAGAGCTTACTGTCTAATCAAGACAGACAACACAACAACTGGGGAATGGGATATATCTAGGGGAATAGTAAGGAAACACATACGTGGTGTGGTACCCCCTATCCACAAAATTAGCTGAAAGCCGGCTAGAAGCCTTTTGAAAATCAACCAGCTCAGAGCAATTCCTCCGGTACCTAACAAACTGAGAAAAGGGAAGACCATTCCGAAGCCTGAACTGGATGGGCACTATCATAATGGAGGAACGTATTCCTATCGGTAGGCTTCCTGTAAACAGAGGTATTCCAACTGTCCCCACCTTTTATAAACACCACATCGAGAAATACCATTTGTTCACTATGGTAAGAATAGGTAAACTGAATATTTGAATCCACATTATTCAGCCACTGAAAGAACTGCTCTAGACTCTCAACTGATTTCCTCCACAGCATGAACACATCGTCAATATATCTGCACCATAACTTTATCTGAGATGAGTATAAAGATGCCACTACCCACTGTTCTTCATATCTCCCCATAAAAAGATTAGCAATAGAAGGAGCACACATAGCACCCATGTCCACCCCTGAGATCTGATGGTAAATTACCCCTTCAAACACAAAATGATTGTGAAACACTGCCAGCCTAACCAGTTGTAAAATAAACTCAATTAGGGCATCTGATAACTCCCCCCGACGATGAAGAAACAGTTCAACTGTTTCATACGGAGCTTTCTGGGGGATACTCGTATAAAGCGCCATCACATCCAATGTGACTAATATTATATCAGGTGCTGTAGCCCATTCGGAATGGTCATTCAGAACTTGTAGAATGTGAGTCGTATCCCTAATGTATGAAGGGACATCACACAACAATGGACGTAAGAATGAATCAATAAAGATTGACAGTGGCTCCAAAACAGTCCCCCTGGTAGAAACAATTGGTCTACCAGGAGGGTTTTCCAAACTTTTGTGTATTTTTGGTAACAGATAAAATTTAGCTAAACATGGAGAAGCCACATTTAAAAAACGCCATTCCTTCCGTGTAATCAGCTTAACACGTAAGGCCTCAGTTGTAACTTCTTTAATGCAGATTTGTAAAGATGCTGTCGGATCTTCACTTATAGGCATATACACAGATATATCAGATAATTGGCGATCTGCTTCTGCAAGATACTTCTCACGTGTTAGAACCACTATCGCACCCCCTTTATCTGCACGCCGTATCACCAAATCAGTTCTTGATCGTAAATTTTTTATAGCCTCCCGTTCAGGCATAGACAGGGTGCAGTGAAAACGCTGAGCTGTAACTTCAAGATGCTGAACATCCTTCAAAACCAAGTTCTTAAAAATAGTTAGGGCTGGCTGCCTCTGGCCAGGAGGAGTCCATGTAGATTTTAACGGTAACTTAATTCTCCTTGCATCAGGAGGAGTCAAATGTCCCGCTTGCATTGGTTGTGAAGCAAAAAAACCTTTCAAGCTCAACTTCCTAATCAAGCTCTCTAGATCAATCCTGAATTGAAATGAATCAAAAAATGTAACCGGAACAAACGACAGCCCTTTATTCAGAACTTTCAGTTGAGATGGAGAAACAGTAGATCCTGATAAATTAACCACTAAAGAAGGGATAGTTTCCCCATAAGGCTTCTGACTTGGCCCCCCTCGGCCCCTGTAACGACCCCGGGCTCCTCCTTTCTTCTTTTTCTTTGTGTCTCCTTTGTCGAAAAAATCCTCTTTAGAAGATTTACTCGAATTAGTATTCGATATTTCTTCCGAAGTAAAATCAAACTCAACTTGCTTACGTGTCTTTTTGCTTTTACGATTGATATTCATCCATGGGTACACATATCCAACCGTGTAATCATCATAATCTCTCTTAAGTTTCTTACTTTTCACTTTCTTTACACCTTCACGGAGGATATCCATCTGTTTTTTCATATCCTCTGATTTTTGCTTAAAGACCTCAGCTTTCTCAGTGTCTTTTTTTAAAGCAGTCAACATTTCTCCAACCTCCTTATTCAAGTCTACAATTTTAGTTTCTGCAGTATCAACTACTAAAACCATTAGGTCTAGAGAGCACTTATTAAGAATCTGATTCCATTTTGCCAAAAACATTTGATCAGTCGCATACAGTCTTGGCTCTTTATACATTTGAAGACCTTGTGGTATATGCTGCCGTCGAATATATTTAATGAGAGACAATCTGTGGAGTTTAGATCTCACAACCCGTTTCTGCAATGTTAGCAGGGTTCGGAATGGTCTTCCCTTTTCTCAGTTTGTTAGGTACCGGAGGAATTGCTCTGAGCTGGTTGATTTTCAAAAGGCTTCTAGCCGGCTTTCAGCTAATTTTGTGGATAGGGGGTACCCGCGGCACATAGTTAAATGAGCGCATCAAAGGGCATTGTTTAATAATCACGAGTTATTGCTAAGGCCAATTGTGTCAAAAGATGAGGAAGATACTGAATTTGTAAATTTGATTACAAAATACTCTGTTTAGTTCCCGAATTCAGCGCATTGTTAATAGGCACATGAATGTGTTGAGCATGATTCCTACACGAATGTGTTAAGCACGATTCCTGGGCTGATTGATAAGTGGGTTCGCTGTGTATGGCAACGTCGTCAAAATCTTAAGGAGATATTGAGTCCTGCTGTGTTACATCCTATAGCGTAAGTTTCGGATTCTATAGCACAAGTAGGTCATAGTAGATGCGGTAATTGTATAATTTGCCCCTTGTCGTGGGAGACGATGACTTTTGTATATCATGGTGTGACGTATAAGTTGAAGAGTCAGACTTCATGTCTATCCTCTTCTGTAGTATATGGTATTTTGTGCCCTTGTGGGCTTTTATACATCGGTAAGACAAATAGATCCTTGAAAGTATGTATGTTGGAGCATAAGAGTAGGCTTAAGAACAAAGTTTATGATGCCCCTATTGTACAGCATTGTACTGATCAAGGGCACACCTTTGAGGGTTTAAAATGTTTTTGTGTTGAGCATGTACTAGCTGGGAGAGCTGGTGGATAGAATGAGAAAACGTTAATACAATGTGAACAACGGTGGATCTTTAAGTTGCAGATAGTTTTTCCTGGGTGTCTCAACTTGGAGATTGACTGGGGCAACTGTATTTGATTGTTTTTGTCCATATTGATCGTTATCTTATGCTGTTGTTTAGGATAGTGTTGAAGCCATGGTGTTTAGATTGAGGGAACGGTTTTCTGGATGTGGTTTTATGATTTAAACTGAGGCTGAAAGAATTTTGCTTTGAGATGTTTGTAGGGGTTTTTTGATGGTGCTTTTTATGTGTTTTTGCTGCTCTTTAAGCTGAAGTCATTAGGATTTCCGTATTTTAGGAGGGTGGATGTCCTGTACTCCTCATGCACGGCATTTTTGTATTCCGTGTCGCCAAGATTGAGATGTGCGATTTAAACGGACGTTTGCAGCATCACTGGTATTTTGTATTTAGTTTGTGTAAGTTCCGACTGCAATGTGTATGGGTCTTTTTTGAGACTGAAGGGGTACTTTAGAGTGGTTGGGAGTTTATTTTATGTGTGTTAGTATGGTTGGGATGCTAGGTTTGAGTTTTGTAAGAGTGAATGTGTAATATATTGGTATAGTTTCTGTTTTTAGAATAGTTCTACCCCTGAAGAAGCTTAGTTTGAAGCGAAACGTTTAATTGTCGCCATTGAGTATTGGCGTTGGGTATAAGCTGAATATAGCTATTTGTTTGGGAAGAAGCACCTAGGCATGTGCCCGCAACTGCTGAGAGAGAAAAACTGTTTATTTGATTTTTTTTATATGGATAGGCTGGTGGCTTAAGGATGGTCGGTGATGCAATCAGGCATGAGCATTTAGTTTTCTGATTGCTGAAATAAATGCCGTATAAGTCTGAGACCTCCTATACAGCTATATTTATGACGATTATTAATGAGAATGTTCATCTGATTGAATTGATGTTAACTATTTTTAAATTTTGAGTGAGTATTTTTTCTATTTTTGCCATTACTGGAGGTGACAAGGTTGCAGCTTGGCTGTCATCCACTCCATACTGCTGCAGCTCCACAGGTCTCACGCGAGCAGGCTCCCCACCAACTTTTTTGTAGTGCCGTCACTCTGAACCCTGGCCACTCCGCTCCCACCTGGCATCCGCCTCCAGGCCTTATGGGGTAAGAACTCATCACCAGCAGCTGGGGCGACATAAATGAAAACACCGGGGGAGGGACCACCGACTGCCATGCAGGATGCCATGCCCCTAGCCCCTCCACCCCAGATGCTCCTTGCCCTCCCCCTAGCCAATGCTCCCAGTACCCCATACCCTCTACCGGCCAGTAACCCCCTTGACCCCCTAACCCAACTACATATGGGTAAATACTCTGTCCCCTGCCCCTGCGAGCAGCCTGAGTCATCGTGCTCCTGCTTCCCCGAACGCCCGAGTCCCTGTTGACCCTCCCCTTCCCCAGAGGTGTGGGGAACCATCGCCCCCCCCCCCCCCAGGTACACTGCCTGGAACACCTCCTGGCTCACCACACTGCAGCCCACCTGCCTGGGAAACCAAGTCACCTCCCCTTGCCCCCCCCTGCTTTTTGCCCCGTGAACGAGACCCCCATGCCCTCTCCCCTATCCCCTTTGTCCCCTGTAGAGACCTTGACCCCCTCCACCCTCTGAAAGCCTCCATAGCTCTACTGCCCCGACCTATTGCTGCCGCCATTATTTGATCCGAGGCCGCAAACCCCCCCTGCCATAAGCTCCCCCGCAGCCTGCATCGCACGCCGCCCGGTAGCCCTACCCCCACTACCAGGCCCTCGCCCCCGACCACATCAGCTCCCTCATGAAGGCATGGAGCCTGCGTACATGGTCTCCATTTACGCTGCCCTGCTCTTGTTTTTTTTTGTTTTTGTTTTTAACACCCTGGCCCTTACAGCACTTGCCTTGTCTGCCATCAGCCAAGCAAACCTCTATGGCCGTTCCCCGAAGCGTGCCCTCAGACTGCCAAACATGTGGTGAAGGGAAGGAGGGAATGAGCACCTGCCGCCACCTCACCAATGCACCTTGCTGACACTCCGTCACCGCTTCCAATCACCTCTTCTCCGACGCTGTCTCAGCCTTTGCTGCCTGCCTCCGACCGATCCTGCAACCCGATCCTCAACACCGGCCACCGGCCCTCATCATGGCCATGCCTCCTCCCCCCTCTCCTCGTGGACCCAACTTGTGGCTCCGCATCTCGCCGCGCCACCCGGTTACGGGTGGCCAGCTTGGACCTCACCACGCAGCCTTAATTTATCAAACCGTCAGGTAATGGTGGTGCTTTGGTTATACAAAATCATCAGGATTATACAAATGAGGTTTATTGCCAGATTAGTGATACTGCTTTTTATGAAATGCTATATGGAGATCCCACTACAACACTCAAAAGCAAGGTCAATGTCTTATTATATATCGGACTAGAGGCTGGATATTTAACGAAAAAGGAACATGAATTCATGACTTACTCATCTGGTCACTTTGATGTTATATGTTGTCCTTAAAAAATATATATAAATCATTACAGAACTCTCCAGGATGACCAATAATCTCTGCCATTGGCTCATTATTTGAGCCAATATCTAAATTTCTAGATGCCTTCTTAAGGACATTTGTGACTCAAGCACCTTCGTTTGTAAGGGATTCATTTCATATGATCCAGATATTAAATGAAGTTTTAGACTACCATGATCGCCTTATATTAATGACTCTCAACATCAATTCATTGTACTTAACTAGGCATGATTTTGGTCCTCACATCAAGCTGTGGAAGAGATATATTGATGTTTTTATGTTTTGGGATGGAGAAGAAGCATATTTTTTTTAAATTGGCTTAATTCTCTAGATGTTAATCTACAATTCCAGAGCCAATATAGTTATGATCAGTTTCTGTATTTAGACATATGGATGGAGATTCAAATGGTTTTGTTACAGATCTCTATTGGAAACTGATGGTTATAAATGCCCTTTTGTACTTTGACAGTTTTCATAACAGGTCTTTGAAATATAATTTACCTACAAGTCATTTTTGAAGAATGTGCAGCATATGAGCATCAGAACAGGATTTTGAGACTCGGGCACTATATATGGGCAAGTGTTTTTGAAGAATGGGATTATCCAAGGGACTGCATTTTGAAGAGCATACCATACAGCTAAGATTTCAGATCTGGCTACTCTCCTGCAAGGCTCTAATCATCCAGTAGAAGACAGACTCGTTTGCTCATTTACCTTTACTAACCTCTCAAGAGACATTTCAAGGTCATAAGAGAGGAGTGGCATCTTCTTTCTGCAGTACCCTCACTTCAGTCACACCAACTCACAATAGCACCCAAGAAGAATCATAATGTATCTAACATCTTAGTACCATCCATCCTCTCTAAGCCTAGGACTGTTCCAAAGGCGAGAGGAGGGGTTTTTTTGTTGTGGATGGTGCTCGGTCTGTGAAAATTCACTTGTTACAAAAAATTGTTTTGTTCATTCAATTACCACCCAAAGGATCTTTTTTAGATGGCTTTTCAAACTGTGAATCTCAACAAGTTACCTATTTAATTATGTGTCCTTGTAAATTGCTCAAGGGGAAAACCAAACATTGCATTAAGACGTGTATAATAGAACACAAAAGCTGCTTGAGAAGGAAAATAGCAGACAAACCCTTGGTTACCCACTGGGAGGAACAACATCACAATCTTTTGGATATGAAGTTTTTTTGGTGCTCAAAGTAGTACACTTCTTTTGGAGAGAGGAAGATATTGACAATGTCCTCCTGAAATTAAAGCAGAGATTGATGTTAATCCCCTATGGTTTAATTCTTGAGCAAGATTTTTCTGTTTTTCTATGATTTTTATCATTAGCGAGTCAGATGTCCCTGCTGTGTCCTGTGCGCTTTCCTTTAGAAATCCAATCCTTTTATACCAATAGATGGTTAGGTAGAATCTTATCCTGTGCATTTATTGGCCTCTCATTTTCACAAATTTTAGTCTCTGGTTTTTATCTTTTTAACTACTTATTTACATATTAACATATTCATCTGTTGTTCCCTTATTTATTCATTATTTATTTTCTTTATAGGAGACACAAATTTATCAGCCCACTGCTTGTTCTTAATGAATGTTTTTGGAAATTGATTGATCTCAAGCAGCATGTCTCTTCCACAGCTGATGTGTTAGGCATCATATTTTTCTTTTAACATGTCAACTATTTTAGTACGCTATGCCCATGGCAACCCATTTGTAGGATGTTTTAGTTCAACCTCTGGCTTTTTAGTGCACCATTTGACTCTCAGTGCATTCCTCTTTTTTTGCCACAATTCAGAGATATTTTTAAAGATTTTTATTGGCTCGTATCTCCCTGGCTACTATTTTAGTACATTATGCCTATAGCAACCCATTTGTAGGATGATATATTTTTCAGATATATAGTTCAGATATACTTTTAAAGTTTTCTATTGTCATGCACCTCCCTGGTGTTTTTATTAGTCCCTCATCGTTGAAGATATTTTTTAGGTTATATTAATGTCATCAGCACTCACCCCAAACAAGTCTCTATTATGCTATTTGGTTACTCTCCCTCTAGCGATCCTGGCTTTTTAACACTGACACTGCTCACATCGACATTCTCGCTATTTTATAGTCCATGAAGATGTCTTTTCTTATTATCCTCTCCATTCGATGGTATATACATTTGTAGATGTATATAAATAATGGGCTTTCATGCAAATAGTTTGCCTGGTAAATCAATGAATAATTCACGTCCTGTTGCCGATATTGTCCAAATTGATGCTTTGGGCAATTTTAAAGGATTCCTCTTTAAATCTGATGTGTGCTACATGAGCCTCTTATGCATTTCAACATCGACTGCTATTGTTTCTCTGATTAATTGAGTACTGTCCGATTGCGGACAGACAGGTGGTCATTTAGAATTTCTTTAATCCTTGCCTGAAAAGGGCTTTTTACACACATTTTTAGCACTCCTGGTAGTCCACTGATTAATCGCTAGTTGTTGTTGAAGACACTATCACAAGTGTCATGTTAAAGCATTCCTCATTAAGTCTGACGGTGCTGCTTTGTGCCCTCTGACCTTTTATTGGCACAAAATTCTCCTGTTTTAAATCTCTGGCATTGGCTGCTTACATTTTTACTACAGTGCTGGCTCTGATTCACATGGTCCCATCGATAAAGGCAAATACACTATGAAGGATTTTAACGGTATACCTCTAACTACATTTATGATACCTACACCGAGATAAAGGGCTTCTGCTCCCTTAATATTTAGTATGCTGCTTTTTTTATATTTTGCCTGATCTTTATGGTTTTAACTTAAATCCTTAAACTTAAACTTAAATGGGAGGAGTGGTCTAGTGGTTAGGACAAGGTACTTCAGGCCAGAGGGCCGGGGGTTCAAGTCCCACCTGGGAACAGCAATCTCAGGCCGGAGGGACTGGGATTTCTAGTCCTACAGGCACTCCTTGTGGTCTTGGGCAAGCCACTTAACCCTCCATTGCCCATGTTCCCTGTAAGTATTAGCATATGTGTGTCATATCCCCTCGTGTTAAATGTATCCCCCAATTGACCGCTTTGACCCAGTGAAAAGCAGGATATAAATACAGCTAAATAAATAAATAAATCCAGCACTTTCATCATCTTAACTAAAATTGCCTTGAAGCAAATGAGTGGCTGAATTTTGTGCAATATAAAATCTTAAAGGATACAGAAATACTACTGTTCTTACTCTGAAAAGACAGACTTAATTTACTTTTCATTAAAAAGGGAATTTGATGAACTGAATTACTTTAAAATGTCACAATTGTTAGCTATACAGACTATGATGTTGCATAGTTTTTTTGAAATGTAGACACAAATGCTGAGATGCTTGACAACAGATTTCTAAGAATCATTATCATTTACAATAATGCAGTCTTATAGACAGGCAACTTTGCCAAATTCGTTTAGATTCCAAATTGCAAGTTTGTCATTATGACCACTGAAAATCTCTTGCCTGGGATAATTCAATGTCAGCATTTTTGAATAGTACAGATGAGTTCTAAGAAACAGATACATTTTTAGAGGTATTAGTTTGCCTTGGGTGCATTCATCTGAAGAGGAGTAGCCTATAACCTTACCATTGGTAAAAACTGAATTAGTTAAAATAATTCAATTTTGTATACAAAAAATACAAACACGTGAACGCACATTTTACAAATTACAGCCAAATGCAACCTGGAATGTTCAAGCAAGAACATCAGAAAAAAAGGCAGGCATGATTTCACAAATGTGAATGTTCCCAAAATGGACATCTGGGGGACCATCTACATAGACCTCTTTGGAATAGTATCCAAGATCAGGGATGTCTAAGAGGCATTCAGCAGTTGTTCAAACATACAACAAATTCCCCAATGCCTATTTGTGCCTGGAGGAGGTCTAAACTAGGATGAGGTCATAGACGTCCCTTATGTTTCTGGATTTGAGCAGGGACATCTAGGGACATGTAAGTTTGCCTCCCTGTCCCCAGACACACCTCCATCATACCCTCTGCCTTCTTGAACGTCTTCATGCTGGGGACATCTTTAGACATTGGAAAATGAGTCTGGGATGTCTTCATGATTTGGATATCTGTGTCCCAATTTTAAGTTCCAAATCACAAATAAGTCTTCTAAAATGACCACCATTTTGAATAGTTTTAAAATCGTATGCACCAATTTAAATTTGAGAGGGAGAGGAATAGCAGAGTGGTACATCTGAGGACCTTTGGAATCCCCCAGAATGAGTGCATCCCTGGAGCTGGTTGAAATAAGTGGTACCAAGGGGGATGTAAATATGCTCTGCTACAGCTGACCCCAAGGGAGAGGAGCAGCAGAGTGATACCTCTAAAGACCTTTGGATCCTCCTGAAGTGATAGCCTATATTTTTCAATAGTAAGGAGATGTCTAGAATATTTGACTATTGAATTACTAAGCTACGGTAAAATTTCTCATTTGACCACCAATTTGTTACTCACACAGTAAAGGAATAATGCGCCTCACAGTGATCATTGTAAGTTGCATTGTTCTGAAGGAAGAATAACACCAAACCAACAATGTTGTAGCCAGAACACAACTTTTGGGGGGTTTCCAAAGCTAACATGGGGGGAACAATAGACAAATAATTCTGCCCCTCCCTCCATCATGGCACTCAGCCATTTGGCAATGGGAGCCTGTCACACTATTCTCACCACTCTGCTTTCCTTCTTCGTTCCAGGACTTGCAAAGTATGGCACACATCACACATGTTAAAACCTTATGGCTGGTATGTTCTGCAAGATCATGAATGGGATGTGTCATCTATGAGATTTTAACTTGCAGACCATGCTAACTGCAAATAAGGGAAGCCATAAGAATTGGAGGACCTGAGGTAAAAATGGAGAGTCTTAGCCCCCTTCAGACCTACATATGACTACTCCCCTACAACACAAAGCAGGTCTTAATTTTCCTGACTGTGTACATTGGGTCAGTAACATGTGGCCTAATGCTCCAAGCCACAATCTTAAAAGGGCCACACAAGATTAAACCTGTGGTCCAGGGGTCCTCTTTCAATGAATCAGGTCCTCCCACAAATAATCCGCCCTTCCTCATAGAGACCTAAGCTCCAGTAGAGGACCCTCCCCCAACTACCCAAACACCTGGATCCTGAATGAACCCCCTTGTTACCCCTGATGACCTCCCCATCCCCTGAAGACCACCTGGACCTACCTTAAGAATCCACAGTGGTGTAGGGGTAGGCTGGAAGAAGTGATCCTTTTTCACTTTTGCTGGCACCAGTGATGGGTTCAAATGTCATCCATGACCCCAACTGTATTCTCACGGTACTACTGCTAAGGATCAACCTACCATATTAGGGCAAAAGGCCCATGCTTGGTAGTTGACACCTAGTAGAAGTACTGTGAGGTTACTGCTAGGAATTAGAGGAACCATGTTGAACTTGACAACAGTGCTGGCAAGAGTAACAGGAATTGTTCCTTCCATCCTATCCCTAGATCACCATGGATTATTAAGTTGGGCATGGGTGGCTTTCAGGGAATGGAGGAGACTTAAGATGTGGCAGATGTTCATTTGGGATCAGAGGTAATTTGGAGGGGGTCTTCTACTGGGACTTCCAGGTTCATGTGAAGGGGGATTATTTGGGAGCCCCTGATTCATTGCTGGTGCCAGAGAAAGGGACCTCCGAGCTACTGATTTAATTTCAACAGTGTAGTCACCTTGCGATTACAGCAAGGAGCATAGGCCACATGTTAGCAGCCTGATGCTCCCAGCCAGGAAAAATAATACCAGCTGCATTATGTAATCTGAATATTAATGATGCATTTCTCATTATTCAATGTGCAGCACAAAATTATGCATTACAGTAAAATAGCATGCGTTAAGAGGCAGAAATAATGCATCATTCCAATAACTTACTTTACTAACTACCTCCATTAGGGGTAGATTCTGTGGGAAAAATAGTGGGGTTGGATGTCCAAGATGGACGTCCAACCCCCCATTCAGGCCCTGGACGCGATTCCCTGCACAGCACTCCCTGCACATACAGAGGGTTTGTGGAGGGTGCACTGGATAGGGATGGGAGAAGCAGGGCGGGAAGTAGAGAATGGGAATTTACCCAGTTGTACAGGGCCTATTCTGATCACAACCCTGTAGGTCCAGTGGGGGAACAGATGGACATGGGACTTTTTCCACCTTGGAGGTGGAATAAGTTCCATAGGTGGCGGCGATCGGGCCAGGCAGGGCCCCCCAAAGCAGGAAGCAGCATCAGGCGAGGCCCCTCTGCCCAATCCCAACCCTGGCAGACCCTGCCAAGGGTCGGGCAGTGGGGAAAAGGCATTGTATTCCATTTTTGCCAGGCTGTGCTCCTGCTGGTCGTCCCAGTGTCATGGCGCTGGCACACCAGCGGAAGCATAGGGAAGGCTGGACGGGCAGGGGAATGAAGCCCAACGCTGCTGAATAGTGGCCAGACCGGGATGTCTAAGTGCCCGGTTCTGTAACCGTGGGAATATCTAGCTCCCATGGTTGCAGAATCCATTTTTTGGCCTGGACGTTCCCCATGCAGAATTGTCCTCTTAATGTGCATGCTAAGATTGATCATAATGATGCAGCCATTAAGATAAGAAGGCACATTATGTGCACATATTAAAGGGTCTAGGATAACTTGAGCACAAAACCTTTAAAAAGATGTGCACTAAACATACTTGGACAATAGTTTGTCCAAAATGAAAGGGCTGTTTAGGATGGACAATAAGAAGGATGGGGGATGTGGGGCATCAAGGGGAAGAGGGAGGCACTGGAGGATGCTTTTAGTGGAGGTAAGTTTCTGAAAAGAGGACCTCGCCACATGTTAAATTTTAGGATACCTGACTTACCTACACTAACATTTAGCACCTATTCCAGAACCGATAGTAAATTTTACCACAGTTTAGAGATGTGCATTCATTAGCACATATTCTGTTCATTAATACACCTTAATATTTTAGTGCATCCAAAATTGTTTTAATGTGTGTTAACCTACAAATTAACATGCATGCAATCAAACTGAATGTGTTGAAAATGATATTCAAATGAATATATGAAATTAACTGAAAAGCGGCTGAAAATCAGGAGCTAAAGTCAAACAAACTGAAGATGGACCAAAATATATTGCTCTGTGTGAACATGTCCACTTACAGACTTTGTAAATTTATCCTATATTGGTAAGCAATATTATCTTACTTGCAAATTTTGTATGCACATACGTTCTAAGGATTTAGCATGTATGTGCACGCCTTATTTAAAGTGAGTTCACTACAGCTTCCAGTCTTCTCTGTCCTATACTCTCTTGATATGTACTTTGCAACATTTGAAAGGAAGAAAAAATACCCTGGTTATTGAAGCAGCAAACTTCGGAAGCTTCGGAAAAAGTCTCATTTAGAATTCTGTCCACAGATCTGCTTTTTCATGCATTCTTGTTTTTATAGCCCTTACTTAGATTGAAATATAGATCTCTTAGGCAACTAGTTGAGTCCATCTGCAAGCAGCTAAAATGTACTACTGAATTCACTTCTTTGTTTTACTGTGATAGGCAAAATATTTTTGCGTTCTTTTTACCAAAGAAAAGTCCTGAACAAAGGCAATAACAATAATTATTTATGTTGTACCTATCTACTCTGACAAAGCACTGAAATGATGGAATGTTCTTTTATATGCTAGTACATTTTCATTAACCCAGTTTGTCAGAGAATGACATTGGTGTTATGTATTCCAGAAAAGATTTATCTTTTATAGATCGCCTCCTTTTATAATTTTGGCTTGTTAAAGAACTGTGGTTTAATTTATTGGAAAAATTTGGTGCATAACATTCTCTCCGGGGTCCTTTTGCTAAAGTGTGCTATGGTTTTGCACTTAAGGCACATTTAGCATAAAAATTAAAGTGCATTAAATGCAAAGCCTCCATGTTAACTGTTTGCAGTGTGGACAGCATGTGCCTGGCAGTAACCAAGATAGGTCGGACCCGGTGTTCCATCCCCTCAAACCCCATCCACAATCTCCCCCCCCCCCCTTATTGCACCGCCCCCTTGCCCACAAAATAGACACACAAACCGTTCTTGGAAAACAACTGGTCGCAGCTTTATTGACCTTTATAACATATTGAACATTACAAACCAGAATAATCCTCTTAACAATCCAAAACTGCGGAGCAATGCCTCACCAGCTATGCAATTAGCAAGGTGACCTCGCTTCCGCTTCTGCCACAGTCATGCAAACGGCAAGCTTCCTATCCCCCTTTTCCCCGACATCGCCATGTAATTAGCAAAAGTCGGCCAGGGGTTGTCTGGGTCGGGGGCACCCTGCCCCCGGCCCCAGTATAGCCTAAGGCTCTGGACCCCAGAAATCTCCAGGATCCCACCACCAGCACAGGTGACTTCATTGTCCCTGTGCCGCCCCCCCCCCCCCAACCACCAAGCTGCGACCAGCGAGCATCCCTTTGAACCACACATTCCTAGGCCTCCTGCCAGTCATTCAAGAGCAAATCCACCCCCACGAGGGATAAGTGCACCCCATCCCGCCTATTCAACCCTGCACACTTAATCTCTACCCAGGAATGCATGACTTGATAACCTCCTTGCTCACAGACCCAACGGCCAATCTGCCAATTAATTTTTGTCAGTCCTCGCAACCAACACCATTGGTCCCAGCATACAGGCCTTGGAATGATATCCGACCACATTAAAACTATGCCCTGGAACAGTCGCAGAACCACAGCAAGATCCCTCTTTGCCACTCTTTTCAATTGCTTGCATGTCCATGATACCAGGTCATTGCCCCCCAAATGTAACAGTATCAATGCAGGCTTATTCTTTAATCGCTCATGGTGCTGAAGCAAAGGCATAAGCTGTGTCCAACGGAGACCACGCTCGCCCAGTCATAAAACGGACACCACAGCAGGTTCGAGTCCCAAATTAGGCCCGACATGCCGCACCGCTGCTCCCTGACCAGCCCAATAAATGAAGGAATGACCAATCAGCCAACAGCCCCAAGGACTCTGTCCCCTATCTGCAAAACAAAATACCAGTTAGTGTCCATAGAGTGCCAGTCCTTTCTGCATGTCAAAGACGAACATAGCCAAGAAAAGCCCGAGAACGCCATCTGCCAATGCTTTGTATCTCATGTTCAGACAATCCTGCTGCAGCCGCACTGATTGCTGCACCAGTGCGGAAGGAGTGCACAGCAAACAGACGCGGGTCTTCGCCTATATGCCACAGCACCATTCTCAGCACTGCTGAAACTTGAAAACGCGTCAACCGCCGTGCATCCTCATGGATGAATAGCCATCCCTCTGGCGCGGGACGCAACCGCAAGAACGCCCTTAATGTGGCCACCAGGCATGTTGACAGGCCAACAATCTTCTTCAAGACCACCCACAATCCTTCACCTTGCTGGTCCATCTTAGATTTAGCTAGAAGGACTTGTAGCTGCCCTTCCTCCACCCGCACATGCTGGCGCTGCATACCTCCAACAACCCCCGATTTGCTAGAGTTCACTACCAACTCACCAATACAGAAGGCACTGAAAAATGCCAGACTAAAAAATGCCCGGAAGAGGGTGGCTTCATACCGTGACACTGCCACCATAGGTAAGGCCACGTAGAGTTGTACGAGCAACTCATGTGTAATCGGCCGCCTGGAGTCACAAGGTGTTGGACTCAAATGCTCCCAGCCCTGTAGCAGCCTGCAGGCTAGGAATCCCCCTGCTGAGGAGCCCCATCCCACTGCTCTAGCAAAAAAGGCGAAACCCACTAAGTGGGTACGCACTGATGATCTGGCGACCCCTTTTTCTTTGACAGCAACTATATACTGTCCTATCAACTGATCAGACACCAAACCAGGCTGCCATCCGCGGGCCACCAAAAATTCAACCACTTTGTCGCAACCTCGCCAATATGCTGACCATGTCCCCGTCAACACCGAACTCAGCAGCAGATTCAGCATCTCCTTTGGCCAACACTCCATAATTTCCCCGGGACCACAAATCCTTCTGTGTCTGCTTCTGGTGCTAGCATCCAAAACCTGTCCCACTTGAAATGCGAAAGAGCGCCAGCAATCTTGTTAGTACATCCTGGAACATGTCTGGCCTTTAGAGAGACATTCAGATGCAAACATGCTAATACCACTTCCCTCATTAAAGTCGCCACCTGGAAACATCATGGTGTATAATGATTAAGCACGCTGACCACTGCTGCATTATCGCATCACCACACCACCCTATGGTTGCGAAGCCTATCGCGCCACAACTCCAATGCAACTAAAATTGTAAAACATTCCAGGAAGGTTATGTTGCTGGTTAGACGAGCTTCTTGCCATGATTGCGGCCAGCTATCAGCACACCACACCCCCTCAAAATAAATTCCCAAACCTATACCCCCCACTGCATCCATGTATAACTGCAGGTCTACACAGGAGATCTCAGCCTCCATCATCACCAATGTCCCGTTAAAATCTTTCAAAAAGATATCCCAGACCCGCAAATCCACCCGCATAACTTTTGAGACTCTAATATGGTGATGCGGTTTACGTACTCCAGCTATTGACACCGCCAGCTGACGAGGGAACACCCGACCCATCGGGATGACCCTGCAGGCAAAATTCGGAGAGCCTATCAAAGCCTGCATTTCCCTTAATGTTAACTTAGTGGAAGCCAACATGTTAGCGACCAAAACCCGCAATCTCGACACCTTCTCTAGAGGAAGACGAGCCGCCATTTCTACTGAATCTAACTCCACTCCTAAAAAGGTGATCCTCATCGATGGGCCTTCTGTCTTACCCGCTGCCAATGGCACACCCAATTCGCAAGACAATTCCACAAACCACCTAAAAGCTCCCGGCACCCTGCTGACTGTGCTGTTCCTACAAAGAAAAATTAATCTAGATAATGAAACGCATTCGCACAGCCTACCTTCCGTACTAACGCCCACTGCATGAAAGATCTGAATTTCTCAAAGTAGGCGCATGAAACTGAGCAGGCCATAGGCATGCATTTGTCAAAATAAATTCCATCCTCAAAGTGGAAACCTTGCAAATGGAAAGCTGACGGGTGCACTGGCAACAAACAGAAAGCTGATTTGATATCTACTTTTGCCATCAAAGCCTTGTGACCCGATTTTCTGACCAAATGAAGCATAACGAACTGTACACAACTCCCGAGGGATTTAATCATTTACTGATGCCCCCAACGGAAAAAAAAAGTTATGAAATCAGCCTGTACTTCCCTAGTTCTTTTTCTTTGGTATGATTCCCAACGGTGATGGCACCAAATTTGGGAAAGGCTGCTTCAAAAATGGACCCGCAATTCTGCCTAAATTCAGATCTACTGTCAACCTATCCCTAACTACGGTCGCAAAGCGCCGAACAGAGGGCAAATTTCACACCGTAGACACTACGACCTTTCCATGAACCAGTATAACGAAACCCAACTGAAACCCAAACTGCAATACCTCTTTATCCCTGCGCTTCGGGTATTGGTGAAGCCACGTCCTTAAAGCCTCTACCCGTATTGGTGTTGGGGCCAGGCCGAACACAACATTATTGCTTGGGGACCAGCATAGGGGCCAAGGAGGCCCCTTTTTTAATGCATTTTGCAGCCAAGTGTCCTCCACAACAGACTGAGCACACATGTCTGAATTTGCAGTCCGGAAATGGGCAAGAGGACTTATTAAACCTCCAGCACACATCACCTGCTCCGCCTGCAACTGATCTGCGGTGCGCCCCCCCCCTCGCATAAAGCATGAAAGGACCGACCCCCAGATGCATTGTCCACTGTACCCCCTTTTCATAGTAACATATAGTAACATAGTAAATGACGGCAGATAAAGACCAGCATGGTCCATCTAGTCTGCCCAACATGATAGCAAGAGTAGGTGCATCTGCCACTCCATGCAGGCCACCCCTCCCCACGTCCCTATTTATGGGTGAACCTACCACTCCATGCAGGACACCCCTAGTTGTTGAGAAATTAGATGGTTCAGTTTATTTTGATTTTATCCTGTTGCTGTAAAGGGATCCACTGTGTCTGTCCCATGCCATTTTGAATTCTGTCACTGTGTTTGCCCCCAACACTTCCATCGGGAGGGCATTCCAAGCATCCACCACCCTTTCCATGAAAAAGTATTTCCTGACATTGCCTTTCAATTTACCACCTTGCAGCTTCCTGTTGTGCCCTCTAGTTTTACAGCTTCCCTGTCTTTGGAAGAGGTTTGTTTGTTCATTATATCCCTTTAAGTATTTAAAGGTCTGAATCATATCTCCCCTGCCCCTCCTCTCCTCCAAAGAGTACATGTTTAGGTCTTCAAGTCTCTTCTCTTAAGGCTTCTGACGCAGGCTCCAAATCATTTTGGTTGCCTTCCTCTGAACAGCTTCCAGTCTTTTTACATCCTTTGCAAGATACGGTCTCCAAAACTGAACACAGTATTCCAAGTGAGGCCTTACCAGTGACTTGTACAGTGGCATAAGTACCTCTTCCTTTCTGCTGGTGATTCCTCTTTGTATGAAGACCAACATCCTCCTGGCTTTTGCCACCGCCTTGTCGCACTGTTTTGCCACCTTGAGATCTTCAGAAATAATCACACCAAAGTCTTTCTCCTGATCCGTGCACACCAACCTCCCGCCCCCTATCGTATACATTTCCCTTGGATTTCTGCTACCCAGGTGCATGACTCTACACTTCTTCACATTAAATCTTAATTGCCAAGCATTTGACCATTCTTCTAGCTTTTGTAGATCTTTCCTCATGTTAACCACTCCCTCGGGGAAGTCTATTCTGTTGCAAATTTTCGTATCATCTGCAAAAAGACAGACTTTTCCATTCAGTCCTTCAGCAATATTACTCACAAATACATTAAACAGTTCCGGGCCCAGGACCGACCCCTGGGGCACCCCGCTAATCACCTTCCCTTCATCCGAGTGAGCTCCGTTTACCATCACCCTCTGTCGTCTGTCAGTCAACCAATTTCTTATCTAATTTACCACCTTAGGATCCATCCCCAAGCTACCGAGTTTATTGATAAGCCTCCTATGAGGAACAGTATCAAAGACTTTGCTGAAATCCAGGTAGATGACATCCATCGCATGCCCCTGAACTAGCAACCTGGTCACCCAGTCAAAGAACGCAATCAGATTTGTTTGGCAAGATCGTCCTTCGGTAAAACCATGTTGCCTCGGGTCTTGCAACCTGTTGGTTTTGAGAAAGTTCACTATTCGCTCTTTTAGGAGCGCCTCCATGACTTTTCCCGCCACTGAGGTCCCATGGCCTTGTCCACTTTCAGTTTTGCAAGTTGTTCTAACACCTCATCTTCTGTGAATGGTGTGCTAACTACTTTATTCCCATTTTTATATTTGGGAGTCACAGGTGGTCCTTCTCCAGGACTTTCTATAGTAAAAACAGAGCAGAAGTATTCGTTTAGCAATTTCACTTTTTCAATGTCACTTTCCACGAGTCCATTCACAGCACCTCTGAGTCCTGCAATTCCACCTCCGATCTTCTTCCTTTCCCGAATTCACCACACTTCACATCTTTAGCCATCTTTTCCTCTGCCTTTGATTTTGCTATCCTTATTTCTCTCTTTATCTCTTTGAGTTTGATCCTGTATTCATTTCTGTGTTCCTCTGTTTGCGAGCTTTTGAATTTTGCGAAAACTGTTTTTTGCCTTTATTTGAGCAGCCACTTCTTTGGAAAACCAAATAGGCTTTCTCCTCCTCTTGTTTTTGTTTACTTTTGTTACATATTTATCTGTTGCCCCTTTTATTGCCACCTTTAGTTTAGCCCATTGAAATTCCACTTCCCTTATCTCCTTCCACCCTGTCAGCTCCTCCTTTAGGTACTCGGCCATTTTATTGAAGTCGGTGTTTTTGAAGTTTAGGACTTTGAGCCTGCTATGATTGGCCTGTACCATGGCTTTTATCTCAAACCACACCGTGTGATGATCGCTGCTGCTCACAGGGGCACTCGCGTAGACATTCGACATGCTATCGCCGTTGGTGAGCACTAAATCCAGCGTTGAGCTTTCCCTGGTTGGTTCCATCACCATTTGTCTAAGTAACGTATCTTGGAGAGCATCCACGATTTTTTTGCTTCTTTCCAGATTTGCAGAAGAAGTAATCCAATCCACATCAGGTAGATTAAAGTCACCCAATATGATTGCTTCCCCCTTTGTGGCTATCTTGGCAATATCTATAATCAATTTGTTAACTATCTCTTTAATTTGTGTTGGAGGTCTGTGGACTACAGCAGTATGGATGACCGTGCCATCTCCTCTTTCCAACACAATCCAGAGCATGTCGTCTTTTCCCCATGCCCCCTGCATTTCAGTAGCTTTAATATTGCTTTTGACATACAACCATACAACCCACCACCTCCACCCCCAGAACCTGCCCTGGCAGACATCTGTGTCAGCCAAAGGCTAATATCCTGTGTACCCCATGATAATTTGTTCTCCTCCATTTTATCCAAAAACGTCTCATCATAATTTAACCATGCCCATCTGTCATGGGTCTGTGACGCCTTCAGAGTCCAGTCTGTGTATGCCAGCAACATCCCATAATGCTCCGGAGAGTGATGGCCCCATACACTTGCTAAACGCAAAAATGCTCTCATCCAATTTACTACGTTACATGAGACCTTTTTGATTTGACCCGCCTTCTTGTCTTCTTTCCTCTTTTCCTTACTCTCCCCTGACTGCTTCCTACCTTCTAGCAGGCGGAAAATATCTATATATCGCCGCTTCCTAATCTTACGGTGCAAATTCTTCAGAATGCCCTCCCATAACTCTGAAAAATCAGCTAATGTAGGAGCTCCACCCCCTATCCTGTTCACCGCCACCACACTGCCGCTCACTCCTTGCCCCAAGCATTCGGCTCCCGATGACGATGACGACGACGACGACGACGACAAAGAGTCAGAGGATGAGGAGGAGGATGATTCAGAGCTGTGACACCGCAGACAGGAATGCTTTCTCTTCTTGCGCGCTTCCCCCCCCCCCTTTCCTCCCACGAGCTACTCATCTCCAACACCTTTCCTTGTTCAGCCTTGCAACTCACCCGCCATCCCCATATCTATCGCCAATGGAGCTGTTGGCCGATCCGCAGACTGGCGGACATCCTCGTTCTGCTGATGCAACCCATCTCTTCCCGCGATAGTAGCATCCTCCAAAAAACACTGCCTTGCCGATATTCAGATGTCCCTGTTCTCTACTCATGATGGTCCTCCTACTCCATGCCCCGCAGTGTGATGATTCATTACCAGAACCTGTAAAGACATAAAAGAGAAAACAGGGGGGGGGGGGGCAGCCGAACACCATGATGGTTGCCAAGCCCCCACCCACTCAGCCCTGGATGGACCTTGACTCCACCCCAAGCCAGTGTTCCCATCGTGCAGGTCCCCCCACCGGCAGATAGCCTCCTTGAACTGCATGCCAGCCCACAGGGGAGGTAATACCTTGCCCCCCTTTGAACAGGCATAACCCTGCCCCCAACACCACAATCCCCCCCCCCAGCTGGCATGTGTAGATTCCAGCTTGCTTCGCCCCATGCCACTTCCACAGGGGCTGTCAGCTGTTCCCTCCAAGCTGCTACCACCCGGTCCTCCGCTGTGCATGGCATTAGCATCTTCAGCTACCCCACTGATCCCCCTTTGATGACCCCTAGCCCGCAAAACGCTAGGACGCAACCCCCTCTCACCTCTGAGTGGCCCATCCTGTCCCCGAGCCTGAGCCCCACGAGACTTAACTCCACTCCTATCCGTCTTACATACAGCTAGTGACCCCCTCGCCCTTTAGCTCTTATAGATCTCTGACTCGTGGCCACAAGCCCCAACTGATCCCTAACCCCCAAAGGTCTCTCCATCTCCACCAAATTCCCTTCAGCCACACCACTTTCCACCTGTCCTTCCACATCCACCTGTGAATGGATGGCACGCCGTCCCATGGCCCTCCCTCCGGCCCTGCCGTACCCTGCATGGAGGCATCAAGCTAGACTTTGAAACCAAACCTATCCCTCCTAAATAAGGTGACAGTCCTGTTTTACACAGGAATGTAGAGTTAATGGACTTGCTGGAGACTAGAAAAAAATTCTAATCGAAATGGACACAAATCCTTTGGTTACCAGCCCGCGATCTGGCCCCTAGGCTAATATAAAAGGAACATGTGTGCAGGGAAATGGGTTGAAAATCCAAACACAGCCCACTAAACAACAAAACAAACCTCCAGGCCAACTCCACACCCTCCTTTTGCCTTCTCCTTGTTTTGTATACTCCCCCCCCCCTTGAACCAACACTTGCCTTCTGAACCAGCAGTCCTCAGTTAGCTGCACTCTGCTCCCCTCCAATTAGCCTGGAACTGCTAGGAAAGCCATGCCTGCCTCAGTCACCTGCAGCACTCGCTGAACAGCACTGGCTCTGCAGCACCGCAATTCTCCGCTCCAGCACCTAGCCCCTCTGCTCACCGCTTGCCCAACCAAACTTCTTCCATCCGCGGGCATTCCCCTTGGCCCCACCAGATCCTCTCCAGCCACGAGCCAGCCACCAGGAGACCAAACGAGGCAGTGGAGCAGGTGAACCATTATGGACACCTGACTCCTCCCACCTCTCCTCCAGCAGCTCTCCCGCCTTATTTGCTCCCCCGTGCTCATCCACGCAGATGGAGCCAATGATTTTAAACAACACCTCTTCACATCCTCCCGTTGCCACCACCCCTGCCGACGGACACGTGCGGGGTTCCCGCACCGGGCCAAGCACCCAGTTACAGGCGGCCGCCGGGACCCTGCCCCGTGTCCTTTCACTTAGTATGTGGTCCCATACCTTAGCACAGGATGCTGTTACCTCAAATACATTTAACCCCACCTTTTGATAACTGCACCCATGCTAATTGAAACATTGACAGCATGCAATATTTACCCCTGTGCTGACTGCAATGTGCTCAGCACACCTACTCTCTAACACGAAAAAGGAAACACATTGGACCTCATATTCCTAAACTCCCAAACCGCCATCTCATGCAAGAACCCAGAGATCACACACGTACCATGGTCTGACCACGACCTCATCAGCATATCCCACACCTACCACCACATGAACAGCATGGAGAACAAACAACACACAAGA
Source organism: Ichthyophis bannanicus (assembly GCA_033557465.1). NCBI lineage: Eukaryota > Metazoa > Chordata > Amphibia > Gymnophiona > Ichthyophiidae > Ichthyophis > Ichthyophis bannanicus. The sequence continues at coordinate 1,177,361,708 of CM066033.1, read as the reverse complement.
AGATTTAAAACGTTCATCAAAGAAGATTTCCTGGCACAAACCCTACCTGAACTCCAAACAAAATCCAGCAATATTGACGATCTGGTCCGCAACTGGAACGCCACAATCTCCGCTGCAGCCAGCACAACAAACAAGACTAAATCCAGACACACCTCTGCAAAAGCTCGATGGTTCACACCCAATCTCCGGAAGCTGAAGACCAAACTCAGAAGAGCAGAAAGAAAATGGAGAAAAACCAAAAAAGAAGACGACAAAAAGAATTACTTATACGAATTGAACGCATACCACACAGAAACGGACAAAGCAAAAAGGGCCTTCCATACAAAGATCATAAACACGTCAATAAACAAACCACGAGAACTCTTCAATGTTGTCAAACAACTGACAAAAGTGCCCAACCACTCCGACCAACTACCAAACATCCCACCTGAACTACTAGCACAACATTACAAGCAGCTTCAACAACCACAGAATCCACAACTGAACGCAGAGACAACAACAGCAAACCACCCCATCACCACAGACAGAGACTGGAACACATTCGAAACAGTCACAAAAGAGGAAATATCATCCACCATCTCTTGACTAAATACCACCACCTCCCCACTAGACCCCTGTCCTACAGAATGGATAAAGAAAACAAAAGATGACCTGAGCACACCATTAACCCGCATTGTTAACGAATCCCTCAGCCAAGGACGCATGCCGGATCTCCTTAAAACTTCAATCATCCGACCAACCCTAAAGAAACACAACCTGGATCCCCTCGAACCCACCTCCTACAGACCTATAGCAAGCCTCCCGTTTACCACCAAACTCATTGAGAAGGTAGTCCAGAGACAACTCCAAGAACATTTAGATGCTAATAACATATTGGACCCACAACAACATGGCTTTCGTCCACTCCACGGAGTCGAGACCCTCATGACGTCGCTAATGAACACCCTCCTCATGGGAACTCAAGCCAAGCACTCTGGATATTCCATGATCTTCCTGGACATATCAGCTGCCTTCGACACCATCTCCCACAACATCCTCATATACAGACTACAAGCAATCGGCATCAAAGATAACGTACTCCAATGGTTACGTTCCTACCTGACCAATAGACAACAACTGATCCGCACAAACCTATCAACCTCCCCCACCGTTCCAGCAACATCAAGGAGTACCCCAAGGATCCACATTATCTGCCATGCTCTTCAACATCTACCTGCAACCACTCCGCTCAATCATACGCACATACAACATTAACTACCATATCTATGCGGATGACATAATGCTCTATGCTGCAATCACAACATCCAACCCAACCAATAAACACCTATTGGAATGCTTCACCGAGGTATCCATCTGGCTACAAAAGAACAACCTATCCATCAACATAAAGAAAACTGAAGCCCTCATAGTAACAAAGGACCCAGACTTCACATCACCTACACACCTCGACATTGGAACCACAAAAATACAAATACAACCACAAATAAGATACCTGGGAATCATCAAAGACCAAGCACTCACACTCAATCAACAGATCAAAAAAACCACCGCAACAATCTACCACAAGGCTAAAACAGTACAACGTCACAGACCTCTTCTTGAACCACAGGACTTCAGAACAGTGATGCAAGCCTTGACACTCCCCCACCTGGACTACTGCAATATAATATACCATGGACTTCCAGCCACTCATACCAACCCACTTCGAATTGCCTTAAACACCACAGTAAGAATTATCAAGAATGCAAAAAAACAGGACCACATCACCCCAGTCCTGAGGGAGCTACACATACTCCCTCTAGAAGCAAGAATCAAATACAAATCCGCCCTACTCACCCACAAAGCTCTCTGCCAAACTCAAACCTCCCAGCTCCGCACTCTACTGCCTCAGCCAGCCCACAACAGAACAACCAGACAAACCACCAATAACTCCCTCACCATCCCACACAAAAGAACGAAATACAATCAACGGAACTGCAACAGAGCCTTCGAACTATATGCACCATCCCTCTGGAACTCTCTACCAAATCACATCAGAAGCAACACAGACCTCTTATCCTTCAGGAAACAACTTAAAACTGCACTATTCCAAGAATTCCTTGGACCAGAGACAAGCACCCACCACTGACTCCCTCCCACCCACCATATTCCGTCCCCCTGAACATATGTCATATGTAACCATAACACAATGTCTATGTCTACGTCCCAATTAATTGTTAACAATCATTATTGTTGGCCACCAGGTGACGGCCCCAAACCCTTGTAATTGATTATTGTATGTTCCACCGCTTTCACCCGGTGAAAAGCGGGATATAAATACAGCTAAATAAATAAATAAATAACAGCAATCATGGTCCCAAGGCTATAGTTATATGCATGAAAATACACGCTAACTGCTTAGAGCACTTTAATGCATTGCTATTTTAGATTGCCGTGAAAAACTGAGAATTTCCATAGAAGGATTTCTGGACTATTAGTTGAAATAAGTTGCTGCCATGCATTATCAATAGCAATAAGGAAAAAAAAAAACCCTAAGGATGATTGTACTTTACTACTTGATCTAAGTTTAACTGCAGAATTGATACATGTGACATCTAGATGTTGATTCATTTCTAAAGGTTGATGTACTAACTGATGGCATATCCCATAGGTTAACAACATTGTTCATCTGCAAGTCTAGCCAGGAAAAATCTGCCTAGGAAACTTACAAGGAAACTATTTGTTTTTAGAAAGAGTGGTAGATGCATGGAATAGTCTCCCAGTGATAGTAGTAGAGAGAGAGGGCCTGATGCTCAAAGGCATTTACACGGTTTGCACAGCTGTAAACCATGTAAATGCCCCTAAGTGGGATATTCAGTGCCACTAACATGTTAGTGCTGCTGAATATCCCTAAACAATGCTGCTATACGCCCTGATGCTAAGCAGTTAGCATCGGGGCATGTTCGGGGCTTTCTGGGTCTGGTACCCAGGGATAACCGTGCAGCGGCAATATTCAGCTGCTGCCTGGTTACCCTGCAGTGGCAAAAGTCAGACGCAGCAAAAGCTGTCCTAACTTTCGCTGCCAAAGCTAACCAGGCAGTGGCTGAATATCGCCATTGCACAGTTAGCTTCTACACCCTGTGCAGCAAACCCATATATTCAATGCCGTTGGCTGGATATGGCCCCAGATTGCATATCCGGGATTAAAGTTTGGCAGCGACGGCTATGTGCCTGATCAATATCAGGTACAAAGACTTTATCTGAATTCAAGAAAGCATGGGACAAACACAGAAGATCTCTAAAGGAAATAAAAGACTGTAGTAGCTGGCAGGGAAGGGTAGACTGGATAGACCGTATGGTCTTTTTCTGCCATCATGTTTCTTTATCTCTATGTAAACTGAGCTTACAGAATGGCTGGAAAAAGACTTCCATAGCTCTGGAGGTGTAGTTATCTTTTTATGAAAAAACAGCCAATGAAGATGCCTTCGAGCCCTGGCCTTTGCTGATTTCTGAGTTAATAAGATGCCACTGCATCTCAGTAATCTATTAATTCATAATATTTGTTGCCATGTAGCAAACAATAAGTGAAAGTATATTACTTGTGATGGGGTCATTTTGCATTATTTTTACAAAAAGGCCTTATGCAAAAACAAACTCAAACCTACAATGCGTGTATTTTTACACATGCTGGGCCTTTTTGCATAGAGTTCCCTCTGCCACAATAAATCATATTTTCATAAACTGAACTCTTGGTCTTTTGTGTCACTTGACAGTAAGTATGTCAAGAAAATCAGGCTGGGCATATAGCAATTGTACAATAAAAAATATATCTGTGAGAGGCAAATAGGACATTCATAACTCAAAATAACACATTTAGGAAATTCAGGCAGTATAATCCCCAATGAGGTTCCATTATTATCCTCTATTCTATCCATAGACATACCCATAATAGGCAAATCGTCTACATATTGATTACATTTCTAGTCACAGTCCTGAGCCCCAAATTCCTAATGTTTATTGCTGAAAAGGGCAAGATTACACTTAGAAGCTCTCGTGCCACATCGGTGGGCTCCCACAACAATCTACAAATAAATATATGGAGTGGAGTGAAACACCAGAAAAAGTGAAAAGTTCACAAAGTTAATCTCACTCAAATACATCTGCTTAAGGTACCTCAAGCCATATCAAATGTTTAAACCTCTATTACAGTGTCATCGAATCCCATTGAACTTCATTTCAAAAACAAACAAAAAAGACCTTGGGCCTTGTGGGCACAAGTCTCAGGTGGAATACAGTCAATGCACCCTATACAATAAATCATTAAGCCCCTTGGTTGAATCATGAGTCCATAGTTGTTTAAATATTCTTAGAGCATTCTATCTACTTAGATTTTGTTTTCACAGCATCCCAAATGCTTCTCAATAAAGTTCCTTATTTGATGCTAACATTTTCTAAGCTTATATATGGATAACTGGCCGTTACAAACTTTTCACCTCAATGAAGTTACTCTTGTGCACATATACGCATATCACTTATCTTAACCACTGAATCCACAAATGTAGAGGCTTCTGACCATGTGAATTGCTTTTCTCAATTATAGCCATTCTGACGCTGACCAGCGTTTCATGTTATTGCTTCAGAGACTGTGGCATATTTTCAAAAATAAACACACTGACTATTTATTTATGAGACTTTTTTATAGTGCTTTATCACTGAATGCAAAGAATTTAACTTTTATATTGGTGACTTGAATATTAATTAATATACTCACTTTTCTGTTGACATGTCTTCTAGTTTAATGGACCCTAATCAGATATAAGTGTCTGAGTGAGACTAACTTTGTGGTTTCTTCCATTATAATCTACAGGAAATATTTGTTACCTTTATGAATTTTTTCTGTCATGGAAAAATCAGACCAACAAGGTCTAACAAGTAGCACTACCTTACTGCATCACACAACTTTCTGTTCTCTAAAAAACATACTGGTGAAAATTACTTTCAACAAGGTCATATTCTAGCATTAATTATGTCTCTTCTTTGCCCTGTGTAGATTAGCTCAGGAATGAAACAAATGATTTTTTTTCCTAATGCAAAGCATGAAATATAGCAAAACTCAGATAACACTGTAATTAATGCAAATACAACAATTTTAAAAAGCCGATTATAATTTAGCATTACTAACTTGTTTAGATAGTGCTGTTACACATACAGTATGCAGTATTGTACAGATACACATAAGAGACAGTACAATCTATTCAGGACAGGTAAGGGAATTAAGGAGTTTCATTGCTGGAAATGGTTAAAAACGGGAGAATAAGGGATTTTGATTTAAAGACAGCCTCAAAATAAGGACATTTATGCTTAATTTAAATAAGGCCACAGATCATGATGTGCCAACTCAAGACATCTATTGCAGGAATACAGTGCAGCAAGCTGGACTGCAATGAGTTGGAATTGGCAAGAGAAGAGAAGGACCATGGAGCTCCTGAGGAGGAGGAGGAGAGAGAGACAGAGAGAGACGATAGGGGAGGTGATGTGGAGATGCAGAATGAATACCCTGGTAGGTATGTAAGTGAAGCTTGAACTATATGTGGGAACAAATAGGGAACCAATACTGTGACTTGAGTAGAAGGATTATGTGACACTAGCAACACTGTCAGAAGTCAAGTAGTGCAAGTAAATTTTGAATGGATTGAAGTGGAGAGAGATCGTTCAGTGGGTGATCTGTAAGAAACGGTTTACAGCACTTGTATAAGCAGGAGGGGGTGCTAAGAGGGTTATTAAGAGGTATCGGTAATGTTGTCAGAGGAAGAGACAGATTTTAGCTTTGACGCAGAGGAAAAAAAACTGGTTTTAGCGGTGTGTTGGATATGTACACAGAAGTCAAAGATGATGCCAAGGATATGAGCCAAGGAAACCAGGAGAATGATAGTGTTACCCATAGAAACAGACAAAGGAGGCAGGTGGTTTAGTGGGGGAAACATAAAGAGCTATGCCTTAATCATGTTAAGTTTCAGGTGGCAGTGATGCATTCAGGGGGGCCATGAAAGACAAGGAAGCTGAGATTTGGAATTGAATTCCTGATTACATTTCTGGTAGAGAGAATTAGATCTGGCATACAGATGGCACTGAAAGCCATGGAAAGAGATCAGAATAAAGAAGGAAAAGGTCCCCGAGGTCTACCAAGTGATAGTAAGATAGCTGTGGAGAGGATCCACCAGAGCACATATTAAGGAGCATGTTTAATAAAAGGCGTAGCATTAGGACACGGTCAGGCCATGAAGCTGGTGTGAAGGCCCTTGCCAACTATGGTAATGATTTGCATCGGTCCCCCTGTTGTTGACATTTTGCTGACATTTTGCTAACATATGGCAACGTGGAAACCGGCACGTGGCTGCATTTAATGGCACCCATAGAGGTGGCATTGTGCACCCTTGCTAACTGCAACAACCACTGTTAGCTCAGACTTTATTGAAATGTGCTAACTGCGACGCATCATCAATGCCCTTGTTCCGTCTCCAACCTGTCCTGTCTCTGCCTAGCCATCTACTAACTAGTTAGAGTGGATTTTTAGCACAGGCTTCCATGCTTTGAGTGTGATGCACTAATGGCTAGCACTAATGGCTAGCATGGTTTAGAAAACATGCCCCTAAAGGTGTCATGGGGTAGTGGGAAAATCAAGGCAGAGAGAATGCTGAAATCAAAGTGTGGGCAGAGTATCAACAAGTAAGTGCTACTGCTGCTACTACTACTACTGAACGTTTGTATAGTGCTGCACAGACGCCTGTAAAAGACGGTTCATGCTCATCAGAGCTTACAATCTAGTCAAGACAGACAACACAGTAGATGTACACATGGGATACCTCTAGGGGGAATGGTAAGGAAACACAAAGGAGGTCAAGGTGAGTCAAGATCCAAAAGCAGCAGCAAAGAGGTGAGTTTACAGCCTGGATTTGAAAAGGGTCAGAAAACGCCTGAAGTACAGACTCGGGTAGTTTAGTACAGACATAAGGAGCAGCAAGGTGAAAGGATCAAAGTCTGGAGTTAGCAATAGAAGAGAAGGGCACAGATATAAGCGATGGTGCTCAACATGGTCAAAAGCAGTAGATGAGTAAAGAAGGAGAAGGAGGGAATAAGACCCTTGGATTTGGCCAGGAAGAGGTCACTGAAGATTTTGGCACGGGCTGTTTTTGTAGCATTTGGAGGGTGAAAGCCAGATTGAAGTGAACCTGGAATGGCTTGAAATGACAGTCAATACAGTGGAGGTGAAGAGCATCTTCAATTGGTTTGGATCTGAAAAGGAGCAGGTCGGAGGGAGATGAGACAATATTTGCAGAGCAAGTGGGTTCTGTGAAGGATTTTTGAGAAATATGTGATCGGAATGTGCTTGAAAGCAGCAGAAACAATTGCAGTGGAATGTGATTGAGGATATGACTGAAAGAAGGAATAAATTTAGAGGCAAGTTGAAGAGTTGGCTGGGAATGGGATCAGAGGAACAGATGGTGAGGTTCTTTTGGAGGAAGAAGGAAGGTGCAACGTTTCCTTCACAATGACATTTATACAATAATAAATCAAACAAATTCATAAATAAAAATTGAAATTTAAACTTAAACAAAAATGACTCTCTTTAATAAAACTGGTCTTCTGAGATGGGAGGGACAAGTGTCTCCTTGCCTTGCTGAGTACCTTCATGTAGTGAAGTGGTTGCATAGGATCTATACCAAATCTCATCAAGAGGCCACTGCAATGGAAGTACGATGAGAAGGAAAAGGAAGGATAGAAACTGGCAGCATGCTGCCCAGGATAAAAAGGGGGCATTAGAGATAGTGCTAAACTTTCAGAAGAAAATAACCAGTCCAATACTTAAACACCAGGGTCGGTGGTTTCCGTAAGCATGACAGTGATACTTATATATTCTAAATATATTTAGCACAAGCTTCTGGATAGTGAGTTTCAGTAAACATACTGTGTGTTCATATATATATATATATATATGTCTAGTTACTATTCCATGGTAAAATATCAAATTTTATTGCCGCTTATAATCAACTTTGCAAGCTATATTATTGTGTTCTCCTGAACATTGGGTGGCTAATGCATGGCCTGATGCCCAGGGGTACATATGTAGAAAAGAAGGCTGTATTGAGAGTCCGCTTCCCCAAAATACTCCTATACATAGATTCTGGCTCCACAAAGCCACATTTGAAGCCATCCCTAGGCCCCTGAATCACAACCCTCCCAGCCCCCTGAGCACCCCACTTTCCTGGCTGTCATCTTGGACCTACTTTCAAGATTTTCTGGTAGTCTAGGGGGAGATAGTCAGTCAGGATCAATCCCTGGATTCTCCTATTTAGCCTGGTGCTGGGTTCAAAATTGAACTCACAAGCCTTAATGTCAGGACTGGCTCGAGGGTATCTAGCACCCTAAGCGAGCCATCAGCCTATGCTGCCACTGCCCTAGTGCATTCTCCCCCAACCAGTTCCCCCTTGACTCTTGCCCCCCTTCCTGTATTGTTTTCCCAGGTGTGCTGCTTTGTGATAGATGACTCACCTGATTCTGCCAATGCAAACAGCAATTCCTGCTCTGTCTTTGATTCAATTGCTCCTTCATTTAATTGTACTTTCAATTTGTTTAGGGATGCCCCTAAAATTTTGCCTCCTGGTTTACTTAGAGCTTGGGCTGGCACTGCTAATGGTGGTTTCATAGTGCTACTGCTAGAGTTCAAGCTGCCATACAATAGGAAAAGGCCTTTGTCTGGAGTCTAGAGGTTTGAGGCCTTCAGGAAGGACTTCAAATATGGGTTAGGGACTGGAGTCTGTCTGAAGGACACCAAAACTTTGCTCAGGCTTCAGAGAGAAGACCCCTAGTCTATCCTTCTTTTGTCTGAGTTCTGCTCCTTTAAGAGTATTGCAGGGGGTATTGAGCTACATGTTAGCATCCTGATGCTCCAAGCCTCCTTTCAGTTGGTATTTTTTTTCCAAGAATAACACATTGCCATTGTCTTAATCATGATGTGTTTTTGCATGCTTTGCATTTCAGTGCATGCTGGGGTAAATTGTTTTTTATGGTAGACATAACACATTATTGCCCTTAGAGAGGTGAGCGTCACTGCAATCCGATTTCCAGATAGCAGAGTGAATATTACTGCTAACTTGCCAGATACCTTCAGGATAACTTTTTGATGTAATAAATGTATCTAGATAGTTATCCGCCAATATTCAGATAATTGAATAAAATGCCCATAGGCTAGCCTCACTCCATCCTGGCATCACTTGGATATTCAAACAAAACAAATCCACGGGTTTATCAGAGTAAATATCCAAAAAATACAAAAATTACCCCATTCATTCACCAATATCAAAAATACTAAAAAGCTTTCTTAGGAACAGGTCTCAGACTTCAGTGGGGAGAACCCAGGAGGTATACCTCTGCTGTGGTTAACAGACCCCGTATCTTGCATCAAGGACCTTTGCGTTCCCTATCTTTTTCTACTAGATTGCTCATGGAAATATCATATCCAACGGATGTTGCTACAAACACAACCGATTGACAAGCACTCTCTCCAACAGTCCAATCAAAACAGTCCTGTTTTGTGCTAAGTGCCATCATTGTTAATATAACACAGCCTGAAGAGTACAACAGACCATAAATATTGAAAATATGTGAAAATATTTAGAAGATAAGGACTGTTTTGATTGGACTGTTGGAGAGAGTGCTTGTCAATCGGTTGTGTTTGAAGCAACATCCGTTGGATATGATATATTTCCATGAGCAATCTAGTAGAAAAAGATAGGGAACGCAAAGGTCCTTGATGCAAGATACGGGGTCTGTTAACCACAGCAGAGGTATACCTCCTGGGTTCTCCCCACTGAAGTCTGAGACCTGTTCCTAAGAAAGCTTTTTAGTATTTTTGATATTGGTGAATGAATGGGGTAATTTTTGTATTTTTATCACTTGGATATTGCCAAGGCAGTCTATAGGGATTTTTAGTGGCACTATCCATATAATGCCACTAAAAATTCAAGGATAGAGCCAGCTGTCATTATCCAGGTAAGTGCCTTTGGATATCAGACCAAACATGCCTGCTGCAGCAATAGACCATGGCAAACTTATTCATGAACCGACTGCAGCAGGAATTAAATCACAGAAATGTATGAAAACAATTAGATGGATTATTAAATATAAAAAGGATATGATGCATTGCTACATTTATGTCAAATACCCTGCATTTGAATCTAGAGGGTATGCAAAGAAAGCCCACTAAGGGGGGGGGGGGGCGCAAAAAAAGCAAAGGAAAAGCTGCAAAAGGGAACTGAAGCAAAGTTAAGATCTCTGGACATATGAAAGAAAAGTACCTCAGCAATGACATCTTAAAACAGCTGAGTGATGACGTCAAAAGAGAGAGAAAATAATTTGATCTAGAGAGCACAAGAAAAGGGAGGGGGCAGCAGTCGAGCACGACAAGAAGAAAGGAAACAGTATAAGCAAATGGTACCAGGAGAAAGGCACCAAAACAGCCAGAGCAATTGTAGGAGATAATAGGGTGTGATACATAGAACTGATAAGGATGCGTACAGAATGAAGAGAGCATAGTGGGTAGGACAGGGAGAACAACAAAGAGAGAGGCAGCATTAACCAGTGAAAAAGGGGGGGGGGGATGGGGATAATGTACGGCAGGCCAGGAAAGAGAAGAAAGAGGAGAGTCGGCAAAGACATGAGGAAATGGAGGAGATGGTGGTTGATTTCGTGATGTACATGTACATGGAGATGGATACATATGTCAGGGTCTAAGAAAGGGAAAAATTACCTATATTAAACCTGTCACCTATTCATAAAAACCATAGTAAGTAAAATCGGCAAGTTCATAATCTGCATAAAAAAGCATCTATTGATATGTCATAGATGAACTGGATACAATATTATGCATCAAAAATCATTACTGAGAGAATCCTACCAAGAAGGACACAATGGAAAAGAAATGTACTAAAGGAAAAATAACATCAGTTCTGTGCATGTCACTGATAAACAAGTACCTCAAAGGATCAAGATTGCCAAAGATTATGGGAAAGATCCAAAATATCAAGCTATAATGTGCTGCACTAAGAAGAAGACCTTAAATTTCTATACTGCAATAATACACTGAGTAGCAACAGAAGCATATAAACTGTAAATGTATGAAGAAAACAAAGCATAAAACGTTCTGAGAGAACTGGAAGCTATGGCACAAGGAAATGGGTAAAAGCCTTGATGCAATTAAATCACCCCCTATAAAAACTTAAACAAGGAAGATCTGGAGAAATTGTGAACAAGAGACCTACTGAGTACAACTGAGAAGCAAAATAACTATCCAACATACAGGATAACTTGGAAAAGGCAAATATCAAAATTATTGAACAGCCTGAAGTAAAACATCAAAGGAGCTGGAAACCAAGTTAGAAAGAGCTCCAAACTGGAAGAGCCCTGACCCAGTGCCCATCAATACCTGTAAAACTGTAAAAATCAATTGATCAAACAGGTAGGCCTACAACTCCAGTCGTCATAACCATGTTAAGAAAAGCAGAAGTCACACATGGATTAGTTATAAGAAAGTTTTTTTGATAGATTACCAAACTTTTGGATAATAAATTGTCTCAAAATATATTTAAAAAAAAAAACCTCACTGGATTGATTATCACCATGAAAGTGTAGCAGACTACATTCCATCTTCATTATAAAGATAGATAATTTATCATCCTAATCATCAAGATTCAGTGAGAAATAATTCAAGAAGATTGTCTGTCGCTACTTTTAGCTTCATGAGGCACTAACTCTATTGTGTTCACTTATTGACTCCTTTATAACTGCTTAGACCATGGATTTAGACTTAATCATAAAACTAATGATCCATAGGCAACATCGCATCTATACTTTGGGTTGCTGTAGAGCTTTATATCATCTACAAACTATGGTTACACAATGCAAGGTTCCACATTAGGAACCACCACCCAGGAAAAAGATTTAGGCATCATTGTGGATAACATTTTAAAACCTTCTGCCCAGTGTGCAGCAGCGGCCAAGAGAGCAAATAGGATGCTAGGTATCATAAGGAAAGGAATGGAAAATAAAACAAAGGATATTATAATGCCTCTGTATCGTTCCATGGTGTGACCGCACCTTGAATATTGTGTGCAATTCTGGTTGCCGTATCTTAAAAAGAATATAGCGTTATTAGAAAAGGTTCAGAGAAGAGCCACCAAAATGGTAAAGGGGATGGAAAGATACCCCTATGAAGAAAGGCTAAAAAGGATAGGGCTCTTTTAAAGTGGAAAAGAGACAGCTGAGGGGATATATGATAGAAGTCTATAAATTAATGAACGGAGTGGAACGGGTAAACGTAGATCAATTGTTTACATTATCAGAATATAGAAAGACTAGGGGACATGCAATGAAGCTACAGGGTAAACTATTTAAGACTAATAAGAGAAAATATTTTTTCACTAAACGTGTAATCAAACTCTGGAATTTGTTATTGGAGGATGTAGTAAAGGCTGTTAGTGTAGCTGGGTTTAAAAAAGGTTTGGACAAGTTCCTGGAGGAAAGGTCCATAAACCATTATTAAGAAGGGACCCAGGATATCAATGCATGACCCAGTACAAGCATTGTGAAACCTGTGTCTTTTGGGGAAACTGCTAGGTACGTATGACCTAGATTGGCCACTGTTGGAAACAGGATACTGGGCTTGATGGACCTTGTTCTGACACAGTATGGCATATCTTATTTTCTTATTTTTCTTATTAATATCCAAATCTTTTGAACTGAGGGCCATAATGAACTGTTCAGATCACTGAAAGGGCTGGAAAGTTTACTGAGAAGGGGAAGTCCAGCCCAGGGCTGGCCCAGCCGCTAGGCGAACTAGGCAGTTTTCTAGGCCGACATAGTCGTGGACTTGGCAGAATAACATGACATGCCTCTGGGCATTCGCATGTTGCTGCTCACCCTTCCTCTGTCAAAGCTGACTGAGCCATATCTAAAGGCAGCATAGCATGGTGGTGGGCTTTGAACACTTGCACCTGCCCACTCAAGGCTTGCAGATCCCACTCCCTCTTATGATCTCTGTCAGAAGGGATGAGATGTTCAGGCCTTAAGCATGCATGTGGATGGGTGCTCAAAGGCCTGCTGCCATGCATGGCCAGATGGGGAAAATGGGAGAGATGCTGGGCTACCTGTGTGTGTGATGGGGTTGAAAAGGATGGGGAAAGGGAAGAAAAATGGAGATGCTGGACAGTTGTGGGGGAAACATAGAAACATGATGACAGAAAAAGACCACAAGGCCCATCTAGTCTGTCCTTCCATAACAACAACTACAACAGTCCACTTTCTACCTTTAGAGATCCTCTGTGTTGGTCCCATGCTTTTTTGAATTAAGTTACTGTCCTCATCTCTACCACCTCCACTGGGAGACTATTCCACGGATCCACTTCTCTTTCTGTAAAGAAATATTTCCGCATATCACTCCTGAATCTATCTCCCTTCACCCTCATCCCATGTCCCCTCGTCGCAGAACTTGCTTTCAATTGAAAGAGGCTCTCTCCCTGAACATTTATGCCACGGAGGTATTTAAACATCTCAATCATATCACCTCTATCCCGCCTTTCCTCTAAGGTGTACATATTAAGATCCTTAAGTCTGTCCTCATATGCTTTATAATGAAGCCCATTAATCATTTTAGTAGCAACCCTCTGCACCGACTCCATCCTGTTCACATCCTTTTGAAGGTGCGGTCTCCAGAATTGCACACCATACTCCAAATGAGGTCGCACCAAAGACTTATACAGAGGCATTATCACCTCCTTTTTTCTGCTAGCCATTCCTCTCCGTATGCACCCAAGCATCCTTCTAGCTTTTGCCGTCGCCCTTTCTACCTGTTTAGCTACTTTAAGATCATCAGACACAACCATGCCTAGGTCCCACTCTTCTTTAGTGGACAAAAGTACTTCACCTCCTATACTGTATTGCTCCCTTGGATTGCTGCAGCCCAAATGCATGACCTTACATTTTTTAACATTAAATCCCAGTTGCCAAATTCTGGACCATTCTTCAAGCTTAGCTAGATCCCTCCTCATGTTATCTACACCTTCCTGGGTGTCTACTCTATTACAGATCTTGGTATCATCCGCAAAGAGGCAAACCTTACCCGACAGCCCTTCCGCTATATCACTAACAAAGACGTTAAAAAGAATCGGACCAAGGACAGATCCCTGGGGCACACCACTGGTAACATCCTTCTCCTCAGAGTGAGCTCCATTTACTTGTACTCTTTGTCGCCTCCCACCCAACCAATTTCTAACCCAAGCAGTAACTTTAGGGTCCATCCCTAGGGTGCTCAGTTTGTTTATAAGTCGCCTGTGAGGAACAGTGTCAAAGGCTTTACTGAAATCTAAATACACCACATCTAGAGCTCTCCCTCGGTCCAACTCCCTGGTCACCCAGTCAAAGAAATCGATCAGATTTGTCTGACAAGACCTGCCTCTGGTGAATCCATGCTGCCTCGGATCCTGTAATCCGCCGGACTCCAGAAACCTCACTATTTTCTCTTTCAGCAGCGTTTCCAATAATTTACTCACCACCGAAGTTAAACTAACCGGCCTGTAGTTTTCAACCACATCCTTACTTCCGCTTTTGTGTAAAGGCACCACATGAGCCTCTCTCCAGTCCTTTGGCACCACTCCCGACTCCAACGAGGCATTGAAAAGGTCAGTCAGTGGAGTTGCTAGAACGTCCCCAAGTTCCCTCAGTATTCTAGGGTGTATCCCATCCGGTCCCATCGCTTTGTCTACTTTAAGTTGAGCTAGTTTCTCACGAACACAGTCTTCTGAAAATTGTTCAAGATGTCCCTCGCTTCTGTTCTTATTTGTGGGTGTTTTCTGAGGTCCTGCTCCTGGTTCTTCATCTGTGAACACAGAACAAAAATATTTGTTAAGCAATTCCGCTTTATCCTTATCAGCTTCTACATATTCCCCCCCTGCACCCTTGAGTCTGACAATACCACTTTTGCCCTTCCTCTTCTCACTAATATATCTGAAAAATGTCTTATCCCCCCATTTTATTGCATTGGCTATTTCCTCCTCCTTTTGAATCTTTGCCTTCTTGACTACTTTGCTAGCTTCTCTAAGTTCTTCCAAATACAGATGCCTGTCTTCCTCTCTCTGTGATCTCTTGTATTTCATGAAGGCCTCCCTCTTCACTTTTTCAGCTACTTCCTTCGAAAACCATAGCGGTCTCCTTTTCCTTTTGCCTTTATTTACCATTTTAACAAAAAGGTTGGTTGCCTTTAAAATACCCCCTTTCAGTTTTGCCCACTGTTTTTCTACATCCCCAACTGTTCCCATCCCACTAACGACTCCCTGAGGTATTGGCCCATCTTCGCAAAGTTAGTCTTCCTAAAGTCTAAGATCTTCACCTTGGAATGGATTCTAACAGCCCTAGTCCTAATACTGAACCACACCATCTGGTGGTCACTGGATGCAAAATGATCTCCCACTACAACATCAGAAACACTCTCACCATTGGTAAGCACCAAGTCCAGTATGGCCCCTTCACGTGTGGGGTCTGTTACCAATTGCCTGAATAGTTCTCCCTGTAGAGAATCCAGGATCTCCTTACTTCTAGATGATACTGCAGCAGGAATGTGCCAATCAACATCTGGCATATTGAAATCTCCTAGCAGTAGCACTTCCCCTTTCCTAGCAATGCTGCGTATGTCTTCAATTAACTCTCTGTCCACCTCTTCCTCTTGTGAGGGAGGTCTGTATATCACACCAATGCAAATATGGAGAAAAAAATGCTGGATAGCTATATATGTGTGTAGGGAGGGGTGAGAAGGAAATATTCTGGACATCTTGGAAGGGTGTAGGGTAGAGGGAGAAGATGGACTTTTTGGTGAGAATAGGAAAGATGCTGGACACCTGGGGGGGGGGGGGCGGGAATGGAATAGAAACACAGAAACATGACGACAGAAAAAGACCACATGGCCTAGTCTTTCCTTCTATATTAACCACCACAACAGTCCCCTTTTTCCCTTTAGAGATCCTCTGTGTTTCTCCCATGCTTCTTTGAATTCAGATACTGTCCTCATCTTGACCACCTCCACTGGGAGACTATTCCATGGATCAACCATTCTTTCCGTAAATAAATATTTCCGCATATCACTCCTGAATCTGTCTCCTTTCACCCTCATCCCATGTCCCCTCATAATAGAGCCACAAAGGTATTTAAACGTCTCGATCATATCACCTCTATCCCGCTTTTCCTCTAGGGTGTACATATTAAGATCCTTAAGTCTGCCATCATATGCTTTATAATGAAGACCGCTAACCATATTAGTAGCTGCCTTCTGCACTGACTCCAACATGTTTATATCCTTTTCAAGGTGCAGTCTCCAGAATTGCACAAAATGCTCCAAATGAGGTCGCACAAGACTTATACAGAGGCGCTATCACCTCTTTTCTTCTGCTGGCCATTCCTCTCCCTATGTGCCAAAATATCCTAGCTTTTGCAGTCACCTTTTCTACCTGTTTAGCTACTTTAAGATCATCAGACACAATCACGCCCAGGTCCTGCTCTTCTTTTGTAGACAGAAGTATTTCACCTCCAAACTGTACCGCTCCCTTTGGATTGCTGCAGCCTAAATGCATGATCTTGCATTTTTAGCATTAAATCTCAGCTGCCAAATTCTAGACCATTCTTCAAGCTTAGCTAGATTGCTCCTCAGGTTATCTACACCTTCTTAGGTGTCTACTCTATTACAAATTTTGTATCATCCACAAAGAACGACGGAAAAAGCTAGATAACGGGGGGAGGGGGCACTTAGATGAATGTTAGTTTAGGGCATCAGATACTGTTTATTGGCCCTGCTCAAATACCCCCTCCCCCCTATTTTCTCCTATGCAGAAAATATGGCTGAGGTTCTGCTGAGGGAACCTGGCATAGAGTGAAAATGTGAATAAACCCAGAGGCTCAAATCTTCTTTATCCCCGTTGTCTAACATCTGTCTATTTCCCCTCTCTCTTCCTTACCCCTCCCTAATGTTCTCCCCATCTCCCCACTCCCTTTCCTTTCTCCCCCTCTTCAGAAATGTAGAAAGTGAATTCATACAATGTATTCACACACACAGAAGGGAGGAATAGCCTAGTGGTTGGGGCAAGGGGTTTGAATCCTGCTTGAGGACAGCAACCTCACAGCCAGAGGGACTGAGGCTTCTAGTCCCAAAGATGATCCTTGTGGCCTTCGGCAAGCCACTTAACCCTCCATTGCCTCATTGGCTCATAGATTGTGAGCCCTTTGGGGACAAGGGAAATATATACCGTACCGGAATATATGTTGCTTTGCCTTGGTGACAAGCAGTATATAAGCATTGCTAAATAAAATAAGTCAGTTGATAGTGAGAAGCACAATACAGCCCAAGTCATCAGAAAAGTGAGACTAGCCATTTCAGCAGCATTTTATTTTGGCTAAAGAGTAGAACTGGTCAGCCAGAAAAATGAACTTGAACATAAGAACATAAGATATGCCATACTGGGTCAGACCAAGGTCCATCAAGCCCAGTATTCTGTTTCCAACAGTGGCCAATCTAGGTCATATGTACCTAGCAGTTTCCCCAGAAGACACAGGTTCCACAATGCTTGTACTGGGTCAAGCATTGATATCCTGGGTCCCTTCTTAATAATGGTTTATGGACCTTTCCTCCAGGAACTTGTCCAAACCTTTTTTAAACCCAGCTACACTAACAGCCTTTACTACATCCTCCGGTAACAAATTCCAGAGTTTGATTACACGTTGAGTGAAAAAATATTTTCTTTTATTAGTCTTAAATAGTTTACCCTGTGGCTTCATTGCATGTCCCCTAGTCTTTCTATATTCTGATAAGGTAAACAATTGATCTACGTTTACCCGTTCCACTCCGTTCATTAATTTATAGACTTCTATCATATCTCCCCTCAGCCGTCTCTTTTCCAGGTTAAAGAGCCCTAACCTTGTTAGCCTTTGTTCATAGGAATATCCTCCATCCCCTTTACCATTTTGGTGGCTCTTCTCTGAACCTTTTCTAAAATCGCTATATCCTTTTTAAGATACGGCGACCAGAATTGCACACAATATTCAAGGTGTGGTCTCACCATGGAACGATATAGAGGTATTATAATATATTTTGTTTTATTTTCCATTCCTTTCCTTATCATACCTAGCATTCTATTTGCTCTCTTGGCCGCCGCTGCACACTGGGCCGAGGGTTTTAACATGGTATCCACAATGACGCCTAAATCTTTTTCCTGGGTGGTGGTTCCTAATGTGAAACCTTGCATCGTTTGGGTTGTTCTTCCCTAGGTGCATAACCTTGCACTTGTCCACATTAAATTTCATCTGCCATTTTGATGCCCAGTCTTCCAATTTATCAAGATCCTCTTGCAATTTTCCACAATCCTCTTGGGTTTTAACAACTTTAAATAGTTTTGTGTCATCTGCAAATTTGATAACCTCACTCGTTATTCCACTTTCCAGGTCATTTAGGAATATGTCAAAAAGCAGCGGATCCAGCACAGATCCCTGGGGTACACCACTATTCACCTTTCTCCATTGGGAAAATTGGCCATTTAGCCCTACCCTCTGCTTTCTATCTTTTAACCAGTTCCTGATCCACAATAGTACACTGCCTCCTATCCCATGACTCTTTAGTTTTGCCAAAAGTCTCTGATGAGGGACCTTGTCAAAGGCTTTCTGAAAGTCCAGATACACAGTATCAACCGACTCACCTTTGTCCACCTGATTATTCACTCCTTCAAAAAAACATAACAAATTAGTAAGACAAGATCTTCCTTGTCTAAAGCCATGTTGGCTGTCTCTCATTAGGTCATGACTATCTACATGCTGAGTAATTTTATTCTTTATGATGGTTTCTACCATTTTTCCCGGTACTGATGTCAGGCTCACCGGTCTGTAGTTTTCCGGATCACCCCTGGAACCCTTTTTAAAAATTGGTGTTACATAGGTGATCCTCCAATCTTCAGGTATTAGAGATGATTTTAATGATAGTTCTCAGATTACTAATAGCAGGTCTGCAATCTCATCTTTCAGTTCTTTTAACACCCTTGGATGTATACCATCCGGCCCAGGTGATTTGCTACTCTTCAGTTTATCTAATAGTTGTAATACATCTTCCCGATGTATCGATATTTCCTTCAATTCTTCCGCACCTTTAAATACCACTTCAGTCATGGGTAACATCCCTACATCTTCTTCAGTAAAGACTGAAGCAAAGAATTCATTCAGTCTCTCCGCTATCGCCTTGTCGCCTCTTAGTGCTCCTTTAACCCCTTTATCATCTAATGGACCAACTGACTCTCTCACAGGTTTTTTGCTACGAATGTACTTGAAAAGGTCTTTACTTCGCGTTTTTACTTCCGCAGCAAGCTTCTTCTCAAATTCTCCCTTTGCCTGCCTTATCAATGCCTTGCACTTGACTTGCCAGTGCTTTTGCTGTTTCCAGGTTTCGTCGTTTGGCTCTTTTTTCCATTTCCTGAAAGATGCTTTTTTGGCAACAACAGCCTCTCTGACCTCACCTTTAAACCATGCTGGCAGTTTTTTGGACTTCCTTCCACTTTTCTTAAAGCGTGGAATACAGCTGGTCTGGGCTTCTAAGATCGTATTTTTCAACAACAGCCAAGCCTAATGTACGTCTTTAACCTTTGCAACTGCTCCTTTTAGTTTTTTCTTGAGAGTTGTTTTCAATTCATCTTTGCCCAGCTGCTGAAAATCTGTCTATTCCCTCCATAATTGGCAAGCTCTTGAGGAAACTGAGGGGAAACTAGGAAAGCACACAGCATTTCTAAACTGCACTTACTCCTTTTTGCTGCTTTCTCTGAATCCCACAGGTTGCAGCAGCAATTAAAGAATCTCTAGCCAGAGTCTTTGCCACCTCTCACCCCTCACCAGAAAAAGGCTGCAGAATAGTACAAGGAAGGCTGCAGTGCATCTGTGGCACAAATGTCTTTAGTTGCTTCTGATGCTGGAATGGGAGATTTAAAATTTTAATTAACCATGGCCTGTGTAACATCAGGCTACAGGTAACTGCTATGTGGGGGATAGATACAGTAAATCAATTCTGAGACCTCTGCTCTACATCTTAAGTCATCATCGCATAACAGCACAATGACTCCGAATAGTAAGAAGTTTCTCAGACTACATTAAAATAACTTTTTGGTCTGTACAAATGTGCTAAGGCAAACTTCACTATAGGAAAACAGAGTACAACTAAAAACATCTCTCTGACAGAATACAGTGGCATAAAGGAACTCAAGCAGGAAGGTGCATATACATAGAGGAAGGAACAAGAGTCTAGAAGAAACGAGAGAACACAGTAAATAATATCACAGAAGAAAAACTGATAGTGAAAAGTCCTTACCAGTATGGAGTAAGATGCAAGCCATCAATCACTTGACAATTCTTGTGCTCTCATATAGCTTTGGAATTCTAGACTAACCTTAAAAAGATCTTGAAAAACTGGATGTACAAATAAGAAAACTCCTCCATGCCCATGAAGAAATCTTTAAGAATGAGCGTATGATAAAATTGTGCATGTCAAAAAGCAAAGGAGAAATGGACCTTATTGAAATAGATTATACATACAGATCTATTCTTGTAAGCCTCCAGACATACTTAACAGCATTAAAAAAAACAATTCTGCAAATACATTGAAGTATGAAGATAAACATTCAGAATACTATCCATCCTTAAACTTGGAGAGCCTGAAAAGCGTAAAGAGAAAATATCATTTATATCATGCTCCAGGCATGGTAGCAGAAAATTACAATTACTTTTCATTCTCACCTAGAGTTAAATGAATTACAAAAGACTGGAATATGGCTCGAGCCCAGCAGATGATTTAGGCTTGGCGCTTCATCCAAACTAGATGACAAGGCAGATACAAGACAAGCCAGTTTTACAACCTGCTCATCACTGTTACTGCCACTGTATTAGTTTAGCGGGCCATTGGGATGCTGTAAAAATGCATCTTGAGAGAAGAAAAGTAAGCTGGAAGAAAGGGTGGTAAAGGAGCTACGAAAAAGTAGATGTTTTCTTTTTTTTTTTTTTTTCAATTGACCTGGGGAGAAACTGATCCTTAAGAATGTTTAAATAAGAAATTAAGTAGTGAAAATAACAACCACATACTACTGACAAAGTAAAGTTCCCATGTTGAATACATGACAATTATGTCCACAATGCATTGGGTAGGAATGAGCTTTAATGAAAAAAATGCATTTTTAGCCCATTGTGGTTTTTTTACATATATTTACATGAAGTTAACTAAAACTGTTCTATTGAACTAAAATACTTGGGAGGGGGGAGATAATAATGTGCATTTAGGGAATAATGCACAATATTTGCCAAAGAAAATGCATTGCATGGCAAAATTGTGTGTTGTCTAACCATAATGCACACTACATAATAATGAGAAGCAATGCAAACAAATACATGCAAAGAATTTTGTTGTTATGCAAAATTGAATACTATAGTTTGTGTTCAATAGCTGTATTTTTCATGAAAAAATAAAATCAGTTAGAGCAGGAATTCTTTCCTCCCCGAAACTACTGGACTGCTAACACATGACTCAGTGCCCCTAGGGGTCATCTTAAACAGGTCAGAGGTGATGTAATTCACACCTCAACTCCCAGTCCTCCTGGCAGAGACTTCCCTAATCAGAGTTCCCCCTACAAAGACAACTCCTCCAGAGCTCCCAAAGCAGACCACCTCGGCCATTTTTCTCCCCCAGAAGAGACACTACCCCCCAGAAGACAACCCCCTGACCTACTAGAGCTACCCCCAGCTTCTAGAAGTTGAGGGAAGAAGTGATCCCCAGTCAGGTCTCTCTTCTAAGATGTTGGCATCAAAATGCAGTTGGCCAACCCCTTGCAATAGTTTCTCATAGTACTTCTAAGGGTTGACTAGTACCATCGTGATCTCAGCAGCCCAAAGGAGAGGAGTGACCGTGGCTCACTCTTGTCCTCTCTCCCCTCCACTGCTAGATATCAGGGGTAGGTCCAGATTGGGGGTAGAGATCTCTTACATGGGGAGGGATTCTAGACGGTGTCTTGAGGATGTGGGATTCTCTTCTAGGAGTGAGGGTTCTGGGGAGTATCTTTAGGGGGGTAGGAGTTATTTCAAGGAGAGATATGGGGGTATCTTTGGAGTGGTGGGAGTTGCCTCCATGGGAAAGAAGGTCCAGATGTATCTCCAAGTGGAAGGGATGTTAGGGGGAGAGATCCGGGAGGGTTTATTTTGGGGGTGGTGTATTACCTTTGTGGGGTCTGATCAGGGGAGATCTTTGCTGGGGACGTAAAGGGATTGGAGTGGGAATTACATTACCCCAACCCCTTTAAAATGGCTACTAGGAGCACTGGGCTATCTATTAGTGGCCTGATACTCATTTAGAAGTAAAATAATACCAGGAGTAGTGTTTTTCCTTTCACACATGAATACTGTAGCTTGTGAGATTGGTGGCAAGTTGTATCATTCATTTACCAACTTATCCTAGGAGTTACTAATCTGTGGTATTAACTTACCATGGGTTAGTGACTCCCATGGAATATTAAGCAATGATGAAGTGCAGTATTTTTCCCATAGCCTAGATTGGTCACTGTTGGAAACAGGATACTGGGCTTGATGGACCTTGGTCTGACCCAGTATGGTATATCTTATGTTCTTATGTAATTAACTTTTTAATTCCTTGTATCGCTTGCTTCATTTAGCATGATGAGTGGATGGAAGTATGGGTATTTTTCATTGTATGTATAGAATATCATCAGATTTGGAAACCTAAATGTCTACACTGCAATATTAAACTATAAAGATCAGAGTAAATTAGTGTTATCCATTTGTTAATACTATCATAAGACTTTTTTTTTCAGGGATTGCTAATAAAATGTTTCAGAGGCAGAAGTGGGCATAAAAAAAAGCCTGACATACTTCTTGCTTTTATCTGTTTCAGATCAGAATTGTGGAGGTTTAGTACAGGGTCCAAATGGCACAGTGGAAAGCCCCGGATTTCCTCATGGCTATCCAAATTATGCCAACTGCACATGGATCATTATCACAGGAGAACGTAACAGGATACAGTTATCATTTCATACATTTGCTCTTGAAGAAGATTTTGATATTTTATCAATTTATGATGGACAACCTCAGCAAGGCAACTTGAAAGTGAGGTAGGTTATATCACATTTATATTATCAGATTTGTTGCTTGGCTATATTTGATAAACAAGAATCATTTTGTCGAAAGTTGACAAAAGCATTTTCATATTGTTTTTTGCTTTACTTAATGGCATGTTTACTGAACTTCATAGAGTTTATCTTGTGCTAAGGATGTCATGCTGTAACTGAAGGGCACCATGGTAAAATTCTGCACCAACTAGTTAGTATGCAATGGGGAGGGGATACTGGGTGGGTTAGGGGAGAAACATGACCATTGATGGCACATTGAGGTTAGCACAGGTGTTATTGGTATGTGCTAACTGTGAATATTGTTCTTAGTGTGGGTGCACTTATTGCCTCCTCAAGGGGTGATGAGTGCCCCCACGTGTCATTTAATGTGGTGTGCAGTGTCTCCAATGTGCTAATGGCAAGGACATATGCTGACACAACCCCAAAGATTAGAATGGGCCTCAGTACTAATTCTTGGTGTTGAACATGTGCAAACGTCATGTGTTTTAGTAAACATACTCTATAGGCTGCTAGGCTCTTTCAGTGATCTTGTATTTTTATATTTTATTCAATATTCACACTTGTACCGATTTTAAATGTTGTTTGCATCTAGTGTTGTCATTGTCTAAATCCAAGAAATATCACAAAAGCAAATTACACCACACACCAGAAAACTTTGTCGAGGAACCATTTGCTAGCAATGGAATTCATAGGAAAAGATCCTATAATCCGTTGTTAAAATCTTTGGTCCTCATTTTTAGATATTCAAAAACATTGCCAAATTGCCTATAACATAACATAGTGCTATTTTAAAAAATATCACTAAACCCAACAAACCATTACCCGTTGTATAAAAAAAAGAAACTTTTCCCCCAAAGTTGGAGGCCAACTTTGGATTGTTCATTCTGAAAATCTCTTTCGTTTGTAACAGAAAAGCAATCAAGGTATGTTAGGAATCTTCATTGCCTAGTGGGAAATGGTATAACATGCCTGCTTCATGGTTGCCATGGGGACAACCTTTGCTATCGCAATACACATTATAGAAACATAGAGCCATGATGGCAGAAAAAGACCACATGGCCTGTCTAGTCTGTCCTTCCATATCACTCACTACAAGTGTCCCATTTTTTCCTTTAGGGAGCCTCTGAGTTTGTCCCATAGTTTTTTTAATTCAGATACTGCCCTCATCTCTACCACCTCCACTGGGAGACTATTCCACGCATCTATCACTCTTTCCATAGAAATATTTCCGCATATTACTCTTGAGTCTATCCCCTTTCACCCTCATCCTATGTCCCCTTGTAGCAGATCTTGCTTTTAATCAAAATAGACTCTCCTCCTGTGCATTTATGCCATGGAGGTGTTTAAATGTCTCAGTCATATTACCTCTATCCTGCCTTTCCTCTAAAGTATACATATTAAGATCCTTAAGTCTGTCCTCATGTGCTTTATAACGAAGACCACTAACCATTATAATTACAACTGAATAAATGCAGGGCTCATTCTGGATGTGAACAAAATCCCCAAGAACCCGTAGAACTGAAGTAGCAGTGGCTCCACCCACTTACCAGGGTAATAGCCATTCACTGATCACTCTGAAGGACTGTCAGCTGACGATGTATCTTTCATAATCATTTGAGCCCCATTCATAAGGAATGCTCACTCAAATCCAAGTATATTAGAAAGTAGTTTAATATGCCCGTCACATCTGCTTCCTAACAAATGTTGCTCAGGATACAGCCAGTAGTCGGGCTTTTTCTAGCCAATGCTAAATTGTTCACTCATCATTTTTGCAGCCAGCTGAACTCCGTTCTTACACAATAGGCTTGACTGTGTAGTGGTGAGATGAACATTGCCCGAGAAGCAGCTAATCACAAAGCATTCCCGAGAGTATACATTTGTTAATTGGCCCTTTGTCACCTGGCGCCTATTCCTGAAATGTATTTAGATTTCAAAGCAGGATGAAACAAAGCATCAATCCATTAGGTCATATTTTTTTTCATCAAAATAGCATTGTGAATTGGAAGGTAGTTTCCTTTGATTTAGAGTCTGATTTACTAAGGGCTTTTTCTCTATATTATGCCCATGGCAAAAACAATAATAATGATAACTCAGGTCTTTAATGTTATTTTTGCAGAACTGATCTTTACATGTTGACGTAACTACATAGGGCTCACTATTTAAAAAAAAAAAAAGCTGAGCCCCTAAGTTTAGGATTCTAAGTTAGGCACCTACATTTGTGCCCTATTTTCGGCTACACTTAGGTTTTCAGCTGAAAATGTAGGCTCTTATCGTAATTTACAAACTTAAAAATTATGGGTTCAATATTCAGCAGCTAGCAATATTGAGCTGTTGTCCAATTAGCTTCTACAGTGGAAGCTAGGCCACCTTTCAGGTGCCTAATTTCCACCTCTTAGCGATAACCAGGCAGTAGGTCAATATCGCTGCTGCCCTGTTATCACCTCCTTTCTGCCCCCAGAACAATGGAGAAAGGTAAATAGTGGAGCGCCCCAGAGATCTGTGCTGGGCCGGCTGCTTTTTAACATATTTATATTTATCATGACCAACACGATACCCCTACAACACCTCCCTCCCACACCAGCTCCCAACTCTAACCTAATACATCACTATCCACAGATGAACTGTAAATAGTTATACTGTACTTGTTTTATGTTTAAGTTGCTGCCGCTGTTAAGCATGGAACACATGTAAGCCTGGTCCAACCAAGAGCAAAACATCACGTCAGATACAGTACACAGTAGAGAAACGTGATGTGTCCAAGGATAGAACAACTAATCATATAATGTTGAAACAGAGGCTTTTATTTACAATACCAAATGGATGATGCCCACCCGACACAGGCCGTGTTTCGTTTAACAAAACTTCATCAGGGGTACAGGGCAACAAACCCTCAATGGCCAAAGCTGTAAAAAGTCTCTTCTTGCCCACAAATTTTATATCGAGCCTGACCAGGAGATCCTCCATGACACCTCTCAGCTTCGGCACTTTTTGAGCCATGAGACGAGATGCAAGATATATCATGTGGACTTCATGTATATAGTGCCGCTGATTGTTCAGCCTGGTCAGGCTCGATATAAAATTTGTGGGCAAGAAGAGACTTTTTACAGCTTTGGCCATTGAGTGTTTGTTGCCCTGTACTCCTGATGAAGTTTTGTTAAACGAAACACGGCCTGTGTCGGGTGGGCATCATCCATTTGGTATTGTAAATAAAAGCGTCTGTTTCAACATTATATGATTAGTTGTTCTATCCTTGGACACATCACGTTTCTCTACTGTACACATGTAAGCCTGTACATAGTTCTCTGTTCCATGTAATTGAAGACTGCATATGTTCATGCACTCTTCATAAATGTTGTTCACTGTAAACCACATTTGATCTTTGGAAATTGCGGTATGGAAATTGTTTCAAAATTAAAAATATATATATATATATTTATAAAGTACCTAGAAATGGGAATAATGAACGAGGTGATCAAATTGCCAGATAATACAAAATTATTAAGACACAAGAGGATTGTGGAAAATTACAAGAGGATCTTGAAAAATTGGGAGACTGGATATCCAAATGATAGATGAAATTTAATGTGGAACAGTGCAAAGTTATGCACTTAGGGAAGATAGAGCATGACTCACAGGGAGAGGTTAATAACCTAGCAGGCTGCAGTAAGGAACTAGGCCCACACACTAGCTGGCCGTATTAACAGATAAAGCATACAAAATGCAGATAACGCAGTGATTCTCTACATGTGGTAACCATCACGGGTGCAACTAATGTCCTCTCAATGGATGGCGATAGCGGCATCCAAGCTGCTATTCAACCACATTTTCTACAGATTTGCTGTGTTATCTTCTGGGGAAAGGCTGTGCATGCCCCCTCATATAGTGCATGGTTTTTGCAACTAACGCTACACTATCTGCAATTTTTAGCCACATTAGCTGCAACAGCCTAATGCACTTTAGTAAACCAACCTGTAAATGTCAGAAGCATGTGGACATTTACACCTGCTCTATTGTACATTGAGGGAGTCTTTTACTAAAAAGCACTAGATATAAGTATGTGTTCTGGTACACTCTGAAGGTGTGCTGGGACATGGAGTGGAGGAGTGGCCTAGTGGTTGGGACAAGGTACTTCAGGCCGGAAGGTCGGGGGTTCAAATCCCACTAGAGGACAGCAACCTTGGGCCGGAAGGACTGGGGTTTCTAGTCCCACAGGTGCTCCTTGTGGTCTTGGGCAAGCCACTTAACCCTCCATAGCCCATGTTCCCTGTAAAATAGTTATCTCCAAGTTATAATGTCCTGTTCAATGTAATTTCAATTTGTTCAATGTAAACCGCACTGATGCAGAATAGCGTGGTATATAAGAGAATGTAAATAAATAAAAATAAAATAAATAAATAAATAAAATGTGTTAACAGCTAGTGGGGGTCATGACAGTTAGGGTGGTAAGAGGTGGGTTAGCAGTAGAGTGGGTGTGATGAGCAGTGTACAGTTAGTGTTGGGTAAACAGTATGCACTGTGACCCTTGTAATTAGCATGGGTCCACCTGATGCCAATGCAATAGGTGGAGTTAAGTGCACTCATGTTATTTTTATGCCACGTTAGAGCACATGGCTGCATGTTACCTGCCAGAATCATGCTTTCCATGCCCCCAGCATTTAAAGTAGTGACATTGTACCTAACGTGCCATAGTTTTGGTGCTTTTGGAATTTTAGGTGCAACACCATAGTACCCTTTAGTAAAAGACTTCCTAAGTATGCAACTACTGTATAAGGCTAATGGAGAAAACCAACAATGAAGCCGCACGTTATTAACCATGTGCACTAATATGCAGCGCACCGATAGCGTCTGACTTCAGCGCTAGCATGCAGAAAGCGGTGCATATGCAAATTAGCCAAGCATTAAACTGGGAGAACAAGCGAAACACACAAACACAGAAGCTGGCGCAAGTTTGGCATGCTCTCCCAAGAAACAGGCACCAGGGAAAGCCCTCAATGTCATCAAAATACTGTTGGGGGCACCATGTGCCTAATCTGCATATGCACCCTGATGTATTTTGATGGCATTGGAGGGCTTTCCCTGATTCCTGTTTCTCTGGGAGAGCATAACAAGAGAAGAGATAATACTCCGCAGTCAAAACCAGAAGAAACACAGAGCGGAGAAACACAACCACAGCCACACCAGATGAATCTTCATACAATGGTTTTATGTTTGATTATTCAATTTGATAGACCGCCCTTCATAACAACAGGGCGGTGTACAATTGTCAAATATCAGAAGTACAGCAAGGCAAGAGGCCGGAAAAGGAAAGGAACTACAATATAGGACAGGAAAGCATAGACAGTCAGTCAAGCAGACAGGACAGGGAGAAGAAACAACCTAAGAAACATAGTCACACGGTAGGAGGTGGAAGGTCAAAGGCAGAGGAAAATATTGGAATATTGAAAAAACCTGACTTGGCCAAGTTTGGGCACTCAGGCCTGCATCAGAGGTCAGTCTGATGATATAAGAGTACCCGCACTTGTGCAAGGTTGAACATTATTTCTATCCACTCAACGGCTATTTCTGATGGTATTGGATACTCTTCTATCATGAGACTGACCCCTGATGCAGGCCTGAGTGCCGAAACTTGGCCAAGTCTGTTTTTTTTTTTCAATAAAACCATTGTATGAAGATTAATCTGGTGTGGCTGTGGCTTTGTTTCTCCGTTCTGTGTTTTTTCTCTTTGAGAGAGCATGTCAAAACTTGAGCCGACTTCTGCGTGCATGTGTTTGGCTTGTTCTACCAGTTCAATGCTGACATTTGTGCCACAGTTTAATGCATTCCTAATGTCCCCTCAGATGATCCAGACATTAGGGAAAGCCCCTGATGCCATTAAAATACTGTCCGGGGGCCGGTTCCCCCAACATGAGCCCCCTAACAGAAACCAAATCCCTGGTGGCCCCAAACCCCACCCCCTTTACAATGGAGTAGGAGCATTGCCCACACGCTCCCACTCCTGAACTTGCCATCTTGAAAAATGTTGGTGCCTGGGATGCACCATGTAGAGTTGGACTGCAAAATAAGGCATTTTCTGACCCTGCCCAGTGCATCCCAGAATTTATTTATTTATTTGAAAACTTTTATTTACCGCCCCTTCCCATGCACCACACGGGGCCAAGCACTGCCATTTTTCAAGATGGTGGCACAGGAGCAGGAGCACATGGGCAATGCCCCTAGACCATTATAAAGGTACCGGGAGGGGGGTGAAGGATTCGGGGCCACTGGGCCACCAGGGTTATTTTTAATTGGGTGGGGGGATCGAGGTTACTGGGCCACCAGAGATTTGGTTTCTGTCAGTGGTTGATTTCAGGAGGACTGGCACCCCAAGAGTATTTAGATGGCATTGGGGACTTTTCTCAATGCCTGGATCATCTGAGGGGAAGTTTGATACCATCTCAGATGATCTAAGCATCGGGGAAAGCCCCCAATGTCATCAAATTACTGTCAGGGGCACAAGCATGACATTTAAGCCACTTCAGACCCAGGCATAGAGATACTGCCACTTTGGTTGGTTATGTAATCCTCTGCACATTTCTCTGCATTGGGTGCAGACAATATTAGCATGCAATTTTAATATGCACAGCTCATTTGCCTATAATTTAAATACAGTTAGCATTACTGTGTGTTCTTGCTTTTCCTTTGCTGTTTACCCACACGTCAGTATCTTCTTTGCATTTGGCCTGTCAGAACTTGTGTTTATAAGTTGCATTAGACCAACTCACCTTTTGCTTGAAGAATTCTGTGTTGGACTGTATATGTGTAAATGAAGGTGGTTTATAATCAGTGTGCATGCTTGTGAACTTGGCCTGCGATCTTTTCCCTACCACACTTCTAGCTATTCCTATTGGCTGTGCCAACACATATACTTTTATGCTGAACGTTATTTTATAAGAGCGCATTAAAAGGTGGAAATTGCCATATATGCATGCTACTGACTTGACAAATTTAACGACAAAGTCAGTGTTAATAAGATACAAGACTAGAGGAAAAAATACCATGTGTGTAGATGGTGGCATTAAAATGTAATAAACATGAAAATGTTGATTGAGTCATAGGAATACTGGGCTAATGTTAACTTATCTATTTTTTTTTTTAATTTCTATTTGTCTTACACCTGTATGAACCTTTGACATCCTTAAACGTGATATTTCTTGCCTCTAACTGAAGACTGCAACCAATACATATCCTCCACGTCTTTGCATGTACTAATTCATAATCATATTCATAAGATTACTTGCTGAAAGGTGTTATGTCAAGGTTAGTTTATTTAGTAGCTATTTCTGCTTGACTTGGGTCTTCAGTATAGAGGAGAATAAGAACATTCTTTAGCATCATATACATTTAATAACACGCTTATCGGTCCTTTATGTCAGTAGCACACTATTTTAATTTTCAGCAGTGCCACCTGTGATGATACTCTTTCATGTTATGTTAGTTATTGTAGTATGATTATTAATGGCACCACTGCACCTTTCCATTAGCAATGCATTCAGTCATGTATCTTGAGGAAATGCTAGCTATATGGTTTACAACTTTTCTTTTTGCTTATCACTGGGACAAGTTGGACATTGGACACCAGAGGTTTCTTTTCCATAATCAACACACAGTAGGAATATAATTTGTTCGTGTAAACTGTACAGTAAGTCAGCTATTCTGAAAATTGCTTGTAGCTGTCAAATTCACTTGTCGATTCATTGTACCAATGAAGAGCTACATTGAGTTGTTCAACCTACCATAACTTAACCATTGACTAGAAATTGTTACTATCTTCTACTCTTCTGATAGATCATAACGTGGCGCACACAAACACATTTAGCATTTATAATAAAATGGCAATTATCTTAATGGACAAAGAGATCAGGCTAAGCTTCAAACACTGAGATGTGCCAGGGCACTGCCAGATGGATAAATGGATGAATGGAAAGCATTTGATACTACTTAACTCAACTCAAAAACAAGAACAACAGTGCCCGTTATGTTCTTTCATTAAAAACAGTGATCTTTTGGTAAGCGAGACAATCATTTTTATAGATTTGTCATAACTGAGGACAGGATTTCCAGTGCTTTAATTCCCTTGCGTCATAGAAGGATATCTGGTATTCTTACCCAACAAATGTCTTGCTAATATCTCCAAATTACAGTCTAAAACTACTCTGCTCAATTAGTTACATCAATTATGACTGAAGAGCACCTGCCCTGCTTTCATCGTGGCATCAGAGGGATGTTCTCTGTTCCATGGTCTGCTATGCAATAATCCCACGATCAACATTGGTTTCCGTAACTGTATAGTAGAGCTGTCACAGCATTGAAAACATGTGGATGCACGATTATAAAAATGTTTTCTAAATGAATAAACATATAGAATTACAGTGGTTATAACAGCCTAAAGATGATTGCAATCACCATGACGACTACTTTACTAACAACCGTATGCTCATAGGTCACTTCTTCTGTTTTTAATAAGGGTATCCATTGCATTTGCTTATGCAAATTCAGAGTTAAGGGGGGGGGGATGAAACGAGTGTTAATGCACCAATAATAGATTTAAAAAGAAAAGAATAAGGCAGCTGTGAAAGCACAGAGATGTAGGAGTCTGTAGCAGCTGACTAAGATTTGTCGGAACAGCTGTGCGGTGCTCTGTAGTTAGCATTAATTATTGTTTGCTGGCTACGCCTGACCACGTGTAAACGTTGTTTCCATGGTGTATGTTTTGCAAAATCAAAGATTTTGCATGTTTCAGTTCAATTGTTCTTTCCACTGACTCACCTTTTGATAGTTGATTGGCATTGAGACTGTAGCCACCTTATATAAGAACATATAAGAACATAAGATATGCCATACTGGGTCAGACCAAGGTCCATCAAGCCCAGTATTCTGTTTCCAACAGTGGCCAAACTAGGTCATATGTACCTAGCAGTTTCCCCAAGAGACACAAGTTCCACAATGCTTGTACTGGGTCAAGCATTGATATCTTCGGTCACTTCTTAATAATGGTTTATGGACCTTTCCTCCAGGAACTTGTCCAAACCTTTTTTAAACACAGCTACACTAACAGCCTTTACTACATCCTCCGGTAACAAATTCCAGAGTTTGATTACACGTTGAGTGAAAAAATATTTTCTTTTGTTGGTCTTTAATAGTTTACCCTGTAGCTTCATTGCATGTCCCCTAGTCTTTCTATATTCTGATAACGTAAACAATCGATCTACGTTTACCCGTTCCATTCCGTTCATTAATTATAGGTCTAGCTGTACACTGACTTAAGCTCTCTATTTCTAAGAAGCAGGTAAATTCAAAATTTATCAAACTTAGGGGCAGATTTACTAAAATTCAGCAGTGCATCATGCGTTAAGCCCTGAAACCTAGCATGGGGTAACTTTGGGCCCACGCTAAATATATGGAGGTGTATACATGCAGGCATATCCAGCATGTCCACATGTAGTTAGAGTAGCTTCCATGCTACCCCCATGCTAAGCAGTTTGCTGTAACTAAGGTGTGCCCAATGCCGCCCACTGAGGTAGCAGCAAGTGCCCTGGTGCTAAGTGCAACGTTGCTGGTTAGCATGTGTTAAAGATGCTCATGTTAACCACAATGTGCACCTCTGCTCCTAAATCACCTAGTCTCTACCCCTACCTATGCAAAGTGGTTAGTGCAGGATTTTTAGTGCATGGTAATGGTTATAGCAGCGCACCTAGAGGCCACTTTTGGATCCTGACATGCTTAGTTTCCTATGCGTTTCCTTATCATTCTCTAGATATATCTTTGTCTTCAGCTGCTGTTGTGTTGTCTGTCTTGGCTAGTTTGCAAGCTCCTTTGAGCAGTGACTTTCTTTTTGTGTGTGTTTGTATAGCATTGCGTATGCTTTGTAGCGCTATACAAATGATCAGTAGTAGTAGTAATAATACGTGTTAAACCCCATTAGCACACTTTAGTAAACATGTCCATTAATCACTAAAAAAACAATGGAATAATAATTGTTTTCTGAGATATGTTTGTAGACAGTAATGCTGGTAATTAGTGTTCTTGGAAAGTCAATCATCATCATTTTTCAAAACTACTTCCTACCTGACAGCCTGTTTTACCACCGCTGAATATGGGGATGGGGTAGGAGGAAATTTTGCTGTCCGCTAATTCCCTAATCCATCCTCTGCTGAACATGACAAGGGGTCACCCTATTTTTCCTCTCCTTAGTTTACCAAACACTACTGCTTTAAGGCACAGTTCTGATATAGAAAGCATTTCCAAAGACAAATCAATACATGTTTCTCCCACTAGGGGTATTTCCTCAAACCCCACGATTAAATTAGTGCTGGAAGGGGGGTAATACATCTATCTATCAATAATTTCATATTGTTTCTGGGAGTGATTTTAGAAAGGATTTTTCATACATAAACCTTGCTGTATGTACATATGGAGAGTAACTTCAAAACAGGTGCCATGAAATAGTTGCCCACACAGGGGATCATTTTGATCCACAAATAGAGGAGTTGTATGTCTGGCTTGGATGTACAACCCCCAAACAAGCCTGGGACCATATTCTGCACCTTTTGCTCCCCACAAGTACAGGACTATTGTGCAGGGAATGCTGGACAGGGGCGGGGCAGAGGTGGAGTGAAGGAGAGGCAATGTGGCTGGATGTACAGGGCCTATTCAGGTCAGGGCCCTGTAAGTCCACTAGCTGTCTGCTGCATGCCTGATGTATTCCACCCCAAAGATGGAATAAGTGCCAGGCACCACAGCAATTTCCTTCCTCAACCCCCACAACCGCAGTGCGCCACTGCAGGGGTGATCCCTGAGCCCAGTCCTGGGCTTGGGTTAGCCCCCCTCTAAGGGCCTGGCAGCGGAGAGAAGAGGCTTTTTTTTTTACTGTGGTGTCTGTTGCTGCTCTTGCTGGACATGTTGGTGCCATGGCAATAGGACGCTACTGCACCAGCACAACAGCAGGAGTGTTGGGAGGGCTGGACAGGCGGGTCTCTGAGCACCTTCTGCAGCAGAATTCAGGGCACGCCGGGCCATCCAAGTGTCCTGATCCTGCTACCACAAGAACCTATAGCTCCCATGGTTGCAAAATTGGGTACCATTGGTACCCATACATCATTTGTGCATGTGGATGGACTGGACGTGCCCCAATCAGAATCGGCCTCATAGGTACCTAAGTTAGCCACATAGGTGCCTACTTGTCTTTACAAAATATTAGAATACGTGGCAGAGGCCTTGCATGTAGGTGCTGTCACTTATACCTGCTAGAGAGCAGATGTGAATGTCCGAATGTACTCCATGCACATATGTGCATAGATTAAGATTTTTTGCGCATGTTTGCTTAACATGAATTAATGAATGTTAGAGGCAGCTTTACTAATGTGTGGTAACTGTTAGCATAGGGTTTGCCATGAATAAAGTGTGTTGTGCTGTGCTGTTAGTGCAGTATTTTTGTCAGAGTCCCATGCTAACTCGGCTGCACGTGTTTGAGTTGGGACTAGGTGGGTTACGGGCGGAACGTGAATCGTTGTGGATGCGAGCTAATGCAAATGATGTCATTAGCATGGGTGCACATAACACCATCTCAAGAGGTGGAAATAAGTGTATTTGCATGTGGGTTATCTCTGTGCGACCTCTTACCAATGCTTCATTGGAAAGGGGCAACTGCACATGCACCCAATACTTGTTTTTGCAACAAAAACAAGTGCTATTGGCACACCCATTGGTAAAATGTCCCTTAATGTGCTTTAAGTACTGCCATGAACCTTTAATTTATATGGGCCATGGCAGCACTTAATGGGCTTTAACTTTTGATAATGCGGATTACATTTTGGTAAACATATATACACTTTTATAATCTCTGTGTGTACATGTGTTCATAATCCATGCTCCCCCAGACCACGCCCCCAACTATGCCTACTGGCAAAGTATGCACCTTCATGCCAAAACACTCCTTTACAACATTTGGTATTTATAAGAGGTCATTTACATATGCATGTGGAGGAGAAATGTTTTAACAGGTCACCTATGTTGCTTGGACAGATACGTATCTATTTTCAGTTTATTTTATAAAGACACATGGGCATTTACTGTATGTATCTTTATAAAAAAACTAGCATAGATCCCACAGAAAATGCATCTACACTGAAGGCATGAATATTGCATCTGCTCTGGACCAGGCATAAATATTAGTGCACATTTTATGTGCAGATACATGGTAATTGCAGCTTCGTCCATGTTTCCCCACTGAGCATGTCTAGTCTACTAGTACATGATGGCTTACATCACATGTATTATTTGCTATGATCTTTTACACACCTAAAACGGCATTTTAGGCAAGAAAAAGATTTACAAAATTGCCCTCAAAATATTTCTAAAATTTCCCCACACATAAAAGTATGTATGGTGACAAGACAGCGCATACTTTTATGCAGCACAGGTACAGGCACATTTAGAAAGGGCAGACTTTGGGGTAAGTAATGAAGTATGTGTGTAAGTAATAAAATATACATGTATGTATAGGAATGTGCATTTGCTGAAGTTGATTTGATTTGTTTGGGTGCCTAAAAAGCGCTTGCAAATCACTTTGGCAAGTGATATACCTTCAAATATTCACACAGGCCATTGATTGTGTGCATTTTTAACTTTCTGCGCATAAACAGTGCATGAGCATATGGACGAATAGGTGAAATGAACATGCAAAAATGTCCCAAGTATGGTACAAAGTAATTTTATAATGAGCACAAAGCAAACTTTGTACTTTGGTCTGTACACCCCTATGCAGCATACATCTGAATCAGCTGCTAAGCAGGTGTTCGTCTATGTGGACACATTTTTACCACAATTTCAGCAGCTTTGTGATGCTATTTTATCAACACATATAGGCACCTATGTATCTTTATATAACAGCCTCAGAATAGGCGCCTACTTGACCTCACAATTTAGACAATCATAAAACTACCCTGTCTCTCTGTAAACTATTTGCATTAAAGATGTGACTATTTTTATGATAAACATGATTTTACTGATATGAAAATAAATAAAGGCAAAATATCTATGAATACTGAAGGGTGTGGATTGGGTGCGTATAGAGAAGTGTGTGCATGTGGGTATGAGGACATGGAAAGATGTCTGGCAGTATGGAAGTCTATGTGAATGGAGGTGGGGGAGGAGCTTTTGGAATGGAACACTCTCAACATTCTAAAGCTTGTAATTGTTTCCCAGATAACATAAGAGAGTTGTTTTAGAGACTCCAATTTCAGAAAATACTGATGGGATTGTTGTAGTTCTTGACTGTCTCTTTGATTTTTTTTTTCTTTTTTAGTGCCATCAAGTCCGTGTTGATTCATAGCAACCCAGCTACCTCTGGGTTTTCTTGGCAATGTATCACTGGAAGTAGATTGTCAGCCTTTTCTTCCAAGGCAATGGAGGGTAAAGTGACTTGTCCAAAGTCACAAGGAGTGCCAGTGGGAATCCAACCCTTGCTCTTCTGGGTATTAGGCAGTTGCTCTAACCACTAGGCTACTCCACCACTTTGACATTTACATGTTTTTATTTATGTCAAATTTAGTGAATTGTTCCTACAGAAAGACACGGTGTATATACTGTGTAAGGGTCTGTGTAAAAGTGTGTGACGATGGTGTATGTGAGAGGACTATGTGTGTGTTCATTGGAGGACTACAAAGCAGGGCATGCATATGAAGGTAGAGTTGTGAGGGTAACCAAACTATGGAAAGAGTGCATGAATGAAGGTTTGTGTGAGACATGTGTGGACAAAGATCTTGGAACTATTGTGGGGGAAAGGACATGGGAACATGTTTGCTATTTTGTGCACAGGAGTTTGTATGGTCTGAGGGGGTGTGGGGATTTAGGATTTGAAGATATGAGGTATTGGTATATGTTGATAAGGCTGTGCGGTTTATTTGTGAATGGAGGGTATATGTAGGAGGAAGGGATTGTGTTTGTGTAATTAAGAGCTTGAAGATTGTAGATGGGAGACTTGAGTGTGGGTGTTTGCAGATGTGGTTGCATGAGCATGTACAATTGTAATGTATGTGGGGTTTGGTATGTATGTTGGTGTATATGAAGTTACTGTGTATGTATGTGAGAGAGAAGAATTGTGATAGAAGCCAATGCATGGGAGAAGTATATTTGATAGTGTTGGGATGGTAGGAGCGGAGATGTGTGGACATTTATTTACATCTTTAATTAGTGTGTATCTGGTTCCCTCCATGCTTGCCAGGGATACCTGCTTAAGGAGACAGTATGCTACACCTTCAAGCGGTTGCACTTATAGCCACAGGGCCTGGACAATGTTCAGAGAAATAGGATCAGATCTGCTGAGAGCCTTCAACCTGAGGATCATGACTTTCTTTTTCAGCCTCCTTTATATCCCAGTTGTGAACAAATCCACTACCACACACTTCAAAATGAAATCCAAATCAACACTTTAATACTGCAATATTTTTGTACAATAAAGCAGATGCCAGAATCAGTTTTCATTAAATACTGTAAAATAGGTATTCACAGATCAAATCACATTTGGACTACAAATCAGGGGAAACCCACAGATTAAACAAAAGCAGCTATCAAAAAAGTATGCTATATAGTAAACCAAGCAGAAATTCACACAGTTAAACAACTGATAAAAGTATCCCCCCCTCCCTTGAAAATGAGAGCATTTTTTTTATTTGAATCTGGTTAAGCAAACCAGATGACTATGGGAATGGAATGAACTGAATCCTCAGCCATGCTATTGTTTCTCAACACAATTGCAGTCTACACAAGGCCAGACACAGCAGAATCACTTGAAGCTGATGTAGTTGTGCCTGAGTGACGCCAGCAAGGGCCAAGTTACAGAAGTCCAATCGTGACATAACTACTGTAGTGATAGGACATTGTCTAATATTATCAAACCAATAGAATCCATATGTGAAAGCAGGCGTGTAACACTTTGAACAGACTGACTATCCTACATTAAACAGAAATGTAATAGTTAACACACACTGCAAACACATTGTTGAATGATAATAGTTATTTTCATGCAATAGGTACAGTGCTGCCTATGCTTTGTAGCACTATACAAATGATTAGCAGTAGAAGTCGAATGTTGCCAATATCACAAAAAACGTGGCCGAAGAAACTATTAAAGAATGGTGTTTCATGTAAAGCAGCTCATTAATATTAAAGATTTAATTTGGGTCACGGTAAACTTTGATGTATGATAAACCAAGGAAATGTAACTATTCCTAAGTTTTCCCAAGATCCTCAACAGGCTAATAATACTGCCAATATTCTCGGCACTCTCGCTCAAAATCTTTAAAGGAGGCTTTATTACAATTGAAACTCTTCAATGCGCAAATCACCTCCCATGAAACGATGCTCCCGTGCGCACTCCCTGTTTATCCCTCCCTCGGGTTTCCCCTTTCCCTAAAACAAAGGATGTGCTCATAGCCTCCAACCACACCCTCACCATTCTACATAGCAAAAGAATAGAAGACTGTGGAAAAAGTTGTCTTGCTCATCTGTCTATCGGGGTATTCCGTCCACACTACTAAGGATGTCTCAGAGGTCAGTCATGGAATACGGGCACTTGCAATATTTCTCATTATCCAAGGCACCTTTTATTTTTCATTTTTCTTTTAGGTCTGCAGTCCTGGCTAGTAGAATGTACAAGATCAGCATTTAGTTCCTTCTAGTAGCTATTTCTCCAATGCCTAAGCACAAAGTTCCACAACCATCCCATTGAACAACAAAAAAATCATTAAAAAAACCCAATATCTGCCCTCTGGTCCCCTTTCTTCTTGTACCCTCTCATAGCTGTTTTAGCCTTGAGTCCTCTTGGTTCAGGATGATTATCTAATAGATTTGCCTCAGGAGCACTATCAGAGTTGTCTGCTAATCCATGAATCTCCTTAGCTTGTCATGTAAGAATAGGATTTAAAGTCTGGTGCTAATTTAACAGCTCAGCCTCCGTTAAGGGGAAGAAAGCCTCTAGAAGAGAGGAATTATGCAGTGCAGTGGAGGGGGGGGGTAGGGGTGTTGAGGCCCTGAACCACAATCCTGCATTACTGTCACAAGGAA
The DNA here is from genome assembly GCA_033557465.1 of Ichthyophis bannanicus. NCBI lineage: Eukaryota > Metazoa > Chordata > Amphibia > Gymnophiona > Ichthyophiidae > Ichthyophis > Ichthyophis bannanicus. The sequence continues at coordinate 1,177,322,376 of CM066033.1, read as the reverse complement.
GTCACAAACTTGTCCAATCATACCAATGAGTGATCCCAGCATGAATTCAGGATTTACTAATCTGCAGTACTTACATTCCCACAGGAAATAACTTACAGTAATACACAGGAAGGTGCATTTTGGAAAGGATATGTATGATGTTGCAACAACCTCAAATAGGGAACATCTCCAATTCTATGTCAATTTTAAAAGAAAAGGTGGGCATGTATAAGTCTCTGAAAATTTATATATCTCTGCCCTTTACCGTAAAGGTGTTTGTTAAACCAAACTAGGAATCACAGATACACAGGCGGATGGGCATCTACATGTATCAGGAGGAACCATTTTACAAACATACATGTGGAAAATATTGACAAGAGAACTTCAACAACATGCATGTGTCAACACCAGTATTTCTGAATGTGCATGTGCAGATATCTGCATGTTCCTGTGTATCCTGGCTATTTTTCAAACCTAGATGTCCCCACCATTCTTTATTTATTTAACAGCTTTTATATACCGCGCTATTTATTATCAATTATAGATTATTCACATGTCTACCGAAGCAAGATGTGGTGGGCATAATAAGCATTGGGGAATGAAGGAGATGTCTCCCTTAATTGCTCATGTAAAGACTGGCCAAAACAAGCACATTAAAAATAAAACGTTACAGGGAACTGATATAAATACAGACGTGGAGAATTTCTATTATCTATGTGCAACCTCTATATGACATTGGAGATACACATGTATCTTTCTACATCCAGACTATACTCCTGACATGCCCCCAATATGTCCCTGTGTGACATGGACATGATTGGGCCAGACACGTAAATTTAGAGATTTCTAAAATGGTTGTTTGAAAGTGGATGTGATTTGCATGTATGAGTGGACATATTCACACATTCAAATCATAAGAAAGGCTTCTAAAATAACCCTTTTAGCAAATAGTGCACTAAAAAAAATGAAACGCATTATTTGGTCATAGTTCAGAAAATACTGACAAAGCAGAATGTCCCCATCATCCCAGAAACAGATCTTCATATCAGCCAGCTACACAAAACCTCATTTATCAACAAATTGTGCAGAACTAATCAGAAATGCATTCAGCTTTTTGCACTGTTCAATTATGTACACAGGAACTCTGAATCATACCCTCCATGAAGAGCTACACCATGGGTTGTAGAGTTTAGTAGATGAGAGCTGCCACTGAAAAAAGCATTTTGCATGCAGCTATCCCACATAAATAGTTTTTATAGCAGATTTTAAATTTTATGTGAAAGATTCCTGACATCTGTAAAGTTCATAATAGAGCACTAGACAACGGATTTGTGACTTGTTCGCAGAGCACACAATACATTACAAATCTGCCTGTCATTATGGCTAACAGTTTTATTGCAGCTCTTAATCATGATGTTATCCTTGTAGGGACCACTTAACTCCAGCCGAGATTTTTTAAGTGTACTGGACAAAGATAAAGTAAGCATGCCCTGTCTGCAGTATTTTATTAAATGCCTAGCCTCTTAGCCTGATATAATACTGACCATAGAAACTCTTTCATTTGATGTCCGTTACTAGAGTTTATGGGGTATGCAAGCAGTTACTATAGTTTTGAATGCATTTTTACCATTCTGGGTATATACATGGAGTACTCCATTCTGGTGATTTTGGTCTCTAAACAAGGTGTGTTATTAAGGGCAACCAACATATGAAACTTAACTTGGATTTGATAAAATATATGCAAATATAATAAATGAATATGAACTGCAGAGCCTAATATTGTTCCTTTTAAAGGAGATGAAACCTCCTGGTCTGTGACAATGATTTTTCTAAAACAGGGTTCATTGTATTTAGTTAATGAGAGAAAATAAAAAAGGTGAGTCGGTGCTTGATTAGCTCAAAAATAAAATTATTGACATATAAAGCAACTAAGGGTTATGTCTGCTCAAGGGAGTTAGCTTCTAACCGTTGGGCCAACATAGATTTATTGCCGGGTGGTAGCAACTAACGAGGGTGAAAGATAGATATCACAGGCACTTTTCTAGGCAGGGAGGGGTGGGGGTAAGCATTCCTATTTTTGGCAGCCACTGCACAAAAATATTTCACACAATGACTGCCAAAAATATCCTGATCATGGCTCAAGAAGTGGTGTTATGTGCAGGCATTCAGTTTGGGCCACTTCATGGCTAATGCCAATTGGCAGCGACCGTCTTCCCTGGAAGCAATCAGTCCTCCAATGACTCATTCATACCCCCCGATCTGTCAATATTGTCAGTGCCACAGATGTACGGATCCATAGCACTGACCATATCAAAAGTATGTGTGGCCTTCCACTCCCTTCAGCACCGATCTCCTCTGGACAGTTCTGAATCCCCATCCCGGGAACAAACACCAACATCCCTACTAGCCAGTCGGGGCCCTGGCCCCTCCTCACATTCAAAACTCTAAATCCTAGCTAGTCTAAGGGAGACCCCCTGGCCTCCCACATCCCCAAACCATTACCTTAATCATCCCTGGTGGTCCAGTCCTCCTGCTCTTGCCCCAGTTGCTGCTACTTCACAACATGGCTGTGATCATGCAATGTAATGCTACGCACCTATTGTCAGAGGCAACAGCCACTTCCCCCTCCATGCAATAGGAAATAGAATTGGAGGGGGTGAAAGCATGAATGACACCACATCACTGTTGCATCCCAGCCTTTGGGTCCAAATTTGGGATTGGCTTTATCCGAGGTGTCCCTGGTGTGGCTGAGAGAGTGTAGGATGAGTTGAAGCCAGCTTATTCCCTTGTTGTAGCAGGCCAATGAATTATGTCTGACCAGAAAAGCACCACACCAGGAAATAACCCAAATAGCCTAGAAAGGTCCTTCTTCGCAGCTCTAATCAGCTGCTTACAAGTCCATGATGAAAGGTGGACCTCGATCTCAAATAGTCTGCTTCGTATACGGGCGTAGTGCTGCAACAAGGGAATAAGCTGGCTCCAACACCTGCAAAGACAAAACAGAGGAAAAATAGCCTGAGGTGGCCAGAGAAAGGACATCCCAGCATGTCCTGAGGTTCATGCCCCAGATTTACCTTACTAGTACTGTACCTTCACCCCTGGGCCTTCCATGCCCCAACACCAGTATGTTGTGTTGAAGTGGAGACACTGGGAGAAATCCTCCCCCCAGGTGTGGAAGTAGCATCCCCCAAATGCCCTTGCAATCAAGGGGCACTCACCTGCCCCCAAAGCACCAGTTCTGCCACTGGATTATACAATGTACCCCAAAACCCCCTTGCCCCACAGACTCGGGACTTCCAGAACTGCACCCACTGCAGCATCAGGAGATGTAATAGTGGGGATGCCCGACAAAACTACTCTCTGGGTCTCCATACCTCTGCTAGCCCCTGGGACTGCAGCCAAGGATGCCTCCAAGCCCCAGTTTGAAATTGCTCCAACCTGCCCCAGCCCATAGTCCCATTGCCCACTGGCACATGCTTCCCCCTCAACTGGCAAGTTTTTCCCCTGCCCCTAATCTTACTCATGGCCCATCCCTCCCCTCACCTCCCCTCCCCTCCCCCTGGAGCCAGCTCAGCCCCTCTGAGCTATCCCAACATATGCTCCACCCCTGGCCACCTTAGCCCTCCTTGCACCCTGCCCACCCTAATCATCCCAGTTGCAGACTTTGCATTCGAGCCAGAAGCCCGCCCCTGGTTCCAATGAAATCCCCTCCCTGACACAGGGAAGGGGTTGCAAATCCTGCACTGGCATGGGATGGGGGGGGGGCATGGCCCTTTCACTTCACTCTCTGTCAGTGTGGTGGTTCAGCAGTGGCGGTGTGATTTGGTGCTGCAGCCTGACTCTTGTGACCTGTAAATACTATCATGGGTTGGACTGAGGGTGGCATTCAAAGTTATTCTTTCAACATCAAATTTTAGCTGCCGAATATATAACTTTTATGCATTTAAACACAAACGCAAAAATAGCAGGTATAACTTTATACAATATCTTGTTGGGGATGGGGTGAGGAGAAGTGATATAATGAAAAAGCAAGTGACCGGGATCCTCCAGTGAATATCTCTGGGTGTCAACATAGAATGAATTAGTGTATTATGGGAACCATTTCTGAAGCCTTATTTATGCTTTGGACATCTGAAAACAGGCTTAAAGCCCTCTTCAGAGCCATTTTAGAAACTGACTCTGGGGATGTCTGAATCTGAATGGGGACGTATAGGAGGCATGGCTGGGGCATCCCCAGCAACCTGGAGACATGGTCAGAACATTTCCAGGGACCAGGATGTCCCCACCTTATCACAAAAATGTCATCGGCATCCGAACTCTAGACCTGATCTGAGGGATGCATAGATGAACAGAGATCTATAAAGTACTTGTTCTAGCTAAAAAAAAAACATCCAGAGGGTGTAGAGAAGGATGCCGTTTCTCATCCCCAGGTACTCAGCACAATGTCAACAGCCTTCTTCCCCACATTTTCCAATTTCCCCCTCAACACAATCTCATATTATTGCTGTCACTCTGTAACTAGATTTGTACATAGTTCATATTGCAAGAGTTCCTTATATCCGCTGCGCTATAAGTTCCTTGCAATATCTCCATGCATGCCCCCCTTCCCCTCACTGTTCTATATAACTATTTTTAGTTGTCTTGTAAACCACTTTGATTCTAGGAGAAGGTGGTATAGAAATCCACTTAAATAAATAAAAGTAAAAATAAACAGCAGCATTTGAACCCTGGCTACCCTGTTATTTGCAGTTACTCTAACCCGTAGGTTATCCTAAGCATCCAGGTTTTGTAATACTGTTCTGGGGCTGTCTAGGTAGACACCCCTGCAGACGTCCATTTTGGGCACCACCAGGTTTGTGAAATCATGTCGGCACCTGGATGTACCTGCACTTTTTCTAGACATTCTGGCTTAGACATCTCAGATTGCATTTGGATGGATCTTCTAAAATTCCCCTCTATGGCCCTGATTCTGCAAGACAACTTGTGGAGCTGCACATCCTGGCGGGACAGGGTGAGCCGGGGGGGGGGGGGCGGGAGGGAGTAGAGTGTGGGTGGAGTAGGGGCAGGCCGAGGTGGCAGAGTGTACAGGGCTGATTCAGGTCATGGCCCTGTACATCCTGCGGGTCAGGGGGAACGTGCTGTTTATTCCACCTCCTAGGAATAAGCTTGGACTGGGGTGATTGGGGCAGGACCCCCCCCCAAAGGCTGGGGCAGGAAGTAGGTAGGTTCCTGCCACCCAATCCTGGCCCCGCCTGCCCAGCCTTGGATTGGGCAGTGGGGGAAAAAAGGAGGTCGGTGCTGTGGGAGTCAGGGGGGCAGACAGGGAGGACGTCCCCGTGGGTATGCAGGGGAACGCCAGGTTGTCTTCCCCCCCCCCCCCCGGGAATGTCTGGCTTCCATGGTGCAGAATTGCATCCTAATAGGCCCGTCCTACTCGTGACAATCCAGATGGCCCAGACGAGCTCCTAAGGGAATCGGGCTCCATGTGGTTTTTGTAAGATCATATGTGAAACAGGTAAGCATTTTTATAAGGTCATTACCTGAAAAACATATGCTTATGCAGGGAATTTTTGAAACTCGCCAAGGAGCTGAGTCTAGTCATTACAGTGTACTTGTGAAACTACAAGCTCATTTTCAAAAGGAAATTCCCAGATGCATTTTCATTTGGAAAATCAAGGGGCTGACAGTGCCATGGGTATGTCAATATCCTAAAACTCTCTTCATCTGCTCTTTGAAAACAAAATCACTGTGTATGGTCGATCAACTTTGTCCCTTTTCATCATGGGTCAAAATGTCCATGCTACTAAACAGTGCAGTGCATTTATCCAAAAAGAGGTAAGGTCAGTTTTTCAGCAGCTCTTTTTATGTGGATAAAAAGTTGCTCACCTAACAGAAAAGAACTAAAATTGTCATTATGAAGAATATACAGTGCTAAAAACATATACTTTGGTAGGAGTTATTCTGTGTTGAATAGAACAGTAGGAAGAACTCCTGCAACTCATAAATGTATATCTTGCTATTTATTGACACAGCCCAACTTTGAGTAATTCCTTTTATCTTCACAAATAAGCCATAAAAATGCACTGCACTTTTCTGTCCTCTGGAAATTAGTAGGTTCCTCTGACATAAAAATTAGCAGAGATTCTCCACTCAGAGGTAACTGCAATATAGGTGGAAGGCTAAATGCTTATTAATAATTGCAAATAATTCTTCTGAGAGATTTTCAATGTATAATGCTTGTATTGTTGGCTTGGTGATATCTACAAAAGTTAAGCCAGTTTAATGAACTAAATATTAGATTTAAATTCCTAGGGGCCTATAGCAGCCCCTGAGAACAGGATAAGAGCCAGCCCAAAAAATTCAGTGGCGCTATCCAGATAGTGCCAGGGCAGGCTGTGGACAGAGCAGGGGCAGAGTTGAAAGAGATCCAGTTTGAGGAAACATTCAGACCGCTAACCGGATCACTATCTGCAAAATGTTAGTCCACGGGAAAGTTTGACTTAACTTTATGTAGTCAGGTATCCAGAGAGCATGCTGAATATCACTTCCACATGGATAGGGCCGCCGGTTACTGCTGAATCCGGATATTCAGTCATTGCCGCTAGCCAGACACTGGATATTGACCCTTTAATTCTTGCTTATATAATCTTATACTATTCAATCAGTATTAGAGAGCTCCTTATTGCTAGCTGTATCCAGTATGACACAGTTCAGCTTACATTCGAAAACGCACTTTCTGAATATAAACACTTAGAACTTGAAACCAATTAATAAAATATTTTGAAAAGGAAACAGATACCATTTTGATAACTCAGTAGGGGCCAGATTTATGAAAGTGTGCAACTGTGTTAGCACATGCTAATTGACATTAACACATTATTTACTGTAGAATAACAGATGTTAATGATGTTTGTGCATGTGAACACAGTAGCATGCTTTAGCAAATATAACTCTAGATATAATATAGCTCAGCAAGTGTAGATTAATTATAATTAGAATGTAATTACATAAGTCATAAAGACTTTGAGTAACATAGCAACATAGTAAATGACGGCAGATAAAGACCAGTATGGTCCATCTAGTCTGCCCAGTAAGAAGGCCGGAGTAAGATGGCAGGAGTATACTGGCATTTGCTTTATAGAAGCTTGTATAACCAAGTAAAACCCTAAGTAACAAGGGGCATGATTACAAAGCCCCACTGCATTCCTAGGGTGGGCCATCATACTAGATGTAAGGTGGTGGAGACAGTCATACCCCTGAATTTAGCATAGCATGCTGCATTAATACCATTGTGGAGCTCAACTAGTGCTACCCATTCTGCTGGTGGCACCTTGGCAGTACCACAGTGGGAATGCTCGGATCCTACCCAGTTGCCGCCCATATGTATGCTGCCCGGGTAGCATGGTTTTTTTAGCACATCATCATAAATGCAAAATTAGGCTTTAAGTGTAGCTAACGTCCTTGTTTTACCTGCCGTGCCATGCTTTAATTTGGTTTTCTCTGCATTAATGTAAAGGAAAACAATGAGGCTGTGTAGTTATTGCATGTTAATTTTGTCTTTTACTTCATAATAGCTGCAAAATCTTACAACAAGTCAGTAAAAACAATACAACGTGTGCCTTTGAGGCAATGCTGACACCTGGTGACCCTACAGCTCCTTGGTTTTATTGGCATTATGATTGGAAGTAAATTGCCAGGCCTGTCTTCTGAGGCAATGGAGGGTTAAGTCACTTGCCCAGGGCCACAAGGAGTGCTACTGGGAGTTGAACGCTGGTCTTGTGGGTACCATGCCAGTGCTCTAATCACTAAGCTACTCCTCCACTCCAAGTTAGCAAATAGCTCTCATAAAAGGAAGCTCCAGAGTCAGCTGCAGTGGCATAATGCCAGATGAGCTTACCTTCTGGATCCCCCATGTGAAATGTACATTTGTGCAGTGGCTGGGGGGGAGCCGCCTTTGTTGTGAGTGCACTGGGCAGAAAATTGTTTTACTTGAAAATGGTCATGCTTGCCTACCTCCCACCCAGGGTAGTTTCTCCAAATGGGTTAGTTTTGTGCATACTATGGCAGTCATGAAACTCACTTCTAAGCCAGAGTATGTGGAGTATGATCTTAGTCTCTCAAATTTACTGCTAATGCTCGGCATAATACTTGCATCATGCCAAAGAGAGCCTCCTGCTGGAGTTCGTAAGATGTAACATGTATAGGTAGTTTGTCAAGATGTGCTTGGAAGTTCTTCTTTATCAAGCCTGTGACTCCCAGTACAATGGAAAATATTTCTGTATCTTTCTGCCACATTTTCTTGGTCTCTGACTACATTTCTTGGTACTTCAGGATCTTCTGCCTTTCCATGAGATTCACAGAATAATCACTCAGTACCGACACTTATAGTATTCTTCTCTTTTACCACTATGTCAGGTTTCCTGGCATCCAGTTTCTTATCCGTCAGGATGGGAATGTCCCAGGTGATCATAACCTCTTCATTCTATTATTCTCTTAGGGTCATGTTACCAGTGCTTTTCAGGAACAGTGATGTTGTAATGTTTACAGAGTTTCCAGTGGAGGAGGCATGCTACTTTCTTGTGCCTTTCTATATAGACATGTTCCGCCATCAGAACTTCACAGCCTGCTATTAGGAGAGCCGCTGTTTCCAACTCTTTCTTACAGAATTGGCAAATGTCTGTTCCAGTTTTTTCAATACTCGCTGTAAACCATCTTGTCCATAATCTGCTATCATGGGCTGCAACTATCAGTCTTACACCCTTCTGTTTCAGTTCACCTCTTCTCAACCATTCATGAGTCCGTTCTTGAAGTAACACTGTATTTTCCACTTTATCTGTGCATTTGCCACTTGTTTTTCCTCGCCTGCTTATCTAATTCTTTGAAGTGTTTTTTTCTCTTTTTTTGCAAATTCTGTTACTTCCTTTCCCATGTATGCCTGTGTATTCTCATTCATTCCTTCTAATTGTTGGAATGCTTGTCCAAGTTTGATAATGAAGACGGATTCTGGATGTTTATTTTCATATTTCAGCACTTTTTGCAAATTTGGATCCGATGATGCTGTCAGATAGGCTTGGAGGCCTACAATAGTAGCTCTGTAGGTGGAGTCAATCTCTATAAGTCCTAGCCCTCCTTCAGCTCTAGGAATGTACAGTCTTGGCATACACTGATTCTTGTACATTATCTTATGAGCATAGGGGAGTTTTCTTGTTCACGCATCCAGTTTTTCAAAATCTTTGAGACCAATCCACAATCCCAAAACTGTATGAGAATACAGAAATTGCCAGCTGATTGATGGCTTGTATCTTATTTCATGATGTAAAAGCACTTTTCAGTAACACTTTTAATCTCCTGTAATATTCTTTACTGATCTTCTCTGAAGAGTTTCTGCTCATGTGTCATTTCTTCCTCTCTTCCAAGATACTTATATGCCCAATCTTGTTCAAAGTCCTTGATGTCACAGCCCTCAGCAAGGGAACTGTTTTCGGTTTTGCTCAATTTTCCTCTAAAAAAAAGGTTACCTTGGCACAATTGTGCTAAGGCCAAAAGTCATCCTGATGTCATCAGAAAAGTTTTTTACCAGATGAAGTTGCTTTGCTAATTGTTGGTTGCTGGAACTGTAGAGCTTCTGATCATCTATAAATAGCAGACGGGAAGTTGATTCTGATTGGTACCATCTTTAGAATTCAGGCTAAATCCATATCCCAAAGAGTTCATGAGAGCACTCATTGGATTAAGCTCCAAACAAAACATAAGTGGAGACAGGGAATCTCATGGAAATATTCTCACTGGATCTTAAAGTTGGGAATAATGTTCTGACCATCTTCATATCTCAAAAATAATGTGGATTGCCACATTGTCATAGTGAACTTAATGTACTCTATCAAACCAGAATTTATTTTAAACATTTCAAGGCTCTTTTTAACCTGCTTTCCAGATCTTCCTTTATCACTACAGGCCATTCCATATGTATGTTTGTTTTTTCTAAATGCTTCTGTATGTTGGGTAACCATTCTGCTTTGTGATTGTGCTGTATAGGGTCTTCATATAGCTTTCTCCAGAAGATTTTGGTTTCGGTTTTGGTTGAAGGTGCTTTCACCATATTAATTATCTTCCCCAGTACCCTGTAGAATTGTTTTGGATTCTCTCAAAATAGTTTATTCTGATACCTATCTTTCCTGTTTTCTTCATATCTTCAAAGTTATTGCTCTTCTGCTGCTATTTTCAATTTATTGTTGGAACATATACATTTCAGGTCGTCTTCTGTTAATGAAGCATGCTTCAGCTTGATGTCTTGTATCTTCCTTAATATCGTTGATCTTAATCCTTTTATATACCCATCAATTAGGGACACTTCTGCACGCAATTTTTATATTTTTTTCTTTGATGCACTTTTTCAAAGGAGGAACAGTTATTCTTTTTTTTTTCTGGCCTTGCACTCTAGTTGGTAGTATTCTCGCAGTAATAATTTTAGCTGCACAATATTGTATTTGATTAATTCCGGTGATGTCAATGAATGGTCCCTTTTATACTGGATATGATCTTAATTATCATACTTCTAGCCTTAGGTGTTAAATTTAGCTTGGGTAATCTTTCCCTTGCTTGGAACCCAGCATATTCAACTCTTTTTCCATATGGACTAGGAGTTCTATCTTGAATTCCTCCACCTCTGGGTCTTTCTCCTCCCTTTCCTCTTCCTCCTTTGCTTCCTTCTCTTCAGTTAATTTGACACTTCCTTTATTCAGCTCACTCTCCTGCAGTTCCAAATCTCTCAACTCCATCTCCCCTTCAACCTCTCTTTCCTTTACTGTCTTCCTTTCTTCTGGTACTCTCTCCTAGATCCCCTCCTCCCCGTATTTCTTTGTCCACGGAATCCCATAGTTGCTTCAAGATGTTATCATTCACATGCTTCTTTTCTTTGAACTTTAAAATTAAAGATTTTAAATTTGCATCTTTTATTTTTTTGCAGTTTTTCTAATGGCAATTTTCCTCTTTCTTCCAGCTTTTGATGGACTCTTTTTTTTATACCCTCTTGATTTAAATAGCAGTACATTATCTCCTCTTTATCTGCAAAATTACACTTAACCGTAGTTAATCCTCTTAACTTTTTCATTAATTTCTAGTTTATCTCCTGCTACGGCTGGTCCATGAACAGGCTCATCATGGCCTTTATCTGTGACAGGGATGTTATCTGCATCTGCAGCACTTGCACTATCGCAACCACCATCATTAGCCCTAGTGCATAAGCTACGGGTGGGCACCTTTTTATCCTGGGTGACATGCGACCAGTATGTATCTTTCTAATTCATTCCTAGCATACTTTAATTGTAATGTCTCCTTGCTGAGATTTGTTATAGATGTTATACAATGAGGTCATCACATGAAGGTGCTCAGCAAAACCTGAAGAGGAAACTTTATTCTCTCCCCCTAAGGATGCACATCAATTTGAAAGCTGCTGCACACCCCTTTGACCTTGCTGCTGCACGCTCCTTTGACCCAGCTGCTGTATGCCCCTTTGAACCGTTTTACTTGAAAATGGTCATTCTTGCCTCCCACCCTGTGTGGGGTTGTTGGTGTTGTAGAGATTATAAGCCCGATGCAGAGACGCAGGTTGTGGGGCTGGATGTTCCGGTGGAACATGCAGCCCTGCAAGCTGTCTGGGCCCGATTTCCCCCTCCAGCTCTCCCTGCACATCCAGAGTAGCAGGACAGGGAGAACCAGCAAGGGGGGGGGGGAGGAACTGGGCAGAGCAGGGGCAGGCCAGCCCAGCATGACATACAGGACCAGTTCTGGTCACGGCCCTGTACATCCTGCTGGGTCAAAGGGGACATGCTGCTTATTCCAACTCGAAAGTGGAATAAGCAGCACCAACCCGGCGATTGGGCCCAGGGATGCCCGCCAGGGCTGGGTGCGGGGAAGTTCTTGCTGCCCAATCCACGTCCCAGCTGCCAGCCCTGGGTCAGCCAGCGGGGAAGAGGAGAGGGGCTGAGCTGCGGCAGCCAAGGAAGCCTGTGGGGAAGACGTCTACGCAGGCAGGCAGGGGCATACTGGGTCATCCTCTGGCCTGATTCCATGTACCATGGGAATGTTTTGTTCCCGTGGTCCAGAATCGGGTCCTAACAGGCCCGTCCTGCATAGGGGACATCCAGGCGGTCTGGACGTACACCTTTCGGAATTGGGCTCCATGTTTCAGCTTTGGAAAATGATGATATGAATTTTTACAAGCCCAGCTTGGGGTGGAATGTACAATCAAGCTTGGTGCCTTGGGCCTGACCATTCTCTAGCAAAACCTGTGGGGAGCTAGAGGCTTGCCTCTTGTGCACTATAGAGGCCAGAAACTGGAGCAACCTGGCTTCCCTATAGGAGCTGCTTTGGGCTGTGAAATGCCATTAAATTGTATATTTAGTTGGGATAGGCTGCTACCATCTAGTTGACAAGTAACTCTTGATTGCACAGCACCAGACAGCCTTAATAATTTGGTAGTCTAATAACTTTTCATATGATTCATATTTATGCCGTTATGTTTTACTCAAAAGTTTATAAAGCTGTGGCCCCGATATGCCACAAATGTCTATTTTGTATTCTTCGTTGGAGAAGAAATTTGTGCAAATGCCAACATTATGAATTAAAATGAAGTAAAATACAATAAAGCCATAAAATCGGAACAAATTAAAATAGTTGACATCTATCCATATAATTAAGTTTCAACCATATTCAACCATCCTCTTCTTGTCCTTCATAAACAGAAATCAAAAAGCCTTCACTTTTTCCCTAATTGACTAGTTTGTCTCCTGGCATATTTCAAATAAAAAAATAATATGATTAAGAAGGGTTTGTGTGCATTTTACTATGATTTATGGGATTGAAACTAGGCACGGGGTAATAAAAGAAGCATAACATGGCAACAAATATCCAAATAGCAGATGGTGATATTGCAATATGTATCAGGTGGAGCATATCAGACATGAAAGTCATTGGGTTTTCCATCATTAGGAATTTAAAAATTCAATAACGATCATAAAAGTTGCATAAAGTTTAGCACTATCTCTCTCTTCACAGTTTTATTGAGAGCAATTTAAATACCCTTGTTTGTTTAACTAAGGCTTTATTTACCACTATTTGTCAGTTGCTCAAAATACAATAGTTTAAAATATGATTAGACCAAAGCACCACACCAGAGGTGGCTCTATCATGAGGCAGGGTGAGGCAGCCACCTCAGGCAGCAAGTTTTTGGGAGTGGCAAGAAAATGCCTGCAAATCACAATAGTAGCAGCCACCTCACAGTGCCAAAAAATACCCCCCCCCCCCTAACCCCGGTAGATCAGTGATTGTCCTGTGTTGGGATTAGCAGCAGCAGAGATAGGCAGCTGAAGCTGAGACTTCAAAGAAAAAAAACCTAAAAGCGTGAGTCCTGCATAATTTCACTCCTGTGAGCGGCCTAGCCGATCCTGCCCTCTAACGCGACATCAGAAGGGCTGGGACCAGCTGTGCCACTAACATGAGTGGAATGATGCACAGGCCCATGGGGGTTTTTTTTCCCGAAGACTCAGCTTCAGTGACCTGCCTCTGCTGATGTCAACCCCAATGCAGGAAAAGCAGCAGTAGTGGCAGGAGGGGACAGTGGGGGGGAAGGCAGTGCATCCACAGTGATATTGCACATAGCATGGGGCTTCTGAGCCTGGCCCAAAGCATAACAGCCCCTGTTACCCAGAATGCAGCCCACCTCCTCCCTCCGCATTTGAGACTGACAAGACTCCACTGATCCCCCATTCACCTGTCTCTCTTCACATAGGCTGTTGGCCATTGGGGAGAGACTGAGTGGGCCAGGCTATAGGCCCAGAGGAGCTGTGCAGTGGTCTTGAGTGGCAGCCAGTCCATCCTTGGACTAAGCAACATCATGATTGAGGTGAAGGGAATGCTGCATGCGATGCGGGTTGGGTTGGATTATAGGGGACACCCAAGGACATATGGCTAGGGAAAGGAATAGATACTGAAAGTATAAGACACAGGGGATGGGAGAATACGGAGAAAGAAGGGACATATTTGACACAGGAGGAGGTCATAGTGAGAGAGGGGGATGCTAGGCATAGGGAAAGTGGAATAGAGAGATGGAGAAGAGATGCTGGTCATAAGGACATTTATAGGGAGATGGACATGAGGGGACTTTCAGAGAAGGAGACGAGTATGGTTCTGGATGCAGGGGAGGTGGAAATAAGGAGATGGAGGGAGATGCTGGATATGGGGATGGATGGGAGGGAAGGGTAAAAATTAATAAATAATTACCAGGCTGTGGGGGTCTGGGATTGTGAGAAGCGGCAGTCTGAGGGCAGGTTTGTGGCTCAGTTGGAAACAAGTAGTCAACGGCAATAAAATTTGTTTTCCCTCCCTCCAAGTAATTGACGGTCCAATGCCTTTGTGGTCCCAATCACAGCAAATAGCAGCGGCAGAAGTTTTAAAAAAATGAATGCTGAGGAAAGTTTTTTAGTAAAGCCGCCTGCGGCTCAACATGGCTCCTGGGCTTTTTATTTTTATTTATTTTTTAATTTTTAAATTAAAAAAAAACCCTGCTGCCGCTGCCCCTCTTAGCTGCAATTGAGACCGCAATGGCATCAGACTGTCCCAATTGTAGCAAAGTCCCAAAACTGCCCTGCTCAGCCTGCTCGATATTCATGGCAGCACTCAGCAGCGAACGAGTAGCTTTACTGGGGAAAAAATAATTAAATTATACTGCTGCTGAATGCCCAATTCCAGCTGAGCCCCAAACTTGCCATCAGACTGTGTCTGCCCATGATCCCAGACCCCCAGAGCCGGGTAATTATTTATTAGTTTTTACCACATGGGTTGCAAAACACCCACCCCCTCTGACGCGATGTGACACATCGGAGGGGGAGAACATTTGCATTTCCAAGTATGGAGTTGCAAAGACCTGCACTTTTTTTTTTTTTTTTTAATGTGTTTCAAATCTGAGGCCCACCACCGCCATTACAGACTCTGGAAAAGCAGCAGCAGCAGCAGCAAAGATGAGGGGAGAGAAAATTGCTAGAAGAGGGATGCTGGTCATGAAGAGGGATTGGAGCAATGACTGGAAGGGAGATGCAGGATACCAGGCAGATGCTGGACATATAGGGCCCGATATTCAAAAGACATTTGCACAGTTTACGGCATTTACATGGTTTACTGGGCTGTAAAGAGGGATATTCAATGACATTTACACAGTTAGTACCATTGAATATCCCCTTCTAAGTCCCCTATGTCCCCCAATGCTATCCGGTTAGCATCGGGGCATGTAGGGAGCATTCTGGGATGGAGTCTAACTGGATAGCAGTGATATTACCTGGTTAGCGTTCCCCAGCTAAAACTAGGCCAGATTTTGGCTCGCCTAGTTTTGGCCACGAATGCTAACTGGGTAGCAGTGTAATATCGCCACTACCCAGTTAGGCTCTGTGGTTGTCTCTTCTGTGTGCCAAACCCAGATATTCAATGCTGTCACCACAGCATTGTATATCCAAGGTTAGGGGTGAGTGGGCAGGGCTGTGCGCCGTAGCAGCGCATAGCCTGCCTAGTTGAGTTTCGGGCCTATAGTGGATGTGTAGACAGCAGAGAGAGAGTCAAGGACATAAGAGGATAGAGGGCATGTGGTGGATAGAAGATTGGGTAGATGGATGGAGGGCAGATGTTGGACAGGGGGTACAGAGCAGAGGCTGAACACGGGTGAGGGAAGATAGTGAATATAGGGTGGGGAAGTGGAGGGGCAGAGGGCACATGCTAGACATGGGATAGAGGTCATAGGGGGTGAGAGGGGAGATATTGGACATGGGCTGGCAGCCTGGGGATGGAGAGCAGATAGACATGGGATGGAGGCGTGGATGGGGTCAGGGGTAAGAAAGGCAGATGCTAGACACAGGATGGTGGATGGGGATAGTGAGGAGAGACTGTACACATTGTAGGGAAGGAGGGAAGATGCTGGACACAAACTGGTGTGGGTGGAAAGAAGATTCTGGACATAGAAAGACAGAGAAGATTCTGGACATGGGGTGGGGGAGAGGGGGATGATGGACATGGAGGGAATAGGATGAGAAAAATGGGAGGGGTGCTAGATGGTGAGCGAGGGGGAGACACAAGACGGGACAGGAGAGAAGGAGAGAGAAGCTGGACACAGGGAGGGCGAAGAGGGCTAAAGAGTATGAATAATTGGCTGGGGAAGGATAGAGAGATGGGGGTGTGAGAGGGCTGCATTAAAGACTGAACAGTGGTAGGAAGATGCAATTAAAAGATGAAGCTTGAGCACTGGATGGCAAGAAGGAGAAATGAAATCTGAGCTGATAGAGAAAAATGGAAAAAAAATCCAAAAGGAAAAGATCAGTGTCAGAGATGGAAGGAAGTGAAGAAAGCAGGAGGGAAGAGAAGTAGTAGATGGACCAGAGACCCTAGAGGGTGAGTTAAAAGAAGACGAGAAAAGCAGAAACCAGAGACTTGGATCAACATAATTAGAGAATAAAATGACCAGACAGCAAAAGGTAGAACATTTAAATTTATTTTCAGTTTAATAACTGGAATAGTCAAATCTTTAGACTTCACAGGCCTATATTCAACCTGAGACAGTCATCATCTTAAAGGTGTCTGACCACCATGGTTAAAAGTGAAACCAGATATTCAGTGCCAGAATCTGGATAGCTGTGCCAGCCCTGACCAGCACAGCTATCCAGACAGCAGCAATACTCAGCCGCTATCCAGATAGCTGAAACCGCATAAAGCTAGGACAGTTATTTATTTACATTCTCTTATATACCGCGCTATTCTGCATCAGTGCAGTTTACATTGAACAAACTGAAATTACATTGAACAGGGTATTATAACTTGGAGATAACTATTTTACAGGGAACATGGGCTATGGAGGGTTAAGTGGCTTGCCCAAGACCACAAGGAGCACCTGTGGGACTAGAAACCCCAGTCCTTCCGGCCCAAGGTTGCTGTCCTCTAGTGGGATTTAGAACCACTGACCTTCCGGCCTGAAGTACCTTGCCCCAACCACTAGGTTACTCCTCCACTCCAGTTATTGAGATGATCTGACTTTATATGGGCATTTAGCTGTTTATCAGACTGAAAATTGCTGTCAACCACTTGTGCTGGGACTACTCCTATCCTACCCATGGACAACCCTGGAACTCTCAGACAGTGCTACAGTGGTTAGAGGGGATATTTAGCAGCACTCAGGGCCGGCCCGTCCATTGTGCAAGAATGTTGTTCGCACAGGACCCCGCGCAAACTTCATTTTCATACAATGGATGGCTTCAGAGGTAAGCCGGGGAGCCTGTGTGAGGCCCTGTCTCCCTCTGCACAGCCACCAGTATAAAGAGAGGTGTTTTCCCTCACGCTGGCGGCTGTGTTGTGAAATATGTAAGTGCTAGGAAATGCCCTTTAACCTTTCCTGGCATTCAGCACACTTCACAGTAACCTGTGTGAGTTTTGGAAATTGATACTGTTATGTTATGGTAGATTTTTCTCTATAGGTCCTGAGCAATTTTTGTAAGGTTGTATATTACCTCACAATATGTCCATGACTGGTGAATATTTATATTGCTGATACTGAGTTGACACCAGAATCGGAAATTATTTTGTGTATGTTAGTGTTCTCCCCAGGACCTTTTGAATGTGTGCGCCCCTTGGCTATATTTACTACCCATCCGGCTAACATAATCATTGCAAAAAAATGAAAAGGAACAGAAAAAGAAAAGATGACTAATTATGTTGTCTGCTGCCAGCCAGTAACTCCCCGGCTACACCTTCATGACACCTGGCTGGCAAAAATTTCTGGGGAGAGTACTAATTGAGTTCTATGGGGAAATGTCCTCTGTACTCATTATTGGGAGAAGGGTTTCTTTGGATGTAGTATTCGTATGTTCAAAAATAAAAAAAGCGAGAAACGGGGAGGAGCAAGATGGCGGCAGTGTGACTCTACCGGTCGGAGCACATATTCTGCGGGGTCTGTTTGTTGCTGCGCCGTGTTCCGAGGCCAATATGGGCCGGAGAAAGCGAAAGCAGGCTTACCTTCCCTCGGGGGAACCTGCTTCTAGTGCTGCGGCACAGAGGACTCTCCAGATGTGTGGATTTACGGGTCCGGTGGAGCGAGCGGCGTCTACAGCAGGTCCGGAGGGATCTTCGGACCTGAGCACGGTATCCGGGGTGTTTCTTTCTCCGGAGCAGTGGGCCCCCCCCTCCATGCCCCGGAAGCGTTCTGGACGTTAGAGGGGAATCTCCCGCTGGCGTGGTGACGAGTACGCCGCGGCAGGAGAGTGTCGAGGGCTCTTCTATTGAGGTGAATGCTCCGAGTGGGGTCCCTGGAACCAGAGGTCGATCTGGAGCTGGCCCGGAGATGCCAGGTAGCTCTCTCTGGGGAAGTGAGTCCCTGCTGTTGCATTCAGGTGCTGGAGTGTTGGTGAAGCCTGCAGTGATTACATTGGAGGTGCTATGGGAGGCTCTTGCTACAATCAATGCTTCCTTGGAGAAATTTGTGGTCTCTGTCAGTTCTGAATCTGTAATTGTGAAGGGTCAAATTCAACAGGTCTCGTCGGTACAGAAGGAACAGGAGGGGAAATTGGTCCAGTTGGCTGCTGAAATGGAACATTTCCGTGACTTACACCAGGCCCATGTGAAAGATCGGAATGTGAATATGAGAAAGCTGGAGTACTTGGAGAACCAAGTCCGGAAGAACAATTTATGCTCTCCTCTGGAAATGGTTCGTAGATACTTCCGGGAGGTTTTGAAGATCCCCGAGGAGGCTCTACCACCATTAACCAGAGTTCAATATTTACTGGTGGGCACTGGTAGTCAAGGAAATAATAATCTTCCCCGGGGGCCTCTGGGGATCTTAAGGGATTCCTAGAGAGCTCGTTGGAGTTAGTCACAGCCCGTACTACCCTCCTTATTACGCTTGCCCTCGAGTCTGACAAAGCATTAATTTTCCGATTGTATTTTAGAAATTTCCAGGAACAGTTTATGGGAGCAAATGTAAGGATTTTTCCTGACTTAGCACGGAGTACCCAGCTTAAGAGGAAGGAATTTCTGGGGTATAAACCCCGGGTACTTTCTCTGGGCGGGTCGTTTTTGTTAGTTTCCTGCACGATGTTGTGTTACATATGAAGGGAAGTTTTATATTTTTTTTGAGCCTTCTCAGCTCTTGGAATTTCTGGTAGCTAGGGAAGAGATTGATGTGAAAGTTTCCTCCCCTATGGCTGACGCATAAGTCTTGCATTGCTTTGATTCTTGGTGCTTATTTTTTTTCCTGATTCCTCCCCCTTATCTGTGGTCTAATTTTTGGTATTAATAAGAAATTACTTCCTGTGAATGTATGGTGTAATATTTATTGCATTATTGTATTACCATGTTTCCTGTCATTTAGCTATTTGAATGTTAAATGAGAAAATTTAATAAATATTAATTAAAATTTAAAAAAAAAGCGAGAAACACAGCGCAGTTTATAACACCAAAATAAAATTAGCTGTGCTTCTTGCTTTTTCATTGTGCTCCTTGGTTTGTGATCATCTAGCATCTCCTGTGTTTTTTGCAGACTGCATAGTTACATTTAATAGCATGCCAATCCAGTGTGCAATGCCAGAGGTCAATATGTTTCACATTAATTATAGAGCCTGGGAATCTAATCTGCTATATTTTTTGCTGCATAAAAACAGCATAATAAAAGATATTTTTTTATTAAACTTTATATAGCCTGGGAATATATTGCTTTATTTGCGGGGTAACCACCTGACTGGTGTTGAGTATGTGGGGAGAGGGAGTCCAGACTAGGCCTCTAGATAATTGCTTCCATTTTGGCTGCTGGGGTGGGGGTGGGGGGCACAAACCTACAGTATCTCTCACCGCAAGCAGCAGATTTTCTTGAGCCGCCCCTGCACCACACGTATAAGTAGGGCCATACCGAGCGTGAATCGCGCCCTGTGTGACTTGCACATCAGGCGCTCCCCCCACTCGCACCTCCATCTAGCCACTTTCTGGACGGAGGTGGGAGAGAAGAGGCATGCCCGATGTGCAAGTCACCGGCACGCTAAGCAGATCTGTCCCTCCATGCTCTGACGCCGCATCAGAGGAGGGAAGGGGAAGGACCAGACCTGCTTAGCGTGCCACGAGAAGGCTTAAGGGGCGCATTTCAGCTGTCTGCCATTGTCTGCCACTGCTGAGAGAAGAAAAAGTGGCAGTGGCAGGCAACGACAGAGAGCTGAAATGCGCCCCTTAAGCTTTTGCGCCCTGTGCGGCCGCACCACTTGCATGGGGCTAGGTACGGTCCTGCGTATAGGTGTCTTAAATCTGGTGGCATTATGGGGGTAATTTTATAATTTTATTGTAGGAAAAGGCGATATAGAAAACCTGTTAAATAAATAAATAAGGTGTTGCATAATTAACCAACCAACATCGATTTAACCAAGGAAAGTCTTGTCTCACTAATCTGCTACATTTTTTTGAAGGTGTGAATAAACAGGTAGATAAAGGTGAGCTGGCTGATATAGTGCATTTGGATTTTCGGAGAGCCTTTGACACGGTCCCTTATGAGAGATTCTTGAAAAAATTAAAAAGTAATAGGATAGGAGGCAGTGTACTATTGTGGCTCAGGAACTGGTTAAAAGATAGAAAACAGAGTGTAGGGCTAAATGGCTAATTTTCTCAATGGAGAAACCTGAATAGTGAAGTACCCCAGGTATCTCTGCTGAGCCTGCTGCTTTTTAACATAGTCCTAAATGACATGGAAATGGGAACAATGAATGATGTGATCAAATTGAAGATAACACAAAAATATTCAAAGTTGTTAAAACACAAGAGGATTGTGAAAAATTGCAAGAGGACCTTAATAAATTGGGAGACTGGGCAGCCAAATGGAAGATCTAATTTAATGTGGCCCAGTGCAAAGTTATGCACTTAGGGAAGAACTCAAACTACAGTTACACAATGCAAGATTCCACATTAGGAATCACCACCCAGGAAAACGTTCTGGGCATCATTGTGAAACTCTCTGCCCAGTGTGCACCTGCAGTCAAGAAAGGCACAGGTGCTCCTTGTGGCCTTGGGCAAGCCACTTAACCCTCTGTTGTCTCAAGTACAAAAACAATTGTGAGCCCTTTGGGGACAAGGGGAAAAATATGTATATAGTATCTGAATGTACACTGCTTTGACTGGTAGAAAACTGGTATATAAGCCTAGTTAAATAAAAAAAATAAATAGAATGCTAGGAATCATAAGGAAAGGAATGGAGGATAATATAATGCCTCTGTAACGCTCCATCGTATGACCACACTTCAAACATTGTGTGCAATTCTGGTTGCAATATCTTAAAAAGAATATAGCACAATTAGAAAAGATACAGAAAAGGGTGGCCAAAATGCTAAAGGAGATGGAAGGGCACCCCTATAAGGACAAGCTTAAAAGTTGTTTAGAGCTTTTCAGGTTGGGAAAGTGATCGCTGAGGAGAGGTCTATAAAATGAGTGGAGTGGAATCGGTAAACATAAATTGGTTGTTTTCTCCTTCAAGTAGAGAGACTAGAGGATGCTCAATCAAGCTGCAATCTAGCGCATTTAAGACTAATCGGAGAAAATATTTTTTTACTTGACCTATATTCAAACTCTGGAATTCATTGCTTGAAGATGTAGTATAAGCTTTTAGTGCAGCTGGTTTTAAAAGAGGTTTAGACAAATTGCTGGAGGAAAAATCCACTAACAATTATTAAAGTCAGCTGAGGTAACCCACTACTTACCCCTTAGATAATCAGCATAGAACCTGTCTACCTTTTGGGAACCTGACAGGTACTTGTGATTTAGATTGGCTACTATTGGAAACAGGATACTGGTCTTGATGGACCTTTGGTCTCACTCAGTATGGCATATCTTATGTTCTCAATTTGCTACTTATATATAGATTTGTTTTACACATATAAATATACTTTTTATACACATAAACAATACCTAAGGTTTAAAATTAACTCCACAGTCTTTAACTTTCACTGCTTAATGGCTGTTTTTTAGAATATAATTTATCCAGTTTTGATAACACAGGTACACTACCAAAAAACTGCCTCCAGTTTTGCAACTGATTCCTATAGATTTTGGGGTGCTGAATCCAGGAAAAATAGCCAAAATGTTCCATCAAATCACGTTTTCTTGCAAAATTAGATTTCTTACCCATATAAGGAATGTTCACATAATTTCTTTTTAGCCGACTGCAGTTTATTTTCTTGGCCCAAAATAGAGGTTGTAATGGTTAACTAACTAGAAACACTCCCTCGTGATATTTTAGAGTGTTTTGTATTCATTTTATACATTAACAGGACAATTGGGAGGCGGGGGGCTAAATCCAGTACTCGCGCTGGCGCATGTTCATTCCTGTTCGCCTCGCCTCGTTCGCTCGCTCAAACACGGTGGTTGCGACATGAACGTTCCTGTCAATTTCAGTTTCTTGCAAGTTCATTATTACCTTTTGTTTGCTCAGTCGTAATCCAGCTTTATTCCGAAGTGGTTTCACTACAGTTGTAGTTTGCAGTGCTGTGTATTTGTGATGGCTCACAGAGCCAGAGGTTGCGTCAACTCTCCGGACAGTTTTTGTTTTATTTGTGGGGAATATACCGTGAAAAAGTGGCAGAGGAACATTTCTGCATTTATTAAAAAAGTATATTTCGCCTATTTCGGTTTGAAGTTAGGCGATCAAGACAAACCGTGGGCTCCTCACAAAGTGTGCAAGACATGTGAGGAAGATCTACGCTTATGGATGAAAGGTAAAAAACAAGCATTTCGTTTTGGAATACCTATGATGTGCGTGAACAAAGAGACCACAGCAGTGACTGCTATTTTTGCTCTTGCATTGTGAAGGGATACAACTTAAAAAATAAGAATGTAATAAGTTACCCCAACCTTCCCTCAGCAATTAGGCCTATGCCTCATAGCAACGAAGTACCTGTGCCTGAACTACCAAAATCTTTGGATCATATTTGTGTGGACGGTTCTGATCATGATGAGACTCATCAGATGGCTTTTCCCGATGAGTCCAGTACTTCCGAGTTTGAAACTGAACAGATCCGAAACCTGAACTTTTCTCTCAAGCTGAATTGAATGATTTAGTCCGGGATTTAGGACTCCCAAAAGATGCTGCCCAACTGCTAGGTTCTCGGCTTAAACAGAAAAATTATTGTCACCAGGAACAACTTTTTATTGGTACCGCAACCGCGAGACAATTTTTGAAGTACTTCAGCAAAGAGGAAGATTTGGTATTTTGCAACGATATATACGGAGTGATGGAAAAGTTTAAACTCAAGTATGATCCTGCTGAATGGCGGCTGTTCATTGATTCATCAAAAGACAGCATAAAAGGTGTTCTTCTTCATAATGGCAACACATTCACTTCAGTTCCTATTGCTCACTCTGTTATTCTCCAAGAAAAATACGAGAATTTGGCCCTGATTCTTCAGAAGATTCGTTATGATGAGCATAAGTGGATAATTTTGTGGAGACTTTAAAATTCTATCCATGCTATTAGGGCAGCAATCCGGTTTCACCAAATATTCCTGCTTCCTTTGCTTGTGGGATAGCCGGGCCCGCGACCTACACTGGGGAAAAAAGAATGGCCAATTCGGGAGTATTTGAGACCCGGTGAGAAAAATGTTCTTCATGAGAGCTTGGTACCTTGTGATAAAATTCTATTACCACCTCTCCACATTAAGTTGGGTCTCATTAAGCAATTCATCAAGTCCCTTCCAAAAGATGGTGAGTGCTTTCGGTACCTTTACTCAAAGTTCCCCCAACTTTCTGAAGCAAAGCTAAAGGAAGGAGTGTTTGTTGGCCCTGATATAAGGAAACTCATTTCAGATGGAGCATTCGCTGAAACGATGTCTGAGAAGGAAAAAGAAGCCTGGGATTCCTTCAAGGATGTTGTTCTCAAATTCTTGGGGAACAGGCGGGATGAGAACTATAAGGATATTGTTGCCAGGATGCTCAATGCCTTCAAAGAACAAGGCTGTAACATGAGCCTGAAAGTCCATTTCTTGCACTCCCATGTGAACTACTTTCCCGAAAACCTGGGGGCGTACAGTGAAGAACAAGGTGAAAGGTTTCACCAGGACATCAAGGACGCAGAGAGAAGGTACCAAGGAAGATGGAACACCACTATGATGGCTGATTTCTGCTGGTTGCTGCTGCGGGAAACCCCAGATGAAAAATACGCCAAGCAGCGCACCAAGAGAAGCATTCGGGGAAGAAGAAACGGGCCCACCAGGAGATTGATTGACCCAAGAATGACTTTAAAATCTAAACTGTGTTGACAAATATCGTGTTTTTACTAAACTTTGAAATAAAAATTTGCTAGTTATTACCACAGTGTCGGATCTCATTTATTAGATTTTTATTTTCACACCATCGGATGTTTGTCTTCATGTATTGCAATGGTGCAGTTTGCGTTTTCTATTCTTACATACATACCTGTACAACATTTTTTGCACATTTCTTTGCTTTGCTTTGTGTCTAACCTCGCTCTTATATGCTCAATGTTTGTGCACATGTATGTGGCTGTTTTAAGTGCAGACAATTTTGCTACCATCACAGTGTGTTTTGTTGACATTACTCTATTCTTATGTGCTGCCTTGTTACAATTTTCTTTATTCTTATTTGAATAACTACTAAACAATTAGTATAAAGAATTCATCCAAAAAACTTTTATCTCGATCGCACTCAATCTGAAACATTCACCTCAAACTGCTAACCCAATGTAGCAAAAAATCTGTACGTGATGGAGCAAATTGGTTACCAGATTTGGATTCAGCGCACCAAAAAACGTAAAAATCAATCGAAACATTAGAGGCAGTTTAAAAAAAAATATTTTTTAGTGTACCTGTGTAATTAACAAAGTTTGCGAAAATTGCATACAGTATCAGTGACAAAAACCTCTGCCTATAGTTCCTCAGCTAATGAGAATTGATAAACCATCAACATTACTTCTGACAGTGTTTCAGTATTGAAAGAAATCAATAGGAATTATTCAATGAAGATTGTTATAGTTTGGGATATGTTCTCTAGCATTCATTTCTGATCGAGCTTTGACTTTGCTAATAAATAATATAACCAACTTGGTTTAACATGCTGAAATCAAGAACCACATTTTCAGCTTTTGATGACATTGTTTTTATAGCTAATACTAGGACTATGCTCATATAAGCACAACCACTGGCTTACTGTGGCAGCTTTTTCAAAATCTAGTGGCACATTTGCAAAAATATAAAGGGATCTGCATATTAAATAATGTTAATTCATATTTTACTTAATAAATACTATGAATAGCTATTTTTAATTGTGCATCTGATGAACATATGTTTCTTTTTTAGTAAGTGTAAGTTATCTTAATGATCAATGCTAGGAAGAGAAAAGGGGACTAGAGAATAAAGGTGGGGGAAAGCACATCTCAAAGAGGGCGAGAACGATAGGGGTCTGAAGCATAAGTGGATGGAATGATAGAGGAACCAGGGAGCAGAGGGAGGAAGGATTGCAAGAAGAGGACCAGGAACAGGGAGATGTAGGATCATCAGATGAAAGGAAGAAAAGATTCACTGATGTACCTTCTCTTGATGTAGATCCCTTTTCTCACTCACCTTCCCCAACTGAGCACTTCCAACTCTTCCTATAACTTCCATGTTGTTCTCCACAAACTCTGTCACTTTATCCCTCTTCGACAGCCATTCACTCCAACTATATGCCACGATCCCTGTGAATTACACCCCCCCCCCTCCATCTCTCTCTCCCAATCCACAAGACTCACTCTTCCATGTCAGCTCAGGATTCAAAGGAGAACAATGAAGTTCAGGGCCTCAGGTCATATTTTCCTCCTCTGCTGCCCAGGGGCCAAGTGTTGTGGATTTAGTACATAGCAGATGTGCCACTCAGGCCCTGGGCAGCAAAAGAGAAGCATGCGGCCTGAGGGGTTATACTGCCATTGTTCTCATCTGATCCATGATTTGGCACTATAAAGTGAATCACAAGGAGGGAGGAAAGAAATGGGATATGCTGCCAGGGACGGCCTAATGTGGATGCAGAGAGATGGGAGGCCATGTGCGGAGACTGATTGAGGGGTCTTATTTGCATAAGTCAATAGGGGCTGAAAAGTAGACCTGAAACATGGGGTCGTGTGCAAAAAACAGAGTCGTACAATGGCTGACTCTGTATTCCACTTAACTATCCTGGACCTTGTCACCACCGAAACTTTGGCTTGCACCTGACCCATGATCCCCCATGACAGTTCCATGAAGACCGGCCTTTTCTGCAGAAGGAGCCAAGTTTTACAGCTCTTACTGCAGCTTTGGAATTGCAGGAGACCGGATTATCTCCAGGAACAAGCAGGAATGTAGTCTTCACATATGGGTATCGTCGGTACTGACGGAGCCTGAGCGGGAACGCTCCCCAGCATCCAATTAGGAAGCTTTTGGGAGCATCCCACAGTGCCTGCATGCTGCCTTCCCACCTTTCCCAACTGCCTCTCTCCAGTTCTTCATTCTCCGCGGAGCCAGCAGGTCGTGTTCCTGTCACCGCAGAAAATTTTTTTCCTTCTTCTTTTTTGTGGTCGCGTCTGCCTTCCTCGACGCTATACCGGTACCGCTGGTTCTTCTTTCTTTCTTTCTTTAAAAAATATATACTATTCTTTTTCCAAACTTTTCCAGGTGCATGCGCCATTTTGGGCCTTAATTCCCTCCACTATGGAGAAACCTGCCTTGAGTTTTAAAAAATGCACCAAGTATGGCGGTACCATCTCCGTCACCGTCACCCACAAGTGGTGTCTTAAATGTTTAGGTCCTGACCACTCCATCTCCGAGTGCATGGCTTGTGCCATGATGTCCAAAAAGGGTCGACGGAACCGAGCTGCCAAGCTCAGTGCCCTTTTTCCCTCCGATGCAGCTTTGGTGGCATCGACGTCTTCCAGGGCTTCGTCTTCCTCCCATGGATCTCAGGTAACTAAACATAAGTCCAGCCGGTCCTCAAAGGGTAGATCTCCTTCCAAGCATCGAGATTCCTCTGGCATTGCCCTTGAGGGTTCCATACCGGCAAAATTGCCCCAGCGGGAGGCTTCGGCTTCCAAAGCATTATCGAGGATCCAGGATGTTCTCAAGGCCTCAACCTCGGCAGAACTATTGGTGCCATGCTCTGGGGTACCGGCTGTCTCTGGTACCGACACCCAGGCATTGGCAGTGTCGATAGACCAGAGGTTCCTGGCTATTGAACGCAGTCTGTTGGCTCTCCTTGTGGCATCAACGCCCTTGGAACCGCATCAGAAGGTTCAACCGGTACCGGCACCGATGCCGGTACCAGTGTCTGTACCGGTACCGATAGCATTGACATCGACAATGGTATCGGCTTTGCCAGCACCCAGTCATGCAATGTTTTCTGGTGCCAATACACCGGTACCGATTACCCCTGGTACCGACTTCAGTCGGTACAGGTATCGGGCTCTTCAAGAGCATCCGGGCAGATGATACTTCGAATCCTCGGAGGACTCCTAAACGAAGGATGTCTCCTCCAGAAGATATCTCCTTTCAAGATTTCATCAGGGAGGTGGCTCATGGATTGTCCATTATTGTGGCTCCTGAGACAGAGCCCAGAGCTAAGGAGTTGGAGATTTTACAAGATCCCACAGCTCCTAAGGAGGGAGCAACCTTGCCTATCCATGAGATCTTACATGATCTCATGTTGAGAATGTGGAAGACACCTTTCACCACCTCTCCTCACTCTCACAGACTGGATACCATGTATTGAGTCCTTCCTTGTCCTGGGTTTCAGAAAACTCAGCTTCCTCACCACTCTAGTGTAGTGGAATCAGCTATGAGAAGGATCAGAAGTGCAAAGAGGCATGCCTCTAATCCTCCAGGACGTGAGTGTAGAACTTTGGATGCCTTTGGACGTCGTACTTTCCAGGCTTCCATGCTTTCTGCCAGGATCAGTTCCTATATTTTATATATGGGAATGTTCCTTAAAGAAGTCACAGGTGATTTAGAGGTTTTGAGCCCTCTTCTTCCTGAGGATAGAAGGCAGGATTTTCTCACACTAGTCAAACATGCCCAGGATGTGTCTAAGTTTGTCAACCATGCAGCTTTTGACTGTTTTGAGTGCATAAGCAGAACCTCTGCCACTGCCATAGGTGCACGTAGAATTGCCTGGCTCCAGGCATCCGATTTGAAGCTCTGGGTGCAGGACAAAACTGGGCAATATCCCTTGTACAGGTGAGAATCTATTTGGAAAAAATTGGCAAGAAAAAGCCAATGAATTAGATGCTGACAACTCCACTTTGGATAGGTTATCCAAAGCCACAGCTGATCCTGCGAGAGAGAAATTTTTCAAAAAACCTTTCTTCTAAAAAAATAAGAGGTTTTATCCCTCTTATTCCCAGCAGGGACGTTCTGCAGGTCAGCCTGCCCGGAAAGGTCAGCAACCACCTAAACAAAGGAAAGCGAAGACTGCTAAGCCTCAACCATCTCAGCAGTCTCAGCCGCCACAAGGCCTTTGACTTTCATCTAGAGAACTTAGCCTTCCTTGCCCTCAATGGACCAGAGCCTTCCACCATTCCAGGAAGGTTATGTCACTTTGTCCCCAGGTGGGAGCAGATAACAGCAGAGCATTGGACACTCTCTATTATAAGAGAGGGGTACAAACTGCACTTCCTGTGCATGCCCCCTCACACGATGGTAAGACAGTTCAATTCTCAGACCTCTCTCATCAACCTGTTAGATCAAGAGGTCACCATACTTCTTGCCCAAGGGGCAATAGAAGAAGTACCCATTCATCAACAGGGTACAGGGTTTTACTCCCCCTGTTTCCTTATCCCAAAGAAAACAGGGGGATACAGACCTATTTTGGACCTCCAGAGGATTGAACAAATTCCTGTTCAGAGATAAATTCAAGATGATTTCTCTAGGAACTCTGCTGCCATACCTTCAGAGTCAGGATTGGCTTTGTTCTCTAGATCTCAAGGATGCGTACACCCATGTTCTCATCCATCCAACTCACAGAAAGTTCCTTCGACTCCTTTTTCAAGGAAAGCACTACCAATACAGGATGCTTCCCTTTGGCCTGGCCTCAGCTCCAAGAGTGTTAAAGAAATGCATGGCTGTGGTAGCAGCATTTCTCCGCACTCTAGGCATATTTGTCTACCCCTACTTAGACGACTGGCTCATTCGAGCCCCATCAGAGCCAGAGGCCAGAGCATTTCTATCTTGCACAATGCGTATCCTTCAGTATTTGGGTCTGGTCATAAACATCCCAAAATCCAGTCTAACTCCCACTCAGTCTCTAGAATTCATAGGAGCTTTGCTGGATACCAAAAAGGCAAGGGCCTATTTCCCCCAGGCCTGTTGCCTTCGCATGGTGCAGTTAGCTTCTCAAGCAGTGCTAAAACCTCATCTCACTGCCCAAGAAATGCTACAACTACTAGGCCACATGGCATCCACAGTGCATGTGGTTCCTTATGCTCGCCACCCAATGGGCCCAGGCATCAGGGTGCCTGTCGGACAAAATAGCAAACACAAGTTGCCTTATTTTGTCCCTCCAATGGTGGCAGTCCACTCAGAACCTGTTGCTGAGGTCCCCTTTTCAACAACCCTTACCCCAGGCAACTCTCACAACAGAATCTTCACCAGTGGGTTGGGGAGCTCATCTGCAAGACCTCTCCACCCAAGGCACCTGGTCTCCACAGGAGACTCATCTGCATAACAATCTCTTAGAGCTCAGAGCAATCTTCCTTGCTCTTTGAGTGTTCCATACCCTGCTCAGCTACAAGACAGTCCTCATTCATACGGACAATCAGGTAGCCATGTTCTATGTGAACAAGCAGTGGGGAACAGGCTCTCTGTCACTTTGCAACGAAGCTTTGCGACTATGTGCCCTCACCAGAGAGCATCAGATTCATCTCCTGGCAGTATATCTCCCAGGCATACAAAACTCTTGGGCAGACAGACTCAGTCGAGTTCTGCTTCCACACGAATGGTCTCTACATGCAGACCAGGTGGCCAAGATTTTTCAAATTTGGGGACCCCCGGATATAGACCTCTTTGCAAGTCAGTTGAATGCCAAACTTCTCCGGTTCTGTTCCAGAATTCTGGCTCAGGGCCCTCAGGCCAGGGATGCTTTCCTCCTTCACTGGGGTCAAGACTTCCTTTATATCTTTCCACTCATTCCCCTAATTCCCAAAACCCTATTCAAGCTTCAGAGAGACAGAGGGCGTATGATTCTCATAGCTCCACATTGGCCACGGCAAGTGTGGTACCCTCTGCTTCTACATCTCTCTCAAGCTCCCTCCCTGAAGTAGGATCTGCTCCAGATCTTCTGTCTCAGGAGGACGGAATGTTATGGCATCCTAATCCCCAATCTCTGCACCTCAGAGCTTGGTTGCTGAAGGCCTAGATCTTCAGGATCTTAACCTCCCTCAGCAAGTAAAGGATGTCCTTTATGCTTCCAGGAAGCCTTCCACAAGATGCTCTTATGCTTTCAAGTGGAAGAGGTTTACCATATGGTGTTCACAGAAGGGTCTTAACCCCCTTGCGATACCTCTGGAATCATTACTGGAGTATCTCCTTCATTTATTCAATGCAGGACTTAAAACTAACTCAGTAAGAGTCCATTTGAGTGCTATTGCAGCTTCTCTCAAGCCTCTAAATGGAGAACCTATCTCCTCCCATCCTCTTATAGCAAGATTTATGAGAGGCCTTCTTCTAACTAAGCCTCCCATTAGGCCACCACCGGTGGCATGGGACTTAAACCTGGTTCTTGGTCAGCTCATGAAGCCACCTTTTGAACCCTTAGCTACTACCTCATTGAAATTCCTTTCTTGGAAAGTTATCTTTCTCATTTCAATCACATCAGCATGCCACATCAGTGAGTTGCAGGCAGTAGTAGCTGATCCACCTTATACAAGGTTTCATCATGACAAGGTAGTCCTTAGGACTCATCCACACTTTATGCCAAAGGTGGTCTCGCCTTTTCATCTTAATCAAGCAGTCTACCTGCCTGTGTTCTTTCCAAGACCTCATGCATCAAATGCAGAAAGGAATCTTCATACTTTGGACTGTAAAAGAGCTTTAGCCTTTTACTTGCAAAGAACACAGCAACATAGAAAGTCTTCTCAACTCTTTGTTGCTTTTGATCCTTCTCATTTGGGACTTCCAGTCTCCAAGAGAACATTGTCCAACTGGATTGCACAGTGTATTTCCTTTGCCTATCAGAGTAAGAACCTTCCTCTGGAGGGCCATGTCACAGCTCACAATGTGAGAGCCATGGCAGCTTCAATGGCTCATCTACACTCTGTGTCTATCGACGACATCTGTCAAGCAGCCACTTGGGCCTCGGTTTATACCTTCACAGCCCATTACTGCTTGGACAGGGACTCCCGCCGGGATGCCTTGTTTGGTCAGGCTGTTCTGAAACACCTGTTCCATACCTAATCAACTCCTACCCGCCATCTCTGGTTGGATGCCAGAGATCCATGGGGGGAAATGTAGCCCTTTACAGGGACACATAACTTCTGGGGTCTCTCCCTGGCATCTAAAGCTAGGGAGTCCCCATATGTGAAGACTACATTCCTGCTTGTTCCTGGAGATAGCATAGTTACTCACCTGTAATAGGTGATCTCCGGGAACAGCAGGAATTTAATCTTCACAACCCACCCACCTCCCCTAGGAGTTGTATCTCTCTCTCTATCTCTTCCCCTTTCCCTCTCTCTCTCTTTGTCTCAGCTTTAAACTCAACTGGAGAGAGGCAGTTGGGAAAGGCGGGAAGGCAGCACGCAGGTGCTGTGGGATGCTCCCAAAGGCTTCCTAATTGGATGCTGGGGAGTGTTCCCACGCAGGCTCCATTGGTACCGACGATACCCATATGTGAAGACTAAATTCCTGCTGTTCCCGGAGATCACCTGTTACAGGTAAGTAACTATGCTTTCTGGCCATACGAAACAAAGTAAAAGCAATAGGATTTCCAGCTATATTCAATACTGTACATTGCAGTGGCTGGTTTAACCTAGACATTTCTAAACTCAAACTCTCAAATCTGCTAACCAAATTATATACTCCTTTACAAAAGAAAAGAAGAAAGGATTTATTTTTGTTTCCTGGGTGATGTGAAAATGCTAAGGAAGTCTTTCAAAACATGTTCTCCGAAAGTGAAGTCACAGCTGGAAACATTGCCACTCTACTGTACTGCATTATTCTACAGAAGGCAAGCACATTGTGTTGATGTCCAAAATCAAAAGCTTGGGCCTGCTATCAGCGTTCCATAATAATACTGTGCTTGAAATGGAGTCTGACATCATGGAAGAAAAGCTGTCCTACAAAGACGGATAAAAAAGGTTTTGTTCAATGAAGTAATCATCCCATTTCTTCTACAACCTTAAACATATGATTGTAGTGGAGAAAATCGTTGCTGCCTTCATCTGAACAGGGCATAGAAGCTATCAACATTTTAAATGAGAATTACAGGAATAGGAATGTATATGGAGCATGAAGGACAAAAATGAAGGCAATAGTAATAGAACTGCAGCTCTACTTATACCTGTGATCTATTGTCTGGACCAATGCTGCTCTGCATAGATTTTAGCAGTTCAGCCTTAAATTTCTGAAATGGCTAATGACAAAGAAAAATAAAGCTAAAGTATAATAAATGTAACCATGTTGCTCCTCAAATAATCAGAACTCTTTCCATATTGTTTCCATGTGGAGGGTAATTTTATACTAAAAAATACAAAAATGTTGACTGATACCAAATCATCACTCTTTCAAAAATATTTATAAGCACATCCTACTCTTCTTTTAATCTGCCCAAGAATATACTTGTTGCTCCATTTTTTTTTAATTCGCTAAATGTTAAAATATACTTGTTGCTCCATTTTTTTTAAATTCGCTAAATGTTAAGTATCAAAACCTCTACAACATATGGAGTTTCACCGGAGATAAATATCTCTCAAAAAGCAATCACATTGTGGCCAAATTCATACAGATAGACTAAAGCAGCTCAACAACAGACAAATCAGGATTAATGAGGTACTGTAGTGGAAAACTAACTCCACCTCAATGAGGATCATTCTAAAAGGTCTAGTTGTGGTTTGGACGTCTGCAGACATGCACGTGGATGTCAAAATCACAGAAATGTCTCTGTAACCATTCCAGAAACGCTGATAGCAGACGTCTACAGTACGGGGACATTCAAGTAGGCATGGAATATGGTGGCAGAGGCCTGTCTGGGGAAGGGCAGTAGGCTTATATGTACCAGTTCAATCCCAGAAGCAACAGAGCCGGCGCATGCATGTTTATTCCTGTTCCAGGCACGAATAGGCACCAGAAATGTGTTTTTCAACTTAAAATGTAAATATGTATATTTTGTACTTTGTGTAAAATCTAACATCAATCAACTGTAAATCTTTAATCTTGCTTGCTGTGTGCTACCGCCCTCCCTAATCGCACTGTACATACCCCTAATCACTGGCCTGTACAACCAACCTTTCCATGTATAGCAACCGCTGCTGATCGCTGGAAGCAGCGGGATACAAATTGTACACAAAATAAAATAAAATATCCAGAGAGTGTAGAATGAAATGAAATGAATAACTTACAAAGTCCCACACAGGAATTTGAACCCTTTCCACCCAGTTCTTAAGCCACTACTCTAACCATCATGCTATTTTGTTCTGAAGTACTCTCCCAGGGATAGATCTCCCTCCCACCTAAAATAAGGGATATACGAGACCTTGCGGACATCCGAAAAAGTGTCAAGACACTACTCTTTACAGAGCACTATGGAACACATCAAACATACTTACATACAAACCCAACTTAAGTGAACCATTCACTCAACTCATCCAATGTAACTGCCCTCTCCTCCAAATGTAAATAGTCACTAAATGTTAGTAAACACAACTAGTTACACTGTAAGCACAACTAGTTACACTCTATATAGTTAATTAATTACTGGTTTGATTACATAACAAACAATTACATTATAACAGGATTAACTATGTTACTTGTAAACCGCTGAAGGTAGTATAAAAAAACTAATAAATAAATAAATAAATAACTTTGATAAACATGCATATCGGGCATATCCACATTTCTGGAATTGCGCCTCAATTTGCACATGCCTGCTTTTCTTTTCCTATGTTCTGGCTTTGATGTCCCAGATTGAGGCACATTCCAAATGGGATGTCCAAGTGCAATGTGACACACACACTCATGCTCACACACTCACTCACGCTCACACTCACTCATGCTCACACTCACGCTCACACTCACTCACACACACACTCACACACACACTCTCACACACTCTCTTGCACTCACACTCACACTCGCTCTCGCACTAACACACTCTCTCTCACACTCTCACACTCACACACCCTCACACTCACACACTCACTCACTCACACACACTCACACTCACACTCACACTCACTCTCACACACCCTCACACTCACACCCTCACAAACCCTCACCCTCACACCCTCACACACACACTCACACTCTACATGTGTGTGTAATCTTTAAACAGTGTGCCTAGGCTGTAAAGGCATACAAGCACTTATGTCACCTATTTAATAAAGACAACATATGTGCCTTAATAAAGTAGTCTACCAAAGTACTCTGGCATAATGCTGCACTACTCCAAAGCAGTTGTAATTATTCCACTTTTGTGCAGATACATGTGTATCGTTTAACATGTGCACACATCTCAAAATGTTCTTAGTTCTGCTCCATCTCCATCCCAGCTTTGCTCGGGCCAGCTATAGTACTTTTAAGCAGTGTGCATGGCACAGGGCCTCGGAATGCAGGCACAAACTCAAACTCTGCTGGGTCCCATCCCTCTGGCACAAATTTTCTGCTGGAGGAAATGGGATCCAACAAAGCTTGAGCTCGGCAGCTGCACACCACCCTCCTTGCTTTAAAGTGCTTCTGGGCAGCTCGGGCAGAGGTAGGGTGATGGCTATGACAGTAACGAAGGAGAAGGGGGGTGGGGGGGGTAGCAGGTCTCGTCCTGCAGCACCACAAACTCCTGAATTCTGCTGCTCTAGGAGATAAAATAATGGCCTGTCTGGCCCTGGAAATGAAATAAGTCTTACCTGAGGTTAAAAGTGTACTACTGGGACCTAATTAGAAAAGCTGTGTATCCTTTTCCCTATGATAAGAATTCTGAGTGAACAAGGTCCTTTATAAGAGTTAAGACAGTTATTATAATAAAAACAATTTCCCCCATTCCTTTATAGATCTCAGTGAAATGGTAATACAGATATACATATCACATTTAAGACATCTCTGTAACAATACTCTATAGCACCAATACAACACTCTTGAGTCCCTAGAGGAGTACAGAATTTCAGAAACAAATCTCTTTGAACAACAAATTTCATACAGTTCCAGAAAGGTACCTCTTGCTCAAATTAGTTTTCCAAAATTGATAAAGAGACAATAACACTTATAAATCAGTATACTGGATGTCATTATAATACAAATTTGGGAACTTGGTTCAGCCATCAGAAGCCCAAGGGTAATGCAGGATCATGTGTGGAGACTCATTGCAGGGCCTAATTTGCATAGATATTTGCATATCTATTGGTCCTAATTTGCATAACTCTAATTTATTTTATTTTAAAATGCATATGCTGCCCATCTAAAATTTTAAGCAGCTTTCAAAGGTTCCCTTCACAAGCCTCTTTTTTTTTTGTCCTAAGAATGACTTAGGGACATCTTTCCTAAACATTAACGTGTGTTAAGTACCACTCTGTAGATAAAAAATAAATGAGTGCTGCTGCTGCACTTAGTGCATGTTCATATTTGTGAATGCATGTTAACCTTTAGTAAACATGTCTCTTAATGAATATCTGAATACCATTTGCATGTTCAGCGAAGGTAAAGAGAAGCTACCAGATATCTAAATTACTATGCACAGTACAAAAGTCTGCTCTTTTAGAACCCATGAAAAGACTGAACCTCGGCGTGACCAAAAAAGAATCTCTATCATTAATTTTTGTCGGAGTGACCAATTCAAAAGAGGGAGGAATGGAAAACCTTCCCCTCGCTGTGGCCACTCCTTTTAATCAATTTAGAAAA
Source organism: Ichthyophis bannanicus (assembly GCA_033557465.1). Taxonomy (NCBI): domain Eukaryota; kingdom Metazoa; phylum Chordata; class Amphibia; order Gymnophiona; family Ichthyophiidae; genus Ichthyophis; species Ichthyophis bannanicus. The sequence continues at coordinate 1,177,286,293 of CM066033.1, read as the reverse complement.
TAGTGTATCAAAAAACACTTAGCTTATAAACTTTCCGTGAGCTTGAAAGAATTCCAGAATTCATGATGAACAACATGACATGTTTCGGGTCCAAAAAGGTTTCTGACCCTGCATCAGGTTAAAGAAATGAATTCCGTGATTAAAGCTTCAATATCTAAAAGGAAGAGCATTCAAACATTTAAAGAGTTGGCATGTGACGTAAACCATCAGCTGTTCTAAAACGACTAATCAGCCAATCAGGTTTGAAAGATTTCTGACAGCCAATGGATCATGGGGAAACCACCATTGGTTGAAAATGCAAAAAACTCTGATCGATCATCAAAAAACTTATAAGTTTGCTTATTGGTTGAATTACATGCTATGCCATTCTAAGGACGCATTCAGACCCGCAGGGGAGACTGTACCTAACTTGAAAATCCATCGTTGTTCTAGCTTTTGTAATTTGGAAATTTTGTCTCCTCTTCTCGGATCAGATGGAATTGTATCAAGGACCCGCCATTTTAATTGATCAAAAGTATGTGCATTTTGTAGACAATGTTCTACCAAAGGTGCCGTTATAGTCTTCGTCCATAGACGAAAGGCATGTTAACCTAGGCAGGTTTTCATACTACTTGTAGTGCATCCTACATAATAAAGCAGACACGGACATAGAATCAAGTATACCACAAACGTGGAATTACAGTCAGTTCGCCATTTAGAATTGTATATAACCGATGTATGAACATCCATCCAGAAACGGCTTTCAAGAGACAAATGGCAATAACGGCAAGAGCCACATACTTAGTGATTCGGATCTATATGAGCCAGAAGGGGCCGATCTGAGGGGTTCCCTTATTCATAGGGTTTCCCCATGATCCATTGGCTGTCAGAAATCTTTCAAACCTGATTGCCCGATTAGTTGTTTTAGAACAGCTGATGGTTTACGTCACATGCCAACTCTTTATATGTTTGAATGCTCTTCCTTCTAGATATTGAAGCTTTAATCACGGAATTCATTTCTTTAACCTAATGCAGGGTCAGAAACCTTTTTGGACCCGAAACGTGTCACGTTGTTCATCATGAATTCTGGAATTCTTTCAAGCTCACGGAAAGTTTATAAGCTAAGTGTTTTTTGATACACTGTTTTCTAAATTGATTAAAAGGAGTGGCCACAGCAAGGGGAAGCTTTTCCATTCCTCCCTCTTTTGAATTGGTCACTCCAACAAAAATTTATGATAGAGGTTCTTTTTTGGTCACGCCGAGTTTGTCTTTTCTTTAATATTTTACCTTGTGCGATGGGGTTTTTTCTAATTGGTACTTTTAGAACCAATAGCAAACCTGCCATATCATAACAGCACTACCAAGACTCACACAGCACCAAACTTTACCTCTCCAAAGGCAGCACTGCAAATAAAAAAACAATACATCTCCTACTGGGAAACGACAAGTGAGGCTGTTACACTGAAACTACACAAACAGAATACCACAGTTCTGTCATGCACACAAAATAGATAGACCATCACCGACTACAGAACAAGGGATTGTAATTTAGGAAAATGAAGACAATAATTGAACTGGGAACCTCAAAAGCCAAACTTGGAATGCACCACAACACTGGAAAAATAAAACTATAAAATTAATTTCCTTTTCTACTGAACAAAACACAGAGACATTAGCGATGCACATTTCCCAGATCTGACATATTCCAGTTAATAAAGTCAAAATAAAATACTTTTTTTTTCTACCTTTTGATATTTTGGGCATTTTATTTTTCAGTTGCAATTGCCCCAGTCTCTCTCCTCTATGCTTCATGTCTTCTGCTAACTCTCCATTGTCTGTCCATTTGTCCTTCCACTTTTTATTCTTTCCTCCATTTCTTTCTTTACTCATTCATTAACTCAAGTTTCATCCCTCTGTCCTCAATCCCCATTGGCTTTTCACCCAGCAACTTTCCATCTTCTCCTCTAACCTCCAGCCCTTTTCCGCATTTCCCATCTCATTTCTTTGCTAGCCTTTTATTCCCCTCTGGGCCCGATTCAATAAAGCAAATAGTGTGGGCTGTATGTCCTGGTGGAACATACAGTCCCGCTAGCCATCTGGCCTGTATTCCGGCCTGTAATCTTCTTGCACTCACACAGCCGCAGTATGGGCGATCTGGATGTGGGTGTCATGGGGGCGGAGTGAGGCAGGCCAGGCATCCAGATGTACAGGGCTGATTCAGGTTGCAGCCCTGTATGTCAAGTGGGCGGAAGATGGCCATGAGGTGAAATAAGCAGCAGCAATGATGACAAACTGGCCTGCCAGTCTCCCAGTAGTACATAATCTGCTTAAGGTGAGGACCTGTCCAATCCGAGTCCACATGTGATACAGAATCCGGTACTAATGGGGCCATCTTGTTCGGGGGCATCCAGATGACCTGGACCTGCCCCTTATGGAATCTGGCTCTCTGTCTTTCACCTACTCCCCAGAGCACATTCCCATCCTCTGTAATCAGCATTCTCCTCTTACTCATACCCTTGTCAGCTTCCCTTGTCCTCACTCACATAGTTCTATCATGCTAACCTTCTCCTCTCTCTCTCTCTCTCACCACCCCAATTCAGCACCTCCCAATACCTTCACCCTTCTTCTTTACCCCCAAAGTCCAGCCTCTCATGCTTTCTCTTTCACCTTCCCAGCCCTCCCCCATAGACCATTAGCTTTCTACCCCTTCCCCCTTCTCCATCCTCCAGTAGTTCAGCATCTATCCTATCTTTCCTCCCAGCCCAGCATCTTCTCTCTCTCCCTCTATCCCCCATCCCAATATATCCCTTCTCTCTCATAACTTAAAATCCCCTCTCTCTCTATCTATATAAGTATATGTACCCCCTCCAATCCAGCATATCCCATTCTTCCTTGCAGGTACCCTCTCTGCCTTTGTTTAGGGTTGTGCCCATTGCCCTGTGTGAGTTACCCCCTCTATCCCTTTATTAAGAGCTGTACTTGCTGCTTGTGCAGGTTACCTCTCTATTTTTGAAGTGTAAGTTATTTGTTTACTTTGATGTCATCCTCTTGTTATAAAGGGGTCCTCTGTGCCTGCCCCAAGCCTTTTTGAATTCTGTTGCTGTTTTTGTCCCCATCACCGCCATTGTAAGGGCACTTGAGGCAGCCATCACCCTTTCCATAAAAAAGGTAGTTCTTGATGCTGTTTTTGAGTTTAGCTCCTTGCATCTCCATTTCATGTGTAAATGTGTGCATGCCTATCTTGCCTTGATTAAATCAGCTTAAAATAGGCATCTTTATGTGATCTGGACGTAGGAGACCTCTGATAACGTTGCCCCCATGAGGATAATTTTCAAAAACATTAAAGCTCATGGAAAGTTTTCTCCCGTGGACTTTATACCTATTTGACATGGTAAAGTACACATGTACCTTTCCTTTGAAAATTATCCCATTACAAATACCTACAAACATTCACTTCTGCTAAAATGTGCAAGTAGTTTTCTCATGGAAACCTGTACATATGTTTTATATATATATATAGTAAGGGGATCATGCCAAGCCATGAACAGCAGGGATGTATGCCCTGCCTGGATGTACATCCCTGCTAGTCATCTGCCTGCTGATCCGTCACAAAGGCTCCATGTACGAACAGCGAAGTTGTACGGGGAGCCTTAGGAGGGGGGGTGGACAGAAGGAGGGGCGAGGCCGGGCCCTGGGCAGGTCATCACACCAGATGTATAGGGCCGATTCTGAGGTCAACCAGCTGTGCTGGGAGTACTCTTATCCCACCAATGGACCACCCTGGAACTCTCCAGACAGTGCCACAGTGTTTAGAGGGGATATTCAGGGACACTGGCTGGTTAGTGCTGCTTAAATCCCTCTCAGTGGGACTTATCCAGTTAGCAAGTCCAGCTAACCAGGTAAGCCCCTTTGAATATTGGGCTATATGTACATATTTTATCTTTATATGCTGCACAGTACAGGGCCATCTGCAACTCTTTCTGTTTCTCTGGTGTATTACATGCAGAATCTGGGTTTTAGGGATTTCAATTTAATTTTTGTCTACATAATTTTAGTTTTGGTTTGTGTTAATGTATTTTATGCTTGGTGAGGATCTAGCTATATTCTCGGTGCATGACCAAGGCCAGGTATTCTGTTAGCATGGAGTTTCTATGTAAGGATCAAGAGTAATCTGGCATGTTTTTGATTTTTTGTCTATGAGGCTGATTCCATACTGGCCGTCCAGTCCCTGTATGGCCGATCAGAATCTGGGCGTACAGAGGTAGACCCAATTCTGATCCCAGTGGGGCTAGATGTGCATGCCCAGCCCACATACCCGGCTAACTCAGCCAGGCTCCTGAATGGTGCCATAGTGATGGGATACCATGCTCTTCAGCTCCATTCAGGAGCCTGGCTGAGTTAGCCGGGTATGCCACTGGGCTTGTGGCTGATCAGAATCGGGGCTGGCCTGCATGTCCAGGCTGGTAGACCTGATTCTGATCCCGCAGGATCAGAATCTGATCTACTGCTGTACACCCCAGTTCTGCCTGGCCACACAAGGGTCTTGATGTCCAGAAGGGAATAGGCCTCCACATGAACAGCCTGCATTATCTGCTCCCAGAATGTCTCTAAAGGCTGTGGGTAAAAGCACTCACATACAAGGATAATTTTACCCATATACCCAAATAAAAATTGAAAAAAGACATTTCTGCAGGCAACACACTGCTGTATCAATGGAAATGCCTAATGGTTAGAGAAGCAGGTTGAGGATGAACTTTGCCAGAGTTTAAATCCTGCTGACAGTATTTATGATGATGGCAAGTCACTTAGGGGCTTGTCTACTGAACCGGGCTAATGATGAACCAGGTGCTATCTGCTCCGAAGTCTCACTGAATAACGGGATCTAGGTGTAGATAGCCTGGGTTAACCGTTAGCCCGGCTTAGTAGACAAACCCCTTAGGCAACATTTTATGAACTTATCCTCTGGGTGCAGGATAAAAAAGCACCTATTTGCAACCTGTTTTATAAAGACAGCTATTTGAAGAAATTCTGCAGAAATCATAAAGTGGCACTTTAGAAAAGATGGTGAGGTGCAATTTGGGACTTTCATGGCAAAACATCTGAAAAAAATGTTATGGACATTTAAGTTTCAGCCTGATTTTTGAAACTTAGATGTCTCTGAAACAGACGGCTGCTCCAGCGGATATCTCTTAGACATTTCTGCTACAAGAACTTGTAGTGGGGATGGCAATACTATGCTAAATGCACATCCATGCAAACAATTTTGCATGCTGGGATGTGCATCAGTGTAAAGAACGGAGAACAAATGTCCTAATTTCTCTGCAGTTTTCGTTATCATCCAGGTGTCTGTATGGCAGAATGAGAGCTTTTCTGATTCCTATTCATGCCCTGGAGCAAGAATAGACATGGCTGGTCCCAGCATTTGGTAGTGACATGCTCATTGTTTCTGAATTCGGGTGTGCCAGTCCATCATGCCAGGAATGCGCTGGCCACACCTCCATCACAGCCCTTGGCAACTTGGAGATCCTGGCAGTGGGGACATTGATGGAACTGGCTTTTAAAATTGCTCTGAGGTGTTTCTGTGATTTGGACATCTGTGTGCTTCTTTTCAAACGTCCAAAGCACAAATAGGCTTATAAATAACCCCCTTACCCCCATAATAAACCAAATCCACATACATTTATAGGGAGGAGTGGTCTAGTGGTTAGGACAAGGTACTTCAGGTCGGAGGGTCGGGAGTTCAAGTCCCACCTGAGGACAGCAATCTCAGGCCAGAGGGACTGGGATTTCTAGTCCTATAGGCACTCCTTGTGCTCTTGGGCAAGCCACTTAACCCTCCATTGCCCATGTTCCCTGTAAGTATTAGCATATGTGTCTCATATCCCCTCATGTTAAATGTATCCCCAATTGACCACTTTGACCTAGTGAAAAGCAGGATATAAATACAGCTAAATAAATAAATTTACACCAGATCAATAATGGGTGTAAATGAATGTACATACAATGGGGTTATTTTAGAAGTTCTATTCATGATTTAAACAGCCTTATACACATGATAATTGCATCCATGTGTAAATTACCATTTTAAAAGAGGGTAATATTTGCACATGGCTGACTATACCATGTTAAAAGGCGATGGAACATGTTGGAGTGTGTCCTGGGTGGGGGACAAATCTACATTCTTCATTTCATATAAAGAATACCTGTATATGCTCAAAGTGTTCATGTCTAGATTTATACCTGCTTCCTGGCATGAATAGAAGTTTAAAAAATGCTCCTTTGTGCCATCCATTTATTTGCCCCTCCAAATTGAAAGGATAGATAGAGTAGAAGACGGTCATCTGTAGTTGATTAGTGGCATCTATGTATCTAGGCTTCCAAAATGGCTGAGATACATGTCCTCCTTGTGAATTGCTAGTATTTCCATGTGTAAGTTGCTGGGCTCCCACCACTAAATTTTTTCCACATGTATATTTCATGTATATTCCAACCCGAATAGACTAGAGCCAGAAAATATAGGCATCAGTGCATAAACTGTAGATAGTTACCCTAGTTATATCCAAGTTCTAGTCCCTGTTTCACTGTAAATACAATGCAGTCCGACTGCATGGTATAAGGTTATGTTGAATGTACACCATACTGATAAGAATAGCGCGGTATAGAAGAGAAGTTAAATAAATAAAATAAATAAATAAAAATATTTCTGAAATGTCTCCCCCCACTGCATGTAAATATTGTGATACAGTAGAGCCAATGGAGGTTAGTGGGACTGAAGAACTCACCTCAAACTTGCCTAGGCAGGAGGATTCAGCATGTTTAAGAAGGGCTGAGCACCCGGTGCCATCAGCACAAATAGAGCAGAAGAGGTTTAAAATGAGGTTTCCTTTCCTTAGCAGTGACGCAGATAGAATTGAGGGATCTCATCAAAAACACCTGTCCCCAGAAGCTGACGTAATGTGCAGAGGGGGGAGGTACAAAAAGCCCTGGTTAGAACCAGGAAGGGGAGGAAGTAGCGTTGGTACCAGAAGCACCAGAGGCACCCAGGAAGGCACCAAGGGAAGTCGGTGTTTGAGAGGAAACCAGAGAGAAAGCCAAACTGACTCTGAGGAGGAGAGTGGCAGTCAGATGCAGGTGGAGTTCCAGCATCAGACAAGCAAGGCTCAGAGACAGAGAGAGACACAGAATCCCAGGAGACGTTCTAACTCCAGGGGAGGCTTTGGAGGTCTGGGAGGACCCAGAACTCTCAAGAAAAGCTCCAGGAAAGGGAACTGGAGCAGTAGAGAAACTGATCTCTGGAGAGATAGTCCCAGAGAGGTTTTTCACACAAGCAGGAAGTGGTGCACTGCCTCAGAAAGTTTACCCAAATCACGGAGAAACTTTCTTCAAGCCAGAGAAGCTTTGCCAGGGGAGAGAAACTCCACAGCTGACACCAGACCCGTTTATAAGGTAACAGGTTTAAAGCCTTGTGTTTGGGAGAGGAGAGAAGCTGAGAGTTTTAATAAGCCCTGCACTGAGCAAAGTTTTAATACAGGAAGGTGTGCAGACTTCCAAGCAAGGGAGCCAGGGGAGGCTTATCACAAAGAGACTTTCTCTACAAAAGGGTTCTACAATCCTGATTTAGATAAGTGCCTGGGAGAAGAGAGAATTTATCTTCCCCCAGTAAGTGAACCCAGCTCCAGCACATGTACTGAATGTGACCCAGGGAGTAACAGACGCAGTCCAGGTTTAACACAATGGGAAAGCAGTAACATTTACCCTGAGCCTGAACCGATGGATTGCATGATATGTTTGTCAGATGAAATAACATCTTTATGCTGAAGTCTTGTGAAAGGAACAAGGAAGAAAGAAAGATTATTCCAGCTGTTTTTGTTTAGTTTGTTTCTTCATTCTGTATGTTTGCAAAGTAATGATATCCACCAGGGAACGGGAATAAAACCCCACTTTTACTTTACCACTCTGACTGACTGACTCTGTGTATAGAAGAGGAGGCAGTTAAGTATCCACAATACCCTAGGCAGTCGCCTAGTGGACACACGGAGTCTCTTACCTTGACGACCCGTGACAATATATATGTTAGTAATGGCTCCATATTTAGCAGATCTGTCCCTAAAATACCATGAAATGCAATGTGGACAAGTGCAATTCACTTAGGGAGGAACAACCCAAACTATGCTTACACTGTGCAAGGTTCCACATAAGGATCCACCACTCAGGAAAAGGATTTAGGCATTGAAACCCTCTTCTCAGAGTGCAGCAGCAGCCAAGAAAGCAAATAGAATGCTAAGTATCATAAGGAAAGGAATGGAGAACAAAATCAACGATATTATAATGCCTCTGTATCGCTCCATGGTGTGACCACACCTTGAATATTGTGTGCAATTCTGTTCTCCATATCTTAAAAAGGATATAGAAGAATTAGAAAATATAGAAAGAAGAGCCAGCAAAAAGAGTAAATGGGGTTGAAGGATACGCCTATGTGAAGAGACTTAAAAGGTTAGGGCTCTTCAACTTGGAAAAGAGACATGATATAATAGAGGTCTATAAATTAATGAATGGAGTGGATCAGTTGTCTACTCCCTCAAAAGGTAGAACGACTAGGGGACATTCATTGAAGCAACAGCCCATTTAAGACTACTAAGAATTTTTTTTTTCACTCAACGAGTAATCAAACCCTGAAATTCATTTCTGTAGGATGTAGTAAAAGCTGTTAGTGTGGCTGGGTTTAAAAAAGGTTTGGACAAGTTCCTGGAGGAAAATTCCATAAACCATTAATAAAGAGGACCAGAGAAATCCACTCCTTACCCTGAGATAAGCATTGTGGAATCTGCGTACCGTTTTGAGAACCTGCCAGGTACTTGCGACTTGGATTGGCCACTGTTGGAAACAGGATACTGAGCTTGATGGACCTTGGTCTGACCCAGTATTGCATTTCTTATGTTCTTATGAGCTACATCTTGACCTCGACCTCTCACTTCTGATCTCTGGTCCTTTCTAAAATGTACCTTCCCATGTGCAAACATGTATTTTGTAAAGCATTGCATCTTCCCCTATGTTCTGCCCAAACTCTGCTCCATAACTACTTCTGCTGCTACTAATCTTTTGTATAATACTACAAGTTGTACACAGCACTGTACGTATAAATGCAAAACACAGTCCCTGCTCATCAGAGCTTACAATCCAATCAAGATGAAAAAAGCATTTCCAAACTGGGGACTAGAGCATGGCAAGATACCCGTAAGTAGTGAACAAGTGAATGAGGAGCATCAGGATCCAAAAGCAGCCTCAAGGAGGTGGATCTTCAGCCTGGACTTGAATAGAGCTAGAGAAGGAGCCCGACACACCGACTCATGCCTGCACAGAAGTTGCGTACAACTATGAGTGTTCTTCTCATTGCACGCAATTGTATATGTGGAGTAATTTTATAGGAGGCATTATATGCTTGAAATACATGTGAAAATGCATTTATAAAACTACCCTCTTAACCCTCCATTGCCTCAGGAACGAACTTAAGGACCCATTTACTTAACACAGCTAGCTGGTTAATTCAAATTTTCACGTGCAATAATTGGCCACGGTGAACATTAATGCATGTGTATGCCAGCTACTAGCTGTCAAAATGCAGGTTAACCAACAATCACAAGCTGATGTGGACAGTGGGTGGGTTAGGGGCAGAGTATGGGCATGGAGAGCACACCAATTAGTGAGGATACATCAAATGATATCTGTATGGTTATCATTAAGTGTACCAACATTAACTGAGCTGCATGTTAACATAGGAATTCACACATTCGCACATTGCTGGGAACATGTTGGTCACTCCCCCTCGTTTGTTAACGAAGAGGCTTTGCAATTATCATGCATTAAAATTACATGTTAAGTTCAAAATCTTAGAAGGATTTTGTAAAAGAGCATGTTAGATTGTAGGGTTCTGAGGAAAGGGAAATATGTACTGTAGTTAAATGTATCTCACCTTGAACTACTACTGAAAAGGCATAAGCTAAATGCAAAATCCCTAAATCCAAATCTTTTTACAGAACATACATATAATACAGACAGAATTCCAGATACTAACTTGATATTTGTTTTATAAATCAAACTAGTAGTACTGCACTGAACAATTTTAATGTCATTAAAAGTAGAAACTCATTACGTTTCTACTTTTTCTATCAGTTTTGCATTTGATAGCAAAATATACTATGAGTTGATAAAGTAGAACACCTATTTCAGCCTTATTATAGTTCCTTTTTTCTAGGTGTGTAATTTTATTGGTATGTTTGACTGTCTGAATTGTGAAATTATCCACTTACGAAAAGTAAAGAGACCATGGTGCATGCTCCCTGATGATGCTGCATTTAACATGGGTGCACTTACCACCACCTCAGTGGATAGCGTTAATTGCACCCACGCTGATTACTATTACTACTACTATGACTAATCCATTTGTAGCGTGATACAAGGCATGCGCAGCACTGTACATATAGATGTAAGACACAGTCCCTGCTCATCAGAACTTACAGTCTAATCAAGACAAAACACATGCAGCCTGATTCGGTAATATCAACGTCCAGCCTTCAGAAACGTCTAGCTCTAAGATGGGCCCAATATAAACATGATTCTGTTTTTGTGGGGCTAGATGTGCCCAAGGTTCTGGAATCGGCGTCTGTGCATACAAACACCGCTATGTCCATCTCACGGGACACGAGTAGATGCTGCCATTGGGTATGGACGTGTCGGCGCTCACCATATTCTGTAAAGTTATACGTCTCTGCTCCTACTCATCTCTGCGAGGTACCAGTGGCGGCTACACTTCCTCTGTAAAACATGCATCTCCTATGCTGCTGTGCTCACTGACCATAGTTGGCTGATGAAAACCAGACATAAAAACCAATGTGAAATGACTGCTGATGCAAACTACATAGTAATCCTTGGCATGCCCACAAAAGTGCTAAGTTACCACATTGCACTCTAATATACGTAGTATAAGAGCATTTAAAAATTGCCAGGTAGGCATGACTACTCTGCTTCCAAAACATATGAACACATACTATGTTCAGGGCTGGTCCAAGGGTTGCTGCCACCCTAGGTGACTGCCTAGGTTCATCGAGTGGACAGGCCAGCCCTGACCAAGATAATTGCAAGTCTTTATCATAGTTATACAATGCTTATGATCTTTCCACAGTTCAGAATATACACAGTCAAAATCCCCAAATGTACACTATTGCACTAGCCCCATAGTTACAACATATCTTTTATACTGCCATTTATCATAGGAGAGTTTTTTCCAGATGGTGGTGAGACATCCAGGCAACAATGTCAGTAAGTAGGCAGAAATCTAGGACCGGATTCCTGCAGAAATTTCAAATGCAGAGAGGTAGATCTGAGAGTCATCAGCATAAAGATGGTTCTGAAAACCATGGGAGAAAATAAGTGCATTAAGGGACTGAGTGTAGAGAGATAAAGGGAGAGATCCGAAGACAGAGCCCTGAGGTACACCAACTGAAAGCAAGATGGCACTAGAGGAGGATCTACCAGAACATACACTAAAAGTGCGATGGGAGAGCTAAGAAAACCAGGATAGAACAGAGCCCCTAAATCCAAGCGAGGGTAGGGTATCAAGGAGAAGGTGGTGAGCAACAGTATCAAAGGCAGCAGAAAGGTCAAGAAGGATGAGAATCAAGTAAAGGTCCTTGCATTTGATGAGGAACAAGTCACAGGAGACTTTGGAAAGAGCTGTTTCTGTGGAATGTAGATGATGAAAGCCAGACGTCAGGGGATTTAGAAGGGCTTTAGAGGAAAGAAAGTCAAGACAGCGGCACTGAACCAATCATTCAAGTAGTTTTGAAGCAAAGGGGAGGAGAGAGATGGGCTGATAGCTGGAAGGACAGACAGGGTCGCGAGGGTTTTTTTAGAAGAGGTGTGACCAGAGCATGCTCGAAGGCCACAGGAACAGTTACAGTGGAAAGCGACAGGTTAAGGATATGACAGATGGAAGGGGGGATGACAGTTGAAAAGATAGAGCTTAGTAGACATGAGGGAATAGGATGAGATGAGCAGGTAGTCAATTTGGAGGAGGAGAGAAGATCTGCAGTTTCCTCCTCAGTGATTTCAGAAAAGGAAGAAAGGGACAAGGTGAGGGGAGGATTTGGGATTGAAGAGAGGGAGGGGGAGTTGAACCTGTGGGCAATTCAAAGGCTAATCTTTTGGATTTTGTCATGGAAATAGCCAGCCAAGGTCTCTGCAGAAAGTGAAGGAGGGACTGGGAGGATAGAAACATAGAAACATGGAAATATGACAAAAGAAAAAGACCACATGACCTATCTAGTCTGTCCTTCCATATCAACAATTACAACAGTCCCCTTTTTTCCTTTAGAGATCCTCTGTGTTTGTCCCATGCTTTTTTGAATTCAGATACTGTCCTCATCTCTACCACCTTCCACTGGGAGAATATTCCATGGATCCACCACTCTTTCCGTAAAGAAATATTTACACATATCACTCCTGAATCTATCCCCCTTCACCCTCATCCCATGTCCCCTCATAGCAGAACTTGCTTTCAATTGTCCCCCTGTACAATTATGCCACAGAGGTATTTAAACATCTCAATCATATCACCTCTATCCCGCCTTTCCTCTAAGGTGTACATATTAAGATCCTTAAGTCTGTCCTGATATGCTTTATAATGAAGACCACTAACCATTTTAGTAGCCACCCTCTGTACTGACTCCATCCTGTTTATATCCTTTTGAAGGTGCAGTCTCCAGAATTGCACACTATACTCCAAATGAGGTCGCACCAACGACTTATACAGAGGCACTATCACCCCTTTTTTCTGCTAGCCATTCTCTCCTTATGCATCCAAGCATCCTTCTAGCTTTTGCCATCGCCTTTTCTACCTGTTTAGCTACTTTAAGATCATCAGACACAACCACACCTAGGTCCCACTCTTCTTTAGTGGACAAAAGTACTACACCCCCTGTACTATATTGCTCCCTTGGATTGTTGCAGCCCAAATGCATGACCATACATGCAGGGATCTTGAGGAGAGAATTAAGTATAGCAAAGAGACAGCAATTTCATTTCATTTAATTCATTTAAAATGTGATATACCACTTAATGTGGGTACAGTAAAGTGGTTTACAATAGAATACAACAAAAACTGAAGCAGAAAATGAAAATGAAAAGAATGCCAGTATGTATAGGACAGACAGGAAAATGAGATGTGACAAAGCAGGGCTGGAGGAGGGTAGTGAGAGAGGAGGAGGGAGGCGGGTAGGAAACATAAGGAAATCAACTGAGGGAGTCCAGTGGGAGGTCAAAAACTGCAGAAAAGGTAGGTTTTAAGTCAGGCTTCGAACTTTGTAAAAGAAGACTCTAACCGGAGATGGTGAGTAGACTGAAGATGGGCCAGAGAGGAAGAGGGTAGGAGAAGACTGTTCATATGAATTGCACGGAGAGAGCATTGTGGGGCAAGCAGAATAAGGGAGGATGCTAAGAAATTCAGGTAACCAATGTTAAGTGTTTTATGGACTTGGATGAGAATCGTGTAATGAATATGGGATGGTATAGGAAGCCAGTGTAAACGGATGAGGAGATGCATGAAAAGTTAATCTGGCTGCAGTGTGCTGAATAAGTTGAAGGTGCTTTAAAGAGTATTGAGGGAGTCTGGCAAGTGCTACATTACAATAGTCTTGATAGAATGAGAGCGACAACGAGAGTGTTTAATGCAGGAGTGGTCAGAAGGGAACAAACTGCTCTGATACGACAAAGAAAGACAAATGAGCATTGGATGATTTGAGTGATGTGATCATGGAAAGAGAGTGAAAGAATCCAAAGTGATCCCAAGGTAGTGAAAAGATGATGTGAGATGAATAGGTGACCCATTGAGAATAGGGGAAACAGAAGGAGGGGTAGTAGGACCAGTGAGCCAGTTTCCGGTAGTTTTTGAAGAGTTAAGTAGAAGGTGATTGGTAGACAGCCAGGCCACAACATGAGTGAAGCATGTATTCAAGGGGGAGAGATCTGGCATAGATGGATCGGTGTGAAATAGAAAAAGAATGTCATCTGCATAAAAGTATGTTGAAATGCCAAGATGTTGGATCATAAGAGCTAGGGACAAGAGAAAACATTGAAAATAACAGGTGCTGAGGAATACCATATGAAAGAGGGTGAGAGGAGAAAACAAATGTGCCCTGGATGATGCAAAAGGAATGCTGTGATAGAAAAGAAGTGAACCAATGATGAACTATCCCATGAGAGCCAAAGTCATACAACAGAGAAGAGAAGATTGTGATGAGGTCAAATGCTGAAGACAGATCAAGTAAAACAGTGATTGTGACATCTCTGTCATCCAATGAACAGTGAGCTTCACTAAGAAGTGAAAGAAAAATAGTATCAGTGGAATGGCCAGTACAAAATCCAGACTGACGGGGGTGCAAAGCATTGGAGAGTTCAAGTTGGGTGGCTAGTTGTTAGAGGTAAGAGAGTTAGTCAGATTGACATAGTACTCTTGCTTGATGAGTGTTATGGCTGACTGAAAGGAGGTTAGCATGAATCTGAAATGTAGATAGTCAGCAAGGGTACATGATTTAAGACAAAGACACTCAACTGAGCAGGCACAGGAATGTAGGTAGTGGGTTGTTGAGGACAGCCAAGGTTCAGTTATGGTACGCCTTACAGGGTGTGTGATGGGAGGAAGAACTGCATCTAGAGCAGAGGAGAGTATAGTGTTGTAGGAAGATACTGCCTCATCAACAGACTCAGCTGACATAATGGAGGAAAGAGGTGATAAGACAGCAGTAAAAAGAGCTGAAGTGTCAGATAGTGTGAAGATTCTTAAACATGTTGGTGGAGATCAGGCAAGATCAGGATAGAGGGGATTGCAGCAAACAGAAGGAGCACGGGGGGGGGGGGGGGCATGAAAGCTACACTAGTTACATGGGGACATTCTAGGTGTGCCTCCATTTTCTAGTGTAGGTTGAGCATCATTTTCAGTGCTGATCACTTGATACCATTGTGAACCTTACTAAATATGCTCTTATGTACCGTGTGGCTTTTACACATGTGGACAGTTTTCTAAAGTTGAAATTTAGACTTGTTCACCATTTGCATGTGTAAGTGCCACTATTTATACATAGAAAAGTCAGACAAGACTTCCAAAATGACTCCCAATGTTACTGTAAATGATGTAATATAAATAAGGAAATAGGCCAGCTCAACTGTTGAGGAAATCTTCAAACAAAAGAGTTAAGTCTTTTGCTGGAAGAGATCTTGCTGTCATTCAGTTTCAGTCCAGCACTCTGTCCTATTTAAAGCTATTGAAAAGCAGACTTGAAGCCAACAGAGATTCCTTAAGTCATTTTTTCCCATAGCTGTGATACTGTATTGAACAAGTGCTGCCTATGAAATCTGAATGCATGCAATATCAGTCACAGCGGCAGGTAGACTAAAGACACTCATACTGCTCTGCTCAGTCTTTCGCCACATCAGCACTTTCCTGGAGACATGACCTGATGTCCTCTCTAGCCGTGCTTAAAAAAGAAAAAAATTATAGAGGCTTCCAGGGGAGATACACCCAGTAAGAATGGGGAACAACAAATTAAAATTCATCACATTGATGTCTTAATGTTTATTGAATCAAATGCCTCACTTTTCAATTTTAACACAGCTGCAAGAGGTCACTAGTAGAATATTGAAAAGTACATTATTCTACAAAACAGCTGAAATGCTTTTGTCCATAAAGCCTTTAAATATTTGCAGCATGCCTGAAGCACCTTGGCAGGTAGCTACACTATAAAGAAAATAGTTTAATAGTTTAAGAAAGGTGACACCAGGTCTGTTAGATACTAAGTTACTGACTGTGTTGTCTTCATTATTTAAGCCCTGGAGGCTATATTCAGCCATTGCTAAAATATTAACCCTTACCTGTTCCATGTTTTGAGCTACATTTTAAGTTGTTTAGGTGTTACTATAATCATTAGTAGGAAACTGTGCTAGGACAATACTGATAATACAGTGAGGTTTATAGTGTATATCATTTAGGGGCAACCCAAAGGAATTTTCACCCTGAGGCATCAATGATCAAGTGCTGGAATTGGGTTAAATATCTGATTTTGGTGCTGTTAAGTGTCAGGGACCATCATCAGTACAGGACTTATGTTTGTTAATATTGTGTCATTAAACTATCCATAAAAAAAATTAGGACAAGAAATTAGTAGATGCACAGTAGATAAATGGGTCTGAGGTTTACAATGTTTGACTAATGGGATGTATAAATGGAATACTGGTAGCAGGATTCTAAAACAGCAGAGAAAATTAATGCTGTTAGAAATCATGGGCAATATTGGTTACCTTGGAGGGGGTGGGAGCAATAATCAATACTGCTCTCACTCGTGAAACTCTGAGTTTTTACATCAATAATTATAATCAAAGCAAGAGTCCATGCAAGATTTTGCTTTGATTCTCAACCCATTAAACATTATACATAAGAGAGTGAATCTTCTTTTTCAGCACTTAATTTTACTAAAACTATGCACTAACATAGGCACTCGCATTTGAACCACACTGCACTCATCACCAATAAAAGACTATACTCAGTATGTGTCAACTTAATGTCTGCAGTTTTATTCAACTTAAAACACTTTTAACCATATAACCGTATACATATAACCATATGCAACCAACATTCCAAGGTCATTTTATCCAGCATCAGCCCTGACTTTACTTGGTATGAAACCCCCAATCTCCAGGAACAAAGCAGGAATGTAGTCTTCACATATGAGTATCGTCAGCACCGACTGAGCCCGCACAGGAATGCTCCCCTATAGAAAAGCTTTTGGGAGCATCCCACTGCGCCTGTGCTGCTGCCTTCCTGCCTTTCCAACTCTCCCTCTTCAGTTTTTCGTTTTCCATGGAGCCGACAGGTAGCAACTCTTGTCACCACAGAAAATTTTATTTTTTGTGGTCGCGTCTGCCTTCCCGTCGACGGCCATACTGGTTCCACTGGTATCTTTATTTTCTTCTTCTTTTAAAATTTTTTTCAAAAAAAGTTTGTATTTTGAGTTTCTGTCCCCTCTTGGTGCTTCCGCACCATTTTGGGTACTAGGCCCTGTTTTTTTTCTCAAAATGGAGAAACCATCTAGTGGTTTCAAAATATGTTTGAAATGTGGCGGTACCATTTCCGCTACCGACACCAATGACTGGTGTCTTAAATGTTTGAGCCCAGATCATTCTCCATCAAAGTGTCTCCTCTGCAGAAAGATGACTAAGAGGGGCCTGCAAAATAGAGCTGCTAAGCTCGGCACCCTTTTTGCCTCAGATACAATGTCCATTGCGTCGACGTCGTCCAGGGCTTCATCTTTCTCCCATGGATCTCAGGTAACCAAACCCAGATCGGTCCTCAAAGGGAAGATCTCCTTCTTTTTTTTTTTTTAAACTTTTATTTTCATTTTGCAACAAACAAAAGAAACAACACACCAAAAGAGACAAAACAAGTATACAATAAGGAAAAGTAAACCCATACCCCCCACCCCGATGCTTCTTCTCTACCCGATTATATCAGCATGTGAGCGCTTCCAATTAACAGTGATTATACATCAAACGATCAAAAGAGTATCTACAATACAGCATGATCATGGAACAGAGATATATACAAAGTTAGACAGTCAGATGAGAGCATTTAGCAAAATGTACATAGTCATTGAGCATCTTCCATTGAGACCAATGAGAAGGAGTCTGAACGGAGGAGGAAGCGAACAGACGAGGTAGTTGTTCATATTTACTGTAAAGACAGGCATGATTCCACCATTCATTGGGGCTCAGATGGGAGCTAATTTTCCAGTATTACTTAATTAGGGAAATAGCAATGCCAAACATAAAGTTCGAAAGGAGATAAGCCATTTTTGGGAGAGAGGGGATCCCCGCAACTGGGCGAAGTCCCACTATCCTCCAAGAAAGGGGCTCCTGAGAGTGCGAGATAAACTAAATACGACCCCAGACCCGACGCCAGTAATACTGTAGTGCGGGATATTCATGCATAACATGAGGCAATGAACCAATGGCCGCAGGACGTGTCCAGCAACCATTGCCCTGAGTAGTGTTCCAATTGTCTAATCTGTGAGAAGTGTAAAAACACCGGTGGGCTAGAAAGAAGAGGGTCTGAGTGAGTGACTGAGTGAGTGAGGCGGATCAGGAACCCGTGTCCCTCTACTCCAGATAAGGCTCCATTGCTCCGAGGTCAAAGTCACATGCAATTCTCTCTCCCATACTTTCTGCGCTATAGGGGTATCTCTAGTCATAGCATTACATAAGGTTTAGTAAAATTGGATGCTACACCCGGTGAACTACCGAGAGATCGGAAAGTCTCCAATCAACCTGATGTAGGGAATGCCGATGGCGGGAGTACTCTAGTGCTCCGAAGGCGATGCTGAAGTTGCACTGACCAGAGTCGGGAGTCTAAAGATTGCATAAGAGTATTAAAGGCACCTAAAGTGTCTAGAAGCATTGGTGGATAGTGGGAGTCTGATGGGAGAGTCGTACCAGGGAGAAAGGTAAGAGGAATCGGTTTGCAAAGGCCCGCTTCTATATCTAGCCACACAGGTCTACTCGGTACTGGATTTTCCAACCAACGAGCACCGTGTTTGAGAAGAAAAAATTGAGGGAACACTTGAGTAAAATCGCCACCAAGTATTAATGGAGCATTGGCAGAGGCCTAGGCCAACTGCGCAATACTTGCATAGTAAGCAGGGTTGTCCGCATTCGGGGCCTAATGCAAATACACGTGAATTCACTATCTCCAACCTCAAGGTGTACACGGGCCCATCTACCCTCCTTGTCAGCGCTAATATCAGGTACAGTAGCGTGCAAAGACTTCTTAACCAGAATGGTTATCCCGTACCATTTGGAAACGGTGGGAGAATAGGCAGCTACCATGTGAGGCTTAGCATTGAGTTTCAGTGTTTCAGCAGAGTTTAAATGCGTTTCCTGAAGAAACACTAAATCAACATGCTCATGGCTAAGATAGCTAAGGATTTTCTTTCCTTTGAGTGGACCATTAATGCCTTTGACGGTGAATGAGAAGATTTTACATAAGGCCATTCAGAAAAGTTAAAAATTCTGAGCATGATAGCACACATAATTTCACTATGTCCCTCAAGCTGACTGTATCTGGCTGTACACATGACATAGGAAAAATAAGCTAATATAATACAATGAAGCGCCCCACATTAACAAAGAAAACCACAGTACGGTAGAGGAGAAGCAAAACCCCAAAATTACTGGCGACCATGTGTCTGCGGGGAGAAACCCCAGAGAAGGCCGAAATTGAAAAAACACATAACCTGTAGAACTGTGCGTGCTCCGAATCCGACCGAGGCACACATCATGAAGGGATAGGAGACCAAAAAACAAAAGTCATATAGAGAAAGAAAGAAAGTCCAGGCTATTTCTGTGCTTGGCTATGACCGCCGCATCGGGCCCTTCAAAATGGCGGATAGAGCCGGCAGATAAGAGTCCAAGATTTGGGATTAGCGCATCTGCTCTGCTTCTTTGGAGTCTAAAAATGTTGATAGTAGATCAGGATCTTCGAACGTCCTGGTTTGGTTGTGGAGAGTCACTCGGAGCTTCGCTGGATACAACAGGCCAAAGCGAGCCTGTAGCTGTTGAAGTCGAGGGCGAAAAGCAAGGAGTTTCTTCCGACGGTCAACGGTAGGCTTTGCCAAATCAGGAAAAAAGGAGACCTTACGACCTTCAAATTCCAAATGAGGATTCGCTCGGGCAACATGTAAAATTTGTTCCACTTGTTGATATCGTAGCAAGCTAAAGATAATAGGCCGGGGGTCGTGCGGTTGAGCGCCATGTGGGCAGGAACACGGTGTGCTCGATCGATTTCCAGTTCTCTGTGAAAAGTGATCCTCAGCAAGGAGGGAAGAGTTTTGAGCAAGAATTCTCTGACATCTCCTGCTTCCACCCCCTCCGGTATTCCGAGGAGCCTCACATTGTTGCGACGGGCTCGATTAGTGCTATCTTCTAACTCCTTTTGAAGATTCTGTATCTGGCGCTCAGCCTTGTCCAGTTTGCCCAAGCGCACCTCGTGCGAGTCGAGGACCCCCGCCATGTTGTCCTGCCGTAATGAAAGACTTTCAAGTCGGTCCTGGAGCACTCCAAAGTCTTCTCGCATGGCTCGAAGCGCTTCTCCATTGGACTGCACCAATTCCTTCACGCCGCGTATTTCCTCAAAAATCTCCAGGTGCATTTCGGGGTTTTCACGAAATGGGACCATCTTCTGTGGGGAGGACACCTCTGTTTTGGAGCGTTTTCCGTGAGAAGAAGAAGGAGACCCGAAGTCCAAGCGCGCTGGTTTATGGGCCGCCATCCCCCCCGAGGTGCCCCGGTCAGCTCGGAGCGAAATAGTAAATTTGTATAGGTATTAAGTCAGGATTCTAAGTAGGCCTCTCGGGAGCTTCAACGCAAAGCGTCCTACCCGCTGGACATCAGGCTCCGCCCCCCCCGCTGGACATCAGGCTCCGCCCCCCGGGAAGATCTCCTTCTAAGCATCGAGATGCTTCCAGTATTGCCCTTGAGGAGAATACACTGGCCAAACAACCCCTGTGGGAGGTCCTTGCCTCCAAAGCATTAACAGGGTCCCAAGATGTTCCCGAGGCATCCACCTACGGAGAGCTCTTGGTGCCAAGTTCTGGGATCGTGGCACGCTCAGCCGGTACCGGCACCCAGACATCGGCAGGCTCCATGGATCAACGTATCCTAGCCATTGAGCGTAGCCTAGCGGCCTTGTTAGCAGCCTCTGTACCGCTAAAGCCACTACAATTGGTTCCGCAACCATTGATACCAGTACTAGATGTATCAGCAGTTACTGTTTTGCCGCTTACCATGTTACCACCCATGCCAGCCCTAGAATCGGTATCTGGCATGGAGGGCCCGGTATCGAGGGATTCAGATGCCGACTTCGATCGGTACCGACAACAGGCAGTACGGGAGCACCCGGCCCGTCAATACTTTGAGTCATCCGATTCCGAGGATTCTGACGAATCCATCGATACCGGAGCGGTTCTTCCAGAGGATCCCTCTCCTTCGCCGCAATGGCGGATGTCTCCTCTGGAAGCTATATCTTTTCAAGACTTTATACGGGATGTGGCTTGGGGCTTCTCAATTACTGTGACCCCCGAAAATGAACCGAGAGCTGAAGAACTTGAAATTCTTCAGTATCCAACAGCCCCTATGGAGGCTGCAACTCTTCCCATACACTGGATTCTGCATAATCTCATGCTTCGAATGTGGGAAACGCAATTAATGGTGTCTCCACATTCCCAAAGACTCGATACAATGTACTGGGTACAGCAGTGTCCCGGGTTCCAAAAAACACAGTTGCCACACCATTCTATGGTCGTGGAATCAGCGATGCACCGGATCAAAAGGCCGTGAGGCGAGGACTCTCGATGCCGTTGGGTGTTGATGTTTTCAAGCCTCTATGCTATCGGCCAGAATAAGTTCTTACATATTCTACATGGGTATCTTTCTCCGAAAGGTTACTAAAGATTTGGAACTAATGACCCCTCTTCTCTCCGATGACAAGAGGGGGCCAATTTCCTTACTCATGTTAAGCATGCCCAAATTGTCTCTCAGAGGTACCTTTGATTCTTTTGAATGCATTAGCAGACCCTCTGCTATTTCTATCGGTGCACGTTGGATTGCTTGGCTACAGGCATCCGATTTAGAGCAGTGGGTGCAAGATAAGCTGGGAAATATTCCTTGCACAGGAGAGAACTTTTTTGGCAAGGACTGGCAGGATAAAGCTTCTCATCTTGAATTCGAAAATACTACTTTAGGGCCACTGCCAACCCAACTAAGAAAAAGACAGTTAAGAAACCCTTTTTCAACAAGAAAAATAAATTCTATCCGTCTTACACCCAAGCTGGCCACTGTCTAGTCCATGCTCCCCAAAAGGGACAGCAGCAGCCAAAACAACAAAGAAAGGCTCAGGTCCCAAGAGCTCAACCAGCCCAGCAGTCACAACTTCTTCAAGGTCTTTGACTCCTTCCTACAGAACCTAGTCATCCTTCCTCTAGAGATACCAGAGTCTCTCAACATTCCAGGCAGACTGTGTTACTTTGCCAAGAGGTGGCAACAAATAACATCAGAACATTGCACTCTCTCCATAGTGACAGAGGGGTACAAACTCCACTTCCACAGTATACCCCCTCTCTCTACTCCAAGAGTTGAGTTCTTGCCCCCCCTCACCACTCTCTTGTATCAAGAGGTCACCTCACTCCTTGCTCAGGGAGCGATAGAGGAGGTATCTTTTTCCCAATAAAGCCTGGGTTTCTACTCCCCCCTACTTCCTTTTTCCAAAGAAAACAGGGGGGTACAGGCCCATCCTAGACCTCAGGGACTTAAACAAGTACCTCTTCCGAGAGAAATTCAAAATGATCTCTCGAACACTCCTCCCTTACATTCAGTCAGGATTGGCTATGTTCTCTAGACGTAAAAGACACCTATACACATATCTTATTCATGCAGAGCACAGGAGGTTTCTTTGATTCCTCTTTCAGGGAAGACACTACCAGTACAGAGTTCTACCCTTTGACCTGGGTTCAGCCCCAAGAGTCTTCATGAAATGCATGGCAGTAATAGCAGTATTTTTAAGGACTCTAGGGACATTTGATTTGATTGTAGGATTTGATTTAATTGTAGGATAAGGTGGTATACAAATCTGTCTAAATAAATATTTGTCTTCCCCTTCTTAGACGACTGGCTAATCCAAGCATCAACAGCTCCAGAAGCTAGCTCAGCTCTTTCCTGCACAATGCAAATCCTGCAATATCTGGGATTGGTCATAAATCTCCCAAAATCCCATCTCACCCCTTCTCAGTCTCCAGAGTTCATAGGGGCTCTTCTAGACACAAGGCAGTCAAAGGCTTTCCTGCCACAACCCCGCTGTGCTCGCATAGTTCAACTGGCATTTCTAGCAGCTATGAAAACTTTCCTGACTGCTCGAGAAATGCTTCAGTTGCTGGGGCATATGGCTTCCACTGTACATGTAGTCCCCTATGCTCACCTACACATGTGAGCAGCTCAGTGGACAGAGGCGTCAGGTCATCTAAGGGACAAAATCAGAAACTCTGCACACCTCATCCCTTCAGTGGTGGCAGACACTGGGAAACCACCTTCTAGTGTCAACTTTTCAGCAGCCACTGCCCCAAGCTACCTTGATGACAGATGCATCCAAGTCAGGTTGGGAGGCTCATATGGACAATCTCTTCACTCAAGGTCTCTGGACCAAACAGGAGACTTCTCTTCACATAAATCTACTGGAACTCTGAGCCATCTTCTACGCTTTTCGAGTTTTTCAGGACCATCTGCGCTACAAGACAGTCCTTGTTCAGATAGACAATCAAGTAGCCATGTTCTTCGTAAACAAAGAGGGTGGAACAGGCTCTTGGGCATTGTGCAATGAAGTTCTACAACTCTGGTCCTTCTCAAGAGGCCTTCAGATTTACCTACTGGCGGTGTATCTCCCAGGCACACAGAATCTCCTGTCAGACAAACTCAGTCGAGTGCTGCTGCCAGACGAGTGGTCTCTTCATTCAGAACTGATTGCTCGGATCTTTCGAATCTGGGGAACCCCAGATATAGACCTATTTGCAAGTCCTCAGAATGCCAAACTTCCCCGATTCTGTTCCAGAATTCTGGCTCGGAACAGTCAAACAAGGGATGCTTTCCACCTCCACTGGGGTCAGGAGTTCCTGTATGCCTACCCACCCATTCTCCTCATTCCCAAGACTCTGTTCAAACTTCAGAGAGACAGGGGCCATATGATCCTCATAGCCCCATGCTGCCCACAACAAAAATGGTATCCACTGCTTCTACATCTCTCTCAAACCAGGCCTCTGGACTTGGGATGTGCTCCAGATCTTCTATCCCATGAGGACAGGACGCTTGTGCACCTGAATCTTCAATCTTTGCACCTGCAGGCATGGTTGCTGAGAGCTTAGAATTCCAGGATGTTAACCTCTCTCAACAGGTTAAGGATATCCTTCTGGCCTCAAGGAAATCTTCCACAAGGCAGGCTTATGCCTTTAAGTGGAAAAGGTTCTCTATCTGGTGTTCAAAGAAGGAACTTAATCCTTTTTCAGTTCCCATAGAGGCGTTACTGGAGTATCTCCTCCATCTTTCATCCTCTGGTCTTAAGATCAATTCAGTAAGAGTCCACCTTAGTACTGTTGTGGCTTTCCAGAAAAGCTTTGATGTACAACCTTTCTTCTCTCAACGGCTTGTGGCGCGATTCATATGGGAGGTCTACTCTTAAACAAGCCTCCCATTAAGCCACCACCCGTAGCATGGGACTTTAATCTCATCCTTGGACAGCTCATGAAGCCGCCATTTGAGCCCTTAGCCACTACATCCCTAAAGCTTCTTTCCTGGAAGGTGATCTTCCTAATTTCCCTCACTTCGGCAAGACGCATCAGTGAGCTACAAGCTTTAATGGCTGATCCTCCTTATACAAGGTTCCACCATGATAAATTAGTTCTTAGAACTCATCTTCAATTTATGCCAAAGGTAGTTTCGTCTTTTCATTTAAACCAGTTGTTTATCTTCCTGTCTTCTTCCCTAGGCCTCAAGCTTCAAATGCAGAAAGGAATCTTCACACTGTAGATTGTAAAATAACTTTTTATCCTTTTACCTTCAGAGAACTAGGCAGCATAGAAAGGCTTCTCAAGTTTTTGTTGCCTTTGATTCTAGCCACCTGGGGTTACCAGTCTCCAAGAGAACACTCTCCAGGTGGATTGCAGACTGCATATCCTTTACCTATGAGAGTAAGGGACTTTTTCTCGAAGGTCATGTCACAGCTCAAAATGTTAGAGCAATGTCTGCCTCTATGGCTAACCTTCACTCGGTGTCCATCGATGACATTTGCAAAGCAGCCACTTGGTCCTCGGTTCATACTTTTGCGGCCCATTACTGCTTTGACAAGGACTCCGTCGGGATGCCTCGTTTGGTCAGGCTGTTCTCCAGCATCTCTTTCACCCTTAGAACAACTTGTACCCCCCCGTCCCGGGTTTGGATACTAGAGATCCTTTGGAGGAATCATGACCCACCTCAACCTGGGTTTAGCAGATCTATGGGGTCATCTCCCTGGCATCTCTAAGCTTGGGAGTCCCCATATGTGAAGACTACATTCCTGCTTGTTCCTGGAGATAGCGTAGTTACTCACCTGTAACAGGTGATCTCCGGGAATAGCAGGAATTGAGTCTTCACAACCAACCCACCTCCCCTAGGAGTTGGCTCTCGCTCTCTCGCTCTCCTTTTGTCTCACCTACAAATCCAACGAAAGAGGGAGAGTTGGAAAGGCAGAAAGGAAGCAGTGCAGGCGCAGTGGGATGCTCCCAAAAACATTCCTATAGGACGCCGGGGAGCGTTCCCACACGGGCTCCATTGGTGCCAACGATACCCATATGTGAAGACTCAATTCCTGCTGTTCCCGGAGAGTTACAGGCGAGTAACTACACTTTCCCAGCTTTCAGCCGCACTTGGCCACCTGGCTAATTGTATTGATCTAGCCATGATGAGGTCCCACCGAGCCCTGTGGCATTCCCACCCCTTTCTTCCTTTCCCCACACAGTTGGAGGTGGTGCACAGCTGTGCCCCCCCCGGAGCTTGCAGTGGTGCTGCATGCAAGCTTCCATACCTATCCCATCCCTTCCCCTGCCTAACACCCCTCCTCTGACTAAACCCAGGAAAATTATGTCATTAAACCCCTATAAATGCTACTGATCCCTCCAGCTCCCCCCCCCTCTGAGGATGGGCAGGTGGTAAAAACAGCTTCCCACCCCCTCTACTTTCCCCTTCACTCCCACTCTATGCCAAAACCCTAGCCCAGCCCCTTCCCTCCCTCATCACTTGATCCCTGCTGCCCGATGAATCCCTACATGCCAACATCAGCCCATGTCAATTCCCTTTAACCTGACCTCCACCTCTCATTCCTCACTCCTGTCCCCCTCCAGCAGCTCAGACCTGGCTCGGCCATATTATGGTGCCCCTCCTGAGCCCCAGAGGGCTCTGATATGCATCCTGTGAAACATACATCTTTTATTCACTGATACGTTGGCTATTAATCAAAGAACCAGTGTCAGGGCTTTGATTATGGCTCTCTGTAGGGTCAATATTCAAAAATGTCTGTGGTCCAAATTGCCTTTTTATTAAATAAACTTTACTGGTTAAAAATTCCACCCCTTGTCTTGTTAAATTTTGCCTGTACATACTGACTATATGCATAGGCAATACAGTAGGTATACATTAGACAGAATAAGGGTAATTTTACATCATGCCTAGATTTATACATATGGTAATGTGAGTAATTCTATGTGTTTTAGTCATATATGCACATAACTGGGTATTTACATACATATCTGGCATGGACCCTATTCTGAAAATACATTACCTGGGCCGTTCGTGCATTCTTTCACTTTGGGTGTTAACAGGCATAAAGTTTGGGCAGAACACACATGCGTAAGTGGTTTTCATCACAGAGAGGGCTTTAGTCAAACTAAAGTTGTTAGGTAAATTAAAATAGGACTAGTTGTCTTTAGAGACTGGTACTGTAAAGTGTGGAAGAGGTTGTCCTTAAAAATTATTTCAAGAGATTCAGAAGAGGGATAGGAGTAATTGGTAGAAACCGTAGGAGGGAGTTGTTTTATGTTTAAAAAGGAGTTAAAGAACGTTTTGGGCTGTGAGTGGCATAATTTTATTAACCTTGAATGTTATGATATTTTTGCAAGGTCTGCTTCTTTTGATCTCTTTGTTCTATGTCATTGTCTTTCTGCATATTTTACTTCTCTCTTAATAAATTGGAAGCAGTCCTTTTGAGTAGGAATAGCATAAAATATTATAAAGGGTGTCAAATGGTCCAAAACTGTACAGAGGCCAGAGTCCCATAAATGTTTGTGTGTCAACATCTTGCTCAAAGACATCGTCAGGGAAAATGGAAGGACGGGAGGAAATGTATGTATTTATTTATTTATTTCACATTTCTTTTATACACCTTTCAAGGGTATCAAGGTGGTTTACATCAAACATAAGTGAACTGAACTTACATAGAACAATTAGAAGAACATGTGTTAAGGATACATGAGAACAGTGGTTAATATAACTATCTAGACAATAGGAGGGACAGGGGATTTTTATTTATTTATTTATTTATTACAGGCTCTTATATACCGCTCTATTCAGAATCAGCGCGGTTCACAATGTAACAACATACCATAACAACAAACTGTTAGGTTTTACAGAGAACAAGGTCAGAGAACCTGGATAAAACATGGGATTAGTTGAACCAAATGCAGTTGAAACCTATTTACAGTGTCAAATCAACAGGAGTTCATCTTCTGAGTGTATTTAGGATTATTTAGGCTCTGTGGTGATATGTTAAGTGTCTGTCCTATAGAATTCTTGGAAAATGCACATTTTAAGCTTCTTGCTGAACTCCTTTATGATGGCAGATACATTTCTTGATGTTATGAAAACCTTTTTAGGCAATGCTTCCATTGCCATAAATGGGACATTTAAATCTGAGTACAAAATGATCAGACCAGGGAACATTCTGACTTGTAATATCTTGATGGGAGATTGGAAAAGCTTTGGGAATAAAGACGAGATCAAGAGTGTGTCCAGCTACATGGACTGGGAACAATATATCCTGAATAAAGCCTACAATTTCTATTTGATCCTCAGCATGTAGGTTAAAATCCCTTAATATGATTGGCAGTGGGAACCAGCTAGAAATGTCAGTAAGATATGAAGTTAACTCTTGGACAGCTTCAGAGTTTGAGGATGGTGGACAACATAGAATTAGTAATGTAAAAGGTGATAAAGTTGAGCATTCAGAAGTAAAGCTCCAGTATGAGAAAGTGGGGGTTGGGGGGGGGGGAGTGGCAACAGTTCTTTCAAGACAATACCTCCATCCCATCTTCCCTCTCAAGGACTGGAAAACAAATCAGTCCCTGGCAGGCAACCTTCATGAAGAAAGGAGTTTAGGTTTCAGACAAATAGAGGATAATTCTATAAGCTGCTGACTAGTTAACACACAATTTTATGTGTGTTAGTACTGCCTAATTTACAAGCCAAATCTGCATGGATTTGACATTATAGAATAACTAACATGGTTTCAAAAGTGTAAATTTTAAGCCACAACCAATTCTAGATCTAGTGTAAGTGACATGCATCTTATATATGTTTCCCTGTATTTTATAAATTTGGGCAGACATTTTAAAAGCCTTAATCATGATTTTGACGTTCAAATCACAAAGATGCCCCCAAAGTCATTTTACAAATGGCTTTTAAAGATAGTTATGGTGTGGGCATGTCCAAGTAGGCAGGAGGCATTGCTATGCCCCCCCCCCCCCTCGATTTCAGAAATGTCAGGGATGTCTGCGGCGCCGTCCAAGTTTAGACCTGTTCCAGGAATAAGTAGGCATTGGGGAAAGTACTTGTTTTGGCCATAAAACATCGAGTGAGTTGCCCAAGAATCACAAGGAGAAGCAGTAGGCTTTAAACACTGGCTGCCCTGGTCCTAGCTCACTGCTTCAACAATTAGGCTATGAGACATCTCTGTTCTGATAGATTATTAAAGGACGTCTATGTAGACATCTCCACAGATGACCATATCAGGCACGTCCACATTTATGAAATTGTGCCTGAACTTGGATGTGTCTGCGTTTTGTTTTGGGGTTGGTTTTTTTTTTTTCAGATATTCTAGCTTGGGCGTCTTTTGTAAAATGCACCTTCACGCGTATAAGTACATGCTCTGCCCAAACTACCCACATTCTGCCCATGTGCATACTCACAGGAAAAGTACACATAATTGGATCCACATGCGTACTTGCAGAATTGTGACCACTGCATTTATGTATGTAAGTGTTTACTCGCATGTCTTAATGACTAAAATACCACAATTTATGCATGTGAATGGTGCATATGCTTATGTGGGTCTTTATAGAATTACCCTCAGAAAATCCAAGTTTATAACTTCAACTAAAGAGCCTTTCCAATGAGCAAATGTGTTTAGGAATCCACCATATGAAGAGTTTTAAGAGAGATGTTTATATAGATGTTAGTATTTAATCTCTGAAAGGCATCTTACCTGTGGATGGGTATCTCAATGGAGTTTCATCATAAGAAGAATGTCTTCTCTCGCTAAGCACAAGGATATGGTCAGTATGCATCATCATTCTAAAAACTGAAATAACTAAGAAGTAGAAAGTGATCTGGACTCAGTATAATGGAAAGAAGGATTTTTTAGTGTTTCCTTGAGTAAGTGGCTTTTGAGAATTGCCCTATTTCAGAAATAAATTCAAAATAGAGCTACATTAATTGTCTATTTTGTAGGGATGGATTTCTTATGATTTTCTATGGATTGTCTTAATGAAATCAGATCTACATGTTCATGCATTAAAAATGTGGAATCAGTAGCACACATTCACTTAGGGGCATTTTACTAAAGTGTACTATTACGAAGAAGTTTAGCATGCAGTAAGTGCACCATGCTAAAGGTTTATTTATTTATTTAGCAATCCTTATATTCCGCTTTTCACCGGGTCAAAGCGGTTTACATTCCGGTATCTGTATATATTTCCTTTGTCCCCGAAGGGCTCACAATCTAAACATTACCACAGGACCCATGCTAAAAATCCCATGCTAACCAGTTAGCGTGCAACTGGGCAGTGAGTGGGCAGATTAGGGGAAAACATGGGTATCGAAGGTGCATCATGGTTAACACAGGTGTCTTGGGCATGCACTAGCTGTTGCTATTAGTGTGGGTGTATTTAATGCCACCTCATTGGGTTGCGTTAAGTGCACCCAAATGCCAGTGATCATAGTGCCATGTAGTTGCAATGTGCTATTGGCAGGGGGAAGGATGTACATGACCCCTGGGGCTATCATGGGCTAGATTTACAGTCCAATCATATGCTAGCATAGCAAACTGTAGTAAACATGCTCCTTAGCATGCCTTTAAAACATTTAGGGGGCTGATTACTGAGTTGCGCTAATGTTAACATATGTTAAGTCACTGTTACCATGTGATGTTCGTAATTAGGTCAAATTGAATTACATGGAGCCAGTTCTAAAATAAGACTTTTTATGGTGAATTAACATGTTTTTTGTTTTTGTTTTTTTTTAATTATTTATTTATGAAATTTTCACTTTATACAAATATCATTACAGTATAAAGAAAATACAGAAAATTAATTAACGAAGCAAATACCATAAAGAAAATCAATAAATTTACAGCCCACATCTCGGGGAAACAGTCAGTTACAAAAAAAACCCAAATAGAAACAAAACGCAAGGAAAACAAAGCCAGAGAAACATAACCCTGGCCAACTATGCTGCCTGAAAGTTGCTCCTCATAACCCCCTGTAAAGATAATTAAGAACGATATATTACAGGATCATTGTATCTTTTCCCTCCCAAGAATCCACCTCTCTAGATCTAAAGATACCATAAAAACAAATTTATCATAACCCAAAGTAACACAACATTTGCATGGATACTTTAGAAAGAAAGTAGCCCCAAGAGCAAGAACTCTAGACTTAAATGCAAGAAATGTTTTCCTACGGAGTTGAGTTGAACGAGATACATCTGGAAAGATGGAAACACGGTCCCCACAAAATTTAACTGCTTTCTTCTTAAAATATGTCTTAAGAATAGTAATTTTATCTTCCTCAGAAGCAAAAGTTACCAATAACGTTGCTCGAGAGGAAATTTCATCCTGCGTATCTTCAAGGAAATCAGTTAGATTAAATTTATCGGAAGGCAAAGGAATCCCCCCCTCTTCCGCCACAGTAGCAGACACTTTTAAAGACAAATAATAACATTTAAGAAGTATAATAGATTCAGCCTGTGGTAGAAGGAGGGTGTCCTTTAAATATTTCCGAAAAAGAATCAAAGGGGACAACAAAGGACAAACGGGAAAATTAAGCACTCGCAAATTTTTGGAGCGTAATTGATTTTCTAGATTTTCAAGTTTCTGGTGCATAACACTACTATCCTTCAAGTGGGCCAATTGAAACTCCGTACAGGATTTAACCTGAGTATCAATTGTAGAGACCTCAGAGCTCAAAGCACCTACTTGTGAATCTAGAGCCTGCAATTTTGCTACCGTATCTTTAGAGAATTGACACAATAAAGGAACAGTGTTAACAAGAACTTGTTCAGTACGTGATACAACTTTCCAAACGTCTAAGAGAGAAATAGTAGGATCCTTAGTGTCCTTAGATGGAGGAGAAAACTCCTTCCACACCACCACTTTAGGAAACACACAGTCCAGTTGTGCCCTCGAGGGGTCTTGGGGTCCAAAAGACACTTCTAGAAAACCAGGGGGAAGTGGAGGAGTACGCTCAATAGAGCTCAAACTAGCTCCCTCGGACACAGGCTTGAGAGGCACAGTACCTGGATCTGCCGACCCTGGAGTAGAGATCACATGTTTGTCTAAGGCTCCTGCCTGAGACACTTCCACCGGAGTCGCCTTCTTCCGTTTGCCTCCAGGCATAGCTATTGCTGCCCCGACTCCCCAGCTCCTTTCGTGCTCCTAAGGGGCTCACAAGGGGCCAGACATGCCCCTTCAAACGCGCCCCTTAATAACGCACCTCACCAGAGCGCTGACGGCAGAGCGCCGTAGAACTGCAACGCTCTCTTATCCGGGCAGAGGATGACGTCAGCTGGACCGCTCCACCCACACCAGAAGATCTCCCCACCAGTGCCCTCAGCCTCCACGGGAATCAAGCAGCAAGATGAACAAACGCTCCCCGGTGAATTAACATGTTAATGTTAGCACACCTTGGTAACTAGTCTCCCTTACTATGTACAAAATTTATTTTCACATTTATTAATGTACAAATTAACACATCTACAATTGATTTGTGCGTATTAAAATGTTGTTTGTTAAAAAAAAAGAATTAAAATGAACATGCAAAATGAACCAAAGCTCTGCAAAAGCCTAAAAAATAGAAAAAAATATTTTTTGCCTGTGCATATCCCTAACATAGATACATGCAATGATACAAAAACAGGATTGATTCAGCCTGTTGCTGATTACTTGTTGCTATCTAGTAACTCTTTTTATGAACTAGGTAAATTATCATGATAATTAATATATGTTAATCTGGCAACTTTACTCCCTCTTAAGACACATTGGGGCATGTTTACTAAACCATGCTAATAGCACGGACATTGTTGTGCACCAAACCCATCATGGCAACCATTAGAGCGAGCTAAAAATCCCATGCTAACCACTTATCACAGGTTGGGGAAGAGATCGGGTGGGTTAGGGATGGATTGTGGGCAGTGACTGTACATTGCAATTAGCATGAATGTCATTGGCATGTGCTCATCATCTGAGTGCACTTATCGCCACGTCAATGAATTGCAGTAGCCACCAAAGAGAGAAGAGCCATCAAAATAGTAAAGAGGATGGAAGAATACCTCATGAGGAAAGGCTTAAAAGGTTAGGGCTCTTCAACCTGGAAAAGAGAGGGCTGAGGGAAGATATGATAGAGGTCTATAAATTTAATGAATGGATCAGAACGTGTGAATGTAGATAGGTCATTTACTCCATCAAAAAGTAGAAAGAGTAGGGCACATGCAATGAAGCTACAATGTAACCCATTTAAGAGTAATAAGAGAAAATATTTTCTCATTCAACATGTAATATAACTGGAATTCATTACCGGATGATGTATTAAAAACTGGTAGTGTAGCTGGGATTAAAAAAGGTTTAGAAGAAAAGAAAAGTGAAGAAAGGAATAGATCTCTGCATTCAATCAGCAAAGTCCAAAAGGGAACAGAGAAAGATACAACCACACCAGTAAAATGTGTAAACAAATGCCTTTATTCAAAAGATCCAACTTGACCAAGTTTCAGCAATGAGGCCTGCAACAGGGGTCTAAATTAACAAAAAAAATAAAACCAACAACAATTGTACATTCATGAATAAATGAGGTCAAATAAAAAAAAACATAAAATATCATACATAACACAGCAGATAATGAGACATTTACATACAAGTAATTAAGACCTCTCAACCCATCAACGTCACACAGGGAGTCCCACAAGGCTCATCCCTCTCTGCCCTGCTTTTCAACCTTTACATTCAGCCCATCAGCACAATCATCAGAAGCTTCAATATTCAATACACCATATATGCTGACGATATAATGATATTCACACCAATCAACCTAACTAAACCAGACTACAACAACATAGCCAACTGCTTCAAAAAATGTCAACCTGGCTGCAAAAAAACAACCTAGCAATAAACTATAACAAAACCGAAGCACTGATCATAACAAGAGACCAAGCTTTCACACCCATGCCCTCCATCAACCTGAACAATGCCATCATACCAATAAGACAAGAAATAAAATACCTGGGAAGAACACTTGACAGGGAGCTCAACCTATAATCCCACATTGCGAAGACCACCAGAAGCGCCTACTTCAAGATGAGGACAATCAGACGACTCAAACCCAGCCTTGCTCCCGAGCATTTTCGAACAGTATGCCAAGCCATCATCACACCCACACTAGATTATAGCAACCACATCTACCTAGGACTACCAAAGAAATCAACCCAACCACTTCAACTAGCACAAAACACAGCCGCACGACTCATAACAGACAGCTCAACCCACGAACACATCACCCTCATACTATACCACCTTCACTGGCTCCCAATCAGCTCACGAGTCCGCTACAAAGTTCTCCTAACCACTTTCAAAATAATAAACAACCTATCTGCAGACAGCCTACAACAATTCATAACAACTGACAACAGCAAAAGACCAAGAAGAAAGGGAACATCGAACAACATCAGAACCCCAAAGGACTTCACCAGAACAAACCAATCCACATCAAAACGAGCGTTCACCCTAGCAGCCCCCGCCATGTGGAACTCTCTCCCCGACCACCTCAGAGCAACAAACAACACCAAAGAATTCAGAAAGCTGCTTAAAACTGAACTATTCACAGGCTACTTCAAGGACCTCACAGAATGACTCCTAAGATAGCAAAGCCATCCATGTAAATATGTATCTGTAAATATGTATCTTAAGCGCACGCTGTATATAGCTCAATTCAAAATCATCCACACGCACTCACGCAGCACACTGTATCATTTCTCACACTGCATGCTAATGACAACCTCACCCTTCATTGATTGTTTGCTGTGCCAACCGCTTTGATTTCATGATAAAGCGGTATACCAAGTCCGTTTAAATAAATAAAATAAAATAAAATAAATAAATTATCTAGATAACTTATACTAATGTCTTACTCATCCAATTATAACATGTATAACTTGGTATACACTGATGTGATACTGCTGCTTAACTGCATTCTATGTAGACTGTGCACTATGGCCCAAAATATATACATGTGGAGCCTGATTCTGAGAGGGGTATGTCCAGGCCATCCAGACGTCCCAGAGGAAGACAGGCCTGATAGGACCTTATAATGGACTGTTTGGAAAAATAAAGTTCCCGCAGTACACAGAATCAGGCCCATGGATGGCCCAGCGTGCTCCTGCCACCTGCGGGGACGTCGTACCCACAGGCGCCCCCCTCTTCCCCCCTGCCTGACCCATGGCTGGCCAGCCAGGGCTTGGATTCGGAGGGCAGTGACCCCCCCTGCACCCACCCCGGCCTCTGAGATAGAATAAGCAGCACGTCCTCACAGACCTTGCAAGTGTACAGGGCTGTGACCTGTACGTCCTGCCAGGCTGGCCTGCCCCTGCTCCATCCCGACCCTGCCCCCTTCAGCCCCTTCTGCTGGCTCTCTCTGTCCTACTGCTCAGGACATGCGGGGAGAGGAGTGGGAATAGGGTCTGGACGGCTTGCAGAGCTGCATGTCCCATGTTTCTGCATTGGGCCCATAGTGTTGATATACTTAAAACACTGATTATACTAGTCTAAACCAAAGAAGAAAACTGTTCTATCCTAAGACGACAAACTAGAGATACACTGGAAGATAAAATTGCAGATGGAAATAATGTCAATGTGTATTGATAAAATTCATACAGTGATATTCATAAAGGAAATATAGACATTCATAAATATTTAACAAACAAAAAATCACACTCAAGATGCTATGTCACGATGGGTGCATAGAGTCTTGGATTTGAGAATGGTGGGAAAAACAGCATTACATTTAAAAAAAAAACTCTGAAAGAAGCAAGAATTGTACAATTTCCCTCTTTTCTATTTCTTTTACTACTCCAGTACATTCCTCTGAGATGTTTCTTGAAATTTAGACACGGTATGTACTCCCTGTCTTCAGACTGAGGCCATAGTTCCCTATTTCCTTCTCTCTGCATTAGATTTAGAGTTACACTTTTTGGTGTCCTTACATTTTGGATACAGTATAATGGAACGGCATGGCCGTCTGTTATACAGTCTTTGGTGCACCCATTGTGACATAGCATCTTTAGTATGTTTTTTTTTGTTAAATATTTATGAATGTCTATATTTCCTTTATGAATATCACTGTATGAATTTTATCAATACACATTGACATTTTTTCCATCTGCAATTTTATCTTCCAGTATATCTCTAGTTCATTGTCTTAGAATAGAAACGTTTTTTCTTTTTTCTTTTTTGGTAAAGACCAATCTAATCGGTGTGTTAAGTATATCAACACTATGGGCCCGATGCAGAGACGCTGTCTGGGCCCTATTCCCCCTCCTGCTCTCTCTGTACATCCTGAGCAGTAGGATGGGGAGGGCCGGGGTGGAGCGGGGGCAGGGTGGAGCGGGGACAGGCCAGCCTGGCCGGACATTCAGGTTGTGGCCCTGTATGTCCTGCGGGGTCCATGGGGACATGCTGCTTATTCGAGGACGTCCCCACAGGTGGCGGGGCATGCTGGGCCATCCACGGGCCCAATTCTATGTATCATAGGAACATTTTGTTCCCACGGTCCAGAATCGGGTCCTACCGGGCCTATCTTCCTCAGGAATGTATGGGCAGCCCAGACGTATCCCTCTCAGAATCGGGCTCCACATGTATATATTTTGGACCATAGTGCACAGTCTACATAGAATGCAGTTTTGTTTTTGACTGTCTTCATACATTTTCTGTGTGTGTTTAATAATCGATCCCTTTTTAATGTTTTCTTATATGCCCTATAAAGGTATCTTTGTGGATTATAATACACATGCCTTTTTATGTCCTAGTACACAATGTTTGATAGGTGTTCTTCTGTTCTCATTACTTTGAATGTAATATGTATTTCAATATAAGTTATTTATCTTTCTGTTCTCTTCTAGGTATTATTGTGCTCTTATGTACAATGTACAATTTTTGTTGGTTTTATTATTTTAATTTAGACCTCTAATGCAGGCCACATGGCTGAAACTTGGCCAAGTCGGATCTTCTGAATAAAGGTGTTTGCTTATGAATTTTGCTAGTGTGGCCGTGTCTTTCTCCGCTCCCATTTGGACTTTAAAAAAAGGTTTAGACAAGTTCCTGGAGGAAAGGTCCATACACTATTATTAAAGAGGACCCAAGAAATCCACTGCTTATCCTGAGAAGAAGTATTATGGAGGTTATATATTTTTTTTTTGGGAACCTGACAGATACTTGTGACCTAGATTGGCCGCTGTTGGAAACTAGATGTTGGGCTTGCTGAACCTTGGTCTGACCCAGTATGGCATTTCTTCCCATAGCTTCACAAGACAAAAGCTCCAGGAAGAGTTTTTCTTGGAGCTCAAGACAAGAGAGGGAGTCTTTGGGCCAATCAGGAAATGAGCATAAGGAGTACCAGAAATACCAGTCACAGCTAAGACTGACCCATGACAACTATAAATGACATTGAAAAAACAACTAATTTTAGCTTTTCTTCCTGTTCCTTCAGGTTAAAGAAAATATAAAGTGACATGGACAATGTCATTAATATTTCCCATTTCATTTAAATGAATGCACATCCCTAGAGCCTAATGATATTATGCCAATAGAGCATAAGAGCAATAAAAGAGGAACATATAGTATGAAGCTAAAGATTATTATGACTAGCCATATGAAAAATAAAAACCTTAGCATAGCATGGATTTACTCCAATAAGGACTTCAATACCATCCCACAGCGATTCGGCGATTCGTCAAAAGCATTGCAGGGTGGCGCAAGGCTCAATTCTCTCCCCTTGTTTGTTTTAATATTTTTCTGAGCCCGGTATGGCAATTAGTCAGGAAGCATGGTTTCCAATGCTTCCTGTATGCCGATGATATCCAGCTTGTGGTGATATCAGATCTCCCGCTAGAGGCCACCATTGTGAAGGTGAATGTGTGTTTGTCGGCAGTCTCTGAATGGTTGAAGGGTGATGGGTTAGTTTTGAATGCCCAGAAGTCAGAATTGTTGGGTTTTGGAGGGCATGAAGAGGATGATGCCCAGGTATGGCTGGAGGTGGCCAGGGTGTATCTGCCATGGCAGAAGGAAATTAGGAATCTAGGGGTGCAGTTGGACTCTGGGCTAGATTTACATTTACAAGTATCGAAGGTTGTAAGACTAGCATATGGAAAGTTGCAGGCAGTTTGCCAACTTTGCCTGTTTTGATAGCAGAGAGCCTCCGCATATTGATCCAGGCCTTAATGTTGTCTGTCTGGACTATAAGTACATGGATTTGCCAAAGTACTTGATTTGGAAATTGCAAACAGTGCAGTATACAGCTGCATACATGATTTCAGAACATAGGCATAGGGAGCCTGTGGTGGATGTGCTATATCAACTTCATTGGCTCCCAGTGGAGCAGCGCTCGATGTTCAAACTTCTCCTGGTTACCTTCAAGGCCCAGCAAGGCCAGGGGCCGGGTCACTTAGCAAATGGGCTGCAGAGGTATCAGCCAGGTCAAAAACTGTGATTGAGCCAGGGTCACAATTTGGTATTTGCTGGCTCTCAGCAGGTTCGATTAAAGAAATGGTGTGAGTGGTGCTTTGCTTTAGCAGCCTATTCATGGTGGAATCAGCTACCGATTTTATTGTGTCAGCTGGGTAGTTTGTTGGCCTTTCGGAAGGCCTTGAAGACCTTTCTGTTCCTTCAGCTACAGCGGGGAAAGTGAGGGACTGGACAAGGCAGGCAGGTGGTTGGTTGATATGGGGGTAAGGTAGGGTTTTTAGTTTGCTCTCTTAGCTTTTTAGTTTGTACGCCATCTTATTATTTATTATTTATTTATTATTATTATTATTTATTACAATTTCTTATATACCGCACTATTGTCAGCGCGGTTTACATACAACAAAATGACCATAACAAACTGTTTGGCTTCACATAGAACAGGAGAAAACAACTTGGATAACATGCTTCTGCTTTACATAGAACAGGAGTAATAACTTGGATAAACGGGGTATGCAAACTAAACTACTTACATATGTACAATGAGATCGAGTATTGGGAATTCAGTGTGAACATGTGTACAATAGAGTTGATATATTAACTTGAGTGATATATTAACTTGATATATTAAATCTTGAATGCCTTAGGACACTTTAGCAGGATATAAATGTTCTAAAATAAAATAAATAATTTAATTAGAAACTGTGATAATCAACTTTGATAATGTGACATCTTAATTTGTATTTGATTTACTCTGCGGATCAAAAAAGACATTTAAGAAATGTGTAGATCATCATCAAAACCGTTTTTTTAAGAACAATCACATTATCAAAGTTGCAGATTATAATAAAATTGTGAGTTTTTTTATGACCTATGAAGATTAATCCTGGAAAGAGATTAAACTACAACAATGTCTCTAAGGCATAACAAAAAGATTAAAGGGCATATTCTGAGATCTCTTCCTCCAAATAATTTAATATAGTTGAAACAATAGCAACTAACACTAATTAACAATATGTAGGCTGTGTTCAGCATTTTGATCTAGCATCAGAATTATCAACTGCTGACATTTGTTTTGCAAGTGATCACTTTAGAAAATTACCTACACAGAGCTAACATAATAGACCTTCAGGAATATATACAGCATCAAGAGACTCCAAAAAGTGCTGAAGTATGAAGGGATGAACAAGAGTCTATCAGCACACGGAAGTAGCAGACCAACATGAGCAAGAAATAGAAAGTATTAGTTCTAACCACAAGTAGACCAAAACCCAACACTTTGAAAAGGTGAATTTAGATCTGAAGATAATTAATCATTAGAACCCAGGATAGTTGGCTACAGACAAGATGATTGAACTTGAAGGACTACAGAGATGGACTGCTACATCTAGAAACAGATCTGCACTTATAAGTATTTATCTTCTGAATATACTCTAAATCTTGGGGGGAAAAGGGAAATCTTTGGGTTAAAGCAGATAAATCTGTGTATTTTAGAATTCACTGTGTTTGCTTAGTAAGTTAGGTCTTTTTTTTTAAATCAAATCCAGAGAGCTTTTCATTCAAATCAGAATATAGCTTAGCATAGAAAGTAAAATAGAATAGTTACCGAAATAACTTTGTTCCTAGATAGCTTTGCTATTTAAATTAAATCAGAGTATAGCTTAGGAGGCAAGTAGAATAAATGGTCTCTGAATACAAAGAATTAAATTTGTTTCTAGTGACCTTTACAAAGAGGCCTTCTAATTAGGAGGCAAAAAATATGTGAAGTTGTCTTAAATAGGTGTTAAGACAAATGGCAGATCAAAAGGGCAATTTGAAAGGCCCCGCTATCAATCCAAGGGATATATGAATCACCCAGGAAATTGGTAAGACTTTACCTTAGAAGCACAGGTCAGGGCACTAAGTAGCAGGCCAGCTTTTAAGTCTCTTTTTTCTCTCCCTCCCACCTCAACTCAGACCCGCCCCAGGGATAATCTTAGTTTTATAGGCTCATATACCTATTAAAGGGGGAAGGTGCCATAAAAAACTTTCAGGGGTGGCTGGTCATCCTCATCAGGAAGACATTTGTTAAGAACCTGAGATTAATTATTCCTGAGGTGAACAAAATCAATATAACATATAAGGTATGGTTGTAATAGTATAAGTATCCCCAAAAAACCTAAATAAGTAAATAACTTTAATATCTGAACAAAACCTTAAAACTAAGGTGGGGAGCGTGGCAGCACAGCAGAGGAGACCAGAGGAAGCAGCTCCTGTCCGGGCAGCCAGACATCATCGGGGGCCTCCTTAAAGGCAGTTGGTGCCAGGCGCAGCTGTAGGCACTTGCGGTGGGTGCGATCTAAGGGGCACTATACCAGGTGCACCGCAGGAGGAGCAGGAGCATGCAATGTCTCAGGACAGCTCCATAGGTAAGCGGAAGAAGAAACAAGTCTCTGCTGAGACTGTCATCGGTCCTATGGATAGACATGTAAAGGTAAATGTTGGGTGTAATTTGCCTGCAGACTCTGACTTTCTGCCTCTACAGTCCCCTGGGGCATCCCTGAGTTCTCAGGACCGTTCTCCATCTTCTCCTCCATTTGATACCTCTCCAACTACTCTTGACACTGTGGGGGTTGTGCTTCAGCAGAGTACGCCAGTATAAACGGTTGGAAAGCTGAAACTTGTTACCTGATCTCCTACTCCCTGTGACATTAAGGATATACCCGAGGGTCAGGACACCTTGACGGACATATGGAGAGTGGTGACACGAATAGAAAGTACACTTGTGTCCACAGTTTCTCAGCTATGTATTTTCTCTTCGGAGATAACTACAAAGCTGAGTTTAGTTGAAGAGAAGCTGGGGGGTTCACTTAATCAGGTTTCTAAATGTGAAAGTCAGTGTCTCTCTCTTCAAGCTGTTAGTACTTCCAGTATTAAGGAAAGTTTACTTATGCATCATAAAATGGAATTATATGAAAATATGCTTCGAGTTAAAAATATTTGCTTTTTAAATTTTCCTGTGTCATTTACTGTCGGCAGAGATTTTGCTACAAAAGTATTTTAGGGAGGTTTTGGTTTTGGCTTCCGCCGATTCCATTTCCATCTCTAAACTTTATTATTTATCTGGACAGAGAGTTTCTAGTGGCTCCCCTGGAGGGTTTGATTCACGTCAAGGTCATTCTGACCTTGACTAGATTCCTAGAGGACTCACAGGATACTATAACGTCTCGAGCTACTCTTGT
This sequence comes from Ichthyophis bannanicus, assembly GCA_033557465.1. Classification (NCBI taxonomy): domain Eukaryota; kingdom Metazoa; phylum Chordata; class Amphibia; order Gymnophiona; family Ichthyophiidae; genus Ichthyophis; species Ichthyophis bannanicus. The sequence goes on along the minus strand of CM066033.1, from coordinate 1,177,245,211 downwards.
TGTAACTTTTGTTTCTGAACAAGATAGAGTTGTTGTGTTTAAAAGTTACTTTAAAACTAAGGTAGCAATGGATGAGGTTTGGAGGATATAATAATCGTGTGACTTTCTCTCTTTTTGCCTATGTATGATGTTATCTTGGTGTTATCCCCGTTAAGTGGACTGTGAGATAGTGGCAGTATTTCCTTTGGAATAATGTCCTTTTGTTTCTTATGTTAATTTGTACTAGAGTTTCTTGTATGCTTGCTTTGTAAGTATTTGATTGCAAATTCATAAAAATAAAATCAAAAACAAAAACAAAAAACAAAAAAAAAACGAAGATGCAGATAGCTGTCCAGCAGTGAGATGGGGACTTTCCAGTCTTTTACACTGAGTGTCACATGTATGATTTTCTCTCAGTTTATGAGAGGTCTTACATGTGCACTAGGTGAAAGGATCTCTTTGCTCTCAGGGAACAAGTCCGATCTCAGGTGGCCAGAGTAGCAGACTTGGAGGACATAAGGAAGACAGAGTGGTATATACACAAGACCTACAGGGACATAGTACTGAAGTCCCACTTCCAGTCTGGCAGACTCCCTGCTGCCATGGAGGAGAGAGGTCATGTGACAGGAGAGCATCACCCTGGTGTGGCAGGAGGTGATCCTTTAGCTAGGACCTGTTCTACAGGTGATGTAAAACCCCCTCACAATGAGGAAGTTTCTCCAGGGCCATATACCCAAGAGAGAAGAATGGCTATTATAGTTGGCATCATTAGGCATGTAGATATCTAGGTGGCTCGTAGATGTGAAGATCACGTTGCAAAATTCCTGTCTGGTGTGAAGGTAGAGGACCTCACGTGCCACCTAGACTAGGTGTTAGATGGTGCTGGGGAGGAGCCTGCTGTCTTGGTGTACATGTTGGTACCAATGACATAGAAAAGTGTGGTAGGGAGGTTCTGGATTCAGGAAATACACGATAGAATCTCTATGGATTGAAATTCCATGTAAAAAGGGGAAGGTGATGGCAGTGGGGGTGTACTACCAACCGCCTAGCCAGAATGAACAAATGGATGATGAAATGCTCAAAGAAATCAGGGAAGCTAACAAAAGTTACCATACAGTAATAATGGGTGATTTCAATTACTCCAGTATCGACTGGGTCAGTGTCATGGAAGGACATGCTAGGCAGATAAAGTTTCTAGATGAAATAATAAATGACTGCTTCCTGGAACAGCTGGTTCATGAACCGACATGAGGAGAAGCCATTTTGGACCTAGTCATTAGTGGTACACAAGATCAAGTGCAAGGAAAAAGGGTTTTGGGGCCACTGAGCATGATTACATTTGATTTCATAAATGGAGGAAGAATGGCAAGGAAATCTACAGTAGTGTCTTTTAACTTTGAAAAGGGAGACTATTATAAAATGAGGAAGATAGTTAAAAAAAACAAAAAAAAACTAAAAGGAGCAACTGCAAAGGTTACAGATTTACATCAAGCATGGGCACTGTTTAAAAATACAATCTTGGAAGCCCAGACCAGCTGTCTTCCATGCCTTAAGAAATATGGAAGGAAGTCCAAAAAGCTGCCAGAATGGTTTAAAAGTGAGATCAGAGAGGCATCTTTCAGGAAATGGAAAAAGGGGCCAAATGATGACAACAGCCAACAACATAAGCACTACCAAGTTAGATGTAAGGCACTGATAAGTCAGGCAAAGAAAGAATTTGAGAAGAAACTTGTTGTGGAAGCAAAAACATATAATAAGGACTTTCTCAAGTACATTTATATAAAAAAAAACTGTGAGAGAGTCAGTTGGACAATTAGATTACAGAGGGGCTATAGCGGACAGGCTGGATGAATTCTTTGCTTCAGTTTTACTGAAGATGATGTAGCGAAGTCACCCATGACTACAATGGGTTTTAAAGGTGATGCATCGGAAGAATTGAAAGAAATATCAATAAACCAGGAAGATATATTGCAGCTATTTGATGAACGAAAAAGTATGCATCCGAGTGTGTTGAAAGAACTTAAAAATGAGATTGTAGACCTACTATCATTAAAATCATCTGTAGTACCTGAAGACTGGTGAATGGTCAATGTAGCATCAATTTTTAAAAAGGGTTCCAGGGGTGATCCAGGAAACTATGGGCCAGTAAGCCTGACATCAGTAGCAGCCGAAACAGTAGAAACCATTATAAAGAACAAAATTACTGAACATGTAGATATTCATGTCTTAATAGGAGAAAACCAATATGGATTTAGCCAAGGAAGGTCTTGTCTTACTAATCTATTTTTTGAAGGTGTGAATAAACAGATAGACAAAGGTGAGCCGGTCGATATAGTGTACCGGATTTTCAGAAAGCCTTTGGCCAGGTCCTTCATGAGAGATTCTTGGCGAAATTAAAAAGTCATGGAATAGGAAGCAGGGTACCCATGTGGATCAGAAACTGGTTAAAAGAAAGCAGAGAGTAAGGCTGAATGGCCAATTTTCCTAGTGGAGTACCCAGGGAATTGTGCTAGGTCCGCTGATTTTTAACATATTTATAAATGACCTGGTAATGGGAATAACAAGTGAGGTAGTCAAATTTACAGATGAGACAATTATTCAAATTTATTAAAACCCAAGAGGATTGTGAAAAATTGCAAGAGGACCTTGATAAACTGGAAGACTGGACGTTCAAATGGCAGATGAAATTTAATGTGGACAACTGCAAAGTTATGCATCTAGGAAAGAACAACCCAAACTATGTTACACGATGCAAGGTTCCACATTAGGAACTACCACCCAGGAAAAAGATTTAGGTGTCATCGTGGATGACACATTGAAACCCTCTGCCCAGTGTGCAGCGGCGGCCAAGAAGGCAAATACAATGCTAGGAATCATAAGGAAAGGAATGGAGAATAAAACAGATTATAACGCCTCCGTATCATTCTATAGAGTGACCACACCTTAAATATTGTGTGCAATTCTGGTTGTTGTATCTTAAAAAAGGATATAGTGGAATTAGAAAAGGTACAGAGAATAGCCCCTAAAATGGTAAAGGGAAAGGAAGGATACCCCTATGAGGAGAGGCTTAAAAGGTTAGGGTTCTTCAACTTGGAAAAGAGAAAGCTGAGGGGGAGATATGATAGATGTCTATAAATTAATGAATAGAGTGGAACAGGTAAACATAGATCGATTCTTCACACCATCAAAAAGTAGAAAGATTATGGTATATGCAATGAAGCTACAGTGTAATACTTTAAGACTAATAAGAGAGAGTATTTTTTCACTCAACGCGTAATCAAACTCTGGAATTTGTTACCAGAGGATGTAGTAAAAGTGTAGCTGGGTTTAAAAAAAGGTTTGGACATGTACCTGGAGGAAAGGTCCATAAACCATTTTTAAAGAGGACCCAGTAATCCACTGCATGCCTCAATACAAGCATTATGGGACCTAGAAACTAGATGGTTCAGGGGTAACTCGTGCATGCTGCAGTTAGTATGGTCATCTTTAACCTATGCGAACCAGCAATGTAAGCACACCTACACTAAGTGCAACTACTTCTTCAGTGGGTGGTATTAAATACACCCACATTAAACTACTTTAGCGTGAGGTTGGAGTGGAACCCACACTAACTACATGTTGGACATGCCTCCATGTGTTAGTGCAGGCCAGACACAATTCCCACGCTAAGTTTCAAGACTTAATATGTGGTGCACTGCCACATTTTCGTAAATGTTCCCCATAGTGGGCAATAAAAATTGAAACTACCCCCCCCCCCTTCGAAAACAGAAAACTTTGTGGAAAAAAATGAAAATTCAAATTGATTTTGATTGTCCACATCTCTAGTATATATTGTTTCTTAGTTCTGAATCTTCAAGGGGCATTGATACAATGGTTATTTTTATTTATTTATTTATTTTTATTTGCATTCTCTTATATACTGCGCTATTCTGCATCAGTGTGGTTTACATTGAACAAACTGAAATTACATTGAACAGGGCATTATAATTTGGAGATAACTATTTTACAGGGAACATGGGCTATGGAGGGTTAAGTGGCTTGCCCAAGACAACAAGGAGCACCTGTGGGACTAGAAACCCCAGTCCTTCTGGCCCAAGGTTGCTGTCCTCTAGTGGGATTTGAACCCCCGACCTTCCAGCCTGAAGTACCTTGCCCCAAACACTAGGCCACTCCTCCACTCCTCCACTTTTTAAAAACAAAGAAATATTTGATGATCTTCGTTATATATGCTCAGGATGCTATTAGCCCAGGGGTGGGCAATTTACAGCCCGCGGGCTGCATGTGGCCCGCCACAGAGTTTTCTGTGGCCCACACAGGGGTGGTTCTGTCATTAGGCGGTGGCCTCAGGTAGCAGTTTCTAGGGGGCAGCACTATTTGCCACTCCCTAGAAACTGCCTATGATAGAACCGCCGACCTGTAAAATCAAATGAAAGCAGCCGCGGGAACATTTCTCTGTTCCAGCGGCTTTGCTTTCAACTGCTGGGTCACTGCCTTCAATCTTCCTGGAGCCACTCAGCAGCAACAGAAGCAGAAGGGTGGCCCCCCCACTCCGCCGGCTCCAGAAAGATTGAAGGCAGCGACCCAGCAGTTGAAAGCAAAGTCGCGGGAACAGAGAAATATTCCCGCGGCTGCTTTCATTTGATTAAAGGATGAATCAGTGAGGTGAGGTGAGTGGGGGAGGGAGGAGGGAAGGGAGCAGACACAAGGGGGGAGGAGGAAAGGGAGCAGACACAAGGGGTGCCTGAAAGGGAGCAGATGGGGGGGGCCTGGAGGGGAGAAGATGGAGGGGGGGTGAGCTGGAAGGGAGCTGACACCTGGGGATGGCACTGGAAGGTGGATGGACAGGGGAGAGGGGGAGCTGGAAGGGAGCTGACATGGGAGGGGGCACTGGGACTAGAAGTTTGCCTGTACCTGGGATGGTATTTTAATTAGAAGGGGCTGGACGATGGGGAAGGAGGGGGACTGGAAGAGAATAGACACCAGTGGTGGTACTGGAAAGTCAAGGGGGTTGGTACTGGGAGGGGAGGCTGTAAAGGGGGCTGATACTAGGGAGAGTTACTGGGACTGAAAAAAGGCTGATGGAAGAAAATGAAGAAAGCAAAAGGAGAGACAAGAAAGGGCAGATGGACTATGAAATGTAATGTTAACTAATGAATACAATCAGTTTTAGAAGGTGTGGCCCTCCGCTAACCATGGCCCTCTCATAGTGGCCCCCGAGCCAAAACAATTGCCCACCCCTGTATTAGCCTATTCCTGGAACAAGCAAAGCACTGTAACAAAAAAGCATGTTATGGATTCCTCAGTACTGTAATGCTTATATGCATTCTTCCAGTTCCTTTTCTGCTAAAAATAGATTGTTCAAATTCCCAGTCACATTGAGTGCTAGACATTCACGTCAGTTCACTGACAAGCCACTGAAGTCCAAAAACTCATACAAGCAAGTTTTGAGTTTTTGGACTGCCTGACAATATCCGGGCCATGAATGACCTTGAAGACTTTCAAAAAAACATTGAAAACACATCTCTTCAGGGAACACTTCGGCGCTATTCCATAAAGCACTGGGCCTTGCCAACACACTGTCCTTCCCCCCCCCCCCACCCCACTTATACCTCCTCTGCCCCCCCACCCATGCCCACACCCCCTTCCTGTACAATGAAGATATATACACTACCCCTACCAATGTTTTCGCTGTTCTGCATTGTTTATATTGTTTTCGTTTGCTCACATTAAGTTACATCTAGTTAAGTTTATCTAATCTGTTCCATGTGCATTAAGTTAAATGGTTACTTGTAATCTGCCTTGACACTGATAAAACCAGCTAAATAAATAAATAGATAGCACATGGAGATCGGATGTACACAGTTGGAGATAAGGTGGAGGAGGAAAGGGCATACACAATTCCAATTGGTATTTTAGAAAAGGCTCTGCCAAATATGGAGTCTTTTCTAAAATATGTACACAGACTTGCAGGACTGCACATGTATTTGCCAACAAACAGAGCTGGAGGATGCATTTCATAAATCTACACTTGGGAAAAATCAGCAGAGGAAACTGCAACTTATGGGGGTCATTCTGAACCACGAATAGCGGGGATGGACATCCCAACAGGACATCCATCCCTGCTAGTCGTGCTGGCTTCAGCCCCCAACTAACTTCCCCGCCGGTTGTGTGTGGAAGTTAGTTGGGGGTGGGGAATGGGCGGCCCAGGGGTGGGAAGTCCCCGGCCCTGGATGTACAAGGACGATTCTAATATCGGCCCTGTAGTCCAGGGCGGTGAAATGTCCGGGGAAGTTATTCCAACTCTGAGGTGGAATAACTCCCCTGGACTTTTTTTTTCTTTTACATTTGGGACGTGGAAGGGGCTGGGGGGGCCAGGGGACATTCTCCACAGCCCAACCCTGGTCTTCAGAGGCCAGATTTGGGGTCGGGCTGTGGGGAATGTACCGTTTTGGTTGGCGGCCAGAATTGCAGCTTTTAAATGGAGCCGCGGTGCCATGGCAGCATGACGCCATGGCGCTGCGGCTCCATTTAAATGCACTGACTGAGTTAGCTGGGTGCAGTCCTGCACATGCAGGCCGGACAGAATCACTGTCCCGGCTTGCATGTGCAGGACTGTTCGCGATTTGGAGCTAGACGTGCCCCGTGGGATCAGAATCACAATCCCCTCTGTGTATCCGGTTCAGAAAGGATACACAGAGGGGATCTATGTCCGGGACAGAATCGAGCCCTATAAGTGTAAACTGATAGTTTATAGCTTGCACAAGCAATTTAGACTTGTAAGTTGGCATGCTACAATTTACACATGTACGTTACTATTTGCAAACCTATTCATATAAATTAATTAAAGAGGCGGCTATCTTTGATTTCAATTTGTAGTGGAAAAGAAACGACAGGAATTACGGAGGATAACAGCTGGCATAATAACACTTTATATAAAAATATTAATGGCAGGGAGGAGTTGCAAATTTTAATGTGGACAATTTTGGTCACACACGTGCATTCCTTACATAAAATGGGAACTATATGCATCGATTTTTGATTCGTCCAAGCTACAAAGAGACCGTATGCCGATATACCCCCTTGTGACTTCTGTGTATTATAGACATCTATGTGTAGATTTATCCTTTTCTAAAACACCATGTGGATGCCATTAGCACATGAAAATGCTGGATTTTCCACATAGTAATAGCAAATAAAGCTTCTAAAATAACCCCAAAAATGTATTAAACAGACTATGAGATGTTGAACAATGGCGATAACATTGGAATTAGTTATATATCCAGCTCAGCATTCTACTTCACCTTTGTTGTAGATGAACTTAATAATGATTTTACAAAACTTGCTGTAGCCTTTTTTTTTTTCTTCAGGAGAAATACCTAGTGATTCCTTGTATTGATTTTAATGTGTGAGTCTAGAGATAAAAGTCACTTTGTGAAATGAGACCTTTGAGTTTCCTACATGAGACTTTTCTATGATTTACAGTTCATGTCTGCCCAGTTTACTGGTGATAACTTGTTCTTTTGTAAACTGCATTACTCTATCATAAAAATATGTAAGAACTTCTGGAAACTTATAACATCTGACAATGACATATTGTCTGATTAAGTCCACTCCTGCAACATTTTATTGCAATCCAGAACCAGAAACAATCTGATTTACTCTTGTGGTTTCATAAATTGAGTTACCAATGATTTGCTACTTCAGACGATTTTATATCATGGAAATAATACACTTTTAAGATCACAGGTGTTCAGAGGTTTGTTTGTATTTTTTTCTTTTAAATTAGCTTCATCTCTATCTGGATATTGCATAGCAATGGACAATTTATTAACAAATGAATGATTAGGGGGACTATATACTAACCCATTCTCTGGTTAGTACTTACTTCCATGAAATTTAGCTAAGAGATGCAATTGAGCACTTGATTCATTTACATCCTTAGTTAAACTTTGCATGATATTTCTCATGGGTTGCCAAAGCCAGGAGCTTTGCACATTCCAGGCTGTGGTACTACATAAGAAACACTTGAACTCAGGGCCAGCATGACACACTGTACAAACCATGTGCTTGCATGGGGCGGCAGCCACAGGAATGCAGCACGGTTTGAACAGTGAGCTAGCCAGTGGATATAGGTGGTAGATGGCAGGCAGCAGACGGCGAGTGGCAAACAGAAGAAAATAAAAAGATTGGTGCAGCCCACGTGGGCTTTGAAGCCCATGCTCATTCATGCACTGCAGTCTGGCATGTCCCCGCCCCTTCCAATGTAGCTTCCTGCATTGGAGTGGATGCATTGGATGCACTCGTGCAGACCTTGGCTCCAAATCCCCACATGGGCTACGCTGTACTTTTTTTTTTTCAAATTGATGATGGTAAGAGGAAGCCAGTGCCAAGGGAGAGAACAGCTCTGGCCCTATTGCTGTGGAAAACCACACCTCAGCTGACCCTGTTGTTAATCCAGTCTAGCTAGCACAGAAATCTTTAATAAATGTAAACAATTTTCCAACCTTTGGATCTATAATTTGACTTACTGGTTTGCTTTAGGCTTTTCTTTTTAACCTCTAGTTCAAATACTCTTTGAAGTCAAAGCACTTCTGTGGTATAAGCTCAACACCACCTCACTCCTACTCTCACCATGCCATCTTCCAAATCTTGCTATATAGAACTACTCGCCAATTAGCTGGCTAAATTAGACAGATGTATAGTTGAAAAGGAAACTCCTGGAAGTAAATAGGTAAAAACGTCATTATCGGTTTAAAGTGAACAATTCGTTTTATTTCAGGGGGCTCTGATTAGGTAATTCTACAAAGATAATACACTAGACTATTCAACTCAGATACTTAAAGCATTTTTTTGTAATTTGAAGGGATACGATAAACCACTGCAGGTGAGCAAGCAAGCAGGCTACATAGGGGAAATTAGAACCAAACTGTTCGATCTCATATAAAGAGGCTAGCTGCTTTGTTTTACTTACAGGGCGGCTGAGGAAAAAGAAGAGACTTTGGTAGTCTTTTTTTCTCATTTTTTTCAACAGATACCAAAACTCCTATGACTGATTTATGGTTGGGAAACGTGTTGCCAAAGCAGCAGCTGCCTTCATCCAAACTGCTAGCCTTATCCCAGATGAGGGACTGGTTCTGTGTGAAAGTTGCCTGCAAATTGAATCCCTCATGAAACAAGTAGAGGAGGAGATGATGCTATGAAGCATCCATGACAGCAAGAGCTACATTTGATGAAGTATTTCTTGAGGCATCAAAGATATCGGGCAGAGGGGAAGATGAAATGGTGCTGAAAGAGGCTAGCTGGATGTGGATCAGCAGAACCTAAAAAACACAATATCCTGACCCCACCTTATCTCAAACTGAAGAGCTGAAAATGGAAGAGATTAGAACATCCCAGGAATAGAAGAAACTTGGGCTCCAGAGCCCCAAACCTTTTGGATCAGTGACTACTAAAAAGTGAAGGGTAGTGGTGCTTGGTGAATCCCTTCTAAGGATACAGAGGTATACATCAGCTGACCAGACATGATCTCCTGGGAGGCATGCTGTCTGCCAGGTAACAGAATCTCTGAACATAACAAAAGTGACTACATGGTTCTTGGAGAGAAGGTAAAGCAGATAGGGGTGCAGGTGCTAGTGTTCTCCTCATCCTTTCCTGATGAGATAAAGACTGAGAGAGAGTAGCTCACATCTTTGATATGAATGCATGGTTGAGAGCATTTTGGCTTCCTGGATCATGGGATGATTCGGGCCAGAGGAACATCTTTTTGGTTGGAGAGGCCAAACAAGCAAGTCTCCAGCCCTGTCTCCAAACTCTCTAGTTGCTGATTCTGTGTTGGGCAAAGTTATGGGCAGATTCATGGCCTCTGTGGCCCACCCCATTCAGCCGCCTATAAAATTATTTGACAAGGGTTGCTGAGCAGATATGGCATCCATCAATCAAAGAAGGGTTGAGGTACCTTCGTACCAGACTGGTCATTCATCAGAAAAGTACTTTAAATTAGGTTCATCAATGATGGATGAACAAAGCTCCAAGGTAAGTAAAAACCTTCAGGTGAGTAAAACATTAAATATCTGTACACAATCAGTTCTGACTCTTGGTGACCCAGCAGCTAGTTGCCACCCTGCTAAGAAAACCCAGGCCTTTCTTCTGAGGCAATGGAAGGTTAAGTAACTTGCCCAAGGTGTGCTAGTGAGAATTAAACCCTGGTCTCTTGCTTATGAAGCCAGTGCTCTAACCACTAGGCGACTCCTCCACTCTCTGAAAATACCTGTATAGAAATGAGAACAATGCAGTAAAATGGGGAGAGGGGTCAAGACTTATTTTAGATATGCTAGTGACAGGCAAAAGTACAGAAGTGGTATTGTTAGACTCAAGGGTGAAAGAAAGGAATATGTAGAAGCTGATAATTTTAAAGAAGAATTGTTTAACAGATTTTTCTATTCTGTATTCACAGATGAAGGGCTATGAGTAGAAACTCAGAAAACATCTACAAATAAGAATGTATGTGAGAGAGATCTTGAATGCCTTTAGAAAACTGTGCTCATGAAGAGCTATGTAAACTAAAAGTAGAGAAAATGATGGAACCAGATGGGATACATCTGAGGATATTGAAGGAACCTAGGGAAGGTCTAGAAGCTCTGTTGTCTGAGTGTCATAGAACTAGAGAAGGGTGGATGTGGTTCCTTTTCATAAAAGAATTAGTAAGGAAGAGGTTGGGCCATGTAATCAAAGTTCACCCAAGAGCGGATGGTTCGGAAGAATGTATCCTTGAAGGATACTACCAAAAGCAGAGAGGTTCCAAAAAAGAGTAAAGTAGCCCAAATGCCCTCGAGTATGGATCAGACAGAGCTTAAAGAACTCAAATTACCCATGTCTACCAATAGCCAAATTAATATGAATAAAATAAAGTCTCTAAAATGCTTGTATGCAAATGCTAGAAGTCTAAAAAATAAGATGTGAGAGCTAGAATATATAGCACTAAATGAGAGGATAGATATGATTGGAATATCAGAGACATGGTGGAAGGAGGACAAACAGTGGGACACTGTGATACCTGGGTACAAACTATATCGTAATGATAGAGCTGATCAAATTGGTGGAGGGGTTGCGCTCTATGTTAGAGAGGGCATTGAGTCAGAAAGGATTAAAGTTTTGCAGGAAACAAAATTTGCTGTAGAATCTCTATGGATTGAAATTCCATGTAAAAAGGGAAGGCGATGGCAGTGGGGGTGTACTATCAACCGCCTGGCCAGAATGAACAAATGGATGATGAAATGCTCAAAGAAATCAAGGAAGCTAACAAACGTTACAGCGCAGTAATAATAATGGGTGATTTCAATTACCCCGGTATCGACTGGGTCAGTGTCACGTCAGGACATGCTAGGGAGATAAAGTTCCTAGATGAAATAAATGACTGCTTTTTGGAGCAGCTTGTTCATGAACCGACCAGAAGGGAAGCCATATTAGACCTAGTCCTTAGTGGAACACCAGATCTAGTGCAAGAGATAAGGGTGTTGGGGCCACTTGGCAATACTGATCATAGCATGATCGCCTTTGATTTAATTAGTGGAGGAGGGATAGTAAGGAAATCCACAGTACTACCTTTGAACTTTTGAAAGGGAGACTATGATAAAATGAGGAAAATAGTTAAGAAAAAAATAAAAAAAGCTAAAGGAGCAGTTGCAAAGGTAAAAGACTTACATCAAGCTTGGGTGTTGTTGAAAAATACTATCTTGGAAGCCCAGGCTGGCTGTATTCCATGCTTTAAGAAAAGTGGAAGGAAGTCCAAAAAACTGCCAGCATGGTTTAAAGGTGAGGTCAGAGAGGCTGTTGCCAAAAAAGCATCTTTCAGGAAATGGAAAAAAGAGCCAAATGACGAAACCTAGAAACAGCACAAACACTGGCAAGTCAAATGCAAGGCACTGATAAGGCAGGCAAAGGGAGAATATGAGAAGAAGCTTGCTGCAGAAGCAAAAACACGAAATAAAGACTTTTTCAAGTACATTCGTAGCAAAAATCCTGTGAGAGAGTCAGTTGGTCCATTAGATGATAGAGGGGTTAGAGGGGCACTAAGAGGCGACAAAGCGATAGCGGAGAGACTGAATGAATTCTTTGCTTCGGTCTTTACTGAGGAAGATGTAGGGATGTTACCCATGATTGAAGTGGTATTTAAAGGTGCGGAAGAATTGAAGGAAATATCGACACATCGGGAAGATGTATTACAACTATTAGATAAACTGAAAAGTAGCAAATCACTTGGGTCGGATGGTATACATCCAAGGGTGTTGAAGGAACTGAAATATGAGATTGCAGACCTGCTATTAGTAATCTGTGTACTATCATTAAAATCATCTCTAATACCTGAAGATTGGAGGATCGCCAATGTAACACCAATTTTTAAAAAGGGTTCCAGGGGTGAGCCGGGAAACTACAGACTGGTGAGCCTGACATCGGTACTGGGAAAAATAGTAGAAACCATCATAAAGAATTAAATTACTCAGCATGTAGATAGTGATGGCCTAATGGGAGACAGCCAACATGGCTTAAGACAAGGAAGATCTTGTCTTACTAATCTGATATGTTTTTTTGAAGGTGTGAATAAATAGGTGGACAAAGGTGAGTTGGTTGATATAGTGTATCTGGACTTTCAGAAAGCCTTTGACAAGGTCCCTCATCAGAGACTTTTGGCAAAACTAAAGAGTCATGGGATAGGAGGCAGTGTACTACTGTGGATCAGGAACTGGTTAAAAGATAGAAAGCAGAGGGTAGGGCTAAATGGCCAATTTTCCCAATGGAGAAAGGTAAATAGTGCTGTACCCCAAGGGATCTGTGCTGGGTACGCTGCTTTTTGACATATTCATAAACGACGTGGAAAGTAGAATAGCGAGTGAGGTTATCAAATTTGCAGATGACACAAAACTATTTAAAGCTGTTAAAACCCCAGAGGATTGTGGAAAATTGCAAGAGGATCTTGATAAACTGGAAGAATGGGCATCAAAATGGCAGATGAAATTTAATGTGGATAAGTGCAAAGTTACGCACCTAGGGAAGAACAACCCAAACTATGGTTACACGATGCAAGGTTCCACATTAGGAACCACCACCCAGTAAAAAGATTTAGGCGTCATTGTGGATAACATGTTAAAACCCTTGGCCCAGTGTGCAGCGGCGGCCAAGAGAGCAAAGAGAATGCTAGGTATCATAAGGAAAGGAATGGAAAATAAAACAAAAGATATTATAATGCCTCTATATCATTCCATGGTGAGACCGCACCTTGAATATTGTGTGCAATTCTGGTCGCCATATCTTAAAAAGGATATAGCGATATTAGAAAAGGTTCAGAGAAGAGCCACCAAAATGGTAAAGGGGATGGAAGGATACTTCTATGAAGAAAGGCTAAAAAGGTTAGGGCTCTTTAACCTGGAAAAGAGACGGCTGAGGGGAGATATGATAGAAGTCTACAAATTAATGAACGGAGTGAAACGGGTAAACGTAGATCAATTGTTTACGTTATCAGAATATAGAAAGACTAGGGGACATGCAATGAAGCTACAGGGTAAACTATTTAAGACTAATAAAAGAAAATATTTTTTCACTCAACGTGTAATCAAACTCTGGAATTTGTTACCAGAGGATGTAGTAAAGGCTGTTAGTGTAGCTGGGTTTAAAAAAGGTTTGGACAAGTTTCTGGAGGAAAGGTCCATAAACCATTATTAAGAAGGGACCCAGGATATCACTGCTTGACCCAGTACAAGCATTGTGGAACCTGTGTCTTTTGGGGAAACTGCTAGGTACGTATGACCTAGATTGGCCACTGTTGGAAACAGGATACTGGGCTTGATGGACCTTGGTCTGACCCTGTATGGCATATCTTATGTTCTTATGTTCTATATAATGTTGAGTTCAGCTCCATGTAAACCGCCTTGACCTTTGGAAATGTGATATATAAAACCTGGTAAATAAATACATAAATAAATATACTACAGGTCTGTTAATATGATCTTTGTGGTAAGTAGATGAATGGAAATACTGCTAAAACAGAGGATGGTACAATTTCCGTAATTCAGTGGATTGCAGGATCTGACGCTGTATTATTTTAGTAGAGGTTGGTCTTGACAGATGAATCTGATTAATTTATTTAACTGAATGATCAGAATGTTGGATCGAGAGAGAGTACTAGATGTGATATACTTGGATTTTTAAGAAAGGCCTTTGTTCATGGTTCTGCATAGGGTATTTATACATGAACTCAGCACACCCTTCTGACTGGTTAGACACTGTGGTTGAGTGGGAGACAACAAGGGGTAGTGGTACATGGAGTTCACTCTGAGGATAAGTATTTTACCAATAGTGTGCCAAAGGGATCAGTCTTTGGTCCATGGCTATTGGTTATGGTTTGCCTTTTTTCAGATTATATCAAAATCTGAAATAAGGAAGGTGTAATTAACATGAGGAAGGATCTAGCAAAACTTGAAGAATGATCTAGAATTTAGCAGCTATGATTTAATGCTAAAAATTTGGGTTGCAAAAACCTAAAAGAACAATAGAGTATTGGAGCCAAGATACTTTTGTACATGAATAGAGAAACCTGGGCATAGTTTTATCCAATGATTTTAAGTTGGCAAAAACTTAAAAAAAAACAATGGCAAAAGCCAGAAAGGTGCTTGGCTGCACAGGGAGAGGAACGGCCAGCAGGAAAAAGGAGGTTATAGTATCTCTGTTTAAATCTCCGGTGAGACCACATTTAGAGTACTGAGTGCAATTCTGGAGACCACACTTTCAAAAAGATATCAACAGGATGGAGTCAGTAGGCAGCTGCTAAAATGGCTAGATGACTTCATCATAAAGCCTATGGGGATGGACTTAAAGATCTCAATATTCATAATTTGGAAGAAAGGCAGAAGAGAGAAAATATGATGGAGACATTTAAATACCTCTGTGGCATAAATGCATAGGAAGAGGCATAGAATGAAGGTGAAAGGGGATAGACTCGTGGCAATTTAAATAAATATTTCTTTATAGAAAGATTGGCAGATGCATGGAATAGTTTTCAAGTGGAGGTGTTGGAGACGAGGATTGTATCAGAACTCAAGAAAGCATGGGACAAACAGAGGATCTCTTAGGATATCTAATATCATTTTCTGTTTCTATGGCTTCAGTCCTCTGTTTCTGCTTGTTCTTGTTCTTAAAGTTTCCTCTATGCCCTCACATTCCTTCTCCTTTAAGAATTATTGTTTTCACTCCTCTTCTGATTGCTTTATAATTTCCCTTTCTTCCATGTGTCTCTCCATAGCCTGGCTTGTCACAGTTTATCTCCACTCATTTACTTCTGTTCTCATCTCCTCCTGCCGCTTCTTTCCCCTTTATGTTTCTTCTCTTCATTACAACGTCCCATTCCTTTCACAGCTCCTCTCTGAGCCCACCTTCCCAGTCCCACACACTGTCTTTCCATTCTGCAGCTTGTGACCCCTCTCCAGCTCCCTCTGCCTGCTTCTCTCTCGGATCATATCCCCTTATCCCATTCCCTTCCCTCAACACAGTTCATTTCATCTCTTAGCGCCTCTTAACTTTGTGGCCTTATCTATTCCTTTTTCACCACAACAGATCCAGTCCAAGTCTCTATTTGCATCATTCACTTCTCTTCCAACCTTTCATAGTAGCATTTGTTTCTCCCAGTCAATAGGCAGGAAGTGTGTCTAAGCTGTGATACTATGACTCCCACATCCCCTGCAACCCATTGGTCAGATACAGCCAGCCAATAGGCTGCAGCAGCTTTCTGTTTACCCTGTAGCCCATAAGTCAGAAACGGCTAGTTGCTAGGCTGCGGCAGGGGGAAGGAGATGGAAGCCTTCCTTCATGCCTTTCTCTGCAGCATGGAACTTTCAGCTCTTCATCTAGTGAGGTGCAGGAGAGAATATTGGGCGTTCTCAAACACCTACTGCTCCCCTAGAGCTTATGCCTATTCTTAAAATCCTAGAATTGACTATTTTATTCTATAATGATGACAATTAAAAGATCGTCCATGACAGAAAATTATTTGATCATGCTTGCAAAGTTGCCATCAGTCCCCTTAATGTAGGTTTCTAGTAAACATTCTTGACAGTTTCTTGAATACATCTGTATACAGTTTCAAGAGTTTTAGGGGCATGTTTAGTAAAGATCATACGAGTAGGGCGTGAGTGGACCATTAAACCTGCATGGATGCCTGCCCCAACTTCAGGGGGCATATGCGTCCATCTCCCTCATCACTGGCATGGTGTGAACATGCAACACCGCAGTAAGCTGACACGTAGGTTCAAGAAAAGTCACCCGTTGAAGTGGCGTTAAGTGCACCCACACTAATGGGAACAATCACAGTTAGCGCGTACCCATTATGCCCATGCTGTGATGCATTTTTATCACCTATGTTTCACCCCCAACCCTCCTGTCTCTCCCCCAGTCATGTGCTAACCTACTAGTGTGAGATTTTCAGTGCCGCGTGCCGCACTAAACTTTAGCATGCCATGCTTTCCATACACTGAACTCTGTGCTAGTGGTTAGCTCAGTTTAGTACACATGCCCCTTAATAGATAATACAAGAAAATGCCTTTGAATAATTCAAATGTTGTTCTACGACATGATGTAACAAGCTGAAAAGACAAAAGCTTATATCCCTGCAAAGAATATCAGCATGATGCCAATTATTCAAGAAAAAGCAATAACATATTTGTATAAAATATAAAAAAGTGTTGAATTGTTTAATTAATTTATTATACTCCAGTTATGAATAAGAATATTAAACTTATTAATTCCATGTTGATAGCAGATATCATATTAATATTCAATCCCCTACAGAGATTGTAACTTTGTCTTGAAACAGTAAAAGCAAATGCCAGGTTCTTCTAATCACTGTGATATAAATGCGGCTAATTATTTCGGTAGTGTTATTATATAAATGCGGCTAATTATTTCGGCACAGTCACTTAAAAGTAGTTGTCTCTTTCCAAAACGTATAATAATCACAGAACATATTAGAGAATATTACAAAAATGCATTTTTCACGGTCATTTTCTTTTATGCTGTTCTTTCCTATTAACAATATTGCAGCACCTCCCCCTACCAGCAGCAGCAGCAAGGTTGGGGGCTATTGCTGGAAAACTGGCACACTGTTGTTGTGTCCTTTCAGTACTAGAGAAGATATTTTCTTGTTACAGTACCTTTAATTCAGAAGTTTACAGGATGTGTTGAATGGTGTGCTGACACTGGCCTACAGTAAACTTTAACAAAATGGAGACCTTGATTGTTACATAAGACTCAAGGTATATATTACCAAGTATGTTCCCTCTTGCTGATTGTTTATTTTCAGTATGCAATACAATTCACTGTCTAGTGGTTATTCTTGATAGAGGTTTGAATTTTAAGGTGCAAGTATGTAAAGTGATACATACTGTCTTTTTAAAAATTGTGGTTATTTGGGAAATTTTGTGATATTTTAAAAGAACATGATTTCCACATGTTGGTGCACTTGTTGGGTTTACCTCAATTTTACCTACTGTAATGTGATTTATATTGGACTTCCTGGTTATGTCTTCGGTCATTGTAGATTGCACAAAATGCCTCAGCATGATTCATTACTAGAGTACGGCAAACTAAATTTATAACTCCTAGTCTTGTGTCTCTTCACTGGTTGCCAATTAAACACTGGATTCATTTTAAATTGTTGATAGCTTTTAGGGTTTTTTTGTGGAATGTTCTCATTATTATTAGAGTTCCCATTATAGGGATCTTTTCCAATTAGTATATTGCTTTCTGCTGGACAGGTTCTCTTAGTCTTACCACTGGCAGATTCATTTAAGAGGCAGTTGTTTCATGAGCATGTGTTTTCTTATGCTGCCCCTAAATTACTGAATGATATCTCCGTGATAGCGAGGCAGGAGTCACATTTTCTTTCTTATCACAAATTGTTAAAGGCTGCTTTGTTTACTGATGTTTATTTATTTACATTATATATTTGTGTGTTTTGTATACTGCCTTATCAAGAAATCAAAGTTTATCATTTGCAATTGGTTGTTTAAGGAGGTCTTTTACTAACAGACGCAGTCTGGCAGCTCAAGTTCAGGCACATGCTGAAGGCGCGCTGGGATGCATGTTGCAGGGCCTTGACATTTAGCATGGGATGATTCCCATGCTGACTGCGCAACACACATGGTCATGAGTGGGAGGGTTAGAGGCGAAGGGTGTGCATGGTGAGCTCAGTGGAGTTAACTCTGTGTTCACACCACATGCTAATCACATTAGCATGAGTGCATCTAACGCAACCTCAAGAGGTGGCTTTAGGTGCACCCGCGCTAATGCAATGCATGCTAAGGGATACAGCCCCGTGTTAACTGCTGGGAAATGCTTGCCATGCCACGACGGTTAACACGATGTGTTGCAACTAACACGCCCTTGTTTTGGTGATATTGGCACATTATATGCAACACCTTAGTGCCCATTACTAAAAGACCCCCTAAATGCCTGGCCTGCATTGATTTTATTGTTTTACTATGTATTTATTTTATGCATCGCTTAAAAATGTTTTATTTCATCTACCATTTTATAATGTATCAGATTTTCAGTAATTTGTTTGATAACACACTCTGAATGAAAGCATACTTCGTATCAGAAGTATCTGTCTGCATAGGAACCTAAAAGTCTAGAAATCTCATGGGTAGTAGTTCTCCTTGGGACAGATCCAGTCATTTAAGTTGTCTGGATATTCACTGTCAATATGAAGAAGATAGTTCCATGCAATGGAAGTAGTACATTGACATGCATCTTGAGCATATTCATTGTGGATATCTTTAATACCAAACTGGTGGGATGTATCCCAAGGGGGGTACACTATAGTCTATAATTTAACTTTTTGGAACTAACAGAGGAGCAGAGAGTATACATACAAACATGGACTACCCATTTGAAATGGTAACATAGTATATGACGGCAGATAAATACCAGCACAGCACATCTAGTCTGCTCAGCAAGGCGGCAACAGTAGGTGCACCTGCTGCTCCATGCAGGTCACCCTCCCCATGCCTTTGTTTTAGTGGTGTACCCACCGCTCCATGTAGGTCACCCCTATTTGTTGAGATATAAGAGATAGTTAAGTTTATTTTGATTTTATCCTGTTGCTATAAAGGGATCCACTGTGTCTGTCTCATGCCATTTTGAATTCTGTCACTGTGTTTACCCCCACCACTTCCATTGGGAGGGTATTCCAAGCATCCACCATCCTTTCAGTGAAAAAGTATGTCCTGACATTGCCTTTCAGTTTACCTGCTTGCAGCTTCATGTTATGCCCTCCTAGTTTTACAGCTTCCCCATCTTTGAAAGAAGTTTTTGTTCATTAATACTCTTTATCATATTTCCTCTGTCCCTCCTCTCCTCCAGAATGTACATATTTAGGTTTTCAAGTCTCTTCTCATATGTCTAATGATGCAGGCTCCAAATCATTTTGGTCACCTTCCTATGAACAGATTCCAGTCTTTTTATATCTTTTGCGAAATATGGTCTCCAAAACTGAACACAGTATTCCAAGTGAAGTCTCACCAGCGACTTGTACAGTCAAATTAGTATCTCTTCCTTTCTGCTGGTAATTCCTCTTTGTATGCAACCCAGCATCCTTCTTGCTTTTGCTACTGCCTTGTTGCACTGTTTCGCTATCTTGAAATCCTCAGAAACAATCACTCCAAGGTCCTTCTCCTGGTCCATGCACACCAACCTCTTGCTCCCTATCGCATACAACTCCCTTGAATTTCTGCTTACCAAGTGTTTGTTACCTCATTTCTTCACATTAGACCTTAACTGCCAAACAGCAGACCATTCTTCCAGCTTTTGTAGATCTTTCCTCATGTTCTCTGCTCCCTCAGGGGAGTCCACTCTGTTGCACCACAGTTATTGCACTGAATACATGAGATGCTGATTTAGTGTTCCTAGGAGGAGAAAAGGTGAGTGCAACATCTAATTAAAGGATAGATGTCAATGTATATGATGACTATATAGGCAATGCAACCCAGGGGTGGGTGGGGTGAAGGGTAGGGTTTGTGGAAATCTAAGTGTCCATGGCCAGTATACCTTACATGAACTGAGGGCACACTCAGATATCTGATTTAAAGACTATACAAGGAATGTAGGTGGTCAGAATATTCCTAAAACTTATATCCAACAGTTACAATTTATATTAAATAAATAATAAACAGGCGATTGTAAAATCTGAAAGCTTAGCTGCATGGAGTCTCTTGAAGCTGTTATGACAAAGAGTTCAAGAAAGCATTGAAGAAACATAGACAATCTTTAGATATTAGGATACAAGCATAAAACCTAAGATCATGTGGAGCCCGATTCCCTAAGGGGCATGTCTGGGCTGTCTGGATGGTCCCGACCAAGACAGAGCCGCCAGTACCCAATTCTGCACCGTGGAGATCCGCACCATGGCATGACACACCATATGGCCACTCAAACCCCAATATCCAACCTCCTAAACCCAACGGAGGTGGCCAGTGCCCCTATCGGGTGGCGGGGACCCACATTGGCCTGACCCATGCACCAGGAAGGTGCTGGTAATCTCTGGGGGGGGGGGGGGGGTCTGCCGGGAAAGATCTGGGGAGTGACTAGTGCTTATGACACCTTTGACTTCTGGACATACAGGACCGTGAGTGGAATCGGCCCTGTACGTCCAGGGGTCAGTCCCACCCACCCCTCCAACTTTCCGCCCCAGAACGCCCCCGTCCCCCACTGTACACACAGCAGCTCTGTGCGTGCAGCGGGGAATGGAGGCAGAATACTGGCAAGGTGGATAATGGGATAGCACGTCCTGGTGGGACCTGCTGCCCTGCTATCTGGGCCATAGTGTTGTGATGGAAATATTAGATCAGAAATCTACAAAATGCATAGACCTTCTGGTTTTTGCCTGCTATTATATTGCCTGCTATTATATTTGGTGTTCTAAAACATCTTCTAGCTAATAGGAATACATGCATATTTTTCATTAAATCAAGAGGAATTGTATGTCCTTGCATCTAACCTAGAGAGTAAAAGAACTAGCTTTGACACTGGCTTTCAGCGAGACAGCAAATTTAATATAAATATTATTGGCTATAATAAACTGATACATTTTTTAATGTTGGGGATTGTCATTGAATGACCTATAACTAATTATTTTTTCGATGCTTCGTTTAGGTTCCTAATTTATACCATCAGGCTCATAATTGTCAAAGCTTAACAACTGAATGTGCTTTATTATCCATGCAGAAGAAAGACTGCAAATGTTAATATGTAAATAGCAAGTTCTACATATGATGCTTATTTTCTATTACTAACAAAATTAATATGTTGTATTTTTTAGATCAATGGTTCTCAATCCAGTCCTCTGGGAACCCCAGGCCAGTCAGGTTTTCAGGATATCCACAATTAATATGTATGAGATAGATCTGCATGCACTGCTTTCATTGTATGCAGATCTATCTCATGCATATTCATTGTGAATACCCTGAAAAACCAACTGGACTAGGGGTCACAGAGGACTTGGTTGAGAAACACTGCTTTAGATGGTGGGTTGTTGGTTCTGTTGTCATTTTGTCATTATTTTAATTCAAACTTTTTCATCGGATCAAATGCAATAGCAGATATACAGAGTGGAGGAGTAGCCTCAGAAAAAAGGCCTGGCAATCTACTACCAGTCACACTGCCAAGAAAACCCAGGAGCTGCTGGGTCACCAAGAATCAGCATTGACTCAAAGGCACACATTGCATTGCATTTTGCTAAGTGTGTTAAAGTGCATTGTAAATACCCCTTACTCCTACACATTTTGGGGGACCACTCAATTGAGCCGCATTAGCTGATGACATGGCATGTGGCAGACAGTGAGTGCAGATAATACTTTAACAGGTAATGCAGCATGTTAACTGTTAGAATGTGCTGCCGCACACAGAAAAGGGCTTTCATAAAATTGTGTGAACACATGCATGCATAAGAATGTGCATGGAAAGCCTGCACCTATTTTATGTGATCCATGCATAGACATTCTTATGGGCTTAGTTTGGAATAAGCTGAGGTGCAGTTGCAATGTCTGTGTGTAATTTATAAAATAATTGCCTCAAGAGGTGCTATTATTTAGCTCTGAGAATATCAGAAGCTGAATGTAACCTGCCAATGGTCTTGGGCTCTCCCTCAGAGAAGATTAAAGAGACTTGAAGCCTTAAACTACAGTATTTCCAACCCAGAACCCTTTCATTGCTCCCTTAGCCTCCTTAGGAAAGTAATATAGAATGAAATATAGAATATTATAATGCCTTTGCATTGCTCCATGGTATAACCATACCTTAAGTATTGTATGCAGTACTGGTCACAGCCTCTCAGATGTGCTTGCCGTAACTGACTTTTACATTGTTCTAGGTGAATTTTACCAGGCATGTTGCATCTCCATTATCTTTTGCTGAGAGGGGTTTCCTAAGATTTATGAATTAATCAGTCTTTTGCAGCTGATTACTTCCTCAACACATCAAGCGGGGGGCATCTTCCCACAGAAAAAAATATTGAACATAGGCAGGGTCGGCCCCAGGATTGGTGCTAGAGAGTGAGCACTCTAGGCATACCTTCAGTCTGATGCCCCCCTCCCCCACCTTGAGATTTCAATAACTAAACTTAACAATCATGATCATATCGACCTTAAAGTTACTGTTTGGGTTAGAAATTGGTTGAGTGGGAGGCGACAAAGGGTACAGGTAAATGGAGCTCACTCTGAGGAGAAGGAGGATACCAGTGAGGTATCTATCCTTGATCCAATTCTCTTAGACATCTTTGATTCTCTGATTCTTTTTAACATCTTTGTTAGTGATATAGTGGAAGGGCTGTCGAGTAAGATTTGCCTCTTTGCAGATTATACCAAAATCTGCAATAGAGTAGACACCCAGGAAGGTATAGATAACATGAGGAAGGATCTAGCTAAGCTTGAAGAATGGTCTAGAATTTGGCAGCTGAGATTTAATGTTAAAAAATGCAAGGTCATGCATTTGGGCTGCAGCAATCCAAGGGAGCGATATAGTACAGGGGGTGAAGTACTTCTCTCCACTAAAGAAGAGCGGGACCTAGGCAAGATTGTGTCTGATGATCTTTAAGTAGCTAAATAGGTAGAAAAGGCAGCAGCAAAAGCTAGAAGGATGCTTGGGTGCATAGGGAGAGGAATGGCCAGCAGAAGAAAGGACATGATAGTGCCTCTGTATAAGTCTTTGGTGTGACCTCATTTGGAGTATTGTGTGCAATTTTGGAGACTGCACCCTCAAAAGGATATACACAGGCTGGAGTCAGTACAGGGAGTGGCTACTAAAATGGTTAGTAGTCTTCACTATAAAGCATATGAGGACAGACAAAGGATCTTAATATGTACACCTTAGAGGAAAGGAGGGATAGAGGTGATATGATTGAGACGTTTAAATACCTCCATGGCATTAAATGCACAGGAGGAGAGCCTCTTTCGACTGAAAGTAAGCTCTGCTATGAAGGGACATGGGATGAGGGTGAAAGGGGATCGATTCAGGAGTGATATGCAGAAATATTTCTTTACGGAAAGAGTGGTGGATCCGTGGAATAGTCTCCCAGTGGAGGTGGTAGAGATGAGGGCAGTATCTGAATTCAAAGAAGCATGGAACAAATACAGAGGATCTCTAAAGAAAAAGGAGACTCTTGTAGTGGTTGATATGGAAGGGCGGACTAGATAGGCCTTGTGGTCTTTTTCTGTCGTCATGTTTCTATGTTTCTATATGAACACCATCTTTCCAACAACAATTCAGTAAAAATGCAGAACTGGACATTTTCGGAGTGCAAAAATTCAGTTGGCATCATTATTACAAAAGCCAATCTGATTTTAGACCAAAATAGTCAGGTTAATTTCCATTAGTATTTCTTTTCTGCCACATATGACTTAATTCATCATGGCTTATTAATGATCAGATGGATTATGTATCTCAGGTAAGACAGTGAGATGGTTTTGCAGTTTTGTTGTCACACAGAATTGGTAGGGTGAAATGGGGAAAGGAAATAGTGGAGTCATGGCATATCAGCCTTGGTGCCTCAAAGTTTGCCATTATCTCCTCAACTATTTCACATCTTTTTTAGTACCTTTGGTCAAAATCTATAGAAATTAGGAATTTTATTTTTTCCTATACAAATGATATTGTGTTAGTGATTCCTTTTCAAGGCTCTTTGAGGCACACATATGAGCTGGTAGAGAAATGTTTTTCATTGGTCAAGGCTTGGACACTTACTAATTGAATGAAAAGTAATCCGGACAAGACCAGTTTTTGTGGACTGGAGGAAATGATGGAAAACTAATAAGCTGAACTCCTTTAAAAATAAAAATGAGTATTCTGTTACAGGGTCATTCCGAGCCTCAAATAGCAGGGATGGATGTCCTGTAGAGACATCCATCCCCGCTATTTGGCCCCTCTTCTGACTTCGACTAACTTCCCCACACATTAGATGGGGGTGGGAAAGGGGCAGAGCCGGGGTGGCATTTGGCGGGCAGTGGGCGGTCGGCAGCTCCGGACGTACAGGGTTGATTCCAATGTCTGTCCTGTACGTCCGGAGCCAGCGGCCTGAATGGGCAACCTCTGAGGTGGATGTTCTCCTAGTCGGGTGGATCTGGCAGGCCTGGGGTGCAGCAAAGATTACAGGGGCCAGAGGAGATTCCCCTCAGCCCAACCATGGTCTTGGGAGGCCAGATCAGGGGTCGGGCTGCGGGGAATGAAGATTTCTGTCTGGCATCCAGGGATCACGGCTCCTTAATGGAACCCTGACTGAGTTAGCCAGGGAAGACCTGTACATGCATACCGATTGGAATCGGGGTCCTGCCCTGCACGTACAGGCCTGGATGCGATTTTGATCCCGTGGGGCTAGACGTGCCCCGCGGGATCAGAATCCTGGCTAATTCTGTGCGTCCAGTTCCGACCAGGCGCACAGAGAGCCAAGACGTCCAGAACAGAATCGGGCCCTTAGTATTATGAGAGTAATTTTTTAAGGGGATGCCTAGTTAAAGTGTGATTGAAGGTACCTATGTTAAACCTATTTTATAAAAATGAACAGATGCCTGCTTGTTTTTATAAAATACTAGTAGAAGTGGAAGAGATTGTGCCTTAAGGTAAAGTGCAGACATTTAAAACCGCTCTACAGCTCATGTAAATGCACATGTTTAGATTTTTCAAGCATGTGCGTAAATTATATGCATGCATTTGTGTGTTCCATCCACATTCTCTTCATGCACACACTCACCAGCAAAGTACACATCATACAGTACCCCTCATTTTAAGCTGGTCAGTATTTTATGAGATTAACATGTAGATGTGGCTACCAATATGTGTTAATAACTAAAATAACTCCCAGTTAAGAGCATGCACTATGCCTAAAAGTACACGCTCCTTTAAACAATCACTACTAAGAGTTTTAGGTGGTGTTTCAGATTTGATATTAAGGGGTTTGTGTACAAAAAGGGCGCTAACCTTTAGCACAGGTTTAGTGCATACTAAAGGTGCATGTTGGAAATGGTTGACAGCTACCATGGGGCCATGACAGCACCAATGGATTTTGGCACTAACTGTCCATGGCGCATTAGGGTTGTAAGTGTGAAAGGTGAGCACCACACAGGCAGGCCCCCAGGCTTGCAGGGCTGTATACTCTGCAGCAACTTCCAAGAACATGCTTTTCATGTTCTCAGCCTTTAATGCTGTAGTGTTGCCCTAATGCAGCATGGATTCAGACATTTTTGTTATGTTAGGTGCAACACCACAGTGCCCTTTAGTTAGAAGAACTTAAGTAGGCAACTCATACAATAAAAAAAAAAAACCTACAATAGGCAACTATACAATAAAAAAAAATTGTAAACTGACACAGCAAATAAGAAAGTACTATATTTAGCTCTAGAGAATTTGCAGCTAGTCATCCAAATGTTGATCTTACAGTATCTTAACTAGACTATTGTTTAGGCTTGCTTAATAGGATGGTAAAAATAAAAACTGCAGACACTTCAAAATACAAAGTATAAAAATGCAAAACTCCAAGAAGTGAGATTTTCACAAACAGAGCTAAATAAATAATCCCACTGAATTAAATATGATTACTATATGGCACAATTTACAAATGACATCCAAGTGCAATCTGGGATATCCAAGCCAGGACATCTGAAAAAATGGCAGGCACGTTCACGTTCAGGCATGATTTCACAAACATGGACGTGCCTGATAGGGATGTCTGTGGAGTCATCTACATAGACATCCCCGGACTAGTACTCTAGATGGGAGGCATCTAAGAAAAGCCTAATGGTTAGTGTAGTGGGCTAGGACCAGGAAAACCAGGGTTTGAATCCTACTGTTGCAATCATTGTGATTGTGAAGAGTACTGGGCATAGTGGCATGCAATCTTCTCTATGCCCTCTGGAAGTTCTATGGCCAAAATGGGCACTTTCCCAATTCCTATTCATGCCTAGAGGAAGTCAATAAGTGGATATGGTCACAAATGTCCCAAAGTGCCTGAAATCAGGCGGGGACATGTAAGGCCATTGCACTACCCCAGACACACCTCCACCATGTCCGCTGCCTACTTGGCCACCCCCACATCAAAGATGTCTTTAAAAGCCATTTTTAAAATAGCGTCAGGGACATCTCTGTGATTTGGATGTCCACATGCACATTTTCAGGCATCCAAATCACAAATAAGACTTTTCAAATAACCACCTATTTATATCAAAAAACAGCCCTAGAAAAAATGTCTTATTTTCCTTTTTTAATCATTTTAGATATATTTAATATTTTAATACTGAATATTTTAAAGTTTCAATTAATTAACTGGACCCTCAGAGAAGAGTTTGAGTTATAAAGATATCAATATGTCAGCACTCAGATTTCATCCATTGGTCCAATAGTACAGCACAATTTTTATATCGTTGTATTTCAAATAAATAAATAGACAATATATTTATACCACTATAGGTATCCAAACATCATAGTGGTTTACAATCAAAGAGGAGAACAGGTTATATGTACAATAAAAAGCAAAGGAACCAAAAATCATACAGAAACATAAGAGCAAAAGAAGAAGGACAATGAAATCTACCAAGACGAGTGCAACATATGAGTAGCCAGATGAAACATAAGGGAGGGGGCAAAGCAGAGCGGTGTGAATTCTCAAAAACCTAGGTCTGCTGGGAGAGTGTTACTGAAAGGTGTGCTCGAAGATCTAGGTTTCCATCCCTGCTTTGTACTACTTGTATGATGATTTGAGATGGAGATTCATGGGGAGGGTGTTCTAGAGGAAGGGGTCAGAGCAGCAGCAAGCCATTGATCTGTATGTTTTGAGGTGCAGACTCGATTTTGAATGAATAATAAGGGGATTTTGGTTGGCAGACCATAAAATGTGGGTGTGGCAGTAAAGGACGATCTGGGAATGAAGGTAACAAGGAAGACTGGATAGAAGGCATGGTGGGTCAAAGGAGAGTTTTATATTGCATCCGAAAAGGAACCAGAAGCCATGGGTTCTTGTACAGTAGAGGTATGACGTGATCTGATTTTTTAGCATCATAGATACGTTTAACTGCAGCGTTCTGAATAAGCCGAATTCTTTTTAATTGAGATTGTGAGATGTCTGCCAGTATGGATTTAACGATAGTCTAGTTTATTTATTACACATGAATGCATGACGGTTTTTAGTGCTCTATTATCGAGAAAGAGAAGAAATAGCTTTTCATTATTTTGGAGATACGAGTTCTGAACGAGAGCCGGCCATATATGATTATACCCGAAAACAGATGAAATTCTGAATAAGTACAGAGTGGGAAGAAACACATGGATGAACAGGAAGTGACCTCTGGTTATTAGGAAGCCATAAAGCTTCAGGGTTGGTTTGTTTGGTTGATTTTTTTACACCATTTTATGCTGAAGGAGCCAGTCAGAAATGGAGTTTAGTTTTGATTGAAGTTCCGATTGGCAGGAGGTATCCCAGCTGCCATAAGCAATGACCAGCTGGATATCATTGATGTAAAAATATGAGCTAACATTAAGGTCTTGAAGCAAGAGGGCTAGTGGAAAGATCAAAAGATTGAATAGGGCTAGGGATAGAAGAGAGCCTTATGGAAAACCTGAGAACTGTGGAAAAGGTCCTGAGAGTGAACTGTAAATGCATAAATGATAACCGGGGTATCCGGATGCCCTACTCGGCATGGGCCAAACCCCCCCTCCCCCCCCCTCCAACACCCGTCCCATCAACACCCCCCCCTTCCCCTTAACCATTGACAAAGCACACAGACGTCGGGCATTGGTGCAAATGCTGGTCGCAGCTTTTATTAACAGTAAGAACACCGGCCCAACATGGGCCAACTCCGCAAACCAAAACATCACAGGTGAATGGCGGCCCCCCACACGTCATCCGGATGATGCCCCCCACCAGCCGTTGAAGCAAAGTGGAGCACCATCCAAGCCACCCCCCCCCCTTACCCCTTCGCGCCCGCCTCGCCATGATAGCAAAGGCCAGCTGAAGGGGTTGCCATTTCCGGGTAGAGACCCCAGCCGGGCCGTCTCCCCCAACCAGAATAGCCGCGCCGCTCACATGGAAAGCGGCCTCCAGCTGAAATGAGCCACCGGTTCCGCGAGCACCAGCTCGCCACCCCGCTCACACAGCCCGCAAGAGGCCCCCGAACACGTCCACCCCCCCCCCAACCCGCAGCTAAAAATTCCTTCCTCCCCCAACCCATGCGGAAAACAAGGGAGGGAGGGAGGGAACCTTTCTCCAGCCATGAGCAAGGAGGAAGAGGGAGATCGCCAACCGGCGATCCCTACTTGCTCGCGTTGCCCTGCCCCCGGCGAGCGCCCGCACAGCCAATCACTGGGCTGCCACGCGCGCGCAGGGGGCCGAGCACGAGCCCAACTGAACCCCCTACCTCTACCCCTGAGAAGGAGGCTGCCTCGCGACCGGGCCCCGGGAACCCGGTTACCAGGCAGCCGCGGGACCGGGGCCCGGCGGCTAAGCCGGTATTAACCGGGGTATCCGGATGGCCTACTCGGCATGGGCCAAACCCCCCCCTCCAACACCCGTCCCATCAACACCCCCCCCTTCCCCTTAACCATTGACAAAGCACACAGACGTCGGGCATTGGTGCAAATGCTGGTCGCAGCTTTTATTAACAGTAAGAACACCGGCCCAACATGGGCCAACTCCGCAAACCAAAACATCACAGGTGAATGCCCCCCGCCACCCGTCATCCGGATGATGCCCCCCACCAGCCGTTGAAGCAAAGTGGAGCACCATCCAAGCCACCCCCCCCTTACCCCTTCGCGCCCGCCTCGCCATGATAGCAAAGGCCAGCTGAAGGGGTTGCCATTTCCGGGTAGAGACCCCAGCCGGGCCGTCTCCCCCAACCAGAATAGCCGCGCCGCTCACATGGAAAGCGGCCTCCAGCTGAAATGAGCCACCGGGTCCGCGAGCACCAGCTCGCCACCCCGCCACCGGCGCTAGGTAGCACGCTATCCTAGTGCCGCCCCCCCACCAAAAAGCTGCGACCTGCACCATGACTCGAGCGCTTCCTGCCAATCGTTTAATAGGAGGTCCTGCCCCACCGGGGCAAGGTGAACCCCATCAAGCCGGTACAAGCCGGCGCAAGAAACGTCCGCCCAGGGGTGCCGGACCTGGATCCCGCCCGTCTGCTGCACCCAGCGCCCAATCTGGCGGTTGATCTTACACAAACCCCTCGACCAACGCCGCTGGGCCCAACAAGCCGGGCGGGGTATGACGTCTGACCAGATAATGGCCACCCCAGGGAGAACGCCCCGCAACAGGGCAATATCGCCCTGAATAGTCCCAATGAGTTGCCGGCAAGGCCAACTGGCAATGTCATTGCCCCCAAGATGTAACAGTAGCCCGACTGGCCGCTGCCGCCGTCCCAGTTCCACTCGAACATAATCGAGAAGCTGATCCCAGTGCATGCCGCGGCAGCCCATCCAGCACAGCCGCACGCCGGCCCCGGCGAGGCCCAGATGAGCGCCCAGCGGCCAAACCGCCGCGCGACGCTCCGCCCAGTAGACAAAGGAGTGCCCGACAATCCACCAGACACCAGGAGCCACGCCATCTGAAAGCAGAAAGAGCGAACTGCCACCAGCACACAATTCTGCAACAGGAAGCAAAAGATTAATACCCACCTCCCCCCCCCCGACCGCAGGGGCAGCCAACCTCCGCGGCACCGCACCCCGCTATGCCGCACCACCGTCCGCCGCCCGGCGAATGTACCCAGCGTAAGCACTGGATCGCCAACGGCCGATGCGCTGAATTACACGCGGGTCCAATCCCGCAGCCGCCGCGCTGGTCGCTGCCCCTATCCAGAAGGAGTGCGAAGCGTAACACCGCTCGGGATGGCCCAAGGCACGGAGGGCCAGGCGCAACACAGCTGTGAACTGGAACTGCGTCACCGGCTTGCCGTCCGCATGAATGAAAAACTGACCGCGCGCTGCCGGCCTCTGCCCCACATACGTGTGCAGAGCCCGAACCGGACAGGACCGCGAGGGAGGGATGGCGCGCAGCAAGACCCAACCCCCTATCCCCGACTGGTCCGTCTTGGACCGTGACAGGAAAATCTGTATGCGCGCGGACTCCAACCGGACGTGCCCCACCGCCAGCCCCCCGCAAACCCCCAGCTTCGCCGACCGAGGGACCAGCTCGGAGACACGGAAGGCACCGAAAAAAGCCGAGGTAAACAGCGCGTGAAACAGTACCGCCTCGAAACCCGAGGCGGCCACCCGCGGCAAAACCTCGCAGATCTGCAGCAGGAGCCCATGCGTTACCGGAAGGCGCCAATCCTGCGGCCCCGGCTGCGCGCGGGCCCACCCCGCGAGCAAGCGCCCGACTAAGAAGGAGACGCGCGGATTCCCCCAACCGGCCACCTTGGAAAAGAAGGAGAAGCCCGCAAGCGCCCCAGAGACCGCCGACCGGGCCCACCCCTCCTCATTCGCCCACAGCACAAAACGGCCGACCGCGCCCTCGGACACCGGCCCGCCCGACCAGCCCCGCGCGCTCAGAAACGCACTCACCTGCGAGTAGCCCCGTTGATAAGAAATCCAGGTACTGCGAGCCACCGATGCCGCCAGCAGGCCCATTAGGTCGGGGTCCCAATCGTCCAAAGATGCTCCGGGACTCGTGAGGGGATCTCGTCCGCCCCAGGAGCCAGCCGCCGGAACTGCACCCACTGAAAGCGTGATAAAGCGTCAGCGATGGCATTCTGGGAGCCCGGCACGTGCCGAGCCCGAGCGGAGACATTCAGTCGCAAGCAGGCCAGGACAAACACCCTCATCAAGGAAGCCACCCGGGGGCACCGGGGCGCATGCCGATTCAGGACCTCCACGACCGCGGCGTTATCACACCAGAAGACGACACGCCGATCACGCAGCCTCTCCGGCCAGACCCACAGAGAAACCACGATAGGGAATAGCTCCAAGAAAGTGATATTCCGCGTCAAACCGGAGCGCACCCAATCGGCAGGCCAAGGCTCCGCGCACCAGGCACCGTGACAAAAGGCCCCGAAACCAGCACCGCCCTCAGCGTCGGTGTACAACTGCATGTCGAGATTTGATATCTCAGGCGACTGAAGGACAGCACACCCGTTAAATCCAGCCAGGAACGCATCCCAGACCCGCAGATCCTCCCGCATCCCCAAGGAAACCCTAATCCGGTGATGCGGGCGCCGGAGCCCTGCCATGGACAAGGATAGGCGCCTCGAAAAGGGGCGTCCCATAGGAAGGACATGGCAAGTGAAATTGAGGTGCCCGACCAACGACTGCAAGACACGAAGGGAAATCTTGGAAGCAGAGCAGACCGAGGCCACCAGCTCGCGGAGGCGCTGAACCTTCGGTGCCGGCAGGCGGACAACCATAGCCACCGTGTCGATCTCAATGCCGAGAAAGGTGAGGCAAGAAACCGGCCCCACCGTCTTGTCGGCCGCTACCGGAATGCCGAAGGTGGCCGCCACGCGCAGGAAGGTGCTCAATAGCACGGGACACGTCGAGGCACCCTCGGGACCCACGAAGAGAAAATCGTCCAGATAGTGCACGACGCTGGAGAATCCCGACTGCCGCTCCACAACCCAGTGTAAGAAGGTACTGAAGGCCTCAAAGTAGGCGCAAGAGATCGCACAACCCATGGGCATGCACTTATCAAAATAGTACCGCGCATCGAAGCAGAAGCCGAGCAACGGGAAAGCCGAGGGATGGACCGGCAACAGGCGGAAAGCTGATTCGATGTCCACCTTGGCCAGGAGAGCCCCTGGCCCGCACTGCCGGACTAGGGAGACAGCGGCGTCAAAAGAAGAGTAGTGCACCGTGCAGAGCTCACGGGGGATGCGGTCATTGACAGATCCGCCCGGAGGGCAGGAAAGGTTGTGTATCAACCGAAACTTGCCCGGCTCCTTCTTGGGGACCACCCCCAACAGCAAAACCGTAAACGGGGAAAAGGGGTGCTCCGAAAAATCCCCGTGGAGCCGAGCGGAGGCGGCGTTGCGAGTCCCGCCCTGCGCGGACGCACCTCGCACGGGAATGTGAAAACCCCGTGTAAACCCCCTTAAGATCAGCCCAGCCGCCCTGCCCCTGCGGGAACGCCCGTACTCAAGCAACCATGGGCGCATCGCCGCGACCCGGACGGGGGTACGCGCCAGGACCGCCGCCGCCTCACTTCCCCCCCGCAGGGGACCCCGTGACCCCCTTACGGCTGCACTTCACGGCCGCGTGCGCTCCCCCACACAAGGAGCAAGCATGCCTAAACTTGCAGTCCGGGAAGGGGCAGGACGCCTTATTGAAGCACCAGCAGACATCCCCACCGAGGACCCCCGCCTTTTGCTGAGGCAAAGCCGCACCGGGCGCACGAAAGGACCGACCCCCAGCGAGCGGCGGAGCCGCACCCGTCTTGCCGCCCCCCCCACTGGCTCCTCCCCCCCCCCTTCGCAGACATCTGGGTCAACCACAGGTTGATGTCCTTGGTACCCCACTGCAAGAGACTGTTCTCCTCCATCTGATCGCGGAACTCCTCATCGTAATTCAACCAGGCCCACCCGTCGTGGGCCTGGGACGCCGCCAATATGTTGTCGGCATAGGCCAGTAAAGCCCCATACTGGTCCGGGAAGTAATGCCCCCAGACACTCGCCAGGCGCAGAAATGCGCGGGTCCAGTTGAGGGTGTTGCGGGAGACCTTGCGCACCCGACCCGCCTTCTCGTCCTCCTTGCGCTTCTTACGGCTCTCACCGGAGCGCTTGCGGCCGTCGAGCAAACGGAAGATGTCAAGGTATCTACGCCGCTTGATCCGCCGGCGCAACTTCCGCGGTACCGACTCCCACAGCTCGGCACAGCGTATAACCGAGGACCCACCCCCGGCACCCCCCTCCGCCCCCCCCGAAACCGAAGTGTGCGAAGTGCCCGAGGACGACGACGAGGAAGACGAGGACGAGGACGCTCTCTGACAGCGACGAGCCCGCTTACGCCTCCCTTTTGCCCTACCCCCCCCTCCGTACCCGGAACGGAGTCACTAAGCCCACCCCCTGCCCCGCCAGTATACTCACCAGTGCCCCCGGGGGCGGTGACCGGAGCTCCACCGGTGGACGAGCCAGCGACCGGGACAGCCAGCGCCGCCGGGGAACCCGAAGGGCCCGCTCTTGCCGATCCGTCAGAAGCAGCCATGTCAGTGGCCGGCGTCGAACCCCCTGGGACCTGTGAAGAGAAAGAAGAAAAACCAGCAGCCGGGGCCCCAGGAGTACTGAGAACTGTGGAGGGCCCGCCCCCCCAGGCGCAGGCCGAAGGCCCTAACCCCCCCGCCGCCCATGCCGCGGACCCCCCCATCAGACCTCGCCCCCCTCAAGCCAACCACCCCAGCCACCCCCCCAGGGGCCCAAACCCCCCCACGGGACCACCCCGTACGCCCAAGGGCCCGACGAACCGAAGAACCCTGGTGGGGGAGGGGAACCCAGGGAAGAGGGAGTAGGCCCCGGCCCCACCCCTATCCGGGGAGGGGATGAGACCGAACGCCAGCCCCCCCCCCACCCCGGAGGGCGGGTCGGGCGCCGGGCCCGGAGGGGACCCCGGCCCCGTACCAACCGAGCCGCCCTGCTCCGCCGACCCCCCGAGCAGTGCCTACGCAGAAACCCCACCCGGGACGCCCACCGAAGGCGGCAGAGCGCCCACAGAGGCACTCACCTCCACAGGCAGGGGTGCCGTGAACCCACCGCCGGGCCCGCTCCCCCGAGAAGCCCCCCCCTGCCGCGCCCACGACCCCGCCGGGACCCGGCCCGGGCACTGGATGCCGAGGCAGCCGAGGGCGCTGCCCTACCGCGGGCAGCGGGCAGAGGCCCACGCCGCGCAGCCCCCCGACCCCGCGCCCCGCCCCGCGGTCCTTTGGCAGCCCCCCGTGCTGGGAGCTGTGGGGCCATAATTGCAGGCCTAGTCTAAGTGGCCCGAAGCAGCCTAGGCCCTCTGGACAAGGCCCGAGAGCGGAGGCTGAATTGGGAGCCTGTGCAAGGGCAGCTGCCCGTCGTTGTCCCTCTTAAGTGAGGGACGAGGAGGAACCGCAAGCTTCCCCTGCTAGGGGAACGCGGGCCCGCACCCAGGCAATGCCGGCAAACGAGCCCCACGTGCTCGGGAGCCAGGCCGCACGCGTGCGCCCAACCAAGATTTATTTATTTAATTTTGAGCCACGCGGCCGGAAGGGGAGCCCAGCCGGACGACGACCCGAGGACCCGCGGCCCCAAACAGCCCGGAACGAAGCCACAAAAAGGCCGAAAACCACCCCCAGGCTAAAGAGACTCCCGGCACCAACCTTTTTCCAGCCGCGAGCAAGGAGGAAGAGGGAGATCGCCAACCGGCGATCCCTCCTTGCTCGCGTTGCCCCGCCCCAGGCGAGCGCCCGCACAGCCAATCACTGGGCTGCCACGCGCGCGCAGGGGGCCGAGCACGAGCCCAACTGAACCCCCCACCTCTACCCCCGAGAAGGAGGCTGCCTCGCGACCGGGCCCCGGGAACCCGGTTACCAGGCAGCCGCGGGACCGGGGCCCGGCGGCTAAGCCGGTATTAGGATTGGAGTGAAAAGTAGAAATGGAGCTAGTTTAAAGCAGAGTCTTGCAAACCTGAATTGTTGAGATGGTCAAGAAGGAGGGAATAGTCAATTATATCAAAAGCATAATGAAGATCAAGCTGGATTATTAGGACATCTCTGAAATTGTCTAGGTATAGGGCAACCTCATTTATGAGGGCTATGAGTGTGGTCTCTGCTGTAACATGACCTAAAGTCAGATTGATGATTGATGAGGGTGGAAGGAGTTATTTGCAAAATAACTTTTTTTTAAAACTCTAACAAACTTAATCAACTTATCTGCAATCCATTCATGCAACATCCTAGCATGAATTCATTTTTTGAATATCCTTTTCTGTGTCAAGGGATGAAGTTTCTGCTCCAGTCTGAGCACAGAATAGATTCAGACACGTCAGAATAAGGCAGTCAAGCTCATTTTGCGCAGTTGCAGCTGAGAACATGTGACTCCATTTTTAATGCAGTTTCATTCATTGCCCATTGAGGCTAGCATAGTTAAGATATTTGTTGAATTAATTTATGGCTTATCCCCTGGCTTAAAAATCTGATTAATAATAATACCACTAGTATATTTGGCTTCAGTGGTACAAATTCATACTTCACAAACCTGTGAGATCTAGTAAGGGCAACCGGTTGATACTTCCAGCCAAGAGGAGTTTTCAATTGAATTCTAAGCTTTCACACTGCATCTGAGTGGAAGACATTACCACTGAATATTAAACGACTCTAACTATACCAACTATTTCAATGACGTCACTACATGGATCAACTCTGTCAACTTTGCAGTCAACCTGAAGAAAACGTAAGTACTCATCATTACTAGGAACAAAGCATTCAACCCCACTCCCCCCCCCCCCGCTCACTCCATGTAAACAATGCAACACTGGAAATAAAAAAAAAAAGAGATAAAATACCTTGGAATCTACCTAGATCAACATCTTGACTTGAGCAGACACATCCACATGACCACCCGTACAATTTACCATAAAACCAAACCTGAGAACACTGCTCTCCCAATCTGACTTCTACACTGTAGCCCAAGCACTGATTTGCCCACACTTTGACTACAGCAACAGCATACTTCATGGACTCCCCAAGAAAACACTAAAACAATTACAACCTGCTCAAAACACAGCTGCACGTACAATTATGCACGCCAAAAGATCCGACCACATAACACCAATCCTATTCCACCTCCACTGGCTCCTGATTCTACAAAGAATCAAATTCAAAGCCCTTACAAGCATTTATAAAATAATATACAACATTGCACAAACCTACCTCAGCACGCTAATAAACATGCAATAATACACAAGGATAACAAGAGAGAACCTGAAAAACACTCCATCCATCCCAAAAAATGCAAGAAAAGCAAATCAATCAACCACCAACAGAGCTTTCTCCTTCTATGCACCTGTCATTTGGAATAACAAACCCAATATCCTAAGAGAAACCAAAGATCTCACCCAGTTTAGAAAACATCTCAAGATATTCATCTTCACTGAATATTATAATTATGAGTAATAAAGTTCATATTTTCCTACAGATGACTTTATAATGACTAGCACCATTTTTGTACTGTTACCACTCACCCCTTGTAGAGTAAGAAGAATACAACACATGTAAATAGTTGCATTATTTATTGTTATTGTTAATTACAATTGTTATTTGTAAATGTTTCTTGTTCCATGTAAACTGCATTGCGCAGGAGTTCTAAAGTTCCATATAAACTGCTCTGATTTCTGACAAAGCAGTATATAAAAACAAACAAATAAATAAATATAAGAGTTTTAGAAAGTTGTTAAAAACATATTTTGATCCTAGAAGTAAGATTCAGTCTGTGTGAGTAGAGAGGGTGGGACAAGATGGCGGACATGTGGTAACTGCCGACGGTCTGTTCTTGATTTCCTTTGTTTTCTATAACTTTACCTGTCTTGATGGCTCGTAAGCAGAAAGCTAAGCTTTGGGAGCTTCCCAAGCGCATGACGCCAGTATCTTCGGGGCCTCTTGACGCCTTTGTGAGGCCCATTGGCGCAGTAATACATCCGGAGCAGAGTTCGCTGGGGGCAATGGAGGCAGAAGGAGGCCTGACATGCCCCTCTGAACTGCAGTTCATGCTGAGCCCGGATGCCTGGACACCACCAGCTCAACCCGCAGCACTCGGTGGGGGAACGACAGAGGCAGAGTCTCAGAGAGTGGAGAGACTCTTAACCGGCACGCCGGTGAAGGTGGGGAGCCCCGCGGATGTGGATGTTCCTCTTGCAGAGCCAGCTGGTGCAGAGGTAATCTTTGCTACTATTGAGGAGCATACAGCTGTGGATTTAGTGGCTGGGTTGAGTGATCGTTTAGCGATGCCTGAAAAAACAGTTCTTGTTCACCCAGCTACTGTGATGCTTGATTCCATATGGGAAGGTCTTAGGGCATTGGAAACTTCTTTCACTTCACAGTTTGCTGCTCTATCTGAAGTTCTTCCATCTCTGACACAGTCAATAAGTCAGCAGAAGCAGGAGGTTGCCGGCATTGCTTTTAAGGTGGCCCAGTTGGAAGCAAAAATTGAGGACGCTATTTCCATTCCAGGTACTGTTGTGAAAGATTTATCTATCATCCATAGGAAAATAAAGATGTTAGAGAACTCTGTGCTGAAAATAAATTTGCGCTTGTTGAATTTTCCTGTTACTTTGCCGAAGGAGTTGTTCAATACCTATGCAACCTCCATTTTGAAAATTCCTTTGGAATCTGTCCTTCCTTTGGCTAGGGTTTTCTACTTGCCAATAGCCAAGCGCAAGACCCATGGAGTTTCCTTGCCTGCACATTCTCCACCTATGGATTCGCTGGATCTGACTGGGTTTTTGGAGACCACTGAGCCGGGACTTGTTCCGAGAGCGACCTTACTGCTGACTGTAGTATTTGAGTCTGATCGAGACTTTCTTTTGAAATTGTATTTCAAAGCCAGGAATGAATCCTTTATGGGGGATACAATTAGGATGATTCCTGATGTTTCTAAACCCACCCAGAAACGTCGGCAACAGTTTTTATTGCTTCGTCCTCAGGTTTTGCAGCTTGGTGGGCTTTTCTTTTTGAGATATCCATGCAGATGTTTAATTAAATATCAGGGCGTTTGTTATACTTTTTTTGAGCCTTCTCACCTAACCCAGTTCAAAGCTAGGAAAAGGGCTCTGCCAATTTAGCACAGTTCGGGATTAGTGTTATGCACTGTTTGTGTCTTATTTCCTGAAAATGTTTTCTTTCGATTTTGTCTTGCCAGCTCCCTCTTTTTGTGGGCTAGTGAATGTTAATTTCTTTATTAGTGAATTGGATAGGGGGTTTCCCTTATGCTGTTTTGGTTTAACTTGTCTTTTTGATGGACATTCTTTTCTGTAACAAGTGTATATCTTGCAGATTAATTGAAATTGAATAAACAAAAAGTTAAAAAAAACATATTTTTAAAAAATATTTGTTGTGTAAATTGTTATGATATGAAACCTTGAAAGGAAAATGAAAAATGTATGTTTTATAATAATTATTCTATGAATATTGCATAACTGCATGATATATGTAAAGCTGTTTTAAGTAATAATGTGAATCTGTTAACTCTTTATTTGTAACCCACTTACAACTGTGAAATAGGCAGACTAAAAATATTAAATTAAATCAATATTTGAGAAGTTCTAAGAAAGTTCTACAATTGCATTCCCTCTCGTTCTTGGGGGCTATTCTAGGTGCCACCCCACCTGACCCTTTCCTGCGTTCCAGACCTTCGGATCAGAGACCATGCCGCCATTCTTCCCCCGCATTTGGTCACTGACAAATCTCTCTGACGTTTTCTTCATTTGGGCTCATCTTATGATTCCCCATTTAGTGTAGTTCTTCCATAAGCGTACAAAATCTTGAAGGTGGTAGACTAAATTCTTTGACTATTGGTTTCACTGGTATTCTGTGTGTAAGGTTTTTTATCAACACATTTCCATATTCTTCAAAGCATATGTTTTTCTGTCCATTTTACTTTGCCACTATTTTTTTAATATCTAAAAGATCCATGTTTAAGCATGCCCTTTTATTTTGTGACCCATCAGTTTCCTCCTACTCATTTGCACTTCTGGATCAGTTGGTACTCAGACTGGTATCTGGCTTCATGAGCCTTCATCCACAACTACTCAGGGATGTCCCCCTTCTTTTATATCACACTACTCCTGTCCACAATATTTGTTTATTTATTAGTATTTAGCTCACACCTTTTCCAGTAGAAGTTCAAGGTCAGTTACATTCAAGTACTGTATTTATTTTTTGTCCTCAGAGGGCTTACAGTCCAAGTACCCGATTTCAATGGAGGGTTAAGTGGCTTGTTCACAGTCATGAGGAATGTCAGTAGGATTTGAATCCTAGTCTTTCTGACTATACGTTACTCTTCCACTCCTATACCTAATATACTGTACTCAATCTAGTCATTGAAGTGGAGATCCTGGACAATATGGCTATGTAACATGATCCCTTTTGCAACCTTACAATCATGATTTCTACATTTCACCACAAGGTGTGATCCCTAGCCAATGGCCATGACTCTTATGTGCTCCCCCAGCTTGACCTCCCTCTCCCCAGTGAGGTCTATGAACGATGTCTAAGCAGTATTTCCAGCTCTTGCCAACCCCAATAATGAAAACATTTGACTAGGTGCTTGAACTTGGGACTTTGGCATATAGGGACTCCCACATTTATTTATA
Source organism: Ichthyophis bannanicus (assembly GCA_033557465.1). Taxonomy (NCBI): domain Eukaryota; kingdom Metazoa; phylum Chordata; class Amphibia; order Gymnophiona; family Ichthyophiidae; genus Ichthyophis; species Ichthyophis bannanicus. Next base: position 1,177,205,404 of record CM066033.1, on the reverse strand, counting down.
TTATTAATTCTTTATATGGCAAATGCAACCCTCCGACTTTTCTGTGTCAACTTGTTCTTGGTTCATGTACAAGGAAGACGAACAGGTTATGTATTATAGACTAAATCAAGTAAATGAAGAACAAATCAGTCAATATTTTCAGGACAGCTATTGTATTATTGTGAATCGTAGATATCAAAGATTTTCCCTTCAGACACAATGGAAGAAAACCCTTAAAAAAATAGACTCTGAAGTCCATGAGGTTTATAGTGAAAAAGTATGTGAAAAGCAGACATGCTTCCTGCCATATTTCTTATTACAAAATAGAATAACGTGTTTTCTTGAAGTCGTCTATTGCATGCTATTATTTGTGACATATGAATGAAGTCACTGCTGCATTGAACAGTGTAAAATAGCATAGCTTGCATGCACATGTTTAATAAATGCAGTTATGTAATACTCTTAGAATAATTATTATAAAACATACATTTTTCATTTTCCTTTCAAGATTTTGTTTCCATGGCAGTAAGTACTCTCTCTGTTCACTGAATTAGAAAGTTTCTATTATAACTATTTTTCCTTTCATAAGCTTGCATAATACATCAAAGTGACAAGCGATCTTTTCAATGAGTTAGTTTGTTTTCATCTTTTTCCTGATATAATGGTTGGAATTGTATTCATATGGCAGCTCAGGAAACTAAATGCATGATTTTGCAAGAACCTTGATATAACATTTTTAATTAAGGCAGTGCATATTGCGAGTTATTTATCTACTGCAAGCTAGATATTTTTGAAGCATAGTCTAGAAGATCTCTAAAATTGGCTACAGAGCAGAAATATACACTGGTTTCATATTCTAAGGTCAAGAGATAAGGTGAGAACAAATAGAGCAACTGAAGAAAATATACCAAACTGTGGTAAGCATGCATAGAAGCAGGACAAATGTCCAGATGAGATGAGTCTTAGCTGAAGGCTGGATAGAACAATTCTAAGATTAGGCAATGGGAATACTATGATGGAAGCACTGTCTAACAGAAATCAAAATTACACTTGTATCAAGAGGGATACTAAAGCATATGGCCACAAAAATAGAGAAACAAGTCAATCGGAACAGTTGAAATTAACAAAATGTTATTGGGAGATCACTTAGTAAAAAATAAGTATAGGTAAGAGGTAAGAAAACTACAAAGATGGAGATGTACCGGTCAACACTAATTATGATCCGTTTCAGAATCATTTGCAGGCATAAACAGACTAGCTCGATAAGTAAATGTTCTGCTGCAACACCCTAGGTCCCCAATTTCTGATAGATGGCCTACATCGGTCCCTCTTACAAGCAAAATTGTATAAGTAATATATTTCTTGCCATTTTATAACTCATGAATTATTTTTAATTCCTTCAATAAACTTCAGAAGACCCTAAAATAGATTTTCAAATCAGAGGAAATTTGTGCCAAATTCCCCAAAATTTACGAGTACTATAGATTTTGCCCTATTAAATTTGAGTTGTATCAAACCAGTTATGCAAAGACATATTTTTCATGGATTCATCAAACTGAATGAAAAATCTTTTAAACTGTATATACATTGGGCCCGATATTCAGAAGTATTTACAGGGTTTGCAAATCTTCAAACGATGTAAAGGCCATTCTGGGGGATATTTAGCGGCAATAACACAGTTACTGCTGCTGACTATACATGGACGCTGGCCCTAGATACCCTATGCTAGGCAGTAAGCATCATAGTATGCCAGGGGCATTCTGGGGTGGCACCCATCACTAACTGGGCAGTGGTGATACTGGGCCATTGTCTGGTTAACGATACAGAGAAAATCAGGCACAGGAAGCCCTGGCCTAACTTTCATCACAGAAGCAAAGTGGGCAGGGGCTTAACATCGCTACTGCCTAGTTAGCAACGCACCAATTCTGACAACCTGGATATTCAGTGCTGGAGCCTGGTTATGGCCCTGCCATTGAATTATCTGAGTTTTAAGTTCAGCTTAAGCAGGCTGCCCGCCGGCGCTGAAGATCGGTCTCATTAATTTTTTCAGTTTTCCTTAACACTTGAATGCTCCCCCTAAACCCTCCTTTCCCCTTCTTCTTTTCTCAGTTTCTGTGGATAACTGTCCATGCCTCCCTGTGTCCTCAGCTCTCAACCTTGGGGTCATCTTTGACTACTCTCTCTCCTTCTCCAACACATCCAACTGATAGCTAAAACCTGCCGTTTCTTTTTCTACAACATCACAAAATTCATCCATTCCTCTCTGAACACACTACTAAGACACTTATCTACTCCTTAGTCATCTCCCGTCTAGACTATTGTAACCTTCTCCTTGCTGGTCTCCCTCTGAATCATCTCTCTCCCCTTCAATCTGTTCAACACTCTGATGTGCGGCAAATCTTTCACCAGCCTCGTCATGCTCATATTACCCCTCTTTTCAAGTCACTTCATTGGCTCTCTATCTATTTCCGCATCCAGCTCAAACTTCATTTAACTTCTGAAAGGGAGACTATGATAAAATGAGGAAAATAGTTAAGAAAAAACTAAAAGGTTAAAAACTTACATCAAGCTCGGGTGTTTAAAAATACTATCTTGGAAGCCCAGACCAGCTGTATTCAACGCTTTAAGAAAAGTGGAAGGAAGTCTAAAAAACTGACAGCATGGTTTAAAGGTGAGGTCAGAGATGCTGTTGCCAAAAAAAAGCATCTTTCAGGAAATGGAAAAAAGAGCCAAATGACAACAACTGGAAACAGCACAAGTACTGGCAAGTTAAAAGCAAGGCATTGATAAGGCAGGCAAAGAGAGAATTTGAGAAGAAGCTTGCGGTGGAAGCAAAAATGTGTAATAAAGACTTTTTCAAGCACATTCATAGCAAAAAATCTGTGAGAGTCAGTTGGACCATTCAATGATAGAGGGGTAAAAGAGGTACTAAGAGGAGGCACGGCTATAGTGGAGAGACCGAATTCATTCTTTGCTTTGGTCTTTACTGAGGAAGATGTAGGGATTTTACCCATGACTGAAGTGGTATTTCAAGGTGATACTGTGGAAGAACTGAAAGAAATATCGATACACCGGGAAGATGTATTACAACTATTTGATAAACTGAAGAGTAGCAAATCATCTGGACTGGATGGTATACATCCAAGGGTGTTGAAAGAACTGAAATATGAGATTGTAGACCTGCTATTAGTAATCTGTGAACTATCATTTAAATCATCTGTAACACAAACTGAACAAAGTCCACCACCACTCCCACAAAGAATCAAACACCCCAGGAATAAATGGATCACCATGGGTTCTGGTAGATTGCGACCTGTAATGCAGAGACATCCTACACATCAAGAGATATCCCTGCACAATGCCTTCTCTGCCTTGGCTAATGAGGATGCTCAAACCAAAGAAACTGAAGAGCCCTTAAATGAGTCAGACAATGCCCAATCTCCTGCTAAAGCACCAAATATGAAGAAAACCTCACCAAACAGAAAACTACTACTACTTGGAGGTTCCATCATTAGAGGCACCAACTTGGGAACACAGTTCAAAGGAGAGAAGATAGTCATGTGCCTACCAGGCTCTTCAGCCAGCAGGAATACAAACCTAGTTGTTGAAGTACTTAGCGAAAAATGTGAACACTCCAAACTTGATGTTATCCACTTGGGCACAAATGACCTGGCTAGAAACAGTGCCTCTACAGTCTAAAAGGACTTCCAATCTCTTGGAGAGAAACTCGAGCCCATTGTTAACACTGTTGCATTCTCAGAAGTTCTACATGTTCTTGGTAAGGGGACAAAAAGTCTGCATCGCATTAACAGCTTTTATACATGGCTCCAGACCTGGTGCAAACAAGAAGGATTCAGATTTATTGGCGACTGGGGAAACAGATGGACCAACAAGGGACTATACTGTGCTGAATCCTAAGTGAAAAATTCAGGCAGTAATGTGGATATGCATTTAAACTAGGAAAAGGGGGTGACGGATGTGGCAGGTCAAGATCTGCAAGGCACCTCCTGCAAAAGCAGAATAACATCAGAAACAGCCACACTTTGAAACCACACATCAAAAACAAGTGGGAAGAAGTGGGCAGAACAAAATCAATGCAAAATACACATAAGCCAGGTAAATGCTGGAAAGCAATGAGCACAAATGCTCGAAGCTTAGCCAACAAAGTTCCGGACCTGGAAGCCCTAATGGTGGAAATGGATTTGGACATTGTGGCCATTACAGAAACATGGTTTAATGAATCGCATGATTGGGATATAGCCATAGCTGGCTATAATCTATTCAGAAGAGACAGAGAAAATGGAAAAGGAGGAGGAGTAGCCTTGTATGTCAAAAGCAATATTAAAGCTACTGAAATGCAGGGGACATGGGGAAAAGAAGAAGTGCTCTGGATTGCATTGGAAAGAGGAGATGGCACTGTCATCCATACTGCTGTAGTCTACAGACCTCCGACTCAAATTGAAGAGAGAGAAAATGAATTGATTATAGATATTGCCAAGAGAGCCACAAAGGAGGAAGTGACCATATTGGGTGACTTTAATCTACCTGATGTGGATTGGATTACTCCTTCTGCACATCTGGAAAGAAGCAAAAAAATTGTGGATGCTCTCCAAGATGCATTACTTAGACAAATGGTGATGGAACCAACCAGGGAAAGCTCAACACTGGATTTAGTGCTCACCAACGGTGAACCGTTTGAGCTAGTCAAATCACTCACGAAGCCCTTGCCGGAAGTTGACTGCAATGGAAATATAAAGGCCCAAGATCTGGCAAACCACTATGCCATCAAACTAAATCCACAAAGCCTGACTATCCAATCGCAGAACCTGATCGCTACATGCCCTAAGCAGCCGAACAGCATGATCTCAAGCTGTAAACAGAAAGAAAGCTGGTCTACTTTCCAGATAATTGACGAAAGGATCATAATAAATACCATCTCTAACCTTAATACAACCACCTCGCTTCTAGATCCCTGTCCAGCAGAATGGATTAAATCTACTAAGCAGGAAATTGCCCACCTGATAACGCACATAGTAAATCAATCTCTTCAGCAGGGTATCATGCCCGCCCAACTTAAAAGATCCCTAATAAGGCCCATTTTAAAGAATAAAGCACTCAACAAAGAAGACCCAACATCATACAGACCGATATCAAGCATATCTTTCCTCGCCAAGATCATTGAGAAGGTAACCCAACTGCAATTACAGGACCACCTAGACGAAAACAAAATCCTTGACCACCATCAATATGGTTTCAGACCTCACCATGGAGTTGAAACCCTACTCATTGCGCTCCTAGACAACCTCATCAAGGGTCTAGAAAACAAAAGTAAGATGTTCCTACTCATATTCATTGATATATCAGCAGCTTTCGACACAGTACATCATCTAACACTCTTGCAAAGACTTGCGTCCATAGGTATAACAGGAATACCGTTAAAATGGTTCGAGTCATACCTCACAAATAGAATGCAACAGGTACGCTTCAATAACGAGCAGGCAAAGCCTTTCCCCCAAACCCAAGGAATACCGCAGGGTTCAGCTATATCCTCTCTGCTATTCAACGTTTACATCCAGCCAGTCTGTACGATATTCCAAAAGCATAACATCAGTTACCACTTATACGCGGATGATATCATGTTATACACACAGCTTTATATAGACAATCCCAACTTCAATCAAATAGAAGAATGCCTAGGCGAAATGCAAATTTGGCTCCAAGATAACAACATGTCGATTAACCACAAGAAAACTGATGTGATGTTCGTATCAAGCAAACAAGACTTCAAACCTCCTGCTTCAATCACCCTCAACAACAACACCTATCAATCAAAAAATGAGATCAAATATCTAGGAGTTCTCATTGATGCTAACCTAAAAATGGACAAACATCTCCCGTTAACCAACAGAGCCATATTTCACAAACTAAGAGTCCTTCAACCCCTGCGCAACATAATCGAACAAACAGACTTCAGAACAGTAGCTCAAGCGCTCATCATTCCTCACTTTGACTACTGTAATGCCATCTTGCAAGGTCTACCAAAAAAAACCATAAACATCTTACAATTGGCGCAAAACGTATCAGCCAGGATCATCTTGAATAAGAAACTGAGGGATCACATAACTCCAGTACTGATTGAGCTTCATTGGCTCCCTATCTCTGCACGAGCAGTATACAAAATACTGGTAACAACTTTCAAAATCTTTCACAAGATATCCCCATCATTCCTCGATAACCTCATAACCACACAGCCCCCCAACAGATGCCGAAGAACTACTAATCTTAACACACTCTGCGTACCCAGTAGTTTGAGAGACGTAAAAGAGGGAACGAGCAACCGGGCATACACGTACACTGCACCCATGCTTTGGAACAAACTACCTCATGAGTTACGACTGACCAACAATCTACAGGACTTCAGAAAAAAGCTTAAAACCCACCTGTTCCAAACACATTACGGTGTCACCTAGACAAATTCAATCATCCCCTCCGTACCCAAGTTGCCTAACCCCCTGAAGCACAAGAGGCAGGAAATAGATTCCAATGTCAATGTTAATAAGACTGCATAACTGGCAATATACCTTATAACTATCTATATTCTTGATAAACCTGTAAATTAACTGGTTGCTCAAACTGGCTGATAAAACTGTAATTTTCATACGGTAAACCAAATGTATATTTATTCTGACCAATCAAGTGTATATTTATAATCTGTTCAATCAAATGTATATTTTTATTTGTGGCTCAAACCTGGGTGAGCAAAATGTAATATCTATTGGTAATTTTTGTGTGTTGGTGGTGTACCCCTCCCCCAAATCATTCGGTACCTTCAACTGATTTTATACTGTACCCCCTTGTATTTTACACCATTGGTCCGCCGCTGATTGCTGGAAGTGGCGGCTTACAAATGTATACCAAATAAATAAATAAATAAATAGAGTGTCGAATGTCTGCATGAGTGCCCCTGTGAGCAACAGTGATCATCACATGGTGTGGTTTGAGATAAAAGCCATGGTACAGGCCGATCATAGCAAGCTCAAAGTTCTAAACTTCAAAAATACTCGAATACCTAAAGGAGGAGATGACGGGGTGGAAGGAGATAAGGGAAGTGGAATTGCAATGGGCTAAACTAAAGGTGGCAATAAAAGGGGCAACAGATAAATATGTAAGAAAAGTAAATAAAAACAAGAGGAGAAGGAAACCTATTTGGTTTTCCAAAGAAGTGGCTGCTCAAAGGCAAAAAACACAGCTTTCGCAAAATTCAAAAGCTTGCAAACAGAAGAACACAGACATGAATACAGGATGAAACTCAGAGTCAAAAAGAGAAATAAGGAAAGCAAAATCAAAGGCAGAGAAAAAGATGGCTAAAGATGTTAAGGGTGGCGACAAAACTTTCTTCAGGTATATTCGGGAAAGGAAGAAGATCAGAGTTGGAATTGAAGGACTCAGAAGTGCTGGGAAAGGACTCGTAGAAAGTGACATTGAAAAAGAAAAATTGCTAAACAAATACATCTGCTCTGTTTTTACTAAAGAAAATCTTGGAGAAGGACCACCTGTGACTCCCAAATATAAATATGGGAATGAAGTAGATACCACACCATTCATAGAAGATGAGGTGTTAGAAAACCTTGCTACACTGAAAGTGGAAAGAGCTCAGAGAGTTTCTTGGAGGATCGTTATAGGTAGTCTTCAACAGATCCTTGGAAACAGGAGAGGTTCCTCAGGACTGATGTCGTACCTCTACACAAAAGTGGTGACAGGGAAGAAGTGTCAAACTACAGGACCGTGAGCCTTACCTCAGTGGCGGGAAAAGTAATGGAGGTGCTCCTGAAAGAGCGAATAGTGAACTTTCTCAAAAACAACAGGTTGCAAGATCCGAGGCAACATGGTTTTACCGAAAGACGGTCTTCTCAAACCCATCTGATTTGAGTTCTTTAACTGGGTGACCAAGGAACTAGATCAGGGGCATGCAATGGATGTCATCTACCTGGATTTCTGCAAAGTCTTTGATACTGTTCCTCATAGGAGGTTTGTCAATAAACTCAGTAACTTGGGGATGGGTCCCAAGATGGTAAACTGGATTAGAAATTGGTTGACTGACAGATAACAGAAGGTGATGGTACATGGAGCTCACTCGGATGAAAGCAAGGTGGTTAGCGGGGTGCCCCAGGTTTTGGTCCTGGGCCCGGCACTTTTCTATGTATTTGTGAGTGATATTGCTGAAGGACTGAATGGAAAAGGCTGTCTTTTTGCAGATAACACAAAAATTTGCAAGAGTGGACTCCCCCGAGGGAGTGGTTAACATGAGGAAAGATCTACAAAAGCTGGAAGAATGGTCTAATGCTTGGCAACTACGATTTAATGCGGAAAAGTGCAGTGTCATGCACTTGGGTAGCAGAAATCCAAGGGAAATGTAAGCGATAGGGGGCGAGAGGTTGGTGTGCACGGTTCAGGAGAAAGACCTTGGTGTGATTATCTCTGATGATCTCAAGGTGGCAAAACAGTGCGACAAGGCGGTGGCAAATGCCAGGAGGATGTTGGGCTGCACACAAAGAGGGATTACCAGCAGAAAGGAAGAGGTACTTATGCCAATGTACAAGTCACTGGTGAGGCCTCACTTGGAATACTGTGTTCAGTTTTGGAGACTATATCTTGCAAAAGATGTAAAAAGACTGGAAACTGTTCAGAGGAAGGCGACCAAAATGATTTGGAGCCTACATCAGAAGCCTTATGAGAAGAGACTTGAAGACCTAAATATGTACACTTTGGAGGAGAGGAGGGACAGGGGAGATATGATTCAGACCTTTTAAATACTTAGAGAAATGATGAACAAACAAACCTCTTCCAAAGACGGGGAAGCTGTAAAACTAGGGGGCATAACATGAAGCTGCAAGGTGGTAAATTGAAAGGCAATGTCAGGAAATATTTTTTCACTGAAAGGGTGGTAGATGCCTGGAATGCCCTCCCAATGGAAGTGGTGGGGGCAAACACGATGACGGAATTCAAAATGGCATGGAACAAACACATTGGATCCCTTTACAGCAACAGGATAAAAATAAAATAAACTGAAATATAACTTCTGAACCATCTAACATCTCAACAAATAGGGGTGTCCTACATGGAGTGGTGGGTTCACCCCTAAACAAAGACATGGGGAGGGGTGGTCTGCACCTACTCTTGCCATCTTTCTGGGCAGACTAGATGGACCATGCTGGTCTTTATTTGCCGTCATCTACTATGCAACTATGTTACCTGAAGATTGGAGGATGCCCAATGTAATGCCAATTTTTAAAAAGGGTTCCAGTGGTGATCCAGAAACTACAGACCAGTGAGCCTGACATCAGTACTGGGAAAAATGGTAGAAACTATAATAAAGAATAAAATTACTGAACATGTAGATAGTCATGGCTTAATGGGAGACAGTCAACATGGCTTTAGACAAGGAAGATCTTGTCTTACTAATCTGTTATGTTGTTTTTTGAAGGTGTGAATAAACAGATAGATAGATAGACAAAGGTGAGTCTGTTGATTATAGTGTATCTGGACTTTCAGAAAACCTTTGACAAGGTCCCTCATCAGAGACTTTTGGCAAACCTAAAAGTCATGGGATAGGAAGCAGTGTACTATTGTGGATCAGGAACTGGTTAAAAGATAGAAAGCAGAGGGTAGGGCTAAATGGCTAATTTTCCCAATGGAGAAAGATGAATAGTGGAGTACCCTAGGGATCTGTGCTGGCTTCGCTGCTTTTGACATATTCATAAATTACCTGGAAAAGGGAATAACAAATGAGGTTATCAAATTTGCAGATGACACAAAACTATTTAAAGTTGTTAAAACCTATGAGGATTGTGGAAAATTGCAAGAGGATCTTGATAAATTTGAAGACTGGGCATCCAAATGGCAGATGAAATTTAATGTGGATAAGAACAAAGTTATGCACCTAGGAAAGAACAACTCAAACAATGGTTACACAATGCAAGGTTCCACATTAGGAACCACCACCCAGGAAAAAGGTATCATCGTGGATAACATGTTAAAACCCTCGGCCCAGTGTGCAGCTGCAGCCAAGAGAGCAAATAGAATGATAGGTATCATAAGGAAAGGAATGGAAAATAAAACAAAGGATATTATAATGCCTGTGTATCGTTCCATGGTGCGACTGCACCTTGAATATTGTGTGCAATTGTGGTCGCCATATCTTAAAAAGGATATTGCATTATTAGAAAAGGTCCAGAGAAGAGCCACCAAAATGGTAAAGGGGATGGAAGGATACCCCTATGAAGAGAGGCTAAAAAGGTTAGGGCTCTTCAACCTGGAAAAGAGACGGCTGAGGAGAGATATGATAGAGGTCTATAAATTAATCAATGGAGTAGAACGGTTAAACGTAGATCGATTGTTTACGTCATCAGAATATAGAAAGACTAGGGGACATGCAATGAAGCTACAGGGTAAAATATTTAAGACTAATAAGAGAAAATATTTTTTCACTCAAAGTGTAATCAAGCTCTGAAATTTGTTACTGGAGGATGTAATAAAAGCTGTTAGTGTAGCTGGGTTTAAAAAAGGTTTGGACAAGTTCCTGGAGGAAATGTCCATAAACCATTATTAAAAGGGACCTAGGATAGCACTGCTTGACCCAATACAAGCATTGTGGAACCTGTCCCCTTTGCGGAAACTGCTAGAAACGTATGACCTCGATTGGCCACTGTTGGAAACAGGATACTGGGCTTGATGGACCTTGATCTGACCCAGTATGGCATATCTTATGTTTTTCTACTGTCCTATAAGTGCATTCACTCTACAGCTCAATACCTTTCCTCTCTTATCTCTCCCTATACCCCTCCTCGGGAACTTCACTCTTCTGGCAAATTGCCTCTATCCGTGCCCTTCTCTTCTATTGCTAACTCCAGACTGACTTTGAGCATTTTCAAATCCAGGCTGAAAACTCATCTTTTCACTGCCACTTTCAGATCTTGACTCACCTGATCTCCTTTGTGTTTTCTTACCATTCCGCCTAGATGTATCCCATGTCTGCAGCTACTGTGTTGTCTGTCTTGACTAGATTGTAAACTCTGATGAGCAGGGACTGTCTTTTACATGTGTCCTTTCAGTGCTGCACATGTCTCGTAGTGCTATACAAATGTTCAATAGTAGTAGTAGTAGTTAAAGCATATTTCATTGTTAAATTTTAATGAAGTGTTATTCAAACAAGCTATGTGTTTACTGGCGGTGGAGAACATAAGTTGCTTATTCATATATATTCAAAATCTTTCTGATAATTTTGGACAATTTAAATATTCTGATACGATCTTGCCAAACAAATCTGATTGAGTTCTTTGACCAGGTGAACAGGGAGCTAGATCACGGGCATGCGATGGATGTCATCTACCTGGATTTAAGCAAAGCCTTTGATACTGTTCCTCATAGGAGGCTTATCAATAAACTCAGTAGCTTGGGTATGGATCCTAAGATGGTAAATTGTATCATAAATTGGTTGACTGACAGATGACAGAAGGTGATGGTAAATGGAGCTCACTTGGATGAAGGGAAGGTGATTAGCAGGGTGCCCCAGGGGTCGGTCTTGGGCCCGGCACTGTTCAATGTATTGTGAGTGATATTGCTGAAAGACTGAATGGAAAGGTCTGTCTTTTTGCAGATGACACGAAAATTTGCAACAGAGTGGACTCCCCCGAAGGAGTGGTTAACATGAGGAAAGATCTACAAAAGCTGGAAGAATGGTCTAATGCTTGGCAATTAAGATTTAATGCAAAGAAGTGCAGTCATGCACTTGGGTAGCAGAAATCCAAGGGCAATGTACGCGATAGGGGCGAGAGGTTGGTGTGCACTGATCAGGAGAAAGACCTTGGTGTGATTATTTTTGAAGATCTCAAGGTGGCAAAACAGAGTGACAAGGCGGTGGCAAAAGCCAGGAGAATGTTGGACTGCATTCAAAGAGGAATTACCAGCAGAAAGGAAGAGGTACTTATGCCACTGTACAAGTCACTGGTGAGGCCTCACTTGGAATACTGTGTTCCGTTTTGGAGACCGTATCTTGCAAAGGATGTAAAAAGACTGGAAACTGTTCAGAGGAAGGCAACCAAAACGATTTGGAGCCTGTGTCAGAAGCCTTATGAGAAGAGACTTGAAGACCTAAACATGTACAATTTGGAGGAGAGGAGGGACAGGGGAGATATGATTCAGAACTTTAAATACTTAAAGGGAAATAATGAACAAACAAACTTCTTCCAAAGAAGGGGAAGCTGTAAAACTAGATGGCATAATAGGAAGCTGTGAGGTGGTAAATTGAAAGGCAATGTCAGGAAATACTTTTTCACTGAAAGGGTGGTGGATGCTTGGAATGCCCTCCCGATGAACGTGGTGGGGGCAAACATGGTGATGGAATTCAAAATGGCATGGGACAGACACAGTGGATCCCTTTACAGCAACAGGATACAATCAAAGTAAACTGAACCATCTAATTTCTCAACAAATAAGGGTGTCCTGCATGGAGTGGTGGGTTCACCCCTAAACAGGGACGTGGGGAGGGATGGCCTGCATGGAGCGGCAGGTGCACCTACGCTTGCCATCGTGCTGGACAGACTAGATGGACCTTGCTGGTCTTTATCCGCCATCATTTACTATGTTACTCTGATACTATCCACATAATAATGGGCCAGTTTTGAGATAGGACATAGGCAATACTAAAATGTATACATCCTGTGGTGCTGTTCATCTGCTAATTGGATATTGTCTGTTTATTTCAGACCTGCTGAACAGAAGGCCTAAGGTGAATGGATAGGACCTGCATGGTCACCTCTCAAGATATAGATTCAGCGCTGCTACCTATATGGCTAGTGGTGTTTGTTAATTTAAGCACAGATGCACATGCTTAAAGCAGTACAGTGACCAAACCAGCTGAATATTGACTTGTGTGTTTTAGTTGGTTACATTACAATGTGTAAAACTTAATTGCCAATCTTCAGCCTCACAGTCAGGGCTGGCTTAACCATTAGGCAAACTAGACACTTTCCTAAGGAAGCAAATTCTGGTGGGGCTGCAAAGAACAGCTGCAGTCAAACCAAAATAGATCCTGACAGTTGTACCCACCCCTCCCTGAGGTTAGTTGTCTGTTTCAAGTAGACCTAGAAATCACCCTCATTATGTACAATATATACATACAAATCAAGGCTAATATTTGAAAGAATATTGCTCATCTAGGCATTTTTACTGGATTGTTCTGAGATGGGTGATGTTGGGGCAAACAAGATTGTTGAGTTTAATTATGAAAATATCACTGGGAGGGGGGTCTGGGACATGAAAGATTGAAAGTTGGCTTAGGGGTATAACACCCTTTCACCAGCTTTGCTTGTATGTCTCTTAATGAGACTGTAAGATTCAAGGAGTAGAGGATATCTCTTATCTCTATCCAAACGGTGCTACATTATAATTGGTAGTGCTACACAAGTGAGTAATAATACAGTGTATAGAAAACAGCTCAAGATACAAACATATAGAACAGGGATGGCGAACACCAGTCCTGGAGTGCCACAATCCAGTCTGGTTTTCAGGATGTCCCTAATGAATATTCATGAGCAGGGGCAGTCAAGTCAATCTGCTGCCTGAGACAAAGGATGAAATCCACCCCCCACCCAGAGCAGGGGGGTAGGGCTTCCTCAAAACTACAGTCTGAGACCCAACCAAATAAAAAAGATGATTTGATAATGTGGAGAAAATCAATCTACTATTCATACCTTAGAGAAGCAAAAGTAATAAATATCTTACAGAACCTCAAATGTTCTAATCAATAGTCATGAGAACTCTAATCTTGCAAAATCAAAACATATAGAGAATTATTTTAAAATATTTAGCTAGCACTTGTGTAAAGCAGACTGCAGCATGATGGAAAGTTTGACACATCCCAATGTTGGTCAATGTTTTATGGCATGCTGAATCAGGGGTACCTTGAAATACATAAACAAGCAATTAAACTCCATATTCAACTACAGAAGATATCCTATAGATATGTAAGTGCCTATCAAGTATGCTAATAATTGCCTGGAAGAGCGTCCTCGGTTAAGTCGCATCCATGTCATGCAGTTCACCATTAGAGCATTTCAGGAGGATGTCAGATGCAATAGCTGAATGTTCTGCACTGTCATATTTGATCTCAAACATCCTGCAGCGTTCTCTGAGCTGCGAGAATTGTTCAAAGTGAGTTTTTTATGGAAAGACTTTTCTGGCATTGGCAAAGAGTCCTCAGTTCATCATATAAGTCAACTGCATCAATGTCATCTAGTTAACCATTAGAGAGCACTTTCTCAAGTTCAGCACACTTTTTTTGGAGGACGTCAGGTGCCATATCTTGAAGTTTTGGAATGCTATATAGAATCTCAAAGATCTTGCAGTGTTCTCTCAGCCAATGTTCCCACTAAGCTGCGCTGGGTCCGCCGCCAACATTCCTGCCAGCGGGGGGAGGTGCAGAGCAATCAATTTCTCTGCCCCTCCCCCCACCGTCAGGAATGTCGGCGGAGGACCCGGCGCAGATTAAAGAGAACATTGCGAGAGTGCTGCGGTGTGTGTTAGACCTGTCTCTAATGCACGCCGCAGCACCCTCACAATATTCTCTTTAATCTGCGCCAGGTCCTCCGCCGGCATTTCCCGCTTGTGGGGGGAGGGGCAGAGCGATCGATCGCTCTGCACCTTCCCCCGCCGGCAGGAATGTTGGCGGCGGACCCAGCGCAGCTTAGTGGAAACATTGCTCTCAGCTGCAAGAATCGTTCATCAACTGACTGAATTGCAGCATCAAGGACTTTGAAGAAGAAATTTACTTTGAATTGTTGTTTTGGATCAGTGATAGGAGTATCTTGTGCTTTGCAATCAAAATGTGCTGTTTTTACAACGAGACCTTACTGGTTCTGGAAAACAGGCATCAAATATCAAGTTGCTCTGCCAACCTCTGTGCATTTTTCAGGACATTTTCAAATCTTGCATCAGAACGGTAATTTTAGAGGTAAAACCCTACAGCCTCCAGTTGTGTTAGTGCTGCAGAAATGTTGATATCAATCCTCTGAAGTATCTTGCTTGTTAGATTTATTTCTAGTAGAATATCATACCATAATATCAAACCACATAGAAATTTGAAAGTACAGATAGTGTTCAAGATTCCTATTCCTTCTGCTATTGTTTTGACCCGAGTGGTTACTGTCAAAGCATCTTCCAAAACTGCAGTTATAGAATCATCCACTTTTCCATTCTGTTTGTGAAGAGCCTTTACTGCTTCCACATGACTTTCCCATCTTGTCACAATCAGGGGTTTCAATGTAAGATGCAATTTTCCCAGATGGTGCTTTTAGAATTTGCCAGCAATGAGTGGATGCAGAAAAAAATACATAAATACCCTGAATAGCATCAAAGAACATAAAAACTTTGACAAGAAGAAGCAGCAATAAAGACTAGTGGATTTAGCTCCTACACCCGAGAAAAATCCCCTTTCATGTTGGCTTCATTATCATAGCCCTGTCCTCTCATATCGGTGATGTTAATGTCTATGTCTTTTAACTTTTTAAGCAGCACATCCCAGCTGGCCATCTATGTCAATGAATTCCAGGAAATGTTCTCCGACAGTTACCACAGCAATTTCATATTTTTAAAGGTTCTTCTGCTGTAATAGAACACACTATTAGAGTCATTTGTTCTGTATGACCGATGTCAGGAGTGCAATCTAGAATAATAGAGTAAAATTTCATAGACTTCAGGTGTTCCAAAATCATCATCTTTATTTGTGAGGAAAGTAACTGTATGAGCTCATTTTGAACTATTTTTCCAAGGTAGGTAGTGTTTGGTTTTTTGGAGGTTACTCTCCTTAGATGCTCCTTAAGTACCATATCAAACTCTGCTATTTACTCCACATTTTTATTAAAGTTACTGTTATTTGGCATGAACAACTGGTCTGATTTCCCATGCAGAGCAAGGTTCTGAGTAGCAAGTACTCTCACAATCAATATTAGCCTCTTTAGAACATTCCTCCAGTGTTGAGTCTCTGAATCGATCTTCTGTTGACTGCTTTCATCTATGGTTAACTTTAACTGCAATCTAGTCTCCAACTCTTTCCAGCTCAAGAACACTCTACAGTGTTGTTGTGCCTTATCCTGATTTGCCAGTGTTCTAGCCAGATTCTTCCAGTCTCTTGTTCCAGTGGAACTTAATACAGAAGCGGTGGTGTCAGCTTGGAAACATTTGCAGCAAAAGCAGTAGACAGCATCCTGGCTCTTCGAGTACATGAGCCACTGTCTCTCCACTTTCTCACCATTGGACTTTTCGTGCCAGTAATGAACACAATAAAAACTTCTTCTGTATAAGGGATCTTTTGGAAACTTAAACACCTTAACTGGCTGTGGACCATTCAGTACAAAGAAGTCTATTAACTTACTGGGCATTTCTGGCCACAGCCCTGGATCTTTTAAAGAGGATGGAATAAATTCTGAGGAAACTGCAGCCTCCGGTTTCGTTGTACTTGTACATGCTGCAGACTCTTCTTCTGGCATACAAACCTCATCCTCCGGCATAGGAACCTCTTTCTCCATATTAGGAACTGATGTGGAGGTAGTGGAAGTGAACTGTACAGAAGCATCTGGAATATCTTCAAGAGCTGTGCCATTTCTATCCTCATAGTTAAGGCTTCCCATCTCACACAATTCATTTTGCTGTGTATCAGTAACTTCTGCAGTCAAAAACTTTAGCATGACTCCTTTTTGTTGTGATAGAGCAGCTTCTTTCTCTTCCCTCTTCTTTCTATATTGTGCTCCAGACAGACATTTCCTTCTATCAGACATCTTTGCAGCAGACTGTGTCGGCAATTGATTTGAAATGCAGTTTTAGAAGTTTATGCTGGAATATAGTATGGTAAATTTGCACTTGTATATCTTTGGTGACTTTATGGTGCTGTATTAGTTCACAATATGCCTGGAGCCAGTTGGCAAGCCTAAATTGTGTATGTTTCTTCAGGAGGGGGAGGGGGGTAGATTGTGCTTTGCTGGGGTCACCGAAACCCTTTTATGCATATGTGGTGATGACATCTGGTTTGATGTGGGTGTGTATTTGTGCAGGGTGTGAAATGTGGTATGGAGATAGCACTGAAACAACTTTTTATTTTTTTGATGCTTGTTGAGGCGGTCACACTCAACAGCACAGTGCCAATCAAGGAGGAGAGACAGGCAGGCGGCAGCGCATGAAAAGCACGAGCCTGGCTCCTCCTCTTTGATTCCCATGGCACTGATTTATTAGCCTGACTAGGGAAAGCAGCAGCTGGGAAAGCCCTGAAAACATCACCCCCTGCAAACTGCCGCCTGAGGCCACCGCCTCAGTTCGCCCTTGTTCGTGAGAGATATTTGCATACAATGGGAGGTAGTAGAATCAAATCTATTTCATGAATATTAATTAGGGACATCCTGAAAACCGTACTGGATTGTGGCACTCCAGGACTGGAGTTCACCATCCCTGACATAGAAGCTCCATCGTACCCCTGCCTGTGCTTGTTCATCCTCCATGGCCCGAGTGTCCCCATATAGTTTCAGCCATATACACAGATTCGTAGGTATTCAAGGCATTGGGGGGGGGGGATGTAATTTTGTTTTCATTTTTCATTCATATATGCCAGGATACAAACATACAAGTATGCACTATGACAAAAATGCAGGTTTAGGCATGTTCATAGGTGGGTTTGGGGCAGAGTATGGACAGAGACAACATTTATGGACATAATTTACAAAATATGCATAGTCACATGTACTGTAGGTGCAACATTTACACCTGCTCGAGCTGGCGTAAATGTATATGCACAATCCAGTAACTAAGCACAAGCAGACTCGCATGCCCAGAAACACCAGTCAGGAGCGAGGTATGTAGCATATTAGTTTTTTTTGTGGTAGATAAAAGCCACTATCGAACAGGGCCATGTTTCAGTACTGCCTTCGTCAGGGGTTTTGGCCTACAAATGGAAATGCATATAAATCACAAAATTAAAAATCAATTAAAATCATTATAAACTTTAAAATGACAAAACATATCAACAAATAATAGACATAATCAAGAACTGCCATACCTTGACCAACAGAACTTGTAGATAACATAAGCAAACTTTTAAAGATAGTTAAAGCTATAATTATATATTAAATAGGAACATAGATATATAATAAGGAACTAATTTATTTATTTAGCTAGGCTTGTATACTGCTTTTCTCTGGGTTAAAGTGGTGTACATTCAGGTACGGTATATATTTCCCTTGGCCCTGCAATCTATGCTTTTGTATCTGAGGCAACGGAGTGTTAAGTGGCTTGCCCAAGGCCACAAGGAGTGCTTGTGGCCCGAGGTTACTGTCCTCCTGTGGGATTTGAACCACTGACCCTAGGCAACTTGTCCTAACCACTAGGCCACTCATCCCTCCTCCTACATATTGGTATGATAAGATAGTTCAGGAAAAGATTTATGCACAGCAAACTTTAAACTATATCATACTGTATTACTGGCAGTGTCGTTTCAAAGAAAGAAAACACATGGAACAATTAATAATGTAAAATAAATTAAAATAAAAACCACTGTATCTGTGAAAGTCAACAGTAGGCATTTAATTAATGTCAAGGACCTGTTTTAGTGAGAGGAAAAGGGGAAAAAGATGTCTCCAAATGATCATGTCATGAATGTGCCAATTAACAATAATGTTGCAGAAGGTATGAATCATTTGCCTCTCAATAGATTATCTGAAAGAAGTTTTAAGTCTTATCCTTAGTAACCATGGCAACTTTGATTCCTTTTCGCACCAAAAAGAGGGTTTAAAAATACTGCTAATATGCTATGCTGGCTCCTCACAGAACAGTGATACTGCGCGTCTGGATATGCTGAAAACGGGTCAGTTTCCTCAATGAAGGGGCTTTTTAGAACACGCCTATTGCAGGTTTATTTTATACAATTTTTAATTGCACAAGTTGTACCATCCTTTTAATTTAAATACCCAGCAGTTGTTTAAATATGGTAGTAGCTTACTGGTTTATTTATAGTTTACATCCATACATTTGAATTGCACCTAAATAACAGTCCCATCGGGTGTCCCGTCTAAATATAGGACACATAATTCATACATTCTGCAACATTATTGATAATTGGCACATTCATACTTTATCACTATAAGAAATGAGTGTACTTCTAGAATTTTAAAACATTCGTGAACGAAACACCTTTCGGTAAAAGTTTTTATTTTAATTTATTTTACATTATTGTTAAATGTGTTTTCTTTCTTTGAAACAACACTATTGGTAATATAGTATGATATAGTTTAAAGTTCACTATGCATAAATCTTTTCATGAACTATCTTATCATACCAATATGTATTGCTTCCTTTATTATATATCTATGTTTCTATTTAATATACAGAGTGGCCCAAAAAAAGTGAGAACATTTCGTAGCATATAAGTTCTCACTTTTTTTGGGCCACCCTGTATAATTATGGTTTTAACTATCTTTAAAAATTTGCTTATATTATTTACGAAGTCCATTGGTCAAGGTATGGCAGTTCTTGATTGTCTGTTATTTATTTATATGTTTTGTCATTTTAAAACTATAATGATTTTAATTGATTTTTAATTTTGTGATATTTATGCATTCCGTTTGTAGGGCAAAACTGCTGACTAAGGCAGTACCGAAACACGGCCATGTTTCAGTTTCGGCCAACACGAACCAAAATGTAGTCAAATGTAAAATGTATATATGTAAATCTTCCTCTCTCCCCCTCCTAACTGTGTGTTGTGCATATCCCGTGAATCACGTTGTACATATTGTGAAAATGTTTTGCCTTTGATCTGACAACCTTGTCATATAATCCTGTAAATCACGCTGTAATTTTTGAAATTTGTCTTTGATCTGACAATCTCCGTTACATAATCAAACCGCTCCTGATCGCTGGAAGTAGCAGTATACAAATATATGCTAAATAAATAAAATAAAATGTTGGGTAATGGCCCTTATAATCTACCACAAATCTATTCTGCTACACACTCGCTCCTGACTGGGCTGGTAAATCCAAGTACATCCATTATAGACGGGAGGAGGGATGTTCAAAGGCATTTGCATGGTTTGCAGACCCACAAACTGTGTAACTGCCACTCTGCGAGATATTCAGTGGCACTAACATGGTTAGTGCCGCTGAATATCTGTCATGATATAGCGACATGCTCTGATGCTAGCCAGTTGACATTTGGGCATGCCAGGGGCATATTGGGTCGGCACCCATTGCTGACTTGCCAGAGGTGATACTGAGTCACTGCCAACTTACTAACACATGGTAAAAGCCAGATGCACGAAACCCTAGCTTAACTTTCACTGCAGAAGCTATATGGGCATGGCTGAATATTGCCATGGCCTGTTTAGCTTCTCGGTAATTCGTATAGCTCAGATATTCAATGCCGGAGTCTGGATATGGCCCTGACATTGAATATCTGGATTTAAAGTTCAGTGCCAGCGCTGAATATGGGGCTCATGATTTCTACAGGATTTGTGGTAGCTCTATTTTATTTTTAAAGGCACCTAGGTGCCTATCCCTCACTTGGTTTGCAGCTTGTACTGTGAGGGCTTGTGTGCATCAATGATGCTGAGGTCTAAACTATCAGTAGTTTAACTATTGGCAGGGTCTCCCAAGATGGACAGGTCTCAGCTGAGGTGCCAGACCAAGACAAACTACCCATCTGGGCAGCAGCAAAATGGGACAGTGTTGGCAGTACAGGATCACATTTCTGTGACAATGGCAACAACACTAAATTTAAACTGCATGGAAGAAAGGCCTGGCAATCTACTTCTGTATCTTGCCATGAAAACCCAGTGGATAGTCACAACAAAACAAATTGCACTATAGTGCTGGAAGATGAGACCCCCCAGGTCAGAAGGCACTCAAATAACTACTGGGGAGGAGCTAAAGACTTTTCAGAATAAAGCCAGCATTTATGATGTGGTTGGATCAAAGCCCTCGGAACGTCTGACTGCTGATGTAGCTGCACATGAAATGGGAGTCAGAAGCTCCAAAGATATCTTACATATTGGGACATGGAATGTACAAAGCATGTACGAAGGGAAGCTGGAGGTGGTCTAGAATGAAATATCACGTGTACAACTTGATCTGTTGGGTATCAGCAAACTGAAAAGGACTGGCGTCGGGCACTTTGCATCAGATGATCACATGGTCTATTATGTTGGAAATGAAAGACAAAGAACAAATGGTGTTGCATTTATAATTAAGAAGAAACTTGCAAGAACTGTAATAAAATACAATGCAGTCAGTGAACGCTTAATTTCTATTCGTCTACGAGGAATGCCTATCAACACAACTATAATTCAAGTATGTGCCCCAACAACAACTGCAAAAGAGGATGAAATTGAGTTCTATGAACAAGTGCAAGCTGAAATTGATAGGACATGCAAACAGAATATCCTGATAGTCATGAATGGCTGGAACACAAACGTTGGCAACAAAGAAGAAGGCAAAATGGTTAGAAAATATGGCAACAGAAATGGAGCTGGAGAAAGACCGATAGAATTCTGCAAGACCAATGATCTATTCTCAAACACCTTCTTCCAGCAACACAAGCGGTAACTGTACACATGGACTTCACCCAATGGATTGTACAAAAATCAAATTGACTACATCTGTGGAAGTCAATGATGGAAAAGCTCTATAACAACAGACAAAACCTGGAGCTGACAGTGGTACTGATCACAAACTACTAGTATGCAAACTCAAACTAAAATTGAAAAAGAGAAAGTCACTTATGGATGTAGCAAAATATGACCTTGAGAATATACCACTGGACTTTAAAGACCGCCTGCAAAATTGATTTGCTGCTTTAGTTACAAATGACAGAGCTCCAGAAGAGATATGAGATGACATCAAGAAAGTTGTGATGGAAGAAAGCGAGAAGTCTCTACAAAATGTGAAAAAGCAAAAGTGGTCAAAATGGATGACGGAAGAAACTCTGAAAATTGCCCAGAAAGCAGAGAAACTAAAGCCAAAGGAGAAAGAAGAAATCACACAACTCAGAGATTTCCAATGTGCAGTAAGACAAGATGAAGAGTACTACAATGAGGCATGGAAAGAAATAGAAGCAGAAACTATTAGAGGAAGAACAAGATAGGCTTTCCTAAAGCTATGAGAGTTAAAGGAAAAACTCCAGCCTTGAATTGGAATGTTATAAGATGCTCAAGGATCTTTGTTGAATGATACTGAGAAGATCAAGAAAAGGTGGAAAGAATATACAAAGTTTTTATATGATAAAGATCAAGCGGACCATCAGCTGTTTCTACCTCTACCTTATGATCCAGAACCATTGGTGATGAAAGAAGAAGTCGAAGCAGCATTGAAAGCCTTATTAAAGAACAAAGCACCAGGCATTGATGGCATTCCCATAGAAGTATTACAGCAATCTGATGCAGCTGTTACCATAATTACAAGGCTCTGCCAGGAAATTTGGAAGACAAATTCATGGCCATCTGACTGGAAATGATCTGTGGTTATACCAATAATAAAAAAAGGTGATCCAACTGACTGTGGAAATTATCATACAATCTCTCTAATTTCCACATGCTAGCAAGATTCTACTGAAGGTTATTCAACAGACTACAACCATACCTGGAACAAGAACTACCTGAAGTGCAAGCAGGGTTCAGGAAAGGGCGAGGAATGAGACACATTATCATGGATATGAGATGGATCCTCAAAAAGACTAAAGAATACCAAGTAGATATCTCATTGTGCTTTATTGACAACAGCAAGGCTTTTGACTGTGTTAAAACATGAGAAACTCTGGGCCACATTAAGAAGCATGGATATACCAGAACACCTGATCGTTCTCTTGCACAATCTTTACATTGATGAAGAAACAACAGTTCAAATGGAACAAGGAGAACAGAATAATTTAAAATAAGCAAAGGTGTATGACAAGGCTGCATACCTTCTCCTACTTGTTTAATTTATATGCAGAACAAATCATTAGAGAAGCAGGACTGTATGAAGGCAACAGAGGTGTGAAATTAGTGGAAGACTCATTAACAACCTTCGCTATGCTGATACCATATTACTGGCTCAAAGTGAAGATGTTCTGAAATATTGGCTTCTCAAGATCAAAGAGCATAGTCTTAAAACAGACCTGCACCTTAATGTAAAGAAGACAAAATTCATGGCAACTGGCAAAATCAATAAGTTCATCATTGATGGAGAAGAAATTGAAATTGTGGATAACTTTAATCTACTTGGATTAACTATCATTAAAGAAGCAACAAGCAGTCAAGAAATCCAGTGATGCACTGCTCTTAGCAGAATGGCTGTGAAGAACCTAGACATGTTTTTCAAGAGCAGAAATGTCTCTCTCCATACAAAGATTTGACTTGTTCAAGCCATGGTATTTTCAGTAGCATCTTATGGGTGCGAACATTGGACAGTGAAAAAGATAGACAGGAAGAAAACTGATGCCTTTGAATTATGGTGCTTGCGGCAAATACTGTGTATACCATGGACTGCCCAAAGAACAAACCAATCATTACTAGAGGAGATCAAACCTAAGCTTTTTTTTAGAAGCTCATATGACAAGACTTCAACTTTCATACTTTGGACACATCATATGAAGAGATCATTAGAGAAAGACATCATGCTTGGCAAGGTAGAAGATCAACGCAAAAGTGGAAAGCCAGCAATGAGATTGATCGATACAATAACAGCAGCTAAAGGTGCCAGTCTGTCAACAATGAGCCGTCTGACTGAAGACCGAACACAATTTAGGACAACTATCCAGAGAGTCACCATGAGTCGACACCAACTCGATGGCACTTAACAACAGGTGCCTATGTGTCTTTGTAAAATCAATTCCTACTTGCCCTTCGCCCACAAGCAACCTGTTCACTTTGCTTTTCTATATATTCCTTTTCTACTGGCCCTGATCTATTCTTGGCTGCTTTCAAGATGGTCAAAAGAAATCTTCGGAGAAATATTTTAATGATCTACTGAATATATGAAAATCATTTTTCATTTCTATTTCCATTTCCTTAGAGCTTGAATGTGATAGGCAAAATATATTTATGGGTCGATATTCAGTGGCACAGGCTAGCTTGATAAGTGCCATTGAAGGAGCTATTCATCTACCTGGGGCAGTCTGTGGGTATGAACTAGGACAGAGTTGGCAATTATCTGTATGACAGTGATATTCAGTGCCACTATAATACATAGTGATTTGTGTAACTTTAAAAAGCAAGCAAGTGGTCCTAAGGCTATCCCTATAGCAATGCTGAATATCACTGCTATACAAATAGCGGGAGAGCTGGTTGCAGTATCTAGATATTTAAGCCAGCCACTGTCTCAATACCCAAGTGTTTAGGACATAATATGCTAGTGAACATCTACCCTTTCCTATGACTAGTTTTGAAATAGGGATGAAATCTTACATTTGTATAGAACCCCAAAAAACCTTTATATTTTATATAAAAACTTACATTGAACTCAAGTTTGACCTTTCTTCCAATTTGCCCAAAATGGTTACAAGCCTTCTTACTATATAGAGTAGATTCTATGCCCTAATTAAACCATGCCATTGTTCATGGTAAGAAAATGTTGGTGACCTATTAAAGCTGTTATTTCCATACATCATGAATTCTCATATCCACTCTCATATGGCACCTTTTTTATATTTTTATGGTAATATTAGAAATTTGTATATACGTACCCATGACTTCAGTGGGAAATTTAGTCGTCATCCCACTACTGCTCATTGTGACCTTGGACAAATCACTTATCTCTCCACTGCTTCGTGAAAATTAGATTGTAAGCCCGATGCGGACAGGGAAATAACTAGTAACTTGCCTTGAAGTACTACTAAAAAGAGGTGCATTAAAATGCAAAAAAAAATGTTATTATAAGGATGAAATAAGATTTTATCTTGTATCCAAATTAGTGTACAAAAAATTATTCAAAACTTCAATTTGTAAACTTCTCATGTACATATATCATAGACAGCATTTTAAAGAGTTTCCAACAACCCATCTTTTTCCATCATAAACATTCCAAATAAATCTTCAGACATCATTCATGCAAAACATTGCCACATTGTCTACTAACGTAGTTCAATCACTTTGCTGTTCCTTAATATAAAGCATTAGCAGTAAATGCTACAGTTTGTTCTTGACCTGCCGGCTTTTCTTAGTCATCGACCATAGAGCTATGAACAGTTTTTTCTTTACAGAAATCCTTTCTATTCTCATTGATAAACAGGAATATTGTACTGCATGAAACCCTAAAATTTTCAAAAACAAAACTTGTAAAAAGAAAATCAACAAAGTATTAGGTTAGAGCAGCATTTTTCAACTGGTGTGTCGTGATGCCCTAGTGTGCCGCAAAACACCAGAAGATATCTCACAGGGCTAGTTCAAGCAGGACAGCAGGTTTAGAGAGGAGATGTGGTCACAGAAGCTGCAGCCACCACCTTACGTTTACTCAACTCTGAGCTCCTCCCCAGGGTTGCGGCAGCAGAAGGTACTTATTATGTTAAATCAGATTGTGTCTTATGCTGCTGCCATCCTTGCCTTGTACGGCTGCCATTTCCTCAGTCACGGAGATGGTAGATGCTGCATTGATGGGGTTGGGATTAGCGGGAGGCGAAGGCAGATGCTGTACTTTCGGTGGATGTGGAAAGCAGATAATGCAGTGTTGAGGGAGAATGAAAGGAAGAAGGAGATACTGTACAGCATTATTGGGATGATGGGGAAGGGGAGAAGACAGATGCTTCACTGTTCAGGTGACAGGGCAGGTGCTGTACTTGGGTGGAGGGATGGGAGGGAGAAGGCAGATGCTGCATTCTTGGAGCGGTGGAGAAGGAGAAAAGGTAGATGCTGTAGTGTTGGGGAGGGAGGGATAGAGGAGGGAACAGCATCTTCTCACTGTCACAGGGAGAGGGGAGAGAGAGAGGTGCCAAGATACAAGGAGGGAGAGAGAGCACTGCTGGGCATGGTGGGACTATGTGGGAGAAGTCCTGGGGGGGTGTCAAGGAGATCAGTGAAAGGAAGATGTTGAGTGTCTTTTTATAGAAATTTGGTTAATGTGGAGTGGATCATAGATAGCTAACGAGATCATGGAAGGATGGAGAAAGGAAAAATGGCAGATCTAGAACAGATAGACAGTTTATAGGTAGGTGAAAATTAAAAAGGAGATTGAGGGTAATGTTTGAGTGTTCAGAGAGAAATGGAGGAACGGGCTAACAGGGAAAGATCTGTATGTCAACTCAGAGACAGATATAGGGAGGAACTGCAAAAAAGACAGGAGGAGAGAGGAGAATCAACAAATGGACCGTAGATACTGGAAAGAGTTAGAAGACAGATGAGGGAAGCAGAAGAGGCTGGAACCAATGTGATTGGGAAAATAAAATGCTCAGACAACAAAGGTCAAAAATATATTATTTTGAATTTATTAACTGTGAGATATATGTTTGCTTTTAGAAATATGGATTCTGGATGTTTTTGCAGTTTATTTAGTACAAGATGGACTGCATTTGTGTTTATTTCTCCAGTGTGTTAGGGGTCCTCACTTCAATTGTTGTCTTCATATTTCTATTTCTAATTTGTTGTTGTTCAATCTGTATATGAGAGTCTGTTGTGTGTGTGTGATCAAGGTTTGGTATTCTTAGCAGAAATTAGTAAGAGTCCCATTTGTTTTGCTTTACCAGTAGTAGATGTAGAGATATTCTAGGGCCTAATATAATTTGTAGTGCTGCCTATTGATAGGTAGGACCCTTGCAATTTGATTCATTAGAATTAGTTCTATTATGACATCGTAGGTTTGCAGCATGGGCGTTATGTGGGGATTTTTTCAACTTTTGTATCTGACAATGCACATGGTAGTGGAGAGTTTTGTTGCTGTTACTCAGATGACATGAGAATCGGAATTTTTTTTGTATAGTTATGTCTATGGAGAAATGTCCTAGTTTTGCTCTGTACCAGTTCAGAGAAGGTAGGACTTTTGTGGATGCAAAGTATGTGTACATTTAATTCATAAGAGCTGTTATACTGGGTCAGACCCAAGGTTCATGAGGATCACATTTGAGGTATGTCATTTATGCAAGCATTTTCAGTCAAGTGTGTCCCAATGGAAAAAAGGTTGAGAATGACTGGGTTAGAGAAGTTAAAAAGATATTGGAGCCCTTTTATAAAAGTGTGTTAGGTTTTGGCACCTAACGTGTGTTTTGTTCCAGAATCAACATTTATTAGGTGCAACTGTTCCACATTAAGGGTCAGAGGCATGGCACCATGTGCTCGACATTTACAGTGCAAGTGGGACTTTTAGCAGGTGTTTGGGCTCTTATAAATTACTGTGGGTGCACTCAACTCCACATTGCGGTAGCCTTGGGTGCACCCATGCTCACTGCAACATTAACAGCACGCAATATGTCTCCCCGTGCTAAGCACACACATTCTCCTCTCCAACCCACCTATTCATAACACCCAACATGCGACTGGCAGTGCAGTGAATGGTAATTGTTATGCCCTGTGGACCCTTGTGCAGTTACCACACTCAAAAACACGCATTGACTGCTTAATGCAGTTTAGTAAAATGTCCCCACTGAAATATGCCAGATATTTGAGGATTGCTAAGGTCCCTTCCTCAGGCAATGGATCATTTCAGGTCAACCACTTCACATTTTTCCTAAGTAATTTTATTTTTAGCATCTGACATTTTCAAGATATATTCTGATGCTGTTCTTTCTTTTATATTTATGCATTGCTCTCTGGACTCCCTGCATATTTAGTATATAAGATTATTTAACATAACCTAAGTGCTATTATATCACCACAAAGATTATTCTGTCCATCCCACATGCATGTCGACAAAATGAGATTTTACAAGATTTGTCAGTGGAACAGAAAGATTTTAAAATTGTATGTGTCTTCCACCCCCCTCTAAGTAGACTGAACAGAAGAAACCCAGTTCGAAGCAGTTAAAAGCTACTGAATAATGTTGGATTAAACATACCAATGTTCTAACCTCAAAAAGTTTGAATGTATGTGTACATGTGAAAGGAGCATAACAGAAATCACAGATTTATTAATTGTACTAGACAGATGGAAAATGTGCCACTAGGGGGCACCTAGAAAAGGGAATAACTCCTCTGATTAGCTAGAGACTTCAAAATATAAGGCTTTTAATATTTTCACAATAGTAAAACGTAATGTTCTTGAAGTTGTAAAAATAAAGCTGTATTTTTAGCTTCATGGAATATTTTTCCTATCATGAGCAATTAACACAAATGATATGGAAATGCAAAACTTAAATAAGTATTGAGGGGATATAGAAGTAGTTTGCATCTGTTTTTGTGTGCTCTGCAATGCTCTTTATCCTCCTTTATGTGTTTGAAATAAGCAGCATCTTTAAGAATGGAAAGAACTTTAGGTACAAACTTGTTTATCTTTATTTACCTCCTGGGTGAGGAAAATGTAAATGTAATGTAACATTCTTTCTTCTTTTTTTAACATTTTTTATTGAGTGTAAATGGCATAACAACCACCAGCATAATTTACATTGTGTGTCAACAATCCCCCACAGTCTGACCAACAACACCCCCACTGGTATCCAGTTGGATGTTCTTTGTAGTCTTCTGCGTCCACATGGAATGTCTTATAGCCTTTCTCCATATTAAACTCGCTCCAGGTCTTGATCCCCTATTGCTGGCTGCTTCACTCTCAAGAACATGTTACATCCCACACAAATTGTTACATTAACACCACATATTCTATTATTTTTTATAGAACAAAACAAATTGAAGACAATCCCCTTCCCTAAACTACCCTTCCTCTACCCTCCCCCTGTCTACTGCTGTGCGGGTGTCCAGATTTAAAACCTGCCCCCGCCCCAAGGCCTTTTCCCCTTTTCTCTCTTTCTCACCCCATCCGTCCCTTCTCCACTCCCTCCCCTCTTCATCTCCCAAGTCTCTTGCTATATAGGGGGCCCATATGTTTTCAGCTTTCCACTCTCTTCCCTGTAACTTACAGTATATCTAATTCTATCAATGCGATAAGCTTCTCCCACCTTAATCCTCCAATCCCCCTTGGAGGGCCCCATTGTGCTTTTCCATCGCCAGGCCAGCATAACCCATGCTGCCAGCAGCATTTTATGGAGTAGCCAATTTTTGTATTTGTTACGACTCTCTATCTCCCTTTTTTTGGTGGCCTAATAGGTCCAGTAGCAGGTCCAATGGGACTGTTTCCCCCGTAATTCCTTTCATTTTCATTTCAGCTCTGAACCTTCGGACACTCCCACCATAAGTGATAGAAGGTACCCAACCCTTCACAGCCTCTCCAGCAACTCTCCCCTCCTAGCCTTCCCACCTTCCCAAGTTGTTGCAGGCTGATATATGCCCTATGTACTACCTGCAACTGGGTCTGATGCCAGGATTTACTAAGGACCGTCTAGAGATACCTTCGTGTATATGCTTCTAGTCATTATCTTCTAATCACCTATTACTCCACGTCTGCCAGCCACTAATGTGAAATGAAGTGCTCTTCCTCTGATCCTGCCCTAAACAGTTGTAAACCCGGAACAATAGCCCCCTTCTCATCACTATTTTGAAGAGCTTCTTCTCTAGTTATGTCAACTTATTATATTTTAGTCTCCCATGGCCCTTGGACAATATGACGTGGCAAACTTGAAAATATTGAAAAAAGTATACTTTTTCCCCCAATTTGCTCTCCAATTCCTCCAAAGAGACACATCCTTTCCGGCCCTCCCAAACTTCAACTTGTCCCATTCCCATATTTTCCATCGCCTCCATGAAGCATCTGAAACCTGGAGTGTAGAAAAGGTAATAGCCATGTAACCATGACCAACCTGCCACCCTCTGAGGGAGCTTCCCATCCCGGACGCACGCCCTCCCATGCCTTATCAAAGGACTTAGAAATGGGTGTTCTCTCCACCCACCTGTATTGCACCCTTTTCTCCTTCCCCCTCCTCTTGCCCTGTCTCCCCCGCAATCCTTTCAAAAGTTGACTGTGGTTCCAAAACTTGCTTTTCTATCCCCACCCATAGTGTGCCATCCACTGGATCATCGTATGTCTGCAATACATGTATCACCGTAGTTTTATAATATCTAATTAGCTCTGGAAAATTTATCCCCCCATTCTTACTGCAAATCAACCATTTTATTCCTATTATTCTCCTTCTCCCTCCCCAGACAAATAGTTTTAGCCTTTTTTCCCACCGAAGCAACTGGGTTTGTGGTATGTCTATTGGCTATTGCCCAAACATAAAGATGAACTGAGGAATAATATTCATTTTGAAGGCAGCCACCCTACCAAGCCAGCTCAAATGCAGCTCACTCCAATTTGTCAAATCTTTCTCTATATCCTGCATCAATGTAACAACATTTAACTTATGGAGGTCTGCAGAATTCTGCAATAAATACACCCTTAAATATTTTATCTTTCCTTTCACCCACCTGAATGGAAAATGTTTTCTCTTTGCATGAGGCCGCCTAGATTTAAAGCTTCTGTCTTACTCAAATTGACCCGAAACCCTGATAGACCTGAAAAAGTATCTATTTCCTTTAGCAAATGTGGAAGTGATTCCTCCAGTGTGTCATAAATATTAATGTGTCGTCTGCATAAAGCAGAATTTTATGTTCCTCCTTCCCTACCTAAATCAGCCTAATGTTTGGGTTCTAGCGGATATGATCCGCGAAAGCTTCTATCGTTATGGCAAAAGGCAACGGAGAGAGCGGGCACTCCTGCCACGTCCCATGAGCTAGCGGAAAAACATCCAAGCTTCCTCTATTAACCAGCACTCTGGCCTTCGGCCGCTCATACAAGGCTCTTATCCCCTGTATAAAGCCCCTGCCGATGTTCAGCTTTTCTAACTTCGCAAAGAGGAATCTCCACTCGACTTTTTCAGCATCCAGGGCTATACACAGCACCGCCTCTTTTCTATTTTTGAGCAGGTGTAATAAATTGACAGCGCTTCTTACATTGTCTGTGATTGCTCGCCCTTTAATAAAACTGGTTTGATCCATGTGTATTAAATAAGGCAAGATACTTTCTAATCTTTGGGCCAGTATTTTCACAAAAAAGTTTGGCATCGCAATTAATTAGTGCTATACTGTAGGACTGTAGCGTCCACATTCCTCTTTGGGCTTTCCTTCCTTAGGCAGCACAATAATATTCACAAGGGACATTGATTCAGGGAGAGGGCATCCTGCCAAGGCCCTTGAATATACCCAAGCCAGCAGGGGAGCCACCTCCTCCTTTAACAGATGATAAAATTCTGAAGGAAAACTATCATTCCCTGCTGTCTTATTTTTTGGTAAAGTCTTTATGACTGACCTAACTTCCATTTCCGTGATTGGGTGGCTTAGCTCCTCTACCACTTCTTCCTCCAATCTAGGTACAGACAAAGTATTCAGGAAGTCTGCTATTTCCGAGGCTTCCATCTCCAAAGAGAATAGTGATTCAAAGTAATGTTTAAATTCATCACTAATCCCTTTCCTCGTACGTATCCATTACCCCCCCCCCCCCTGACCCCAGCCCCTATCAACCGTTCTGCCCTCTTCTTCCAGAGTTGCCACTCCAGTAGCTGCCTGGACCTGTTTACCTGTTCTTTAAATTTCTTTTAGTTAGTTTAAGTAGATGTGCTATCTGATCTGTTTCCAATGCATTTAATTTTATCTGGGCTATTTCCAATTTGTTTGCCCCCTTCTGCCCATGTGCTCTTTTTGTAGTTGCTCTATACAGGCCACAAGCTGATCCCTCACTCTTTCTTTCTCATTATGCTTCTGGGCCGCTATTTGTATCAGGGTACCCCTAAGAACCGCTTTCCCTGCATCCCATAACACTTCCTCTCCCACCTCACCATTATCATTAAGGTCTAGATATTTCTTCCTCTCTGCTTTAATTTTCTGGAGTATGTCCTCCCGCTGTAGGAGTGGGACACTCAATCTCCATTGTGTTCGCTTTCATCCCCCTCCTTGCCCATGTGTATTCCACCTCGTTTCCACCATCCCGTGGTTGGCCAATACAATCAGATGAATAATTGCCTCCCCAAAACTCCCTCCCTACCCCTTCATGAAAGGAGATAGTCTATACGTGACTATGTTTCGCTCCCAGATGAATAGCATGTGTATTCCCTGTTGCTCCCATTCTTTACCCACTATACATATCTTAGATCCCATCTTAAGGCTGTCCCTTCTCTCTCATGGGCTTGTTTTTATTATAATTTGTTCTATCTAGTGCCCCAATTGCTCCATTCATGCCCCCTCATATTGCCCAGTCTCCCCGAGACACCTTTTGAAATTCTGCTGCCCATTCTACATAAAAGGAGCCTTTTGGGCCATTTGGAGCGTATAAGTTGAGAATTGAAATCTCTGCATTCTCCACTCTCCCCATAATCCAAACCAACCTACCTAGTGTATCTTTCCTGGAGTTATGCAACACGAAGGGTACCCATTTATGTATTAGTACTGCCACTTCCCTTTTCTTAGAGTTGTGAGCAGACCAATAAACCTCTGGATTTCAATTTCTCATGCCAGAGTTTGTTAAATGTGTCTCCTGCAACAGCAATATATCAATATGTGCTTTCAGCGCTGTTGCCAGCACCTTTTTCCTCTTTATAGGCCTGTTTATTCCCCTTACATTCTGAGTGGCGATACTATACGCTACAAGCTCAGCCTTGAGCCTTGCCATATAATCTATCACTTTTCCCGATTTTTCTCCTGGTCCTCGGTTCACTCACCTTCTCCCCCTCTTTAGTCCCACACTGCAGCAGCCTCCCGGCCCACCTATCCCCCTCCCCCTCTCCCTCCCTTTCCCCGATGTCCTTTGCCTCCACATTTTTTGTTTTGGTCTTCCCCAGACAAGCGTTTTGGTTTACGCATCCCCTCCCCCCAGACATCCAAGCTCTTGCGCTATGCAACTATTTACTTACTACCCCCTCCCCAAACCCCGCATTACCATCCTTGGGCATATCACACCCTTCACCTTCCCTTCATTACCCCTGCAACAATCCACCTTGCCAGAAACTTTCACGCTCCCCTTAGCGTTTTTCTCTGATGTTCTCCCGTTACAAGTTCCCTTCATCTTACCGTCTTGCCACCACTCCAGGCAACCTCAGCGGTGTAGGCACTTTAAAGTCTCCTTCCACCGTGGCGAGGGCCATCAGTCTTCCATCCCATTGTCTTCTTGACCTACTGGAACACTCTCCCTGTCTGCTGTGTCTCATCAATCCTCCACTGCCATTTGAGCCACCGCTGATCCGGAGTCTCTTCTCTCAGTACGGTGCAACCCGCACTGGGCCTGAGGCCTCTCCACATGACCAATTCTCCCTGTTGCACTGTCTGAATGGGAACTCGCTTCTTGTTCCGCCAACCATTTCTCCACCGCCTCTGGCATTACAAAGAACTTCTGGACTCCATTAATTACAATGGTAAGTTTAGCGGGGTACCTTAATGCTGCTTTTTAGCCACGCTGTGCCAGTTTTGTTCTGCATTGAAACAAGTCTCTGCGGCACTTCACCATTTCTACAGTTAAGTCCGGAAACACTGCCACCCGCCAGCTCTTGTACTCCATGTGCCCCATTTTCCTCGCTTTCCATATGATGTGTTCTCTGTCCAGAAAGCAAACAGCTTCACTATGAAGGCCCTTGTTTTTTCTTCTTTGTCCAGTCTCGGGCGCAGTTCACTGTGGGCTCTTTCTAATTCGTACCCCCCTGGGGCCGGACTACTGGGAAAATGAGCCTTTAACATTGTACAAATAAAACTCATAGGATCTCTGCCCTCTGCTCCTTCCGGGATCCTGAAAATTTGCACATTCAACCTTCGGTCCCTGTTCTCACAGTCCTCTAATTTTTCCCCCAGCTAGATCACTCTTCTTTGGAGGTGCATCAGATCTCCCCTACTCTTTGTTGTTCATCCTCCACCACTCCAGTATGTGTCTTGGCCTTGACCAATCGGGCCCCTATTGTGCCAAAGTTTTCATCATTCTTAGCTATAACTGAGTCAATTATCTCCTTCTTGGCAGTTCTGATCTCCTTAAGCACTATAGAGATTCCAGATTCAGCAGCTAGGCCGCTGTCCTCCAGGACCCTTTCTACAGGGGGCCCTTGAGCCGTTTATTTTCTGGGCACTTCCCCCGCCATTTGCTCAACCGAGGTGGGCTTCCTTTTGACTCCATACAGTTCTCGCAACGTCACATCTGGCTTTAGTTTTACAGTTTTTGGCATTGCTCTTAAATGCCAGTGTTCTCCCAACACCGAGGAGTACGGGTATGTGGGTATATTTTGGTAGTAATCATGGGGGGGGGGGAGGGAGCTGTGATCAGACATGTCCACTCACATTGCCAACCAACCTGGAAGTCCTTATTCTTTATTCTTTCTTTCTTTTTTTTTATTCTTTATATCCACATTTGATTAACCACCCAGGCCAAAGCATCAGGGTGGTGTACAATAAATCAAAAATTAGCTGCTAAAGAGAGAGAAAAGAGTGTCAAAATCATTGATAGGACAGTGAAGAAGACAGGGCACACAGGAGAGATAGAAAAGCATAGATATGCAGACAAGGGGAAGAAGAAAAAAAACTATGCCGAAGAAATGAGTCTTCAGCATCACCTTGAATCGAGGGAAAGACTGCTCGGCATGGAGAATAGATGGTAAGGAATTCCAAAGGGCTGGACTGAGACAGAAAAATGATGAATGACGTGCGAGTTCCAGACACGCACGGGCCGGGGAGGGAAGGGACAGACTGTCATTGCGAATAGAACGGAGGGCACGGGGAGGGATGTGTGTGTGTAACAAATCAGCCTGATATTGGGGAGTACCAGTATGAAGTGCCCGATGCATAGTGATGAGGACCTTATATTGAAATCGGTATTGGAGAGGGAGCCAGTGTAGATTAAGAAGGAGGGGAGACACATGATTTGTACGGGAGGCATGAGTAATGAGCTGGACAGCTGTGTTTTGCAGCAACTGTAAGCACTAGAGCTGGTAGTGGGGAAGGCCGGCCAAAATGGAATTACAGTAATCAAACCTGGACAGAAGAAGGGACGCAGAGTAACCAAGGACGATGTTGGGACAACAGAGCACACTGCCCTCAACTGGTGCAGTGTGAGGAAAGAGTGACGCACAACAGAAGAGATGTGTTGGTGGAAGGAAAGGGAAGAGTCAAGAATGATGCCGAAATACTGAAGAATCGAGGATAGGGGCATGGCAGTGCCAGAGAGTGGGGGACAGCGAGGGAGAGGGGACACCAAAGGTTTATGTTTATGTTTATGTTTATTACATTTGATATACCGCTCAGGCCAAAGCATTAGAGTGGTTTACAATACTACATAAATGATACTGAAAATATGAAAAGAACGCCATTAACAAGATAGGACAGAGTAAGAGATAGTGATAGTCAAAGAAATAGAAGAGACAAGAGGAAAGGTTCATTATAACACCAGAGAGGCAGAATATCATACCACCACAGCTCAGTCCCCAAATGGTGGCTGATTTAGTGGAGTTCAAATGCAAATAGTTAGATGATAGCCAGGAAGAAATCTGAGCCAGACAGGTGTTTAGGTGGGTGAGATCTGGGGAGAGAGAGCTAGTATGGAACAGGAGGATGATGTCATGGGCATAATAATATGCTGAAAGATCAGACTGTTGTATAAGTAGAGTCAGTGGTGCAAGAAATAGGTTGAAAAGCAAAGGCACTAATACAGAACCTTATGGAACACCACATGGGAGTGGTGTGGCAGGTGAAGACAAAGAACCAACTTGAACCAAAAAGGAACGTGAGGACAGAAAAGCCTGGAACCACTGGTGGACTGTGCCATGGATCCTGTAATCATGGAGACAAGATAGAAGTGTAGAATGATCAACAAGGTCAAATGCGGCTGATAGATCAAGAGAAACCGCTAAAGAATAGTCGCCCTGTTCATGAGCTACATGCAATTCATTTGAGAGAGATGAGAATGGTTTCCATACTGTGGCCAGCAAGGAGACCAGACTGCCTAGGGTGAAGAGCCAAGGTAGAGTAGAGATGTGAGGATAGCTGTGAGAAAACCACTTTTTCCAAAATCCTGGATAGGAAGGGAAGATTGGAAACAGCCCGCCAGTGTGCAGGGAGGGAGGGGTCCAGGGAAAGTTTCTTCAGAAAAGGACAGACAATGGCATGCTTCCAAGAAGAAGGAAAGGGACCAGAAGAGAGACTGGAATTGAGCAGGCAGAGCAGGTATGGAAGAAGGGCCAGAGATGGTTTGGACAGCCAATGGGGGTAAATGGGATCAATGGGGCAAGTGGTCTTATGTGATGATTTGAGGAGCTTGGAAAGCTCAGTCATGGTAACAGGATGAAAGGAAGTCCAGGTGTGCATGTAACTAGCATTGACTGTTGAAGAAAGATCAGCAGAGTTACAGGAAGGTGAAAGGGAGACCGGGGAAAGGGGAGCAGAACAGCTCGGGAAGGTAAGATGCAGGGACTGAACTTTTATGAAAAAAATGGCAAGACTATAGGGGTCCGGGGTACTGGGAGGATGAGCAGTGGATAGGCTAGCACAATGAGATGCAGACATGGAGTGGTGGGTGGAATATATTTGGTGGGATGAGTTAGCAGCCGAAGAGATACAATTAGAATAATAGGTGAGCTTGGCAGACCTAATCATATACTGGTAGAGGTGATGTGAGTGTGAGGAACGAAACTGAGCTAAGGAGGCTGTTGAGGGATGCCTGTATCAGAGGCATTCGGCACAGCACGGATAGGTTCATTGCAGATGCAGACCATGATTGAACCATGGATGGTGGGAGGAGGAACAAGGCACTGG
Organism: Ichthyophis bannanicus; assembly: GCA_033557465.1. Classification (NCBI taxonomy): domain Eukaryota; kingdom Metazoa; phylum Chordata; class Amphibia; order Gymnophiona; family Ichthyophiidae; genus Ichthyophis; species Ichthyophis bannanicus. The sequence continues at coordinate 1,177,168,572 of CM066033.1, read as the reverse complement.
GCAGGGACCCTAGGAACCAGTTGATCCAAGGCAGCAGACAACAACGTATCCCAAGTACGGGCCTATGAGTGTGTAGGGAGGGTGGCAAAATCGGGGTGAAAAAAAGTGTTGGCCAATGGAAAAGCTTGAAGAGTAGCAGGGGTAAGCTGGTGAGTTAACTGGGCAGGGGGACAGGCAGAATCTGAAGAGGAGGTTCGAAATACTGGCATGGACAGAGCGAACAAGAGACAGTGATGGTCCATCCAAGGAAGAGCTATAGCAGAGAGGTTGGTGGGGGACAAGGGAAACCAGCTGATGAAAGGATGAGGTCTAGTATATGGCCAGCAGAATGGGTGACACAGTTAACATGCTGTTGAAGGGATAGGTCATCGAAGAGTGTGAGGAGGGTCCAATCACGAGGGCATAATAGCAGGGTGAGATGCAAATGAAAGTTTCCTATAACCAATAGGTAGTGGAAGGAAAGAGGCTTCCATCAGTGTCAGAAGAAAAGTATCCCAGAGATCTGGATGAAGAGAAGGCGGGACATAGAGAAAATGGAGTGGAGGGAGAGGAATCTAATCGGTAAAGGGAGCACTCCGAGTAGCACATAGGGATGGACACTTCAGTGAGAATGAGAGAGAAGTGATAAAAAACAGCTACACCTCCGCCGTTCCAACCTACCTGTGGAGTGTGAAAGGCTGAAAAGCCTGGGGGTAGACACTGTTGGAGGAAGGCCTCCTCACTGTTCCTGAGCCGGGTTTCGGTAAGAAACATGGCATCCAGGGACTGCTGGACACAAAGGTCCTGTACCAGAGAGGTTTTAGAGCAGAGGGACCTTCAATTTAACAAGGCCATACTCAGGAGAAAATAGGTTGGGGCAGGCAAAGGTTGCCATGAAAGAGGACGAGCAAGGCACAAGGTTGGCAACATTCCGAGCCAGGTGGCTGGGAAGCAGCCCTGAAGGAGGGGTGGGGCGCCAACAGTGAACATCAACGAGGGACAAATCTGAGAGCAGGAACAGTAGGAACAAAGAGTGTAAAAGATATGAGAAGGTGGGCTTACCCCAGAAAACTGGAGCTGGTCGGCAAACAGAGCTAGACATAGTGGGAAATGCACCAACGATGCCGGAGCCTCCCCAAGAAGCTTGCCCAAGGAGCAGGACCTCCTCTTTGGGTGCACTCCTCCGGTGTCCTTTAACAATTAGACTGATAGAGAGAAAGGCCTTTGCAGATATCTAAACTCTTTCTTCTTTAAAATGTGTTGTATTTATTTTATACAGGATGCAAAAGATCTATAGAAAATGTGAGAATCGCCTGGTAACATGCCTGCCTGGTGCGAAGGTAGCAGACCTCAAGCGCCACCTAGATAAGGTCTTAGATAGTGCTGGGGAGGAGTCTGCTGTATTGGTACATGTCAGTACCAATGACATAGGAAAATGTGGTAGGGAGGTTCTGGAGGATAAATTTAGGCTTTTAGGTAGGAAGTTGAAATCCAGAACTTCCAGGGTAGCGTTCTCCGAAATGCTTCCTGTTCCACGCGCAGAACCCAAAAGGCAGGCAGAGCTCCGGAGTCTCAATACATGGATGAGACAATGGTGCAGAGATGAGGGTTTTGGATTTGTTAGGAACTGGGGAACATTCTGGGGAAAGGAGGGGCTCTTCCAAAGGGATGGGCTTCACCTTAACCGGGATGGAACCAGGCTGCTGGCATTAACCTTTAAAAAGGAGATAGAGCAGCTTTTAAACTAGATATTCGGGGAAGGCCGACAGTCGCCCAAGAGCAGATGGATCGGAAGAATGTATCTTTGAAGGAAACTACCAAAAGCAGAGAGGTTCCACAAAAGAGTAAAGAAGCCAAAATGCCCTCAAGTATGGAGCAGACTGAGCTTAAAGATCCCAAATTACCCATGTCTAACAATAGCCAAATTAATATGAGTAAAATACATTCTCTAAAAAGCTTGTATGCAAATGCTAGAAGTCTAAAAAATAAGATGGGAGAGTTAGAATATATAGCACTAAATGAAAGGTTAGATATGATTGGAATATCAGAGACATGGTGGAAGGAGGACAACCAGTGGGACACTGTGATACCTGGGTACAAACTATATCGTAATGATAGAGCTGATCAAATTGGTGGAGGGGTTTCTCTCTATGTTAGAGAGGGCATTGAGTCAGAAAGGATTAAAGTTTTGCAGGAAACAAAATCTGCTGTAGAATCTATATGGATTGAAATTCCATGTAAAAGGGGGAAGGCAATGGCAGTGGGGGTGTACTATCGAGCGCCTTGCCAGAATGACCAAATGGATGATGAAATGCTCAAAGAAATCAAGGAAGCTAACAAAAGTTACAGTGCAGTAATAATAATGGGTGATTTCAACTACCCCGGTATCGACTGGGTCAGTGTCACTTCAAGACATGCTAGGGAGATAAAGTTCCTAGATGAAATAAATGACTGCTTCTTGGAGCAGCTGGTTCATGAACCAACCAGAGGGGAAGCCATATTAGACCTAGTCCTTAGTGGATCACCAGATCTAGTGCAAGAGATAAGGTTCTTGGGGCCACTTGGCAATAGTGATCATAGCATGATCGCCTTTGATTTAATTAGTGGAGTAGGGATAGTAAGGAAATCCACAGTACTACCTTTTAACTTTGGAAAGGGAGACTATGATAAAATGCGGAAAACAGTTAAGAAAAAACTAAAAGGAGCAGTTGCAAAGGTTATAGACGTACATCAGGCTTGGCTGTTGTTGAAAAATACTATCTTGGAAGCCCAAACCAGCTGTATTCCACGCTTTAAGAAAAGTAGAAGGAAGTCCAAAAAACTGCCAGCATGGTTTAAAGGTGAGGTCAGAGAGGCTGTTGTTGCCAAAAAAGCATCTTTCAGGAAATGGAAAAAACAGCCAAACGACGAAACCTGGAAACAGCAGAAGCACTGGCAAGTCAAATGCAAGGCATTGATAAGGCAGGCAAAGGGAGAATTTGAGAAGAAGCTTGCTGCGGAAGCAAAAACGTGAAGTAAAGACCTTTTCAAGTACATTCGTAGCAAAAAACCTGTGAGAGTCAGTTGGTCCATTAGATGATAAAGGGGTTAAAGGAGCACTAAGAGGCGACAAGGCGATAGCGGAGAGATTGAATGAATTCTTTGCTTCAGTCTTTACTGAGGAAGATGTAGGGATGTTACCCATGACTGAAGTGGTATTTAAACGTGCGGAAGAATTGAAAGAAATATCGATACATCGGGAAGATGTATTACAACTATTAGATAAACTGAAGAGTAGCAAATCACCTGGGCCGGATGGTATACATCCAAGGGTGTTGAAAGAACTGAAATATGAGATTGCAGACCTGCTATTAGTAATCTGTGAACTATCATTAAATTCATCTCTAATACCTGAAGATTGGAGGATCGCCAATGTAACACCAATTTTTAAAAAGGGTTCCAGGGGTGATCCGGGAAACTACAGACCGGTGAGCCTGACATCAGTACCGTGAAAAATGGTAGAAACCATCATAAAGAATAAAATTACTCAGCATGTAGATAGTCATGACCTAATGGGAGACAGCCAACATGGCTTTAGACAAGGAAGATCTTGTCTTACTAATCTGTTATGTTTTTTTTAAGGAGTGAATAATCAGATGGACAAAGGTGAGTCGGTTGATATTGTGCATCTGGACTTTCCGAAAGCCTTTGACAAGGTCCCTCATGAGAGACTTTTGGCAAAACAAAAGAGTCATGGGATAGGAGGCAGTGTACTATTGTGGATCAGGAACTGGTTAAAAGATAGAAAGCAGAGGGTAGGGCTAAATGGCCAATTTTCCCAATGGAGAAAGGTGAATAGTGGTGTACCCCAGGGATCTGTGCTGGGTCCGCTGCTTTTTGACATATTCATAAATGACCTGGAAAGTGGAATAACGAGTGAGGTTGTCAAATTTGCAGATGACACAAAACTATTTAAAATTGTTAAAACCCAAGAGGATTGTGGAAAATTGCAAGAGGATTTTGATAAATTGGAAGACTGGGCATCAAAATGGCAGATGAAATTTAATGTGGACAAGTGCAAGGTTATGCACCTAGGGAAGAACAACCCAAACTATGGTTACATGATGCAAGGTTCCACATTAGGACCCACCACCCAGGAAAAAGATTTAGGCGTCATTGTGGATACCATGTTAAAACCCTCGGCCCAGTGTGCAGCGGCGGCCAAGAGAGCAAATAGAATGCTAGGTATGATAAAGAAAGGAAAGGAAAATAAAACAAAAGATTTTATAATGCCTTTATATCGTTCCATGGTGAGACCTTGAATATTGTGTGCATAAAGGATATAGAGATTTTAGAAAAGGTTCAGAGAAGAGCCACCAAAATGGTAAAGGGGATGGAAGGATACTCCTATGAAGAAAGGCTAAAAAGGTTAGGGCTCTTTAACCTGGAAAAGAGACGACTGAGGGGAGATATGATAGAAGTCTATAAATTAATGAACGAAGTGGAACGGGTAAACGTAGATCTATTGTTTACCTTATCAGAATATAGAAAGACTAGGGGACATGCAATGAAGCTACAGGGTAAACTATTTAAGACTAATAAAAGAAAATATTTTTTTCACTCAACGTGTAATCAATCTCTGGAATTTGTTACCGGAGGATATAGTAAAGGCTGTTAGTGTAGCTGGGTTTAAAAAAGGTTTGGTCAAGTTCCTTGAGGAAAGGTCCATAAACCATTATTAAGAAGGGACCCAGGATATCAATGCTTGAACCAATACAAGCATTGTGGAACCTGTGTCCTTTGGGGAAACTGCTAGGTACGTATGACCTAGATTGGCCACTGTTGGAAACAGAATACTGGGCTTGATGGACCTTGGTCTGACCCAGTATGGCATATCTTATGTTCTTATGTTCTTAAGCAGCAATAGACATCATAATGCGGCACTTTAGAAGGGATGGCTAGAAAAATCTGGAACATCCAAAAACTGGGGAAGTGGTAGCTGTGCCTTTTTATTTTTATTTATTTTATTTAACACTTATTTATATACCGCATCTTCCAGCGATCAGTTGCGGTGTACATTTAACAACAATTAACAATGCAGAGCTTGTTTTACATAGAACAGTTATAACGTTTTACAATGAACATCTTAACTTGAACAACAAAGTGTATGTAAAAACTATGCGGAATAGTTCAATAAATCAACTAACACAGATTGTGTAACAATTTAAACTGAAGTACTGTCTCTAACTCAATTTTAACTATATACAAGTGGGGTATCAATGCATTGGAATGGAATGATTATTCATTTAAGTTGTACGTATTATTGTAATAGGGAGTATAATCTTGATTTTAGACAGGTTCTTGTTTAAAATCTCTCCATCTCCACCCTGAAAAATGAACTTCCCAGTAACTGAATATGGAGATGGACCTCATGCATATAGCAAGGCTGGATGTGTGCGAGGGTGTAGACTATTATACAAATGGGACATCACAAAGTAAATGCCCGCAAAGCCAGGTTCTCGGATGCCCTGGCCTATATTATAAGACTGGATGTCTTGCATTGCCATTTCAGAAATTCAGACATGAGGCAGCATACCAGTTTGGAGTATGTATTTAAGGGTAGATCTCTTCAGCCACAATGGAAGTGTTGCAACCATGAAACAAACACTTTTTTGCACCTCATGGTCAGGAGCAGATGTAGACAGGACCCTACCTAGCCCTATGTGAGCAGTACGGCTGCACAGGGCACAAAGGCTTAAGGGGCGAATTTCAGCTGTCTGCCATTGCCTGCCGCCACCACTAAATCTTCTCTCAGCTGAAATGTGCCCCTTAAGTCTTCTCGCAGCACGCTAAGCAGGTGTGGTCCCTCCCTCCTCTGATGTGGTATCAGAGCTTGGAGGGACAGATCTGCTTAGCATGCCGGCGACTTGCACATTGGGTGCGCCTATTCTCTCCCGCTGCCTTCCAGAAAGTGGCTAGATGGAGGTGCCGGGGGGGGGGGGGGGCTGCACCCGATGTGCAAGTCGCACAGGGTGCAATTTACGCTCTGTGCAGCCCTGGTTGAAGACATGGATGCCTCAACAGCTTGTGCCATTCTGAAATCACACCATGACGTACATCTCCTTTGCTCTGCCCAAGTCACACTTCCACTACATCCCCACACTACCTGAATATTCTTACAACAGGGACGTCGATATTCCTGGCTCTTCAGAATGACTCCTGTATATATTCATGATTTGCACATTTATGTGCCTGTTTTCAGATGTCTAACTCACAAATAGAGCTTCTAAAATACCCTCATTACAGCTTATTGACTTCTGAGTTTCAAGGATCCTTATAGTCTTTTCCATATAAGACATAACTACAAACATCGACCCTTAATTGTCACCCAATAATGTTGCCCTTAGTTTAGTTTAACTACTTCAAGAAATTTACACTAGGTAGTAGCTCAGTGGAAATGCTAAGTGCTGACATTCAAGTGCTTTGGGCACAGTGTCTGCTGATTTTTGACATATTCATAAATGACCTGGAAAGTGGAATAACGAGTGAGGTTATCAAATTTGCAGATGACACAAAACTATTTAAAGTTGTTAAAACCCAAGAGGATTGTGAAAAATTGCAAGAGGATCTTGATAGATTGGAGGACTGGGCATCAAAATGGCAAATGAAATTTAATGTGGACAAGTGCAAAGTTATGAACCTAGGGAAGAACAACCCAAACTATGGTTACACGATGCAAGGTTCCACATTAGGAACCACCACCCAGGAAAAAGATTTAGGCGTCATTGTGGATACCATGTTAAAACCCTCGGCCCAGTGTGCAGCGGCGGCCAAGAGAGCAAATAGAATGCTAGGTATGATAAGGAAAGGAATGGAAAATAAAACAAAAGATATTATATTGCCTCTATATCGTTCAATGGTGAGACCGCACCTTGAATATTGTGTGCAATTCTGGTCGCCGTATCTTAAAAAGGATATAGCGATTTTAGAAAAGGTTCAGAGAAGAGCCACCAAAATGGTAAAGGGGATGGAAGGATACTCCTATGAAGAAAGGCTAAAAAGGTTAGGGCCCTTTAACCTGGAAATGGCTGAGGGGAGATATGATAGAAGTCTATAAATTAATGAATGGAGTGGAACGGGTAAACGTAGATCGATTGTTTACATTATCAGAATATAGAAAGACTAGGAGACATGCAATGAAGCTACAGGATAAACTATTTAAGACTAATAAAAGAAAATATTTTTTTCACTCAACGTGTAATCAAACTCTGGAATTTGTTACCGAAGGATGTAGTAAAGGCTGTTAGTGTAGATGGGTTTAAAAAAGGTTTGGACAAGTTCCTGGAGGAAAGGTCCATAAACCATTATTAAGAAGTGACTGAAGATATCAATGCTTGACCCAGTACAAGCATTGTGGAACTTGTGTCTCTTGGGGAAACTGCTAGGTACATATGACCTAGATTGGCCACTGCTGGAAACAGAATACTGGGCTTGATGGACCTTGGTCTGACCCAGTATGGCATATCTTATGTTCTTATTGATTAAGCTGGTCAGGGCTAAGGATGCTGTGAAGGGACAATTTACAGACTCTGCGGGGAGAGTTTTCAGCCATTATTCAAGTGAGAGACACCAAGGGGGTAATTTTATAAGGAGTTACATTTATGCATGTAGATCATGCTCATGGATGGGCACTTACAGGTGTGTTTTAGCTATCCTGTAAGTTTGAGCGTAAGATTGATCATGCATTCGGGCACATTAACAGAGCTTGGGTGAAGTGTGGGCAAGTGAAAATTTATGTACATAGGGCCCAATATTCAGAGACATTTAGACGGTTTACAGAGCTGTAAACAATGTAAATACCCCTAAGTGGTATGGTTAGCTTCTGCATTGTGCGCGGCTGTCTATCGACACCAGATATTCAATGCTGGTGGCTGGATATGACCCCGGATTGAATATCTGGGGTTAAAGTTTGGCAGTAACGGCTATATGCGCCTTAGAGACACAGCCATTGCAAATGAATATCGGGCCCATGAGTCATAAAATACTATAGAACTTACATGTGTTCTTTAGAAATCTAGATGTGAGCACTTATACCAGCTCTAGGAATTGATGGTCTCCCCTAAGACTGGTGTAAGTGCCTATGCCTAGATTCAGCATACATTAGGGGCCCTTTTTCTATAGCGCTATGCAGTTAATGTGTGATTTGGCATGTGTTAACTTTTATTGAGAGCACAAGCACACAGTTATCATGACAGTTAACACGCCCTGATTTTCCTGCTAACTGCCAGTCACTCATTAGGGTGAATGGGCAGGTCAAGGGATGAGAGTGGATGTAGTCAGTGCATTCCAGTTAGCATGGGGTACATATTGCATGCTGTCAATGCTGCCATTAGCATGGGTTTACCTGCTGTCACCTCGATAAGAGGAGGTAAGTGCACCTTTGGTAATAGTGCCATGTGCTAGTTTATGCTTCTGCATGTTAACTGTTGTGGATATACCGGTCTTGCCCCTGACAGTTTCCACTTTGCACTTAATACAAGTTAGTTTTTGCTCGAATTATGTGTTAAGTGGAAAATCCTAATGCGCTTAATTGAAAGGGTCCCTTACGCTCCTATTTTACATGCAAAGAAGAGTAGGTGCACATTTTCTTTATAAAATAGGCTCAAGATAGGCATGTTCTAGGTGCCTAAAGCTAGCCACCTGTTATAAGATTACATAGATATAAAATTACCTTGGAGTGAATGGATACCAAAGTCATGAGGAGTCAATGGTCTGCCACTCAGTGGTGTAGCAAGGGTAGGATGATGGAGTGGTCCACCCCAGATACCAGCAAAAAAGGAGGTACAGACAGTGAGCGAAATTCATGGTCAGGCACATACATGGAGATGGTGGCAGCAGTGGCGACAAACTTACTTCATTTATTTATTTACCACACAATGTACCGCTGTTACTGCTCCAGGCCCTACTATGCTACTTCCTTCTCATAAAAACTGCATTACTTTTTCAGGGGACCACAAAATCAAACAGGGTTTGTTCTGATTCAGCTGGGTGTTCAAATGTGCAGGAATAACTGCCTGAACAGAAAATAAGTATACAACAATCATGGCTGTCTCTTACGATGTCATTAACGAGACCTTTTGGTAGAGAAAGAAAATACAATGGAAGAGGGCTTTGTTAGGATAAAAATACAAAGAAAAGCAAAACAAGCTAATACACGTCTGGCCTCAAATACTAAAGCAGACGTCCCGATGGGCAGAGCAGACAAGTGCCAAGAGCAGTCGCCCTGAGATCTGAAATCTGCCCCATGACTAGAAGTAGCAATCTTAGCTACTTAATTTGTATGTGGCAACTGGCTGGCATGACAAGGGGGGGGCAGATTAATACCCCCTCTCCCTTATTCATTCAAATATACAATTCTGAAGGACAGCCTCCTCTCCTGGCCAGATGGGTGAAAACCTAGTTTTACCAATGCCTAGGGCTGATGGATGGTTACATCTGTTGCTGTTTAGATATGTGCAAAAAATACATAAATGTTATGCCCACAAAGCATAATGCCTAATGATCGAATCACCAACTATAACGGCTGTCCTAACCCTTCCCTCATGGGCACATGGCCCTGGAGAAACTTCCTTGGTGTGAGAGGGTTTTACAGCACATGCTTCCCAGCTTCACCCCATAAAGCAACATTGTATGTTCTAAATCATGTGTGATATCTGATTTTTGATATTTGCTACACTCCTTCACCAGATTCATGTCATTCCTTACCATGCTGTATTGTAACACTTGCCACCCACCCGCTCCCTAACCTTGAGGGTTTGAGGAGGGGTCGGCCTTGAGGTTGAGGTTGTAGTTGTGAAGGTCAAATGATAAGGCAGGCAAAAGAATATTTTTTTACATAAGGATTTATTTCTCCCGCTCCGTGGTGGAATGAAACAGGCATAAAGGAATATATATTAGCCAAAGTAGGAACAAAGGAAAAACAGGCTCTTCAAAATGCTGTGCCCAAAATGTCCTTCAACACTGGAGTTCACATTCCGTCATGTGACCTCTACTTTTAAATCAATTAAACAAGGAGAAAACAATAATGTTCCTGTACTGTAACCAAGTTATGCTTCAGCTTATTTTTCTCTCTTCATAAGCTCTTCAGCCAGGTTCTTAAACAGCATACATTTTAGGATATCACAGCAAATGACCATTCAAGCTTTGCTTTACTAATTTCTGTCAATCAGACAGGTTGAGCAGTCCATTGGTTGATTCAGTTCAATCATTGGCAAAGGAGAAGCCAAGGGCATTTCTACTTCAGGACTCTTCTCTGATTGCACTAACTTCTGGTCAGGAATTGCTCATTTATCTAAGAATTCTTTGAACTCTCTAAGCAGTAATTCAGCCTGCTTTCTAACTGGGCTGGGCTGAGGATTTGCTCCTTCCTTGGGTAAGTAATTGTTTGCAGACTTTACTTCAGGAAAGCAAGTAATGTCGTCTCTGTTAAAACATTCATTCACTGCACTGGAGTTACCCCTCCCCCACTTGTCTCTGTAAGTAAGTGTCGGGTTAGCCAGTTCAGTTGTATGAGGAGTGCTTCTAAAGAGTGCTTCAAACGTAGGACCTTCTAATTCCTCCCGGCTTATATCTCTCCCATACAGGTCAGCTGTGTTCTTTCTAGTAGCCTGCTTGCTAAATCTTTCAGCTGTCTGGTGAGAATAGCTGGGTTTGTTTAAACGAGTTTCAGGCTGCAGCCAACTGCCTTCATAATGCCTGAGTCTGTCCTGAGTTTTAAAATCAGCATTCACTCTTTCTGGCTTCTCATAAAACTTGTCATCTGAATTAAACACACCATGTACTTTGTATTGAGGATTGTCTGAGAATTCCTTGCCACTCTGCCTTCCTTTCCACGGGTCAGCTTTCCCCTCCAGAAGCCTGGGCTTTATCCCTGGGTCTCTCAGTGCTTCACACCTCTCTTGTTCCCAGAAGGTTCTTTCAGGCACTGAGTATCCCTGGTACCTGCTTCTTGGTTCTGAATCCCTTCTCCTAGGATTACAGCTGGGCAGTGTTTCTCCTTCTAAGTCAAGGGTTTCTGCATCAAAGGCTGCTTCCTGCCTTTCACGTTGCTTCCTTTTTCCTTGCCTTGCTCCGTCTCTCCTCTCCCTCTCTCTCTCTGTTTAACAAGCTGCCTTTGCTTTGGGCAGCCCGCCTCCTGCTAGGGCGTGCCCAATCAGTAACTCTGCTTCTCCCTTCCCCCGAGGTGAGCTGTGTTAGCTGATTAGCCATGTGTTTCTTGTTCTGAGCAGAGAAAATCCTGCATTTACCTGCAGTACCAAAACCTTCCACCGTGTCACCATCTGTTTCCATGGCTTCTGGGGAAGCTACCACATCACACACTGTATTGTCATTTCCCTATTTAACCTTGCCACAATGTACCTTAAACCCTTGACCTACACTGTTTCAACTATAAACTTCCACAGAAAGCATTTATACTGTACACCCATTTACCACTCTACCCCTATCTATTCCTAACAGTGAAAAACTCCTTCCAACAAATTGGATCTCTACCGCCTACTTACTTGTTTAATCACATTTTTCATCATGATTTTTTTTCATCACGATTGTTTTTCATCACAATCATACTTACTTGCTTATTCATAAGAACTAATGCTCAATTCTCATTTCCCTATCAGCCTGAAACAATCACAATTCTCCGCCCACATCTTATTCAAACTAAACCTTACCCTAGACCACCATATAACACTCACAGACAGAGACTAATGCACATTACCCCACCTCCTTAGCTACCCCTGAGACAAGGAAAATCATCCAAAATACTTCACAAATCTCATGTGCATATATCAATGCTAGATCCATAAAAAAGAAAATTCCGATCATCATAGATTTTGCAAATACAGTTTGTCCTGATATAATTTTGTATAACAGAATCCTGGCTCAATGACCAAGATAATGTCTTACTAAATCAACTGTGTCCACCTAAATACATTATACTCCATACCCCTAGAACAAGTAAGCGTGGTGGAGGGGTACTGATCATAATAAAAGAATCATTAGAAGTGCAACTCCCCCCCCCCCTAAAGCTATATCCGACACGGACATGCTAATAATTAACAGTGGAAGTATAGCCTTCTGCCTAATATACAGACCTCCAAATTCCAATCCAGACAGCCTGACAAATATAATGGATGAAATAATCAACATATCCCCAAACATAAAACAGTTCTCCTAGAGGATTTTAACCTCCCCTCAATACATGACTCTCATTCCTCTTCCTTTTCCAATGCAATGGAAGAACTTAACTATAAACAAATTATACATAACACAACTCGAAAGAAGGGAAACATCCTTGATCTGATATTTTTACCACTTGAGATCCAATCATCACATAATATCCCATCACTGATAACACCAGTGCTCTGGTCAGAACACCATCTCATAGAATTCACCCTCGAGATCAATCAAACTCAAACCCATGCAGAACGAATACACCTCAAAAAGTACTCAAAATACAAACTGTTAGATAGAGAATCCTTCACTGAAGACCTCCTTAAATCTATAGATATCAACACTAATGATCTTGATGTACTTATAAATAATTGGAACACCACAATCACTAACCTAGCTACCAAACCACAAAGCTTACAAAACAGCTCCAAAAACCCTTCTAAACAATGGTTCTCACATGAACTACGACTAATGAAGAGAGCTTAGAAGACTAGAATGCTCCTGGCAAGCCAAGAAAATGGCTGAAAACAGAGAGAGATACATGACCATGTGCAACAAATACCGCCTACATATTAACCTAACTAAAAAGAACCACCGCACACAACTACTCATGAGATCCATTAATAAGCCAATAGACTTATTTAACCATAGTAAAATCCCTCACAACCCAGCCAAATAGCTTCACTATCACCCCTGACATATCCCCTCAAACGCTCGCGGACTATTATATGTCCAAAATAAACAGCTCAACAACTCACACTAATTCTTTTGTGAGTAATCCTATGCCACCAGCAGAGACTTTGGGATAAATTCCATCCATTATACCTTGAATCCTTTAAAAGGAAAATCTCTGCTATGAATACTACAACATCTGCAGCGGGTCCCTGCCCATTTAAACAGATCAAAGACACAATTAATGTAACTGCCTCTTTGATACTATCGCCAACAAATCTCTTACACAAGGCTACATGCCACTTGAGCTTAAAAAAGCTATAATTCACTCAATATTAAAAAAATAAAGCCCTTGACAAAACCTACCCTGCTTCCTACAGACCCATCTCGAATCTCCCTTTTCTTGCCAAAATAATAGAAAAAAATGTGTACTTACAACTGCAAGACCACATCGACCTTTATGCTCTTCTCAATAAACAATTTGGGTTCAGACCTTTTCATAGAGTCGAGACATTGATGCTGATAGTATCCAATAAAATCATCAAGGGAATAGACAACAATATCCAGGCATACATTTTATTCTTCCTGGACATAGCGGCAGCATTTGACTTGGTCATTCATTCCCTTCTAATTCATAGATTGAAACAAATTGGCTTGAGAAATACAACCCTTAAATGGTTTGTATCTTATCTATCTGAAAGATGTCAACAAGTTACCACAGATTACCTATCCTCTAACGAATACCTGCAGACCACCCCCAAGGATCCACGCTCTCAGCACTATTATTTAATATATATATTCAACCTGTGTGTCAAATCATAAAACAATTCAAAGTTGATTATGCTATCTATGCAGATGACATAATGCTATTTATGCCTTTTAATATAACATCACCCAACTTCAACCCTATAATTTCCTGCTTCAAGGAAATTGCTATCTGGCTCAAGATCTTTGGCCTTCACATAAACTTCAAAAAAACTGAAATCTTAATAATCACCAGGAATCAAACCTATAAGCCCCCACAAAACGTATTAGTTGATGACATCGAACTTGAAGTTAAAGAAGAGGTTAAATATCTAGATATTGACAAACACTTTTCTTTCCAGACCCAAATCAAAAACGTAACTAAAACAATATACAATAAGATCTGTCTCTTGCGACACTTAAAACCCCTACTTCAACCCTCTGACTTTAGAACTATAATGCAAGCCTTAATCACTCCACACATAGACTACTGTAATAGTCTTCTTCATGGTCTTCCTAAAGTATCCCTTCACTCACTAATCATGGCACAGTATTCAGCTGCACAAATTATTCACAATTCTCCCCGCAGTGATCACATAACACCAATTCTATTTGACTTACTTTGGCTGCCGATCCAAAGCCGGATCAAATATAAAATTTTGATGATTACATATAAGATCATTAGAAAAATAGCTCCCACTACTCTCTCCCACCTGATCAAAGCAGCATCTAATTACCGGCAAAGAAGAAATCAAATGACCAACTGCCTCACTATTCCTCCAGAATTCCGTAATACTAAACAATGCACTAGCAATAGAGCATCTGAATACATATCCCCAACACTCTGGAATTCATTGCCAACAAGCCTTCGGAACATCACAGACCTATCCACCTTCTGATCCCACATTAAAACCCATCTCTTCACTGAACATTTTGGTCACAACATAATCTCAACTGCTATTGACCCTACCCAATAGCTGTTTCCCTCTTTAATTTTACTATTAGTGCTCTCCCACCCACCACCCCCATCCCCTAAACCTACCCCTAAATTTAATGATGCTCTGCCATTAAAATTGTTTCATTAAAATTGTAAATAAGTTATTTTAGTTGAATTATGTAAACTCGTTATACCATGTTTCTGCACCAGTTATACGGTTAACTTGTTTTATGTATCTGTTGTTCATTTGTAAACCGCTATGATTACCCAAAATATCAGTATAAAAACACACAAATAAATAAAATATAGTGGATCTAGAAGGCATGCAAATCTTTCTTACACATATTCATTGTGGATATACTGAAAACTCGACTGTCTGGTGGTCCCCCAGGACAGATTTGAGAATCATTGTCTTAAATGGAGCTCAGTATCAACTTCATCATGTGAGTTCTATTAACATTTAACTGTGAGAAGCTTTTTGATGGAGTCCATGTTCTCACTACTTCTAATTCCACAGATGAGATGCTCCAATATGCATCTAGCAGATTAAAATCTCCAACCAGCAACACCTCTCACTTCACTGCGGTCCTATTTATGTCTTTGATTAGATCACTTCCAACTCTTCTCTCTCTGTGCTGGAGGTCTGTAGATCATTCCAATGCAGATAGAATTTTGAATTGTCATCATCAAGATGATGCACAGTACCTTCTCCTTTCCCTAGGCACTCTGCTTCAATATCTTTTCCCTACTTTATCTCTTCTGAAAAGA
Organism: Ichthyophis bannanicus; assembly: GCA_033557465.1. Taxonomy (NCBI): domain Eukaryota; kingdom Metazoa; phylum Chordata; class Amphibia; order Gymnophiona; family Ichthyophiidae; genus Ichthyophis; species Ichthyophis bannanicus. The sequence goes on along the minus strand of CM066033.1, from coordinate 1,177,153,265 downwards.
AATGCACCTGGGAGTCATTGAATTATCTTTATTTGATGTTCATAATATTTAGATCTGCCTTCACCATTAGAGCTGTGAAGTATAGAATTTGATCACCCAGTCTGTGAGCATTTGTGTTCCTAGTTTTCGATATATTTCTTCTTTCCTAAACTGGCCCTATGACTAGGAAAACTAAGCACCTGCCTAAGGTAGCACAAATTTTGGAGCAACACTGGCATGGCAGCACAAAGCAATTCTGTGGCAGTGCAATGCTGTGGGACAGGACCAGGAAGTGAGTGCAGCCAAAATGTTACCCATAGCAACTGACTGATCCTTCAACCATCTCCATTCCAACCCGACTGCTGGGATCCAGAGACTGAAGCTACTATAAGCAGCCCCTAACCCATCTCACCCTAGCCCCAAACTAAGCCTGGATCCATCCGTGCAATCAGCTGCCACCCTCTCTCTGGCACTGCCTCTCTACTCTCCCGCCCTCCATAAAATGACATCACTCTGGCTTATGTCTGGCTGCATGTGGTGTAACTTGAGGGCAAGTCATCGATTCAGCCTAGGGGCATGGCATGGCAAGCAGTAGAGTGGTCAGTAGCTGAAACAGTGCACTATGCAAAGACAGGTAGCTGCAGCACAGGCTAAGGCAGCTTTAGGGTCATCTTTGAATCCAAGCAGCATAGCAGAGGAGAAGGCAACAGACTGCCCCCTGGAGCAATGTTCAGTTGTTACACTTCAGTTCTAGCTGTTGTACTTTGGAACGTGAGTGGAAGAACAGTGAAGCTTCTATCCTCAGACTACAGTGGTAAAAAGAAATTAAAAATTATAACTTGGTGATAAGAGATGCAAAAAGTGAATATTATTCTAATATAATTGTCAGAGGAAGAACATGTTAAGGAAATTACTTCAAGTACTGCAAGAACTTTACAAAACCAATCTAAGAACCAAATCATAAGGTAGAATAAGATGAAAGCTACAAAACTAGCAGTGTATTGCAAGTCTAACGTTCTAAATATAAGGGAGTCCATAAAGGATGGTGTGAAAAACACCAGAATCTATGGAGTTGAGACAGGAAGAGGATAGCCGTGCGTTCTCCAAGTTCCATTTCCTGTTAAATGTAATGACCAGACATATGTATATTGTCAGATGTTTATGTTCTGTGTAAACCGCGCTGATGGCAAATAGTGCGGTATATAAGAAATGTTAATAAAAATAAATTAGAGCAGAATGTTTTTGGAAGGATTTTACCTGAGTGTCAGAAACCCTGCTCTTAAGACGACTTAGAAAGTTTGCCAAGGGTAAAAATATGCTGGATACCTGCCCACATGTATTTCATTGCCGCACATCTGAGATGTTGCAGTGGTTAACAGGGTTTATTAATAGAATTTTTAGCAAGGGATGTTTTTCAAATATGTTAGGTACTATGGGGCCGATATTGAAAAATCTTTACGTTTGTAAGGCTAAACAACCCGGATAATCATAGGGTTGTGCAGTCATTGGAAATGGCATAGAAAATGTCATCAACATTTCCTCTATTGTTCATGCTGTTTTCTATTGGAACACAAAATACTGGTACATCCAATCAATCATAATTAGTGCACGCTATTGCTCAATAGTGTACCCTATGGATGAATTGTGCATGCTGTCACTCAGTGCACACGTGAAGGCACATTTTACAAAAGATGTGCAAGTGCAATCTGGGCCATCAGAGCCAGGACGTCTGGGGGGGGGGGGGGAACAGTTGCATGCAGGTTCAGGTATGATTTCATAAAAGTGGACATGCCTGATGGAAACATTTATAGAGACATCTACATAGACATTCCCAGGATAGTGTTTCCAAATGGGGGCATCTACTAGCCTAATGGTTAAAGCAGTGAGTTATGAGCAGGGTGGCTAGGGCTCAAATCCCAGTGTGGGCCTTTGTGATCTTAGGCTAATTGCTTAATTCTCCATCTCCTCTTTACTCTTTGGATGTATTAAGGCCACAACAAGCACTGCCCTGATGCATATTTATGCCTAGAGCTGGTCTAAACATGGCTGTGCCTACAGACTTCTGGAATCGAACAGGGATGTCCACATTTATTGCACCTTCACCACACCCTCATTTGTAAAATGGTTTTGGAGACGTCCCGTGATTTCGACATCCACGTGCATGACTTTGGAGGTCCAAATCCCAACTAAGACTTTTAAAATGACCCCCTATGCATCAGTAGCATACAGTATTGAGCAACAGTGTGTGCACACACAGATCATGTGTGCGTGCACATGAACACACAGAAACGCATGCACTATTCATCTATGTGGACAGTATTGGACAATAGTGTTAATGATACATAGCATGCATTATTCTCACATACAGTAGCATGCACTATTACGAGATAATGCACACTTTGTAGCATGTGCTACTGAACAATAGTGTGTGCCATTTGACAACAATTTCCCCTGAATTGTAAATGAACAGAAAACAAGATAAATGACAAATATCAAGTATAATGAATTGTTTGATGAGTGGAAGATGGAATGTTCCTCAAGGCTCTCCATTTTCCTCAAAAATGTTTAATGTTTTATTGAGTCCATAACGGCAGAAGTTGAGATAATTAGGGATCATCATTTATACGTACATGGATGACAGGAGTGGCCTAGTGGTTGGGGCAAGGTACTTCAGGCCGGAAGGTCGGGGGTTCAAATCCCACTAGAGGACAGCAACCTTGGGCCGGAAGGACTGGGGTTTCTAGTCCCACAGGTGCTCCTTGTGGTCTTGGGCAAGCCACTTAACCCTCCATAGCCCATGTTCCCTGTAAAATAGTTATCTCCAAGTTATAATGCCCTGTTCAATGTAATTTCAGTTTGTTCAATGTAAACCGCACTGATGCAGAATAGCGCGGTATATAAGAGAATGTAAATAAATAAATAAATAAATATCTTTGGTAATACCAGGGCAAGATTCCTTGAATTCTATATATGTTCTATTACGTATTTTTTTTTTAACAAACAGTGAATGCTGAGTAACCAGCTGAAATTGAACCATGAAAAAACTCTCTTCTGTAGCATTTCCATAAGATTGCAGGTGTGCTCTAGTAAGGTCTTTAAAAACCTTAAGTACTATGGAAAAGAAAGTTAATGCCGTTGTAAAAAAAACCATTATAAGCTTTAGATTTATTGGCCAAATACATTCTAACGTCTCCATCAATAGCTTACAACACATAGATCAACCTTTGATCTTAGCACAACTTGATTATTGTAATTTGTTTTATATAGGTATGTCCTTGAAGAAACTGGATTGATTACAAGTCCTGCAAAATGTTGCAGCTAAATGGATTTTGTGTGGAAAAAAAACAGGATAGAGCATCCCTTTTTCATGTCAATCTTCACTGGCTTCCAATTTAAGCTATTCATAATGGCGTTTAAAATCTGTCATAGTTTGGCTCCCACATACCCGTTAAATATGTTAACCTTTCCTCCACTTAGCCCAAGAGAACACGTTTCTCCACTTACAAGATCTACTCGTTTTACTAAGATCAGTAAGCTCAGTTTTCTCACTCACAAGGACTACCCTTGAAATGTACGTTAGAAAAATTATCAAATTACTATATAGAACTCTTGACTTGGTTGAGGTGGAGGAGATTGAAGGGCCTATTTAACAGGTTTGAGAGCAGGAGGGGGTGTTAAGAAGGGGATGCTGCTTCTAAGGGTGAGTGGACAGGAAAAAGAAAGGGCTGCTGACTGTGCCTGGGATGAAAGGGTAGAAGTATAGAAGATGCTGCTGACTGGCTCAGAGCAGGAAAGGACAAGAAAGAAAGGGCTACTGATTGCACTTGATGGGGGCAGATATTAGTTGTACATATAAGATTTGTTTTCATACTAATGCTCAATATTAATTTTCAAAATTGTATTAGGTAGGGGAGACTCATAGCTGCAGGTTTGGCTAGATTATCAGTAAAGAAATATTTCCGCATATCACTCCTGAATCTATCCCCTTGAGGGTGAAAGGGGATAGATTCAGGAATGATATGCAGAAATATTTCTTTATGGAAAGAGTGGTGGATCCGTGGAATAGTCTCCCAGTGGAGGTGGTAGAGATGAGGACAGTATCTGAGTTCAAAAAAGCATGGGACAAACACAGAGGATCTCTAAAGGAAAAAAGGGGACTGTTGTAGTTGTTGATATGGAAGGACAGACTAGATAGGCCATGTGGTCTTTTTCTGTCATCATTTTTCTATGTTTCTATCAGATACACCTGAGCAGGCCCTGCTTCTTTCCATGTCAAACCACTACTTATCCTCATGCCTACCTCCCTTGTCTTCCATGCTTCCAGTTTGTGAAATGCAGATATTTGTGGTTTTCCCCATTTGCTTTCTTTGGTTGTGTGGAACTTTAATCCATCAACCTTCTTATCGTGTTTACATTTTTGTCAGTATGTAGTAGAAACTCTATAGATTAGATTCTGTTCTATGTACTCAAGTTGTCAGCACTAGATCAGCTGTTTTTACGGGCTGTTTTACTAAAGCCAATTAGGGTATTGCAGTTAATGAGCATTTAGCATGAAAACTAATGAGCATTAAAGGAAAAGCATCTGTGGTAACTGTTAAGGTGTTACTAGCATGTCCCTAGCAGTTACCACATAAAGACATACCCTAATGTATGGCCCAATTAACGTGTATACACGTGTATACACCTAACACTATTCATATATATTATTAGGTGCACCTGTGCTAATTACTACATTGACAGAATGTGATAGTTACCCCAATACTAACCATAATTAACCCACACTCCACCCACACCCTACCCATTGCCAGCCCTTTCATGCAATTAGTGCCTCAAAGGGTCTTGCTATGATGACAAATCTATCCTACAGTCCACTCATTTAACCACACAGCTTAAAGGAACAACACATTTCACCCTCTTTCAAGCCCAATGAAATAGATTCAAAATCAGAGTGTAGGTAAAATATCTCAAATGCCTCAATAACACACTGACTGTGACCTGAGTCCTCTGGACCACAATGGAATGTACAAGAAAGAGTTATCCCACACTGGCTGCATATACCCTCCTTCTCATAATAGCTTCAATTCTCACTGATACAGCACTAACGGATCATGGTATACATATCACTATCATATTCAATTCCAGAAATCCCAGGCCATCTACCCAAACAATCCAAGTATACATGAAACAAAACAGAAGAATCTCCAGGACTTTCAAAATCAATCTAGACATGGGTCTCTCCCTTGGACCAGACTATCCACCAGATTTGACCACAGCAATTCGATGTGCCCTCATCAAAGCACGTTCCGCCCAAAACAAAATCCAGACATTAATAGACCTCATCCAGGACTATGAGATAGATATTCTATGTATCACATAAACCTGGTTCTCTGAGACAGATCCTGTCCGTCTTAATCAACTTTGTCTGCCCTCATATACAATCCATAACTGTAATAGAACAAGCAGTAGAGGTGGGGGTGTCTGCATAGTTGCCAGATCCAACCTCAACCTCAAGACTTCAGAAATAAGTTCCACATTCAACACTGATCTGCTTTTAGTAGCAAATGACTCCTCCTCAATGTGCTTAATTTGCAGAGCTCCACATGTCACAGACCTAGCCACGTTGTTGGAAACAGCCTGCTCACTCCCAACAACCCAATGCCCCCTGATATTTCTCACATACTTGAATCTCCCTGCCATCACCACCAAGCAAGCTGATTCATTTCTTGAAGTCATGGGAGCCCTCCATTGCACTCAAATTATCTCCAACCCAACTAATTGCAAAGATAACATACTAGACCTAATTTGTATTCCTGAAGCCCTCTCCGCAACATGCAATCACACAATCCTATCAGTACCTTGGTCAAACCATGCAGTCATACTATTCTCCATACCCAGTAAACCCTACCAAACAGCAGATCGCAGCACTCCATCAGTGAACTGAAGATTCTGACAATTTCATGAAGAAACTTACATAAAATCCTTAGTCCTACAACTTAAGCTCATGTGCATAGAAAAAAACCTAGAAGCAATAATTAAACAATGGAATGAAATCATGACTTTCACGGCCCTCACCCCATCAAGAAAAGTCCATCCAAACATGAAAAGATATCCCCATGGTTCTCAAAAGCTCTGCAAAAGAAAAAGAGTGAGCTACGGTACCTGGAACATAAGTGGTGACACGCCAACGTGCCACTCCTTAAGGTCACCTACATGGAGAGAGACAGAAAATACTGTGAGGAAACCCATGACGAAAAAGAGAATACTTCCACAACATCATCACATGTTCATTAAATAAATCTATGGAACTCTTTTCCATTGCAAAGGATCATCTAATAGAATATAGTAGATAGACTCCCCTGGACAGTATATTCCCTCAAGAAATGGCTAGCTACATCTGTTGCAAACACATACCTACACTCTCCAAAACTCACCCTCCATCTACTTTGACACATCAAAATGCCTCCCAGATCACTTGGTCAAAATTTGACTTACCAACTAAGCAAAATATTGAAGGCATGATAACGAACCTCAATAGCACCACTTCTGCACTCGTACATACATCACAATCTAAAGGTTACATGCCCACATTGTTAAAAAAGCTCAATTGGGCTCAGTTGGGCCTCATCTATTCTTTTCATATCAAAAATAATAGAAACAACAGTTCAGACGCAACTCCAAAATGGCATTGATGACCATTCCCCCTTAGACCCCACCAGCACAGTTTAGACCAGATCACAGCATCAAAACCCTCTTAACATCACTAGTTAATATAATCCTCATCTGTGCTCAAACCATCTCTCAAGGATTCCTACTTATCTCCTAGATATCTCATCAGCCTTTGATTCCCTGCCGCATCCTCAAATTCTTCAGAGACTTTGACATCAACCTTTGCGATACCACAATGAGCTGGTTCCATTCTTACCTTGAGGATAGCATCCAGCAAGTACTGTACAAATTAGAAATAAGAACCCATGCCCATTTCTCCAACGTCAAGGAGTGCCTCAAGGTTCATGCCTCTCAGCGTTCCTCTTTAACATTTTCCTCCAACCTCTATGCACAATATTCAAGGAACACATTATCAAATATGTGCAGGTGATATCATGTTCTGCACCCTGTTTAACACAAGAAAACCGGACTTCTCCAGCATATACAATTCTTTTTCTGAAGTAAGATAATGACTTTATCACCACAACCTCCTCATCAATCAAGAAAAAACAGAAGCCCTGCATATATTTTCAGACCCATCCTTCTTGACAAAACCTCTGTACCATCAGGGTTAAGTCCAAAGTTAAATACCTGGTATGGTATACCAATCGATAATCACACCCATTCTGGATTACTGTAATATATACCACAGCCTTCACAAACAATGGCTCCACCCTCTACAACTTGCCCAGAATACTGCAGCGAGAATAATCCAGAAAGCCTCCTAACAAGCATACATTGCCCCCCTACATTGATACAAATCCACTGGTAAGAACATGGAGTGGAGGAGTGGCCTAGGAACATGAGTGGAGGAGTGGCCTAGTGGTTGGGGCAAGGTACTTCAGGCCGGAAGGTCGGGGGTTCAAATCCCACTAGAGGACAGCAACCTTGGGCCGGAAGGCCTGGGGTTTCTAGTCCCACAGGTGCTCCTCGTGGTCTTGGGCAAGCCACTTAACCCTCCATAGCCCATGTTCCCTGTAAAATAGTTATCTCCAAGTTATAATGCCCTGTTCAATGTAATTTCAGTTTGTTCAATGTAAACCGTACTGATGCAGAATAGCACGGTATATAAGAGAATGTAAATAAAATAAATAAATAAATAACATAAGATATGCCATACTGGGTCAGACCAAGGTCCATCAAGCCCAGTATCCTGTTTCCAACAGTGGCCAATCTAGGTCATACGTACCTAGCAGTTTCCCCAAAAGACACAGGTTCCACAATGCTTGTACTGGGTCAAGCATTGATATCCTGGGTCCCTTCTTAATAATGGTTTATGGACCTTTCCTCCAGGAACTTGTTTGGACAAGTTTTTAAACCCAGCAACACTAACAGCTTTTACCACATCCTCCGGTAACAAATTCCAGAGTTTAATTACACGTTGAGTGAAAAAATATTTTCTTTTATTAGTCTTAAATATTTTACTCTGTAGCTTCATTGCATGCCCCCTAGTCTTTCTATATTCTGATAACATAAACAATCGATCTACGTTTACCCATTCCACTCCATTCATTGATTTATAGACTTCTATCATATCTCCCCTCAGCCGTCTCTTTTCCAGATTAAAGAGTCCTAACCTTTTTAGCCTTTCTTCATAGGAGTATCCTTCCATCCCCTTTAGCCCTACCCTCTGCTTTCTATCTTTTAACCGGTTCCTGATCCACAATAGTACACTGTCTCCTATCCCATGACTCTTTAGTTTTGCCAAAAGTCTCTCATGAGGGACCTTGTCAAAGGCTTTCTGAAAGTCCAGATAGACCATATCAACCGATTCACGTTTGTCCACCTGTTTATTTACACCTTCAAAAAAACTTAACAGATTAGTAAGACAAGATTTTCCTTGTCTAAAGCCATGTTGTCTGTCTCCCATTAGGTCATGACTATCTACATGCTGAGTAATTTTGTTCTTTATGATAATTTCTACCATTTTTCCCGGCACTTATATCAGGCTCACCGGTTTGTAGTTTCCTGGATCACCCCTGGAACCCTTTTTAAAAATTGGCATTACATTGGCAATCCTTCAGTCTTCAGGTATTGCAGATGATTCTAATGAAAGTTCACAGATTACTAATAGCAGGTCTACAATCTCATATTTCAGTTCTTTCAACACCCTTGGATGTATACCATCCGGCCCAGGTGATTTGCTACTCTTCAGTTTATCTAATAGTTGTAATACATCTTCCCGATGTATCGATATTTCCGTGAATTCTTCCACACCTTTAAATACCACTTCAGTCATGGGTAACATCCCTACATCTTCCTCAGTAAAAACCGAAGCAAAGAATTCATTCAGTCTCTTCGCTATCGCCTTGTCGCCTCTTAGTGCCCCTTTAACCCCTCTATCATCTAATGGACCAACTGACTCTCTCACAGGTTGTTTGCTATGAATGTACTTGAAAAAAATCTTTATTTGGTTACCAATCTACTCTAGAATAAGGTACAAAGCAATTCTTGTTACATTCAAAATCGTCCACAACAGTTTTCTGACTTGTTTGCAGCAACTGATATCAAGACTCAAAAATGACAGGTTCCGCAGACAAGTCTCATTAAATTTTCTTACAATCTCAATCCTAAATACAAGGAGCAATTGTAATTGGGCACTCTCCCTCTTCGCTCCCACTATCTGGAATGCTCTCCCCCCAGAGCTAAGAAATTGCCAGGATCTCTGTCTTCTGGAGAAAGCTGACCTATTCCAGGATCACTTCAACACTAGTACATTTCCGGGAACTCAGCCCAGCTTCGTCTCAGAAATTGTAGATAGTTCTATTGAATAAATCCCCCAGCTTGGTCGTAGGTAACCCCCAGTTCAATGTACCCTAGTTTAGCTTAGCACCTATGCTAAAGTTCAAGTTAAATTATATATTACTCATGTTATGTTGCGATTCAATGTAAAACAGCGTATGCAAGCATACCCTGTATAGCTTTTGTTTGATGTAAACCAGTTTGAATTGTAGAAAGGCGGTATAGAAATAAATGTAAATGAAACAAATAAATACATGTTTTAGTGGCCAGTAGCTTCCATGCTTTCATGTTAACTGTCAGTGTGGGCCATTACTCCCTGCTAAAACAGATGTTAACCACTTAGTGGGCTTTAGTAACAAGGACCCTTAATGTATGAATGACATTACTTCTGATTAATTTGTACTCAGTTTTTCACTATTCTAACATCTCCTTTTTGTGTTTCCATACATATCCGTGCTAGTCAGTGCTATTCCTGATGATACTGTCTAAGCACTTGGAAGGTTAAACAAGTTCTTATGTGTTCGGATCTCTATGGAACTGAAAATTAGTTAAAAAGAGCTTTCATGCTCACCATTTATCTTTTTGAGTTTCTCCATCTTTTCCATGTATCTTTCTGATTTTACAGTAAATACATGGTATTAGCTAACATCAACAATTATGACGCATGTTTTCTAAAGCACTTTAGGGTTTTGCAGGCATCGCTTGTTCAGAGTTAAAATAAAAGCATGGTACATGCAACAGAAGTGTGATATTTGTTGGGAGTATGTACAGCATGGCTCTAGCAGATAGTGCACTAAACCAGACCTTAAGACTCATCCAGCGGTAATCACGCTTAATGCAGATGCACTTAATATCACTCATTGAGGTGACATTAAGTGCACTGGAGCTAACATCAACATTGACAGTGAATGCTTACTCTCAGCCCTCACACTAACCATGCTTTGAAGACACACCTGTGCTCCGACCCTACACCACACATTCCCCTCTCCATTACACTCTAATCTTGGTGGGCTGTAGATGAGGAACCTCCTGTAGGGGTACAGGCCATCCTCATTAGTCAGTAAGAACCTGCAGAACCTGGATGACATTGTGTTAGGCATGGGCCAAGATGTACATGTACATATTTTGTGCGAGGGGGTGGGGGCGCACTTGCTGTGCACAGGCGCACATATAATTCCTGCAGACACATGTACACTGGCGGTGGTGACCATGTACGTGAATGTCCCATCCCAAAAAAACCCAGTGAAGGTGTATCTTTATTTTGGTACGCAGATGCATGTCAAGGGAGCCATTGTTCTTTATGGAGACTATGCACATACGGGGTGGTCCATTTTTCATTGTGTATGTAGGGAACCCCTCACTGCATTTTTTTTTTTAAATGTGTATATTCGAGGGTGCAGATGCATCGATTCTAGAAGGCCTTTTCCGAAATTGCCATTGATTTTCACATTTTGCTTTCCATGTCCTTCCTCCACCTAAACGGCCCTTCTAAATTGTGCCTTTATAAGAACAGTTTCCTGTATCTGTTAAATAAATTGATATCCAGATAGAAGGCCCTTACTGAAATGCAGCCTTTCCTAATGTAAAGCTCTCAGAATAATTACATGCTAAGCAAGTCTCCTTAAGATATTACAAATTGCTTGTTTGACTCTTGATCTTGTAGATAATAAATACAAATCCTTACCATGTGGTATCTGTTTTTCATGGGAGCAAATAGATTGTGATAAGGTGTTAAAAACACTGATAACACATTCTCACGCTTGGAAGTGGATAGCAGCATATTACACACAAAGTCTCTGCAGTTTTCCTATGATTATGAATTTTATACACTCTAGAAAATAATATTAACCATTTTTGCTGCTGGTTTTGAATGCACCCTTTAAATTTAATTCAAAAATTGCTTGTTGGATGTGACAAAAAAAGAAACATACGTCAAATATGGTACAGCTAGCTATACAGTATTGCATTGAGTTGATCCACCTTTATAATGTTTACTAAGCTGGGCTAAGTTTTAAACCACGCTATTTGCAACTAGGTCCCATTGAATAACATGGGACCTAGTTGCAGATAGCCCAGGTTAGCCATTAGCCTGGATTAGTAGACATACCCCTAAACGACAACTAAAGTTGTGATTTAGAATGTCTGAAAATATGCACATGGACATCAAAATCACAGAGACGTCTCCAAAGCCATTTCACAAATGGCATTAACAGACATCCAAGAGGACAAGGAGGTATGGTTGAGGCGTGTCTGGGGAGGCGCAATGGACTTACACATTTCCATTTGATTTCAGGAATGACAGGGAAGTCTGCAGGCACTAATAGGCCCTTTTCTGATGCTTGTTTTGGCCTTAAAGCATCCAGGGTGCATAGAGTTGTCTAAGATCACAATGACCCACATTGGGGTTTAAATCCTGTCTATCCTGCTCCTCACCCACTACTCTAACCATTATGCTATTAGACATCCATGATCTGAAATGCTATTCTGAGGACATCTATGTAGACGTCATTATAGGCATCCATATCGGGCATGTCCACGTTTCTGAAATCATGCCTGAACTTGCATGTGCCTCCTTTTTCTTTCTTTTAAGATGTTCTAGCTTTGATGTCCCAGATTGCACTTGGACGTCCCTTTGTAGAATGAGCCTTTAAATATTTGTCATCTTGTGGTTGTCTTGCTTATTGTATCCCTTTAGACCTTTTCCTAAACCATGGAATTCACGTAAATAGACTTGTTTCCAGGAAAGCAAATTGATCAAATAGGATAGCAGCAAATGCAAACCTTTATACTTTTTCTAGGGCGGAGTGGCTCAGTGGTTGGGACAGGTTACCTCAGGACAGAGGGCCAGGAGTTCAATTCCCACATGGGGACAAGCAACCTCAGGCCAGAGGGACTGGGGTCTCTAGTCCCATGGCCACTTCTTGTGGCCTTGGGCAAGCCACTTAACCCTCCATTGCCTCAGGTACACTTAGATTGTGAGCCCTTCGGGGATAAGGGAATAAAAAGTACTTGTTAGCATACATGTAAACTGCACTGATTCTAAAGAGTGCGGAATACAAATAAATAAATAAATAGTGATATTTTATTTTTACTGTAATTATTCCAAGCTAAAGTTACTTTGTGTTCAGGAACAAGGCTAGTTACAATCTTCAATGAAAGTGTGGGACTATCTTTCACAAAGTAGCAGCTACTACTTAAATCACTGTACTGTTTTTATTTATTTATTTATTTAGCTGTATTTGTATCCCGCTTTTCACCGGGTCAAAGCGGTACTGGACAAACTAGATGAGCCATCTTGATCTTTATTTTTCATCATCTCCTACAGTATGTTACTATGGAAGAAATAAAAAATCATTGCAAGTTCTTGCCCGTAATGCATGCAAGCAGGTGTAAAATACACTGACAGCTGTGTGGTAAATAGGAAGAGGTGATTCAGTTCAGTAAGGGATCTATTTACTAATCTGTATGAGCTATTAACATGGCAGTTAGTGTGTCCTAGCAGTTAATGTGGAACCTTAGCAGTCAGGTGATCAGCAGAAATTAGAGCACAGTAACGCAGAAAAATGTGAAGAATAGGGGAGGAATGGGCAAGGATTGTTAATATGGATGCAGATACTGCGTTTTTCAGGGGGGATATTAAAAGTGGCTTCCTCTAGGTGCCAGCATGTTTCATTGTTGGTATTTTTATCATTTATGCACGTAAGTGGCCACTTATACATATAAATGACTTACTATAAAAGACCAGGGGTTGAATCCCACTGACACTCCTTGTGGTCTTTGGCAAGTCATTTTACCACTGCCGCGGGTACAAATTTATACTCTAAGCCCTCCAGGGACAGGGAAATATCTACTGTACCTGAATCTAGGGGAATATGTTACTAACAGCACCAATTACCGAAACCTCACAAATCTCCTCTGTCTGAAACCATAAGAACACATGACCAGCCTGTAAATTGTATATATTGTTATTGTATATAGTTACCCTGTTAGCCAAGTTGATTCTCCTGTTCATATGTAAACACAAAGTACTATTGGAAATGTGTATGTTCGTTGTTTATTGTGAACCGCACTGATGCTGAATAGCGCGGTATAAAAGAGACTTTAAATAAATAAATAAATAAACAGGTGCTAGTATAAAGCATCACACCTTAATAAGGCCTGTTCTTTGCCACTTGAACTAGTACAGTATTTAATACTGTCAAGTATGTGCGTATTCGACTTTATAAAATAGGTGTAAAATACATGCATGAAAATAGGTGGGATTTTATCAAATGACCCTCCATCTGCTAACCTGCCAGATAGCATAGCATAGTCAATGCTACCTCAAAAGGCATAGCTATTAGCATCTGGTTATCTGCATTAATTGACTGGCAAATTTTGGGAATGATCCCGACCGAGATTGTGCTATTAAGGGAAATTAGGATACTCTTAAGCGTATTAAGCAATTAACCCATGATTTTGGATGTTATAATGACCTGCTTGGGCAACTTACCTGCATGGAAACTTACCATGGGGGCATGACAGTTACTACATACCGATTCACCTGCTAACTGCCACGTGTGTATTAGGGTACTGGATGGATGGGGTGGGGGAAGAGGGTGGGTGTAGTGAGTAGGGGGATTTGATCTGTCAATGTGGCATTCGTATGGGTGTACATGTAACACTTCCTCCATAGGTGGACGGTAAGTGCACCTGCAGACACAATGTCATGCATTAGAGCATCCTTCTGCACGATAACTGTCAGGAACATGCCGGCCATACCCTCAACAGCTACCAAAAGCTACCACGCTTTAATAAAAGGGCTCCTAAATGTAGATGTTAATCTCCAAAACTACAAGAACTTATGGAACTTTCTTTAATGATTTTAAAGAAATATATTTTGTAGTTATCTTGAAATTGGGCTATGTATAAGTGGAGCTATTTTTCAGCCATGTTGATTAAAAAAGCTATATTTGGTAGTTAAATTACTTGCAATACTTTTCATAGACCATTTATCATCATCATCATTACAATTAGATGCCCAGTCCACTGTGGACTAAGTGGATGCTTGATTTTCACCTGCTGTTTCTCATTTAAGGTTCTCTGCATCTAACTTACAGCACTAACATTTTATGAAGATTTTACTTATTTGAATACTGTACATAGCTTTGCACTCTTTGTTTCTGTTCAAGATTTTGTTGATATGTAATTCAACAACACAAAATGCACATACTTCTTTCTTTCTGAATAAATTACCTTTTAAATTTTAAATTCTTTCTTTTTTTCCTCTGCATTTTCTCAACTTCTCTCTTTGTCCAACCATAAATTTGGGATTTTTGACAGATAAAACTTTTGAAAGTGTGTATGTAAAGGAGAAAGCCAAAATAAGAACATAATATATGTCTTACTGGGTTAGATCAAAGGTCCATCAAGTTTGTTATCCTGTTTCCAACAGTGGCCAATTCAGGTCCTAAGTACCTGTCAGGTACCCAAAAGCTGAACAAATTCCATGCTACTTATCCCTGTGTTAAACAATGGATTTACTCAATCCACTTTAAAAATGGATTATGGGCTTTTCCTCTAGGAATGTGTGCAAACCTCTTTTAACCCCAGCTACACTAACAGCAAGAAACTCCAGAGTTTGATTACACATTGAATGAAAAAATATTTTCTCCAATGAGTCATTGTAGCTTCATTGTGTGTCCTCTAATCTTTCTACTTTTTGAAGAAGTAAAGAACCGATCGACATTTACCCGTTACTTTCTACTCCTTAACTTAGAGACCTCTATCCTTTCTCTTTTCAGCCATCTTTTTTTCCAAGTTGAAGAGCCCTAATTTTCTAAGTCTTTCGTCATATGGGTATCCTTCCATTGTGGTTGCTCTTCTCTGTAACTTTTCTAATTCCTCTATATCTTCTTTCAGATGTGGCAACCAGAACTGCCCACAATATTCAAGGTGTTGTCACACCATGAGCAATACAGAGATATTATAGCATCCTTTGGAATGCAGGAGTAGCCTGGTGGTTAGAACACTGGCTTGGTAACCAAGCAACCAAGGTTCAATTCTCACTAGCACTCCTTATGGCCTTGGGGAAGTCACTTAACCCTCCATTGCCTCGGAAGAAAGGCCTGGCAATCTACTTCCTGTGACACTGCCAGGAAAACCCAGGAGCTTCTGGGTCGCCAGGAGTCAGGACTGACTCGAAGGCACACTTTGCATAGCATCCTTTGTTTTATTTGCCATTCCTTTCCCTATTATTCCTAGCATTCTGTTTGCTTTCTTGGCCACTGTGCACTCTGAGTAAAAGGTTTCAGCATATTATCCACAATGAAGCCTAGATCCTTTTCCTGGGAGGTGATTCCTAAGGTAGAACCTTGTATCGTATAACTGTAGTTTAGGTTGTTCTTCGCTAAGTGCATAATTTTGCATTTGTCCAAATTAAATTTCTTCTGCATCCACACAGTGGCCCAGTTTCTCAAGGTCGCCTTGCAATTTTTCACAATTGTGTTATCTTTTAATAACTTTGAAAATTTTGTGTCAACTGCAGATTTGATCACCTCACTCATTGTTACCATTTCCAAGTCATTTACGAAAGCAGCAGGTCCTTCAAAGATCCTTGAGGTACTCCATTATTCACCTTTCTCTATTTGGAAAACTGGCATTTTAGCCATAATCTCCATATCCTATCTTTAACCAGCTCCCAATCCACAATAGTATACTGTTTCCTATTTCATGAGGGACCTTATCAAAGGCTTTCTGAAAATTCAGATACATATCAACCAGCTCATCTTTATCAACCTGCTTATTCATGCCCTCAGGAAAAAAATATAACAACTCAACTACTGTACATATAGGTTCTGATACTGTATTATAACCAGGTGGATAACCACCTGATTCTTGGTAAATTTTAAATTTGTCCTGTAGTCGCCAACAAAAACAAACAATGTGCCACGTTTTGGGGCAGTCACCATTTTGGCCCTACTTCAGGTTTGCTCGTTGTTACAGGCGATACTTCATTCATGAAAAGGAAAGGAAAGAAGCCACCCGTGTATATTTAAATAGAATGGCATCTGACGTCACACTGACAAGATGACTAAAACCAGCCAATGGTCACAAGGAACTATTCCACCAATAGGAAGGACCTTGGGAATTAAAGCCCAAAATGAAAACTATTGTATGTAAAAAAAACAGTAGTATGTGCACTATAGCAAACTAAGTCATTCCAATTCAGCGTTTAAACCCAAAGGGTTTCAGGTAGAAAATCCATCTTTGTTCACTCCCCGAGGGTCCAAAGGTATGTGATCAAGCACCAGGCAATTAAAGAACTTTCGGAGTCAGATTTGGTGATCAGGAAAGCAGATAAGAGGAGCAGTAATCATATTGTCACAGGAATTTTATCAAGCTGAATTGTCTACTCAGCTAACTGGCCATCGATACTACCGGCCCCTCTTGCATGATCCAACTCCAAAATTGCAGGATCAAATAAAAATAATGGTAACAAATGCAATGGCTACTGGATGGATAACCAAAAAAGAATGCAGTTTTCTAATTAATTGTACTCCTAAAATCCCAGTCATTTATTTGGTCCCTAAGATTCACAAGTCATTGGATATGCCTCCGGGCTGACCTATAGTGTCCTGTAGAGGTTCTTTATTGGAACCCTTGTCTAAATTCTGCAATGTGTTTTTACAGCCTGCAGCAGCTAGAGTCAAATCTTATCTTATGTTTGAGACACGGGTCATTTTCTCACACAGTTACAGACTTGTGCGGATACATACAACAACAAACTGGATCTGAAAAAGGAAGACTCCTATCGCCCAATTTCAAGTATTCCTTTATTAGCCAAGATCCTAGAAAAAGTCATACTGAGACAAATCCAACAACACATTGATTCCGAGGCCCCACTAGATCCAAACCAACATGGCTTCAGAGAAGCTCACGGAATTGAAACCCTCCTAACTTCCCTATTGAACACACTCATTAATACAACAGACAATATCAGAAATGGAGTCGCTATGATCTTCCTAGACATAGCAGCAGCTTTTGATTCTGTTGACCACAACCAACTGCTCACCAGGCTCCACGAAAAAGGAATTCAAGGAATGGCGTTGAATTGGTGCAGATCTTACCTAGAAGATCGCTGGCAACAAGTACGGATTGGTGATACCACATCTCAGCCTTTTCATCAGAAGCAAGGAGTTCCGCAAGGTTCTTCTCTCTCAGCCCTTCTATTTAACATCTATATGCAACCTCTCTGCAACATCTCCCGCTCATTCGGAATATCATGTCTTATCTACGCAGATGACGTGCTCTTATTCACTCCAATTAATGTATTAAAACCTGACTACACTACACTAATCACCTGCTTCAATTCAATATCAGACTGGCTACTCTCACAAAATCTCAGAATCAATTTTAAAAAAACCGAAGTCCTTATTGTCACTAGGAACAAAGACTTCTCCCCTCCACCATCTCTAAGAACAAGAGATGCTGATCTACCAATCAAAACCTCAATACGTTACCTGGGTGTTATACTTGACCAGCGACTTGAATTCAAAGAACACATAAAAAATACTGTAAAAGCCATCTACTATAAAATCAGGACTCTTCGACACCTCAGACCTATGCTCGAACCATGTGACTTCCGCACAACCTTTCAGGCATTAGTCACTCCTCACTTTGACTATGCAAATATCGTACTTCATGGCCTACCCAAGAGCACGCTGAACCCGCTTCAATTGGCCATGAATACAGCGGCCAGGGTTCTTCATGGATCCCCAAAGAATCAACATATTACTCCCATCCTATTTGACCTCCACTGGCTCCCATTATCCTGCAGGATTTTATACAAAGCCCTCATTCTAACCTTCAAAGCATTCCACCATATCTCATCATCCTCTTTGTCTGATCTCCTCCAACACACACAGAACGCCAGATCTAGACGATCTGTAACAGAGAACATGCTAACAGTCCCAAAAGACATTACAAAACTCACTCAAACAACCACTTTAAGAGCATTCTCATCCTTCGCCCCTAGATGCTGGAACATGCTACCACCTAGTATTAGATCACAAAAAGACCTGTCCCAATTCAGAAAATCCCTAAAAACACATCTCTTCCTACAACACTTCTCGCAATATACTGACCCCCCACCCCCTCCCCCTTCTACACAAACCATCGATCATGGCTAGTCAAATAAGCTCCCGAAACCTTATCACTTGTTCTAGACCAATCTTCACAAATCCTATTTTTAGAGCTCGAGCATTTAAGAATCTATTGTAAATAGTTGAGAATTTCTGTTAATTGTTAATCCCTGTTATCCATGTTTTTATTCCCTGTTCCTTGTAAACTTAACATTTGTTCTATGTTTAAGTACAAAATTGTTAAAATGTAAACCGCGCTGATATCAAAAGTGCGGTATATAAAAGCTGTTAAATAAATAAAATAAATAAATAAATCTTCATATTAACTTTTGATGTAAAAGTGTTAAATACTAACACTGATCAATCTGAAGTCATGCGTTGTCTTCAAACATTCCCCTTAGATTTACCAGAACATCTGCCATGACAATTTTTGTTGGATCTAGTGGAATTAGTCCTTACCAATAATTTCTTTCGTTAGGATGGCCAATTTGTTTTTGCAGGTTTATGGAATAGCAATGGGATCAATGGTGACTCCATCCATTGTCACAATTTATATGGCTGATTTTGAAGACCGATTCATTTTTCTTTCAGAAGCCTACAGCTACATACCATTCTGGCGTCAATTTTTAGATGACATTTTTTTTATATGGACTGGAAAACCTCAGATATTAGAATCGTTCATTAGATTTTTGAATAATATAAAATCAAATATTCAATTCACAGCACAGATAGAAGAATATTCTATTCAGGTTCTGGATATTATTATTGAATTATCCAATGAGGGCTTTCAGACCACGTTGTATCAAAAGCCAGTTCAAAAGAATACATTAAGCTATAAGAGCTACCACCCTATTCCTTTGAAGCAAAATCTTCCCTAGGTCAGTTTTTACGTCTATGTCACAATTGTTTCATGATTATTGAATTTAACAAGCATGCTATGGAACCAAGTACATGATTAATTGCCAGGGGGTATCCAATAAAAATAGTAACTTGGGCTTATAAACAGGCTAGATATACACACAGAGAATGGTTGAGAAGTCAATCAAGACTGATTGCATCTTCAGCATCTGATGACAAAGCTGTTGGTGTACTCCTTTACATGGCTGGAATTCATGGTGTGACTACCTTATTGCACAAATATTGGAGTCTCCATTCCTGTTTTAATAAATGGTCAATATTGGCCTACTCAAGAGGAGCCAATCTATGTGATAGATTGATATACCCTGCTACTATTAAAGATAGACCATTGCAGTGTGACGATAATCCAGGCCATTTTGCTTGTGGCATATGCCACTTCTGTGCTTTAACCATCTCAGGTCCAGTTTGGTATGATACTAAGGGGGACAAGCAAGTTACAGTGAGATGGCATACCACCTGTCAATCATCATTTGTGGTTTATGTCTTAATATGTCCATGTCAGTTATATTATAAATATCATTTCTGGTATGGATAACTTCCCTACATCTTCTTCAGCAAAGAATTCATTCAGCCTTTCTGCTATGGCCGTGTCCTTCTTTAGTGTCTTTTTAACCATCTATCCAAGTCGGTACATCCGGCCCTATCTCTGGTACTTTAAAAATCAAAGCTAAATGCCCAGCTCTTGAAGGATGCTTTTGAACTTTACTCCCCTGTTAACTATCTCACCAGATCCTGCATTCCACTAAGAGCCCAATATTGAAAGGCATTTACACAGTTTACAGACCTGTAAGCCATGTAAATGCCTCTAAGCAGGATATTCAGTGGTACTAACACGATTAGTGCCACTTAGTATCCCCAGGTACTTCCACTATACACCCCGATACCAACCACTTAGCATCGAGGGCATTCTGAGGGTGGTACCCATTGCTAACCAGTCAGCAGCGATATTGAGCCATGGCCCAGTTAGCAATTGATGGGTAAAGATAGACATGGCAAAAGCTGGCCTATCATTACCTGCAAGAGATAGCCAGGCAGCGACTCAATATCACCTCTGCCTGGTTAGCTCCTGGACTGTGCAGATGACCTGGATATTCAGTGTCATTGGCCGTGTATGGCCCCGGCATTGAATATCTTGGATTTGTGTTCAGTGGGGATGGCTAGGTTCTGTAATCTCGCTAGCTGCCTCCACTGAATATCTCTGTGACTCCCTAGCATGTCTTGATATAGCATTGACCCAGTCAAAATTGGGTTAATTGAAATCGCCCATTATTACTGTGTTATAAATTTTGTTAGTTTCCCTAATTTCTCTTAGCATTTTGTCATCCATCTGTTCATTCTAGCCAGGCAAAACAGTAGTACACACTCACTGTCATTCCCTTCCCCTTTTTACATGGAATTTCTATTCATAGATATTCGACTGTGTACTTTGTTTCCTGTAAAACGTTTCTCTTGTTTGACTCAATGCCATCTTTAACATGGTACCAGAAGCATTTCTGAGAATGCAACCCTGGAAATTCTGTATTTCAGCTTATTTAGAATCCTAAATTTGACTTCTAGAATCTCCCTCCCTCCCACAATTTGTTATTGGTTCCAACCTATACCAAGACAACAGTCTAGAACCTTTTCTAGCTGTCACGCGAGATCCACCAACATTTCTCCAGTCAGGTAAGTTACCAGGTGATCCTCGTGTCTACCTGGCACCCATCTGTTTACATACCTAATGATAGGATAAACATAGCTGGCAAATCAAACTGTTCCCTCATAGGCACTTGCCCCTTGAGATACACCCTCTATGTGAGTAGATATTACATCATCCAGAGGACAGGTCCTAGCTACAGGATCACTTCCAGCCACACCAAGGTGATACTCTCCTTTCAGGTGACCTCTCCTCCATTGCAGCAGAGAAGCTGCCAGAATGGAGATGGGACTTCCTTACTATTTTATTTATTTATTTATTTATATTTTTTATATACCGCGCTCTTTTAATCAGTGTGGTTTACATATGAACAAATTTAAACACAATGAACACAGTCAGCATTGGTTCTTTACAATGAACAGGGTACAAAGAACTATGTCTTTGAAGGTCTCCTCTATATACCTCTCTGTCTGCCTCAGTTCTATCCTCCAGAGATTAGACTCATTCTCTGGATTTCCTTGTACCTAGTGTAGACATTAGACCTCTCACCAGCAGGGAAATAATTATACATGTGATACTCGGTGCAAAAGACTGGATAGTCCCCATATTGCTGCTGGACCGCTGTCTGATGCTTAGTTATGATGATTTATTTAGCTACTTAAAGTTGTTTAGTTACTTATATTGATAGGGGAATAGGGATACTTGAACTAATACAAATATAACTAATAGGTTTAAGGGGCTATTTTTAATGTTCACCTCAAGACGAACTGCAAGGACCTAGAATTAAACTATTGCTAAGGCCTAATAACTTGCTGATGAGGAATAGCAGTTAAACCTGAAAGTGAAAGATTTTCCTCCTTTTCCCTTAACTGGTTCAAGAGCTTATAAATCAAAGATTGTGCCTGGGGTGGGTGGGAGCTAAGTGGGTGTGGTCTAAAATAAACACTAAGGGGGCCATTCTGACCCACAAGTAGAGGGGATGTACATCGGGGTTGAAGTGCAATCCCCACTATTTGCAGGGGCCATATTCTACTCTGGTGGCTCTCTGCACGTACATTGCCTTTGTGCGGAGAGCTCTGGAGGGCGGCGGCGGCGGCAACTGGTCTGAGTGAGGATGGGCCCAGGCACCTGGACATACAGGGCCTATTCTGGTCAGGGCCCTGTACATCTGGTGGGGGAAAAATGGATGTGGGACTTATTCCACCTTAGAGATGGAATGATTCCCATCAAAGGCAGCAATTGGACCAGGCATCTTCCCCAACGCAGGCAGCCATAGCAGGTGAGATCCCTCTGCCCAACCATGGCCCTGGTTGAACTCGTTGAGGGTCGGTCATTGGGGAAAAGACCATTTACACGATGTCGGACTTTCTGCACTTCTGCTGGGCATCTCAGTGCCATGGTGAAGGGATGATATGGCACCAGTACACCAACAGGAACATAGGGCAGGCTGACTGGGCAGAAGTAAGGACATCTCCCACAGTGGAATTGGGTATGCCAGGCTGTCTAAGTGCCTGATTCTGCAACCACGGGAACATCTAGTTCCCGCGGTTGCAGTATCAGGTACAATTTGGGCCCATCAATTTTTTGGACGTTTGGATGTGTCCCAATTGGAATTGACCTCCACATGGATTATTTTAGAAGCCCTATTCATGTCCTGGATGTCTGAAAATGGACATAGAAATGTCCAAATCACAGGAAAGTCTCCTGAGACAATTTAGAGTTTGGGCCTGTGGATGTACTTAGCATGAGGGCATCCATGCCTCAATGGAAGTATGACCAGGGCATTTCCATGATCCTGAATGGCATTCCCCAATCTTAGAAATGTCCTGGACATCCAGAGTCACATCTAAGGTTATACCTGCTCCAGGCATGAATAGACATGTTTTGCTTTAAAACATCCAGAGAGTGTAGAGAAAATTGCATTCCACCATCCCCAGTACTCTGCACAATTATTATGATAGCAGCAGTGGAATTTGAACCCTGGCTTCCCTGGTCCTCGCATACTACCCTAACGTTTAGGTGATTCCTAGACATCCATGATCCAAAATATTATTCCAGAGATGTCTATATAGATGACCCTACAGATATCCTTATCGGGGAGACATCATTGCAGATGTGAGATGGATTCTTGAAAAGACTAAAGAATACCAAAAGGATATCTATTTGTGTTTTATCGACTATAGCAAGGCTTTTAACTGTGTAAACCATGAGAAACTCTGGGCCACATTAAGAAGCATGGGTATACCAGAACACCTGATCATACTCTTGCATAATCTGTACATTGATCAAGAAGCAGCAGTTCGAATGGAAAAAGGAGAAACAGAATGGTTTAAAATAAGCAAAGGTGTAAGACAAGGCTGCATACTTTCCCCCTACCTGTTTAATTTATATGCAGAACAAATCATCAGAGAAGCAGGATTGTATGAAGACAACAGAGGTGTGAAGATTGGTGGAAGAATCATCAACAATCTTCGCTATGCTGATACCACATGACTGGCTGAAAGTGAAGATGATCTGAAACATTTGCTTCTCACAATCAAAGAACATAGTCTCAAAATGGGCCTGCACCTTAATGTAAAGAAGACAAAGATCACGACAACTGGCATAATCAACAGGTTCATCGTTGAAGGAGAAGAAATTTGAAATCATGAACAACTTTAACCTACTTGGATCAACTATCAATAAAGAAGCAACAAGCAGTCAAGAAATCAGACGACGCATTGCTCTTGGCAGAATGGCTATGAAAAACCTAGATAAGATCCTCAAGAGCAGAGATGTCTCTCTCCATACAAAGATTCGACTTGTTCAAGCCATAGTATTTTCAATAACATCATATGGATGTGAAAGCTGGACAGTGAAAAAGATAGACAAGAAGAAAATTGATGCCTTTGAATTATGGTGCTGGCGGCGAATACTGTGTATACCATGGACTGCCTGAAGAACAAACCAGTTGGTAGTAGAGGAGATCAAACCTAAGCTTTTTTTAGAAGCTCAGATGACAATACTTCGACTTTCATACTTTGGACACATCATGCGAAGAGAGAGATCTTTAGAGAAGGACATCATGCTTGGCAAGATAGAAGGTCAGCGCAGAGAGGAAGGCCAGCAATTAGATCGATCGATACAATAACAGCAGCTACGAGTACCAGTCTGTCAACAATGAGCCGCCTGACTGAATACCGAACACAATTTAGGATAGCTATCCAGAGGGTCGCCTTGAGTCGACTCCGACTCGACGGCACTTAACAACAACAACAACCACATTTATGAAATCGCGTCAGAACTTGGATTACCTATCTTTTTTTTAGGACATTCTGGCTGTCACAGATTGCACTTGGAATTTGTAAAATGCCACTTGGAAGTTCGCTTGTTAAAAATTGTGCCCTAACTGACTGCAATCTAACTGAAAGTTTGCCTTTTTTTTTTTTTAAATGCTTTATTTTCGTTTTATAACAACAAAGGAAAGGAAGACATACAGCTAAAAGACAAATACATACATAGAATGTGATACATACACCAAAGTAAACCCCTACCACCCCCCTCCCCCCTGCTTCTTCTCTAGAAACTAATCATTCCTGAAAACGGGCGTGTACTGACATTATTGTGGTACAAAACCTAACGGTGAGCTAAAACATGATAAGTATGCATTAAACAGACATGTCGGAGCAATGGGCAGAGTGTACATAATCATTGAGCATCTGCCATTTAGACAAGCGAAAGTGAGTTTGGATATGAGGAATAGCTCTCCGAGATATCTGCTCATATTTACTATATAAGCAGACGAGGTTCCACCATTCATTGGCAGTAATTCGAGAGCTATCCTTCCAATTCCTCGTGATTAAACATATGGCTATACCCAGCATGAAATCAAGGAGAAAGCGACCCTTCTTAGGAAGAGAGGGGACCTCCGCCACTGAGCGGAGTCCCACAATCTTCCAAGAAAGAGGCTCGTGGAGGTGTAAGATAGATTGAATATGACCCCAGACCCGCCCCCAGTAAACCTGCAGTTGAGGACATTCATAAAGAACATGAGCGAGGGTTCCCACAGCAGTATGGCAAGACCAACACTGGTCCCTAGCAGTGGTGTTCCATTTGGCTATTCTTTCTGGAGTATAAAAGCATCTATGTGCAAACAAGAAAAGAGTTTGGGTGACAGAGGCAGATCTGGAAACCCGCACCACTTTGCTCCAGAAAACGCTCCATTGCACAGGGGTTAAAGTGATTTGCAGTTCGCGTTCCCAGGCTTGTTGAGCTCTACAAGTAGCAGTGTCGGTACCCTGACATAATAATTTATAAAAGTTAGAGGCTACCCCATGTGTACTACTAATAGAGTGAA
This sequence comes from Ichthyophis bannanicus, assembly GCA_033557465.1. Lineage (NCBI taxonomy): Eukaryota > Metazoa > Chordata > Amphibia > Gymnophiona > Ichthyophiidae > Ichthyophis > Ichthyophis bannanicus. The sequence continues at coordinate 1,177,127,827 of CM066033.1, read as the reverse complement.
TTAGTTCTAATAGCCCGTTCTCAGTAGGGGCAGAGGGCGGCAGGATTTGAGCACTTTTGAGGCAGTGTTGAAGCTGCATCAATTGAAAGTAATGTTTCGCTGGTAACGCAAATTCCTTTTGTAAGTCGGAAAAGGTCTTCCAACGAGCTGCAGAGAAGAGTTGTTGGGGTGTCCAGATCCCCCTAGAGTACCAGGGTTTCCATGCAATCGTTTTATTTAGGACTTGAATTCTGGGGTTATTCCACAGCGGGAGTCCGTCCTGAGGACATACGTTTGAACCCAGTGATAGAATGAGAGTGTTAAAGGCCGCAAGAGTATCAACAATCATTGGGGGATGGCGTAGGTCTACTTGATGGGACATGCCGGGGAGATGGATCAACGGAATTGGGCTACTTAGCTCCTCTTCAATGTCAAGCCAAACTGGTCTGTTGTCTGTTGAGGCAGCTAGCCATCGGGCACCTTGTTTAAGTAGGAAGGCTTGATGATACCTAAGAAAATCAGGAAAGCGGGTACCCCCTAGTTCCTTCGCAGACTGTAGTTTGTGTTTAGCTACTCTTGGTGGTTTTCCCTGCCAGAGATAACGGACGAGAAGGCCCTCTATGTCTTTGTAGGTGTGTAGCGGGAGGAAGCAGGGCAGCATTTCTAAAATATAGTTCACTTTAGGGACTATCATCATTTTGACGGTTTCTAGGCGGCCCCACCATTGTAAGGGATAGGGGAGACCACCGATTTGTGAGCTCACGGACTTTGGAGACTACCTCCTTGGCATTAAAGCTAATAGTGTCTTCTAAAGGAGAACAGTAGTGGACGCCAAGATATTTCACCATGCGGGATTGCCAAAGGAAAGGAAAGGCCCGCATGTCAGCCTCATGTACCCAGCGGTTCAGTGGGAATGCTACGGATTTGGTCCAGTTTATTTTATAGCCCGATAATTGCGAGTATCCATCAATCAGGTCCAAGACAGCCGGGACCGAATCAAGGGATACAAAGAGCATAAGGTCATCTGCATATGCAGAGAGTTTAATCTCTCTGTGACTGAAGGGGATACCTCGGATACGTGCGGACTGTCTAATAAGGAGGGCAAGGGGTTCAAGAGCTAGATCAAAGAGCATTGGTGATAGGGGGCAACCTTGACGCGTGCCTCTTTGAAGATTAAAAGGCCGAGACTTTATGGCATTTACACAAATACTGGCAACGGGTTGAGAATACATGACTTGGAGGTATCGGAGGAAGCCCTCCCCAAAGCCATACCATCGGAGAACTGCAAATAAGAAGGGCCATTCTAGGCGATCAAAGGCTTTTTCAGCATCTAGGGAAAGACCCACCCATGGGTGGTCTAAATTGGCAGCACGGGATAGCACATGGCACAAGGTCCGAGCATTGTCAGCGGTGGAGCGGCCGGGTATAAAACCACATTGGTCGGGATGGACTAAGGTGGCCATCCTGTCAGATAGCCGGGTAGCCAAGATCGTTGCGAAGATCTTATAATCGGCATTAAGTAGGGAGATTGGACGGTAGTTGGCGGTTAGCAGCGGGTCTCTGCCTTCTTTCTCAAAAACTACCACATTAGCTGCAGAAAAGGATCCCAAAGAGGATGTATCTACCGCAAGGGCAGTAAAGTAAAGTTTTAAGTAGGGAACTAAATCTGCACTGAACGTTCTGTAGAATTCTGTCGGGAGACCATCAGGCCCAGCGGCTCGACCCGAGGCTGTTCGTTTTAGGGCAGAATGGATCTCTGAAGTAGAGAAGGGTTCATCCAGGGCATCCCTATCAGCTTCAGAAAGGGTCGGCCGCTGAATACCAGAAAACAAGCGCTCAAAGGTCTCAGATGAGAACTCACATTCAGATTGATATAGACGGGTATAGAAATCCCGAAAAAGTTCTACGATATCGGAGTCTGTGGTCAGTATGCCCCCTCCCTGTGGGGCGCGAAGGGCCGCAACGCGTTTGGCTTCTTTTTGACCTTTCAAGGCATTAGCTAAAAGTCGACCGGCTCGGTTGCTTTCACGGTAGTATGTCCCTTGCTGAAGTGCAATACTCTGAGAAGCTGCAGTTGAGAGGATTGCATTATATTGAAAACGGAGACGCTGTAAGCGAACTAAGACGCATGGATCAGTACGTGAAGTTAGAACTCGTTCGCCTGCTTTGATTTGTTGGTCTAGTATAAGGAGCTGCTGCTTGCGTTGTTTCCGCAGGCGAATTTGATAACTAGTGATCGTTGCACGAATGGCCGCTTTAAAACCCTCCCACCAAGCCCAGTTTGCAGTGTCCTGGGGTAGATTAAAGTGAAAGTAGTCCTGTATGGCTGCTCGAATTGCTAACTGGAACTCTGGTTGAGTTAATAGGGCTCTATCAAAAAACAGGCCCCCGGATTCCCTTGGGGCGCAGTGGTATGTAATTGAAAAGAAATAGCAGCGTGATCCGAGATATGTTGGGAGTGAATCTTTGCATTGTCTACCTGAGGAACTAACAGTTTTGATATTAGAAAGAAGTCTATGCGAGACTGGGATTTATGAGGGGAAGAGAAGAAGGTAAAGTCAAGCTCATTGGGGTGTAGTAACCTCCATAGATCGACTAAGGCAAGATCTTTGATCATAGAGGTAAGCGTAGTGTGACTCTTGGGGGGACCACTCGTCCTAGGCGGCTGTTTGTCAATCAGGGGATCGAGAACTAAATTGAAATCCCCCCCAATTATCAATGAAGTATTAGCAGAGGCCTGCGCAACCTGAGCAATGGTAGCAAAAAAGGCAGGGTCATCTACATTAGGAGCATAAAGGCATATACATGTAACTTCAAGGTTACCTATCTTGAGATGAACCCTGGACCATCTGCCTGCTGTATCTGAGCTAGTCGCAATAATAGTGGCATGCAGAGATTTCCTAACCAGTATGGCAACCCCACATTTCTTAGAAACAGCTGGAGAATAGGCGGCCACCATGTAAGGTTTAACACTGAGTTTAAGAGTTTCCTTCGAATTTAAATGCGTTTCTTGGAGGAAAATCAGATCAGCAGCTTCATGACTTAGATAGCTCAGGATTTTCTTCCGTTTTATCGGGTTGTTGATGCCTTTTACGTTCAATGATAAAATCTTACATGGTGCCATCAATCGATAATAGACATTTTAGATAAGGGCGCTTGAAAACATACAACATAAGCAGAATCTGTACAGCAATGACATAATCACCGAGTATGCTGGCCAATACACCCCATATTGAAAAACATGTACCAAAGTAACTTAGAGAAGAAGCAAAACCCCCAATGAATATGGCGACCATATGTCTGCGGGAGGAGGCCCCAGAGAGGAGGATAAAGACATGAAAAGAAAAGAAACACCAGAGTCCATAATTAACACTGTCTCTGATATTCATCGAGGCTACTCTGGGTAGATGGAGTCGGGTCACAAATATCATCAAAATCAGGCAACAAACCGCCCTCGACAGCCTCTTTGCTGAACCGTGGCAAATCCAAAATGGCGGGTACAGCGGACATGAGAACACTAGTAGGAACACTCTGGAAGTCAGCGCATCAAGTCGGCTTCTTTAGCATCCAAAAACTCCGCTAGTAGATCAGGGTCCTCAAATGTTCTTGTCTGATTGTGCAGCGTGACTCGGAGCTTGGCCGGGTACATCAGGCCATAGCGTGCTTGTAATTGTTGAAGCCTCGGCCGGAATTCCAGAAAGCGCTTTCGGCGGTCAACCGTGGGTTTAGCCAAGTCAGGATAGAAGGAGATTTTATGGCTCTCAAACTCCATAGGGCCCTTCGCCCGAGAGGCGCTGAGAATTTGCTCCACATGTTGATATCTCAAAAGTCGAAAGATAATAGGCCGCGGGGTCTTCCTGTTGAGCGTTATGTTCGTGGGTACACGATGAGCGCGATCGATCTCCAATTCTTTGGTAAAGGTGATTTGGAGCAGAGAAGGGAGGATTTTATATAGAAACTCCTTCATGTCTCCCGATTCCGCTCCCTCCGGTATGCCCACTAGTCGTAGGTTGTTACGGCGCGCTCTATTATTGCCATCTTCCACTTCTTTCTGCAAGGCCCGCAACTGACGTTCCACTTTGTCGAGTTTGGACAGCCGGACCACATGGGAGTCTAATATGCTCTCCATTTTGTCCTGACGCGAGGAGAGCCCCTCTAGCCTGCCTTGCAATACACCAAGGTCTTCCCGCAGCGCTCGGAGTGCTTCCCCGTTTGACTGCACGAGGTCTTTAACCCCTCTAATCTCTGCGAGGATCTCCTGCTGCATTTCGGGGCCCTCGCGTAGAGCCAGCCCCTTCTGCGGGGACGGGGGTTCAGTTTTAGAGCGTTTGCCGTGAGAAGCCGCTGGAGATCCAAATTCCAGGCGCGTAGGTTTGGTCCCCGCCATCTCACCAATGTGCCCCGGTAAGATCAGAGCATAAATTCAAGAATGTCCGGTGTTAATTCAGGATTCTGAGTAGGCCTCTCGGGAGCCTCAGCGTTATGCGACCATCCTGCTGGACATCAGGCTCCGCCCCCTCGAAAGTTTGCCTTTTAAATTATATCCTAACTGGCTTTTTTCTATTGGTCACAATGGGAAAAAAAAATGTGTTCAGAATTTAGGTGGAAGAGGAGGAGGATCCACAGTAGAGGTTCCATTAATGCCCTCCACTCCATCCACAAAAAAATACCTGCCAAGGCGTATTCACCCAAATACCATTTTACACCCAGATTTGAATATACTTAGAACATAAGATATGCCATACTGGGACAGACCAAGGTCCATCAAGCCCAGTATTCTCTTTCCAACAGTGGCCAATCTAGGTCATATGTACCTAGCAGTTTCCCCAAGGGACACAGGTTCCACAATGCTTGTATTGGTTCAAGCATTGATATCCTGGGTCCCTTCTTAATAATGGTTTATGGACCTTTCCTCCAGGAACTTGCCCAAACCTTTTTTAAACCCAGCTACACTAACAGCCTTTACTACATCCTCCGGTAACAAATTCCAGAGTTTGATTACACGTTGAGTGAAAAAATATTTTCTTTTATTAGTCTTAAATAGTTTACCCTGTAGCTTCATTGCATGTCCCCTAGTCTTTCTATATTCTGATAAGGTAAACAATCGATCTACGTTTACCCGTTCCACTCCGTTCATTAATTTATAGACTTCTATCATATCTCCCCTCAGCCGTCTCTTTTCCAGGTTAAAGAGCCCTAACCTTTTTAGCCTTTCTTCATAGGAGTATCCTTCCATCCCCTTTACCATTTTGGTGGCTCTTCTCTGAACCTTTTCTAAAATCGCTATATGCTTTTTAAGATACGGCGACCAGAATTGCACACAATATTAAAGGTGCGGCCTCACCATGGAACGATATAGAGGCATTATAATATCTTTTGTTTTATTTTCCATTCCTTTCCTTATCATACCTAGCATTCTATTTGCTCTCTTGGCCGCTGCTGCACACTGGGCCGAGGGTTTTAACATGGTACCCACAATGACGCCTAAATCTTTTTCCTGGGTGGTGGTTCCAAATGTGGAACCTTGCATCGTGCAATCATAGTTTGGGTTGTTCTTCCCTAGGTGCATACCCTTGCACTTGTCCACATTAAATTTCATCTGCCATTTTGATGCCCAGTCTTCCAATTTATCAAGATCCTCTTGCAATTTTCCACAATCCTCTTGGGTTTTAACAACTTTAAATAGTTTTGTGTCATCTGCAAATTTGATAACCTCACTCGTTATTCCACTTTCCAGGTCATTTATGAATATGTCAAAAAGCAGCAGACCCAGCACAGATTCCTGGGATACACCACTATTCACCTTTCTCCATTGGGAAAATTGGCCATTTAGCCCTACTCTCTGCTTTCTATCTTTTAACCAGTTCCTGATCCACAGTAGTACACTGCCTCCTATCCGATGACTCTTTAGTATTGCCAAAAGTCTCTGATGAGGGACCTTGTTAAAGGTTTTCTGAAAGTCCAGATACACTATATCAACCGACTCACCTTTGTCCACCTGTTTATTCACACTTTCAAAAAAACATAACTGATTAGTAAGACAAGATCTTCCTTGTCTAAAGCCATGTTGGCTGTCTCCCATTAGGCCATGACTATCTACATGCTGAGTAATTTTATTCTTTATGATGGTTTCTACCATTTTTCCCGGTACTAACGTGAGGCTCACCGGTCTGTAGTTTCCCGGATCACCCCTCGAACCCTTTTTAACAATTGGTGTTACATTGGCGATCCGCCAATCTTCAGGTATTAGAGATGATTTTAATGATAGTTCACAGATTACTAATAGCAGGTCTGCAATCTCATATTTCAGTTCTTTCAACACCCTTGGATGTATACCATCCGGCCCGATGTATCGATATTTCCTTCATTTCTTCCGCACCTTTAAATAACACTTCAGTCATGGGTAACATCCCTACATCTTCCTCAGTAAAGACCGAAACAAAGAATTCATTCAGTCTCTCCGCTATCGCCTTGTCGCCTCTTAGTGCCCCTTTAACTCCTCTATCATCTAATGGTCCAACTGACTCTCTGTAGTAGTAGTAGTAGTACTAGAACCAAAAAGAGCAAAAGGATCCGCACAACAATAAGGAACAAAAGAAGCGGAACCTGGACTGACAACAATTAGGAAAACCTTGTTTATTGCGCCCCATGCTGGCAGTTATTTGGACTTCCTTCCACTTTTCTTAAAGCGTGGAATACAGCTGGTCTGGGCTTCCAAGATAGTATTTTTCAACAACACCCAAGCTTGATGTAAGTCTTTAACCTTTGCAACTGCTCCTTTTAGTTTTTTCTTAACTATTTTCCTCATTTTATCATAGTCTCCCTTTCGAAAGTTAAAAGGTAGTACTGTGGATTTCCTTACTATCCCTTCTCCACTAATTAAATCAAAGGCGATCATGCTATGATCACTATTGCCAAGTGGCCCCAACACCCTTATCTCTTGCACTAGATCTGGTGTTCCACTAAGGACTAGGTCTAATATGGCTTCCCCTCTGGTCGGTTCATGAACCAGCTGCTCCAAGAAGCAGTCATTTATGTCATCTAGGAACTTTATCTCCCTAGCATGTACTGCCGTGACACTGACCCAGTCGATACCGGGGTAATTGAAATCGCCCATTATTATTACCGCGCTGTAACTTTTGTTAGCTTCCTTGATTTCTTTGAGCATTTCATCATCCATTTGTTCATTCTGGCCAGGCGGTCGATAGTACACCCCCACCGCCATCACCTTCCCCTTTTTACATGGAATTTCAATCCATAGAGATTCTACAGCAAATTTTGTTTCCTGCAAAACTTTAATCCTTTCTGACTCAATGCCCTCTCTAACATAGAGAGCAACCCCTCCACCAATTTGATCAGCTCTATCATTACGATATAGTTTGTACCCAGGTATCACAGTGTCCCACTGGTTGTCCTCCTTCCATCATGTCTCTGATATTCCAATCACATCTAACCTCTCATTTAGTGCTGTATATTCTAACTCTCCCATCTTATTTTTTAGACTTCTAAAAGATTATTAAGATGATCTTTGGCTTTCCTGTCTCCTTGTTCCTTTCGAACTGTTGCTTATTGATCAATGTAAAGGTTGTGCAAAAAACCGATCCAACCCTCCCCTGTCAAAGTACTTTGATACTGTTGATTACTGCAGGCTGTAGGGGTTATGGGTGGACACAGGCAACCTGTACACCACTTTTGGGACTGATGATGTAGCCAGGAGACACCACATGCACAATCATGGCATGAAGGCAATAGCGGTTGGCAGGCAACAATTCCCAGTTTCTAGGTGTTACAGGTGCCCAATGTGTGATGTATATATGTACCATTCATTGTGCTTACCTGTAAATTCTCTCATACTGCATGTTACAGGTCACACAATGTTGTCTCTGATTAGGAAATGCATAGTCAGTCCTAAATCAGCTGCTCATAGCTCGCAGTACCCAGGGCCGGCACATGAACTAGGTGGGTGCCTTGGTCTACCAGTCATGGTAGACAGCATGCCAGCTGATCCATCCCTCCCTGCAAGCATGGCACAGCCACTGCTTCAGTACTGTGGGTGGTCTTCAAGCAGTGGTGCGCATGCGGCTAGTCAGGGCATGCCACTCCCACGCACATCCGACAGGAAGTGTAGAAAAGCAGCATTGCACCTGATACACAAGGCAGGGACTAAGGTATCTTCTGCACCAGGCAGAAGCTGCTGCAACCGCCATCCCCACCCCATCCCACCCCACACACTGCTAACATGGTTGTATAGTAGCAGTGGCAAAACTCCTTTATGACAGCAGTAGCATGTATGTGTGCCACTGCTGTCACAGCAGAGTCACAACAGACATCACGATATACACCCTAGGTGGCTGCCTTATCCGCCTATCTGACTAACTGGCCCCACTCAATCATTCATATGGCACCATCTTTGCTACTTAGGCACCAACAACATGGTGCTCTTTAGTGAAAGGGCACCTTGCTGAGACTGTCAATAGACCACTACCATCACTAATTTCAGGGCTCCAATCTCGGTGCTGCACACTGCTTAAATGTGATTGGTTTCTCTATGTGGTGTTTAATGTGCGTTAACGGCTCTCAGTCTTACAAAGCATCCTTAACACCAGCTTTCAACTGGCATCAAAGTTCCCGGCAGCTGCACCAGTAACATGTGGTAGTAGAACTGCTTGTTAGGGGAGCACATACTGTCTCCGCCTATGCTCCGCCCTGTTAATGCCCCTTCTCCACCTGTTTGCAACTGATCACCCTGCAAAGCCCGCATTATCGATGCTTTCCGCAACGGTAACTGTTTAAAAGCAGATTTAAATCTTAATCTGTAAAACACAAGCAAAAGTACAAGTTTAATAAAGATGAAAGAAAGAATGTGAAAAAATAATTTTAATCATTGACTTCCCGGATATATATTATGCTCTAAAACAGTAAGAGCCTGATATTGTATTGAGACGGCTGTGCACCACTATGATGCATTGCCGTTGCTGCTGACCTCTAACCCTGGACATTCAATGCCGGGGTCATATGCAGCCCTGGCATTGAATATCTGGAGTCACCACACAGCCTCCAACACCACAGAAGCTAACTGGGTAGCACCGATATTGCACTGCTACCCAGTTAGCGACTCTCGCCACCCGCGGCACACCCCGATGTTAAGCGGTTAGCATCAGGGCATATAGTGACATTTGTTGGGGATATTCAATGGCATTTACACGGTTTACAGGTCAGTAAGCCATGTATATTCCTTTAGAATATATATTGGGCCCGAAAAAATCAAATAAAATCATGATTTGTCTTGATTTGTCCCAGGCTACTAAGATGTGGCGAGAGGTTGTTTTTACTTTTGAAGCCAAGAGTTTTAGCCATAGGGGCAACTTTTTTTCTTAGGTTCCCATGTAAATGTTTAGTAGTGTATCAGTGGAATCAATTTGTTTTCTTTGATTCATTACAGTTGGAAGATTTTCTTAGAGATAAATTGGTAGTGGAAGGACCAGTAAGCATATTTGATGAGAATGGTGATTAGTTGATGGGGGTTAATATGAAGATCCCATTTCTTGGTTGTATTTCTTTTCTTTCCATTTTACTTTTTCCTTTTCTGAGGTTAGGGTTAATTCTGTGGGGATGGGATTCAACCTAGCAATATGATTTATTTGAGATCAAAACCAGCTGGTCATGAGTATCTTGCAGTTACTGTATCTCTCCCTTGATGTGAGTTACCTTTGTTTTGGGGGGGGAGGGAGGTTGTCTTTTTATTTTTGAATTTCCTTTTTTTCTTAAATATTTACTGGATGTAAAGGTATTGAAATCCTAATAATAAAAAATAAAAATAAATAAAATTAAAATTGTAAACAATTATTACTTTTTGAATATAATATAAATCGGAGGTCACTGATGGAAATTATTTTTCTACATTCTTTTTTTTTATTTTTCATATTTTATAAAGTACATATATAAATCATGATTTTTATCATGCTCCATCCAAACTCCACTCCATATCATGGTTACACATGTGTTGCATGAAATATACATGCATTCTGGCCATTAAGTATAATTTTATGAATGGGGTAATTTTAAACTAGGCCTTTTACAAATGTATACTGGCATATCTATTTTATTTATTTAACAGGTTTTCTAGACAGCTCATCCTTAAATCAAAGTGGTTTATATTGCAACTCAACATTTCTACAGTATAACAGTTACTAGGAAGGGGGTAACATGGCATGTTGGGTAACTTAACTTGTTCAAGAACTTTTGTACTTGATGGTTTGAGTTGTGTGTCATATCTTTGTGGTCCATGGCTATCGTCAAGTGCTGTGTGGCACTAAGTGATATTTCCAAAGTGTTCTTTGTAAAGATGGATCTTATGTTTTCAAGGAGTGTACTCCATATTGCTGGAGCTGCAAGTGAAAATGCTCTTCTGGATGTGGTGTACTTGGAATTCGACTAGTCACTGGGTTTGTGAATCATGTTCCTGTTCCTTTTAGGTCGATTGTCTGAGTCTCTGGTAATTAGGTCCTGCAGCATTTAGGCTGAGTAGTTCCTTAGTATTTTGAAGACATTGAGTGTTGTCTTAAACCTAGTGGATTTGGGAGCCAGTGCAGTTAGTTCAGTTGTGGAGTGACATGTTCGTATTTTGCTGATCCAGTGATGATGCAGGCTGCCATGTTCTGTGCCATCTGAAGCAGGTGGATAGTGTGTTTTGGAAGACCCTGGTACCTTGAGTTGCACTAGTCCAGAACTGGTGTGACTACAGCTTGGACTACTGTACAGAAGACATTCTGACTGAGCAACGGTTTCAGCCTCCGACTAACTTTCATTTTATGGTATGCTTTGCATGTGGTCTTATTTATGTGGGGCTATAGGTTTAAGTTCTGATCTAGAGGACTTTGTTTTCCATGGTTATACTTCTGTTTAACAGTTCAATGGAGCATGGTGGGGTGAATGTTTGGTTTCTTGTTATAATGAGGGCCTTTGTTTTCTTGTAGTTTATGATGAGATTGTAGTTGCTGAGCCATGTGCTCATTTTTTTGAGGCAGTTGGTTATTTTTTGGAGTCTGGTTTGTCAGTGTCAATTGAAGTATGTATCATTATATCGTCAGCATACAGCTGGTAATGAATATATATGGGCAATAAACACTTCATAAAATCATCCTATTAGTGGCAGAATATCATCATTTAGATTTATTACATAGACAATTTCGTGCAGCTGCCCTTGGAATACCCAATTCTTCCTCCTTTTTGGAAGGATAAGTTCAGCCATATAATGATTTATACAACCAAAATTAGCCATTCAAGTGACCTGAATTAAAAACAAATTCCCACTGCTAACCTCCAATGTGTTTTGTAATATTGATCTCTTAATGTTTATTCTCTAATTCTATATAGCGCTATGGTTTGTTTACCATTTAGAGGAAATACTTTTCAGAGTCCTTTGTTCACATAAACATCAATAGGCTATTATCTCTTTACTATATGCCGCTTGTACTTTCCCACCCAGTCACTTTCTACTACTTTCAGGTATTAACACAATAGGACAAATTACTTGCTTAAAATAGTACTAATACTTTATGTGGGGAAACAGCAACAGGCTAAACAGAAAACACAAGGGATGGCAAATCTAAATAATAAAACAAATCAATATAGGTAAAACAACAGATACTAGAGAGATTGATCTTGGTCCATTTCCTTTTGAAGTAAAAGTAAAGCAGAGCTTAGTCTTAATCCATGCCTTATGATATGATCAAGGAATAACATAGAAACACATAGAAACACAACAGCAGAAAAAGACCACATGGCCTATCTAGTCTGCCCTTTGACATCAGAAATACATAAAATCAGTCAATATAAAATCATAAAGGGAGAATCCAAAATGACCACATGAGAGTGGGAATTGATGGATCTCTCTCCAATTTTCATTACCACAGAGAAGAGGAAAGTTGATTCACCTAATCTTTAGGATAGTACTCTGCTCTCTATTTTGCCCTTTTTGACAAGGAAGGGTGGGAATTCTGAGGAGCTATCTAGTGTTCTTGAAACTAGTCGCTTTTTTGCAAAATCAATAGTCCCTAGTCCTGAAGCTCTATAAGTAAAAGAAATTCAAGTGAAACTACTTGCTCAATGGGAACTGTGGACCATAGAGGGCCTCTGCTGGAGGCGTTCCTTTGTTTAGCGGGGACTAGTGTTTTGCTTGAAGCAGGGTCTTTAAATTACTGACCCGAAACGCAGGACTGTGTCGTGCTTGACTACGCTTGCTGGATGTTATTTCGCCGTTCCTGCAGTTAAGTACTGGACATTAAATATATTCCAAGTTTGGTATTTAAAGTTTGGCATCTAAAAGGTTTTGGGCCATTATGCTTAACTGCTTCTTTTCTGAATAAAATGGACAGGTCTTGGCCTGCCGGAGCTTTCAATTTGCTCTTTCTTTGGCTGGAAGACATTTGTCTGACAATTTTTTTTTTTTACCATTCATTTAGGAAGCTTTCTTCCTTACAAGCTCCACTATCTTTCTATGTTTTGAGGTTTTTCCGGGCTGCTTGGAACTTTTATGGCATGGGGGGAGTTTTTCCCTTTGAGTGTGTGTATTTGGAAGTTTTCAGTTGAGCAGCCAGCTCTCTGAGTCTGATGAGGAATTGGTGCACTGTTCAAGTTGGAGGCTGCTCTCATGGATTCATCGAACACATGTAGCTTGAGTGATAGCATTACCTAAAACTGCTGTGAGATTCTGACAGCCCAAGGACAAGTCAAACATGGTGGTTTTTGTGGGAAAAACATATTTTAACACTCTTTTCAATGCTGAAGTGATTTGCTTGGGACCTTCTTCATCTGCTGTTCATCCCAAACATGGTTAATAAGAACATAAGATATACCATACTGGGCCAGACCAAGGTCCATCAAGCCCTATATTCTATTTCCAACATTGGCCAGTCTAGGTCACAAGTACCTAGCAGTTTCCCCAGAAGACACACAGGTTCCACAATGCTTGTACTGCGGCAAGCAATGGATTATCTGGGACCTCTTTAATAATAGTTTATGGATCTTTCCTCCAGGAACTTATTTTTTAAACCCAGCTACACTGACAGCTTTTACTACATCCTCCAGTACCAAATTCCAGAATTTGATTACATATTGAGTGAAAAAATATTTTCTTTTATTAGTCTAACATGGGTTACTCTGTAGCTTCATTGCATGTCCCCGAGTCTTTCTATATTTTAATGGCATAAACAACCGATCTAGGTTTACCCGTTACACTCTATTCATTAATTTATAGACCTCTCTCATATCTCCCCTCAGCCATCTCTTTTCCAGGTTGAAGAGCCCTAACCTTTTTAGCATCTCCTCATAGGGGTATCCTTCCATATCCTTTACCATTTTGGTGGCTCTTCTCGGTACCTTTTCTAATTCTGCTATATCCTTTTTAAGGTATTGCCACCAGAATTGCACACAATATTCGTAGGCTGATGGAATGACACAGAAGCATTATAAGAGCCTTTGTTTTATTCTCCATTCATTTCCTTATGATTCCTAGCATAGTACAGTATTTGCTTTCTTGGCTGCCACTGCACACTAGGCACAGGGTTTCAACGTGTTATCCAAAATGATGCTTTTTTTTTCTTTTCCTGGGTAGTGGTTCCTAATGTGGAATCTTTCATTGTGTAAGCGTAGTTTGGATTGTTCTTTCCTAGGTACATAGCTTTGCACTTGTCCACATTAAATTTCATCTGCCATTTGAACGTCCAGTCTAAGATTTAAAGGTCCTCTTGCAAGTTTTCACAATCCGCTTGGGTTTTAATAACTTTGAATAATTTTGTCTCATCTGCAAATTTGATTACTTCACTTGTTGTTCCCCTTTCCGGGTGATTTACAAATATGTTAAAAAGCAGCGGACCCAGTACAGATTCCTGGGGTACTTGACTATTCACCTTTCTCCATTGGTAAAATTGGCCATTTAGCCCTACCCTCTGCTTTCTATCTTTTAACCAGTTCCTGATCCACAAAGTGCACTGCCTCCTATCCCATGACTTTTTAATTTTGCCAAGAGTCTCTCATGAGGGACCTTGTCAAAGGCTTTCTGAAAATCCAGATACATTACATCAATTGACCCACTTTTGTCTACCTGTTTATTTATACCTTCAAAAAATATAAGATTATTAAGACGACTATGACTATCTACATGTTCAGAAATTTTGTTCTTAATAATGGATTCTACCATTTTTCCCGGTACTGTCAGGCTCACTAGTCTGTAGTTTCCCGGATAACCCCTGGAACCCTTTTTAAAAATTGGCATTATATTGGCATTCTCCAATGATCAGGTATTACTGATTATTTTAATGATAGTTTGAAGACCTATGATTAGTAATCTGTGATCTCATATTTCAGTTCTTTCAGTACTCTTGGATGTATACCATCTGGTCCAGGTGATTTGCTACTCTTCAGTTTATAAAATAGTTGTAATATATTTTCCTGATTTATCAATAGTTCTTTCAATTCTTCTGCTGCATCAGCTTTAAATACCATTTCAGGCATGGTAACTTCCCTACATCATCTTCAGTAAAGAACGAAGACAAGAATTCATTCAGTCTCTCTGCTATGGCCTTGTCCCCTTATAGTGCCCCTTTTACCCCTCTAGCATCTAATGTTACAACTGAGTGTCTCACGGGTTTTTTGCTATGAATGTACTTGAAAAACTCTTTATTATACATTTGTGCTTCCACAGCAAGGTTGTTTTTTTTCAAATTCTCTCTTTGCCTACCTTATAACTGCCCTGCATCTAGCTTGCCAATGCTTATGCTGTTTCCTGTTTTTGTCATTTGGCTCCTTTTTCCATTTTCAGAAATATGCTTTTTTGGCTATAACAGCCTCTCTGACCTTACCTTTAAACGATGCTGGCAGTTTTTTGGACTTCTTTCCACTTTTCTTAGTGTGGAATACAGCCGGTCTGGGCTTCCAAGATAGTGTTTTTAAACAATACCCATGCTTGATGTAAATCTTTTACCTTTGCAGCTGCTCTTTTTAGTTAGTTTGTTTTTTAACTGTTTTTCAAAAGGGAGACTATGATAAAATGAGGAAGTTAAAAGGTAGTACTCTGGATTTCCTTGCTGTAATTCCTCCATTTATTAAATCAAACATGATCATGCTATGATCACTATTTCCAAGTGGCCCCAACACCCTTACCTTTTGCACCAGATCTTGTGTTTTACTAAGGACTAGATCCTAGATGGCTTCCCCTCTTGTTGGTTCATGAACCAGCTGCTCCAAGAAGCAGTCATTTATTTCATCTAGAAACTTTATCTCCCTAGCATGTCCTGCCGTAACACTGACGCAGTCGATACCAGGGTAATTTAAAATCACCCATTATAATTACTGTGCTGTAAATATGATTAGCTTCCTTGATTTCTTTGAGCATTTCATCATCCATTTGTCCATTCTGGCCAGGCGGTTGATAGTACACCCCCACTGCCATCGCCTTCCAATTTTTACATGGAATTTTAATCCATAGAGATTCTACAGTGTATTTTGTTTCCTGCAAAACTTTAATCCTATATGACTCAGTACCCTCTCTAACATAGAGCACAACCCTTCCACCAATTTGATCTACTCTATCATTGCAATATAATTTGTACCCAGGTATCACAATGTCCTCACTGGTTGTCATCCTTCCACCAGGTCTCTGAGATACCAATCATATCTAACTTCTCATTTAGTGCTATATATTCTAACTCCCCATCTTTCTTTTAGACTTCTAGCATTTGCATAAAAGCATTTTAGAGGGTGTATTTTATTCATATTAATCTGGTTATGGTAGGCAGGGGTAATTTGGAATCTTTAAGTTCCGTCTGCTCTGAGCTGAAGGGCATTTGAGTTATTTTTGTTTTTATTGGAACCTCTCTGTTGATATGCCCTAACTTCGATCTTTTGCTAGTATCCTTCAAGGATACATCCTTCCGATAAACCGGGAAGATGTATTACAACTATTTGATAAACTAGAGACACCCTTGATGCAAACTGAGGCAGTTTTTAAAAAAAGGAACAAAAATACAATTTTTTGCTGACCCAAAGACACAGTTTTTTGAAAGATAACCAAGACTTTAAAGAATCATAATTGGAGTGGAGATTTCTCTTATTTGGAAAAATTGGTGGTGACTAAAGTTGAGCTTCAAAATGAATTTGGGCTGCAGCAATCCAAGGGAGCAATACAGTATAGGAGGTGAAGTACTTTTGTCCACTAAAGAAGAGCGGGACCTAGGCGTGGTTGTGTCTGATGATCTTAAAGTAGCTAAACAGGTGGAAAAGGCAACAGCAAAAGCTAGAAGGATGCTTGGGTGCATACGGAGAGGAATGGCTAGCAGAAAAAAGGAGGTGATAATTCCTCTGTATAAGTCTTTGGTGCGACCTCATTTGGAGTATGGTGTGCAATTCTGGAGACCGCACCTTCAAAAGGATGTGAACAGGATGGAGTCGGTGCAGAGGGTTGCTACCAAAATGATTAATGGGCTTCATTATAAAGCATATGAGGACAGACTTAAGGATCTTAATATGTACACCTTAGAGGAAAGGCGGGATAGAGGTGATATGATTGAGATGTTTAAATACCTCCGTGGCATAAATGTTCAGGGAGAGAGCCTCTTTCAATTGAAAGCAAGTTCTGCTACGAGGGGACATGGGATGAGGGTGAAGGGAGATAGATTCAGGAGTGATATGCGGAAATATTTCTTTACGGAAAGAGTAGTGGATCCGTGGAATAGTCTCCCAGTGGAGGTGGTAGAGATGAGGACAGTAACTGAATTCAAGAAAGCATGGGACCAACACAGAGGATCTCTAAAGGCAAAAAGTGGACTGTTGTAGTTGTTATGGAAGGACAGACTAGATAGGCCATGTGGTCTTTTTCTGTCGTCATATTTCTATGTTTCTAAGTGGTGGTCAGATTTGAAAACAGAATTCAGGATTGTAATTAAAAGATGTAAAACTTTCCCCAGGATGTAACTAAGTTAGAAGAAAAGATTAAACAGGCTATTCTGTCTCTGATGAGGGTCTTAAATCTTCTGTGACTACAGTTCGTAAATTTGAAAATATTGAAAATACTATACAAGGCCTACAGAATGCTAAAATAAAATTCAAAAAATTCAATAATAAAGATTTCCTGAAACAAGCACTATCACAACTTGAACTCAACACAACCAACTTCAAAGCAATCATCAACAACTGGAACCACACAATGCATATCACTGCATCATCACCAAACAAGAAGATACAGAAAAGCAGAAGAAATAATGCACCATGGTACTCCAGTGAAATTGATGACCTAAAAAGTGTCCTACGGAAGCTAGAGAGACAATGTTGACAAAACAAAGGCCAGGAAAACCTACTAAAATACAGCACCATGTAGGTACCACAACTTAATAACCAAATACAAGAAGGAATACCATATAAACTTCATAATGGGCTCACTCAACAGGCCTAGGGAATTACTTGATATCATAAGCACACTAATTAAAGAGCCAACAAAGGAAAAGGGAAACAATACATTAAATCCGCAAGTGATAGCAGACTTTCTGGAGCACAAAAACAAATACATTACAACTCAGGAGAATACACAACTGTAGAAGAGACCTACATACCTCAACAACCATTAAGCAATGGGAAGAACAACTGGACACCATCATAGCCAGCCTCAGTCATTCACCTCACCACTGGACCCATGCCCAGTCTCTTGGATGAAGATTGCAAGAAAAGTAGCACCTAGCTTGCTAAATATCACCCGGCTATTGCTCACACAAGGCAACTTGCTCCTCAGCCTCTAACAAGCCTCCATAAGACCAATATTGAAGGGTACCAATCTTGACAGAAATGACCCCAACTCATATAGATTGATATCAAGCTTGCTATTCATAACCAAGATTATAGAAAAAAACGGTACAACAGCAATTACAGGACCACATAGGTAAACATGCCCCACCAGACCCTCACCAGCATGGCTTCAAACCTAATCACCAAGGAAAATTTTGTCTTTTCCATATTAATCATGTTTTGGACTGGGTCTCTTTTCTACGTGATTATTTGCTCCTAACCTAATCACAGCATTACTGGATAGCATAATACCAGGTATAGATGATTACTGGATTGCCGAAGTATAGATAATGCTAAGCATGGATTTAATAAATCTTCGTTGACATAACAGCAGCCTTTGACACAGTGAACCACCTCACCCTATTAAGAAGGCTCCAAAATGTAGACATTCACGGCACTGTATTAAAATGGTTTACCTCATAGCTAATGCACAGGAAACAAGTCAAATTCAGAAATCTTCACCCAAGGACATTTACCCAACCCCAAGGTATCCCACAAGGCTCGGTTCTATTGGCGCTTCTTTTTAACATTTATTTACAACCACTCTGTACCATAATAAGTGAACCCTTTTAACCTCCCCTTACCCACCATGTTATTTAAATCCTACTGTGTTAATATCTCTCCAAGCTGACCACCCTGTTAAATGTATACTGTTCTGTTGTGATGTAAACCACTTTGACCATAGGATAAAGCAATATAGAAAAGCTGTTAAATAAATATATAAATAACATAACATAATATTCAATACAAAATATACACTGATTATATAGTAATTATCTATGCTCCGTTCAGCACCAACCAGCTCTATTACGCCCAGATTACTCTATGCCTAAGTCAGTAATAAAATGGCTCAATAAGCAAAACCTCACCATAAACCTAAACAAATCAGAAGCCCTACACATAATCGGGAACCACACAATCTCCCCACACAAAACTATAAGGATCCTAAATCATGACCTGGCAGTCAAGCTTGAGGTGAAGTACCTCAGCGTTACCCTAGATCAACATCTTAGCTTCAGATTACACATCAAGGGAACTACTAAAGCAATTTACCATAAAATAAGAATGATATAGACTCAAACCCTTACTCAGCAACAGCGATTTCTAAACGCTATGCCAAGCCATGATAGCACCTATAATAGACTACTGTAATTTAATGTAATCATCAGAGAAGCAGGATTGTATGAAGACAACAGAGGTGTGAATATTGGTGGAAGACTCATCTACAGCATTCGCTATGCTGATGATACCACATTACTGGCTGAAAGTGAAGATGATCTGAAACATTTGCTTCTCGCGATCAAAGAACATAGCCTTAAAATGGGTCTGCACCTTAATGCAAAGAAGACAAAGAACATGGCAACTGGCAAAATCAACAAGTTCATCATTGAAGGAGAAGAAATTGAAATCATGGACAACTTTAACCTACTTGGATCAACTATCAAAAAAGCAATAAGCAATCAAGAAATCGGACGGCACATTGCTCTTGGCAGAATGGCTATGAAAGACCTAGACAAAGACTCAAGAGCAGAGATGTCTCTCTCCATACAAAGATTCGACTCGTTCAAGCCATGGTATTTTCAATAACATCATATGGATGTGAAAGCTGGACAGTGAAAAAGATAGGAAGAAAATTAATGCCTCTGAATTATGGTGCTGGCGGTGAATACTGTGTATACCATGGACTGCCCAAAGAACAAACCAGTCAGTACTAGAGGACATCAAATCTAAGCTTTCTTTAGAAGCTTAGATGACAAGACTTTGACTTTCATACTTTGGACACATCATGCGAAGAGAGAGATCATTAGAGAAAGATATCATGCTTGGCAAGATAGGTCAACGCAAAAGAGGAAGGCCAGCAATAAGATGGATCAATACAATAACAGCAGCTACAGGTACCAGTCTGTCAACAATGAGCTGCCTGACTGACGACCGAACACAATTTAGGACAACTATCCAGAGGGTCGCCATAAGTCGACACCGACTTGACGGCAGTTAAAAATAACAACAACAATCTAATTTACCAAGAAATCAACACAACCACTAAAACTGGTCCAGAACACTGCAGCATGTATAATCACTGAAACAGCAAGACATAGCCCAATAACACCAACCTTACAGCAATTACACTGACTCCCAATTCACACATGTTCCAAATTCAAAACTTTACTGATCAGCTTCAAGATACTACACAACGTATCACCAACCATCCTCTAACCAATGATCATCAAGAAGCCTGAGAACAGACTAAGACAAACTGCAAACAAAAACCTACTATCCATCATCAAAGACGAGATGAAAGTAGAACAGATCACTTGCAACAGAACATTTTTCTTTTATGCCCCATCCTTATGGAATGCTACCATAGGGCATTCCGAGATGGAAACTATCTGAGAGCATAAGATCCATCAAAGACATTTGTGACTTCAGGAAGGCAAATAAAAACATACCTCTTCATCACAGAATGCATTCCCCACCCTTGTGCTGCCTGCTCTTCTATCCCCCCACTCCTTTGCCCCTATCGCCTTCCCCCTTGACCTTTTCTCTTATTGAACCCATGGTCACCCTTTCCTCTCTGTCCCCCCCCCCCCCTTATTTACCCCCTAACCTCTGCTATGAACCCCCTATAACATCTTGATTTATATCCTCCTAGATCCCCAGTACTCTATCAATTTGTTTGCCTTCTGGCACCCCCTGTATAATCCTCCAAGTTTATTCCCCCCATGTTCAATGTACATTTCCTGGTTATGTTTTGATGTAAACCACTTTGAATATATGAGAAGACAGTATAGAAAATGTGTTAAATAAATAAATATGCTACCATAGTTTCCATCTCGGAAGTGGTGCTTATGTTTCTGAAGGACTATAATTATAAATTAATTTGAGTTTATCTCTGGAAGAAAATTTTTCTGTAAATGTCATTTATTGTATTTTTAGAAAATATAAAATGTAAGCTTTCTTTAGCAGCTCAGATGAGATTTTGACTTTCCTACTTTGGACACATCATACGACGAGAGATCATTTGAGAAAGATATCATATTTGGCAAGATTGAAGGTATAGCAAAAGAGGAAGGCCAGCAATGTAATTGATAGGTACAATATCAGCAGTCATGGATTCCACTCTATCAACAATTTGCCACCTGACTGAAGACCAAACACAGTTTAGGACAACTATCCATAGAGTAGCCAAGAGTCGGCACAGACTCGATGGCACTTAACAACGTGAAACGATAAAAATCAACATTTGCATATTTTAGAAAATGTTGCATGTGAAATGTATTGTATGAAACATTATTAAGCCCCATTAAACGTATATGGTTAGATAATGATATAGCTGATATTGTATATTCCTTATCCCATCCCTCCTTTTAAGTTGAAATGACAATAATATGCTCCATATATATTTGCCTGAGTTTCATACCAGTCATTTCAATTAGAAATGAACCAAAGGAAAAAAGATTTCACAACATTATTCCTGTTTGACTCTCCATCTATTTTCTGTAGTTGAGCATAAATGTGTAAAATGCTACTAAGAAGTGATTATTGGCTGGGTTTATTCTGCAGAGCTGTGCACTGCTAATTGTAGAACTTGTTCTCAGAGCTTGTGTTAGAACAGAAAAGGAATTCACACATTAATCCCAACTGAGGGTGAAGAGAACAAATCACATTTTGCATAAGTAGCTGTTGAAAGCACATTATCCTAAGAAGAATACTAGTATAGCTATAAAAAAGGAACTACAGGTACACTACAGCACCAAGCTGCTCCAACTCACTTTAATTCAATGAACTTGTATGGGGAAAATTATGTTTTAAAAATATGTATTCTTTTGGCATTGCAGCATTTACCTCCCACACATTCATGGAATGAAGAACTGTAGAAAATCACATCATGCTTCCGAAATTGATAAGGAAAAAGATTTTATTTGTTAGGCTTGAAAAAGTGGAATCCTGCCTTAACAATGGCATGCAGACATGGCAACATTCACACTCTAGCCCCAACTATGCCATACAATAAATATAACCATGCAAACACTAAGAGGTATGTTTACTAAACCGCGGTAAAGTTACCAGCGGTAAGGGCAGCGTTAAGGTACCCAAAGCTGTATAAGGCAGTGGCAGGTAGGGGGCATTCTGGTGTAAAGGGAGCAATAGGCAGTTTAACGCACGTTAACAGGACACCTTGGCCATTTAACGCACGTTAATGGGACATTGCACTTTAAAGTGACAAGCATGCACTTTAGCGCACGTTAAGGCTGACAAACATACCTTAAGGTGCCCTAGGGGCTGTAAGGTACCCTAATGTAAGGCACCTTAAGTTAAGGTCCAGGTGCCCTAAGGGCTTAAGGTGCCTTAATCTAAGGCACCTTAAAGCCCCTTACGGCACCTTGACTTAAGGTGCCTTAGGTTAAGGCACATTAACATCCTTAGGTCACCTTAACATAAGGCACTTTAAGTTAAGGTGCCTTATGTTAAGGTGCCCTAAGGACATTAAGGCACCTTAAAGCCCTTAGGGCACCTTAACATAAAGCGTTTTAGGTTAAGGTGCCCTAAGGATGTTAAAGTGCCTTAAGTTAAGGCACCCTAAGGCAAGGTGCCCAAAGGGCTGCAAGGTGCTTTAAGTTGACAAACATGAACTGTAAGGCATAAAAACAGCTGTAACCCTAACACTGGATAGAGCACCAAGGAAAGGCAATGAACAGGTGGTGGAAGGTAGGAGAGGCGGGAGCTGATGGACCTGCCATATCTGTGGGCACCCTATGTGGCAGCCGGTAAAGCGGACAAACATTTTGGAGGCAGTTGTACTGATGCACAGGGTGTAAAGTGCTGCAATGACAGTGGGTGACAGAGGATTGGAATACATGTCCCCCAGCGGAGGCAGAAGTGTCAGGATATTTGCAGCAATAGGAGGACAGAGGAGTAGTTGTGCCATGCAGATCAGGTACAGGAGAGGCAAGCATGAAGAGCCGCAGTACACGACATGGGGTAGCAGCCTGCACAAGAAGACAGGACTGTACGCAGCTGACAGAAACAGATAGATGGTCTGAAGGATGGATGGCAACTGAGGTGAGGGTATTATGGGTTGACAGCACAGATCTACAGAGACATGACTGTTACAGGCATGGAAATCATTTGAGTAGGACAGGCATAAAAAGAGAACAAAGAGGAATTGAGCCCATGACCCCTGCCTAGGGAGTCATCGTACTAACCGGTAGGCTGTACCTCCACAGCTCTCAGTACAGCAATGGCTGGATACAGAAAAGACTGTAGGTCACCACACAAAATGTTTGCTGTGTGTGCCAGGATAGGGGAGCCCCACCAGTACCCATGATGCAATGGACATGCAGAACAGCAGTCTACAGCTGATCACCGAAAGGAGAATGCACCTCTCCAGCACCTCAGCTTGGTAAGAAGAACTGGCAGTGTGTGATACTAGCACAGAGCAGCTACAGACCATGCCACTGCACAGGTTCTGTGGTCACCCTGAGGGGGAGGTTGGGTGCCCAGCACCAGGTCCACAGTACCTGTGGTGCTAGAGATGGGTTTTGCTGCAGATCCCCATCACTACCAGTGTGTGGCAAGTATTCCCTACAATGGAACCTAAAGTCACCCTGTGTCCATCTGTATGCCCCAGTCACATCTAGCCCTGGTGGACCGGATCCCATCCAGAATAGTTCATACCCAGGGTTCCTAAGCAATGGCCTAGTCTGCCCTGTGCCCCAGCTGCCCCCACTGCATGTCCTGCCAGCAGCCCCATTTGCACCATCACCATACTGCCCTTTCCAACTTGGGCACTATGCTGTTGCTGCAAATGGAACACTACTATCACTTTTCTTAGGCTCCCTGTCTGTGCTGTACATTGCTGGCACTGAAATGATCTCTCTCTCCTGCAAAAGTGCATTTACCGACAGGTTTTCACTGGTGGTAAAGTCCTGGCATTACTGTTCCAGCATTAGTGTAGCAGGGGCTTCTCCCCCACCCATTGAACCCTACTCTCCACCTTCTCCCCACCCTCTGTCTTATTCTCTTATTCTAACGGTCTTTTTCTTCGCAAGATGGAGATCATTTTAGAAGCCCTATTTGTGCTTTGGATGTCCAAAAACAGGCGTTGAGACATACAAAGCACAGAGACGTCACCAGTGCCATTTCTGTATTTGAAAATTATTTTTTATATCTTTCAAAGCTATTCTGCCAAGAGCAATGCATCATCAGATCTCTTGACTACTTGTTTCTAAGAACCAATATTTCAAATGGAACAAGGAGACACAAAAATGTTTAAAATCGGTAAAGGTGTGTGACAAGCCTGCATACTTTCACTATACCTATATCTGCAAGCTCTTATTGTGGAGGCAAACCTAGATATTTTTGCAGTCATGAAAAAGCAGTTCAGTGAGTCTCGTGAATGGAGCACAGTGATGCCAGTCTATGAGACAGAAGTAAAGCATGAATAGCCGCTCTGTAAGTAAAAATAACACCTAAGCTACTGAAATGCTGGAAGTGTAGGAGAGAAAAAAAGGTAGTGCAGATTTTCCTAGAAAGGGGTGATGATGCTTCCAGATACACCAGTATGGATTACAGTCCTCTGACACAAGTAAAGAACTGGACACATTTGGATGAGGATTTCCAAAACTGCAATATTTGTCAGAAATTTCAGTCTATCGGTTGTGTACTGGATTATTCCATCTGTGGAATCAGTCAGAAGTGCAGAGATCCTGGATGCCCTTCAAGGGTCTCTCTTTTAGATACATGGTAACAGAACTTATGAGGGAAAAGAGCAGTAGTGAGACTGATATTTATAAATGGAAAGATCGCTCCAATGATCAGATAGGTGCCTAGCGGAATGCCAGTGGTTAGAACACGGTACCTCGGGCCGGGGGTTCAAGTCCCACCTGGGGACAGCAATCTCAGGTTGGAGGGACTGGGGTTTCTAGTCCTATAGGCTCTCCTTGTGTTCTTGGGCAAGCCACTTAACCTTCCCTTGTCTCAGGTACACATAGATTGAGAGCCCTTTGGGGACGAGGGAATATATCCAGTACCTGTTTGTAGTAATTACATAATGTAAACTGCTTTGATTGAAGGATAAGGCGGTATAGAAAACTGGTTAAATAAATAAAATAAATAACTATAGCCCTCATTCTTTGAAGGAAATATATATATATATACTCTAAGAAAAAATGTCTTCAGGTGCTGTTCTCTAAAGAAAATCCACCAACCAATCCAACATCTTTAAACTCAAAAATACTGAAAAAGATTGTTAAGAACCATCAGAATGGAGTCATTGGGGAATTCATTGCCGTTATTTCTGCATATGTTCCCTTTGCCGGTCCCCTTTTCAATCATCAGTTCTTATAACGCTCAGTCTTTCTTTATTTTTATTACACTCAATTTATTTGTTGTTAAATTTTCAATTTACTTCATCTGTAAAAGGCTTAAGGGCCCATTATTGAGTTGGGCAGGCTATGTGCCCCTATGGCACATAGCCCTGCCTGCTGAACCCTAACCCCAGATATTCAGTGTCAGGGTCATATGCGGCCCTAGCATTGAATAGCCAGGGATTGATGCACATGCCAGCAGCCGCTTTAGTTCACCAAAAAAAACCCAAATTGGTGATAAATGAATACAGAATCCACAAAAATCACCACTAGTAGAGAAGTAATAGTATTGTGTCCGTTTCAGAAGGCTTTTATTTTTGGAAGGGTATAGATAGCGTTGAGGCAATCCAGAGAAAAGCTACCAAAATGGTTTGGGGTCTGAATCAGAAGCTCAATGAAATCTAAGCATGTACCTCGTATATCCGAGAGAATGGGTGAAATAGGGGACATTTCCTAGAGCAGGACGTCTCAACCCAGTGTTCAGGACACACCAAACCAATCGCATTTTTAAAATATCCACAATGAATATGCATATGAGAGATTTCCATGCACTGCCTCTATTGTATGCAAATCTATCTCATGTATCTCATGTCAGTGTCACGGCAGTACATGCTAGGGAGATAAAGTTCCTAGATGACATAAATGACTGCTTCTTGGAGCAGCTGGTCCATGAACCGACAAGAGGGGAAGCCATATTAGACCTAGTCCTTAGTGGAACACCAGATCTAGTGCAAGAGATAAGGGTGTTGGGGCCACTTGGCAATAGTGATCATAGCATGATCGCCTTTGATTTAATTAGTGGAGGAGGGATAGTAAGGAAATCCACAGTACTACCTTTTAACTTTCGAAAGGGAGACTATGATAAAATGCAGAAAATAGTTAAGAAAAAACTAAAAGGAGCAGTTGCAAAGGTTAAAGACTTTTATCAAGCTTGGGTGTTGTTGAAAAATACTATCTTGGAAGCACAGGCCAGCTGTATTCCACGCTTTAAGAAAAGTGGAAGGAAGTCCAAAAAAACTGCCAGCATGGTTTAAAGGTGAGGTCAGAGAGGCTGTTGCCAAGAAAGCATCTTTCAGGAAATGGAAAAAAGAGCCAAACAACGAAACCTGGAAACAGCACAAGCACTGGCAGGTCAAATGCAAGGCATTGATAAAGAAGGCAAAGAGAGAATTTGAGAAGAAGCTTGCTGCGGTAGCAAAAACGCGAAATAAAGATTTTTTCAAGTACATTTGTAGCAAAAAACCTGTGAGAGAGTCAGTTGGACCATTAGATGATAGAGGCGTTAAAGGGGCACTAAGAGGCGACAAGGCGATAGTGGAGAGACTGAATGAATTCTTTGCTTCGGTCTTTACTGAGGAAGATGTAGGGATGTTACCCATGACTGAAGTGGTATTTAAAGGTGCAGAAGAATTGAAGGAAATATCGATACATTGGGAAGATGTATTACATCTATTAGATAAACTGAAGAGTAGCAAATCACCTGGGCCGGATGGTATACATCCAAGGGTGTTGAAAGAACTGAAATATGAGATTGCAGACCTGCTATTAGTAATCTGTGAACTATCATTAAAATCATCTGTAATACCTGAAGATTGGCGGATCGCCAATGTAACACCAATTTTTAAAAAGGGTTCGAGGGGTGATCCGGGAAACTACAGACCGGTGAGCCTCACGTCAGTACCGGGAAAAATGGTAAAAACCATCATAAAGAATACAATTACTCAGCATGTAGATAGTCATGGCCTAATGGGAGACAGCCAACATGGCTTTAGACAAGGAAGATCTTGTCTTACTAATCTGTTATGTTTTTTTGAAAGTGTGAATAAACAGGTGGACAAAGGTGAGTCGGTTGATATAGTGTATCTGGATGTTCAGAAAGCCTTTGACAAGGTCCCACATCAGAGATGTTTGGCAAAACTAAAGAGTCATGCGATAGGAGGCAGTGTACTACTGTGGATCAGGAACTGGTTAAAAGATAGAAAGCAGAGGGTTGGACTAAATGGCCAATTTTCCCAATGGAGAAAGGTGAATAGTGCTGTACCCCAGGGATCTGTGCTGGGTCCGCTGCTTTTTGACATATTCATAAATGACCTGGAAAGTGGAATAACGAGTGAGGTTATCAAATTTGCAGATGACACAAAACTATTTAAAGTTGTTAAAACCTGAGAGGATTGTGGGAAATTGCAAGAGGATCTTGATAAATTGGAAAACTGGACATCAAAATGGCAAATTAAATTTAATGTGGACAAGTGCAAAGTTATGCACCTAGGGAAGAATAACCCAAACTATGGTTACACGATGCAAGGTTCCACATTAGGAACCACCACCCAGGAAAAAGATTTAGGCATCTTTGTGGATAACATGTTAAAACCCTCGGCCCAGTGTACAGCGGCAGCAAAGAGAGCAAATAGAATGCTAGGTATGATAAGGAAAGGAATGGAAAATAAAACAAAAGATATTATAATGCCTCTATACCGTTCCATGGTGAGACCGCACCTTGAATATTGTGTGCAATTCTGGTCGCCGTATCTTAAAAAGGATATAGCGTTATTAGAAAAGGTTCAGAGAAGAGCCACCAAAATGGTAAAGGGTATGGAAGGATACTCCTATGAAGAAAGGCTAAAAAGGTTAGGGCTCTTTAACCTGGAAAAGAGACGGCTGAGGGGAGATATGATAGAAGTCTATAAATTAATGAACGGAGTGGAACGGGTAAACGTAGATCGACTGTTTACGTTATCAGAATATAGGAAGACTAGGGGACATGCAATGAAGCTACAGGGTAAACTATTTAAGACTAATAAAAGAAAATATGTTTTCACTCAACGTGTAATCAAACTCTGGAATTTGTTACCAGAGGATGTAGTAAAGGCTGTTAGTGTAGCTGGGTTTAAAAAAGGTTTGGACAAGTTCCTGGAGGAAAGATCCATAAACCACTATTAAGAAGGGACCCAGGATATCAATTCTTGACCTAGTACAAGCATTGCAGAACCTGTGTCTTTTGGGAAAACTGCTAGGTACGTATGACCTAGGTTGGCCACTGTTGGAAACAGGATACTGGGCTTGATGGACCTTGGTCTGACCCAGTATGGCATATCTTATGTTCTTATGTTCTTATATTCTGTATGGATATCCTAAACACCTGACTAGCTGGGGGTGTCCTGAAGACTGGGTTGAGAACCATAGTGCTAGAAATATCCAAATATCTAATTATGTTAAGAAGGCTAGATCATTTCAAGAAAAAGTTTGTTCTAAAACATTCTATCATGATATGAGTTTTTAAGGGAGTAAGCTGATCATAAACATTAAGAAATATTTTTTTTTCACAGAAAATGTGATAACAGCATGGAATTATTTACAAGAATATGGTGTTGGTTAAAACAGTAACAGAGTTTAAGAGGCCATTGGATATGCACAGAGGATCCTTAGCTGCTAAAAGTATGGTGAACAGGAAGCAAAGTGGATAAGATAAATGATTAATAATCCTAGGGATAACATAGATATGTCTGATATGTTGTGATGATGGAATCAAACAAACTGCAGGTTTGCATGGCAGGCTAAACATTTTGTAATTAACTAGAATTCTGTCTGGCAGGCTACACAAGAAATCTAGGAAGCTGGTAGTTTCTGGCTACATAGATGATAGGAATGAGAAAAGTGAGTGATTGAGGGGACATAGTGGGGAACTAGTATGTCCTTCTATCCCGGATAGTAGAGACCAAAGGAAGAAAACACGTGGAGGCCAATTCCGATTGGAGCACGTCTGACCCGTCCAGATATCCAAAATCTGGATGGGTTGGTTTGCACCCGATTCTGATCCCATGAGGTCTAGATGACTCCACGGGGTCAGAATCTGGTGCAAAGGGCAGGATGTGCCCACAGCACATCCAGGCATTTCCCAAGCTAGCTCAGCCTGGGCGCCTGCATGGAGCCATGTTGCCATGGCATCCCATCGTCATGGCACCGCGGCTCCATGCAGGAGCCCTGACTGCCCATACTGCCTTCTAACATCATTTGTCCAGGCCTGCACTACAGGCCTAGACAGGATTCTGATCCCGTGGGGCTTGGATGTGCTCCACAGGATCAGAATCCCATCTATCTCTATGTGTCTGGTTCTGACGGGACGCACAGAGGCCGGGATGTCCAACACGGCAGAGGCCTCAATGAATATGCAATGGAAGCAGTGTATGCAAATCTCTCTCTTGCATATTAATTGTGCTTATCCTGAAAACTTGTAGAGACAATAGTTCCATATCTGACTCGGGTCTTTTGTCCTCTTAGTCAGTTAGTACTGGTAATGCTGCAGAGACAATATTTAAGTACAGCCCCTGGGGGTGGAAGGGGTATTAATAGTCATTAGACAATGTTGACAACTTATGTTCAGTTTTGGTGCCCATGAGTATAGGATTCTTGAAGGACATCCACTACATGGCTCCCAGCTGATGATCATCATTGCAACGACAGGATTAATATAAATGGGAAGAGGATATAAAATATATTAAACAATATGCAGGTGGTTATGACTAAAAGGTCATGGTAGCAGATCTAATCCCTGGTACCAATTATACTAGAAGCTGAAAAGGAGGAAAGCTGCATAAGCAAAGGGAAAAATGTCCTCATTTCCAAATGCATCTCATTCTGTCTTCTGTCATGAAGATTGATGACAGTGTTGTAGATAAATAAACATTTATGTATTTTTGAAGAAAATATGGAAACAAAAATGCCATAGAAGGTTTACTGAGATAAGTTTGTTTCTATCCTGCCAAAATGGCACAAACTGTTAAAATGTACAAAATTATGAAAACATACAAATTACTATACTATAAAATTCAAGAAAAAGACTTTGGTAGCAGTGGGCTGTGTAGTGTTCTGTGATTTTGCAATTTATAAATATAAAACCTATTCATTCAGAACTTGCTCTGCTGGGAACTGAGGTGTCCTCATAAAGGTGCAATTCAGGATGTCAAAGTCAAGACGTCTGTAAAACGCCCATCCACATGAAAGTTTTGACTCAGTTTTAGAAGATTCCACATGCAAAAATGGATGGTCCCTGGCCACGTAGACATCCCCGGCCACATAGATGTCCCTGTGATAAAAGGCCTGGAACCAATTACCTGAGTCAGTACGTCATGCTCCTTCTCTAGCCCTATTCAAATTGAGGCTAGAACACCACCTCTTCGAGACTGCTTTGGATCCAGATGCACCTCACTGTCTTGTTACCACATATCTGTATTCTATAATACTGTATTTCCAGTTTTGTGATATTGTCTTGATTAGATTGAAAGCTCTATTGAGCAGTAACTGCCTTTTACATCTGTATGTACAGCACCTTGTAGCACTATATAAATGATAGGTAGTAGTAGTAATTAAAAGGATAGGATGGGGACATCTATCCCACGCTGAATGCAGAGATGTGCTTCGGCATGCCAAACATAAAACTAGTGCCTCTGTTTCCCTTCTGTTTGCTATTTCATTGTGAAAAGTATTGTGGCTATCAGAGTACCTTGTTCCCTACTCCATCCAGGTAATTTATTGCCAGAACAAGAGCTTTTCGGATGCTTATTCTTGGCCTGGATCAGGAATAGAAGGAGGTGGCATGCTTGCCTTTTCTGAAATCAGGCACACACCTCTAATTTTCGTGGGTATTCTCATGCTGGTGACATCTATAGAACCGTCTTCTCAAATGGTTCTGGGATATCTCTGTGATTTGCACATCTACATACCTGTTTTTGAACATCCATTTCACAATTAGAGCTTAGAAAATGGCTGCCATAATGGTTAGTTTAGGTAACTTATCAACTCAACAACATTTGCCAATTCCTTTCTGAACACACTACTAAAACACTTCTCCAGTCCTTAGTCACCTCCTGTCTATACTATTGTAACCTACGTTTGCTGGCCTCCCTCTGAATTATCTCGCTCCCCTTCAATCCGTTCAACACTCTGCTGCGCAGCTAATCTTCCAGCAGCCCCGCCATGCTCATATTACCCCTCTTCTCAAGTCACTTCATTGGCTCTCTATCTGTTTCTGCATCCAGTTCAAACTTCTCCTGATGCCCTATAAATGCATTCACTCTGCAGCTCTTCACTACCATTCTTCTTATCTCTCCTTATACCCTTCCTCGGAAACTCCGCTCTTCTGGCAAATCACTTCTATCTGTGCCCATCTCTTCTATTACTAACGCCAGACGTCGCTTCTTTCACCTTGCTGCTCCTTATGGCTGGGACAAACTATCTGAGTCTGTACATCAGGCTTCATCGCTGGCCCTTTTCAAATCCAGGCTGAAAACTCACTTCTTCACTGCTGTTTTCAGATTTTGACTCACGTAATCTCCTGTGTGTTTCCTTACCATTCCCCTGAGATGTATCCCATGTCTACAGCTACTGTGTTGTTTATCTTGACTAGATTGTAAGCTCTGATGAGCAAGGATCGTCTTTTACATGTGTCTGCGCAGTGCTGCGTACATCTTGTAGAGCTATACAAATGTTCAATAGTAGTAGTATTATATTGCATAACTTCATGATATTGCTGGTAGATGTGTCACAAGAAACTATAGGTTAAAAAAATAATAATCTATCTTTTATAAAGGTACTATCTGAATGGCATTTCTAATGTCAGGTCAGACTTAGCCACTTGCTTAATATAACAAGTTGGTATCGACATAATTTCATTACAATCACCAACTTTAAATCAGCTTATATTGTGAATGTCCACATGTTATATACTCAGTGAATGCATATGCGGCTTAAATAATATAAGTTCATACGTATTTACTGTTTATCATTTAAAATTATCCAGGAGAGATAATTCTCTTTCCTTGTCTTCTGCAAAGATGACCCTGAAAGATTATTTTGTCTGTAATAAATCTGAAAGTTTTATAATAATGCAATAACCTGTCTTTTCAATACAGCATTGCTATCCGTTTACTTATAGAAAACACCCTCCACTTTCCTAGCTCCTTAAAAATATACAACCATTTTGGAGAACCCCAAAATCTCAATTACATAGAAACATAGAAACATAGAAACATGATGACAGAAAAAGACCACAAGGTCCATCTAGTCTGTCCTTCCATAACAACAACTACAACAGTCCACTTTTTACCTTTAGAGATCCTCTGTGTTGGTCCCATGCTTTTTTGAATTCAGTTACTGTCCTCATCTCTACCACCTCCACTGGGAGACTATTCCACGGATTCACTACTCTTTCCGTAAAGAAATATTTCCGCATATCACTCCTGAATCTATCTTCCTTCACCCTCACCCCATGTCCCCTCGTAGCAGAACTTGCTTTCAATTGAAAGAGGCTCTCTCCCTGAACATTTATGCCACGGAGGTATTTAAACATCTCAATCATATCACCTCTATCCCGCCTTTCCTCTAAGGTGTACATATTAAGATCCTTAAGCCTGTCCTCATATGCTTTATAATGAAGCCCATTAATCATTTTAGTAGCAACCCTCTGCACCGACTCCATCCTGTTCACATCCTTTTGAAGGTGCGGTCTCCAGAATTGCACACTATACTCCAAATGAGGTCGCACCAAAGACTTATACAGAGGCATTATCACCTCCTTTTTTCTGCTAGCCATTCCTCTCCGTATGCACCCAAGCATCCTTCTAGCTTTTGCCGTCGCCTTTTCTACCTGTTTATCTACTTTAAGATCATCAGACACAACCACGCCTAGGTCCCGCTCTTCTTCAGTGAACAAAAGTACTTCACCTCCTATACTGTATTGCTCCCTTGGATTGCTGCAGCCCAAATGCATGACCTTACATTTTTTAACATTAAATCCCAGCTGCCAAATTCTAGACCATTCTTCAAGCTTAGCTAGATCCCTCCTCATGTTATCTACACCTTCCTGGGTGTCTACTCTATTGCAGATTTTGGTATCATCCGCAAAGAGGCAAACCTTACCCGACAGCCCTTCCGCTATATCACTAACAAAGATGTTAAATTGACCCCATATTTGAATATCCGGAATGCATTGTTGCCATTTTGCATGATGGAAGTGCCAGGGTAGAAGCAAGTAGGCATTGTTCTTGCCCTTTTCTAGATATTCAACTTTGGGAAGCGTTGATGCTTTGGGGGTAGGGGAGCCAAGGAGTTCTCAGATTTTTTTTTTATAAGGAGATGAGTGTTCAGGAGAAGCAGAGGTTAAGACAGGAACACCTTAATTTTGATATTTCGAGCTCTTGATCGGGGCTGGGGGAGGGCAGTACTGGAACCATTAGGTCACTGGGAATTTGAGGTCACATCCAACCAACCGAGAGGGCAGCCTTGGACATTTTCTAGGGAAGAACGAAGGCCACGGACCCACCAAGGTCACATAATTCTCGACTCACCCTCTTACAAAAAGACACCTCAATTAGGGGGCTATTTTGTCAAAACTGGCAGATAAAGTATTTGTCATACACTTGTTTTCACAAAAAATCACATTAATGAACTGCTTTGCATGAAATTGCATCACAGAATCTTATTAATGTCAAATTTAAATAAACGTTTGTAAAAAGTAGACAGCATGAATGCTTACTACTTCAAAGCACACTTTTACTAAATTACTTTAGCTTTTTTTTCATGGGAATTACGTTTGCAAAGGATACATTTTTGGCTTTTGTGGCTTAGTGGTTGGTCTTTTTACTTTGTTTTCCAATCAAAACATTTTTTGGGTACCTTTTACTAAAGTGCATTAAAGCAGTTAATGTGGGAATATCCATAAACTAATAATTCACGCCCACTCTAGAGGTTACGCTAATAGATATTACATGGACGATGCATGGATATGAGGGACCCTAGGCAAGCCCTCATTCTTGATTCCCCCTCCCTCTCCCCCCCATTCCCATCCCTGCCTTTGCTGCTGCCACCCTTCTCAAGAACCTTTAACATCAGCAATGACATTAAAACAGCAACTCAATGCTTAATCAAAGCCTCAGATACTGTATGCTGTTAGTACCATGTCTGCCCCCTGTTTGCATGGGGGCAGACATGGCTGGTCAAAGTGCAGCGTCAACAGTACGCAGCATCTGAGGCTTTGATTAAGCACTGAGTTGCTGTTTTAATGTCATTGGAGGAGTAGCCTAATGGTTAAGAACACTGGCTTGGGAACCCAGAGACCAGGGTTCAATTCCCACTAGCACTCCTTGTGGTCTTGGGCAAGTCAATTAACCCTCCATTGCCTCAGAAAAATCCAAGTTTTCAGTATCCCTGTTTAATGTACATTACCAAGTTTGTTTAAATGTAAAAAGCTTTGATTGAAATGATAAAATGGTATATAAAAACCTGCTAAATAAATAAAATTGCAGCTGTTGAAGGTTCCAGAAAAAGGGGGGGGGGGGCACTAGTAGCAATGGACCACTCTTGAAAGGATGTTACTCTATGTAACCGCTTTGTTCACTTAATGGGTAGTGCCAACCCTGTAGATATGGGGGGGGGGGGGGATTTTGTAAGGAGTTTTGGAAAGCTATGTACCATCTATATGGTTAAATCAGGGAATTGTACTGAGTCATGCACACCAATGGACCTTTATGAACATCCTTTAGGCAATCACTAGTCTAGGAGTATGCACATAAGATGCACTGTGGATATTTATAGGTGTGGAGCTTGGGCAGAGTGTGGACATTCACAAGTTATATATATGGGAACATTTTCACCCGCCATAAGGCTGGTGTTAAATGCTCATGCTTAGATTCAACGCACATTTTGGACTACTCTTCCTGTGCTCACTGTCATGGTCCTGTGCTAGGTGACAACGCATATTGAAGGCACACTTTTAGTGTGTGCTATACATGCGCTGCCAGCTAGCACCCTTTAGTAAAATACCCCCTAAGTGTGATAGTATCTATAGGTGCAAGTTTAGATGTGTGCCTACATTGCAGGTGTGGATATTTGCATATGCCATGTTGTGAGTGTAAATGTCCACACCTATAATTTTTCTGTATGAACGTAAATTGCCATATTCTATTATCTACATGTGTACTTGCATGCTCTTCCCACGCTCCAGCTATGTGTACCTATCCTGAAAAAACACACACCATCATGCCAAAGTGAGTACTTTAACGCAAGCCCATATTTTATGAGGCTATTTATGCACATCTGTGAACAATAGATCAGGGGATGACTTTATAAAACTGTTTGCATATAATATTAATCTGTATGCTTCTTTGGAGCTGAAAGGAATGCCTTTGAGTGGAAGTAGAGCCTGCTGACATCCAGGGAAGCCAGAGTTCAATGCCCACTGCTGTTCCTCGTGATCTTGGGCAAGCCATTTTATCAGGGCCGGCACTACCCATTAGGTGAACTAGGCTGTCTCCTAGAGCGCTGGACCTGTGCGGCACCGATTGCTGCTGTTGTCACCCCTCTTAGGACCTACAGCAGTACTAATCACCACAAACAGCCCTGCAATGCATATCTTATGCTTTGGTGCAACAGGGCTGTTTGCTTCCGCCCCTCTCTTACTTCCTGTACTGACAGGAGAAGAAAGTTTCCACTTGCCACTAAGGGGTATGTTTACTAAACCATCTTAACATTTCAGCGGTGGTATCATCGCGCGATAAGTGACATTATCACGCGATAATACTGCGGCGGCAAGGCATACTAACGCTGTGAAATCCGGGTCTGAAGGGTGGAGTAAGGCTTACCAGAGGGCGGAGATAAGGGGTCAATGGGCAGAGAGTGGGAGGGGAGAGGCTCCAGGCACACTAACGCTGTGAAATCCGGGTCTGAACACTAATGCCAGTGAAACCCTTGCGTTAGGCACATTTGTAGGAAAGAGAAACCATTTCAGTCAGCAATGTGCAGCTAAGGCAGGGAAACCCAGAAAAGTGCTAGTTGTGATACACGTGCAGGAACCAAAAAGGCAAATAAACATATAAAATGACCAGAACCACATTTAAAATCCAAATAACCAAGCTGGCCAATAGTAATATTAATGATAAACATAAAGCAACACTACTGACAAAGCGTAAATATTAAGATATCATGTTTGGAAGGGTCTATGCTCTGTCCCCCTACAAAGTAAATAATCCCACAATGAAATAGCGCTGATCAGGGTTTCTGTCATTTAGATTGGGCAGGTTTGTTATGGCATGCACATGTGCAGCAACAGTAGAGTGGGCACGTAGGAAAGGGCAACCGTACTGATGCTGTAAATGAGATACAGGGGGCTGCAGGCGACACATGCTATGGTTCAGCTGGGGCACAGTGCGGACTAGGCAGATGCCTAGGTGGCACATAGGAATGCCGAAACTTTAAAGCAGCAAGACAGCAACTGACGAGGGTTCAACATGGGCAAGAGTGTGTGTCCCACAGTGTCACAGGGGATATTACCCAGCAGGTACCCCCAAGGGCACATAACATTGGCAGGCGTTGCCAGGGGAAAGCGCGCATGTCCATGTAGGCACCCCTACCCAAGAACCCACACCATAGGCAGCTGCCTACTGGCAAACTGGATGGCCTGGGACTGCGCACCACCAGCACCACCGGCATAATGGCATGGCAGCATGGTGGTGGAGGGGGCAGTGGCATCTGCCCACAGCAGACCATGGCCAAGCCCCGTTTAGGTGGGTGCCATGCACTGCAACAGACAGGGTTTGTCTAATTAACAGTCATGGTATCCCCAAGGAATGATCTGTCCCTGTGGCAACAGTGTGGTACAGTACATACACGCAGTGTGTTCAGGAGCAGAAGGTCACAAGTTCAAGTCCTAGCTGTAGCTCCTGCCAACCCTGTCCCCATATTTTACCCAGTACTAAACCATGGTAATAAAGACAGAACCTTTATTGCAGATAAAATAAACATGCCTGAAACACCTATATTTTACCCTACAGAGCACAGACACCATAAACATGTGCAATCCCTAGAGCAGAGTTTCCCAACTGCAGTCCTGGAGGGCCAAACACCATTCAAGTTTCATGCTGTCCCTAATAAATATGCCTGTGCTGCATTTGTATGCGTCGCCCCCATTATATGCAAATGTATCTCATGCATATTCATTAGGGACGGCATGAAAACATGAACAGTGTTTGGCCCACCAGGACCGGAGCTGGGAACCTCTGCCCTAGAGCAGCGGCCAACAGGGGCATACACATCCACACCCACAGGCTCCACTATCCAAAGCCTCATGGAGAATCAGGCTGTTGGGCCCTGCGCGGAGCAGCATCTCCCAATACTGGCACCTGCATGCCTTAGCAATGCCATCCTAAACCTGGGAACACGTTCCACATATATCAAAAGGTTGCTATGATTAATGTCAGCTAACAAATCCTAAGTTAAACACAATTTGTTGATAGAGATTCATCATAGCAACCTTTCTGATATCTGTGGAGTGTGTTTCAGTTATTGATTCTGACAGTGTTTACCACCCCGGGGAGTGACCCTAACAGTATTGAGTACCATAGCAATGCCCGCACTGTGCCCAGGACTGGTGTGGCGGCCAGGGCTGCCACAAACCTCTATATTTGCACAATGCTGGCATAGGTGTGGGAGTGTGTGTCTGTCTATCCAGTGTGTTGTGGCTGCCTACACCTTACTGAGCCCACATTGCTTGCACTGTTTCCAGTGTTAGCCTGCCAATGTGCATAATGAGAAGCAAGGTACTGTGGGTATGGCCCGGACAGGGTGGCATGGGCAGGATGCATTTGCACAGGGTATAGGGCAATGACTGGGACACTGTAGTGCCCGACCACCACCTGCATGGACAGGGTGGCCATAGCATATCATGCTGGGAGGTCGCTCTCACCCTGACCACGGCATGGCTAGGTTCCCCCATAGTGCTGTACAGTATTTCTCTCAAGTGATATTTATGGGTTCTCTTTTCTGGGGCCCAAACACTGACATACCTGCGTGTGGTGTGTGTGATGACATCCCAGTTTTGGGTGCACACAGTTCCTCCAGGAACATGCACTATGTACTAGCTAGCAGACTGTCTTCAGTTAGCATCTGTATGGCTGCACCACCTTGCAGGGTGCAGCAGGTGCACACTGACTGCCCTCTGCTGGTGAATGTCAGATTGTAGTGGGGGGCAGCTGAGCTGACTGGGCGCACTACCTATCTGCCAGTGGCCCTGTCCCAAGGGCAGATCCTCAGCAGCTGTCTGTTCGCCACCAGGACTGGGGTTGCTGGTCCCACAGCCTGTCCTCATTTACCTCCACTGCCCCCCTTGCAAAGGGCGAGAGTGCGGGTCTGTTGGGGGCAGATCATGTCCCCCACCCTGACCCAGAGAGGGTGGTTTGCTAAGTGCATTGTTGCCATGTGAGCCCTGACACACCCCTGCTCCCTAAACAGGTGACCATAGCAAGCACAGTGGATATACACTATGTTTTGTGCATCATGGTCCACAAGGGCCAGACATTACTGGCAATTACAAATGGACATAGAGACCTCCTAAAGGTGTCTGCAACAAATACCTGTCACACACTGGCACTGATGGAGACCTGCAGCACAGCCCACCTTAACCAACCCAGGTACTGCGGACCTGGTGCTGGCCACTCCACCTCACCCTTAGGGTGAGCACAGAACACGCACATTGGCATGGCCTGTGGGTACTCTGTGCCAGTAACATGCACGGTCATTCCCCCCTACCAAGCTGACATGCTATAGAGGTGCATACCCCATCTGGTGAGCAGATGTAGACTGCTGTTCTGCATGTGAATTGCATTATGGATACTGTTGGTTCTATCCTATCCTGGTAGCCACAGCAGACAGTTTTATGGTGATGTGCACACTTTCTGTAGCCATCCATTGGTATGATAACTCCCATAGTGATGTAGCACAATGGTTAATGCAATGACTTCAGTAGCAGAGGTCATGGGTTTGATTCCTCTCTGTTCCCCTTTTTTTATGGCTGTCCTACACAACTACATTTCATTCGTGTAACAGTCATATCTGTGAAGATCTGTGCTGCCGCCACATTATACCCTCATCACTGTTGCCATCCATCCTTCTGTCCATCTATGTGTGTGTGCCAGCTGTGTGGCATCCTGCCCTAATGTGCAGGCTGCTACCCCATGTCCTGCACTGGTACACTTTTCTGCATTGTGGCTCTTCATGCTTGCCTCTTCTGTGTCTACTCTGCATGGCACTGCTCTCCTCTGTCCTCCTGTCATTGCACTTATCCTGCCACCTCTACCTCCTCTGGTGGACACGTATCCCCATCCTCTGCCACACACTGTCATTGTTGCACTGCACATTACCATCACTCTGTACATCGTTACAGTTGCCCCTGATATGTTTGTCCACTTTACCTGCTGCCACTGGGCTGCACGCAGATTTGGCTGGTTCATGAGCTCCGTCATCTACTTCCTTCCATCACTTGTTCATTGCCTTTCCTTGGTGCTCTGTGTAGTGTTATGGTTACATCTGTGTTTGAGCCATACATTTCATGCTTGTGACTTTGGGGCACCATCTCCTGTGTCACCTTGGCATCCCTGGGGCGTCTTTCATGGCACCTTAGGTTTGGCCAGCTTATGGGGTGCCTTATCTGCTGCCTTGGAGGGTGCCAACCTTTCCTGCTGCCCTCTGGGGCACATTATGACCTGCCTTGGATGACGTGGTGCTTTATGATGTGCCTTATGGTGCACCCTAAATGGTGCATTAGGTTGCGGCACTGGGGTGAGGCTTTTTTGGCTGGCAGTGCAAATTGTTGGGATGTGTCTGACTGTTAAAGCAGGAAAAGGGATTGCCTCAGACATTCTTTTAACTGAGCCCACTGGGGGATCAAACTCATGACCACTGTATCAGCAGTCAATGCATTAACCATTGTGCTACACCTCTGCTGCTGTGTTGGCAGGTCAGCACGCCTAATTAAGGCTAACGCGCATTAACGTGCCACCGTTCCCTCCATCGCGCGATAACCCGAAATGCTACCTTAAGACCAGAATGCCCACTACCTTATATGGCGTTCGTCACAGTAAGACTGCAACTAACGCCGGTAACATTAAGACGGTTTAGTAAACATACCCCAAAGTCCTGCTGTCTGGAACCAACTGTCAGACAAGGGATCTGCTTTATCATTCCTCACAGGCCAAAAAAAATCCTGAACAGCCACTTTTCCTCTTGACAATTTACAGTACCTGAATTTAAAAAAAAATGCAGAAAACTAAGAAATTAATTTTTGAGATATAGGCAACAGGACTGGGTGGAACGTCTGTCTTTTAGGTCTTCCCAGTTGGTGGGTCCTTAAGCTGAGATGATTCAGATTAACCATTCAGTGACTACATCTTAGTTTCTTTAATCAAAGAATATTACTGCAAGCAGTGTACAGTAAGCAGAAAGAACATGTGAATCTCCATTCACAGGCTTTCAAAGCCCTGGCAGCAGGTGGCAGCAGGTTAGGACCAGTACAGCACAAATCCCAGTCCATTTTCACTTGCAAAACTTAAAAATTAGTCTTGACATGAAACTGCATTGCTGAGATTTAGCTAGAAAAAAAAAGCTAAATATCAGGATAGAAATACAGCAGTTTGCAAATGGTTTCCAAAATATGTTAGTTACTAAAGATCAGCAGTGAAAAAATGACAAATTTTGACTTGGACTTCGTAACCGTTTTGTTGTTGTTTTAAAATGATTCCAACCAAGAAAACAAGAGCAATGTTCAACCTAATTTTCTGTTCTTATACCCTTTGTTCTCTTGATAGAGATAACTGATTAATGAAGTGGTGTTCCGAGCCCCCTTGTTAACTGGGGCGGGCATCTCTGCTGCGTACCACGATGCACCACACCAACCCTGACCAGATCCACAGAGGCAGAATGGCTAACTTATGATTAAGCAGGTTTACCACAATGTCTCGTGCTCCA
Organism: Ichthyophis bannanicus; assembly: GCA_033557465.1. Classification (NCBI taxonomy): domain Eukaryota; kingdom Metazoa; phylum Chordata; class Amphibia; order Gymnophiona; family Ichthyophiidae; genus Ichthyophis; species Ichthyophis bannanicus. The sequence goes on along the minus strand of CM066033.1, from coordinate 1,177,086,854 downwards.
GGGACCGGCTGTTCTTTCCCGTCTGCAGCCTCACAGTTCATGAGACTTTGGCCAGGAGAAAGAAGTGGCCGGCCCCTGGAGCACAGGGCATCATGGCAAACCTGCTTAATCATGTTTACTATGCTGCCTCCATGGGCCAGTGTGGGTGCATACCCCTCCTGGCCAGAACCTAGGGCAGGCTGCACCTACTGGCCTGTCCTTTGTATGCCACTGGATTAATGCTGGTTTAAAAGAAGCATATGAAACAGCAATAATGTCTTAACTCCCACCTTACTGGTCTACAAATGATTGTATGAACTTTACCATACCATATTGGAAAATGATTACATTTAAAAGTCACACAACAAATATTGTTTTTCATGGTCCCTAGAAATGTGCACAGCTAAAAAGAAGTCCACTTAACGTTTGTTTTAAAATAAGTTTTTGTAAGTTTTGTGTGGATGCTTTTCCTTTTTTTTTATACATTCATTTTACCTGTTCACATTCAATGCATATGAAAATAATTTACATGTGAAAATTGATTGTATATACATTAATTTGTGTATATATGTGTGTGTGTGCGTGTGTGTATGCATATATGTATACACACACACAAGTGATTTGCATTTCCTTTATGAACACACTACTAAGACACTTATCCACTCTTTAATTATCTCCCATCTAGACTATTGCAATCTCCTCCTTGCTGGTCTCCCTCTAAATCATCTCTCTCCCCTTCAATCTGTTCAACACTCAGCTGCACTGCTAATCTTCTGCTAGCCCTGATATGCTCAAAGAACCCCTCTTCTCAAGTCACTTCAATGGCTCCCCTTCCCTTTCTATATCCAGTGCAAACGTCTCCTCCTGACCCATAAATGTATTCACTGTGCTGCTCCTCACTACCTTTTGTCTCTTATCTCGCCCTATACCCCTTGTCTGGTGGATTGCTTCTCTCTGTGCCCATTTCTTCCACTGCCAACTCCAGTCTTTGATCCTTTCACCTTATGCTTGGAACAAACTACCTGAGTCTGTACATCTGGCTTCGTCACTGCTCCTTTTCAAATCCATACTAAAAGCTCACCTCTTTGAGGTTGCTTTTGGATCTTGATCCGCTCATCTCCTGTGTCTCCTTACCTTTTCCTAGTTGCATCCTTGTTCTTACTTGTTGTATTGTCTATCTTTACTAGATTGTATGCTCTGACGATGAGGGACCATCTTTAACATATATCTGTGCATACTCTTTGTAGTGCTATATCAATAGGAGTAGTGGTAGTAGGTACCCAAACAAAGGTAGGACTTGCTGACGAATGTTCACCCCTCCTTTCTTGGAATAAGCTGAACAAAATGCATCTGCCACTATGTCAGACTATGCTCATCTTTTATCCTACCTATACATGATTGCTTTCTCCTTTTTTGTTCCCATCCTGGATGCAGAAATGTGTTAATATAAATAAAATGTCTAATACCGTATTCGTCTGCGGCTCTTTTTATGAAATTGCAATTAGAATTTGCAGTTATTATGGGTTAGTGATCAAAATGAATGTCTAGTAAGTATGCAGCCTTTATATTAACTTGGACTAGTTCCCAACATTTTGAAATTCATTTAACGCGCAAACAGGCTGATGCAGAAAAATTTAGCACAGCATTTTTCTGGTGCTTTTCCCATGTTAGGCTGGTCTCCGATACCGAAAGCAAGCTAATGCCAGAAAACACCAAAAGAACAACCGCAGCACACTCGGTATGCAAATTGCTGTATAGGTAATTGTGCCCTATGCAAAAAAACTGCACTGCGACTTAGCAGGTTTTTTTACCCTGTTTTTTTAATGCTAGATCTAAATGCCAGCTTCGGGTGGGCATAAAGATCCAGCCGGGAGCAAAAGTATCATTTGATGTGAAGTTTGACACTTCACTTCAGATAATCCAGGCATAGACGAAAGCCCCTAATGCATTCCGAATACTGTCAGGGGGCCTATGCCCCCCTGGACACCAATTCTCCAATATAAACCATATCTTTGGTGTTCCAGCAGCCCTGATTGCTCTACCTACCAAATAAATGAACTCCCCGGTGGCCCAGCGGCTCTGATCCCCTACCTTACTCAAACAAAAAATATCCCCAGTGGGCTCGATCCCCCACTCACCCATTATAAAAATCCTCAGTAGATCCCCACCCAAGCAAGAAGAATCCCTGGTGGCCCAGCAGTCCAGAATCTCTCTCCCCATACATAAAAAAAATCCTGCTGACTCTCAAACCATTCCACCCTCCTCTCGGTACCTTTAATCTGGGTGGGAGGATTGGCAAAACACTCCTGCCACCATCTTGAAAAATAGTGGTGCTTGAGTGCCTTATATGGCAGAGTGACCCTCCCGTTTTGCATCCTGGGTTTCATGAGCTGTCCCACGATGCAACAGGTGGGCACTCTGCCATATAAGGCATTTTTTGCCTTATATGGCAGTCTGACTCTGCTTGGTGACTCCTATGATGCACCACATGGGGCCAGGCACAGCCATTTTTTTAAGATGGCAGGAGGGTGTGGGCAATCATCCCACCCCAGATTAAAGGTAGCGGACCGAGGGGGAGGGATTTGGGAGCCACTGGGCCACCAGGGAGTTTTATTTTGCTTTGTTTGGGGGTGGGGGTTGGGGCCGCTGGCCACCAGAGATTGTTTTGTTTGGGTGGGAGGGCCACTGAAGATTGTTTTATCGGGTAGGTGGGGGGATAAGTTCTGCTGGGCTACCAGGGACTTTGTTTCCCTCGGGGATTGGTGTCCGTGGGTGCACCGGCCCCCCGACAGTCTGCCAATGGCATTATAGCTCCTGATACCTAGGACATCTGAGGTGAAGTGTCAAGCTTTAGATTACCGTGTTTCTCCAGGACAGCATGCCAAAGTTGTGCCTACTTCTGTGCATGTGTTTGGCTTGCTCTCCCAGTTTAATGCTGACTTCTTGCACACTGGGTAATTTGCATATTGCATTTTAGAAAAGGCTTATTTTGCCCTTTTTAGCCCATACCACATAAAACTTGCATGGGGGTATGTCGAGGACTGGTTGGGATGTGGCCTAGTGTGACAAACGTGTGCACATGCATTCCCTGCTTCATGTAAGGAATGTACGTGTAAGCCCAAAATTGCCTGCATCTGTTTTTACTCCTGCATCCTGCACAAAAGGTGCTAAAAAGTGTTTCTCGTGGCCACCTTTATCCCCTAATGTTTATTTTTCCCTTGACATTGAAATAAGGTAAAGGCAGAGTGTTTTGTAGTTAACTAGGAACATGTAAACATCTAGACTTGCAAAACAGCTCAGGGAGGAGGGCCTAGCAGGCCTGGGAGGAGTGGCCTAGCAGGCCTGGGAGGAGTGGCCTAGTGGTTAGGACAGGGTACTTCAGGCCGGAGGGCCGGGGGTTCAAGTCCCACCTGGGGACAGCAATCTCAGGCCGGAGGGACTGGGATTTCTAGTCCTATAGGTACTCCTTGTGGTCTTGGGCAAGCCACTTAACCCTCCATTGCCCATGTTCCCTGTATGTGTGTCATATCCCCTCATGTTAAATGTATCTCCCAATTGACCGCTTTGACCCGGTGAAAAGCAGGATATAAATACAGCTAAATAAATAAAATAAAATAAATGCAGCACTTACACGTGTAACCTGCTGAGTTTCCTCAGTCATTTTTCCTCGCTGTATATGTATGAAATGGCTCCTCCTACTGCACATCGATATAGATCCCTGCGCTTTCCCGCACCTCCTCATTCATATTTTGGAAAGGGCTCTATCTTCAGCAAAGCTGTTTCTAAAATGCCATCAGAACTGAGAATGTCCCACCCTTGATATCTTATTCCTTATCTCCATGTGTCTTTAACTGAAGTACAGATAATACGATGCAGTAAGCAACATATTTTCAGGTGCATTAACAGATAACACACAGTAAGGTTTTGAGCATTAACTGTAAGGGACAGTCCCAGCCTATTCTCTGCCCCCTGTTCTGTGTTTGCTGTTAACGTAGAAACAGCAGCACATTAGCTATTAGCAGTTAACACGACAGTTAACATGTACTAACACAATTTAGTAAGATTCAAACATGACCCTTAAGATTTTTTTCAATAAGAATAGAATTGAGGCTACTTTTTGAATAAGGATCATGATGTTTTAAGTAGATATTTCCTTTTCCTGACCCTCCAATCATGAAATACAGATTGTATCCAGGGCTTAATTTCTGGGTGAACAGGGTGGAATGCACTTCTTTTCAGACTCCAGATCTGCAAGGGTGTTCTGTCCCAGCCCTTCCCTTCTCAACAGCCTGCAGGGAAGAGGAGGGGAGGGGATGAAGCTCAGAACAGAGCAGAGAACAGTCACTCTACTACCTAATCCAGGCCCTCCTCTGTTGTTCTGCCCCTGGCCAGCCTGCCTCTCCCTTCCACAGTTCCACTTCCTTTTTATTTACCGCCCTGGTCATATCTGAGAAAATTATCTTTATCAGTGTTTTTATTCCTGTCTGAATGTGAGCTATATGTGCAAATCTTGCTGTGTATCTTCTTGTAACTTGAAATGAATGGCAAAGAGACCTCCTGGGGCTCACTATAGACCGATTTTTCAGAGCTACAGTATTGGAAACATTTGGAATTAATTCTGCAAAACCGAAGACCTTGATACTACATTTTTGTCATAGGCCTATAGAACTGTTTACTGATGAACCCTAACATCAGATAATAGAGCATTTTTATCATGGCTTGTTCATGCACTGTTTTCATTGTCATTGTAATATGATTTAAGTCATTTATGTTGTCATCTGTAGAGCTAGTTGGCGGCCTGTATTCCAGTGTTCATTAGATTGCTCTCCTACTGTACGATCCTGTGTTTTGTGAAATAGCTTGATTGGATGTGAGCTGATTGCAGCTATACATGCTCTGAGATTGAGCTTACTAAAAATTGTAATAACTGTCACTGTTTCAGTGTCATTTAAATTGATCTCTTTTTAGGCATTGCACGTAACAAAATGGCTTTAGTAAAATGAACTGAAATGTTGATTATTACTTCAGTCTGATGACAGGAATATAATACAGTGCGACCTGGCATGACATGCTCTATTTTTATATACTGTTTGATAACAGAGTAAAATTGAATAGCACAACTTCCTTAAAGATTTGCATGTTTCCAAAAGTGCTCTTCTATCCCTTTTACTTTTCTCTGTCTAGCTTTGTTAGTCATTTTATATTGAGCATTTAGATTCATGTAATAGCTTGTAGCTTTGGACATTGTTATGCTATACCAGTCACTTTGGGGACATATTTTTGTTAAAATCTGGATTCCTCTCCCTCTCTCATCTTCTATATCAGGCATGTCCAACTTCGAACAGGTCGTGATCTACTTTTTCCAGCCAAAAGTGTCGGTGATCTACCACCATGAAAATTAAGTTTCAAATTAGTTTCAAATTAAATTTTAACCCAATAAAGTTGGAGGATTTCCCCCCCTCCCCCATTTTTAATGAACCTTCTGTCATTTACTTGGATGTGATCAGCTGTTAAGCAAATTAAGCAAAAACAAAACAGAGACGAAGATCCAGTAAGAACTGCGAGGGGAAATGGAAAGTACATTTTTTCTTAAAGTTTTATTGAGTAATAACTTTATTTAACTGTCTTAATAACTTTAACTTTTATTGAGTAATTTGTGTTAAATTTAGGTCGAGTATTGATCCAAGCTGATCTTGCACAATCTTTAATATTTCGCTCTTGCTCGTGAGATGTCTGAGCCTGCATTTTATTCACCAGCTTTTTGAAGTTGGGTGAATATTGCGTGAGGGCCAGTCTCTGGGAATCCTGGAGATGTTCATCTGTCATGTTGGAAAGTTGTGTACTCTTTATAATTTTCAGATGGGAAAATGCAGATTCACACAAATAAGTTGAACTGAAACAGGAGTATACAGCTTCACTGCATCTTCTCAAGTTGGGAAATTTGTCTCTAGGCACTAGCTTACAAAATGATTTTTGCTCAGCACGGGTCTTGAGAAAAATGTCATTTTAAGGGTTAATATTTCGTTTTCAAGAGATGTCTTGTTCATTGAGTACTTTTTACTGATAGCAGCTGCAGTTTCTTTAATGTCCACATCTACTTTGAATGGGCATGACAAGCACTCCACAACTCTTCCAATTTTTTGGAAGTCACTGAATCTATTTTCAAATTCCTGGATAACAGAACAGATTTGTGTCACATACTTCTCGTTCTGAAAATCAAAATTTGGATATTGTCCCAGATGGTCCTGCGTATTAAGAAAATGATCAAAAGTGTTGTTTGCAAGGTCAGTCATCATTAGCTCAAATTTGCTCTTGTAGGATGAAACTGTACTCATCATATCGCCAATGCATTTGTTTTTACCTTGTAGTTCAAGGTTCATATCACTTAGTTCGCCTGTAAAGTCAGCGAGAAATGCCAGATCACATAACCACTCCTCATCTTCCAACTCTGCTTGGTCATCTCCCCTCTCCTTCAAAAAACTTCTTATTTCATTCAGCAAATCACAAAATCTTTGCAGAAATCTGTGCCTACTTAGCCACCTTACATCTGTGTGCGAAATGATTTCCGTTCCCCCTTCATCAAGAGTAATATTGACAAGCCATCTTCGAAGTGATCTTCCATGAACTGAATTTACAATTTTGAAAATGATGTCCATGACGGTCTTTGTATTGAGTCTCTTTCTTGCCAAAACTTGCTGGTGAATGATGCAGTGGTAAGAAGGGAAGTCGTCATGCTGTCTCTAGAGAGCTATGAAACCGTTAACCTCACCTGTCATTGCTCTTGCTCCATCAGTAGTGATAGAAACAAGTCTATGCAATGGAAGATTACACTTTGTCACAAAAGAATGGAAAGAACTGAATATTTCCTGACCAGTAGTTCTCCCTTTTAAAGAAATCTTTCCAAGTAGTTCTTCTTTAACACTGAAGTCTTCAAAAACTATCCGGATAGAGACTAGTAACTGGGCTGTCTCTTTATGTCTGTAGATTCATCCAGTTGGAGTGAGAAAGCAACAAAAATACAGCAGAGGGCAATTTACCACGGCCTACCAAGGATAATTGGTAAAAACAACTTTATTGAAGACCCAACTTTACAAGTTTCAGCAAAAGGCCTTCATCAGGGGTCAGATAACCACATAGAAAGTGTATGGGACATGTCTGTGGGGTGGAACAACCACTCTTCCCAATCTTTCAAAGCCTATCTGTCGGAATGCTTTTTCCCACGTTGAACCTTATCTCAGAGTCTGACAAACTAAGCTGCAAACATTACAGCTGTGTGTTCTCTCTTGAAAAAGTGCTATAGCTGCATACATCCTCTGCTACTCTGCCTTCTTTGCTTTCTTCCTTCCACCAACAAAATGCAAATTGAGTCCAGATGCTCAGTTACCTCAACTTGTTCCTTCGAGGAAGCAGAAGGGGTTCAGAACAGGTTGAGGTAACTGAGCATCTGGACTCAATTTGCATTTTGTTGGTGGAGGGAAGAAAGCAAAGAAGGCAGAGTAGCAGAGGACGTGTGCAGCTAGAGCACTTTTTCAAGAGAGAACACACAGCTGTAATGTTTGCAGCTTAGTTTGTCAGACACTGAGATAAGGTTCAACGTGGGAAAAAGCATTCCGACAGATAGGCTTTGAAAGATTGGGAAGAGTGGTTGTTCCACCCCATAGACGTGTCCCATACACTTTCTATGTGGTTATCTGACCCCTGATGAAGGCCTTTGGCCGAAACTTGTAAAGTTGGGTCTTCAATAAAGTTGTTTTTACCAATTATCCTTGGTAGGCCATGGTAAATTGCCCTCCACTGTATTTTTGTTGTTTGGTAATTTGCGGAAGGCCGCCTTCTTTTGTCCCTTGGAGTGAGAAAGCAACACAATTTGAAACATCCTCCAACAATTGTTCAGTTGTCTCCACACATCTTTTCTATTCACCGCATGATGGTGTTTCTTGACAATTGTACATTTTGAATAGCAGCTATGATCTCTTTCTTATTTTTAAATCCTTCAAAAAGATTGTCAGCTGCTTCAAGAAAACAATCTTTTACAAATTCCCCTTCAGTGAAAGGTTTGCATTTCTTTGCGATCAGGTTGCTGACCTTGAAGGATGCTATGGTTGCATTGACCGAATGTGACCTTGGCTTCACCATCAACTTTTGCTGAGTAGCCAATTTCGATTTAAGTTATTTGAGCTTCAGTTTACGAATTTCATTTTTGGGTGGAAAATCAGCATCAAACCTATTGCTATGCAGAGCCTTATAATGACGTTCCAGATTACCCTTTTTGGGCAAGGATACTGAGGCGTTATAAATTAGACAACAACACTTGACTTTCACCATGATGAAGAAGTAGTCCATTTCCCATTCATCATGAAAATGGTAGGTTTTGCTCTTCTTTGGATCACTGATCTTTGTTATACTGGGGTGGCTGGATGTAAGAAGGCCAAATCTGCTAAGTTAGTATAAACACTGGCTGAATCTGGTCCAAAACTGTCACTGTCCCAAAGTATTAAAGATCAACAGGAACTGAAGACCTCTGGATGATGTGCAATACAAGGACTGGAGATGCCAAAAACACACATGCAGTTCTAAAAGTAAAAATAAGAATTCATCATCCTGGCACCAATAATCAAATACCACCAAACAATCATCAAAAAAACCTCAGACACCTGTCCAGCAAACCAGATAAAATCAAATACCGCCAAACAAGTTCAAATACCACCACACGCGATTTAATAAATTCTGCACACAGCGTAGAATCAACACAAAGGCAAGGCAAAATAAAATTGCAGTGTAGAATCAACGCAAAGGCTAGGCAAAATAAAATTGCAGAGGCAAGCAAAAGTCAGTGGTTTGAACCAATTTGAAGGCAAGGCACAGGCAAGTTAGAACAAAATTGGAAAAGCCCGCCAAAATCACCAAATTCTTGACACTTTGTTGTGTCTGCCCGAAAATGTTTAATGAAAGCGAACTATAAAGCGACCAACGACCAGCACACGACACAACTAATACGGTAAGTGTATTCAGGTAAAGCCTGGGCAAATGGATATCACCCGGTATAGCACACACTTCTAAGGGGTGTTGGGGCGGGGGCAGGAATGGGTGCTTCTGAGAGGCAGGAGACCAGGTATGCCGGGCCTGTGGTGTCTCGTAACATGGCACGAGCGGTTGCCTCCTGGGGTACCCACAAACTATTGGCACGAAAACAACAAGCACCCCCAATACACTCGCAGGCAAGATTCCCGCATTAAGGGAAAAAAGATAGGCAAAGGATCAGCAGCGGCGGCAAGCCCATGGCAGACGACCTGCTGGCACAAGCTCTCTCCTAGCGACGGGGCGTGCAACTGGAGAGATGGAGCCAAGTGGGGCTAGCGATCTACCTCTGATCCCTCCGCGATCTACAGGTAGATCGCGATCTACCTGTTGGACATGCCTGCTCTATATAAAACAAAATGATCACGTGGAGCCAGATTCCAATAGGGGCATGACCGGGCCGAAGGATGTCCAAAATATGGATGGCCCCCATTTGCACCCGAATCTGCAACCGCAGGAGCTAAACGGTCCCCCATTCAGTGGTGCAGGATGTTCTGCCTACAGCCCATCCAGTCTGCCCTATGCTCCTGCTGGTGTGCCGGTGCTGTGGCATCCTGTCGCCATGGAACTGGGATGCCCAGCAGGAGTGCATAAATGCCACAACAAAGGAACCCTCATTTCCCCACTGCCCGACCCTTAGCATGGGCAGCCTGGGCCGGAATCGGGTAATGGTCCAGTTTGGTGTGGCTGTCTAGCCTGAACCCCACATTTGGTGGGACTTATTTCACCTCCAAGGTATAATAAATCCCACGTCTATCCTCCGAAAGACATTCAGGGCCAAGACCTGAATGGGCCCTGCACATCCGGGTGCTTTGGCCTGCTCTCACTCCATTCCAGGCCTCAGTGCATGCCCCTCCCCCTCTCACTGAGGCCTGCTCTTATCTCAGTGGTTGCTCCACATTTGTGGTTTTGTCATTCCTTGTTCTCTTAGTGGGGAGTGTTTTTTAGACTCTACACTTTGGTTCTTTTTGTGCTTGTGATCATCTGTGTATGAACCATTTTGAGCGTTGTTTAGTTTGTATATCTAGATAAAACTGGCATTAACCACTGAATCCAGATATTCAGTGCCAAACAGTATCCAGATATTGTCACTGAGCACCCAGGTAATATTCACAGTAGCTATAGTGGCTGGTTTTTAAAATAAATGTTGACCACTGTGGTTAACTATCAGCCAGATAATAACTTGGTAGATGACTTCAGATTGATCCATCTAGATTTGCAGATATTCCTACCAGTTATCCTTACACTGCAAGGATATACAGTAAATCAGCTGCCAGTCATAGGGCATGACCACTTTAAAAATAGCTCACTTTTCCAAGAAGCCTTTATCATTTTCCTTATCAGATTCAACATCTTTAGAAAATGAGCATGTGAGATCCACTATCTAATTCATGCTCAATACCCTTCTGTTTCCAGAGGTAATTTTATAAGGAGGAACATATTTTTCGGCACTAACGATGCATGTAAATTTTGGTATTTTATTCATGTATGTGTATAAGTGGCCATGTTGTTGTTGTTAAGTGCCGTCGAGTCGGATTCAACTCATGGCGACCCTCTGGATAGCTATCCTAAATTGTGTTCGGTCTTGAGTCAGGCGGCTCATTGTTGACAGACTGGTACCCGTAGCTGCTGTTATTGTATTGATCCATCTCATTGCTGGCCTTCCTCTTTTGCGCTGACCTTCTATCTTGCCAAGCATGATATCTTTCTCTAATGATCTCTCTCTTCGCATGATGTGTCCAAAGTATGAAAGTCGAAGTCTTGTCATCTGAGCTTCTAAAGAAAGCTTAGGTTTGATCTCCTCTAGTACCGACTGGTTTGTTCTTCGGGTAGTCCATGGTATACACAGTATTCGCCACCAGCACCATAATACAAAGGCATCAATTTTCTTCCTCTCTACCTTTTTCACTGTCCAGCTTTCACATCCATATGATGTTATTGAAAATACCATGGCTTGAACAAGTCGAATCTTTGTATGGAGAGAGACATCTCTGCTCTTGAGGATCTTATCTAGGTCTTTCATTGCCATTCTGCCAAGAGCAATGCGTCGTCTGATTTCTTGACTGCTTGTTGCTTCTTTATTGATAATTGATCCAAGTAGGTTAAAGTTGTTCACGATTTCAATTTCTTCTCCTTCAATGATGAACCTGTTGATTATGCCAGTTGTCATGATCTTTGTCTTCTTTACATTAAGGTGCAGGCCCATTTTGAGACTATGTTCTTTGATTGTGAGAAGCAAATGTTTCAGATCATCTTCACTTTCAGCCAGTAATGTGGTATCATCAGCATAGCGAAGGTTGTTGATGAGTCTTCCACCAATCTTCACACCTCTGTTGTCTTAATACAATCCTGCTTCTCTGATGATTTGTTCTGCATATAAATTAAACAGGTAGGGGGAAAGTATGCAGCCTTGTCTTACACCTTTGCTTATTTTAAACCATTCTGTTTCTCCTTGTTCCATTCGAACTGCTGCTTCTTGATCAATGTACAGATTATGCAAGAGTACAATCAGGTGTTCTGGTATACCCATGCTTCTTAATGTGGCCCAGAGTTTCTCATGGTTTACACAGTCAAATGCCTTGCTATAGTCGATAAAGCACAAATAGATATCCTTTTGGTATTCTTTAGTCTTTTCAAGGATACATCTCACATCCACAATGATGTCTCTCGTTCCTTGCCCTTTCCTGAACCCTTCTTGCACTTCAGGTAGTTCTTGTTCCAGGTATGGTTGTAGTCTCTTTTGAATAATCTTCAGTAGAATCTTGCTGGCATGTGGGATCAGAGCGATTGTGCGATAATTTCCACAGTCAGTTGGATCACCTTTCTTCAGTATTGGTATAAACACAGATCTTTGCCAGTCAGTTGGCCATGATGTTGTCTTCCATATTTCTTGGCAGAGCCTTGTAAGTACGGTAACAGCTGCATCAGATTGCTGCAATACTTCTATGGGAATGCTATCAATGCCTGGTGCTTTGTTCTTTGATAAGGCTTTCAATGCTACTTAAACTTCTTCTTTCATCACCAATGGTTCCCGATCATAAAGTACAGGTTGAAACGGCTGTTGGTCCACTTGATCTTTATCATATAAAAACTCTGTATATTCCTTCCGCCTTTTCTTGATCAGCATCATTCAACATAGAACCTTGAGCATCTTGTAACATTCCAATTTGAGGCTGGAACTTTTAACTCTCGTAGCTTTAGGAAAGACGATCTTGTTCTTCCTCTAATAGTTTCTGCTTCTATTTCGTTGCATGCATCGTTGCAGTACTTTTCCTTGTCCTGTCTTGCTGCACGTTGGAAATCGCTGTTGAGTTCTGTTATTGTCTTTCTTTCTCCTCTGGCTTTAGCTTCTCTGCATTTCTGGGCAATTTTCAGAGTTTCTTCCATCATCCATTTTGGCCGTTTTTGCTTTTTCACCTTTTGTAGAGACTTCTCGCTTTCTTCCAACACAACTTTATTGATGTCATTCCATAACTCTTCTGGAGCTCTGTCATTTGTATCTAAAACAGCAAATCAATTTTGCAGGCAGTCTTTAAATTCCAGTGGTATATTCTCAAGGTCATATTTTGCTGCATTCATGAGTGGTTTGTTCTTTTTCAACTTTAGCTTGAGTTTGCATACTAGTAGTTGATGATCTGTACCACAGTCAGCTCCAGGTTTTGTCTTTGTTGATTTTATAGAACTTTTCCATCGTTGACTTCCACAGATGTAGTCAATTTGATTTTTATACAATCCATTGGGTGAAGTCCATGTGTACAGTCGCCGCTTGTGTTGCTGGAAGAAGGTGTTTGAGATGAATAGATTGTTGGTCTTGCAGAATTCTATCAGTCTTTCTCCAGCTTCATTTCTGTTGCCATGTCCATATTTCCCAACTACTTTGCCGCCTTCTTTGTTGCCAACATTTGCGTTCCAGTCACCCATGACTATCAGGATATCCTGTTTGCATGTTCTGTCAATTTCAGCTTGTACTTGTTCACATAACTCTTCAATTTCATTTTCTTCTGCAGCTGTTGTTGGGGCATATACTTGAATTATATTTGTGTTGATAGACATTCCTCGTAGACGAATAGAGATTAAGCGTTCGCTGACTGCATTGTATTTCATTACAGTTCTTGCAAGTTTCTTCTTTATTATAAATGCAACACCATTTCTTCTTTGTCTTTCATTTCCAGCATAGTAGACCATGTGATCATCTGATGCAAAGTGCCCGATGCCAGTCCACTTCATTTCGCTGACACCCAACAGATCAAGTTGTACACGTTCCATTTCATTCTTGACCACCTCCAACTTCCCTTGGTTCATGCTTCGTATGTTCCATGTTCCAATGCGTAAGACATCTTTACAGCTTCTGACTCTCATTTCATGCACAGCTACATCAGCAGTCAGACGTCCCGAGGGCTTTGATCCAACCACATCATAAATGCTGGCTTTACTCTGAGAAGTCTTCAGCTCTTCTCCAGTAGCTAGTTGAGTGCCTTCCGACCTGGGGGTCTCATCTTCCAGCCCTATAGTACAATTTGTTTTGTTGTAACTATCCATTGGGTTTTCATGGCAAGATACAGAAGTAGATTGCCGGGCCTTTCTTCTGCGCAGTTTAAATTTGGTATTGTTGCCGTTGTCACAGAAATGTGATCCTCCGCCGTCAACACTATCCCATTCTGCTGCTGCCCAGATTGGTAATTTGTCTTGGCCTGGCACCTCAGCTGTGACCTGTCCATCTTGGGAGACCCTGCCAGTAGTTAAACTACCGATAGTTTAGCTCTCAGCATCACTGATGCACACAAGCCCTCACAGCACGACAAGCTGCAAACCAAGTGGCCATACATGAATATAAATGACCTCTGATCAGAGTGTGTGCTTTGTTGCATGATATGCAATTTTTGCTCTGGGCATGCATATGGTACAGAGTTTGTGTAGTGTGTGGGCAGTACAAGCAAATGCAATAATTTATATGCATATTTACACCAGTCCTGGGACTTGTTTAAATGATAGTGCCTTAATTTAAGGCACCTTCTCTGACACTTATGCTAGTATTTTATAAAGACAAGTAGGTATCTGCTTGTCTTTATAAAATAGGCTTAATTTAGGCACGCTAGGACTCTCCTTGACTATGTGCCTTGTTATAAAATTACCCTCAACATGTCTATCTTTATGGCTATGCAATAATTCAAATAGTCATCTGTAACAGTGTAATTGATGCCTGATCATTTGGGCTCCCAGATGACCTGTGAGGCTTATCAGAAAGACCTGGATATGTGAGCATCTGCATTTCCATTAGAGCTTCTCATTATTGCTGTATGTCTGACTGCTAGGCCGTTACTATTTTCTGTCCTATCATGGTAGGCTATCTAAATAACTACCAAAACTTGTATGGCTTTTGCTCTAATATAAGCACTGATGTCCTCTGCATAGCCTGTCACCTGCATTTCAGCTAGAACTTCTACTTTTTGCTGTAATTGCAACATTCAATACTGACCTAGCTGCTTAGTTGCCTGAATTTGCTCTAGGACTTCAAATCCCACTTTTCCAATCTTTCTGAGATCTTTGAGTTTTTTAATCATTTGAGCAGGGTGCTTTATGGTTTGTTTAATTTGCTTGACCGCCCTTCAATAAAAATATAGCAGAGCAGTTTATAATTTAAAAACAAGAACAGAAGAAACTAAAACAAAATAAACTAATTACATTACAATAATCTAATCTAGATATTACAACAGAGAAAAGCAAAGGGGATGAAGAAGAAAGCAAAGGGGATGAGGAAGAAAGAAAAGGATGAATGGCACGGATCTGACGAAGTGTAAAGAAGGAGCGATGGAGTGGAGGGGTGGCCTAGTGATTGGGGCAAGGTACTTCAGGCCGGAAGGTCAGGGGTTCAAATCCCACTAGAGGACAGCAACCTTGGGCCGGACGGACTGGGGTTTCTAGTCCCACAGGTGCTCCTTGTGGTCTTGGGCAAGCCACTTAACCCTCCATAGCCCATGTTCCCTGTAAAATAGTTATCTCCAAGTTATAATGCCCTGTTCAATGTAATTTCAGTTTGTTCAATGTAAACCACACTGATGTAGAATAGCATGGTATATAAGAGAATGTAAATAAATACATAAATAAACTGATGAGATGTGAACCCAAAAGGAAAGTGACAAGTCAAAAGTAATATCCAAGTAACACATAGAGTCCACCAATGGAAATGGAGAGCCAGAGAAGGGAGGGGCCTACTGAAGGTGATCCAGAGTACAGCAGATTTAGCAGGGTTCAGCTGAAGAAAATTAGCAGAAAGACATTGTGCAATACTGGACAGACAAGCATTCAATGAGGACAGATCACTTAAATATGTAATTCTTGAAATAATCAAGAAATGGAAATCAGAGAGAAAATTTTCCAGTACAGAGACATAATTTATTCTCCATACTTCTGACAAATGCCAATTTGTCTTTACCCAATAGGAAATGCACTGAACATATGTGTCTTTTCTGAAACTGCTAATTAGTACAGAATATGAATTTAATGGTGAGACTGATGAAAATATCAGAAAGATATTCCCCATAAAAGCAAAGTTTTTTTCCTAATTAGTTTACAAATTTTAGTCCTGTTGAGTTAGAAAAAAGTGAAGATAGCACTCCAGTAGTATAATGGTGGTTATATTTGTTTTTCTGCCTCAGCAGTTTCAGGTCAGCCATTCAAACTTCTAGAGATTGTACTCATTCTCTGAGTGCTACCAGTTCTCTGCAGAAGGTGCACGCCTGTTTTATTTATTTATTTAATAGGTTTTATATACCACCTTAGGACCAATTAACAATTAATAATCTCACTTGAGAAAAAGTTACATAGAACATAAGAGAGTATAACTTGGAGTTATACTCTAAATGGTAACTTATTTGGAGGAATGGGGAAATATTTTCTAGTGTTATGCGGTTTCATTGGTCCCATAGCACTCAATGAAGAGGTGTGTCTTTAGTAGCTTCTTGAGGTCTTGGGTTGCCTGAGCCTCCCTCAAGTAGGAAGATACTCATACCTGTTTCACTTAGAGTAAAATGTTGTATATAGCTAACAAATTCAGGGACAGTAGAAGGGCCCCACTTCCCCTTTGGCAGACCAGGTACAGCTTTGGAGGGTCAGGATCATTAAGAACTGAAGCTGACAGCGAGGTTTAGAGGAGACCTTCAGGGACAATGAGTGGTCCCACCTGCATCTTGGTAGCCTTGGTGCAGCTCTGGAGGAACAATATCACTAAGAATGAGAATATCACCTAACAGTGGCAGGAAGTGACCATGCAGTTATGACCAGCCCACCGGGTGATATGCTATCCTCTTGTAACAAGGGTGTAGCATCAGGTCTTAGTTTCCAGAAGGAAAGGAATAAGACACTCATTGCCATTGGTGATTCCATAATTAGGAATATACACATAGATAGGTGGCTGGCAGACTGGCAGCCATGATGACCGTTTGATATCTTGGTGCAAAGATAGCGGACTTCACATTCCACTTAAAAAGGATTTTAGAGAGTGCTGGAGAGAAGTCAAGTGCCTTATTCCTAAGGGATCCAACACTGGAATGTGTGGAAGAGAAGTGTTGGAGGCTACATTTTTTTTGTACTCGGTACATACTGAAACTGAAAATGAACCTCCGGGGCTGCATTCTCAGAAATCTTTCTGGTTCCATGTGCAGAACCCCAAAGCTTCGCCATGCTCTGAAGTTTCAATGCAGAGGAGGCAATGATGCATGAAAGAAGGTTGTAAATACATAAAGAATTGGGGAACTTTTTGGGAAATAAGAAAAAAGTGACATGGCATATTTTAAACTAGATCATTGGGAAAACATGATTGTGGCGGGAAAGTGTGTGGTTTGGGGCAGAACAATTACAAAAGATGCAATCAAAAAAAGGGAAATTAAGCTATTCTGCTGCTAGTGATGTGAAAAAAGCTGATTCCACATGACTTGAATTAAATGCTAGCAAGAGGAATGTGAAAAAGAATATACATATATATTTAGGTGTGCGTATGTAAATGGACGAAGTCTAAAATAATATATGGAGCATGCTTATTAATCCATGCTGATGAGTTTTAGCACACATTAACCATTAGCGCAGCTCCACCCTAATAGTTCACATGTCGTAAGAACTGCTATGTGGTAAAAAGACCTATGATAGCTGCTTAGTGTGGGTTGGGGTGGGTTCAGGGTGGATTCTGGGTAGAGAGGGCATGGCCGGCACTGACAGCTACCTTACAGGATGTTACTATATCCTAACTGTAAAAACCGCAGATAGTGTGGCTGCATTTAGTGCTACTTCAAGAGACTGCATTTACATAGCTTGGTAGCTGCCCATATTAAAATGTAAAAAACAAAACAAAACACATCACAGTCCCCAATCTCCCAGTCCCCCACAAGATTTATTTTATTTATTTATTTAACAGATTTTAAAACTGCTTTATTATCTTCGGATCTTGTTACATTTATTGATGCTAGGATTTCTACTGTTGATGCTTTGGGATAATTGTTCTCTACTTATTCGTGATATCTGGAGTACCTCTTAGTCATTTTGTGTTCTTTGTATCAATATCTTTAAGGTTAGACCATTCTACTCTTGTTTGGTCTTAGAATTTCTTCACTCCCCCCCCCCCCCCCCCACTGATGTTGGACTGTATGGGAATCATGGGTTTATTTTCTACTTGCTGTATCTCTTTATCTTTATACTCCTGTGTACATCTCATTTTCTGAGCAAGATTGTGCTTGATTGTTTTTCTTGCTGTTCAATTTGAAATTCATAAATAAATAATTTTAAAAAAAACCTGCTTTATTATTCACTTAAAGCGCTTTACATTGTAACTTAAAATTTGATATTGTACATTAAACAGGGATGTTGATAACTTGGATATTTTTTTGAGGCCATAGGATCAAGCACCCCCCACTCCTTCCCCCCCATAGTGGAAGACTAGACTTTCCCACAGCCCCTAGCTTACATTTCACTTACATACACTAGACTACCATGGATAGCTTGGGTAACAGGAGCAGCTCCAATTCCTGTTCCTACTACTTCTGGTTGCAAAGTTCAAAATGATGATTCTGACCCCTAGTAGCAGTCTCACAGTACTATCACTAGGGGTCAATCTGTTAGATAAGGACCATTTATTTATTTATTTATTTTATTAGTTGAAATAACCAAGACTGGTAACAAAAAACATACACAATTGATCATGACAAACTTAAAATTCATACAAAGTGCATTAAATGGAAATTAAGTATTATAATCTACACAAAAGTTAAACTGCCATTTGAGAGACAATTTGGATCATATTGCACCAAAAACTTAACTGCTTGATGTAGTTCACCCACCCATCAAACACAACCAAAAAAGGTTTACTGGAATAAGTAAGATTTCAGCTTTCACCGAAAGACCATCAGCTCTGCTTCAGCATGTAATTCTTTAGGAAGAAAATTACAAATCGATGGAGCACTCATAAAGAAAGGTCTCTTACATAAAGACAAGAAGACGACTGAAGTATTGTACTTTTCTTCAGAGCTCCAAATCCCTTAAGTTATTGTTCAATTTCAGCCTATTCTTAAACATCTATGACTCAATTGAATTAAGGCAAAGTTCCACATATTTCAAAGCGTCATCTAATGACGTAGATTATTTATTTATTTATTTACTTCTCTTATATACCGCGCTATTAAAATCAGTGCGGTTTACAATTGAACAAAAAAACATACTGCAATGTCACACGACAATTGAGATATAGGGACAATGAACTGTACGCCATCCACATATACTTGAAATTTAACATCTAATCCTTCAAAGCTTCTCTGAATTGGAGCAATGTAAAGATTAAATGATATCGCCGACAACGCAGAACTCTGTGTCAATACCCCTGTGTCACCCCTGCATCAATACCAGGATGATACTTGTCCCGAAGATTGAACTTGAATAAATCTGTCCTGCAAAAATGATGTAAACCAAGAAAGCACTTCATCTTGTATCCCCAACTCAGAAAGTCTGACAAATACTTCACTAATAAAAAAGATTTGCCACAATTGAAAACAGTGAGGAACTCTCCAGGAAGAGCCAGCAATAGTGTTTCAGTCCCACGGTAGGGACGAAATCCGAATTGCTCATTATTTGGCAGATTGACTCTTAGCAGTGGTGCCACAAGACTGCTGCTAGGGATTAGTTACCGTTTTGAATTCCGGTGATAGAAGAGATAGGAGTGGGGAACTGCTTCTGCCATCTACACTAGACTACCAGTGATAGCTTGGGTAAGTAAAGGGGAAGCTGAGGGGTGAGGAGGGTCTGGTCTTCTACTCTGGGGGACTTGATTGGTTGGGTCTTCCACCATGGGATTGGATTGAGGGGCTTGATTGGGAGCTTGGATCAGAGGGTTATCTTAAAAGGTGGATTATATCGGGGAGCTAGGTGATCAGGGAACACAATATAGGTTTTCTTTTTACACTTTCATGTGAGCAGTACTGAAGGCCTGTGTTACATGTACTGGCAAGTTGCACTGGTGCACCTTCACTGTCTGCAGATGCATGTAACATGGGCTTACATGTTAAGTGAGTGCCCTTTGTAATGCATATAGGGCAGCTACTTTCACCTTCATCTTATGCCTCTTCAGTTGAATGAGAATCTCCTCCAGTGCACATGCCATGCAGGTATTTAGATGTCTCTATTTGTAGAAGACTCATTAACAACTTCCACTCTGCTGACGATAACACGTCACTGGCTTAAAGAGAAGACCATCTAAAACATCTCCTTATGAAAATCAAGAAACAGTCTTAAAATGAGCTTGCACCTAATTTGAAGAAGACAAAGAACCTGACAACTAGCAAAATCACTCCTGAAGGAGAAATAGAGATGATAGATAAATTTAACCTGCTTGTATCAATAACCATTAATTAAACAATAAGCAGCCAAGAAATCTGGCAATGTATTGACCACAGCCATTTTGAAGTAAGAAAGTCAATGACAGCAGAGTGCACGGACAAATGGAGATGATCTTCAAAGAAACAATAAGTACTAAACTTACCCTGAGGCAGAACTAGTAGAAGTTAAGGATTTGAAAGATGACGTTATGTCAGTCATCAAATGAACTATGCTACATATGTTCAGGTGAATGTTCAGTGCACTACTGAACTGAGTAAAGGTTCAAGGTTGAAAGAAAAACCTATAATAATTAAACTGAGTTTTTATATCACTAATAAAATAAAAGGTCCATGAGGTAGATGAGAATGAACTTTTGTGCTGGTTTTAGGAATAATTGGTCCGACAAATTTGTTTTTTGTTCTATATGTTGGATTAGAGAGCATACAATGCATTACTCTTGGCAGAACGGTCATGAAGGACCTAGACAAGATTTTCATGTGCAGAGATGTATTTTTGCTTACAAAGGTGCAACTTGTCAAAGCCATGGTATTTTTAATAACATCACATGGATACAAATTTTGGACAGTGAAGAAGAAAGACAGGAATAACATCAATGCTTATGGTGCTGGCAAAGAATACTGTGTATACCATGGACTGCCCGAAAAACAAATCAATAGAGGAGATCAAACTTAAGTTTTCCTTAGAAACTCAAATGACAAGACTTCCACTTTCATACCTTTGACACATCATGTGAAGAGAAAGATCATTATAGAAAAGCATCATGTTTGGCAAAGTTGAAGGGCAATGTAAAAGAGGAAAACAATGTGATGGTTCAATAGATTAACAGCAGCTATGGATGTCACTCAATCAACAATTCTGACTGAAGACCCAACACAATTTAGGATAACTATTCACAGGTTTATGAGGGGTGGAGCAAGATGGCTGAAACCTTACCAGCTTTGTGAAGCCATTTTGGTTCCGCCTTTTCCTGATGCTGATTTTCCTTTTGCTTTTTACATGGGGAAGGCTAAATGTAAAGGCAGTGTGTGGGAACAATAGACTAATTCTGCTGGTGTTGTACAGAGCAGCCCAATGGATCCATGTCTGGTCCCTATCCCAAAGCCTGAGGTAGATGGCATCTCACAGAACACAGTGATAGGAGGAGGGTCTCCATCACCATCACCTGAGTTTGATAACAGTCTAGTCTTTAATATATCTCCCTTATACCAGGGGTGTGGCATGTTGGAAATGTTGTGGCTATAGAGAAGATGCTGATGACTTAGGGGGAGATGTTCAACCACACCTCGGAACGATGCATCAGACCCTGGCACAGAAGAACTTTCCCAGGACATCTCTGCATGCTTAACAAGCTAAGATGATGTGTATTTGGCTTAGTGAGAGGCGGTCAGTAAACCTGATTCAGGAAAGTTTGCATCTTAATTTGTAAATAGTTACCTGTCTTAATTTGTAAATAGTTACCCCTGTTATCCAAGTTATTTCTTCCTGTTCAAATGTAAAAACAAAGTACCATCGGAAATGTGTAAATTCTTTGTTCAATGTAAACCGCGCTGATGCTGAATAGTGCGGTATAGAAGAGACTTTAAATAAATAAAGAAATAAATAAAATCTATGGCAAATGTTTTCCCTGTATGTTCTATTCCTTCTAAGCCAAGTGTTATTAATTTAGAAGCCACCTGGTAATTACTGTTTCCTCCAAAACTGTTTTACTATCAGCCCAGATTGAGTCACAGTTGGCGATGGTGGAGGTTAAAAGAAAACTTTCTGAAAAACTTTAGTCTATTCAAGCACAAGTGAATCAAATCCATGATGTACTGATGTCGGTGGTTAAAGGGAATTTGTATATACAAAACAAAATTGAGGCCTGGGGGAATTCTGTGAAGAAGAAGAATCATTGGCTAATAAATTTCCTGAGGTCACAATACACTTTACCCAAAGAAATGTTTAAAAGGTTTATGTTGGACTATTTGAAAATTCCAGAAGAGGCTTGCCCTCTAATCTATAAGAAATATTATTTCCCTCTCAAGGATGTAGAGGGTCAGCAACAACAAACTCCTGAATCATCTGGCTTGACCACTCTCTTGTAAACTTCTACTGTAGAAAAGTGTTCACTTGTTACTTTGATAGTGACTTTGGCTTTAGAATCTGATAGAGACTTTCTCTTGCACCTCTAATTTTGCCATCAATCTGAGATTTTTATGAGTGTATTCGTATGTTCCCAGATGTGTCAAATATGCAAAAGAAAAGATGATGTTTTCTACTTATGTGTGCTGGGTTGTTACTATTAGGGGCCTTAATTTGGTTAAATTATCATTGCAGATGCATGGTTAAATATAGGAATGCTAAATATGTGCTTTTAATCCTCCCCAATTAATACATTTTCCCTTTGGAATGGACATCTGGCCCCTTCCATCTGCCTCAACCCCCTTCATGCTGAGTCTTGACTAGGTTCTGCAGAAGTAATTGTAAATGGCAAGGTGCCTGCCATTTTTTTTTTTTTTTTGTTATTTAACTTAGGAAGCTCTTTATTTTTTCCTAGGAATTGGCTTATACCCTCCTCAATTGTTGAGGACTTTATGGTCTTTGCTATAATTCTATTTATCTTATGTTTGTTATTTCCTAATTGCAATTTTACTTGTACGTTGCATTTAAAAATATCATAAAATTTAAAATAAAACTATCCACAGGGTTGCCATGAGTTGATATCGACTCAATAGCACTTAAGAATAACAGTCATATTTCCCCTCGCCTATCTTTTTTCCATAGTGTACATACATATTGAGATTTTTAAGTTTGTCCCTATATGTTGCATCACTCCATTCGGGTTATATATTTTTGAAGATGTATTCTCCAGAATTTTACACAATATTCCAAAATGAGGTCTTTACTTGAAACCTATATAGGTATCATCACCTTCTTCCTGCTGACCATTCCTTTCCCCATGCATGCAAGCATCCTTCTGGCTTTCATTGTGCCTTTTCTACTTGTTTGGCCATCTTAAGATCATCGGATACAAGCACCCACTTTTCCTTTGTGGATAGAAGTACTTCACTTCCTATACTATATTGTTGTCTTGGATTTTTGAGCCCAAATGCGTGGCCCTGCAATTTTTAGCTTTAAATCTCAGCTGCCAAATTCTTGACCATTCTTCAAGCTTCTATAGATCCTTTCTCATGTTATCTAAACTTTCCATTCTGTCAGGATTATGGTATCATCTGCAAAGAAGCAAACCTTTCCCAACAGTCCTTCCATAATATCACTTACAAAAATATTAAAAATAATCAGGCCAAGGACTGATCCCTGTAATATACAACTGGTAACTTATTTATCCTAAATGTGAAACCCATTTTTCAGTACCCTCTGTCCCTCCCCTCAACCAGTTTCTAACCTAGTCGGTCACTTTGGGGACTATCCCAAGGACATTCAGTTTGTTTAATAGTTGCCTATGAAGAGCTACCATGGTTGATTTTCAAGTGAGCACATACCTTTTTATCCTTCACTTCACTGTCTGTACAAAGAACAAGTGCAAAGCCTATGGTTATAGTTATATGGATGCTTTTAGTGCATACTTTGCACTTTTGAGTAGAAAAAAATAATAAAAGCAAGACTCTGAGTAATAAAAGCACTGATTTGATGACACTTAACAACAACAACAAGGTAGACAGGATAGTTGAAATTTATTTCCGAGAGTTGTATCTCCTACACTTTGAGGTATGTTTACTAAGGGTTAACGTGCATTAATGAAAATTATGTATTTAAACTTACATTTATAGTGCCTGTTCAAGGCAGTTTACAATTAACTGAAGGTGAAACAGGGTTGTGGTGGACACACTGTTGTATAAGGAACTAGAACAGTGTAACAATGTAACACTGGGATAGCATAAAGCACGCAGAGCACTCTTAACTATATACAATGCATGCTTAACTATTTTAAGAGCTGGTCTAGGTGGCGGTTGTTCAAGTTACCATTTGTGCATTTATACAAATCTCCAGTGTATTGAGACTAGAGAATTGTTGATAGTTTGCTTCTATGGTGGATGATACTGTGGGTACAGGTGTGTATTGTATTCCTCTTAGAAGAGGAACTTTTTTTAGTTTTTTCCTGAATTCCACTGTGTCAGAATATATTCTTGAGGTTGGGGGTAAGGAGTTTCATAAGGTGGGGGCATATAGGGTGAATGCTCGGATGCAGATGTATTGTTTGCTTTTAATCTTCTGGGTAGGGATTGCTAGAAGGTTGATGGTGGTGCTTCTTCGTGACCTGTCATTCCTGGGGTTTAAGATGAGAGTCTGTATCTGTTAGCATATTCCTTGTGTAAGATTTGAAATATAGTGGTGAGGACTTTGTATTTGATTCTGGTGGCAAATGGAAGCCAATGTAACTGTTATAGTATGGTGGTGATGTGAGATCTGTGGGAGGCTCCAGAAATTATTCATCCTGCTGTGTTCTGGGCCATCAGTAGAGGGTGGAGAGTAAGATTTGGGAGGCCCTGGTAGATGATGTTACAGTAGTCCAGTACAGGTGTGATCAAAGCCTGGCAGATGGTTTGAAATAATTCTAGAGTTAGTAAGAGGAGGAGGTGTTTTAGTGTTCTTAGTTTGTGGTAGACAGAGATGATTGTTCCTTTTATGTGGAGATGGAAGTTCAGCTGTTGGTCTTTTGTTATGCCTAGGTATCTTAGTTCAGTTTTGACTATGATTATGATGTTGTCGAGTCTGAGTGTTGATGATGGAGAGAAGGTTGGGTCAATGGTGTGATGTATAAGGCTTCTGTCTTCTCTTTATTGATGAGCAGGTTGTGGAGACTGAGCCATCTTTTGACTTCAGTGAAGCACTTCTGTATGCTTGTGAAGTTGGGGGATGAAGAACATTGTCATTGACATAGATCAGAATGCACAAAATACAATATCTAAATATTTGACATAGTGGTTGGATAAAAATGTTAAAAAGGAGGGCCAAGAGGCTGGATCCTTGGGGTACTCCTGTTTGTTGAGTGAAGGGGTTAGACATCTCTGTGCTGATTCTTACTTGTTGTTTTTGTGAATCCAATTAGGACCTGATCCAGCTGAGTATAGTGTCTTGAAATCCAATCTCCAACAGTCTTTTTAGCAGTTGATGATGTGGGATAGAGTCAAAGGCAGAGGCAAGGTAGAACAATATTAGAATAAAGCCATTGTTTGTGTTTTGTCGGGAAGTTATGAGTGTACTTAGTAGGGAGGTGAGGAGAGTTTCTTCTCCGTGGTACTGTCTGAACCTGTGGTGGTTGGGATCTATGGATGTGTGGTCGGTGAGGTGATTCTGGAGTTGTGTAAGAACTATCTTCTCTATTATCTTCTCAATAAATGGGATGCTTGAAATAGGTGTGTAGGATTTAGGGAAGGTTGGGTCAAGCTTTGTGTTTTATAGGAGAGGTTGGATTGAGGTTAGTTTCAGAAGGTTGAGCATTAGGCCTAAGGCCAGAGACGTGTGTACTATGCATAATAGGTAGCTGCTGAGGTGGGATCTTATGAGTTTTGCTCGGGACGCTGGGCAAGGATCCAATGGGGAGGTGGTAGTGTTAAGGTTCTAGAGTGTGTCTTCTATGTTCTTCAACGATGGGAGCTGGCATTGAGACCATAACCTCTAGGGTATTGCTTTATTGTGGAATGTCATTGAGAGTTGGTGTGTTGGGGGGGGGGGGAGGGTGCTCATCTGTTTGGTTAGATAGGAGGTGATTTTCTAAGGGCATATTTGTTCCTGTGAATTTCCTTAGTTTGGTTCTTTTTCTGAGTGATTTTGCTATGGAGAAGAGTGTTCTCGTTTTATTTATTACCCTGTTGATGAGATTGGTGTAATACTCCTTTTACATCTTAGTCATCGTATAATTTAATTTAAGCTTTTCCATGTATGAAGTTTGGAGAAGTGTGTCTCTAGTACTTCTCCATTTACGTTCAATCTGGCTTAATTCATTTTTTTGCTTCTGTAGAATGGAGAAGAACCATGGGGTTCTGTTTTTATGTTTTGTCGTTAGCTGCTTTGTAGATGCAAGAGCTGCTGCAGACAGTGTGTCATTCCAATCTTGAGTCAACTTGTTGAGGTTCATCTTAGTAGCTTTGATGGCATCTAGTTGAGGGATGATTGTTTCAAGGAATTGTTCATTCCTGAACTCTTGGAATTTGCGGGTTTTGAGTTCAATAGGTGTCCGGGTCATTTGCGTTGGGGTGAGGTGGATGGTAAAGAGTATGGCTGCATGATCCGACCAGGGCACTGGGAGGATAGTGTGGGATGTCTGATGTGGGTCAGGGAAGAGATCCGAAGACATGAATATGAGGTTGAGGATGTTTTCTTTCTTGTGTGTTGGTTTATTTATTTATTTATTTACAGTTCTTCTATACCGCGCTTTTCATATCAGTGCGGTTTACAAATAACAGAAATATTGCCACAGACAAACGGCCATAGGCTTACATTATAACAGGATGTATAACTTGGGATAGAACAGGGGAACAATGTACAGTTGCATTATAAACTATATACAGGTATCACCGTAGTGTTGGAAAATTATTTACAATATATAACCCGTGCTGGAAGGGTCTGATTTGTGTGTTGTGTAAATCATGTTATGGGTGTGTTAGTGACCTCATGAGTAAGATGTGGTGTGGGGGATGGTTGCGTTGGGTTAGGGTGGGAAAAGTGTAGGAGGAACAAATGGTGCTTAAGAGCTTTCCTGAACTGAGAAAGGTCGTTAATTGCTCTGATATGTGAGGGGAGGTTGTTCCAGCATCTCGGGGCAAAGAAGGCGAAAGATCTATTCCTGGTATTTGCGTGCATTTTGTCGCTTCCAAAGGGATAGTAAGCGTGTTTGTAGCTACTGATCTCCTGAGTCTGTTGTTGGGGGTGGGAGTGATGAGGGCAGTTAAGGATGAGGGGGCAATGAGGTTGATTGCTTTAAAAGTTAAGAGTAGTGCTTTATAGGTGAGTCTGCTGTCCATCGGTAGCCAATGCAACTCCATAAGTATGGGCGTGATGTGATCCCTCATCGATAGGCTGCTGAGAATACGGGCTGCTGCGTTCATCACCATTTGCAATGGGTTGAGTGTGCTCTTGGGAAGACCATGAAGGATAATATTTGCGTAATCGAAATGTGGTGTTACAAGTGACTGGAATATTGTTCTAAAATCGCTTGGTGCTAACAGTGGTCTGAGGTGTCTTAACGTCATGATTTTATTGTAAATAGCCTTGGTGGTGTTCTCTATGTGTTCCTTAAGGCTGAGCTGTTGGTCGAGCGTGATTCCCAAGTAATGTATCACATTCTTGCATGAAAGCTCTGCATCTCTCACTTTCAAGGTGGTGGGGGAAGAGAAGCTCTTGTTCTTCATGATAAATAATACCTCAGTTTTCTTAAAATTTATGCGTAAGTTCTGCGTTAGGAGCCAGTCAGTGATTGAGTTGAAGCAATCAACTAGGGGGAAAAGGTTAGGCTGCATAATTTTGATTGGCGTGAACAGCAAGACATCATCTGCGTATATCAGACTGAAAATGTTAAATGAGCGTATAATATCACATATGGGCTGCATATATACATTGAAAAGTAAAGCAGAGAGGGAGGAGCCTTGGGGTACGCCCTGTTGTTGTTGGAATGGGTCAGATGTTGATGGACCTATCCGAACATGTTGCCATTGGTCGGCAAGATAGGATTTGCACCATTTCCAAGCCAGGCCTTGGATTCCCTTTTCATGGAGTTGGGTGAGGAGTTGCTCATGATTAACCGAATCAAATGCTGTAGCAATGTCGAGGAAGATAAGTACAAACCAATCTTCTGTTTTGTCAATGCCTCCGGTTAAGGTTTTGTAAGTGTTGCTAGTAGGGTCTCGACACCGTGTGATTCTCGAAACCTGTGCTGGCAAGGATCGAGGGGGGCTGAAATGTCGATATGTTGTTGAATCTGTCTTTGTACCACTTTTTCAATTAGCTTAGCTAGAAGGGGTATGCTCGAGATCGGGCATTATGAATCTGTCTTTGTCGGGTCAAGTCTGCTGTTTTTCAGGAGGGGGCATATGGATGTCTGTTTAAGAGCTGTTGGGAATGTTCCTGATGAGAAGGAGAGCTTCATGATGTAGGATAGAATTAGGCCGAGTTCAACACACATCACTCTGATCCAGTATGCTGGACAAGGGTCATTCGGAACTGTAGTGGTGTTGATCATAGCAATAAGATCTGTGATGTATTTCTCTGACGGAGGGTTAAACTCTGTTAGCAGGGACTGTGGTTGAAGATGAAACTAGGTGTGGGACTCGGTGCCGCATTAGTTTTGATGGTCTTGGATTGGAGATAGACTGCATAAAATTGAGGATGAATTGATTCTGGCTGAGGAGAGGAAGGTTCCTTGGTTAAGGATTTCGCAATGCTGAAGAGGTCTCGAGGTTTATTTAGGGAGCGAAGGAGAAGCTCAGTGTGGTATGTTCTCATTTTTTTCAGATATTGTCTCACGGTGGACTTTTAGGAGGTCTTTGTAAGTTGTTTGGTCCATTGTAGAGCGTGAGCGCCTCCATTTTCATTCATACTTCCTTAGGAGACGAAGAGATGACCTTAATTCATCAGTAAACCATGGGGCCGCTTTCCTGATTTTTGATGGATTGTAGGAAGCTGACGATTTATTAGAGTAAGGTCGCTGAGAACATTATTTCAAAGTGGTGTTCCATCTAAGTATCATATCTTCAAGGTTTTGAGCCGGTAGACGAAGAGTCGGGAGAGCACTGCTGACAAATTCATCCTTGTTCAGGGCTTTGAAGCAGTGCATCATTCTTGAGGATACTGTGTTAAAATGGTTGGATGGGGGTTGAACTTGCTGCAAAGGGATTTGGAAAGTGATTAGGTTGTGGTCTGACCAAGGAACAGGGGTGAAAGCAAGATTGATGTTGCAACTTGACTCTAATTGGGGGGCAAATATGAGGTCGAGTGAGTTTCCCTTAAGGTGAGTAGGAGCATTCACCATCTGTGCATAGTTGAGGTCAGTCATTGCTTGGAGGAAGGTGTTAGAATGGATAGGTTGCAGGGATGCAAGGTTGAAGTCTCCGATTAACCAGTTTGGTTTACGTGGGTATGTTGGGTTGCAAGCTAAGTCTATTATGCTGGAGATATCTTCTGGGGGGGGGGGAGGAAGGGGCTCTATAGATAAGATTAATGGTGGTGTGTTGGTTACGGTCACTATGTCCATGTGCATGAGACTCTTGGAGGAGAGCAGCTGGAACTGAAGCTCAGATCTTGCTGGATGAAAACTCCACCCTCTCTTCTGGTGGCTCTGTGGCAGGTGTGTATTGAATAACCTGTTGGGATGAGCTGGTTTATGAGGACTGAGTCTGTGTCTGAAAGCCAGGATTCTGTAACCATTAGAATGTCGAGATTGCGGGAAGTGATGAGATCGGTGATGACTGGCCATTTCTTGCGTACTGATCGTGAGTTAATGAGTGCGCAATTCAGAAGTCTATATCCTGGAGTTGAATTGAGCTCGGCATCGTCAGGGTGGTTGAGAGTTACATAGAGCAGGTGTGAATGTCTGACATGGTGAGAATGTGAGTGGTGGGGGGAGGGGGTTGGTAAAATTTTGTCTACCTAGACTGTGTAGGATAGGGGTATGCTTGTGGCTGAGTGAGCAGGCTGATGTGTTTTGGATAGTATTTATCAGGAAGTAAAAACTGGTGATGGCGAGAAGGGAGATGGCCATGTTGTGTTGCTAAATTGTTTGGGTTGACCTTATTAGCTGTCTGTGAAGGAGAACTAACTATGGACTAGTGCTGTGAGATAAAATATATGGACTAGTGTTGTGAGATACCAGCAAATAACAGCGAATATCAGCAAACTATCACCATATATCAGCATCTATCAGCTTATATCAGCATATATCAGCAAATGGTGAGGATCTGAGTGCATCCAAGTGCTCCCATAGCTTCGAAGAATGCACTCTATTGGGAAGTGGTGCCTGGATAGGGTGGGGTGGACAGTTTCAAGAAATGTAGAGAGTTTAGAAGTATTACCTTGAGGGGTTCTATATGTGAGGCAGTGTGTGAAGGAGTTATTTGCTACAGTTAGGGTGTCAATTTCTGTGGTTATGCTGGAGTTAGTGACTGAGATTCAGGTCTTCTTTTGACATTACACAGACTCCTCCACCTCTGTTTTAGAGATGAGTATTGTGTATGAAGGGGGGGCATAGCTGGTTTAATTGGACCGTGTCTGAGTCAGAGAACCATGTTTCAGTGATGTATAAATTGTCAAGGCTGTGTTCCTGGATGAAGTTGGTTAGGGTCTGGATTTTATTCCGGGCAGAGCGTGGGTTGGTATGAGCACAGTTTAGAAAGAGTGTCACCTTGCTTTGGTCCAAAGATCCTGTGCCTTTACTAACAGAGAGTGGGATCTTTAGTAAGGAACAGTGTCTTTTTCTGCGACTGTGAATACTTCTGCTGTGTTTGGGCTCCATCTAGCGGATGTCTGTGCTTGTGGATTATGGGGATCTGGTTTTTGTGAAATAATCTAACTGCCTCTGTTATTAGGGTGGTTATCAGGAGAAGTAGCAGCAGGGGTAGAGTGAAGATAGCATGCCTCTGCTTTGTTGCTGCCATTTTGTGCTGTGCGGAGTATTTTGTTGGTTGCATTTTGCTGAAAGGTAGTCTGTAAAGTGATGTTGAGAGTCTAAGTGGAGGGAGAGTGTGATTTGCTGTGGTCTACTGACTGTGTTTCATTGCTCTGACAGCCACTCTAAGGGCGGTCTTCATCAGGAAGGAGGAGCTTGCTTCCCTTCTGTGCTGGCTGAAAAGGGCTGTAGTCTGGCTTGCTAGAGTTGGTGTGAAGGAGTTGAGTGGAGCGCTGGTGGTGTGGATTGGAGTGTAGCACTCTGCAGGCCATTCTAAGGGCCCTCTGGCGAGGCCCTCATATGCAGGCATACTAGGCATAGGTACGCCTGAGCATGCCTTGTAGTGAGGAGGCTGCGGCGGTCTGATTGGTGCCGGCAGCGGTGGGTGGGGAGGAGCTTACCTTCCCGCTCCCTTCTGCTGCTGCTGATCAGGCCGGTGGAATGCTGGGGTGCATCGTCTGCCGCAGCCTCCTCACTACAAGGTGCGCTCAGTCTGAATGGTGTTGGATATGGGGAGGAGCTTACCTTCCTGTTCCCTTCTGCTGCTGCCAATCGGGCTGGTGGAGTGCTGGGGAGCAGCACCTGAGAGCGCCTTGTAGTTAATGCACATTAGGTGTCATGGTGGCTATAGAAATAGAAAGGCTCTGAGTATTGAACACCTATTAACTTTCATTAACGTGTATTAGATCCTTTAATAAACATGCCCCCTTGTTTATTGACCTACCTTTCTTTTTTTCTAATAAATGATTTTCAGGCTGACTTAGCACACTGCCGTCTTTCATCCCTCCAAAAGATTACCATAAAACCTAATGCAGAACTAGGTTTTCCTCAGTGTTCCAGCCAACAGAGTCTAAATGAATTGTATGAGCCTGAAACCTCTTTCAAAGTTCTGCTTAGAACGAGTTTCAGTGCTGAATTCACTTGCTTCACTAATGTTTCCCATCATCAAATCTCAGTTCAAATCTTGTTAAGTGTGAAG
Source organism: Ichthyophis bannanicus (assembly GCA_033557465.1). Classification (NCBI taxonomy): domain Eukaryota; kingdom Metazoa; phylum Chordata; class Amphibia; order Gymnophiona; family Ichthyophiidae; genus Ichthyophis; species Ichthyophis bannanicus. The sequence goes on along the minus strand of CM066033.1, from coordinate 1,177,055,343 downwards.
GGAATGTCTTAAAGAGCTCAAGATAAAAATACGAATCTCTAAAGGGAAATTACCTGCTATCAAGGATGTAATAGTAACAGCCTTAACAGACAATTTAGTCTACAATAATGTTGAGGAAGATTCATCTATCTTCCTGATATGGAGAACTAGAGATAGACACTTACAGACCTTATAAAAGACCTCAATTTATTTAAACTAGCATTGGCAATTCCGTTTTAGCATTTTCTCTTCATTTCTTTGAAATGCCTTACAACTTTATTCTATTTATTGATTTTATCAATTTGGCCATTCTTGATTTTTTGCCTCATCATTCAAGGAACCCCAAGACCTGTCACAACTATATAAACCAACAGCAACAAATAAATTTAGCATGAGTAAAGACAAATAAAGTATGTCAAAGTTTTGAACTTGCATGCTGTCCCAGCAAAACTTAGCCTCCCATAGCTGCTAAACCTCCATGATAAGGTTGTGAGTGCTCTAATGTGGGGCAATGGTCGCTACTCTGTGTTAATGCCCCAGATAAGGAATGGAATTAGCTATAGCACTGAAGGTGTAGTTAACTGTTTTGAATCATCTACTGTAAGATGCACTCCTTGCCCTTTTACCATCTCTAATATGTATTTCCATGCATGTATTTCCATGTTAGATGTTTACTGCATCCGTTAATGCAACATGAAGGGCTGATTTAATAAGGAAGACTTGTAAAGATATGTGCTATGTACTCGTGTAAGTTCCTATTTTCAAGGACTTACAAGTTTGAATGGGCACTTAAATGCATAATTTAAGTGGTCCTACTCTGTAAATACGAGCATAAGATTGATCATCTGTACTTTCACTCTGGAAATGCACAGGGACAGCCTCTGCGCAGAGAGCCACATACATGCATGTAAGTTATAAAATGCTATAACGTACATGTGCTCTTGAAAAATCTAAGCACAGGCATTTACACCTGCCATAAAGCAGGCATAAGTTCTCATGTTTTTTTACATCACATACACTCCCATTTTATGGAGTAAAGTGCACATGTACTTCATTTTATAGAATAGGTCTCGCATACATGCATACTAATATAGTAACATAGTAACATAGTAAATGACGGCAGATAAAGACCAGTAAGGTCCATCTAGTCTACCCAGCAAGGTGGCAAGAGTAGGTGCACCTGCCGCTCTGTGTGTGTAAACTTTGTGAGTGAACTTTGTGTGAGTTTATAATATTGCTCTCTAGGATGGTAATTTTATAAAATCCTGCATAATTAAATTTTTTGCATGCTCTGTAATGACTTCATTTATTTTTCTCGGAGGGTCCCGACTCAGGAGGCCATCCACTATATTATGGCAGGGCGTGCAGTTTGGACATGCCCTTAATATAGATGTTCACTTCCCATTTTACAATGGGAAGACATATCTAGCTTAAAAATATCTGCTTTGACTTTTGCATCTGCCCTGAGGCACAAGGAAGTGCCTTTTCCAAGTTAAGACCTGGGGTCGTCTTCAAGGGAAAGATGTGAAGGTTGATGGCACTCCTTCTCCCACCCCTGTATACCAAAGACATCAATAACACTTTCCCCTTCTTTCCTGGATCCTTCTGACATCAATTGAACCCCCTCTCATACTGCCCCTAGAATACCAACATCAATCGCAGTCTCTTTTCATACTGTCCCCCAGTTTCCCAACATCAATCACAACCCCTTCTTAATGGCAAGGTCTGTCCTCCCCCCAATCATTCCCTTGACCTCAGTCTTCCCTCCATTGACCGCTCAGATGTCAATATCCTCCACAATCAAGGCCAACACATCAGACACTTTCCCCAGCTGCCCAACCACATATGGTCTCCCTACCTCCTCAAAGCTTTCACCCTCCCTATCCTCCAAAGCATCCAATCCTCTCACAAGCAAACCCCCAGGAGAGGACCCACCCAGACGACCTCGCTAGCAACAACACATATCCAAGGCTATTTTCCAGCAGACTCCCCCCCCCCCAATCCCTGATATCTGCAGTTTTATTGGGGGTTTCTGGTATCTAGTGGAAGCAGGGGGCAGAAGCCATTCACTCCTACTTTTATAGCACTGAGCTTGAAAATGGTGCCGATTACCCCTAGTGCTAATCTTCTTTTGGGCCAATTTCTTTTGGATAGGGGAATGAAGCTTTTCATGTTAACTAATCTTTTCATGTTAGGTCAGTTAGCAAGGGAAAACCTGACCTTTGAACCACAACAAACAGTATCGTGGTCATTCCATCACTTATGCAATCATTTTAACCCTGTGTCTTACATCTCATTAGTTCTGTGTACCTTGAATTAAAGTGAGACACAATGTAAAGGCTATCCTTGGGGGGAATACTAATTAGGATGACTGCCCAAGACACAGTGCTGCCATAGTAATCCAGTCCTTAGCTCTCTGACATGGCTTCCTATTCCCGAAATGCTGGCATGCCATCAATCACTTGTGCGGCGCAGATATCAGTTGTGGAGCAGAATTTAAAGCACAAGATGGTACAAACAGCTTCTCCTCATTCTTTGATTTCAGTGCGGAAAGGGTCCCTCCTCTGGGTAATTCACCATAGACCTGGATAAGGCAGGTTATTTTCTGATTTTAATACAGGGTAGTATTGAAACAAGTCACCATGAGTAGGTGCCCAAATAGGCACCTATATGTTACTATTTTATAAAGCCAAATAGATGCCACTTATCTTTATAAAGTATTTATTTAACAGGCTTTTTATACCACTTTATCATTTCAGTCAAAGAGCTTTACATTGTAACTTAAACTTGGTAATGTACATTAAACAGGGACATTGATAACTTGGCTTTTTCTGAGGCAATGGAGGTTTTAGTGACTTGCCCAAGGCCACAAGGAGTACTAGTGGGAATCAAACCTTGGTTTCTTAGTTTCCAAGCCAGTGCTCTAACCATTGGGCTACTCCTCCACTCCAATCTAGTGCATGTGGCAGAAATGTGTGTTAAAAGTGGGTGAAATCATTTACACCTGCCTTCAAGCATGCACTTTACACACATATGCCCATAGATGAAGGAATTTTATAACCTACTCGTGCACCTGAAAATTCTGTTCATGTTCAGCCCAGACCGCGTCCCCAGTTATGCCTACTGGTAAAGTACGTGTCTTCATGTCAAAGGGTGTAGCTTTGCACTAGTTGCTATTTTACAAGAGGTCATACAACTCTGGCAACATATGTCTGGGAATGACTTTATAAAATGACCTCCAAAATGGTATTTTATATAGGGGCTCTATGTGGTAAATGGGAGGAAATGACACAGCTGCTGGAATAGCACGTTACAAAGGAAGCTAGTCTGAACAAGGGGGGGGGGGGGAATCAGATTGGGCCCGAGTGAAGGTTAAAGTAGGATGCTCACATTACTCAGTAAAAAAAAAAAAAAGCGGCCCTCTGTGTTGTTCAAACAATAGGAGGATTTAGCAGCATGTTTACTAACATGTGCTACCAGGGTAGTGCGATGTCAACATGTGTATTGGCACCATGCTAGAAAGTAGCGCGGGGCACATTGCCCAAAACATTCTACGCTTGTAGCATGCATCTAGTTGGTGACTAGGCAGGACAGGAGCATTCCCACAACGGTGCTGCCAGCAAAGGCGTTTGGATTCAGCACAGGTAGCACCGATGCAACTAATGCCACCTAAATGGTTGGTGTTAGTTGCACCCATGATCGGTTTACTGCAATGACAACCGGTAATTGCAGGAGACGACGGCTATACATCCCCCCCCCCCTTTCAGTCAGCGCACAGCCCTGAGCTAATAACCTGGGCCATATGTGCCTAATGAGCACGGGACTTAGTAAACATGCCCCTTAATGTGAAAATCATGCCGATTACATGTAGAAATATTTATCCAGAGTTAAGAGAAGATCAAGAAACATACTACTACTCTTCTTCCTTGTTAAAAGAATATGTAAGTCAATAAATAGAATGATCCTTCTCAAAATCCTGCAGTTATTTTTTGAGATTGAAGTGCAATGAAATTACAATGCACTTTTCACACGTCCCACTATTTTTACAGCACTTTTGAATTGTCTTATATAGAGCAGTTCTTGTTTAGTAGATTTCAACCTGAATGGGCTCCGCCACTGGTGTTCTTTGCTTCCGCAGCACATTGGCTGTGTGCTATTTTATATATGTGGGCATGAGAAATGAAAATGTCAGATTTATGACAACATGATGCATTGATTCAACCCACATGAATATCATTAGTGTCATACTCTGTCTCCTTGTCTGGTGGCAACTTATATTTTCCATAAAAATATAATACTGTAAGTCGGATTTTCTTTTTGGTGTGGCCGTTGCATGATTTCAGCCCAGGCTTTCTCCAGTCTAGAGTCTTCACATTGCCGGCAACAAGTTATATTTGGGATTTTTCTCTCTTGAAAGAGCTGTGCGTCAATGTAATGAAAATTAATATTGCATGTAAAACAGTCTTAGACTTCTGCTTAGCATCTATCTAATGAAGTACATCATCATAACAAAGCACTGTATGTACTGCAGTAATGTGAGTGGGGCTGCCTCCCCAATGCAAATGTTATTGGTTATGAACTTTATAACACATATTTGCAATTTACAGAAGATGTTTCCTAATAATCATTCTGCTAGTAATCTTCTGTTTTGCATTTTTTTCCATAATCGCACAATTATTCTGACAGCACAAAATAAAACTGGAGATCAAAGAAGATGATAAATAGCTGAATATTTATTTTCTGTAAAACGTTATTTGGAAAGGAAATCATATCATTGTTTGTTGCTTGTAAAGCTTTTTGTTATATATTCAGTGCAAATTCATTAAGGATTTTTTTTTTCCATTCTGGAATACATTTCAAAAGCTTTTCTTAGGCACCTTTTGTATGCAGAAATGGTAGATGCATACGTGAAAAACTGAATATATATATGTGATGATTTTAGAAATGGCACTACTTATATATACTGTATAGACAGGAGCAATCACAATTGAAAATATACAGAAAGGAGGTGTGGTCTAGGCGGTTCTTCAAAGTAAACATGTATCCTGTAGTTTAGAAAAGCAATACATATATACTTTCAAAAATTTCCCTACCATCATTTATACGTGCTGTAAATTATTCATAATCCCTCAAGGTATTTTTAGGCCTAGGACATAGAGCAGGGGTCCCCAAACTATGACCTGTGGGCCAAAACTGACCCAGGGACCCATTTTGCGTGCTCAGTGACCCAAACTGCTTCTGGCCCATGCAACCTCTGCCACTGTATCCAGCTTCTCTCTCTGCCCATGCATCACTCCATGGTTCAGTATTTCTCCTTCTCTTCCCTCACCTCATGCTCCTCCATCCATCCCAGCTTTACCTCTTGCTGCTGTAATATGTTTACTTTCAGTCTTGAACTCCTGGCAACACAGCAATTCAACAAATGTGATCTCTCTCCAGCCCTGGAGCCTTCCCTCTGCCACATCCTGCCCCCCTCCCCTACTTCTGAAACAGGAAGTTGAATCAGAGCTGGCAGGGGGCAGTAGAAGGGAAGGTCTGGGGTTGGTGAGAGATTGTGTTTGTTGAGCTGCTGCTGCTCCTAGGATTTCAGGGAGTACAGAAGTGAATGCTGGTACTCAGTGTGGGTCAGGACCTTCCTTGAAGCAGCTTCAAGTGCAGATCCAACACCAAGGGTAAGTGGAGCTCAAGATGAATGTTTTTCTACCTTTCCCTGCCCTCTGGTTATGAGTGAGCAATGGGGAGGGGAGGGGGGAAGAAAGAGAGAAGAGGGGTGAGAGATGATGCACCTTGGGAGGGGAAGGGAGATGCAGGATTGTTACTCTGTATGGCCGAAGCCCCCAAACTATGGCCCAGATGCACAGGAAGATCTGTTGAAGAGGAGGAGGTGCTTTGCAGGGGGTATTTTGGGGTACACCCCCACACATTCAGCAAAATCCTTGGCCATTTTAGCGATTTGAAAGGTCCAATGTGGCCCTCTGTTCAGAAAGATTCAGAACCCCTGACTTGGAGAAACATTTGATGAAAATGTGCTTGCTTCTTTGAGTGGAAAATACTTCTAACCCGCCAGGAAAAGTATGACATTTAAGGTAGGGTGATGTGGGGACATGCGTGGAGACTCATTGCGGGGCCTCATTTGCAAATCCACTGAACCTCATTTGCATAAATTTAAATTATTTTATTTTAAAATGTATATGCTGCCAATCTAAAATTTTAGGCGGCTTTCAATGGAGCCCTTCACAGGCCTCTCTTTCTCCTGACAATGAAAGGGCATGTTTACTAAATATTAATGTGCGTTAAGTGCCATTGCACCAATAGAAATAAATGGGTGTTCCTGCACTTTGCACGCATTAACATTTCTGAATGTGCATTAACTTTTAGTAAATATGGCTCTTAATGAGTGTCTGAATACCATTTGCATGGGCAGTGAGGATAATGAAAGGCTACCAGATTTTTACATTACTATACTCCAGTGCAGGAGGATTGTGGAAAATTGCAAGAGGATCTTGATAAACTGGAAGACTGGGCATCAAAATGGCAGATGAAATTTAATGTGGAGAAGTGCAAAGTTATGCATCTAGGGAAGAACAACCCAAACTATGGTTACACGATGCAAGGTTCCACATTAGGAACCACCACCCAGGAAAAAGATTTAGGTGTCATTGTGGATAACATGTTAAAACCATTGGCCCAGTGTGCAGCGGCAGCCAAGAGAGCAAATAGAATGCTAGGTATCATAAGGAAAGGAATGGAAAATAGAACAAAAGATATTATAATGCCTCTATATCGTTCCATGGTGAGACCGCACCTTGAATATTGTGTGCAATTCTGGTCACCGTATCTTAAAAAGGATATAGCGTTATTAGAAAAGGTTCAGAGAAGAGCCACCGAAATGGTAAAGGGGATGGAAGGATACTCCTATGAAGAAAGGCTAAAAAGGTTAGGGCTCTTTAACCTGGAAAAGAGACGGCTGAAGGAAGATATGATAGAAGTCTATAAATTAATGAATGGAGTGGAACAGGTAAACGTAGATCGATTGTTTACGTTATCAGAATATAGAAAGACTAGGGGACATGCAATGAAGCTACAGGGTAAACTATTTAAGACTAATAAAAGAAAATATGTTTTCATTCACCGTGTAATCAAACTCTGGAATTTGTTACCAGAGGATGTAGTAAAGGCTGTTAGTGTAGCTGGGTTTAAAAAAGGTTTGGATAAGTTCCTGGAGGAAAGGTCCATAAACCATTATTAAGAAGGGACCCAGGATATTAAGAAGGGACCCAGGATATCAATGCTTGACCCAGTACAAACGTTGTGAAACCTGTGTCTTTTGGGGAAACTGCTAGGTACGTATGGCCTAGATTGGCCACTGTTGGAAACAGGATACTGGGCTTGATGGACCTTGGTCTGACCCAGTATGGCATATATTATTTTCTTATGTTCTTATGCCAACCGCCAGGCACATTAGGAACCTGCCCATTGAGAACCTTTAGCAAGCCCACTGTATCATAACAGCACTTCCAGGATTCAGAAAGCACCAAACCCTACCTATCAAACACTGCAAATATTTAACCAATACCTCTCCGAGAATACCAATACATCTCCTACTGGGAAAGAAAACAAGTGGCACTATGAAACAGAAACTACATGAACAGAATACCTCATCACCAAACAAAGAACAAGGGATCACAATTTAGAAATATGAAGATAATAATTAAACTGGGAACCCCAAAAGCCAAACTTGGAATGTAGAACAACACTGGAGTAATAAAACTATAAATTGCTTTCCTCTTGTACTAAACAAAACACAAAGACATTAGCGATGCACTTTTCCCAGAGCTGACATATTCCAGTTAATGAATTCAAAATAAAAAAAGTATTTTTCTACCTTTTATTGTTTGGGAATTTAATTTTTCAGTTGCAATTGCTCCATTCACTTTCTTCTGGTTTCTTTTTGTCTTCTGCTAACTCTCCATTGTCTGTTCTCCATTTGTCCTTTCTTTTCTCATCTAGTTTTTTTTTTCCATTCTCTCTCTACATCTGATTTAAAATACTGATATTTCCCCTTCTGCCCTTTCCTCCATTTCATCCTTCATTCCTTTTTCATCCACCCAAATTTCACTCTCTCATCCTCAATCCTTACTTACTCTCCCAATATCCAGCCAATTGTAGATTTTTCTCCCCACACAAAATATCTCTTCTCCTTTATATCCTCACTCCCCCAGACCCATCCCCTTCTAGTCCTCCCCCAACATGAGCTCCTTTCTAGTTCCAGCCCCGCCCAGCATCCACTCTCTTCTAATCCCATTCTCTCATCCCCGCATCAGCCCATTTCCAATCCTAGCCCCCCAATCAGCCATTTTCAGTCCTGTCCTATCCCCCCATCAGCCCATTTCCATTCCTAGCACCCATCAGTCATTTTCAGCCCTATCCAACCCCCTCATCAGCCCATTTCCAGTCCAAGCCCCCCATCAGCCCATTTCCAGTCCTAGTCCCCCATCAGTCCATTTCTAGTCCTAGTCCTATCCTAGCTTCCTATCACCCCATTTCCAGTCCTAGCCCATCCCCCCCCACGACCCCCACACCCCCACACCTGTCTGACTGGCTTCAGAGGGAGCCAGGGAGGCCAAAGCCCTGGCTCACCTCTACACAGCTGTCGCAGTGAAGAGTGGCGTTTTTCTTCACTCTAGTAGCTGTGTTTTAGTGCAGCCCACCATACACTGAGTGCCAGGAAATGCCCTTTAATCTCCAGCATTCCAGAAGGCTGCACGAGAACACAGCCACTGGATTGAAGGAAAACACCGCTCTTCACTGTGGCGGCTGTTCAGGGGTGAGCCGGGGCCTCGGGCCTTCCCAGCTCCCTCTGAAGCTGGTCCTGCAGATGGTCAGGAGCCAAACAGCATGCTCAGCATGAAGTTGGTGCAGGGTCCCCTGAAGCATGGGTTCCTATGTGAACAGTGTTCTTGTACATGCGTCAGACTGGCCATGGTCCCTAATTAGCATTATTATACATCTACTACATCCATATATAAGAAATGCTAGATATACAGTACATATAGGTCATGACAATTTATAACATCTCAATATAAGCATGGACGTTACTCCTGTGATACTGTTCAATTTTTGTGCATGTATGCTTATAAAACGCTTCTTTCTTGTGTCCTTAGTATCACCTACTGTATATGTATATCTGTGTAGCACTATGTGTTTTAGAAATGGCACAGAAGTGGCCAAGCCTTTTATAAATTACTTGCCTAGATTATATGTGGGACATTCAGCTAGATATTCAACCTAGACCAAGTTATCTTCACCATGTCTATGGAAATAGATTTTACTGAATAAGTTCCTAAAAATCATTAAGTACCTATACTCTGTTTGGCCTCCTGCGGGATTTAGTAAGCCCTATGAGATTAAATTGTTTATGTAATTTCAAACAATGTATGAACTGCTTCACCAAACTATGTCCATCCAAAGCAGTTTACAGCAATAAAAACATAAGGGCGTGTTTTGTAAAGGGTGTGCCAATATCAGGGGTCTATGATAATTTTAGGGATTAACTGCATCCTTCTCCCTGACATTAGTACATTGCTACCACATTGCACCACAATAACCAGCACCTAACTGCACTTACTACCATCCTTTGGCGTGCCATTAAATACACCTGCACTAATGGCAACATTCATAGACACATAGAAACATGACTGCAGAGATTCTCTGTGTTTGTCCCATGCTTTCTTGAATTCAGATACTGTCCTCATTTCTACTTCCTCCACTGGGAGACTATCCCATGCATCTACAACTCTTTCCCTAAATAAATATTTCTGCATATTACTCCAGAGTCTCTCTTCACCTTCATCCTATGCCCACTAATTGCAGAACTTTGGTTTCACTTGACAGAGGCTCTCCTTCTGTCCACAGAGGTTTCTAAACATCTCTATCAAATCTCCCATCTCTCATCTTTCTTCCAAAATATACATATTGAGATTTTTTTTTAAATTTTCTATTTATAAATTTTACAATAAATCCAAGCATACAAAACTTGAATGCCAATAAGGATACAGACAACAAAAATTGGGGCTTACATCCAGCCCAACAATAAGGAAAATAAGATAGCAAGAAAATATAACACTTCTGTTCCTTCTACAGCCCACCGCCGCTCTGACGCAGTATAGGTTCTACTGCATAGTTTAGTTCCTGAATGTTACCCTTCAGCTTGAGATTTTTAAATATTTCCCCATATGTCTTCTGGTGAAGCCCATGGACCATTTTGTTAGCCACCCTCTGCGCCGACTCTATTCTGTTTATATCGTTTCGAAGGTGTGGTCTTCAGAATTACACACAATACTCTAAATGAGGTTTCACCAAAGACTTATACAGAGACACTATCACCTCATTTTTCCAGTTGGCCATTCCGTTCCCTATGCACCCAAAAATCCTTCTTGCTTTCACAGAGAATAAGCAGCTGTGACTGGGCAATCAGGGCAGAAAACCCCCACCAGAAGCCGGGGCTGGGGGCAGGTATGTCCCCATTGCCCTATCCTGGCCTTGCTGCCCAGCCTTGGGTTGGGCAGCAGGGGAACAGGTTTGGCACCACAGTGGTCAGGGGGGCCTGCGGGGAGGATGTCCCTGAGGGTATGCAGGGGCATGCCAGGCCATCCTCGGGCCTGATTTTGAATGCCGCAGAAACATTTTGCTCTCAAGTTTCAGAATCGGATCCAAATGTGCCCATCCTGCTTGGGGCCATCCGGATGTTCCCCTTCTTGAATCAGGCTCCATATCAACTGGCTCACCTATGTCTCCCTGTTTATTCACACCTAGAAAAAAATATAACAGTTGAGTAAGACCAGACTTTCCTTGACTAAATCCATGTTGGCTTTCTCCCATTAAACTATGACTATCTACATGATCAGTAATTTTATTATTTATAATGGTTTCTACCATTTTGCTGCTCCAAGGTTGGTTTATTATACTTTATAAACCATGCTGCAAATGATCTCAGCAGAGGTGTGATTGTTTCTGATGATCTCAAGGCGGCAAAACAGTGTGACAAGGTGGTGGCAAAAAACAGAAGGATGTTGGGTTGCATACAGAGAGGAATTACCAACAGAAAGGAAGTGGTACTAATGACACTGTAAAAGTCGCTGGTGAGGCCTCACTTGGAATATTGTGTTCAGTTTTGAAGACCATATTCAGCAAAGGATATAAAATGGCTGAAAGCAGTTCAGAGGAAGGCGGCCAAAATGATTTGGAGCCTGCATCAGAAGACTTTTGAGAAGAGACTTGAAGATCTACGTATGTACACTCTGGAGGAGAGGAGGGACAGGGGAAATATGATTCAGACCTTTAATTACTTAATGGACAAACAGACATCTTCCAAAGATGGGGAAGCTGTAAAACTAGAGGGCATAACATGAAGCTGCAAGGGGGTAAACTGAAATGTCAGGAAATACTTTTTCACTGAAAGGGTGGTGGATTCTTGGAATGCCCTCTGATGGAAGTGGTGGTGGCAAACACAGTGACAGAATTCAAAATGTCATGGGACAGACACAGTGGATCCCTTTTTTGCAACAGGATAAAATCAAAATAAGCATAACTATCTTTTATATCTGAACAAATAGGGGTGACCTACACAGAGCGGTGGGTACACGCCTAAACAAAGCCATGAGGAGAGGTGACCGGCATGGAGAGGCAAGTGCACCTACTTTTGCTGCTGCCTTGCTGGGCAGACTAGATGGACCATACTGATTTTTATCTGCCATCATATACTATATTACTATATATGTTTACTAACCTAGGCTAACGGTTAGCACATGTGGATGCTAGCCATGGAAGCATTTGTAACTAGAAGGAATACGTCCAACATGAAAGCATGCATCCACATGCAAACAACAAACCCAGTCCAAAACGTGGATAGCAGAGGAAGGTTTTTATTGAACACCTATTAGCCAAAGGCCCAACAAAGGCCGTGTTTCATTATGCCTTCATCAGGGGCTTACTTGGCTAAAATACAACACATAAAAAACACACAAATGAATAATACATTAATAGACAAAATAAAAAATTTAAACACTTAAAATAATGAAAATACACTAAATATAGGCACCATAGATTAATACATATGATACATATTGTGATACAGTAGCCGGTGTAGAGCCCATGATAATAGGTGAAAAAGAGGAATTTACCTTGGAGTCTGATAGGCAGCAAACACACTCAGCTCACAGGAGGCAAAAGAGTAATAGAATAAGTTTACCACACACTAGTCCTGACGTAGCAGGAAGGTTAAAAGCTAATCAGGATCACCTGTCCATGAAAGCACAGGCAGCTTGCAAAGGACATGAGGATAACTTACAGAATACAGGAAAGCAATCGACACAGCCAAGAGAAACCATTACTCTAAAATTCTAACTAACTCTATGAATCGCCCAAGAGAACTGTTCAGTATAGTCCAGAATTTAACCAACAAAACCCACAACACACATGAAACATCTATTGACATTTCTCCTCAAGTACTAGCACAATATTATATAAACAAAACTAAACCACAATTAGAGCCCCCAAAAATATACACTGAGGTGACCCTTAACATTAACGGTACTTGGTCAAACTTTAATAAAGTAACAAAACTAACTCTCAAAACTATCATATCAAATATAAATACAACAACCTCTTACCTTGATCCTTGTCCAGTAAAATGGATAAAAAAGACCCTCCCAACACTCTCTTCCTTCATTCTTCCCATAGTTAACCTCTCATTAAAAACTGGCTACCTACCCCCAACCTTAAAGCATGTCCAAATAAGACCAATTCTTAAAAATAAGAACCTTGACAAGACTTCCCCAACCTCTTACAGGCCCATCTCAAGTATACCTTTCATGGCCAAACTCATTGAAAAAATAATCCAAATTCAATTACAAGAATTCATCGATACCATAGACCTCCTTGACGAACACCAATATGGATTTCGTCCACATCACGGAGTGGAAACTCTCCTAACAATACTCATAGACACATTAATAAGAGGAACTGATGACCCCACACAAGCATTTATATTAATCTTTTTAGACATCTCCGCTGCTTTTGACAGTGTTAACCATGCGACAATGCTAAGCAGACTCCAACACATTGGAATAACATCCAATGTACATAATTGGTTTAAATCTTACTTAACAAACAGAACTCAAACAGTGAGAATTGATAATCAAACATCAAATACTTTTAACCAAACACAAGGCCTTCCTCAAGGATCTGCGCTATCAGCACTATTATTCAATATTTACCTTCAACCAGTCTGCAACATTTTTAAACGCCATGGTGTACGATACCACATCTACGCCGACGATATTATGTTCTACCTACCATTCAAAATCCCACACCCACCAATTCAACAAATAATAAACTGCTTTAATGACCTAACAGCTTGGCTCAAAGACCACAACCTTTATATCAACTTCACAAAAACAGATATTCTCTATGTCACAAGAAACCAAACATATACACCACCAAACACCATCACACTAAATAACCATGAAATTAAAACAAAAAAAGAAATAAAATATCTAGGTGTAATACTTGATGACAAACTCAATATGGACGCACATATAAAAAACCTAACAAAAAATATACATTTCAAAATTAAGATCCTGAAACAATTACGCCCATTAATTCATCTACATGATTTCATATCGATAATACAAGCAATAATTACCCCGCACTTTGACTTCGCAAACTTAATTCTACAGGGTATCACACAAAAAAAACATTAAAAAATCCAATTAACTCAAAATATAGCGGCAAGAATTATAATGAAAATAAATCTAAGAGAGCACATTACACCTATCCTTGCTAAACTCCACTGGCTGCCTATTCATGAACGAATACACTACAAAATACTAGTTACCACCTTCAAACTAATAAATAAACTTGCCCCATCAGTACTCAATAACCTAATTTGCACAGAATCAAACAAGAGATTTCAAAGAAGTAGGAATACAAATACAATATCAATACCAAAAGATTATAAAAAAGCCAGAAAACTAACCAATAACAGGGCCTTCTCACACTATACACCGGTGCTTTGGAATAACCTACCTGATAGCATTCGTCTACTAACCGATATCAAAGAATTTAGGAAAAAATTAAAAACACATCTATTTACCTTACATTATACACCCATGGTTGGCCAAACCACACAAATTGACACAGGATAAAAACTTGTAAGATATACACCTGTTCGATCATATAAGCACATAATATGATATCATAAGGTGATTCTCATGCGATTCAATCCATAAGTTAAAAAAAAAAAAACAAAACAAAAAAAAAAAACTTTGTAAATTTGTATATAGTTGATGCATTTGTATAAAGTTCTGATACATCCAACTAATCAAGATGGATGATATCACTGTTAGAATTCTTAATTATACTGTTAAATGTAAAAAGTTAACATCTGTTTCATGTAAAACGTCTAGGACATGTACTTTCATGTACCTTAACAACTTTTCTGTTCAATGTAAACCGCACTTGATACCTGGGAAAGAGCGGTATATAAATGTGTTCTAAATAAAAAATAAATAAATAAAAGCTGCTGGGTAAATCCAGGAGAGGCCAGAAGGGGCAGCGACCTGGGAGGAGTGAGCAACCAGGCTGAGAGCAGATGTCACACAGAAGGAAGCCTGCTCAATCAAGGAAGCAGTAGGTGTGGTCCGGTAGCAGGAAGCAGCCGGGGAAAAACTTCTCAGGAACGTGGACATAGCACTGCTCAGACTGCTGGTAGCTGGAGGTCCGTGGAAGGAGCTGTCCGTAGCCCAGAGAGAGGAACCAGGACAACATAGAGAAGGTGGGAACCTAGCTTTAAGAGAGAAAAAGCTAAGAACTCTGTTTTGTCTGGAGGTCCAGGGCATGGCATACGAAGTAAAGTAAATGCTGGGAGTTATGACCTAATTCCACATTACTGGGGAGAAAAGGAAAGCCAGAGGGCAACTGCCACAATACCAGGTATTCAAAATCCTGCTTGCCTAGAGCAGTTTCCTGATTAGCTGATCAGTGCCTCACAGAGAGGGTTTTACAATGAAAACAGCTATGAGGATTTTAACCCACCTGCAGCCCCGGAGGATTGTGAACTAATGCAGTGGGAAAATAATAGCTGTAACCTTGAACCCACACCAGTGGACTATATGTTATGTTTCTCTGATGATATTGAATCATTGTGCTAAACAAGTGGGCAGACGCTCTGTACAACTGCCAAAGGAAAAGAATATATTTTTCTTTGAAGATGCTGTTTTTGTTCCTGGTTTTTGTTGAATAAAAGGAGATCCTTAGGGGAGGGGAAATAAAGCCCTATTCTTATTTTGCCTTAATTACTCGACTGCAGACTGTTATTGTGCTAGAAGGCAACTTGATCCTCAAGGCCCTAGGCTGATGCCTAATAGGGACTGGGAGTCACAATATATAAATATATTAAAAAACATGTATATGATAATACATATGAAGGCATAGTATTTTATGTACAGCTAATGAAAACAGAATGTTGATGATTATCTAACAAACCCAATATGTCAGAACTCATAAAAACTGTATATAAACAACTAAAACAGCTGAATTATAAAATCAATTTCACATGGAAGTGACTTAAAATGCTCATATTGATTATGAAATAAAGTAAAACATACCTATGCATTCTATTTTTGGTTCAATTCAATCTGTATTTGCTACAAAAAGAGGATAAAGACTGAATAGTTATCCTATTCTGTGTAATCCATTGTTAACAAAGATGAAGCGCAAGAACAAAAAAAAAAAAAAAAGAACAGCACAAAAAGGGGGGAGTTTGCTCAAATAATCACTGAATTTACCTTTTCAAATAAAGGATTTCATATGTTAAAATAATCAGTTGATTCCTTTCGAAACACAGTAATTTTCATAATAGTGTACTGAACAGGAAAGGCAAAAGAGAACCAGCAGCAAACCAAAATGAGAGTATTATAAGTGATAAGGGGTAGGAAATTCCCTTTCTAACCTGAAATGTCTCACAACTTATATCAAATTATTAAATTAGTTCACTAAGAAATGCTATCGTTTTTGTAAACGCACACATTGCTGATAACAAGTAATGTGGCGATACATATATCAAAAGCACTACTGCCATAAGACGCACAATCATGAGTGACTCAAACTAACAATATATAATTGTATGATTCTTTTAAAAAAAAGGAGGCCGCGGGCAGGGTCCCGGTGGCCGTATGTAATCGGGGGCGAGCCCCGGCACGGGACCCTGCCCACGTGAAAAATAGGCAGTGAAGGGGGGGGGAAGGGTGAGCGCAAGGCACGATGACGCGGGGTGCGTCATTTAAATGGATTGGCTCTGCCGCGGGGACATTCACAGCTGGAGCCAATCTGAGAGGAGGCAGGCCATGTGCTCGGGCGGCGAGGACGCTCACCGGGCACATGGTCTTGGATGAGGGCAAGTGGCCGGTGTCCCGCCCTCCCACCCTTTAGTGTTACGGGGTGGTGGGGGGTTAGGGGTGTCGCAGCGGAGGGGGGGGGAGTAGGCGGCGGGATCCCGAAGGTTTCCGGGGTCCGGAGCCCTAGGCTACTTGGGGCGGGGGCAGGGTGCCTGCGACCCGGATAACCCCTAGCAGACTTTTGCTAGTGATATGGCGAAGTCGGGCAGGGGTGGTAGGAACTTGAACGGTGGTTTGACCGGTGCAGGTGCGGTAGTGTGGTCACCTTGCTAATTGTATGGCTGGTGAGGTAACGCTCCGCTGTGTGATTTGTTATTCATGTTCAAATGTTAATATGTTATTGGGCAATAAAGCTGCGACCTGTTGTACCAAAATTATATGTGGTATGAATTTTCTTAGAGTACAAAAGTGTATGGACAGGTCGGATGTGATAGGCAGGGGAAGTGCCGGGTGCTGCTCCCCGGTAACAGCCTGTTCACGAAAAGGAACCGTCCAAGAACCATAAAAATGAATAAATAGTGACATCTAAAACATAAAAGTCGCCAGCGTACTTCTTTTTGAGGTGTTTATTAAATTAGAAGATACTTTAAATGTGAGGGACATTAACTAAATAAAAACTAAACTAATACCACTGTCATATGAGTTTGTAAACTCATTATTATTGATATTTAGGGTGCATCCATATGAAAATTGTTTGTGAGGCCAATCGTGTATTGAGTCGGAGGACCATCATTAAAAGAACCCTGCAGAATCAACATTAAAACTTTCTTACTTACTGTATGGTTCCAAGATCATAAATTGCAATGTCTATACGCTGCTCGCACTGGAACTACCACCCGACTCCACTTCAAAGATGCCAGCCACTCTCTGGATTGACAGGAGTATGTAAATCACGGTCAAGAACAGATCAAATACCCAAATTTGAAAAGGGGATTATTGTTAACCCTTACACTTGATGTAGGTAAACAATTCTAATCGGGAATGAAAATGAAAAGGCTAAATATGCGGTACTAGAGTATGAACATAAATACGTATATGTAGGTCACCAGAACTAATTGAGGATCAAAAAATTGATGCTATAAAACCTCACAAAAGACAACAGGGGGCTTGAATATGGAACGTGGCTTGACTGTTTTTCTCTAAGAATTGTTCCACAGGACTTATATATAGGTCTCATCCTTAAGCTTTTCACATCTCCCAAATTTGTGATGAACTATTCAGACATTTTCAATTTAATAATCTGACGGGTTTTGTCTTCACTTTGGAGGGGTGGCAGTGTTGGGGTGATTATGCCATGGATATACCTACGGTCTCATGGCAATACATCATGATTTATCACATTCCCCTGTGGTCTTTTGTGAGGTTTTATTTAGTTAATGTCCCTCACATTTAAAGTATACTTCTAATTTAATAAACACCTCAAAAAGAAGTACGCTGGCGACGTTTATGTTTTAGAGGTCACTATTGATTCATTTTTATGGTTCTTGGATGGTTCCTTTTCGTGAATAGGCTGTTTTTAAAGAATCATACAGTTATATATTGTTAGTCTGAGTCACTCATGATTGTGCGTCTTATGGTAGTAATGCTTTTGATATATATATATATCGCCACATTATTGTTATCAGCAATATGTGCATTTACAAAAACGATAGCATTTCTTAGTGAACTAATTTAATAATTTGATATAAGTTGTAAGACATTTCAGGTTAGAAAGGGAATCCCCTACCCCTTATCACTTGTAATACTCTAACTTTGGTTTGCTGCTGGTTCTCTCTACACTCTCTACACTCTACACTATTAAGAAAATGACTGTGTTTCGAAGGAAATCGACTGATTATTTTAACATATGAAATCCTTTATTTGAAAAGGTAAATTCAGTGATTATTTGAATGAACTCCCCCCCCCTTTTTTCGCTGTTCTTTTTGTTTTTTGTTTTTTGTTCTTGCTCTTCATCTTTAACAATGGATTACACAGAATAGGATAACTATTCAGTCTTTATCCTCTTTTTGTAGGAAATACAGATTGAATTGAACCAAAAATAGAATGCATAGGTATGTTTTACTTTATTTCATAATCAATATGAGCATTTGAAGTCACTTCCATGTGAAATTGATTTTATAATTCAGCTGTTTATATACAGTTTTTATGAGTTCTGACATATTGGGTTTGGTAGATAATCATCAACATACTGTTTTCATTGCAAACAATGCAATGTGTGCCTTTGAGTCAGTCCTGACTCCTGGTGACCCAGAAGCTCCTGGGTTTTCTTGGCAGTGTCACTGGAAGTAGATTGCCAGGCCTTTCTTCCATGGCAATGGAGGGTTAAGTGACTTGCCCAAGGCCACAAGGAGTGCTAGTGGGAATTGAACCTTGGTTGCTTGGTTACTAAGCCAGTGTTCTAATCACTAGGCTTCTCCTCCACTGGTTTCATTAGCTGTACATAAAATACTACGTCTTCATATGTATTATCATATACATGTTTTTAATATATTTATATATGTATCATATCTATTACTCTATGGTTTCTATATTTAGTATATTTTCATTATTTTAAGTGTGTTAATTTTTGATTTTATGTATTAATTTATTATTCATTTGTGTGGTTTTTACGTGTTGTATTTTAGCCAAGTAATCCCCTGATGAAGGCATAATAACACGGCCTGTGTCGGGCCTTTGGCTAATAGGTATTCAATAAAAGTAACCTACCTCTGCTAGCCACGTTTTGGACTGTTTTTTTGCTTGTTTGTTTATTTTTTAGTATTTGTAACTAGGCCCCATGTTATTCAATGGGAGGCATTCCAGAATAATAGTCCATAAAAAGAGAACACACTCTAGTCGTATCCAGGGAGATGGAAGAATTAACTGGTTAGTGTTGGGAACACATTTGGTGAGGTGAACTATGTGGAAAATTAGATTAGAAAGATAGGCTGGTTCCTGTGTGTAAAACATCAATTAGATTTTGTATTGTATTCTAAAGAAGACCAGCAACATGTGCAGACTTTCCAGAGTAATGTGATCAAATTTCTTAGTTCCTGTAAGAAGTCTAGCAGCCAGATTTTGTGAATAGTTGACTAGTTCAGACCGTTGTAATGAGAATGATATCAATCCATATAATTTAGAATTAAGGCAAGGAATAGACTTTTTACATCATGGGGAGCCAAGAGTGGTTCGACTGTATAAATCTGACTGAGAGCAAGGAAACAAAATTTACATACAGTTGATATTTGTAAGTCAACTGTTTACACCCCACAACTGTAATACAGTCATAGAGTGAAATTGACTGCTGATAAATAATTGGTGAAACATCTGGGGTGAAGGGCAGCAAGCGGTCCACATAGCTTTTGATAGATTTCATGACTGGGTGACCAGGCAGTTGGACCGAGGGAGAGCTCTAGATATGGTGTATTTAGAGTTCAGTAAAGCCTGTGACACCGTACCGCACAGGCAACTTATAAACAAACTGAGCACCCTAGGGATGGACTCTAAAGTTACTGATTGGGTTAGAAATTGTTTGAGTGGGAGGCGACAAAGGGTACAGGTAAATGTAGCTCACTCTGAGGAGAAGGTGGTTACCAATGGTGTGCCCCGGGGATCTGTCCTTTGTCTGATTCTGATATTGCAGAACTGTCAGGTAAGGCTTGCTTGTTTGTGGATGATACCAAAATTTGCAATAAGGTAGACATGCAGGAAGGATTAGATAACATGAGGAGGGATCTAGCTAAGCTTGAAGAATGGTTTAGAATTTGGCAGATGAGATTTAATGCTAAAAAATGTAGGATCATGTATTTAGGCTGCAAAAATCCAAAGGAGCTGTACCGTGTAGGGGGTGAGGTACTTCTGTCCACAAAACAAGAGCAGGACCTAGGCTTAATTGTGTCTGATGATCTTAAAGTAGCTAAACAGGTAGAGAAGCCAACTGCAAAAGTCAGAAGGCTGCTTGTGTGTATAGGGGGGGGGGGGCATGTCCAGCAGAAAAATGGAGGTGATAATGCCTCTGTATAAGTCTCTGGTACGACCTCATTTGGAGTATTATGTGAAATTCTGGAGACTGCACCTTCAAAGGGACATAAGCAGGTTGGAGTCGGTGCAGAAGGTGGCTACTAAAATGGTTAGAGGTCTTCGTTATGAAGCATATGAGGACAGACTTAAAGATCTTAATATCTATACTTTAGATGAAAGGAGGGATGGGGGCGATATTATACTTTAAATACCTCCATGGCATAAATGCACAGGAGGGTCTCTTTTAATTGAAGGCAAGCTCTGCTACAAGGGAACATAGGATGAAATAGGCTCAGGAGTAACATGCAGAAATATTTCTTTATGGAAAGAGTGGTAGATGCATGGAATAGTCTCCCAGTGTAGGTGGTGGACACGAGGACAGTATCTGAATTCAGAAATTGTGGGACAAATGGGACAAACACAGAGGATGTCTAAAGGTAAAAAAGGAAGTATTGTAGATTTATTTTATTTATTTATTTATTTAACAGGACTTATATTCTGCCTTCTCCTTAAATCAAGGCGTTGATAGATGATATGAAAGGGCAGACTAGACAATGTGGTCTTTTTCTGCCATCATGTTTCTATGTTTCTAGCTTCACACCATTATTTGCAAGTCAAAGGGCAATTGCATCTAAATCTGAATTCAAAAGGAAAAAGTGGACTGATCTGTGCTATGAACAACTTGAACGTTATCTGTGAATATGTATCCACTGAGTCCTATGCTCTGAATAGAAGTAATCAGTACAGCAAGCGATAGATTGATGAGGTTGGAGGCAAGGATTGTGCCTTGGGGAAAAAACAAAGGGAAGAGTGTATATTTTTAATGGAGCAGAACCATTATTCATATCAAAGGTCCGGTTATGGAAATAGGAACTAAACCAGCTTAGCACCTTATCTCTGAATCCCAGGTCGGACATGCAATGAGGAAGAAGAGATGGACTGATTAAGTTGAAGACAACACTGATGTCTAGGGAGATAATAATAGCTGCTTGATTGAGTTCCATTTTACACCTTATTTTGTTCTTGGAACAAATAAGGAGTGTTTTTGTAGCGGGTCCTGGGAGAAATCCTGATTGTTTTTGATAAAGAGAGTTGCTTTCTTTCAAGGAAGGATATGAGTGCAAATGGACTCTTTTTGTTCCAAAATTTAAGATATAAATGGGAGATTGGAAATGGGATAATAATCTCCTACATCTGTGTGATACAAGGAGGTCTGTATAAGCAATGGAAGAATAATTGTATGTTTCCATGAAGATGGAAAAATCTTAGTTGTCGAGCTATGGTTGATGATTGCCAAAAGGAAAAATCTTGATTGTGAATTTTTAATTACATCTCAGAGAAAATTGTCCTTATATGAAAACAGGTGACCAGAGCAGCAAAACAGTTGCGCTGAAAGACAGCAATGAAACTTTGAATTGATTTTTTTGTATCAGATAATTTGTACATGGGGGAGTTCCACCCCTCAATACAAATCGTCCTTTTTAATCCATACAAAACAGCAAAGACTTAAAAACGTGATGCACAGAGAAAATTATCAGCAGAGGTGAAGGAGGTCTTCATTGCACTAAGAGCTCTGGCCAGGACAAAATAACTGACCCAACTGAAAGAGGATCAGATATGACCAAGGCATAAGACTATTGCATAACTATCAGATTTAGGAGGAGAGAATGGTAGAATAGGGCAAGAAATCAAGCTTCAAGCTTCATAACTTTATCACTAAAAAGGAAAAATATGAAATTGTTGACAAACATACTGTAGATCAATAGAAGAAACCAAGGAAGGAAGTTATCTAGTAACTGCTGAAAATAGATTGAAACGTTTTCTAGCTTTGGAAGCAGATGAAGAAATACGTTTGAAAAAATAATCTTTTTTTACATAGATTCTTTCACATAAATGAGTTTTTTCTGGCTCTCTTGTTTGTGCTTTAACCTTTTTGCGCACCTTACCTGTCTTACTGAGAAGAAGACTCAGCCATTATCGTGAGCTGGTTTAATATTAAAAGAATTTGGGAAAAAGTTTGTTGTGGAAGCAAAAACGCCTAATAAAGACTTTTTTTCAAGTATCATAGCAAAAAGCCTATGAGAGAGTCAGCTGGACCATTAGATGAAAGAGGGGTAAAAGGGGCAGTAAGAGAGGACAAGGCCATAGCGAGAGACTGAATGAATTATTTGCTTCAGTCTTTACTGAGGAAGATGTAGGGATGTTACCCATGACTGAAATGGTATTTAAAGGTGCTGCTTTTTAACATACAGTCAGACCTCGGTCATTTGTGAGGTTAGGTTCCAGAACCCATCGCGAATGAGGAGGATTCTCAGATTTTTGGTAGTCACTAAAAACGGTTGTTGTTGTTAAGTGCCGTCGAGTCAGAGTCGACTCATGGCGACCCTCTGGATAGCTATCCTAAATTGTGTTCGGTCTTCAGTCAGGCGGCTCATTGTTGACAGACTGGTACCCGTAGCTGCTGTTATTGTATCGATCCATCTCATTGCTGGCCTTCCTCTTTTGCGTTGACCTTCTATCTTGCCAAGCATGATGTCTTTCTCTAATGATCTCTCTCTTCGCATGATGTGTCCAAAGTATGAAAGTCAAAGTCTTGTCATCTGAGCTTCTAAATAAAGCTTAGGTTTGATCTCCTCTAGTACCGACTGGTTTGTTCTTCGGGCAGTCCATGGTATACACAGTATTCGCCGCCAGCACCATAATTCAAAGGCATCAATTTTCTTCCTGTCTGTCTTTCTCACTGTCTAGCTTTCACATCCATATGATGTTATTGAAACTACCATGGCTTTAACAAGTCAAATCTTTGTATGGAGAGAGACATCTCTGCTCTTGAGAATCTTATCTAGGTCTTTCATAGCCATTCTGCCAAGAGCAATGCGTCGTTTGATTTCTTGACTGCTTGTTGCTTCTTTATTGATAGTTGATCCAAGTAGGTTAAAGTTGTTCACAATTTCAATTTCTTCTCCTTCAACGATGAACCTGTTGATTATGCCAGTTGTCATGATCTTAAACTGCACGGAAGAAAGGCCCGGCAATCTACTTCTGTATCTTGCCATGAAAACCCAATGGATAGTTACTAAAAATGGTAATATATGCAAAATAGTAAATTAACTATTTTCTAATATTTATGTAACCATTAGCATTCCAAAGGGAATGAACTTTGCAAATGAGATTTGCATCTTGTAAAGGTACAGTACAGTATGTACATAAAAAGGAACGTTTCCATAAGAAAGCTACATTTTTTAAGGCATTTTTTAACTGATTTATATTGTATGTCTTGAACCTTCCCCCAAAACACAGTAGAATCTTCATTAACTAACATTTTCTTCCAATTTTACACTTAAAAGCATGAAAACTTATAAATTACTACAAAAATTAAACATAAACACTTCTGTAGGGTTTTCAAGGATTTCGGGAATGTGCGAAAAAATCACGGATGTAAATAAGTTCAGCATTTCCAATGAAATTTTTGCGGATCTGTGAATTCCCGAATCATGAAGCGCGAATGTACGAGGGCATACTGTATTCGTAAATGACCTGAAAATGGGATAATAAATGAGGTAATCAAATTTGCAGATGATACAAAATTATTCAAAGTTCTTAAAACCCAAGAGGAGTGTGAAAAATTGCAAGAGGACCTTGATAAATTGGAAGACTGGATATTCAAATGGCAGATGAAATTTAATGTGGACAAGTGCAAAGTTATGCACCTAGGAAAGAACAACCCAAACTACTGTTACACGATGCAAGGTTCCACAGCCGCGTGCTCTCCCCGAGTGGGATTGAGCCCTTCCACGACGAGACTCCAGCTGATCGGCAGCAGCCCAATCGGGGCTCTGCTACCACTTGAAAAGGAAGCGCCGACATTGCAGCAGCCCTTTCTCCAGCCGCGTGCTCTCCCCGAGTGAGATTGAGCCCTTCCACGACGAGACTCCAGCTGATCGGCAGCAGCCCAATCGGGGCTCTGCTACCACTTGAAAAGGAAGCGCCGACATTGCAGCAGCCCTTTCTCCAGCCGCGTGCTCTCCCCGAGTGGGATTGAGCCCTTCCACGACGAGACTCCAGCTGATCGGCAGCAGCCCAATCGGGGCTCTGCTACCACTTGAAAAGGAAGCGCCGACATTGCAGCAGCCCTTTCTCCAGTCGCGTGCTCTCCCCGAGTGGGATTGAGCCCTTCCACGACGAGACTCCAGCTGATCGGCAGCAGCCCAATCGGGGCTCTGCTACCACTTGAAAAGTAAGCGCCAACATTGCAGCAGCCCTTTCTCCAGCCGCGTGCTCTCCCCGAGTGGGATTGAGCCCTTCCAAGACGAGACTCCAGCTGATCGGCAGCAGCCCAATCGGGGCTCTGCTTCCACTTGAAAAGGAAGCGCCGACATTGCAGCAGCCCTTTCTCCAGCCGCGTGCTCTCCCCGAGTGGGATTGAGCCCTTCCACGACGAGACTCCAGCTGATCGGCAGCAGCCCAATCGGGGCTCTGCTACCACTTGAAAAGGAAGCGCCGACATTGCAGCAGCCCTTTCTCCAGCCGCGTGCTCTCCCCGAGTGGGATTGAGCCCTTCCACGACGAGACTCCAGCTGATCGGCAGCAGCCCAATCGGGGCTCTGCTACCACTTGAAAAGGAAGCGCTGCAGGCGTACCCGCGCCATGCGGGCCCGCGCCTGAGGGCCTCGCCAGAGGGCCCTTTGGCTCGGCCCTTAGGCAGCGGCCCACAGTGATCCGCCAGAAAAACCTCCAAAGAATCCAAGTGCAGCTGGACATTGCAAGCTTTCAAGCAGTAGCCTGAGCTCCTCGAGTTCGGAGTTCGCTCTCAACAACACAGACATCGTTACAACCACAGCAAGTAATTATAAATTAACTGCACTGAACTAAAGTACTTTTAAGTTAATGCTCCTATAACGAGAGCCAGTAACCTTCATTAATATCGTTAGTAGCTTGCCATATCATTGTTACTCTGACGAAGTTTACTGTTGCCAGTATCTTGCTAGTCTGTGAATTTATAACTTACTTGTCTAAGCTTTGTTATTAGGGACAATAGATCTTCAGCCCATACCCTATCTATACCTAGATTAATAGGACTTGCGAGTCTTAAAGCTAGTGGAACTAGCCCTGACCGAATTCTCACTAATATCCCCCACTCACTGTTAACATCTTACAATCTCTGTGATTACTTTCAGAGGGGGTAAAATGGGTTCCCCTATCACCTTAACTGGTTGCTACCTACTCCTCTCTTTCTGCCTCTCATTCTCCCGAGCTCTATCCCTTGAAGCTAACAAGATACCTATATTACACGGCCAAGGGAAGAGATGGTCAGGTATACCCAAGTTCAGTTACAATTGGAACCCACATCCACATCACAAGCATCTAATATACATTCCACTCCAACATACGGTAAGAGCCAAACTGGATGAAAGCCTCCATGCACATAGTTTAAAATGCGCCCTTATCAACGCCCGCTCAATTCGTAAGAAATGGCCGGTAATTGCAGACATAATATCCCTCCATAACCTCGATATCCTTATGGTTACTGAAACATGGCTGTCCACAGAAGACAATGTACTACTCAACCAGCTCCTTCCACCGAATTTTTCAGTGTTTACCAGTTACAGACAGAATAAGCGCGGAGGAGGTGTGTTCATACTCTCCAGATCAGACCTTCAGTTCCAACTGATAAATGCCCCGAGCATAGACCACCTAGAGTTAGTCTCTATCTCCAACAAGATATGCGCTATAAATCTCCTATACTGAGCACCCTCAGCCTCCCCAGATGCCCTTCCAGACATTATAGACTTAGCCTCCAACATACAGAATCCTAATACTCCAGTTTGGATTGTTGGTGATTTCAACTTGCCAGCTCTCCAAGATAGCCATTCAGCTGCCTTCCTCGAAGCCCTCAAATCCCTTGGATACCAACAATTAGTGCATGAGCCTACACATGTGAAGGGGAACACCCTTGACCTTATATTCGCCCCACAGATCTTATATGACCAATCATACAATTCGGTGATATCTATATCTGATGTACCGTGGTCAGATCATAAACTCATTACATTCCAGATTCCTACTCATCTCAGACACTCAAAGACCAACAATGCTCCAAATAACAACTTTAAATCACTGACTAGGAGCTTTTTTCCATTCAACAGAGAGCGCATACTTGCTGCAACCTGCTCACTTCGTAACGAGACCTCTCTAGAGATAGAAGACCAAATCACATGCTGGAACAACAGTCTTAATACGATTGCACTATGACCACCTCTCAATAGACCGACTAGGAAAAGAGCTTCTGCACCATGGTACACTGATGAGCTGAGACTATCACTATCCCAACTACGGAGCCTCGAGAAGCGCTGGCGTTGGTCACGCTCCTCCGTAGACCAGGTAGCCTACCTCAATCAGCTAACCATCCACCGCAAGGCCATCTCTGATAAAATGAAGCAGTACCACACGGACACCTTGAAGCGGGCCTTAAATAAACCTCATGATTTGTTTAACATAGTCAAGACCCTATCAAAGGCACCAACCCCTGAAAAGCAATGTAAGATCCATCCCCAAGATTTTGCGGTCTACCTACAATCCAAGCTTACTCAAACAAGTAAACCTCTTTCAGAATTTGCCCCTACCGTCCAGGAGTGCCCAACAGCTCTAAGCACTTTCACTACGCCGGACAAGAAGCGAATTGAAGATCTGATCATGTCTCTCAATTCCACTACTGCTCAGACGGACCCTTGTCCAGCTTTTTGGATAAAGGAACTTCGTTGCGAATTCAGCCCAATAATAACTAAAATAATAAACTTGTCCTTCAAGTCTGGTACGTTCCCCTCTGTCCTCAAACAAACATCCATCAGACCACTGTTAAAAAACTGTAAGTTAGATCCTCAAAAGGCAGAATCCTACAGACCCATTTCTAGTATTCCTTTTCTCGCGAAATTAATAGAAAAGGAAGTCCAGGGGCGGAGCCTGATGTCCAGCGGGTAAGACGCTTCGCGCTGAAGCTCCCGAGAGGCCTACTTAGAATCCTGACTTAATACCTATACAAACTTACTATTTCGCTCCGGGCTGACCGGGGTACCTCGGGGGGGATGGCGGCCCATAAACCAGCGCGCTTGGACTTCGGGTCTCCTTCTTCTTCTCACGGAAAACGCTCCAAAACAGAGGTGTCCTCCCCACAGAAGATGGCTCCATTTCGAGAAAACCCCGAAATGCACCTGGAGATTTTAGAGGAAATACGCGGCTTGAAGGAATTGGTGCAGTCCAATGGAGAAGCGCTTAGAGCCATGCGAGAAGACTTTGGAGTGCTCCAGGACCGACTTGAAAGTCTCTCATTACGGCAGGACAATATGGCGGGGGTCCTCGACTCGCACGCGGTGCGCTTGGGCACACTGGACAAGGCTGAGCGCCAGATACAGAATCTTCAAAAGGAGTTAGAAGATAGCAATAATCGAGCCCGTCGCAACAATGTGAGGCTCATTGGAATACCGGAGGGGGTGGAAGCGGGAGATATGAGAGAATTCCTGCTCAAAACTCTTCCCTCCTTGCTGAAGATCACCTTTCATAAAGAACTGGAAATCGATCGTGCACACCGTGTTCCTACCCACATGGCGCTCAACCGAACGGCCCCCCGGCCTATTATCTTTCGCTTGCTACGATATCAACAAGTGGAACAAATTTTAAATGCTGCTCGGGCGAACCATCATTTGGAATTTGAAGGTCACAAAGTCTCCTTCTTCCCTGATTTGGCAAAGCCTACCGTTGACCGACGGAAGAAACTCCTTGCTTTTCGCCCTCGACTTCAACAGCTACAGGCTCGCTTTGGCCTGTTGTATCCTGCGAAGCTCCGAGTGACTCTCCACAACCAAACCAGGACATTCGAAGATCCTGATCTACTATCAGCATTTTTAGACTCCAAAGAAGCAGAGCAGATGCGCTAATCCAACGACTTGGACTTTTATTTGCCGGCTCTGTCCGCCATTTTGAAGGGCCCGATGCGGCGGTCATAGTCAAGCATAGAGACTATCTGGACTTTCTTTCTTTCTTTCTATGACTTTTTGTTTTTTGGTCTCCTATCCCTCCATGATGTGTGCCTCGGTCGGATTCGGAGCACGCACAGTCCTACAGGTTATGTGTTTTTTCAATTTCGGCCTTCTCTGGGGCTTCTCCCCGCAGACACATGGTCGCCAGTAATTTTTGGGGTTCTGCTTCTTCTCTACCGCGCTGCGGTTTTTCTTTTTTAATGTGGGGCGCTTCATTGTATTATCTAAGCTTATTTTCTTTTATGCCATATGTACAGCCAGATACAGTCAATATGAGGGACATTGTGAAATTGTGTGCGCTATCATGCTCAGAATTTTTAACTTGTCTGAATGGCCTTATGTAAAATCTTATCACTCAACGTAAAGGGCATTAATAGTCCAATCAAAAGAAAGAAAATCCTTAGCTATCTTAGCCATGAGCATGCTGATTTAGCGTTTCTTCAGGAAACGCACTTAAACTCTGCTGAAACACTGAAACTCAATGTTAAGCCTTACATGGTGGCTGCCTATTCTCCTGCCGTTTCCAAACGGTGCGGGGTAGCCATTCTGGTTAAGAAATCTTTGCAAGCTACTGTAATTGATACTAGCGCTGACAAGGAGGGTAGATGGGCCCGAGTACATCTTAAGGTGGGAGATAGTGAATTTACATGTTTTTGCATTTATGCCCCGAATGTGGACAACCCTGCTTACTATGCAAGTATTGCGCAGTTGGCACAGGCCTCTGCCAATACTCCATTAATACTTGGTGGTGATTTTAATCAAGTGTTAGACCCTCTGATAGATAGACAGCCGCCTAGAACGAGTAGTCCACCCAAGAGTCTTGCTACCCTAACAGCTCTGATGCAAGATCTTGCGCTGGTAGATATATGGAGGCTGCTTCACCCCTCTGACTTAGAGTTCACTTTCTTTTCTGCCCCCCATCACTCCCAATCTAGAATAGATTTCTTTCTCATTTCCAAAGCAATGATTTCTCAAGTAGACACGACTAGGATTCATCCTCTCCATATTTCAGATCATGCTGCCATATCTTTATCATTACATGTCACTGCGCGGGACGATCCTCCCCGAGCTTGGTTTTTTGATAGATCCTTACTGGGTCAAAAAGATTTTCAGGTTGATATAAAGGCCGCTATCCAAGATTATTTTCATTTTAACTCACCCCATGACACAGCGAGCTGGGCTTGGTGGGAGGGTTTTAAAGCATCTATCCGCGCAACTATAACTAGCTATCAAATTCGGCAGGGGAAACAAAGAAAGCAGCATTTACTGATTCTAGAGCAGCAGATACAAGCTGGGGAGCGTCTTCTCACATCCCGTACTGACCCATGTATTTTACTCCGTTTACAACGCTTGCGTTTTCAATACAATCAGCTTTTGTACACTGCTGCTGTCAAAAATATTGAATCACAACAAGGGCTATATTATCGGGAAAATAATCGTGCTGGCAAATTATTAGCAAATGCCCTAAAAGGTCAAAAAGAAGCCAAGCGTGTTACCGCCCTCCGTAATCCGTCGGGGGGGGGGGCGTGGTCACTAAAGATACCGAAATCTTAGAACTCTTTCGTGATTTTTATACTCGGCTTTATCAATCTGAATGTGATTTTGAGCCAGATGTATTTGAACGCTTACTTTCAGGGGTACAAAGACCGACCCTATCTGACGAAGATAGAGTGGCCTTGGACACACCCTTTACTGTCTCAGAAATTCATTCTGCTATCAAGAAATGTGCCTCAGGTCGAGCCGCAGGCCCAGACGGTCTCCCTGCTGAATTCTACAAAACCTTTCACGCTGACTTAGCTCCAGCTTTGAAACTTTATTTTTCTGCTCTGGCCGAGGAGGGTTCTCCTTCTGGGTCCTTTTCAATGGCAAATGTAGTAGTTTTTGAGAAAGAGGGGAGAGACCCGCAACTAACAGCTAATTATCGTCCAATTTCCCTCCTAAACGCGGACTATAAAATATTTGCCACCATTCTCTCTACCCGGCTCTCTGATAGGATGCCTACCTTAATACACCCAGATCAATGCGGTTTCATTCCTGGTAGATCAACTGCTGACAATGCTCGGACTCTATGCCATGTACTGACTACCGCAGTTAATCTTGATCGCCCATTTGTTGGTCTCTCACTTGATGCTGAGAAGGCCTTTGATCGCTTAGAGTGGCCCTTCCTGTTTGCAGTCCTCCGCTGGTACGGATTCGGGGAAGGTTTTCTCCGTTGTCTTCGCACCATGTACGCACAGCCTACAGCCAGTATATGTGCCAATGCTTTAAAGTCTCAGCCTTTTCCCCTTCAACGCGGCACTCGCCAGGGATGCCCACTGTCTCCACTTCTCTTCGATCTTGCACTCGAACCCTTGGCTTTACTAATCCGGCAATCGGAGGAGATTCATGGAGTCCCCTTCACCCATAGGGAAATCAAAATTTCAGCGTATGCTGATGACCTTATGCTTTTTGTCTCTATAGACTCAGTACCGGCTGTCCTAGAGCAAATTGGTAAATACTCACAACTGTCCGGTTATAAGATAAATTGGACCAAGTCGGTAGCCTTTCCATTAAATCCTTTGCTTCATCAGGCAGATATGCAACCCTTCCCCTTTTTATGGCAACCTCGCATGGTCAAATACCTTGGGGTTCACTATTGTTCTCCTTTGGAAGACACTATCTCCTTCAATGCCAAAGACTTAACCTCTAAAGTCCGGGCGCTTACTCACCGCTGGACTCCTTTAACACTTACCTGGTGGGGTCGATTAGAAACCATAAAAATGATGATTGTTCCGAAAGTGAATTATATCTTAGAAATGTTGCCCTGTCTCTTACCTCGACGTATATATAAAGATTTAGAAGGCCTTCTGACTAGATACTTGTGGCAAAACAAGACACCTAGGATAGCGAAACATAAGCTGCAAGCAGATAAGGAAAATGGGGGTGTCAGATTCCCTGATTTCCTGAAGTATCATCAATCTTTTCTTCTCAAACAAGGCGCTCGTTGGCTGGAAGATCCAGTACCGAGTAGACCTGTGTGGCTAGACATAGAAGAGGACCTTTGCAAACCGATTCCTCTTACTTTTCTCCCTGGTATGACTCTCCCATCAGACTCCCACTTTCCACCAATGCTTTTAGACACCTTAAGTGCCTTTAATAATCTTATGCAATCTTTAGACTCCCGACTCTGTCCGTTAGACAAGCTCCCACTTTGGTACAATACTCGATTTCGAATACAAAATAAGCCGATGGCGTGGAGCCCCTGGTACACTAGGGGCATTTGGATTCCTAGTCAGTTGTTCCATGAAGGTCGCTGGAAAACTTTTAGGGAATTGCAAATTGAATTTGGTCTCCCAGCGAAACACTACTTTCAGTTGGTGCAACTTCAGCATTGCCTTCGGAGTGCTAAGGTGCTCCCGCCATCGGCCTCCCCTACACAAGGTTGGTTGGAGACTATCCGATCTATCGGTAGTTCACCGGGTGTAGCATCCAATTTTTACAAAACCTTATGTAATGCTATAACTAGAGATACCCCTATAGCGCAGAAAGCATGGGAGAGAGAATTGCATGTGACTTTGACCCCGGAGCAATGGAGCCTTGTCTGGAGTAGAGTGACACGGGTCTCCCGATCCGCCTCACTCACTCAGACACTCTTCTTTCTAGCCCACCGGTGTTTTTACACTCCTGACAGATTAGCCAAATGGAACACTACTCAGGGCAATAGTTGTTGGACATGTCATGCGGCCATTGGTTCACTACCTCATGTTATGTATGAATGTCCCGCACTACAGTATTACTGGCGTCGGGTCTGGGGTCGTATCCAGTCTATTTTGCACTTTCAAGAGCCCCTTTCTTGGAGGATAGTGGGACTTCGCTCAGCTGCGGGGATCCCCTCTCTTCCAAAAACGGCTTACTTCCTTTTGGACTTTATGCTTGGCATTGCTATTTCCCTAATTACGAAATACTGGAAAATAGCTCTCATCTGAGCCCCAATGAATGGTGGAATCATGTCTGTCTCTACAGTAAATATGAACAAATACCTCGTATGTTTGCTTCCCCCATTCAGACTCCTCATCATCGGTCTAAATGGAAGATGCTCAATGACTATGTACATTCTGCTCAATGCTCTCATCTGACTGTCTAAATTTGTATATATCTT
Source organism: Ichthyophis bannanicus (assembly GCA_033557465.1). NCBI lineage: Eukaryota > Metazoa > Chordata > Amphibia > Gymnophiona > Ichthyophiidae > Ichthyophis > Ichthyophis bannanicus. Next base: position 1,177,022,737 of record CM066033.1, on the reverse strand, counting down.
TGTCCCATGATTATTCTGTATCACAGATACTCTTTTGATTGTTTTGATGTATAATCACTGTTGTTTGGAAGCGTTCACATGCTGACATAATCAGCTAGAGAAGAAGCGTGGGGGTGGGGGGTAATTGGGTTTACTTTTCTTTATTGTATACTTGTTTTGTCTCCTTTGGTGTGTTGTTTCTTTTGTTTGTTGCAAAATGAAAATAAAAGTTTAAAAAAAAAAAGAAAAAAAAAGAAAAGAAAGTCCAATGCCAATTGCAAGACCATATTGATTCCATGGCTCCTCTGGACCCTTGCCAACATGGCTTTAGAGAGTCACACGGAGTAGAAATGCTCCTTACATCTCTCCTCAATAACATAATTTCCAGTATCAACAACGTCCGAAGGGTTTTGCACTTGTGTTCCTGGACATAGCCGCAGCCTTTGACTCGGTGAACCATGACCTCCTCCTAATACGACTAAAAGAGAAAGGAGTTGGCGGAACTGCCCTTGAATGGTGTCGATCGTACTTATCTGAAAGATGGCAACACGTTCGGTCTGGTGGAGTGATGTCTGATCCATTTCACCAAGGACAGGGAGTCCCGCAAGGCTCCTCCCTCTCTGCCTTACTGTTCAATATTTATATGCAACCTATTTGCAAGATCATCAGGTCCTTCAATGTGAGTTGCATGATATATGCGGACGATGTCCTGCTTTATATGCCTTTCAACACAGACAAATTGGACCTATCCCCACTAAGTAACAGCTTTGATGCCATATCGCAATGGCTATTGTCACAAAACCTAAGGATTCAACATAAGAAGACAGAGGTACTCTTCATGTCTAAGAACCCGAGCTTCAGCCCCCCACAGTTCCTGAAGGTGAAGGATGCTGAGTTACAATCAAAACCCAATATAAGATATCTGGGTGTTACACTCGACCAGAACCTTGACATGAAAGCACATATAGCCAATACTGTAAGAATCATATACTACAAAATCCGGTCACTAAGACATCTTCGCCCCCTGCTTGAACCTGAGGATTTTCACACCATCTATCAGGCTCTGATCATGCCTCACTTTGACTATGCTAATGTCATTTTGCTAGGCCTTCCTCAATCCACTCTGAACCCCCTACAGCTTGCAATGAATAGCGCTGCGAGGGTTCTCTATGGGGCATCTAGGGGTGAGCATGTGTCGCCCCTGCTGATGCAATTACACTGGCTTCCTATACATGCCAGGATCATATTCAAAACATTACTACTTACATTCAAAGCGGTAAATAGTCTCTCCCCCACATCATTAACCGAACTCATCAAACCCATAGCCCCGAATAGATCAAGGAGATCAATTGCATTAAATACGCTAATGGTTCCCCGTGAACTTACTAGAAGCACCTCAGCAACAGCAAACCGGGCTTTCAGCCTTCGTGCCCCTAAACTCTGGAATGCACTACCGCCAGATATTAGAGCAATCACCAGCCTACTGCAATTTAGAAAAGCCCTCAAACACTACTTATTCCTTAAATACTTCCCGGTGAGTGCAGAGGCATGCCCCCTCTCGGTGAATCATAGGCACACCGAATCACCTATTGAACCAGAATTTCCCACTTAGTAAGGTTCCCCAGACCTTTGGTATAAGGTTCTACTGGCCTGTCTTAAATCTCATCTGCGCTATCATTTAAGATGTCAATAGTTTACTGTTATATTCCGTTATTCGTAATCGCATTGCTATCCAGATTTTATGATCCCAGTTACTGATTTTACCCTGTTATCCAAGTTTTATGTCCCTGTTTATTGTAACTCAGACGCTTGTTTTTGGTGCTGAATTTTTTGTTCGATGTAAACCGCGCTGATATCAAATAGTGCGGTATATAAGAAATGTAAATAAAATAAATAAAATGTAAATACATTAGGAACCACCACCCAAGAAAAAGATGTAGGTGTCATTGTGGATAACATGTTGAAACCCTCTGCCCAGTGTGCAGCAGCGGCCAAGAAAGCAAATAGAATGCTAAGAATCCTAAGGAAAGGAATGGAGAATAAAGGAAATTATAATGCCTCTGTATAGTTCCATGGTGCGACCACACCTTGAATATTGAGTGCAATTCTGGTCATTGTATCTTAAAAAGGATCTTGCGTTGTTAGAAAAGGTATAGAGAAGAGTCACCAAAATGGTAAAGGGGATGAAAGGATACCCCTATGAGGAGAGGCTAAAAGGGTTAGGGCTCTTCAATCTGGAAAAGAGACAGCTGAGGGGAGATGATAGAGGTCTATAAATTGAGTGGAGTGGAACAGGTAAACGTAGATCGATTATTTACACCATCAAAATATATAAAGACTAGGGGGCATGCAATGAAGCTACAGGGTAACCTATTTAAGACTAATAAGAGAAAATATTTTTTCACTCAATGCGTAATCAGACTCTGGAATTCATTACCAGAGGATGTAGTAAAAACTGTTGGTTTAGCTGGGTTTAAGAAAGGTTTGGATAAGTTCTTAGAGGAAAGATGCATAAATCATTATTAAAGGGGACCCGGGAAATCCACTGCTTGTCCCAATACAAGCATTTTGGAACCTGTGTCTTTTGGGGAAACTGCTAGGTACGTATGACCTAGGTTGGCCACTGTTGGAAACAGGATACTGGGCTTGATGGACCTTAGTCTGACCAGTATGGCATAACTTATGTTCTTATGTTCTAATTGTTGTTGGATGGTCTAAGGTGTTAAAGAGAATAGTATCCTAGAACTTCACCTGTGATTCAAGATTGTGGCTATTGAAAATAGAGGGGAAAAATGTGGGAATGGAAGATAATGCATATGGAGAAGAAATATTTCTTAGTATTTTAACAAAATCTGGGGTTGGAGCTTCCTAGTTCCTTTGGTAGTGTGAATTTAATTATGTGAAGGTCTGACCATGAAAGAGGTTTCATTTAAATATTATAAAAATACATTGGAGAGTAAGATGAGGAAAAAAGATCATCCTTATGTACGATGGCATGAGTAAGAAGGGATACATGATGAATAAAACCTCTGTATCCAGTGCTTTAGAAGATCCCTTTCTTGGAATCCTTACATAAGAACATAAGATATGCCATACTGGGTCAGACCAAGGTCCATCAAGCCCAGTATTCTGTTTCCAACAGTGGCCAATCTAGGTCACATGTACCTAGCAGTTTCCCCAAGAGACACAAGTTCCACAATGCTTGTACTGGGTCAAGCATTGATATCTTCGGTCACTTCTTAATAATGGTTTATGGACCTTTCCTCCAGGAACTTGTCCAAACCTTTTTTAAACCCAGCTACACTAACAGCCTTTACTACATCCTCCGGTAACAAATTCCAGAGTTTGATTATACGTTGAGTAAAAAAATATTTTCTTTTATTAGTCTTAAATAGTTTACCCTGTAGCTTCATTGCATGTCCCCTAGTCTTTCTATATTCTGATAAGGTAAACAATCGATCTACGTTTACCCGTTCCACTATAGACTTCTATCATATCTCCCCTCAGCCGTCTCTTTTCCAGGTTAAAGAGCCCTAACCTTTTTAGCCTTTCTTCATAGGAGTATCCTTCCATCCCCTTTACCATTTTGGTGGCTCTTCTCTGTACCTTTTCTAAAATCGCTATATCCTTTTTAAGATACGGCGACCAGAATTGCACACAATATTCAAGGTGCGGTCTCACCAAGGAACGATATAGAGGCATTATAATATCTTTTGTTTTATTTTCCATTCCTTTCCTTATCATACCTAGCATTCTATTTGCTCTCTTGGCCGCCGCTGCACACTGGGCCGAGGGTTTTAACATGGTATCCACAATGACGCCTAAATCTTTTTCCTGGGTGGTGGTTCCTAATGTGGAACCTTGCATCGTGTAACCATAGTTTGGGTTGTTCTTCCCTAGGTGCATAACCTTGCACTTGTCCACATTAAATTTCATCTGCCATTTTGATGCCCAGTCTTCCAATTTATATTGTCGGCATGTTTACTAAAGTGTGCTATACGGCTAATGCACATTCAGCATGCACTAATCTCTTCCGTGGCTGGTGCTGAAATGTGCATTAATATGCATCGCATAATGAGGAGGGGTGGGGGTGAAGTAGGACATAGAATGGGTGTTGACTACACATTGCACTTAGTGTGGCCGTCAGTAGCACCCACCAATCACCAAGGCTGCAGTTAGCACCGGTGCACCTAACACCGCCACAAGAGGTGGCATGGGATGCATCTGCAGTAACTGCCAGAGCTGGAATGTGCGCCAGAGGGCTTGCTTGTGTTGTAATTGTCACGCACCTGCTGGCCATGCTCCTGGCCATTGTGAGCAATAAAGTATAAACAGAATGAAAGAAGCCAAGGACAGAACCTGGAAAAGTAAGACCCTTTCTAATGAGTAGCAGATGGTATTAACTGAGAGCCACCTAAAGAAATCCTCACCCACTGTTAGCCGAGGAGTATATCAACATTTAAAGCAATAGAAGTCTCAACAAAAGTAAGTAGCATCCATCATCAGTCCATGGGGATGATAAATTAGGAATATATTCCTAACAAAGATAATACAAGTACTTTACAACCATCGCCAAGAGGTATATCCAACTTAGCAAAACATTTTTTTAATAAAATTAAAACACCACATCCCTGTTTGTTTGTTTCATTAGTGCAACTGATATTTTACTGTATACTGTGCAGGACACAGCTGATTAGACAGAAATTGTATGTGATGAGGGATCGATTATATAAGTAACGTCTAGATCAGAATGAATAAGTACACCAAACAACCGAGGTCTTATAGCTAGCTGTTCTAGTATTACTTATACCTTCTAAATATATTGGGAGGTATATTCAAAACACTTTAGCAAATTAGCGACACTGGGCCACTAACCAGCTGGTTAAAATGCCTAAAGTTAGGATAGGTGAAAGTGCTAACCAGGCAAGCGAGATATTCAGTGTCAATAGCCGGCTCGGAATATCCAGTCCTAAATTAAAGCTGCAATGGCCAGCTGCTTTTAACAGAACTGGCTGTCGCTGCTTAATATCCCCCCTGATGCTTCCATCACATTTGGGCATATATGAATAGAATTATCTATAATTGTTTCTTCTCTCCTAGAATCTCAATGTAAGAAATATGATACAACATCAAGATAGCATTAAATATAAGATATAACATAACATCAATAATAGGCTAAATAAATTCACACAGACACACAGGGCTTGATATTCAAAAGGCATTTACGTGGTTTACAGCCCAGTAAACTGTGTAAATGCCTCTAATTAGGATATTCAATATTCAATATGGTTAGTGCCTCTGAATATCCATGATTATCTCCCTTATATGTCTTGATGCTAACCGCTTAGCATCAGGTCATGTCAGGGGCCTTCCAGGGAGAAACAGAGGTGGCAACAGTCTCTAACCGGGCTGCAGCGATATTGCCTGCTGCCTATTAGGGACCAGCGGCTAAAAGATAGGTGAGGAAAATCCTAGCCTATCTTTTAGCCGCAGGAGCTAACTGGGCAGCATGCCCTATCACTGCTGCCCGGTTAGCTACTACAGCTACCGAGCATGTGTGGCAAACCCAGATATTCAATGTCAGGGCCGCATATGACCTTGGAATTGAATATCCAAGGTGAAGGGTGGGTGGGTATAGCTATGCGCTGTAGCAGTGCATAGCTTGCCCAAATTAATATCAGGCCCACAGACTTTATTAAGAGAGAGGCTGAATATTCCATTCTAAATTTTTTATCCTCCGAGACTGAATGAAAAAGGCTTTGACCTTTGAATTGGAAAATTGAAATATTCAGTTCTGAGCCAATTTCATAAGAACGCTTGCTCTACAACTCTAGTATAGAGGCATGTTACTAAAGTGTGTTATAAATAGGCAGGGCTAAGGCGGAGCCTGGGCAGAGAGAGGGCAGAGTCATGGTATGTGCTAGATACACAACCATGCTGCTACTATGGGTACAGCTAATGCCTGCCTCTGACCAGGTGCTAGCTGCACTTGCCATGCTTATGCATTCCAAATGCACGGTTCACACACGAGTGGTAGGAAATATGAAGGGCAGAAGCAGGGCATAGACATAAGAATAAAACAGGGCAAATGGATGTCAGCTGAATACTTAGGCACCTGCTTAGGACACCAGTTTGGAGAGGATGCATGGTGCCTAAGTATTCAGCATGACAACCACAAACCAGAGCCTGCAGGCCAGGAGTGACCCTGCTGGGACAGTGGACAAACATCCACAGACACATCAACCGTTCTCGTGACTGACTGGTATTCGCATCTGCATATGCACTGGATTGTGTCAGAGGGCTGCTGGCATTATGTGCTGGGGTAAGGATCTGGAAATAGGGCCTAGTATATCTGTGTCAGCCAGAGTCGAAGCCAGCAGAGTACAGCAGGGGCTGGGGCATGCAAATGAAGTGTTGAGCATACTGGCTACATGAGTGTGGCATCAAAATGTGCCATCCAACCTCTACCTCTACTTCTGCTGTATGGAGGGAGGGGGGAGCACGTGCATTAGCAGTGCATATTTGACCCGGAGGTGCCATGTGACTGCCATGGTCATATTCCTGTGGGCAGATAGTCCCTCACTGTGAGCAAAGCAGGATAGAGCCAAGGCCTATCAGCTCTGAGCAATCACCTTACATTTCTAGCACTGAACATGGGCTTCCTATATTAGAGCTCCATAAGTGATGTCCTCTCCCTGGCCTTCATGCCCAGAGGTCAAGGCATTCCATAGAGCTGGGCAGCTCTTGTGGGCTCCCAATGTCCTGTGGGCCTCTACTGACACCTGGGGTGCTCAACATGATTTGTCCATCTCCATAGGGCTCTTCCCAGTGTGAGGGGAGCATGGTGCCCTCTGTGGACTGCCCTCACCAGCCTTTGAAGATATCAGGACACAGGGGGTGGGTGTCCTATAACATGGGCCATGGGGATGCTTCTTGACCTCATGTGGTAGAGGTACTGGCTGGAAGGCTGCCCAGAGCATGTGTTTCCACTTTTCTCCAATATCTGTGTGCTCATTGCGCTTAGACTCTTGTTTAATGTAATCTAGTGTCCCTATCCTTCCACATGGGGGGACACATTCCACAATAGCTTAGGGGGATATACAAGCCATGTAGGAGATGTGAATAAGAGGGAGGAGGTTCCTTCCCCACACACTAGAGGCCTGGTACCATGGTTCCTGCAGCCTAGGTAAACAGTCAATCTGGGTGCTCAAAGTGAGGAGGGGGTTCATATACCCGATCCTTATGATGGGCACTGCGGACACCCTACCTGATCAAATGCCCAGGACCCCAGCAACTTCAAATGCAATCTTTGCATCCTATCTCCCATACTTAAGAGTGCAGCACTGACTCTCTGTTTTTGCTTTCTGATTGGCATGCCCCATCCTCTTGTATGTAGCCCCATTGCTCTGAACTGTGCAGTCATTTGTGCGTTTTACCAGTTATTCCTCTCTATTCTGCACAGGCCTGTCATCACTGTCCTGTAGGTGGGGCTGGGGCACAGTTATTACTGTCCTTAGTGGTTCTGTAGCCCACTGCTGCCATAATAATGCATCTGTTGCTTACAACTGAAGGGTGAGCATTGCAAAAACATTCATTGTGTGCTTGCACTATAGCCATGCATTCACAATATATTGTCTTTTATATACCGTTTAATTTATTCTTTCCCTCCATCTTTTCCTTAAATCCTAATTCTGTGGATTTGTTGAAATTGTAAGTATCCACAGCTTTTTTTTTTAATATGAAGCTAATGTTACTCCCTTGCATCTGCTCAGTTTTTATGTTACTACAATGTCTGGGGATAATGGGATATGTTCACTAAAATACGGTAGCTTACTGAACATTTAGTCCCAAAAACTTACTGTGGGGATGGGACCAAACCTGTGCCCCTATTGAGTTAGTGCATGTCCAGCATCATCCTGTGCTAAGCTCTCTTCTATAATTACCATGGGTGCAGTTACCCACCACTCTTTGAGGTGATATTGTATCTATCTTGTATTGGAAAATAAATACAACAAATCTGAGTCTATACTAGTAGATTCCATTTATCAACATCTGGAAGTCATGACGGTGGCTATTTATGTGAACAAGAGAGTTACGTAGGTTATCATGACATATTTAGTTAGATGAAACTATAGAGTAGGATTCAAAAGGGCTTTTTTCAAAACCTTTAAACTGATGATATTTTATTTTTGAATAAAAGAATGGACAGTAAGGGAGAGAGGAAATAATCCCTGAGTTTACTAAAAATTGTTGCCTTGTGGTTTCATTATGCTATTCATAAGAAGGCAGGATAATTAGTTAATGATATGGGATATTCATTCTGGGAAACCAGCCCACCTGAAATGATCCGCTAACAGAAAAAGAACATCATACAGCTCCAGGGTGAGTATCAGATGCACAAGAGTGAGGCTTTATCCTTTATGTTCAGGAAAGTCGTGGAGGGAGAGGTCCTATCTGATATCGAAGAAGAGAAATAAAGCATGTCACAAACCTTCCTAAAAAAAAAGCTAAAGACGAAATGAGAGATGGTGGACCTAATGGAGAAACTGCCCTGGTTGTCTAGCATACTTTGTTGTTATTGTGTGCCATCAAGTCTGTGCCAAACCGTGTAAACCGCACTGATCTAAATAGCGCGGTATAGAAGAAATGTTAAATAAATAAATAAATAAATAACTCATGGCGACCCTCTGGATAATTGCCCTAAACTGTGTTCAGTCTTCAGTTAGGCAGCTAATTGTTGATAGAGTGGCATTCATAGCTGCTGTTATTGTATTGATCTATCAAGCTTAGTGAGATTTTATTGTCATTTTTTTTGTTTGTTTTCTTTGAAATCTGGGTAGCTCAGTACAGCATCGGCAAGTTAATCATGACAGATCATCCACAGTTATGATCCTATGAATTATTATTGGCAGACATTTCACTTCAAATATCCCATGAAGAAATCACCTCCAATGATTAAACCTCCTTTGTAATCAAGATTTATTGCTGATGGATATCAAAAGAGTACATTTGCTCAAAATTGCATAAACACCTTGCTTTGACATGCAATAGTTAAAAAAAAGCTAGCCTCAAAGATTTTTCTTAATTATCTACATTGAGATCATTTTGTTAGCTTCCTACCTGTTTCTCTGGATGGAAAAAAAAAATATTTTTTCAAATTCTCTTCTTATATGGGATGCCCTGAAAAGCTCATGTCTCGGTAAACTTGTTAGTCTACAAGATGCCACTAGCCTCTGTCATTTTTACTGCTCCAGACTAACATGACTAGCCTTCTGGAAATTATTAATAGCACCACCCTCAGACCTGCTTATTTTAAACAGCATTTTAAATGTGTTGTGCTTCATTAATTTAGCATTAAATGATAAATTCATCTGCTGCTAATATACTCGCGCAAGAGTAGTGCAGCACTTTCTAGTACTAATGTTAGCATGAATGCCACTAGGTGATAAATGAGCCCCTTAATCTCCTCTTCTTTTTATATATTTAAAAAAGACCTTGTATAGTGTTGTTCATTAATAAAAACCACAAAGAAGCAACAGTAGGAATCTCAGATGAATGTATAAAAGGCAGGAAATTCAGAGTTATGGCTGTCCTAGTACCCTTCTGAAACAACATCATAATTCTTCCAACCAGGAAATGGAAAACCCATTAATACCCTTGTCTCCATGCATGAATGCTCATCAATGAGGTTGATATCTTTCCCTAAGACTTTAATGTACTTTTGCAATGTAATGAACATGGATACCGATGATTCCTGTCTTTTCAATAGCTTTTGCTTATCACGATTCATATCTACATTGATATGGTCACCATGGTAACAAGAGAAGGGTATTTAGATGACACCAACCCAGAATTGTATAGTTTTATAGTCTTTTATCGCAATAAATCATATACTCTTAAGCTAAGCATGTCTTTTTAACTTATTTTTTTAGTTAATTTAATACATTCAACAATATTTCATGAGTCACTAAAGTCTCGTATCATTTGTAAAAAGGAAATGACATATTATTAAGTAAGGAAAATATATTAGGATTTGATGAAAAAAAGTTACTTTAAGACGTGTCCAGAAAGAGTGTGTTTTGGAAGCAAGTAGAAGCATTTGATGAAATATAGCTTGAATTTTGTTTCCTATAACAGCACAGATGTAAAGATTAAGCATCATGCTTACTAAATGTTAACACTCATTAAGGGGCATATTTACTAAAATGTGGCAAGGCTTTGCATGTCCCACATCATGGAACATGTTCACTGAGCTGCTGTAGAATTTTGCAAAAGGCCTATGGGTTAAGCCAAGAACTCTGTGGTATTTGCAGGGGGCGTTCCAGCTTGCCCGCTCAAGATACTGTAGAGGTTTTGAATTTACTGTTTGTGAAAGTATTCATCCCCTCGGTGTTTGTCCTGTTTTGTCGCATTATAACCTGGAATTAAAATGGAGATTTGGGGGTTAGTACCATGTGATTTACACAACATGCCTACCACTTTGAAGGTGCAAAATATCTTCTATTATGACACAAACAATAAGTAAGACAAAAAAACAAACAGAAATCGTGAGTGTACATAGGTATCCCCCCCCCCCCCACCTAAGTCAATACTTTATAGAGCCAGATTCTCAATTGGGTTGAGGTCTGGGCTTTGACTAGGCCATTCCAAGACATTTAAATGTTGCTCTTTAAACCACTCCAGTGTAGGTTTAGCAGTATGTTAGGGTATTGTCCTGCTGGAAGGTGAACCTTCATCCTAGTCTCAAATCTCTGGCAGACTGAAACAGGTTTTCCTCAAAAATTGCCCTGTATTTAGTGCCATCCATTGTTCCTTCAATCCTGACCAGTTTTCCTGTCCCTGCCAATGAAAAACATCCCCACAGCATGATGCTGCCACCACCATGTTTCACTGTGGGAATGGTGTTCTCAGAGTGATGAGAAGTGTTGTGTTTATGTCACATGTGGCGTTTCCCATAATGGCCAAAAAGTTCAATTGTCATCTCATCTGATCAGAGAATCTTCTTCCATGTGTTTGGGGGGGGGGGGGGTCCGCCACATGCTGTTGTGCAAACTCCAAATGTGTTTTCTTATTTCTTTCTTTAAGCAATGGCTTTTTCTGGCTACTCTTCCATAAAACCCTGCTCTGTGGAGTGTATAACTTAAAGCGGTCCTATGGACAGATACTCCCATCTCCGCTGTGGATCTTTGCAGCTCCTTTGGTGCTATCCTTTGTGTCTTTGTAGCATCTCTGATGCCCTCCTTGCCCGGTCTGTGAGTTTTGGTGAGCAGCCTTCTCTTGTCGAGTTTGTAGTGGTGCCATATTCTTTCCATTTTGTTATAATGGATTTAATAGTGTTCTATGGGATATTCAGAATTTTGGATTTATTTTATAACCCAACCCTGATCTGTACTTCTCCACAAGTTTTGGAGTGCTCCTTGATCTTCAAATTGCTTGCTTAGTAATGTTGCAGAGTCGGGCCCTTGCAGAACAGGTATATTTATACAGGCATCATGTGACTGATCAAATTACACTGATTGCACACAGGTAGAACCTAATCAACTAATTATGTGACTTTTGAGGTTAATTGGTAGGACCAGATCTTATTTAGGGGTTTCATAGCAAAAGGGATGAATATGTTTACACTCACAACTTTTCAGTTTTTACTTGTTTTTTTATATATATATTGTCAGCACCACTTCCCTGATGGCCCGTGGACGCCAGGGCAGGTGGGACACAAAAATATAAGGTTAAGATTGGAGAGTCTTCTAAAGGCCCAAATGGCTCTTGGTCCTTGTAGTTGTTTTAGCTCCAATCTTCAATGAAACAATCAAGCTGAGTGGTGGGAATTAAGGCTGTTATTTCTCTTTTTCACAGTGGTTCTAAATAGTGGGTTACAACTTTAAAGCAAACGTCCTTAATTCAGGTAGAAAACAAACTCAGGGTTCAAAGCAAAAACTGTTATACGTCACAGGAATGGAGATGCTCAAACAAATACATAATGCTCTGCTGGCAATTCACCCAATCACAAGTCTGGCAGTGACTCTAAACTTCCAAAAATGCAAAGTGTTCAGTCCATCTCTTGGTCAGATAAATCTCCTGCCAGATCCACTTGCATTGGCTCGTTATCAGAAAACTCTGATTCTATATCCCTGGTTTCTTGTAAAACACATTCAGGGGTTTTGTATATTTTCTGTAGCAGCTCCCAATGTCCTTGGCCTAGCCTAGGGCGTCGGCCACGTGCTGTATTAGGCTTTAAAGTGTCCTCTTTATTTAGAGGTTTTCTAGCAGCCTTATCATAGCTTTTAACATTCACAGCTCTCTTATTAGGCATACATTTCTCATACCTTGTATGGCAGCAATCCTCTAGTAACCGGCTTTCTTCCACTGCTTGCCTTTCCCAGGCCGCAGCTTGGTAAAATCCTTTTCTAGGACAGTTAGGCTTACCCTGTAGCCTTTGACTTCCTTCTCCTGGTAAAGGCCTGCCTCTGTACAAGCCCGGCTTCTGGCTTTCTGACTCAGTGTGGCTTGGCTTCTCCAGCTGATACCTGTTTGGCTTAGAGTTGAAGTTACAGCAGGGCTTTTGCCTCTGAGGGCAAACAGCTCTCGGTTTGGCTTGAGCTGACACCTCCTTAGGTCCTTCCTCAGCTCCTGGGAAATCACCTCTCCCTCCTAGGAATCCTCTAGCACTAGAGTAGTCAGGTGTCCACTTCCACCTCTCTCTCTCGGTGCTGCCAGTGATTCTCACCTTGCTTCTGCTTAGGCTGCTGCTTCTGCTGGTGCTTCTATCTCCGAGGCTGCCGGTACTCCTTCTGCCTCTTCTCCTTCCTCCCTTCCAGTCTTCCACACTCCCCTTATGAAGGCCTCCTGCCTTCGAGGATTGGAAGCTGGTTGGCATTTCCTCGTGACCAGCTGGGCGTGGCTCTTCAGTCTCCCTGAAGATGCTCTTGCTCCCTCTAGCTGGTTCCTGGGAATATTGCAAGTCTTTTTCTCTGTGAAAAACACCTTCTTTTCTCTCAGCTGGGCTCTCATCAGCCCTCGCTGCATGACAATATACAAAGTATTTTATTGCCATTCAACTTCACCAATTTGGACTATATTGTTAGGTCCATTACCCAACATACAAATGAACCTCCATTTTCTTTCCAGGATGTAATGTGATGAAACACGACAAAAACAGAGGGGGTGAATATTTTCAAAAGGCACTGTTCAGTGGAGATCCACGATCTGTTAAACAGTAAATGTTATATGTTATAAGTTGTAGCTAGTGATATAAGTTGGGATAGTAAATGTTTTAGTAAATTAAAAAATAAATGTGTGGATTATAAAGGATTGCTATGTGGTTGTGATATCTGTGGGGGGGGGGGGGGGTTGGATCATTGATGTTCTGGTGTCGATCCATGGCTAAGATTTACTAGTTGGGATCAATTGACCCAATGATGCTGAGATCCTTTTTCTCCCCTAATTAATGATGTTTGAGTGCAATGTTTCTGATGGTGTGATATTGGGTGGGATGAAGATCTGTTAATGATTTAGACTAGTTCCTTCATCCTGATATTACTGGACTGCTCTGGGCGATTTTATGAACTTCACTATCCAGGCTAACCAGTCAGGGCCAGAAAGGGCTTGGCTGCTAAAAGGATAGTGTTAGCTCCCTTCAGCTTCCCATGGGACATGGAAGAGATTCTCCTAGTCTCTCATAAGGCTTCCACAAAAGGGCATACGCCTTCAAGTGGCATTGCTTCTTGGTGTGGTATACCGAAAATAGGCAAACCCATTCTGCTTAGTAGAAATGGTACTCCAATATTTATTTATTTATTTTATTTATTTAACAGTTATTTCTATACCGCTCTTTCCCAAGTATCAAGTGCAGTTTACAGGGAACAATAAGTTATATGGTATGTGGTGTAGCATACCTAGTCGTTTTACATAGAAGAGATGAAACTATTTACAAGTAACAATATAACATTTAAACAGGAATTTTGGAACCTTATATACATTGTAGGTACTTGCAATTATATCATATCTGTTTCACCTTTCGCAGGTGGGACTAAAGTCCAATTCTGTCAGAGTACACATGAACGCTATCACAGCGCACCACTATCCCGTTGAGGGGAAGTCCCTTTCAGCTCAGCCCCTTGTGTCTTGGTTCTTGCGGGGCCTCATACTATCTATACTCCCCATCTGCCCTCCAGTGGTGGAGTAGGATCTCAATGCGGTACTTTCGCAGCTCACTAAGCCACCATTTGAGCCTCTGGCTTCCTGCGGTACCTCTCCTGGAAGGTTGTCTTCCTGGTAGCACTCATATCAGCTTACAGAGACAGTGAGCTGCAGACCCTGATGGTGGAGCCTTCCTACCCAAGATTCTATAAGAACAAAGTGGTGCTCCACACACACCCCATCTTTCTGCCGAAGGTGGTATACCCATTCCACCTCAATTAGAAAGTGTTCCTCCCCACTTTCTTTCTGAGGCCTCATGCAGGCAGGGTGGAGACCATCCTCCATACTCTGCATTGTAAAAGGGCCTTGTCCTTTTATCTGCCATGGGACCAGAGCCACCAAAAAGCACTTCAGCTTTTCATATTCTATGATCCAAGCTGTCTGAGGATCCCAGTGACTAAGCAAACTCTGTCCACTTGGGTGGCAGACTGCATTACCCTTGCCTATGAACAGGCGGGGATTACACTGGACCATGACTACTTCCGTGGCAAATCTGCGTTCCATCCCCGTGACATAAATCTGTCGGGCTGCCAACTGGTCTTTGGTCCATACCTTCGCAGCTTAACGCCTGGTGTCCTGTTAATGCCCAATAAGTGGAGCCAAGAGACCTTACTGCCGAAACATCTACTCCCCGCCCCTGCCTTACCTCATGATAGCACTCTTACTGCTAGCTAACTGGTGCGCCTTTAATGCTCTTTAGTAAACATACTCCTTAGTTAATGATCTGGAGTAGCATAGACTAATGGCACAGGTGAATTTTAAGTTTCCATAAAAAAACTTGCAATCACGTTATTAGACTTAGAGATTAGGGAATAATGATGTCTTCCTAGCACCAACTAAGATACTGGCGTTCATTTCTAAAAATGAACAAAATATATCTTACACTGTTTTCTAGCTTGTGCACTTAACTTTTTCATTTATGTACTTTTGTTCCAAATGTGAAATTATATTAGTGCACATGTTTCTTTGAATTCAGTAATTGTATGGTTACCAAACAATTTGAAAACAAACGCTTACTTAAGATAAATGTGCAGCACGGGCTATTGTTTTAAATATTTCTGCATACCACTATGATTTTATAGAAGTTCTTTCTATGAAACAAAAGGTTGCGTCCAGATCCAGTCTTTTGTAGAAATTTGTGAAGAGAAACAAAAGCTTCATGAATTCTAAAGATGCAAACGTATTCATGTGATATCATTCATAGAACCGATATATCCAAAAATATTTGGTACCTAAACATTTAGACCTTCAAAATCTAAGGTGCATTATGCAAATAATCATTGTTTAATAATGTATATTTTTCAAATAGGTCTAAGCTTATAGCTACAAATGTTTAGACTAGAGGTTCACTAAGTAAAGCCACAATAAAGAGAAGATGTTTTGAATCGTATCACTTTTATTCTAGGGCTATTAAAAGCATCAGTTTGCTGAAGCAGATTAGCAGAAAAAAATCTATATTGTTTGCAGTTTAACATATATTGAAAATAAAGACACAAAAAGAAGAAAAAAAAGCATACAGGGAGGAGGCCAAAAAACTGCCAGGCTGTTGTAGCAAAAAAATCATCTTTCAGGAAATGGAAAAAGGAGACAAATAACGAAAATGGAACAACATAAGCGCTGGCAAGTTAGATGCAAGGCATTGATAAGGCAGACAAAGAGAGAATTTGAAATGTTTTCCATGGAAGCAAAAATGCACAATAAAAACGTTTTCAAGTACATTCATAGCAAAAACCTGTGAGAGAGTCAGCTGGACCATTGGACGAAAGAGTGGTTAAAGGGACACTAAGAGGGGGCAAGGCCATAGCGGAGAGACTAAATGAATAATTTGTTTTGATCTTTAAATACCATTTCAAGCATGGGTAATTTCCCTACATCATCTTCAGTAAAGGTGATATGTCGGAAGAATTGAAAGGAATATTGATATTGTAAAGCAGGAAGATGTATTACAAGTATTTGAAAAACCGAAGAGTAGTAAATCACTGAAATCTGAGAATGCAGATCTGTTATTAGTAATCTGTGAACTATCATTAAAATGATCTGTAGAACCAGAAAATTGGAGAATTGCTGATGTAATGCCAGTTTTTAAAAAGGATTCCAGGGGTATTCTGGGAAACTACAGGCTGGTGAGCCTGACATCGGTACTGGGAAAAATGGTAGAAACCATTATAAAGAATAAAATTACTGAACAGGTAGATAAGCCAACATGGATTTAGCCAAGGAAAGTCTTGTCTTACTAATTTGTTTTTTTGAAGGTGTGAATAAAAAGGTACATAGGTGAGCCGGTGTATCTGGATTTTCAGAAAGCCTTTGACAAAGTTCCCTTATGAGAGACTATTGGCCATTCTAAAAAGTCATGGGATAGGAGGCAGTGTACTATTGTAAATCAGGAACTAGTTAAAAGATAGAAAGCAGAGAATAGGCCTAAATTGGCCTATTTTCTGAATTGAGAAATGTGAATAGTGGAGTACCCCAGAGATCTGTGCTGTGTCTGCTGTTTTTTAACATACATCATTCATAAAGGACCTGGAAATGGGAATAACGAGTGAGGTTATCAAATTTGCAGATGACACAAAATTATTCAAAGTTGTTAAAACACAATAGGATTGTGACATATTGTAAGAAGACCTTGATAATTTGGAAGACTGGACGTTCAAATGGCAGAAGTAATTTAATGTGGACAAGTGCAAAGTTATGCACCTAGGAAAGAACAACCCAAATTATGGTTACATGATGCAAGGTTCCACATTAGGAACCATCACGCAGGAAAAAGATGTAGGTGTCATCGTGGATATGTTGAAACTCTTCGCCCAGTGTGCAGCAGTGGCCAAAAAGGCAAATTGAATGCTAGGAATCATAAGGAAAGAAATGAAGAATAAAGCCAAGGATATTTTGATGCCTCTGTATCATTCTTTGAATATTGTGTGCAATTCTTGTCGCCATATCTTAAAAAGGATATAGTGGAATTAGAAAAGGTGCAGAGAGCAGCCACCAAAATGGTACTAGTCTTGAGGGACTCCAGGAAAATAAATTAGCAGATCTGGCCTAATTTCACTTTATTAGTGAATAGCCCCTGTTAAAAATAATGAGAGCCTGGAGGAAGTGATGTCACCGAGGTGATAGAGGTCTAATCACAGTGCTCCGAGTTGGGCCAGCAATTTAAGAGCAATAAGTTGGTGCAAACTCCAGACCATTCATGCAAGTATGGAGTTGCAAAGACCCACGTTTGAATGGCTGGTCTGGTCCCGCCCTCCTCTGATGTGAGCATAGGTTAGAGGAGGGAGGGATCAGACATGCAGGCAAGTGTGGAGTATGAAAGACCTGCAGGATTTTTTTTTTTCAATTTGATGCCTGCTCCACTGCTGCCATCACCCCACCGCGGCCAAGGAAGCATAAAAAACAGCAGTGGGGCAAGGGCAGATAGCACAGGGAGCTGGACATAGAGGTATAGGGTAAGGCACAATGGGGAGATGCTTGGCAAATAGCAAACTTGTGATGATTGGGGAGGGATAGCACGCCAGTTGTGCAAGTTGCACAGGGCACATTTATGACTTGGTACGTCCCTGCCTAGGAGCCAATCAATGCCAGACTCGGTCAATGATTACATCTGATGCAGGGCTGCCCATTGCTCCACTAATCTCTCCAGCATAAGTGGAATCCCTCCTGGTGCTAACATCCTGTTTGAGCTGGTGTGCAGATGTTCCTGTTGCTTCCTCCTTCTAATGCAGCTCACAACCATCCTTGATACTTTGGTGAAAATGCCAAGTTTTTTCTGCACTTCTTGATGAGTTCCTCAGGACAGGGCTAGGGCATCTCTGACAAGCAGGTGCAGCAAGTGTGCAAATCATCATATCCCTTGAAAGTCCTCTTCGTTTACTGCCTTCTACATGTTTGACCCGCCATCTATTAAAAAAGAAACCTGGATGCATGGTGTCCTATGTGCCAGCTCTGCAGCACTGCCCTTATTTGTGTTAAGATATGGATGAATGAATGTCTCTTTATCCATTACTTGGCAGTGCAGTATAGCCCAATGGTACCCTCCTGTTCTCCCATTAGACCTACAGCCTCTTCCTATGTGCTGTCCAACTATTTTGTGTTGGTGCTCAATTTTGAACCAAAAAATACCAGACTCGGTTACTTATTAAATTGTTCAGTCCAAGGTCTCAGACTTATCCTGACACTGGTGTGGACCCCAAAAATGTCCAACTTACAGTGTCTATATTGCATCAATGACCTTCAACAACTTTTACATCACTTCTTTTTAATCACTTCTATCTATTGAGTCAAGGCTACTAACGGTAATATTGGGAGCCCACTAAGTCCTTAATGGACTTCTGTTTCCATTCTCCATTTATCGATGCTTAATGGATATCAAACGTTTTACTTATATTTTGAACTTCTTGTTCTTAGTGCTCCCGATCCCAACGCCTCCCCCTGGTGCCACCGTTGCGTTTCACAATAGCCGTTTCTTCAGGGGATCAACCTTCTCAACTTCTTGACTATTATCTTTTATTGCTGCAAACGTCTCGTGCCAACTCTGTTTTTGGCGATTCTATCTAGGGAAAACTTCACAGTGATCGTGAAGAGGAATCTGGCCTTGTCTAGGCCCTACATTGCTTGGTAATGCTACCTGCCTGATGATACTTATGTACGGATGAGGGGGAGGGGGGATGTACTTTCCCAGATAATGCCCCAATGGGTCTGGATTAACAGGGACTGCTTGTCTTGTAGCTCTTACTTTACTTTTAAATTATCTAGCTTTTAGCTTTATTGTTCTGTGAACGTAGGATAGAATGGATAAGGTACCCTTTCACTTTCACAGACCATAACGAATGAGATTATTGCAAAAAAAAACCCCAAACACCATATTTTCTAGTTATGCAATGGAATACATACATTTAGATACAGTAAGCTCTCTTTCCGACACTGACTGTATTCTACCAACAAAGTGCAATGGCACTCTCTTCCTTATTAGACTCTCAGAAGTAAGGGAGGCAAAATCACACTCAGGAAAAAAGAAAAGCTTGAATCATTTTTTGTTGTGCTTTGAAATATCAAGGCAAGTAAACCTCAGCCACAATGGCTCAAAGTCAGGCTTAAGGTTTCTGTGTATTTTCTCCTTTAAAATCCTCCTTAGTCCAAGACACAGCTCTAGTAAGGGGGTATGTTTACTAAAGGGCTATAAGGGAGTAAGTGTGCTATTAATGCATATTATCTGCACCCATGAGAGCTTAAGGCCACGGAAAGCGCTGACAACGCTGCATGAACAAGCGTTAGAGAGGCCTGCAGTGCTTAGGAAAAGGAGGTGGAGAGTGGGTATTAATGGGGCAGAGAGTGTGCATTAACAGCATGCGCTCTCTTACCTCCGGCTTGTGCAATTGTGCGTTCGAGCCCTCAGCACTGGGAAACCTAACGCCAAGTAAAACCTTACAGAAAGGGGTATTTTTGAGGGGAAAGAGCCTATTTTAATGTCTGCAATGTGCTCCACACATTGAAAGTGATAGTAGTGATTCATTAGCAGCAACAGCATAGTGCCCTATTATGACAGGGCACTATGTTGATGGTGCAAAATTGGCAAAGGAGGTGTCATGTGGGTGGTGAAGTGGGCTGGTGGCTGCCTAGGAAAAACATCTGTGATGGCTGCTGTGTCACGGCTATGTATCCACATTGTGCTATTCAATGTCAAGCTGTAATAATGTGGGTGCTGTGCCTTTCTTGGCAATCCAATCACTGCACCAGCTATTTGTTCCAAACCAGGGTGTACATGGTCACTCTCTGCACATGTAGTGTGGATGACTAGCAGACTGGGCACAGCTGGGATGTGAATAGTTGACACAGCCCTATGGTGGCCAACACATGCAGACCGACTGCTGTAGTAGAATGGAAGAATCAGAAAGTAAGGCTAGCAGCTGTTCTTGGGCTTGACAGGCCAGTCTGGTGTCAGCACCACCCCCCTGCCTAGACTAAAGTCACTGTATTCAGGTTCCTTGGAAACAGCTGCTGCATCCTTGGGGACTTAAAATATTATAAGAGAGAACCTGGCCAAAAGGAGCAAGATACAAGAGCACTCCAGCAAGCTTCAGTTGTGCAGACAGTGAAATAACTAGCAATATACTAACAGTAACATGGTTCTGCACCAGAACATGGAGGGTCCAGGTATTGCCGTGTAGGCTCTGGGGACCAGGTGATGTGTGCCCCCCCTCACATTCAGGGTGATCCCTGAAACTGGTCAGTAGCACAGTTTTCAGCTGTTATGTGCTTGAACCAAACAATGTCCCTGCATAGTTCTGTCTTGATCTGATGGATCGTGGTGTTCTCCTTTTGGTGACCAGTTGCAGAAAGCTGTTTACCCATGATGCATTGCACATTTCAATGGAGGGGCTAACTATTCTGGCGCACAGAGCAGAAATGGCAGCTGTAGTGGTGACTATGATCACTGCGGCATTGCCTAGTACCTGCTTGGCATCTATGATGATGGGAGACATGTGCATGGCCACCGGGGAGGCCAGGATAGTTGGCAAAGGATCACATGTGTTGGTAATGTGGTTTGTGTTCAGTGTGTGTGCAGGTGTACCCACCTCTCTGTGTGTAGTGGATCACAGGGGTCTGCATGCCCTGCACATGTACTGTCTCTGGGGTAAGTGCCACACTGTGGCACAGCAGACCCATATGTGTGAATGTTGTTTGCCATTGGGGGACCAGTGAGGGGATGGGCATCTCAAACTCACATGTTCTCTGGCCTTTGGACAAGAGATGTATCCTGCAGCAGTATGTTTGTGGAGCAGCTACAGTACTGTATCTCCTGTACATTACATACTCCATGTGTGCCGTGGTAGGCAGGCCCTAGGTGTATCCTGTTTGTGTGGCTGATGGGTGTTTGTACCCTTGCTGGCCGTTTTATTGGGGATTGCATATGCTGGTGCTGGACCTGCACTATAGGCTAAAGTTTACCTACAGGGACATGCAAGACACAATCCACAACCAGGTCTTGAACCTGTGACCTTTCGCTCATCTACACTCTAGCTTTGTGTGTTGAGCTGCAGAGCTGTCAGGAACACAGCAATCCCTGGGGTTGACATGTTCCCTTTCAGACAGACCTTGGCACATGTTGCGATGCGAATGACACACAGGACCAGGACATGGGTTTTGTCTGCTACAGGCGGGTGCCACTGCACCCACTTGCAGCACCCATACACCATGATAACATGCCAACGTTCTGTGAGTGGGGGTGGTGTGCAGTCCCAGCCTGTCCACCATGCTGCTTTGGCGGATGCCTAGGGTGCTGGTTCTGGATGGGGGAGACAGAGGCATACATTGATGGCCATGCTGCCCCTCCCAACTAAACAGCAGTGATGCCTATTTACTCCTGCTCTTCATGTACTAGGTACTAAGATAGCGCCAATGATTCTTTGAGATAATCACACCAGCCTGGAGGTGTCATTGGAAATGGGAAAACCAGTGGGCTGGATGCATTTGCAGATCAGGAACAGCAATTTTAAGAAGCTGCTCTGAAAACAAATGTGTGCATTAGAGGAGGGATGTATGCTCCCCCTCCCCACCCCACATACAGCTTCTTACAGTCGCTGCTCCCACCAGATATGGAGAGCCATACCCAGGGATAGCACTACTCCCAGTAAGTGGGATAAGTGTGGCAGGGGGGTGCTGATCTCCGGGGGCACTGTCGCTAGCTGCCTCCACCCCCCAAGCAGGAAGATCAGTGCGGCTGGAAAAGCAGAGCCTGCATGCAGGACCAGTATGTTCCATGGTCAGAAGGCTATGCAAGGCTGCGATCACTGCCTTAAACATCCTCTGCCTGTGGGACACACTACACCCACAGGCAGGCTCGGCACTCTCTCCACCACAATTGCTGCCTTAAAGGTACTCTGCCCATAGGACATGCTACTCCCATGAGCAGGCCTGGCCCTCTCTCCACCGCATTCTCTGCTGGGCTCAGTCCTCAGTAGTTTAAGTTTACTAAGTACTGAGCCTGGCAGTGGTCACATGAGAGTAAAAGTCAGGGGATGATATGATATGGAGATAGGGAAGATGTTGGACATGAGGGAATAGAAAGGGAGAGGGCAGACATGGAAGGGTAGGGATAGAAAGAGCAGAGATACCGGATGGAGGGAAAGAAAAAGAATGAGAGAGAGAGACTGGACTGCAGGGGGGTAGGGGAGAGGGAGGTAGAGTGAGTGAGACTGGGGAATAATGGACCAAGAAAAAAGAGGAGGTGATTGGGAGGACAGGGGTGAGGGTTGAAAAGTGGTAGGTAGATGGAGTTAAAAAGAAGGAGGGATGGAGGACTGGATATTAAGAAAGAGTAGTGAAATCTGAGTGGATAGAAAGAGAGAAAAATAAATTGAAGAAAGCTGAAAGGAAAAGATCAATATCCAAGATGGAACAAAGTGAAAAAAAAAAAACAAGAGGGGACAAGTAATGGCATATGGACTAGAAACCATAGAAAGAGAGCAAAGAGAAGACAGAGGAAAGCAGAAACCTCAAATTAGGACCAGCATGATCGGAGAATAACATGGTCAGGCAACAAAGTAGAAAAAAAATATTTTCAATTTAGTGATCGGACTTTGCGCTATCTTTATAAGTTATATAGTTCAGGGAAATGCATCTCTTTCTATTTCTCTGGCATATTCTATGCAGAATCTGGCTTCTTGGGGTTGCAGTTAAATTTGTATCTACATATTTTTATTTTTAGGCTATGGTCACTTATTCTGTACTTGGTGAGGATCTGTGTTCCGAGTGTGTGACCAAGGTCAGGTGTTCTGTTAACATGGAGTTTGTACGCAGGGATCTGTACTGTAGTAATCCGAATCGTTCAGCTTTTCAAAAAAGGTGTTTGGATGTTTCAGAGCCTGTTACAATATTTACAGTGTTGTGTTTTTTTGGGTAGGCTACTTATGTAGGTGTTGGAAGTTAGTGCCGGTATGGTATGGTATGATAGATTTGTTGTATAAATCCTCAGTGACTTTAGAAGGACTTTGTATTAGATCACAATATGCCGGTTACTGGACAATATTTGTGGTGTTAGTGAGATGATTGGAATCAGATTTATTTTCTTTTTTAGATATTGTGTTGAATGTCCTAGTTCTGCTCTCATTCATATCTATCTTTACTGCTTTCCCGCATTAAAAAAACATTATTTTCTTTTAATGCTGTTCTGCATGTGTAAGTTTATCCAGTCTTGTTTTCCCAATATCTTCCATAGGCAGAGAATGAAAAAAACTTTTACAAATTTGACCCTACTGTGAGTGTTCCTTTGTATGTTTACCAACATGCCTTGAAAGTGAATGAAAAGATTTGGTTGCATGGTAGCTAATTATAGTAGTATGTATGGCATTAACAGAAAGGGATCAGCATGATTTCACAGTTTAAAAGAAATTGCCGAAACTTAGGGATTGGTTTACTAAGGTTTCTTTTACTAACATTAAAAAAAAAGACCCTGGTGAATCAGGCCTTGAAATTAGTTGACAGGGCCTACATAAAAATTAAATACAATAATATTCATTTAACAAATAATTCAACTACTCTTCTTATCCAGCACCTAAAATGTACATCCTCAGATAAGAGGGTTTTTTTTGTTGTTTTACAACAAAAATGAATGTGCTATGTTTTTTGCAACTCAAAAGGGTAATGCATTTGATTTTAATGTCATAAGATAAGAGAAGTAACGTGTGCTCAACAAAAGCAAATTGTTTGTTCCTGGTTTCTACTCAGGGCTGTGAAGCTGGCTGAATGCCAAACCAGCAGCTCTATTTAGTGACAGGGCAATCGATAGCCCTTTGTGTTGGCTGAATTGCCTTGCTCGACTTTTTTCCACATTCTGGCCATGCCATCATCCAGGGCAGTTTAGTCCCAATCTAGATCCTAAAAACATCAATTTAGTGGCTATCAGCTGCTATCTTGCTTTTACTAAATATAAGCCACTGTGTAAAGAACTGGACCTGTGAAAATGAAGATTTAAAGGATGGCCATCTCGGAAAGAGGGGAAAAAAACACAAAATACATAGCACAATAGCTGTAACTGAAGAACGTGGAAACTGAACATTTATATATGTATCTATATGTAAAATCCATTTTACATTATATCTGCTGTACCAATATATATATATATATATGTGTGTGTGTATCTGTACAAATACTACTTTTTACATCTATGAACAAACTGCATATTTGATAATTTGTTTACTTATTTGAGATGCAATTCAGCTCTATTTTTAAAGAATTGGGTGATTTTGCACTGTAGCAAAAGAGAATTTCAGTTTCATGATATGCATTGTGAATTTAACTGCCCAGTATGTTGAACCATGCATATGTCTAAAGATTTCCATTGCTAGTGAGCTATATTACATGCTGTTGAATTCTGAGAAACTGGTAGTCCAATTTTTGAAAGACACTTACACGGTTTACAGCCCAGTAAACCGTGTAAATGCCTTAAATCGGAATATTCAACAGCACTTTTATGGTTAGTGCCATTGAATATCCCCTTCTAACTCCCCTACATGCCCCGATGCTATCCATTTAGCATTGGAGCATGTCGGGGGTGGTTCCGGGGTGGAGTGGAGGCAACAACATGCCATAAACTAGGCAGCAGCAATATTACATGCTGCCTGGTTAGCGATCTGCGCCGAAAAGATAAGCTAGCAAAACTCTCACCTATCTTTTAGGCACAGGAGCTACCTGGAAAGCATGCAGTATCGCTGCTGCCTGGTTAGCTTTGGTGGCTTCCGGTGTGTACGGCAATCCCTGGATATTCAAAGCTGTTGCTTTGTGCTTTGAATATCCTGGTTAGAGGTCGGTAGGGCGGTGCATAACCCTTCAGAAATGAGTCTAGCTCAATATCGGGTCCAATATAATAACAATAGGTTATTAAAACACATGAATTATAGGCCTCACCTATCTTTAAGGCACATGAGCTAACCAGGCAGCATGCAGTATCTCTGATGCCCAGTTAGCTTCGACAGCTTCCGGTGTATGCCGTCACTGCCTTGAACATCCGGGTTAGAGGTCACAGGGAGGGCTATGCGTCGTCAAGGCACACAATGCTTCAAAAATGAGCCTAGCTCAATATCGGACCCTATGTGTTTATGAATAATTATGCTTAATTAATACTGGGCAATCAGTTCACCCGAGCCTTCCCTCTGCTACATTCTACTCATGTAGGAAACAGGAAATTGAATCTAAGGGGCTGAGATCTTTCCCCAGCTAAGCATAGGACAAACAGTAATGACAAGGGATTATAGAGGAGCAAATAATTAACTGCCCGCTGTCATGACTGCTCGAAGAGGTCCATGTAATCGTACCATAAGGATGGCAGACAATATATTCAGGAACTGCCATATCGACCATTTATGAAACAAAGAGCTCACCCTTTGCTAGACCATGAGGAGAGATCAGTGCAACCTTCATCTACTGAACTAATATCTCTGCCTGAACCTTTGAGTGATATGGCAACCCTGAAAACATAATGCAAATTCAGGTTCAATCAAAAATACATACACAAAGATTCATATTCACCTAAGGAAGTGTCATCAGGGGCAGGGAGTTTGGATCAACAAAGTCCTTGACATGTGGACAACAATGTCTCCTGTCCCTACCTGAAAAGACAACACAGAACCTCTGAGAGACAATTTGTAAGGGGCTCTTAAGTGTGTGTGGGGGGAGCTGTGACATATAACATTTATATAGAGATGTCTTCTGTTGCATCTACACATTCCAATTTGTTATCAGAGCTCTGTAAATAGACTGTTTTGTTGAATCTGTTGTTCTGTCTTCTCAACCTCATATACTTTTGAAGGTTATTGCTGCTTCCTGCTGCAATACAGTTGAAGTATTTAGCTCAATGTTGCACTTATAGTTATGTACAACGTAATTCTGAACCCATTTTGGCAGGGAATAATTCATGCACTTGAATGTAACTCACCTTAAACTTTGATATGGAAAAGAAGAGTAATAAATCTAAAATCCAAATTCAAATCGGTTGATCTTTGCATTCATTTTCAGATCCTCTTTTGATGCCCCACCATCATTATTTAATGTGTTCATTATCTTGGAAGCATTTACAAGGCTTCTAATATCAGTTAATAATAATTTCCAACTTTACATATTTCTTATGGAGTCTTTCCCAGCAAACATAATGGGATTTTCCATTATCGGATTAAAAATATGGTAGTATTCTTCCTGAGTGATTAAAAAAAATCTTTTGATTTGGCTATACATCTGTCTCCACAGACCTTGTTCTAGTCTTCAACCTCTGTTGCTTCACCAATATTTATCCACTAGAATCTTCCTTTTCTTTCTGGACAAATTTAGCTGGCACAAGCTTCTAGAAATCCTTAATAATTCCCCTTGGTTACTTATTCCCTCCCTTCCTTTATTATGAAATGCTATCCTGCATTACTCCATCCAGTGTCTAGATATGATGTGGTATATTTGGACACCACCATGTATCTTTTTGATTTGACTGTACTAGTATTACCCCTGGCTCACAATGAGCATCTACTTTCCTGCCTTTACCTGCATTGCAGTAGAACTTATTCCTTTAGCACCTACCCCTCACTAGGCCTGACAACACTGTTTAATCCAATGCTTTATTCAAGGCCACCTATACTTGCTTATTTAGTTTAGTTTATTCATTTCATATACCGTGTTTTGATAACAGCAAGCCTAAAAACATACAAACTGAAATACTGAATCAGACAAAAGGTGCATCAAGCCTACTATCCTGTTTCTAAAGTAACCAAACAATTTGTGATCTTAAACAAGGGTAAATGTTCTACAAACTATAAAAATATATAGATTGAGCCCTTCCAAAATTCTACTAACAAAAATACTTTCCACTCGGTAGCCAAATTTATCAAGCACACCAAGTCGCCAGATAGGGTCCTTTTTTCTGTAAAATTTAAAAACAGTCAATTTATCATTTACTGAATTACTCCATGTATTTTTCTTTTCCATTCCTGAGTATAGTAACTCATTTTATTATTTAATTAAAATGTCACCAATTCTAAACTACAGTAAAATTACTGTCACTCCGGTACTCCTATTTCAGCAAGTGTCCACATAATCAGTCTCCAGTATTAACATCCCCACTTGGTTAATCACAACATACGCCCAATACAGCACTATGTTTCAGATGCAGCTTCACACTCCCATCCTGCTTCAGGAGCACAATTTTTATCAACTTGTCCTCTACTTATAAAATAAAAAAATTCATGTATTCACCATCAGGACTACTGTAACTTGTTTGATATTTCTACAGTCTCCCAAAACGCAATGTAATGTGCAGCACTCTCCGCTCTTCACTGATCTCAGCAATAGAACTGCCAGCTTATGTTGCTCAATTAATTATAATAGCAATCTACTTACCTGTAACAAGAGCTTTATTCCTCACTTCAAGCAGCATAAAATGGCAGCATTATCTCGGGCGAGCTTCACTCTGTGATTTTTGAAAGAATCTCTTTGCCTGACGTGCTGCTCACCAGGTAGCAAAATTCATCCTCAGCTCTTTGGCTCCAATTCTTTAAATTCAATTGCAAATGGAATAAAGAATTAAATAAAACAAAAACACACATAATTATATCAGTGACAGTATTGCTTAAGCAGAGAAATTTGGGCCTGCAAACTTGTGCAGTTCTCCCATAATTTCTACTCCAGCTAGGCGATAGTACTATATTTATTAGGAAAAAACTGCTGCATTCTACAGTTTTCATCTTATTACACCACATCATGCCTCTGCTTTACAGATGAAGCTAAACACTACAGGCTTGGTTTTTGAAAGGCATTTACATGGTTTACAGCCCAGTAACCATGTAATGCCTTAAATCAGGATATTCAACAGCACTTACATGTTTAGTGCCATTAAATGTTCCTTTCTAACTCCCTTATGTGTCCAAATGCTATCCATTTAGCATTGGAGCGTGTTGGGGGGTGTTCCAGGGCAGAGTGGAGGTGGTGACAACAAGCAATAACCGGACAGCAGCGATATTGCATGCTGCCCGGTTAGCAATCTGTGCTGAAAATATAGGTGAGGAAAACCCTCACCTATCTTTAAGGCACAGGAGCTAACCGGGCAGCATGCAATATTGCTGCCGCCCAGTTAGCTTTGGCAGCTTCCAGTGTATGCAGCGATCTCTGGATATTCAATGCCATCGTCGCAGAATTGAATATCCAGGTTAGAGGTTAGCAGAGAGGGCTATGTGCCAATCAGGTGCATAGCTCTTCAAAAATGAGCCTACCTCAGTATCGGGCCCTACATGTTTTGGATCAGACTAGGTACAGACATTGCTCAGCTTAATCAGGACAAACAAAAACATTCTGTCTCATTTTTTCACAAGCATTTATAAAATACTGCCTTGGCTTATATAACACATCCTACTAGGCCAGGGCATTTCCAACTCCAGTCCTGGAAGCCCCTGTACTAGGCTGTCAGCAAAATTCCAAGCAATTCGCCATATTAACCCTTTCAGGTGGTCCTGGTACCCCACTTTGAATTAGGGTTACCAATTTTTCACTGAGAAAAACCCGACACCTGTGGCTCGCCATGCTCCACCCATTCTCCGCCCCTAGTCCCACCCTGCCCCGCCCCCAGCCCCACCTACAAAAATTACCGAGGATACGTGTAGGCTAACTTCCTTGGTCAGATAATAATTAAACTGGGAACCCCGAAATCCAAACATGAAATGTACAACACTGGAGAAATAAAACTATAAATTAATTTCCTCTTGCACTAAACAAAAACGCAAAGATGTTATCAATACACACTTCCCAGACCAGACATATTCCAGCTAATAAATTCAAAATAAAAAGTATTTTTCTACCTTCTGTTTGGGCGTTTTATTTTTCAGTTGCAATTGCTCCAGTCACTTTCTTCTGGTTTCTTCGTGTCTTCTGCGAGCTATCCATTTGTCCTTTCTTCTCTTTTAGATGTTTTCCATTCTCTCTCTATTTCTGCTTTAACATACTGATTGTTTCCCTTTTGCTCTTTCCCCCAATTCTTTCATTTATTCCTTTATCCATTTATATTTCACCCTTCCATTCTCAAGCCCCTCTTACTCTCCCAATACCCAGCCCATCATAGACTTTTCTTCCACACAAAATATTTTTCCCCTCTCCATTCTCATTCCCCATCTATTCTAGTCCTCCCCCAAAATCAGTTCCCTTATAGTTCTAGACCCACCCAGCATCCACTCCCTTCTAATCCCATTCTCCCATGCCCCACATCAGCCCATTTCCAGTCCTATTCCAGCTCTTCATCAGCCCATTTCCAGTGCTAGCCCTCACATCACAGACCATTTCCAGTCCTACCCCCCCCCCCCCCAATCACAGCCTATTTCCAGTCCTAGGCTCCCCCATCACATCCCATTTGCAGTCCGAGTCCCCCCGCACCATCACAGCCCATTTGCAGTCCTACCCCCCCCCCACCATCACAGTCCATTTGCAGTCCTAGCCCCCCTAATCACAGCCTATTTCCAGTCCAAGTTCCCCCTCCCTCCACCATAGCCCATTTCCAGTCCAAGTTCCCCCCCCCATAGCCCTTTTCCAGTCCAGGTCCCCCTCCCCATCACAACCCATTTCCAGTCCATGTCCCCCCCCCCATAGCCCTTTTCCAGTCCAGGTCCCCCTCCCCATAAAAAACCATTTCAATTCCATTTACCCCCCCCCCCCACATAGCCCTTTTACAGTCCAGGTCCCCCTCCCCATCACAGCCAATTTCTTTCCAGTCTAATGCCCCCCCCCCCATAGCCCTTTTCCAGTCCAGGTCCCCCCCCCTTCACAACCCATTTCCAGTCCAAGTCCCCCTAATCACAGCCTATTTCCAGTCCTAGTTCCCCCTCCCTCCACCCTAGCCTCTTTCCAGGCCAAGTTCCCCCCCCCCCCCCCAGCCCTTTTCCAGTCCAGGTCCCCCTCCCCATCACAACCCATTTCCAATCCATGTCCCTCCCCCAGCCCTTTTCCAGTCCAGGTCCCCCTCCCCATCAAAACCCATTTCCAGTTGAGCTGCCTTCGTTGAATAGAAAGCCACCCAATACTGTCATTTAAACCTCTGAGATTTACTGCTTCCATTGTAAAGATCCAAAACTTTTTTTCTGCAATCCAGTATCTGAAGGCAGTATTCTCCTCTCTTACTGACAGTAATGTGATCAATCACAAGCCAATGCAGATCCTCAAAACAGTGGCCTAATTTTTGCCACTGCCCAGTTAGCTGACTGCCTGTCCCGGCAACCTGGATATTCAGTACCAGGGCCGGATATGACCCCAGCATTGAAGCTCCTGGTTTGTTTCAGCGAAGGTGGCTAACTACATTTGAACATCTAGCTGCCACTGCTGAATATCCCCCCCCCTCCTTCCCATTATATTTAACTTGAAAATAATGTACATAGATTTAACAAGTAAAAATATGCAGGATGTAACTATTGTACAAAGTTTTGCTTCACTGATGTGATTGGATGTTTGTAAACGTGTATGTGCCAGTAAGTGAGTAGATACAGCAGTAAAGACCAGAAGGGAAATTACTGTAAATAAGTGGATAGAGTGGTTATGAGTGAGGGCTGAGTAGGCGAAAAGGCTGAGGGCATGAGTGGACGGATGATCAGCAGCAGATTAAGTAAGTGGATATAGGGGTTTTGTATGACAGGAGAGGTAGAATTATGAACAACTGGGGATTCTGAGTGAGGGGGAAGGGAATGGGCTTTGAGTGGCAGGGAGGCCAAGTGAATATGTGAGATGTTATGAGTGCTGGGAGGGGGCTGAGTGAGTGAGTAGATTTATTTATTTATTTTATTTAGTATACACTTATATACCGCTACTTCCAGCGATCAGTAGCAGTTTGATTACAAATTTGGGAGTTGTCAAATCAGGACAGAAAAGTTGGGTAAATATACACATAGATTTGAGGGTGTGGCACATCACACATAATTAGGGACTTAATGTTAGACTTTACATATTTACACTTTTATATATTTACAAAGAACATTTCTACAGATCAGATTCATGTTTCGTTTGCTTTATCTGGTGGTCCGCTGTGGTTTACATCCGGTTGTAGTGACATTGGAAAAGATGGGTTTTTAGTTTCTTCTTCCTGAAAGCACTAATGTCTTTAATTGCTCGTAGTTCGTATGGTAGTCGATTCCAGATGGTTGGGGCAGAGAATGAGAATGCTCTGCGGCTAGTACTGGCTTTTACTGATCTGATGTTATTAGGAACTTGTAGTGTGTCTGAGTTGATAGTTCTCCTGTCTCTGTTGGTTGGTTGCGTGCTGACAAGGGTTGAAAGGAATGATGGCGCTAGGTTATGTATGAGTTTGAATGTGGTTACCAATGTTTTATATTGTAACCTGGCAGCAATGGGTAGCCAATGTAGCTCGATCAATACAGGTGTAATGTGTTCAGCAATGCTTGTTCGCATGATGATCCTTGCCGCCACATTTTGGGCCATTTGCAGGATATTTAGAGTTTTCTTCTTTGGCAGACCCTGTAGGATGGCGTTGCAGTAGTCTAGGTGAGGCATAATGAGTGCTTGCGCAACTGACCGAAAATCACAGGGTTCGATTAAGTTCCGCAGGGGTTGTAGGAGTCTAAGTTTGTGGAAAATGGCCTTGTTGGTTTTGCGTAGGTGTTTTTCCATCTTTAGCTTGCTGTCGAGTGTGACTCCCAGGTATTTGATCTCATTCTTTGTGTTGTACGTGTTGTTACAGAGGGTGATTGTCGGAGGAGGTTCAAAGTTAGGTTTACTTGATATATACATCACTTCAGTTTTCTTGTGGTTGACTGTCATGTTATTTTGCTGCAACCATGCTAACATCTCGTACAGGCAGGTTTCGAGCTGGGTATACTTCGGGTCGGTGGTGTCTAATTGTGTGTATAGCATAATATCATCTGCATAGATATGGTAGTTGATATTATGTTTTTTGAAAATGTCACAGAGGGGCTGCATGTAAATGTTGAAGAGTAGCGCCGAGAGGGCCGATCCCTGAGGTATGCCTTGAGTTTGTGTGAATGCTTCTGCTTTTTCGCCGTTGAATTGTACCTGTGGTCTTCTGTTCGTTATGTAGAAGGAGAACCATTTAAGGGGGGTTCCCAAAATTCCTATTGACTCCAGTTTGTTCAGGAGGATTCCATGATGGACAGTATCAAAGGTCTCAGAGATGTCAATGAAAATGAGTAAAAACATTTTCTTCCTGTCTTCAAGGCCTTTGTGGACGTTGTTAAGCAGTGCTATTAAAAGCGTTTCGACCCCATGGTTTTGTCTGAAACCGTACTGTTGCATGTCCAGTGTGTCATGGTCGTCAAGGTGCTCTTGAAGTTGTATGAGGGCTGCTTTTTCAATGATTTTGCTAGGAAAGATATGCTTGAGATGGGGCGGTAGGATGTTGGGTCTGCTTTGTTGAGTGTGTTGTTCTTTAGTACTGGCCTTATTATGGATTTCTTGAGCTGGTCGGGCATAGTTCCTTGATGCAGTGATAGGTTTACAATGTGAGAGACTTGGTGGACTATATCTTTTTTCGCTGCCTTGACCCAAGCAGTAGGACAGGGATCTAGTGGGGAGGTGGTGGTATTGATGTTAGTTATTATGTTGATTGCTTGTTGATCATCAATCTTGTGCAAATTCCTCCATGTCAGTTCTTGTTCCACAATAGATTTCCGGTGTGCCTCATCCATACAGGGGTCGGGCAGGGTTGCAGTCAGCTTGCTTGCGTAATGGTTTGCCAGCGTTTGGGAGTGGATAGAGTTATCCTGGTGGTCTGGTTGGGAAGTTTTTGTTGGAGATTTCACCAGCTCAAATAGTTCCCTAGGTTTGTTGATAGCTTTGTTTAATAGGTTCGTGTGGTGCGTCCTTTTCGCAGCGTTTACGTCTTCTTTGAATTTCGTGAGGAGGTTGAGGTACTCTGTCCTGTGTTCAATGGATTTCATACGTCTCCATTATTTTTTCACGCTTTCTCTCTTCATTTTGGTCAGAGTTTCGGTGTACCAGGGCTCAGATTGGTGTTTGGTCAGGTTCGAGGTGGTGCTCCATTTAGGGTTTTCTGCGGTCTGAATTCCGGTGTCCCAGCTGTCTGTTAGTGCATCGAGATCCGTGCTTTCTAGGTCTATGTGCGTCTTAATGTTGCTTATAAGGCATTCCAGGTTTAGTTTGTTAAATCGTCTTTGTTGGTGTATTACTCTTCGTGCTTTTGTGTCCTTTGGTAAGGACGGTAGTTTTATCCGAATATCGATTTGGTAGTGGTCTGACCATGGTATTGGGTTGATCTTTATCAACGGCTTCTCTTCATTGCACTGTTTACTTGTGGGAGTGAAGACCATATCCAGTGTATGGCCCTTGTCATGGGTGGGCTCATTTATTAGTTGTTGATATCCTAGTTGGGACATGGCTTCCAGGAAGGTTTCTGCGTGAGAAGCTGCTTTTGATGCTAGGTTTAAGTCTCCTAGAATAAGCTGGAATTTCTTTGGTTGTGTTGCGGAAATGTTTTCTAGTGCTGATGCAAGTATTTCATGATGCGTCGAGGGGGATCTGTATATCAGACAGATGGATAGAGCCGGGTTTTCGACTTTAAGCAGGTCTATGTCTATGTTAGTTATGAGTGACCAGGAGATCTGGGTGAGTGAAAAAGTAAGTGGATATTGAATGGTAAATGTTGGAGGGGCTGATTGAGTGGATGGGGGATATGAGTTTCGGCAATTTTGTTTGAATGAGTGGATGGGGTTATGAGTACCAGGGAGTACACTGAGTGCATGGGGAGGTAAATAAGAATTGTAGAAAAAGGGAGCCTATTAGAATGCTGAAAGTAGGGTTTGTCGGCCACTTCCCTCTTCCGTTCTCCTTTCCTTATCTTCCCTTCCTTCCTATGAGGCTGGCGGGACTCCTGCAGAATTGGCATCTGCATTGGCCTCTTCTCTTCATTAGTGGGTAGTGCCCAGGCTTGCCATCTGCCACAGCATTGACATCCAGAGTGGTACCTCTTTTCCCCATGCAGTCTGACACCTTCTGGGCACATTTTCAGCAGCCCATCAAAAGTATGTTTAATTGGTGCACCAGCATTTTAACCGGGTAGTCGGACCCGGCGCTCTCTATTCCTGCTCCCGCACCCCTTTAAATCTAACATTCCCCCCCACCCCCCTTCACAAATGCCACAGACAATCATTCGTGGGTTACAACTGGTCGCAGCTTTATTAGCCAATTTAAGATACAGAACATACTAAACCAGAATAATCAACAACCAACCAAACCCCCCCCCCCAACGGAGCGATGTGACACCAGCCATGCTATTAGCAAAGTGCCCTCGCCTCCGCACCGGCCATATTCACTTCCCCCGGCCAAATTCCTATCACCCCTGTCCGACTTCGCCATATCACTAGCAAAAGTCTACCAGGGGTTGTCCGGGCTGTGGGCACCGCATGTGCCCAGCAAAACTGCTGCCGGCTGAGCACATGCCTGTCCAAGCCCCCTGATTGGCTCCCGCGCGCCCAGCGCCAATCAATTCAAAAGATGCACGAGCGTCCTCACCGATGCTCAGCCTCTCCCTCTTCCTTTACCTGAGCGCGTGCAGGGTCCCGCGCCGGGCCGAGCACCCGGTTAAGCTCACTCGCCGGGACCCTGCCCGCGCCCTCTCCCATATGGTAGAGGAAATATGTTAGTCAATTCTTTGCTGATTTTGGGATTGAATCTTGTTGAGGCTGAGATGCTATTGCACTCGGGAATGCTATTTTGCCCTGCCCATTGATGATATCACATTGGGGGTGGCTCTTTAAACACTGACCCAGAGAGCTGATTGCTGGAGCAGCATTTGTACAGCAGAGAAGGAATGCCAATCAGTCTTATGTCTGACCATTTTTTATAACCAAAGTGCTATCACACTATGTTCATTAGCATTATTTTGCTCTGCCCACTGATGACATCACATCCAGATCAGCTCTTTAAATGATGATTCAGGCTTGGTGATGGGCATGGTGCCAGTGGGCATGGCTCTGAAGGGGCACAACCTAAGGGAGATCACCCTTTTTGTATGCCCCTTCACATGTAACTGAGTGTTCACTTGAAAATGTTCAGGATTATATTAAGAGCACTTTTGTTTTACAATTGCATATGCTTGATACTGAGTGTTGGGGTGGGGGGTGGTGCTTAAATTGTGCATGTTATAGGTGTGGGATAAAGGGAATGAAGATGGATAGGGTAGGGTTGGGTTTGAGTGACTGTGGCTTTTTGGAATGGAGTTGTCAAGAAAATTGTTTCTTATATTTTATTGTTACAACCAAAATATGGAGAACTCAAATTCATTACACTATAATGGTAAATTTGTGACAGTTCGTAACAGGATACTCAGTTTGATAGACCTTTTGTCTGACTACATATGGCAATTCATATGTCCCTATGGTAGAATTAGATTTAATGCCAATATCCTGATTGGATCATTGATTGTTAACTGTAATTTAGTTTATTGGTCGGGGGTTGATATAGTCCCAGGCAAAGGCGCCATGGGATTGATCATTGGTTAATCTATGTTGTAATCACAGAGATGGATTTAGAGAGAACTTCATTGGAGGAACAGATTTAAGAAGATTATGGTTGGGGAGCTGCTGCGGAGGATTAGTTCTGGGAACTCCATCTCCTGCTGCCTCTGCTTGCCTTTTTCCTTCAGGTTCCATTGAGCCCCTATTTAAACAGAGCTAGGTCAGTGTGTCTGTCTTGACTAGACCATAAGCTCTGATGAGCAGAGACCATCTTTTACATATGTCTGTACAGTACTACGTACACCTTGTAGCACTATACAAATTATAAGTAGTAAGTAGTTCTGATTGGGAGCTGCTTTATGCTGTGCCTGCTGTGGAGGATTAATGCTGGGAACCATCTCCAGACACACCCACAGTTGTTCCATCGAGGGTACTATTTATTTGCACCCTCTATGGCGTGTAGCTATAGACGTGCACTAAGGGGCATGCAACAAGGGGCTTGTTATGCCCTTTGGAGACTGGGTGGAGCAGTGGGAAGGTGAATTGTCCTGCGCTGCTAATTTTGATTGTTGACTGTGATGCTTGTGAAGAGGAAATCGAAAAGGGGCAAACAAGTGCAGGTAAAAGCAGTTAAATCTGGCCCGATGGATAAGCATATGGTTCCTAAGGGTGATCAATCTGGGATGAACCCTAGCTCTCCTATTGCAGTGATTTCAGATTCTCCTGGTATGGTCAATGTTTGTGACCTTAAAGCAGTGGTATGTCAAAATGAAGATGCTTCTTTCTTAGTTTCTTGTTCTACAGTTTCCTTAGCGGCTGTTTGGCGGGTGGTGACTTGTATTGCGAGACTTCTGGTTACAACAATTCTTCAATTGTATGATTTCTCTCGAGAGACCGTTTAAAATGTTAAGGATGTGGAAGCCGATATGGAGACTCTTGAGAAGAAGGTCTCCGTTTTGGACAGTTTGAGGTTACACTACAAATTAGAAGCTTTAGAAAATGTTAATTGGATTAAAAAATTAAGATTTTTTTTCATTTCTCGTTACCTGTTTGTTATCTGCTGAGATCCTTTTAAGGAAGTACTTTAAAGAAGTTTTCCATGCAGTATCTGCTGCCCAGATACGATTATTACTGATTCTTTGGTTGATGATAATGTTGCTGGTTTGATTCCTAATCCTGAACTTAGTTTAACTGTGTTCTTGGAAGACTCCTAAGATAATATCTCCTCTAGAGCTACTTTAGTAGTTTCTTTTTTAATCAATGTGATAAGTCTTTGCTTCTTAAGCAATACTTTAAGAATAAGGACTCTCTTTTCTGTGGTTTCAAGTTGCAGATTTTTCCTGAAGTTTCAAGGGACGCTCAATTAAGGAGGAAACGTTTTCTTTCCTTTAAAGCTAGGGTTCTTGCTTTTGCAGGCATCTTTTACCTTAAAATATCCCTGTATGTGTTTGTTACAGGATGTTAAATATGTTTTTCTAGATCCCTCTCAAGTGGAAAAGCTCTTGATTCAAAAGGAGGCCTCCAATCCGGTATCCCAGGTTAATAAGGGGGATTTTTAGCGCTGTGTGTCTTTGATGCTATCAAGGAGCAATTGAAGTAAATGCAGCTATATCATGTAGTATTTGCACTTGTTTCCTTTGTCTTATTTTTTGCCTTAGATTATGCTCCCTATAATAGGGCTAAATGTCCAGGTATGTTTCTTTGTTTATGTTTAGTTTTTTAATGCTATTTTACTTTAATTGGGATACATCTCTTTGCTCTTTTTGATTATGGGGGCATTTTGTCCCCCTGCCGGCCCTGGCAAAAACCTCCCCATACGAACAGCAGTTTTGTACAGGGAGGCCTAGATGGGAGCGGGAGGGGGTGTTCTGAAGGTAGAGCAAGGGCAGGGCATGGGCCAATTCAGAGGTTGGCCCTGTACGTCTGGGGCCTCGAACCTAGACGGGATTTATTCCACCTCGAAAGTAGAATAAGTCCCTCTCGACGGAGGGGGATTGCTGCGCAGGACCCGGGGACAAAGGTGGGGGGGAGCAGGAGGAAGGGTTGTGGGGATCTTGGCTCCTGAATGAAGCCGGGGTGCCATGGCGACAGCACACTATGGCACTGCGACTCCATTCAGGAACCTGGCTGAGGTAGCCGGATATGTGGTTGGGTGTGTAGGCTGATAAGAATTGGGGCCCGGCCTGCACATCTGGGCTGTAGATCCAATTCTTATCCCATGGGCACATCTAGCCCCCACGGGATCAGAATCGGGTCTACCTCTCTGTGGACAGTAGCAGCAATGTGAAGCTGTCATGGCCATGCTAGTGGTGCATCCAGCCTTGGGAAACACTGCTAGCATACAGGCAACCACCGTCAGCCTCCAATCAGGTGGTAGTTGCACCTGCATTGCTAGTGCACCACAAGCGTGTGATCTAGGTGTGAATCTCACATAATATAAAGATAGAATCATCCCACACAGTGACAACATTGGGTGGCAATGTGCATAAGTAAGCAAGGTGCCATACAGCCTGAGAACCACAAAATTAGGGCATGCAGCACAGGAGTGTACCTGCTGGAGTGTACAGAGCAATGTCTGTTTGGACGGTATGATGCTCGCATCTGTATACACACTGACTAGAAGTGGGAGGGCTACTGGTGTAATGTTCTGCAGAAGAGTTGGAAGATGGGGCGTATGCTCAGTGAAAAAGTCAGATCTGACCACCTAGCCAGGGACATAAATAGCAGAGCACAGTTGGGGGCAAGGAATGCAAATGAAGTGTTACAACTGTTGGCAGAATTATGAATTAGAACCAAAATGTGCTGTTGGAATATCACCTCCCCTGCATGGGGGGGCATGTAGCCCTGCATACTTGCACCTGGGGGACTCTGCTTGTGCATGTGCCCTGTTCTCATGGACAGATGGGCCCCAACCATGACTCATGGAGGACATGTCTTTGGTCTACTGGTTCAGAGCGGATATCTAAATTTCTTGCACTGAACATGGGCTAGCTTGTTTGTGGGGTTTCTATTCAGTGTTCCTGCCTCCAGCCCATTGACTAGAGGATGAGGCATTCCACAGACCTGGGGAGCTGTTGCGGGCTTCCTAGATGCCCATTGGCCTTCATTTTCCTGAGAGATGGTGTGCTCTGGCTGGGAGATGCTTGGGGTTGCCTGTCTCCATGGGAGAATGTAGGTGTTCTGTTGTATCTCTCCAGAACTCTCCCCATGGTGGGATTGCCTCCCAACTCCCTGGCAGTGGTCATGCCAGTGGATTGGGTGTGCCATGTAGAGGGCCAAGGGGGTGCAGCTGGATACCATGGACTTCCCATGATGGAGAGGCTGGATGACCGGGTGCTCTAGCCATCTCTTGGCCGTACCATTTTGCCTCCACATCTGTGTGGTCACTATCTTGGGCCTGCTGTTCCACAGGATCCTATTCCCCCTTTGTCTCACATGGGGCCAGCACTCCTCAATTGCAAGGGTAATAGGCTAGATGCATAGGGGAATGACAGGGAGGAGTACCAATCCTATGACATACCAGAGGCCTGGTAACCTGACCACTGAAACCTAGGTAATTGGATACCCTGGATGTCTCAGGGTAAAAGAGGTCTAGCCATTCCACAAGGTGGCCATTGCTGACACACCATTCAGGCTCTCCTGCTCATTCATATCCAGTATTTATACTCTGTCCCAGAAAGGAGCACAGCATGGTCACTATGCATGTGTTTGCTTCTCTGATTTGCATTCCCTATCCATTGAACTCTTGCCCATCGCTCTGAGCTGTGCAGCAGGATGTGCCTATTCCCAGGTCAGTCCTCACTATCCTTCACTGGCCGTTTACTACATGCCCCATTAGGTATTTCAGTCTGATATCTCTGCAGGAAACTCTTGCTAGCCATAGCTTGCTTTGGTACCAAGCAAGTGCAAGGTGGATGTAGGGAGCACCTTTGCAGTTTGCATGAACTACAGTTTTGTATTACTTACTACCATGCTAGAAACTTAACTAGAGAGGCAATACTTCCTTTCCATGGTTTCACCCCCTCTTGTACAGCAGCTGCTATATCCCCTTCACAGTAAATGTGCATGCTAACTTGCATTTGCCTTGTGTTAGTTACAACACTTTAGTAAACATGCCCAACCTTTAGGTAAGCCTTTTAGTGGTTAAAAAAAAACCAGATAAGCATTACTGCAAATAACTTTAGAATTTTTGGCCTAGCTTGTATATAGGCCTTTTAGACGTTCAAAACAAAACAGAACACACAAGTAATCTTTCCCACCCACCCCCACCCTGACTCCCACCTTCTTCCTCATCCTTAATTTATAGTCTGTGTTCCCAATTAGAGTAGAAATTGGTTATCACAGGATATTTTAATAAGCAGGTGATTAATCCTTAATAGATTATTAATAGTTCAGTGAGCAGAAATCAGGTATATATTATCAGATAATATACCAAAAAATCCTGAAATCCTTCCTTTAATTTAGCTATTTCTTTTCATATTCCTATTCCCTTAACATCTCTAAACAACTGAAAAATTCACCAATATAAAGACAGCAGTCCAGCAGCAATAAGGGGGTTATCCAGTCTTTTGCATCGAATGTCACATGTATGATTATCTCCCAGTTGGTGAGAGGTCATATGTGTGCCCTCAATGCAAAGAGCAATACAGCAAAAGAGCAACAAGAGAGGAGCATATGGAACCATAGACCAGTTAATG
Source organism: Ichthyophis bannanicus (assembly GCA_033557465.1). Lineage (NCBI taxonomy): Eukaryota > Metazoa > Chordata > Amphibia > Gymnophiona > Ichthyophiidae > Ichthyophis > Ichthyophis bannanicus. Next base: position 1,176,982,407 of record CM066033.1, on the reverse strand, counting down.
TTGAATAAGGCCATCATGGCCAGCACTGAGAAAAACAGAAATCTAATATAGCATGAACTCATTATTAGAAAGCTTTTGACAGTGTCCCACACCCTTGGATAATAAATTGCCTTGAAATGTATATAATAAATCCTGTTTTGATAGATTGCATTATCTGGATTTTCAGAAAGCCTTTGACAAGGTCCGTCATGAGAGACTCAAAATTAAAAAGTCATGGGATTGGAGGGAGTGTAGTATTGTGGATCCAGGAACTGGTTAAAAGATAGAAAGCAGAGAGTAGGGCTAAATGACCAGTTTTCTCAACTGAGAAAGGTAAATAGTGGAGTACCCCAGGGATCTGTGCTGGGCCCACTGCTTTTTAACATATTCATAAATGACCTGGAAATGGGAATAAGGAGTGAGGTGATCAAATTTGCAGATGATTCAAAATTACTCAAAATTGTTAAAACACGAGAGGATTGTGAAAAATTGCAAGAGGACCTTGATAAATTGGAAGATTTGGGGGTATGTTTACTAAAGCGGGCTAACGGTTAACCTGGGCTATCTGCCACTAGGTCCCATTGAATAATATGGGACCTAGTGGCAGATAGCCCAGGTTAACCATTAGCCCAGTTTAGTAAACATACCCCTTGGTGTCCAAATGGCAGATAGAATTTATTGTGGACAAGTGCAAAGTTATGCACTTACGAAAGAACAACCCAAACTCTGGTTACACGATGCAAGGTACCACCTTAGAAACCACCACACAGGAAAACATTTTAGGCGCCATTGTGGATAATATGTAGAAACCCTCTACTGAGTGTGTAGCAGTGGCCAAGAAAGCAAATAGAGTGCTAGGAGTCATAAGGATAGGAATGGAGAATAAAACAAAATATTTTATAATGCCTCTGTATCGTTCCATGGTTCGATCACATCTTGAATATTGTGTACAATTCTGGTGGCTGTTTCTTAAAAATGATATAGCAGAATTAGAAAAAGTACAGAGAAGATCCACAAAAAATAGTAAAGGGAATAGAAGGATAACCCTATGAGGAAAGGCTTAAAAGGTTGGGGCTCTTCAGCTTGGAAAAGAGATGGCTGAGGGGGGATATGATAGAGATTTAAAAATTAATGAATGGAGTGTAATGGGTTAACATAGATCGGTTGATTACGCCATCAAAAAGTAGAAAGACTAGAGGACATGCAATGAAACTACAATGTAATGCATTTAAGACTAATAGAAAATATTTTTTTCACTCAACGCGTAATCAAACTCTGGAATTCATTACAGGAAGATGTAGTAAAAGCTGTTATTGTAGCTGGAGGAAAGATCCATAAACCATTATTAAAGAGGACCTGCGAATTCTACTGTTTACAACAGGATGAGCATTGAGGAACCTTTGGTCCTTGGGAACCTGCCAGGTACTTGTGACCTGTATTGGCCACTGTTGAAAACAGGATACAGGGCTTGATGGACATTGTTCTGACCAAGTATGGTATTTCTTATGTTAAGTTCAACATGACAATGTTAAAAACCACACACTATTTGAAAGACGAAGATGGTCAGTACATAATTCTTAACATTAAGACTGCACGAGGAATATGCACAAATAGAGTAGGAAATACAGAGTGTTACTCCAGGAACTCTTTGTTGATCAAGATTTGACACATGAATGTTTAAGAAGAGGTGAACTGAAACCGTAGGATGAGTGAGTGATAACTGCAGCCCAGGACAGCAGCTTACGGACGAGATGGTTTACAGCAAGCATTGAAAAAACAGACATGTGTCACTTCTGTGGGAAAGAGCTGGAAACAGTGACTCACCTCATAGCTGGCTGTGAAATTCTATGGTCAGAAATTTCTATTCAGAAAAGCACAGTAGAATAGTGTGCCTCATTCACTGGAAACTTTGTAAACACTACATCATCACTGTGTCTGAAAAGCACTAGGATCATAATCCTAACAAAATTGCAGAGAATGAAGAGGTTATGATCACCTATTCTCAAACACCTCCAGTGGCTTCCCATCAGCTCCAGAATACAGTTCAAAGCTCTAACCCTCATTCACGAAACACTGTACAAACAATCCTCAGAGCAACTCCAAGCTGTAATTCACACCCTGAACTCCAAGAGATCAAGAAGAAAGAGCACCCAAAAACTTCTCAGTCTCCCACCACAGACTCGCAAATCCAAGCAAACCACAAGAATAAGAGCATTCTCTCTGGACGCCCTTACTCTCTGGAATTCACTACCCCCCTCAATTCAAAATATCAAATCAACCGTAGACTTTCACAAATAACTTAAAACCCACCTGTTCCTAGAACATTTTTGCAGCAGACACCCAACAATTACAGATCAGGACTACCCAATACAATCACTCACTTCATCCTCCAATGTATTGATATATGCAAAAGGTTTATTCGCATTTAAATAGTTTCCATGTTCATTGTAAATGGTTTTTGATATTCCTTGTAACAAGTTCGCTGTATTAACTCAGTTCCATGTAAACTGTTTTGAGTTGTAGAAAAACGGTATAGAAAAATTAGTTAAATAAATAAAATAAATTAATAAATGCTCCCATTCCGACAATAAAAAGCTTGATGCTAGGAAGCCGCATATAGTGGAAAGGATAAAAATACATGAACAGCATTGATTATAGAGGTGTCAGTTCCAAGCGACTACTCTGTGAATCACATTGAGAGGGGAGAAGATCTTCTATTACCTAGGAATGCAGTCAGAGAGGAGGAAAATGTGGCAGAATGATACCAAGTTATTTCCCATTATGTTGGGTGACACAGGTTTAATTAAGAGGAATGTCCAAGCATACCTTGATAAATTACGAACTCCAGAAACAGGCTCTCTTTGAAACAATGAAAGTACTACACCGAGCATTAGCAGTAAATTTGAGAGTCAGAGATCATGACAGTTTTGCGCAAAACTCACCCCATTTGGAGAAAATGCCCCCAAAGAGCTCCTGACTCTTAAGTGAAAGCATAGCCTAGAAGGGATTTTAGACTATGCTGGGGAGAAGCCAGTTGTATTAGTACCAATGACACACAAAAATGTAGGAGGGGAGGTTCTGGAAACCAAATTTAGGCTTGGAGACAAAGTTAAAATGCTTCCTATTTCTCGCATAGGATCCAAAAGACAGACAAAGCACTGGAGTCTCAATGTATGGATGAGATGATGGTACAGATAGGAAGGTTTTAGATTTGTTACAGACTGGGATACTTTCTGTGGAAGGGGGAGCCTCAATGTTTAATTGGCAATATGTGAACATATAGGTTTGTAAAATACCAACTTACACAAGCAAGTTACTCATGTAGGTTGCAAAATACAAACCTACACATTTAAATTGCTATGTTTCCTCCATCGATTTTTCTCACATATAGGTTTGCAAAATGTCTCATCCTGCTGTATGTAGATACCTATCCATTTGCCCTCCTACGGATTTTAGAAAACACACATTTTAGTAAAGGCTCCATGTTTTGCAGACCTTTTCTAAAATACTACCAGAAATGTATACAGCCCACAATAGACATATCAATTAGGATCTCCGTGTATTATCTAAAATATAACTTCACATGTGCCATACAGCATTTACAAAGAAAAACAGGAAATTCTTTGCGCATGTGGGAGGTTTGTGGTCTGTAAAAGGAGTGGAGGAGTGGCCTAGTGGTTGGGGCAAAGTACTTCAGGCCAGAAGGTCGGGGGTTCAAATCCCACTAGAAGACAGCAACCTTGGGCTGGAAGGACTGGGGTTTCTAGTCCCACAGGCGCTCCTTGTAGTCCTGGGCAAGCCACTTAACCCTCCATAGCCCATGTTCCCTGTAAATAGTTATCTCCAAGTTCAATGTAATTTCAGTTTGTTCAATGTAACCCGCACTGATGCAGAATAACACAGTATATAAGAGAATATAAATAAATAAATAAAATAAATAAAAGAGCAAGCTGGAAATTTTAGGTCTCAATGCTGAGTGGCTTGTGTGGCATAAAACCTAAGCACATCACCCTGCCAGCATCATCCCTTCAGTATAGCATAGTGAGCGGTACGTCAGTACCGGGAAAAATGGTAGAAACCATCATAAAGAACAAAATTACTCAGCATGTAGATAGTCATGGCCTAATGGGAGACAGCCAACATGGCTTTAGACAAGGAAGATCTTGTCTGGAATTTGTTACCGGAGGATGCAGTAAGAGCTGTTAGTGTAGCTGGGTTTAAAAAAGGTTTGGACAAGTTCCCAGAGGAAAGGTCCATAAACCATTACTAAAAAGGGAACCAGGATATCAATGCTTGACCCAATACAAGCATTGTGGAACCTGTGTCTTTTGGGGATACTGCTAGGTACGTATGACCTAGATTGGCCACTGTTGGAAACAGGATACTGGGCTTGATGGACCTTGGTCTGACCCAGTATGGCATATCTTATGTTCTTATGTCTTACTAATCTGTTATGTTTTTTTGAAGGTGTGAATAAACAGCTGGAGAAAGGTGAGTCAGTTGATATAGAGTATCTGGACTTGTAGAAAGCCTTTGACATGGTCCCTCATCAAAGACTTTTGGCAAAACTAAAGAGTCATGGGATAGGAGGCAGTGTACTATTGTGGATCAGGAACTGGTTAAAAAATAGAAAGCAGAGGGTAGGGCTAAATGGCCAATTTTCCCAATGGAGAAAGGTGAATAGTGGTGTACCCCAGGGATCTGTGCTGGATCCGCTGCTTTTTTACATATTCATAAATGACCTGGAAAAGGGAATAATGAGTGAGGTTATCAAATTTGCAGATGACACAAAACTATTTTAAGTTGTTAAAACCCAAGAGGATTGTGGAAATTTGCAAGAGGATCTTGATAAATTTAAGACTGGGCATCAAAATGGAAGATGAAATTTAATGTGGACAAGTGCAAAGTTATGCACCTAGGGAAGAACAACCCCAACTGTGGTTACATGATGCAAGGTTCCACATTAGGAACCACCACCCAGGAAAAAGATTTAGGCGTCATTGTGGATAACATGTTAAAACCCTCGGCCCAGTGTGCAGCGGCGGCCAAGAGAGCAAATAGAATGCTAGGTATCATAAGGAAAGGAATTGAAAATAAAACAAAATATATTATAATGCCTCTATATCATTCCATGGTGAGACCGCACCTTGAATACTGTGTGCAATTCTGGTTCTCCGTATCTTAAAAAGGATATAGCGTTATTAGAAAAGGTTCAGAGAAGAGCCACCAAAATGGTAAAGGGGATGGAAGGATACTCCTATGAAGAAAGGCTAAAAAGGTTAGGGCTCTCTAACCTGGAAAAGAGACAGCTGAGGGGAGATATGATAGAAGTCTATAAATTAATGAATGGATCGATTGTTCACCCCTAAAAACAAAGACATGTGGAGGGGTGGCCTGCACGGAGCGGAAGGTGCACCTACTCTTGCCATCTTACTGGGCAGACTAGATGGACCATACTGGTCTTTATCTGCCGTCATTTACTATGTTACTATGTTATCAGAATATAGAAAGACTAGGGGACATGCAATGAAGCTATAGGGTAAACTATTTAAGACTAATAAAAGAAAATATTTTTTCACTCAACGTGTAATCAAACTCTGGACTTTGTTACCGGAAGATGTAGTAAAGGCTGTTAGTGTAGCTGGGTTTAAAAAAGGTTTGGACAAGTTCCTGGAGGAAAGGTCCATAAACCATTATTATGAAGGGACCCAGGATATCAATGTTTGACCCAGTACAAGCATTGTGGAACCTGTGTCTTTTGGGGAAACTGCTAGGTACTGTCACGCCCTCTTCTTGTATGTGTAGGCAGTTGCCTGGTAGAAGTGGACGTGACCACAAATTTATATCCCTTGTGTGTGCTGCTGTCTATGTTCCTTGTAGTTGTGAGCCAAGACGAATACAGCCAAGGTTTTGGGGTAACAATAAGTTTATTGTTGCACAGGAATTAATATCTACTACCCCTTTAAACAGAAATAAATGGATGCTTCTCCAAACCAAAATGAAGTTACGTGGTATAACACAGTCCTCCTGATAACTCTCAGGCAAGTCCGTTCCAACAGAATAACCAAACTTCTTTCAGCTTCAAACATTAAATGCTTTTCCTATTATCAACAGTGTCTTCATAAACAGCTTCATATAACAGATAACACAACCGTAGTGTGCGCCTCTTTCACAGCTGCTTAATAGACTGAGTTTTACACTTTGGCAGCTCTCAGCCTCTCTCAGTGTAAAAGCTCCCTTGCAATTAGTTGGGCTTTGTTCAGTACTTCTCAACAGCACAACGTTACACAGCTCTCACTCTTCATGGCAATAAGCGCAATCTGTTTCCATGTCAGAGTATTCAGATCCTATCAAAGCTTCCTCCGTTTGCATAGGTTCCTCGTCTGACTCTGATATATCCTGCTTATTTACAGGAGCTTCCAGATCAACAGGCTTCCATTGCTCTAATAAAGTGCTAAGCTGTTTCCAGCTAAAGTTCTTCTTACTTGGAGGTAGGGTGGAGGAATTTAAAATACCAGACTCTTTTAACACAGCTTTTAGGGAATCTAAAGGGCTCACCTTTTTCCTGGTACTTCTAGCTTTCACTGGCTGGGCATAAGGCAAACATTTGTCCCCAAACTGCTTCACGGATTCCCTCGTGGCAAACTGCTCAGCAGGGTTTGTTTCCAACTCCTGTCTCTGCAGCACAATCAGCTGACTGCTTCAAAGAACCTTTGCTCCTTTCAGAACTTGAGCTACAGATACGTTGCCTGCCTTGGGAATGTTTGGACAGCTTTTTAAATGGAACTCTGTTTCTGCCAAAGCTCCCACCTGTGTGCACAGCTTCAACGGAAGAGTCCTCAGAAGAACTTCTCTCTCTCCTAGATAAGGTTTCCAACCTTTCCCTTTGAGGTTTAAAGGTTCTTCTCTCCTCCTTCTCTCTGCTGCTTGTCCAGTGATAATTCCTCTCTCTCTCGAGATGCTTTCCCAGAGGTTTCTCCAAGCACCTCTCCTGGAACCTCTCCTTCCTGTTCCTGTTCTCGGACTCTCTCTCAGTCTCTCTGCTGTTCCCCAGCACCTCCTCCTTTGGAACTGTTACTTCCTGCTTAAGTGTTTGGGGCTGTCCTATGGGCTTTGACTCCGCCCCCTTGCCTCTCACGTCAGCTCCCTTGGTTGTCATGGAGCTGAGGTGTGGCTCTCTCTCTATCTTTCTAAGCATAGAGTTTCTCTGAGTTGGAGGTTTAACCCTTTCCTTGCCTGTACTGCTGTCTGCTTCAGGGGAAAGAAACTGTTTCAACCTCCTGTTTCTAGTGCTTAACACCTCTGCACCATGACAGTATGTATGACCTAGATTGGCCACTGTTGGAAACAGGATACTGGGCTTGATGGACCTTGGTCTGACCCAGTATGGAATATCTTATGTTCTTATGGAATGCTTTGTAGCAGTGGAGATAGGGAGGATTGTGAAGAATGAGGGAAAGAGATGGTGCAAGGCGTAGGCAGATCCTGGAGTAAAATCTGTTCCAGCTTTCCATAGACTTGGGAATAGGGAGAAAATTCATCTTTCCGCAGGACAAAGGTCCTAAGCACAAAGCAAATGCAATAATGAAGTAGCTCAGCAAGAAGTAAATTAATTCTTCAAGTGGCCCATTCAAGGCTGAGACCTGAATCCAACAGCAAGTCTTTGGCAACATTTATTTATTTATTTATTTATTTAACAGCTTTTATATACCGCACTTTTGATATCAGCGCGGTTTACATTTTAACAAATTTTGTACTTAAACATAAAACAAATGTTAAGTTTACAGAGAACAGGGAGTAAAAACATGGATAACAGGGATTAACAATTAACAGATATTTTTAATTATTTACAATAGGTTCTTAAATGCTCGAGCTCTAAAGGTAGGGTTTGTGAGGCTTGGTCTAGATCGAGTGGTAAGGTTTCGGGAGCTTATTTGACTAGCCGTGATCAAAGGTCTGTGTGGGAGGGGGGTCAGTATATTGTGAGAAGTGTTGTAGGAAGAGGTGTGTTTTTATGGATTTTCTGAACTGGGACAGGTCTTTTTGTGATCTAATACTAGGTGGAAGCGTGTTCCAGCATCTAGGGGCGACGGAAGAGAATGCTCTTAAAGTGGTTGTTTGAGTGAGTTTTTTGCTGTCATTTGGGACTGTTAGCATGTTCTCTGTTACAGAACGTCTAGATCTGGTGTTCTGTGTGTGTTGGAGGAGATCAGATAAGGAGGATGATGAGATATGGTGGAATGCTTTGAAGGTCAGGATGAGAGCTTTGTATAAAGTCCTGCAAGTTAGTGGGAGCCAGTGGAGGTCAAATAGGATGGGAGTAATATGTTGGCTTTTTAGGGATCCATGAAGAACTCTGGCCGCTGTATTCATGGCCAATTGAAGCGGGTTTAGAGTGCTCTTGGGCAGGCCATGAAGAACGATATTTGCATAGTCAAAATGAGGAGTGACTAATGCCTGGAAGATTGTGCGGAAGTCAGATGGTTCAAGCATAGGTCTGAGGTGTCGAAGAGTCCTGATTTTGTAGTAAATGGCTTTTACAGTATTTTTTATGTGATCTTTGAATTCAAGTCGCTGGTCAAGTATAACACCCAGATAACGTATTGAGGTTTTGAGTGGTAGATCAGCATCTTGTGTTCTTAGCATTGGTGGGGGAGAGAAGTCTTTGTTTCTAGTGACAATCAGGACTTCGGTTTTTTTAAAATTGATTCTGAGGTTTTGTGAGAGTAGCCAATCTGATATCGAGTTGAAACAGGTGATTAGTGTAGTGTAGTCAGGTTTTAGTACATTAATTGGAGTGAATAAGAGCACGTCATCTGCGTAGATAAGACATGATATTCCGAAAGAGCGGGAGATGTTGCAGAGAGGTTGCATATAGATGTTAAACAGAAGGGCTGAAAGGGAGGAACCTTGCGGGACTCCTTGCTTCTGATGAAAAGGTTGAGATGTGGTATCACCAGTCCGTACTTGTTGCCAGCGCTCTTCTAGGTAAGATCTGCACCAATTCAGTGCCGTCCCTTGAATTCCTGTGTCTTGAAGCCTGGTGAGGAGTTGGTTGTGGTCAACAGAATCAAAAGCTGCTGCTATGTCTAGGAAGATCATAGCGACTCCATTTCTGAGATTGTCTGTTGTGTTCATGAGTGTGGTCTATAGGGTAGGTAGGAGGGTTTCAACTCCGTGGGCTTCCCTGAAGCCATGTTGGTTTGGATCTAGTGGGGCTTCGGAATCAATGTGTTGTTGAATTTGTCTGAGAACGACTTTTTCTAGGATCTTGGCTAATAAAGGAATGCTTGAAATTGGGCGATAGGAGTCTTCCTTTTTCGGATCCAGTTTGTTGTTCTTCAGTAGGGGACGGATGGAGGTGTGCTTGAGAGCTGTTGGAAATATCCCGGATCTAAGGGACTGGTCAGCTAAGGCTGATATGTATGGGCTAAGTTCTGTTTTCAGTGATTTGATCCAGAAGGCTGGACATGGATCATTTGGAGCGGTGGTGGCGTTGATAGATGTAATAATTTCTTCAATAGACTTTGGAGTTGGAGATGAGAAATTATTGAGTATGAATTGGACATTGGGGGGTTGCTTGGTTACACTTGTGGTTGCTTCAGTGATCTTGATTGCCTTGGATTGGATGTAATCAGCATATAGTTGTGGGTGTATATATTCCTGTTGTGGTGAGGGAGGTTCAGTAGTTAGGGATTTTACTATTTGGAAGAGATCTCTTGGTTTGTTGAGGGAACGGCTAAGTAGCTTTGTATGGTGTTCTCTTCTCTTATCCCAGGTTAGCTGGCGATGGGACTTCAAGTTGGCTAGGTAAATAGACTGGTCATGAGGGTTTAGGGAGTGTCTCCATTTCTTCTCTAGTCTCCTCAGTTGTTGTAGGGAGGTTCGTAACTCTGAGGAGAACCATGGTGCGTTCTTTTTCTTGGCGATAGAGGAGTTGGTAGAGGTTTTATCATGTGTAGTGGTAGGTTGCGCTGATAGTCGAAGAGCATTGTTCCAGTTTGATACAGTGTCATCGATGTTGTTAGGTATAGTGGAGAGTTTTGGCATGGTAAGGGAGGTGATTGTGTCCATGTTGAGAGGTTGGAATCGTGCTGGTTTTGGTGGTGGGTAAGTATCTGATGACTTGTTTGGGGATTCAATAGATGGAATGATGAATGAGATAAGTTTGTGATCAGACCAGGGGACGGGGGTTGATAGTGGCTCAGGTTGGTTTATCAGGTTCGGGTGTGCTGATGGTGCAAATATGAGGTCAAGGAGATTTCCTTGTTTATGAGTGGATGTTTTTACAATTTGATCGTATTGTAAGTTGATCATGGCATCAAGGAAGGAGTTGGACACTGAAGGTGGTGTGGAGGCAAGGTTAAAATCTCCAAGGATCCAGTTAGGTTTGTTGATATCCGATGGGTTGATGGCAATATCGATTATGGTTGAGAGATCATCAGCTGGAGCATTTGGGGCTCTGTAGATGAGGTTTATGGTGTTGTTTATTATTGGAGATGGATAGCGTATTTGTGTGGTTTGTGGCATTGGTAGATATCACGTGATATTTCAAATCTGTTCTTGCTATTATGCAAACTCCTCCTCCCTTTCTGTTTTCTCTGTGACAGGTATAGATGGTGTAGTTAGGTGGGGTGAGATGGTTCATTAGGACATTGTCGGTATTAGAAAGCCATGTTTCTGTGATCAGTAGGATGTCTAGTGTGAGGTTTGATATAAGGTCAATGATAGCTGGCCATTTGTTGCGGGCTGAGCGTGCGTTAATTAGAGCACACTTGAGGTTCTGTGGAGTAGTTCTTGGATTAGGTTTCTTGTTGTTTGTATTTTCAAGAGTTACATATAGACAGTAGTTGTGCCTACTATGGTATATACTTTGTGAATAATTTTGATGGGGTTTCCTATTACGGGTTTGGTGAATAGGTATGGGGTTGATATCAGATGTTAGAGCAGTGGAAATATGTAGTATGCAAGAGAGGATGGAGAGGAGCAGGAGTGAGCAAGTAATGGTAGCCATGATGTAATCCTGGGATGGTAGAGAGGGTGTAGGTGCTTTGACTTGGGTGCTACTGGCAACAGTAATAAGTGAATGTTACTGACCACAGTAATAATTGAATGCAACAGTATAAATGAGAGACACTGGCAACAGTGATAAATTGCTACTATAATGTTGTGTAGTTGAGCTTATTGTGTTAGTAACATTAGTAGCAAATTTTTAGCAACATTTGTGTGGGGGGCCTAGCAACAATAGTCTTGATAAGACCTTAACAATGATATCTAGATGTGTGGGAAGACTGTGATAAATTTAGGAACAGCTACTAGCAACAGAATTTGTGACATCTACTGGCAACAGTAATACGGTAGAAATCAGGCAGTTATAAATGATTGCAGGCAGCAAGAGGAGTTAGGCAGTGGTTGTAAAAGACTTACTAACAATAGTAGGTATCTATCAGTGGTGAGAGAGGCAGTGTTGAATGGCTTACTGGCAAAAGTAAGAATCAGGCAGTTATAATGAATTACAGGCAGCAGGAGAAGTTAGGCAGTGGTTATAAATGACTTACTAACAATAGTAGGTATCAATCAGTAGTTACAGGCGGTTAAGCAATAGTCTTTTAGGGTGATATATCAGTATAGGCTGGTTCAATGTTGAGTATACTTGCTGCGTTAGAGTTTGTAGCTGGAAGGATGATGATACGCGAGCTCAACCCTAGGGGAGCTCCAGCCGAAGAGAAAGTGGTGATTAGGCGTTGTTACGTTGTCTTCCGTGTCTCTGTTTAGTTCTTGTGCTCCTTAGCTCCGGCGCGGGCACGCAGGCGCGGGCACGCAGGCGCGGGCACGCCTGGAGCGTGCAGCTGATTTTATAGTGTGCTGCAAGGTCCCGGATGGGCTGAGAAGGCTGCAGGAGGGGCAAACGTGCTCTGACCTCTCTCGCTGTGCAGGATCAGGGTCCGATGCTGATGCGGTGGCTTCCGGAGGCGGAGAGGGACTCTCAGCAGCGTGCAGAATCTATTTAGTAAAAAGACTGTAGTCCACAGACAAATCCCAACCAACTTGAAAGCGCTTGAATTACTCTGCCAGACATGATAGGCAAAAACTGTACCGTCATGCATTGCAAAACTAGTAGACACATCTTAAATGAGCCTTGGCTATTACTGTTGCAAAAGGGGCTTCCGCACTGTTATTGAGCCAAGAAGCGAGGAACCTAATGCAGCCAAGGTTCTTTTACCTCTTAATTACTTTTTGCTGTCCTAAGTTATTCAGATAGTGATGTCAGAAGCGATGCTGTCAGGGTAACTACCGGTACTGCCCACGTTCCACCCACAGTTCGCTGTGGAGTCAGTGGGGATATTCAGTGCCACTCTACAGACAGTGTTCCTATGCTGGCACTTATCCGGTTTTCTGGTGCTGACAACTGCCTATCACATGGTAAAGCATGGGAAAAACATCTGAAATCATCTGACAGGGTAAGCTGCTCAGAGATTCTGGGTTACAGATTAAAACCAGTCATGTGGAAAAATAATAAACCTTTACGACACTCACTGAGCTCATACAGATGAAAAACAGTAAAAGATTCCTTTATTATTCATTAAAAATTTAGCAATATTTTTTAATAAAGGTACCTTATTCAATGGCATAGCTTATGGACATGCACTTATATCCATTATTTCATAGCCCAAGGTGCTTTCTTCATGAGTTAAATATTCACTATTACTTTTCTCTTACGTTTCATTTATTTAAAGCAATAACACCATTTATTACAATGAAGCTGCAAGGGGGTGAATTGAAAGGCAATGTCAGGAAATACTTTTTCACTGAAAGGGTGGTGGATGCTTGGAATGCCCTCCCGATGGAAGTGTTGGGGGCAAATACAGTGACAGAATTCAAAATGGCATGGGACAGACACAGTGTATCCCTTTGCAGCAACTGGATGAAATCAAAATAAACTGAACTAACTAATTTCTCAACATACAGGGGTGTCCTACACAGAGCGGTAGGTTCACCCCTAAAACAAAGACATGGGGAGGGGTGGTCTGCACAGAGCGGCAGGTGCACCTACTCTTGCCATCTTACTGGGCAGACTAGATGGACCATACTGGTCTTTATCTGCCGTCATTTACAATGTTACTATGAAAAGCAGTAAGTGAAAATACGGTGCATGCTTACTAAAGTGCACTACTACTTTGTGTGCTATAGTGCACACTAAAAGGTTCATTTTAGAAGCCGTATTCATGCTTTGAACATCCAAAAATGGGCATAGAGATGTCCAAAGCACAGAGACATATCCTGAGTCATTTTAGAAGCTGGCTCTGCAGACGTCCCCAGTGCGAGAATGTCCAAGTCTGAAAGGGGGTATGGCGGAACCATTGTCAGGGTGTTCCCTGTCTAATCTCAGAAACATCGTGCCTAACTTTAAACCTGCTCCAGGCACGAATAGCTGAAAAGAGCTTGTTTGGCTGAAAAATATCCAGAGGGTGTAGAGAGGGCATGCCGCCATCCCCAGTACTCAACACAATGTCAACGATAGCAGTAGTGGGATCTGAGTCCCCAGTGCTAACTACAATATGAATTCAATGCCCACCCTGTGCCCCCCACCCCACCCATTTCACTCTCCATCATGTGTGCTGTTAACATGGCTCCATGCCACTAATTGTCAATGTTGCAGTTAGTGTGGGTACACTTAAGGCCACCTCAATGGGTGATGTTAAATGATCCCACATTAATTGCATGTTAAATAATCCCTAACACCTCTGCATGTTAGGGAATGTTTCAGTGTGGTAACTGCTGGTGGCATGTTGGGCATGCCTCCTACAGTTATCATAGAGTTGTTGCACTTCCCCCACATTTGTGTTTTGCCTATGGTGGTGTAAGCACAAAAGCTTACTGCACGTTAGCAAACATGCCCCTAAATTAGTACATTGTTAACCTATGACAACAATAGAGAAGTCCTGGCTCAAAAATATTTATATATACAAAACAAAAAATCCTTAATAATTCATAATATGTAAAATGAATCTATAATTTAAAAATAATAGTTTGAAAATATAGATACAAAGTTCATCAATCCCAATTTTTTTTGCTTTAGAGGAATTTTTAAACTGTTTCAGAATCATTTTTCCTTTAATTTTCTGCATTACTGTCCACATAACTACTTGGGCCATCTACTGGATCAGTGAGACCATTTGGAAAAATGATGCCAGCTGGCAGAAATGAATGGGGATCACGTTTGCCCTTGCAGGACCTCCACTGTTGTCCAAAAGGCACTAGGAGGTGAAAGTGTACAATGGGAGTTGTTTGTGGGGTGTTTTTTACAGCTCAGGACTTGGAGGCAATTTTTTGTTAACACATTTATGAACTGGGTAAGGGTGCAGAAAAGAAATGCCTCTAACCACAAGCCCACCAAAAAATGCTGCTGGAGGGGAGGGGCTTCCATTTCCATGTCTTTTGAGTTGTTCATGTATTAGCAGAGACTGATGCGTCTGGAAGAAAACCGAAAAACACTTCTGTTAGCTTTCCAAAAATATCATAGTTTGTGAAGTATACCACAGATTGTTTTATTCAACTTGCATAATAATGATCTACTTCATCCTAAATATTTTGTAGCACATGCTGAGCCTGATTTTGCTGCATTAGCAGCAAATAATTCATGTAAACCACAGCTAATGTGCAGTAATGTGAAATACTGCAAGTTATTGGTTAATAACATGCATTTGGAAGATATCATTAGTAACTCACTGCTTCATTCTCCTGATGGCCTTATCCTAGGTGATGTTAGCATGCATGATGGCTCACTAGTTACAGCCTCAGAAAATGTTTTCTATGATTAATGAAAAATGTGGGCACCCAAACAGGTAATTAAGGCCCCACCCATGTACGGGAAGAATACTTCTACAGTAGATCTCACCATCATCAAAGGGTAATTGAATATAATTATAATATGTTTTCTTTGGCTTTATCCTGCTTCAATCATCAGTTTTTGAAGCTGAAATTACATTCCCATGTAAACTGGGTCCTAGGCTGAAACACACTAAATTAATTAGGAAGCTCCAAAATCTTGATCTCAAACTTCTTGCTAAAGGGGTGCAGTCTAAATCTCTTGATCCAACAGCTTTGGATCATCATCTTAATCTGGAATTGAATATGTTTGCCCTACGGTTGCAGGTTAGTTGTTCATCTTTCCAGTACCACCCATAGGGATGGGACTGGAAATGGCTTCCATATTCTGAAAAGACAAGCACAACATATTGAAAGAATTTGACACTCTAATAAGTTATACCCTCACTTGGTTTGCAGCTTGTCATGCTGTGAGTGCTTGTGTGCATCAGTGATGCTGAGGGCTAAGCTATCGGTAGTTTAACTACTGGCAGGGTCTCCCAAGATGGACAGGTCTCAGCTGAGCTGCCAGATCAAGACAAACCACCCATCTAGGCAGCAGCAGAATGTTAGTGTTAGCAGCAGAGGATCACATTTCTGTGACAATGGCAACAAAACTAAGCTTAAACTGCATGGAAGAAAGGTCTGGCAATCTACTTTTGTATCTTGCCATGGAAACCCAATGGATAGTCACAACAAAACTAATCGCACTGTAGTGCTCGAAAATGAGACCCCCCCAGGTCAGAAGGCACTCATCTGACTAATGGTGAGGAGCTGAAGACTTTTCAGAGTAAAGCCAGCATTTATGATGTGGTTAGATCAAAGCCCTTGGGACGTCTGACTGCTGATGTATCTGTGCATGAAATGAGAGTCAGAAGCTGTAAAGATGTCTTAGATTTTGAGACATAGAACATATCAAGCATGAAGCAAGGGAAGTTGGAGGTGGTCAAGAATGAAATAGAATGTGTACAACTTGATCTGTTGGGTATCAGTGAACTGAAATGGACTGGCATCAGGCACTTTGCATCAGATGATCACATGGTCTACTATGCTGTAAATGAAAGACAAAGAAGAAATGGTGTTGCATTTATAATTAAGAAGAAACTTGCAAGAACTGTAATAAAATACAATGCAGTCAGTGAATGCTTAATTTCTATTTGTCTATGAGGAAGCCTATCAACACAACTATAATTCAAGTATATGTCTCAACAACAGCTACAGAAGAGGATGAAATTGATGAGTTCTATGAACACGTACAAGCTGAAATTGACAGAACATGCAAACAGGATATCCTGATAGTCATGGATGACTAGAGCGCAAAAGTTGGCAACAAAGAATAAGGCAGGATGGCTGGAAAATATGGACTAGGCAATGGAAATAAAGCTAGAGAAAGACTGATAGAATTCTGCAAGACCAACGATCTATTCATCTCAATCACCTTCTTCCAGAAACACAAATGCTGACCATACACATGGACGTCACCCAATGGATTGTACAAAAATCTGATTGACTACATCTGTGGAAGTCAACAATGGAAAAGCTCTATAACATCAACAAAGACAAAACCTGGAGTGACATTGGTACAAATCACCAACTACTAGTATGCAAACTCAAGCTAAAGTTGAAAAAGAGCAAGCCACTCATGAATGTAGCAAAATATGACCTTGAGAATATATCACTGGAATTTGAAGACTGCCTGAGAAATCAATTCGCTGGTTTAGATACAAATGACAAAGCTCCAGAAGAGTTATGGGATGGCATCAAGAAGGTTGTGTTGGGAGAAAGCAAGACGCCTCTAGATAAGGTGAAAAAGCAAAAACTGACAAAATGGATGATTGAAGAAACTCTGAAAATTGCCAAGAAACACAGAGAAGTTAAAGTCAGAGGAGAAAGAGAAACAATCGCAAAACTCCATTTCAAGGCTGGGATTTTTTTCTTTAACTCTCGTAGCTTTAGGAAAGCTGATCTTGTTCTTCCTCTAATAGTTTCTACTTCTATTTCCTTGCATGCATCATTGTAGTACTTCTCTTTGTCTTGTCTTGCTGCACGTTGGAAATAACAGAAATTGAAAAAGTCAGACAATGTAGCTGCTAGAACATCCCCAATTTCCCCTAATACTCTGAGGCATCCCATCCTGCCCAATCCCCAGTTCAAGATCTAGCTCACTTCTGTTCATATTTTTGAGTGTTTGCTGAGGCTCCTGGGCCTTCATCTGTGAGTGCAGAACAGAAGTATTTTTTTAAGCAATTCCACTTTATCCTCATCAGCCACTACATATTCCACCCCTTCACCCTTCAGTCTGACAATACCATTTTTGTTCTTCCTCCTCTCAGTAAAATGTCTGAAAAATGTTTTGTCCCCCATTTTACTGAGTAGGCTATTTTTTCTTCCATTTGTATTTTTGCTGT
Organism: Ichthyophis bannanicus; assembly: GCA_033557465.1. NCBI lineage: Eukaryota > Metazoa > Chordata > Amphibia > Gymnophiona > Ichthyophiidae > Ichthyophis > Ichthyophis bannanicus. The sequence continues at coordinate 1,176,965,152 of CM066033.1, read as the reverse complement.
CCTGACTACTTTCCTAGCTTTTCCAAATATTTATTTATTTTATTTATCTGCATTTATATCCCGCTTTTCACCGGGTCAAAACGGTTGGGGGATACATTTAACACGAGGGGATATGAGACACATACACTAATACTTACAGGGAACATGGGCAATGGAGGGTTAAGTGGCTTGCCCAAGACCACAAGGAGCACCTGTGGGACTAGAAACCCCAGTCCTTCCGGCCCAAGGTTGCTGTCCTCTAGTGGGATTTGAACCACCGACATTCCGGCCTGTAGTACCTTGCCCCAACCACTAGGCCACTCCTCCTCCTGCTTCTCTTCCTCTTTCTATGATCTCTTGTATTTTATGAAGGCCACCCTCTTCACCTTTTCAGCTACTTCTTTTGAGAACCATAGTGGCCTCCATTTCCTTTTATATTTACTTACTTTCTTAATAAAAAGGTTTGTTGCCCTTAATATATTTCCTTTCAGTTTTTCCCATAGCTTTCCTACATCTTCCAGCTGTTCCTATTCTGCTAACAACTCTTTCAAATATCATCTCATCTAGGCAAGGTTAGCTTTCCTAAAGTCTAGGACCCTCCCTTTTGAATGGATTATATCACCCCTTGTCCTAATACTGAACTACACTATCTGATGATCATTGGATGCAAAATGATCACCCACTATAACATTAGAAATGCTCTCCCCATTCGTAAGTACCAGGTCCAGTATAGCCTCCTCACACATGATTTCTCTTACCAATTGCTGGAATAGTTCTCACTGTAAACAATCCAGGATTTCCTTACTTCTAGATGACATTGCAGTAGGGATGTTCTAATCAATATCTGGAATATTAAAATCACCTATCAGCAGCATGTCTCTTTTCATAGCAATGCTGTGACTATCTTCAATTAATTTTTTGTCCACTTTTGCCTGTGAAAGAGGTCTGTATACAACACCAATGCAAAAAGATGCTTCATTCACTCTTTCCAGTTTAACATGGTGTCCCTCCTTCTCTCATAAGCCTTGCAATTCTTTAGCTTTAATATTATTGTTTAGTAAAGGGCTATCTCTATATCAGGTATGCTTTTTGATCTTTCTTCCTTCTCCTGTTCCCTTAAGAACATAAAAAGATAAGAAATGACATACTGGGTGAGACCAAAGGTCCACCAAGCCTAGTTTCCTAACAGTGGCCAATCCTGATCACTAGTAACTGACGTGATCTCAAAAAATAGATCTTGTCCTCCTTGCTGATATGGTTAATAGTGGTTTATGGGTTTTCCTCCAAAAACCTGTCTAAACCCTTTTTGAATCCAGCTATGCTAACTTCTTTCACCACATCCTCCTGGCAAAAAATTCACATTTTAACTGTATTCTGAGTGAAAAATATTTTCTCTGATGTGCTTTAAAAGTAATACCTATTTGTTTTATGGAGTGTCGTCATCCCCCCCCCCCCCCTGTTGCAGAGGAACTGGAGAGTAGCCTCATGTTTAGAGAGGTGGTCTGAGAGCCAAGGTTCAAATCCCATTAATGCTTCCTGTGACCGGGAGCAAGTCACTTAACTCTTCATTGTATCAGCTATAAACTTAGGTTAAAGCTCCCTGGGGAGAGGAAAATGCCTACTGTACCTAAATGTAACTCACCTTTAACTACTGCTGAAAAGATGTAAGCTAAATCTAAGGGTCTTTTAATAACGCGTGCTATGGCTTTGCACCTACCGTGAGTGTTTGACAGGAACAACTGCACAGTAGATGCAAACCCTGTGCAGTAAATACAGGTGACATGCTCTGAATTTAGTGTACAGGGCTGCCATATCCTGCAGAGGCCCACAAATCCTTCCCTGGTAGGGAGTGCAAGAGCACACGTGGTCTCTGGCAGGGAGTGGGGGAGCACTCGCGTTCCCTGCCAACTCATGGAACATAGATTCCAGGCCAAACAGGAACCCTCTCACAGCTGATCATTCTCACACTGATTGTCCCCTGTGATCAGCCCACCCCACCCCACCGCCCAAGGCATTCCTTACTGGTAACTTGCCCCCCTCCCCAGCACTATCACTTTTTAGGACCACCAGTGCAGAAAGGAGAATAGTGGTGTGCCCCAGGGATCTGCATTGTATTCACTGCTTTGTAACATATTTACAGTTAGCCTACAGTTAGCCATGAATGCTGCCGCACGTGTTCTGAGTGGAGCCGCTAGAGGTGATCACATCACCCCGGTCCTTAAGGACTTACATTTGCTTCCAGTATACTGTTGGCTATCCTATAAGGTAATCATCATAACCTTCAAGGTTATCAACAAAATAGCCCCTACTGCCCTAATGGAACTTGTCCACCCCATGTCAGCAAACAGAAAAGGAGAACATGCACAGCCAACACCCTACAGATCCCTAGGGAAACAACAAAATGCACTAAGACAACAAGGAACAGAGCATTTAAGTTCTATGCCCCCAGTTGTTGGAATGCAGTCCCAACATCCATCCGAGCCATAACAGATCTAGCCCAATTCAGAAAAATGATTAAACACCATCTCTTTCTCTTGCCCTACTCGCAACCCTCCAACCTGACTTCATCCACCACGCACCCAACCTTGAACACATGACTCACCGTCCATGGATACACATATTGTAAATACAGACTGTAGATACTCGATTTTGTTGTACATAGTTTTCCCAGTTGAAATCCAAGTTTAATTTCCTGTTCATTGTTAAGTGCCTAAGATTCACCTACCTGGCACAATACAGTTGTATGTAAACCGCGCTGATTTTTAAGAGTGCGGTATATAAGAAAAATAAAATAAATAAATGACATGTAAATGGGAAGAATGAGCGAGGGTCATCAAATTTTCAAATAACCTAAAATTATTCAAAATTGTTAAATCAGAAGAGGATTGTGAAAAATTGCAAGAAGTCCTCAAAAATTTGGGAAACGGGTATCCAAATGGCAGACAAATTTAATGTAGACAATTGCAAAGTTCTGCACTTAAGAAAGAGCAAACTAAACTATGGTTCTGCAATGCAAGGTTACATATTAGCAATCAACACACAGGAAAATGATCTAGGCATCATCATTGTTAGTAGGTTACGATCCTCTGCTCAGTGCATAGTGGCAGCCAAGAAAATTAACAGAATATTAGGAATTATAAGGAAACCATGGAGAATAAAACAAACGCTATCATAATGCCTCTGGATTGCTCCATGGTACAACTAGATCTTCAGTACTATATGCAGTTCTTGTTGCCACATCTAAAAAAAGATATATTAGAATTAGAAAAAGTAGACAGATGGGTGACCAAAATGATAACGGGGATGGAAGGAATACCCCTATGAGGAAAAACTAAAAAACAAACAAACAAACGTTTTTCAATTTGGAGAAGAGCTGACTGAGAGAAGGTATTGATAGAGGTCTATGAAATACAGTCTGATGAGAGTGGAATGAGTAAACATAAATCAGTTGTTTGTTCATCAAAAAGTACAAAAACTAGAGAACATGCAATGACACTAAAATAATACATATAAGTCTATCGGGGAAAATAATGTTTCACTGAAGCATAATTAAACTCTGGAATTTGTTGCTGGAAGATTTAGTAAAAGTTGCTAGTGGAGCTTGGTTTAGAAAAGGTCTGGACAAGTTCCTGGAGGGAACGTCCATAAACCATGATTAAAGTGAACTGGGGAAATTCACTGCTTATCCCTGGAATCTGTGTACCTTCTGGGAACCTAAAGGGTGCTCATGACCCGGGCTGGTCACTGTTGGAGATATGATTCTGAACTTGATGGACCTTTGGTCTGACCCAGTATGGCAAATCTTCTATTGGTATCACAAGTGAATTCCTATTTCTATTTATAAAACAGGTGCATCATAGACACCTTCCAGCCCACTTTACCTAGGTGCCATATTTTAAATACCCTCCACATGTCAGACAGAATAGGAAATTCTAATTCTGACAGTATTGTCTCAGGGGTTTACACACAAAAATAAAAAAGACTGCATGTGTCTCTAGACATTCTTCAACATGTTAGGCTTGATACTTCAGAAGAAATGGGAATTCTTTCTCAGATAACTACAGACAAAAATGTACTATCTAGAGAAATTATGATACCGACAACTTTAATATAAGGCCAGAAAAGGCTGAAAATCCATTTGTTGTACAATGGAACCATGTAAAATTGCTATTGTTCCCTCTCATTCATTCTAAAGTGGTTTCAGAGATGGAGGGTGCAGTAATAGAGCAAAAGGTTTCTGATGATGATCTATTCAATTGAGATCTTTTGTATGAACTGATAGTAAGTGCAGCAATTCAACCTTTGCCAGAGACAGGAAGCAATGGAGCCAACAGCTAATTCTGTAGGCTGCAAATACTGATTCTGAGTTCTCAGCTTCTGCAAAGATGGAATCTGAGAGGCCATCTGGTAGACCTAGAAGGTCATCATATGCAAACAAGGCATGCCTTGCTAGTTTTCTGAGAGATAGATACTATTTCTTTTAAGGTATATATTCTAGCATGTTGAAGAGTGTTTAGTGATATGTGTGTCCGTGTGATTCTTCTGTGTAAAACCTGGAGAAAATGCTATTAGAATTTGCATTCCCTGATCTGTCAGAGACTTAGGCCCCGATTCTGTAAGGTGAATAGCGGGGCTGCACGTCTTAACAGTATTATGCCTCCTGTCCTCCCTGCATGCACAGAGCTGCTGTATGTGCTGTGGGGGACGTAGGTGGTACGGAGGCAGAGAGTGAAAGGAGCATGGGCGGGACCAGCACCTGGCTATAAAGGGTAGATTCTGGTCATGGCCCTGTACATCCTGGGTGCACCAGTGGGATGGCGAGATTATTCCTTGGAGGTTCAATAAGCGCTGGCCGTCCCCCTGGATCGGCCAGCCAGCCTCCTGGCAGCATCGGTGGCAGGCACAATGAGTCCCTGCTGCCCAATCCAGGCCCTGGCTGGGCCTGTTGGGGGTCAGGCGGTGGGATAAAGGGGGACAGTAATGCAGTGGGCTGGCTGGGAGGAAGTGAAGACGTCCCCCGGCAGACTTCAGTGGCACACTGGGCCATCTCCAGGCCTGATCCTGCAACCGTGGGGGCATCTTTCTCCTGCGGTGCAGAATCAGGTCCTAACGGGCCTGTCATGCAGGGCCATCCAGATGGCCCAGACATGCCCCTTGCTGAATTGGGTTCCACTTGTATTACAGAATGAGTGAGTATGTACGTTGTATGAGGATGAATGTTGAGGGAGACATTCACTTGGTAGGGTAAAGATACACGGCCTGTGTGCAGGGAAGTAAAGTAGGAACCGTTGAAAATGTAATGATGATTTTCACAGACTTATTACATTGCCCTGCATGTTACCTACAACCAAAGTAGGCAGCACAAAGGAGATAGCATGCATACTGAGAGAACAGCTACAGATCAAAAGTCAGAATATTGAATATGTTTAATTTTTTTATATTTATTCATTTCAAAAATATACACAAGTATGCACATGTTCAAGTACAAAGAGAGGATGTAATTCTACACCCCGTGAGCCAGATATTCCCATGGGTGCAGGATCGGGCCCTGAGGCAGCACCACATGCCCTGCATACCCATAGGGACATCCGCCTCACCTGCCCCCCTGACTCCTGCAGCGCTGACCCCCTGTTTCCCCGCTGCCCAACCCAAGGCTGGGCAGCCAGGGCCAGAATTGGGCAGCGGGGGACCTACCTGCCTCTGGCCTCTGCCTTTGGGAGGGTTCTGGCCCCAATCGCCCTGGTCCAAGCCGCTTATTCCACCTCTGAGGTGCACATTTTTATTTTATTTATTTATTGCTTTTATATACCACGCTCTTTAAAATCAGTGCGGTTTACAGATAACAGCTTTGTGCGTAGACAGGGACTGTCATGCTCTTACATTGAACAGGAGGTCTAACTTGGTATAAAACTGGGGAAACTATCTACAGTTTATTTATATCTACAACTATCTACAGTATAAGCATGATTCTATAGCTTACAATTGAATGGTGGGTGCATTTGGGTCGCTGTGTTGAGTAGTGTAGAAGAAAGAGGTGGTGCTTCAGTGCTTTTCTGAAATGTGCGAGATCCGTGATTGATCAAATGGATATTGGGAGTGCATTCCAGCAGCTGGGAGCATAGAACTTGAATGCACAGTTCCTTGTTGCCTGGGTACATTTCGTTATTTCGTTGGGGGTCTGTAGGGTATTGGTGGCGAATGTTCTCCTTTATCTGTTTGCTGGAGTGGGGTGGAGTAGTTCAGTTAAGGGGGTGGAGGATATATTGTTGATGGCTTTGAAGGTCAACAGGACTACTTTATAGGTGAGCCGACAATAGATTGGTAGCCAGTGCAGGTCCTTTAGAATTGGGGTGATGTGATCTCTTCTGGAGGCTCCGTGTAGGAAACGTGCAGCTGCATTCATTGCCATCTGTAATGGATTTAGCATGCTTTTGGGTAGGCCATGTAGGATTACGTTGGCGTAGTCAAAGTGAGGGGTCACTAATGCCTGAAAAATTGTTCTGAAGTTGTCAGGTTGCAGCAGGGGTCGGAGATGTCGCAATGTTCGTATTTTGTGGTAAATTTGCTTGATGATGTTGCTGATATGTGTTTTAAATTTGAGCCGCTGATCTAGTGTGATGCCTAAGTAGCAGATGTTGTGTTTGCTTGGGAGTTCAGCATCTCTTGTTTTTAATGTAGGTGGTGGTGAGAAGGATTGGTTTCTTGTAATGAACAGTACATCCGTCTTGCTGAAGTTTATTTTGAGGTTTTGTGAGTGGAGCCAATCGGTTACGGCCTCAAAGCATTTTATTAGTTGGGAGAAATCTGGATGGTCGATCGTGAACGGAGGGAAGAGTAGTACATCATCTGCATCATCTGCACATTCCCCCTGACCTGCAGGACATACAGGGCCATGACCTGAATCAGCCCTGTACATCCTGCCGCCTCAGCCCACCCCTGGTCCGCCCACACCTCGCCCCCTCCCGGCTTTCCCTGTACTGCAGTTCTGTCAGGGCAGGGAGAGTCAGAAGGGGAGTACAGGCAGGGCGGCTTGCAGGGCTGCACATCTCACTGGGACTGCAGAATAGGGGCCAAAGTTGAGTGTATTTAAGAAAAAGGAAAGAAAAAGAACATCTAGTAACATATGACTTAAGACAAACACTTCTGATAATACTGAGATTCCACCTTGGCTCTTCCTCTCATAGTATTATTATTATTATTAATAAATGTGGTTTGAGAAAAAAATTGTATCTGTAGGGAGGAGCCTAGGAAGAAGGAATGGTCTTGTAATTCACTTTTCAACTCAGAACTACACCTTAAGAGACTAAGAGGGATTACAAATGCACATTAAGGGAATAATGTATGGCGCTTGTCCCTTAAGACTTTAAAAGGTAAAATCATGTGTTATTTTATGGTAATGCATGTCGGTTTTCCCCAATGCAAATTAGTTGTAAAATATGCAAATGCATGCAATACGCCTCATTATTATGCAGATGGCATAATAGCACTAGCATGCAGTCTGATGCAATGGGTCACTCTCTTAAAGGGGCCAGAACTGTTTTAAAAATAAAAAAACATGGTGTGGGATCCTCCTTCCCCCTCTCACTAGCAAATACGTCCTCACCCTTCCCCCCCCCCCAAAGATACTCCCCATATCCAAGAAGGATCTTCCATCCTCCACACAGACCCCTATCTGAAGATACACCCATCCCCCATACAGACCTTCCTGATGATTTCCCTCATAGTCCCCCTGGGGCTTCCACTAGCAGTCACTGGTGATCTAGTAGTTTTTGGAGGAGAAATCCAGTCACTCCTACCCCTGCTAGTGTGGCGTTCAAATAACACTCATGACCCATAGCAGTAGTTTCATATTACAACCATTAGGTTACTATGCGGCAATCTTTTATGACTGCCTTTTATGGCAGCCTAGCCCCTAGTGGTAGTAATGTGGGACTACCACTAGGGGTTATGGGGGCCATTCTAAACTTAAAATCAACAAGGGAGGAGTGACTGAGAAGTGCTTCTGCATGACATTGCAAGACCACAAGGGAAAGCTAAACATAGGTTCGAATGGCCTTCGGGGATGGATGGAGAATCTTTGGGGGCATCTGTAGGAGGGATATGCAATCTTCAGGAAGGGGGCTGTGTGGTGGATGGTTATATCCTTGAGCGGGAGGGGAAATAGAGGGGGTAAGAGGATCCCTTAGACAAATTTTTTTAAACAGTGCCAGCCCCTTTAAGAAATGCTTCTCAAGAATAATGCAGTTTGGAAGTTTGTTCAGAAGCTGCAGTATTCATTATCTGTGGTATTTAGTTGCTGCAAGTTGGGGATTCTTGTGGCAAATGAAAACTTTTACTGCAGATTAGCAACTAGTCCCCTAAGTAAAATAAGGGGAGGGTCAGAGAAGTCTGATGGGGTTTAATGAGCTGTCATCCATGGAAGAAGAAGAAAAGAGAGAAGCCTCACCCAGGATTGCTGGCACAAATAGAGGGATATAAATATTGTTACCAAAGGGGAAAAGAAAATAACCCTCTTAAGGAAAAAAGCATAATCTAAGCATTAAGAGATTTTACTTGTTGTTGCCAAACAGAAAAGTGAGGAGAAAGTGCAAAGTGAGTAAAGGCGTTTGGTGGTCCAGACTTCAATTTCTTTACATATGTCTTATACTGTTCATGAATGATCCCAGTTCAGACAATAAACTCAGAAGTAACTCCCAACAGAAAGAACAACAGGCAATTGAATTTCCCTCTGTTGTCTGGCCCAAGGACTACTGACATCATCCTGGAGGTGCTGCTAGGAATTCTTGGTGCCTCTTTCATTCCAAAAGTCAGATAAAATGGTTTTAAAATTAAATTTGCATCAAGGGGCATGTTTATTACAATGCAGTAGTTTATCACACATTAAGCCCCAAAACTGAGTGTGGAGGTGGTGCCAGATCCAAGCTAATGAATGGGGACATGCCTAGTACATGCCCATGTAGCTAATCCAGGCCTAGTGCCACCCCATGCTAATCTCTTTGTCATGATTACCATGGGTGCACCAACCGCCAACCCTTGTGGTGTCAGTAAGTGCCCCCATGCTAACTCCACAACATGCCCATGCTATCTGCACCTTTCACTGGCTGTCCATACTCTGCCCCTGACCCACCCACCCTCCAATCAAGCCTGCGCTAAGTGGTTACCATGGACACAGTAATGATTACCACAGCACACTTGGTGCGTGGTAAACTCTGTACAAATTGTTAGCGCACTTTAGTAAACATGCCCCTAATTTTTTAATAAATGCCTGCATCTTACATGCATCAAAGGCCTCTTATAAAACTACCCCAGAGGCAATGCATGTAAAAGTACACACAATGACAAGAAAGCACTTTACACATATGGAGCGAATTTTTTGCAGAGCCGTCCAAGTGCAGTCTGAGACATCTAAGCAAGAACGTCTGAAATAGAAGCAGGCACATCCAAGTGCAGATGTGATTTCACAAACATGTCCTCTATGGACGTCTGCAGGGGCATCTACAAAGACATCTTCAGAACCATATTCCCAAACCTGGACATCTAGGATAGACTAATGGTTAGTATAGAGGGTTAAGAACAGTGAAGCAAGGATTCAAATCCCATTGCTGCTGTTGTTGACGTGCTGAGTATTGTGAATGATGGAGTGCTTTCTCCTTCATGCCCTCTGAATGTCGTTCAGTTAAAACAAGCATTTATTGGGTGCCTGGAGCAGGTCTAATGTTAGATACAAGGCCGAACGTCAATGATGTTTCTATGATCAGGCAAGGATCTCCAGGATCCTGGGAATGACCAAGGTTGAACTCCCACTAGCACTCCTTGTGGCCTTGGGTAAGCCACTTAACCCTCCATTATCTCAGAAGAGCCGCCTGTCAATCTACTTATTTTATTTATTTATTTATACATTTCTTCTATACCGCCCCTTCCAGAGATCAAGGGCGGTTTACAGTTAACAGTTGATCAACTTTTACATGGAACAGTGGTATTAACTATTTACAGGGAACATATTGTACAAACAAACTTGTGTGTCAACTTTCTATTTACATATATACAGGAGTCAGCCTATTCTTCTGGTTATACTGCCAAGAAAGCCTAGGAGTTGCAGGGTTAGTATTAGCTTGAAGGCACATGTTGATATGTTTATGCTAAATTGGGAAGGCCACAAAGGCAAAACCTACAATTTCTAATGGACAAAGACCTCAGCTGGGTCTGCCAATTCAGCTCTGTCATTGATAGTGAGCTCAAGGCTAACCCCATAAGTTTCATGGTCCTTTTGCCCTTATGTCTGGTTTTTTTTTTTAATGTTTAAGTTTGCATTTAAAATGTACTTATCTCAATTGAAGATCAAGTCTTAAATTCTGTAGAACTGGCTGTGTTGACACTCACATCTATTGGCTTTACATAAAAGGGAAGTTCAAGCATAATTACATGGTGCAATATTAGCTCAATTGATCTAAGTACATTTTAAATGCAAACTTAAACATTCAAAAAATGGACGCAATGGTAAAAGGACCAATGAATGAAACCTGTGGAGTTAGCCTTTAGCTCACTATCAATGATAGAGCTGTATTGATAGACCGAGCTGAGATCCTTGTCCATTAAAATTTGTAAGTTGTTTTTTTTTTAACTTTTTATTTATAAGTTTAATAAATCTTGAACATCCACACATTATCCATGAATGAAACAGAAAAATGGAAACAACCACCAAATTTTTCAAAAGGAAATAAACTATCACCTACTCATCTTTCCCATTTTAGACCCCAAAATTTAAGAAATAGGGGAGTACTAGGGAACATAGAAAAAAAAAAAATTGTAAGTTTTATGTTCATGTCCTCCTTAATCTAGCATAAAAATATCAGGTGGTAGTTTTTGTTTGCAGTGTGTCAAAGGCATTCTAAGGCATAGTTTGGGTGGAAAGGAGGGGGGAGGTGCAGCAGATTCATGTACTTTATGAAATACATGAGTATAGACATAGAGGGTAATTTTATAAAATTACGCCTACTTAATATGCATTTTTACATGTGTCTATTGTGCCTAATTTATAAAGTAAAGCCTTTGTATATGTCATAAAATAGGGACATTAATGGTGGGACATGAATGGCAAATCCAGGTACAATCCGTTACATGAACTCTAGGGCTGGTGTAAATGCCTCTATTTAGATTTTAAAGGAACACACCAAAATTATAGCATTTTATAACGTCAGGGTCTGTTTACTAAGCGCTGCTAAAAGCTTCCATGTAAAATCAGAGCCACAGCCCCATTGAATAAAACAGGGCAGCGGCTCTGATTTCACATGGAAGCCGCTAGCGCCGCTTAATAAACAGACGTCTTAGTCTTGTAGATCTGTGGTCTGCCTATGCTTTGCCAAAGCTCCATCCTTGTATATACCTGCAGTGACGTGTGTACTTACAGAATAGCAGCTGACTAAAGTATACATGTAAAGGCTGATTCATGTGTGTAAATCACTGAAAACAGGTGATTTACATACATTGATGGTATGTATCTTTTTATGGCTTTTTATAAAATTACTTCCTTAGAATACACATAAACACACATAGTTTACACCTTTTCAAAGACTTTATAAAATGAAGCTCAAAATGGGCACTAGGGTTATGCATTTGGTTTGTTGGGTGCCTAAACATTTAAAGTGTGCAAAAACCACTTTTTATGCATATTCCTATAAACTAACGTGCAATCATTTGTGTGCTTTAAAAAATGTCTTATGCGCATATAATGCTCACCTAAAAAGTAAATAGTAAAACAAATATGAAAAAAATGCACAAAAATTAGGAAAAATTCATGCTTTTGTTTTTCGGCCATGCACATGCCCTTTTCCTCAGAGAACTCAGTTTTCAGAAGCATCTTATTATAAAATCAAACTCTACATGTACGTATTCCCTGGGGTGGAAAATGGATCAATTAGGGGTGGATTATCAAATGTGTACATATGCATTAATTCTTCTAGGCACATAAGTATTAATTCTTATAGGTACAAACACACAAAAATTGCAACTATCTTGGAGCTTTTTGAAAGGTAATGTTATAAAGATACATAGATGTGTATGTTGACTTTAAGAAATAATGTAACCACAATGATCACGAAGGAGTATTGGAAAAAATGTCAACACAAATCCAAAAAATCCATCCTCACTATTCTAAATATGATGGACCATCATAATTTTGGAAATCTCATTCTGCACAATCATGTCATTATGTGCTAAATTATTTCCACAGCTTTAATCGTCAGTCTTTCAATTTTGACAGTTTTTATGTATTTTGAACATTTAAATTGATAAATATAAAAATAGAAGTTACAGTCCAAAATTTATCCCAAAAGAATTCCATCAGTATATATACTAAAGGGGCTATTTGAGAAGCTTTGCATGTCTGAAAATGGACATGGAGATCTTTAAAGCATTGAGATGTCCCAAGAGCAATTTCATAAGTTGGCTATGTGGATATCCCTGGCTGAAGGACATTTAAGAGTGAAAAAGAATGTGGTGTAGGCATGTCTGGGGCACTCCCAAGAACTTTATTTATTTTATTTATTTATTTATTTACTTCTCTTATATACCGCGCTATTAAAATCAGTGCGGTTTACAATTGAACAAAAAACATACTGCAATATCACACAATTGAGTTTTTACATTGAACATGGACGAGATAACCTGGAGGTAACAGGGGTAACTAATTACAGAGTAATTATTCATGGAGTATGGTGAGAAATTATACATATAGTATGGTGAGAAATTATACATATAGTATAGCTTGAACATCAACGCCCAATTTCAGAAACACCCTATATGTCCTGAGCCGCTTTCAAGTTTATACCGGCTCCTGGCATGAATAGGCATTGAAGAAATGTTTCTTTTTGCTAGTAAAACCACCAGAAGGTGTAGATAAGATGGTGCTCTAATATCCCCCATACTGTCTGCAACCAGATAGGGAAGTCATTGGAAAGGAGGAAGCAGGTTGTGTGCTCGTAGCACTGCCAAAAATCGGTGCTTGTAGGTTGGGATGCTTCCTTGTTCTAGAATATCATTGTGGGAATGTCCAAGTAGTTATTCTTGATGACATCCTTATCAGGGACATCCACCTTTTATATGGCAGCTATTTCTGTGGCCATTTAGATCTGGATGTCCCATTCAACACTTAGATGTCTCTTCTAAAATCTCACTTTATATATTGCTTTTTCCTCAAAAATGTCATACTGTACTCTTTTTGAGATCTTAAGATCAAGAAATTCAAGAGGGATCAACTAGATTATGAAAAGAAATCTATTTATCCTTGGATGCAGCAAGACAATAAAGAGAAAACTTCCAAGAGTGTGGTGTTTTTTTTTTTTTGGGGGGTGTGTGGAGAATTCCTCATGGGATTCTGGTTTGACTGTATATGGGTACAGGGAGTTTTTAGAATCAGAGAGGCAAGGTATAGTTGTCAAAGATGAGGGTTACAAAGACAGGAGGAGAAATGTAATGTGGGTGGTGTCAGAATAATGACACCCCCATTACCTGGTAGGAAATTTTCCGGAATCAGCTTTTAGGTATGTAACTCGAAAGCATGCTTTTAATTGGGGAATTTCATTTGTTACTACAGTGCCTTATGATTCTTTTTGCAAATGGATTTTTTTTTTTAGAAATTGATTAGGAAGCTGCAAGTCTGATTATATTTTCCATGCATCCTTGTCAGGATAATGTGTCCAAATTTCTGGTGCTATGGGATTTGGACCATATGGAACAGCATCCCCACAAGAGTAGTTGCTTCAGCATGAATATATTAGAATGACAAGCTTTGCGGGAATTTAAAAACAATGAGTATGATCTTATTAAAATGCTGACAAAAGACTGGGTAGTCAGTGATCCTATTATCAAGAACACAATATGAAGTTGAAATTTTCAGACAGTTGGCTGATTCTAAGTTTTACAGGAGATTAGACCATGACTCCAGAAATGAATTGAGTGAACATATTCAGCATATTGTTCAAGATGCTTTACATTGTGGAATGTTGACAAATAAAAAAGCCAAATATTTGATAAATTAAACCTCCACATAATGCAAGCTTGCTATAAAAGAAAAAAAATAAAAACCCCTTTCTCGCTTTCTCTCCCTCTGATTCCAAACCCAACTCTACCTAAAGCTCTCTGAATTTGAGAAAATCAAATATAAATTCCCACATTTAATATAATTTTCTTTTCTTTTGAACTCTTATCCAATTCCCTTTCCACTCTCCCATCTCTTACCTTAGACCTACTCACAATTACTTTTACCAGCCAGTTCCAAATAAACTCCTCAAATCCACTTCTTCTTCTTCTCTCTCATTTACAATCCTTCTCCCAGACGCTCAAGACATTCAAAACTTTCACAAGAACTTTCAAAACCCTGCAAAAACGGGCAAATCCAGGGCCCTGACACCACATACGCAGTCCCACATCCATTCACCTTCCCAGTCAAGCTCCAACTGTCTCTTTCCCTTCTCCAGCACTAACATTCCAAATCCCTTCTTACATCTGCCGATGTCAGCAAATAGCACAGAATGCTGAAAAAATAAACCCCTAATATCCTCAGATTAAAACCAGAATCTTATATAACTTATGTGAAGATAACACAAAGACATTTTCTGTGCTGTCCCTTTAAACTTCTCAGCCTTGATTGATATTTTTTTTTATTTATGCTCTGATGCTTGTGCCTTCACTGCAGATCCCCCTAGCGGGTAATTTATTTATTTATTTTTCATTCTAGTTACATTTATTTATTATTTCAAAGTTTTCATATACCGACCCTTCCTGTGATCAGGGGCGGTTTACAATGAACTCAACAGTATACAAGAAACAATGGGGAGATACATCAGACCGGGGGATAGGAATTAGTAAAATATGGTCATAAATATCCAAAAATACAATTAAATCTAGGGTGGGTAATTACACCACTTCTACAGTAGGGCTAGTGTAAATATCTGCACCTAAATCTTTAAAGAACGCAAGTAAGTTATAGCATATTTTAACTTACATACATAAATTTGTACTGTGCCATAGTTAAATCCATGTGCATGTCTATCTTCAAAGGATAGAAACATAGAAACATAGAAACATGATGACAGAAAAAGACCACAAGGCCCATCTAGTCTGTCCTTCCATAACAACAACTACAACAGTCCACTTTTTACCTTTAGAGATCCTCTGTGTTGGTCCCATGCTTTTTTGAATTCAGTTACTGTCCTCATCTCTACCACCTCCACTGGGAGACTATTCCACGGATCCACTACTCTTTCCGTAAAGAAATATTTCCGCATATCACTCCTGCATCTATCTCCCTTCACCCTCATCCCATGTCCCCTCGTCGCAGAACTTGCTTTCAATTGAAAGAGGCTCTCTCCCTGAACATTTATGCCACTGAGGTATTTAAACATCTCAATCATATCACCTCTATCCCGCATTTCCTCTAAGGTGTACATATTAAGATCCTTATGTCTGTCCTCATATGCTTTATAATGAAGACCACTAATCATCTTAGTAGCAACCTTCTGCACCGACTCCATCCTGTTCACATCCTTTTGAAGGTGCGGTCTCCAGAATTGCACACCATACTCCAAATGAGGTCGCACCAAAGACTTATACAGAGGCATTATCACCTCCTTTTTTCTGCTAGCCATTCCTCTCCGTATGCACCCAAGCATCCTTCTAGCTTTTGCCGTCGCCTTTTCTACCTGTTTAGCTACTTTAAGATCAGTCTTACGCGCATACTTGCAGAAGAGCAACTGACTAAAGTACTCATACAAGTGTCACTTCACACATAAGTCTTTTAAAATACAGTAGGTGGATTTACTGTACCTGTGTGTAATGGTGTGTATAGGAAACTCCCTATCCCCTGCAGAGACACTCCTCAGCCAAGCTCAGAACCGGTGAGGCATTTTCCCTGTATGAGCCCAAATCTCTGCCATTTTAAGAAACTACAGTAGGCTGGGTGTGGCCAGGCCCCAGGGTTTAAACCAGGAAGCAGGGGGACCTGGAGGTATGTTGCCTTGCTGCTGAAAAACTGGCAAGCATATGAACTGAGTTGTGCTGGCCAGAGTGAGAAAAATCTGGAGCACCAGCTTTTGTTTTGTGCCTTTGAAGCCACTTTTACAGATTAATATATTTCTATGTTCTAGGTATGGAATTATCATATTCATCCGTAGAACTGCCATGCATTTTAAGAAGCTTACGTAGCCTGTGCTGCCATCGGCGCATACAAATACTTTGGAATATCTGACTGGTCATTTTCAGCCACTCCCCCAAAATGTCTCCAGAACATGTCTTTTCGAGAAGAACGAAATACGCGCTTTGTGAAGCACACACATACTTTTAGGCAGCAAATACTACACTAATGCAAATTCATTCTGTCTGCTGGCTTAACTACTGTATTTGCTTGGATTGATTCTGATGTAAGCCTTTGAAAAGTCACCTTTTATTTTATTTAGATTTGAAGAATAGTTAATATGCACACATGTAAATCTATCCCTTAAGACTGTAAACCAATATTGGCAGCAGTTAAGAAAAGATGATTTCTCTGGCCTGCATTTCAAGTTTCTGTGTTTGATATTTGATATTTTTGTCTGGCCGAGGCTGTCCAGATAAAACAGCAACACAAATTCTCTTAAGCAATAATGACTATAAACTGTGAAACTGCTGCCAGATAAATGCTCTCTTAGGAGGAGATGTATTGTGCTCATAATGATATGATAGTTAAATCCTTGGCATGAAGGTTGCTATTATTATGTTAAATAACCTTTTGATGAAGCAGAAGCATGTCTGTTTCTTTTCTCTGATGCGCTGTCATATCTTTCTAATGGCAGCGGAGAAGGGTGATTCTACAGGAGTGTCCTGGTGGCATTTTGTATTGAGGACTATTCATAAAACAGCGGTGGTTTCACAGGAGCTGATTTTCAAAGTCTTTACACACAAGGCTCCCGGTAGGCTATCTGGAGCACGGAACAAGAGGAATACGCAGGGGAACTATTTGAATAATGAGCATGGATCCACGGATCCACAACTCTTTCCATAAAGAAATATTTCCACATATCACTCCTGAATCTATCCCCTTTCACCCTCATCCCATGTCCTCTTGTAGCAGAACTTGTTTTCAATCGATAGAGGCTCTTCCCATGTGCATTTATGCCATGGAGGTATTTAAATATGTCAATCATATCACTTCTATCCCGCCTTTCCTCTAAGGTGTACATATTAAGATCCTTAAATCTGTCCTCATATGCTTTATAATGAAGACCACTAACCATTTTAGTAGCCACCCTCTGTACCGACTCCAAACTGCTTATATCCTTTTGAAGGTGTGGTCTCCTGAATTCCACACAAAGACTTATACAGAGGCACTATCACCTCCTTTATTTCTGCTAGACATTCCTCTCCGTATGCACCCAAGCATCCTTCTAGCTTTTGCTGTCTTTTCTACCTGTTTAGCTACTTTAAGATCATCAGACACAACCACGCCTAGGTCCCGTTCTTCTTTAGTGGACAAAAGTACTTCACCCCTATACTATATTGCTCCCTTGGATTGCTGCAGCCCAAATGCATGACCTTGCATTTTTTAACATTAAATCCCAGCTGCCAAATTCTAGACCATTCTTCAAACTTAGCTAGATCCCTCCTCATATTATCTACACCTACCTGGGTGTCTACTCTATTGCAGATTATGGTATCATCCCCAAAGAGGCAAACCTTACCTGACAGCCCTTCCGCTTTATCACTAACAAAGATGTTGAAAAGAATCGGACCAAGGACAGATCCCTGGGGCACACCACTGGTAACTTCCTTCTTCTCAGAGTGAGCTCCATTTACCTGTACTCTTTGTCACCTCCCACCCAACCAATTTCTAACCCAATCAGTAACTTTAGGATCCATCCCTAGGGTGCTCAGTTTGTTTATAAGTCGCCTTTGAGAAACATTGTCAAAGGCTTTACTGAAATCTAAATACACCACATCTAGGGCTCTCCCTCGGTCCAACTCCCTGGTCACCCAGTCAAAAAAATCAATCAGATTTTTCTGACAAGACCTACCTCTGGTGAATCCATGCTCCCTCAGATCCTGTAATCCGCTGGACTCCAGAAAACTTACTATTTTCTCTTTCAGCAGCGTTTCCAATAATTTACTCACCACTGAAGTTAAACTAACTGGGCTGTTTTCAACCACATCCTTACTTCCGCTTTTGTGTAAAGGCACCACATGAGTCTCTCTCTAGTCCTTTGGCACCACTCCCGACTCCAACGAGGCATTGAAAAGGTCAGTCAGTGGATCTGCTAGAACGCCCCCAAATTCCCTCAGTATTTTAGGGTGTATCCCATCTGGACCCATCACTTTGTCAAATTTAAGTTTAGCTAGTTTCTCACAAACACAGTCTTCTGAAAACTGTTCAAGATGCCTGTCGCTTCTCTTCCTGTTTGTGGGTGTTTTCTGAGGTCCTGTTCCTGATTCTTCATCAATATTTGTTAAGCAATTCCACTTTATCCTCATCAGCTTCTACATATTCTTCCCCTTCACCCTTGAATCTGAGAATCCCACTCTAAAGAAAATCAAATGGGCCTGGGGAATGATTTATAGGCCCGTTTTGGCTCCCAAGTCACATCTTGGGGACCCCTGACCTATTAAAATAGAATCATTGACTTTTATGATTTAAACTGCTCCTCCATATAGGCTATCCCAATGCTTTCTTATAAATTTGATGGTTTAAGGTTCAAATGACTTTACAAAAATTTGAAGTGTTTTTTCTTTCAGGGGCAATTTCTCCAATTGGGTTTGTTTTGCACCTCATTTCTAAGCCAGGTATGTGAAGTAACATCTCAGTCTCTCAAATTTACTGCTAATGTTCACCATGGTTCTTGAATTGTTCATAAGATGTAACATATAGGCAATTTATCAAAGGGTGCTTCAAAATTCCTTTTTGATCTGGCCTGTGGCACCCGATATGATAGGAAAATTCTGTATTATTCTGCCACATCGTCTTAGTCTCTGACTGCATTACTTGGTACTTAAAGATCCTCTCTATCTCCACTCAATTAATGAAATAAATGTTTGGCAAAGAAACCTCTATTATCAATGCTGTTCTCATCTTCTCCTTCATCATATTGACTGATCTTCTTGCATCCCATTTGTTTATTAGCTGGAATGGGAATGACCCAGGTGATCAGGCCTCTTCATTTTCCACAGTTTTCTTAAGGTTATGATCCTAATATTTTTCAGGTACAGCAATGTTGCAATGTTCGCAAAGTTTCCAGTGGATGAGGTGTGTCACCTTTTTGTGACTTTCTGTATAGAGAATGTATCCCATCAGAACTTGCAGCCAGATATGAGATGAGTAACTGTTGCCAACTCTTCCTTAAAGAATCTACATGTCAGTTTTCCCTGTTTTTAATAGCCTGTCTGTGAGCTATCTCATCCATAATCTATGGTCGACTGCTAATATCAACCTCTCATCCAAAGGTTTCAGTTCACTTCCACCTAACCACTCATGTGTCCTGGTTTGATCAACAAATGGCTAATGTAGCAATGCTTTGTATTTCTCACTATAATTGTGCATTTGCTACGTGTTCCTAGTTTGCTGATCTAATTCTTTGAAGAGTTTTTTGTTTATTTTTATTTAGCAATGCTTTTATACTGCTTTTTACCACATCAAAGCAGTGTACATTCTGGTATGGTATATATTTTTCTTGTCCCCAAAGGGCTCACAATCTACATTTTGTACCTGAGGCAACAGCAGGTTAAGTGGCTTGCCCAAGGCCACAAAGAGCACTTGTGGGACTAGAAACCCCAGTTCCTCTGGCCTGAGGTTGCTGTCCTCCAGTGGGATTCGAGCCCCTTGCAGATTCTTTGTTCCCTTCCCTGTACATATATTGGTAGATTCTCATCCATTCCTTCTACTCGCCGGATTACCTGTTCAGATCTGATAAGGGAGATGGATTCTGTATGTTTCTTTTCATATTTCGATACTTTTTGCATGTTGGATCTGTTGACACTGTTTGGTAGACCTGGAAGTCTATGATAGTAGCTCTCTATATACTTATAATCAGTTTCTAAGGGTCCCATTCCTCCTTTGGCAGGAGAGATGTATAATCTTGGAAAATACTGATTCTTCTTGATTACCTTATGGGTATGGAGAAGTCGTCTTGTTTATACATCCAGTTTTTCAAGATCTTTAAGAGGCCAGTCTGCAGTTGAAAAGGTAAATGGCAGTAAGGGAACTGCCAGCTGATTAATGGTGTGTATCTTATTATGTGTTTTTATTAACAATCTTAATTTCATTTACTAGTGAGTGGAGGAGTAGCCTAGCAATCAAGAGAGCTGGGTTCAGTTCCCACTGGCACTCCTTGTGACCTTCAGCAAGTCACATTACCCTCCATTGCCATGGAAGAAAAGGCCTAGCAATCTACTTCCAGTCATACCTTGCCAAGAAAATCAAGAGCTGCTGGGTTGCCAGGAGTCAGCATTGACTTTGAAGGCACTTAAGAGAAAAGATCAGTAAACATATTTTTTTAGTAAGTCTTGTTTGATTATCATTTTTTCCTCCACTTTTAGATATTTATATACATCTTCCTGTTCGAGTTCCTCATCACACTCATCTCTAAAGAACATGCTTACTGTTTTGCTCAATTTTCCATTAAGGAAGGTTGCCTTAGGATATTTGTCAAGGCCAAAAGTCATTTGATGTCATCTGAGAAGTTTTTCACTACACAGAGTATAGGAGAGAAGATGATGCACAGCATTTTTCATATTTTCCATTTCTTTTCTTCTTTTTTATTTGCTTTATTTCAAATCAATGAAGTTGAAATAACAAAAATCATGAAACTAAAGAAAAGTGTGCACTTTAAAACAAACAAACAAACCCACAAACAAAAAACCTGGCTACACTATCCTAGTTCCTCACTTACTGACCTTTTCAATGTCTCTTTGGAGTTGGGGGTGTTGCCAGAGGACTGGAGAGAGGCACATGTGGTCCCTTTACACAAAAGCGGAAGTAACAATGTGGTTGAAAACTACAGGCTGGTTAGTTTAACCTCGGTGTTTATTGGAAACATTGCTGAAAGAGAAAATAGTGAGTTTTTTGGAGTCCAACGGATTGCAGGATCTGAGGCAGCATGGATTCACCAGGGGCACGTCTTGTCAGACATATCTGATTTATTTCTTTGACTGGGTGACCAACAAGCTGGACCAAGGGAGAGCCCTAGATGTGGTGTATTTTGATTTCAGTAAAGCTTTTGACACTGTTCCGCACAAGTGACTTATAAACAAACTAAGCACCCCTGGGATGGACCCTAAAGTTACTGCTTCGGTTAGAAACTGAGTGGGAGGCAACAAAGGGTACAGGTAAATGGAGTTCACTCTGAGGAGAAGGAGGTTACAAGTGGCATGCAGCAGGGATCTGTCCTTGATCTGATTTTTTTTTTAACATCTTTGTTAGTGCTGTAGTGAAACAGCTGTCTGATAAGGTTTGCCTCTTTGCGGATGATAACAAAATCTGCAACAGAATAGACACCCAGGAAGGTGTAGATAACATGAGGAGGGATCTAGCTAAGCGTGAAGAATGGTCTAGAATTTGGCAGCTGAGATTTAATGCAAAAAAATATAGGGTCATATATTTGGGCTGCAACAATCCAAGGGAGCAGTATAGTATAGGGGGTGACATATTTATGTCCACAAAAGAAGAATAGGACCTAGGTGATGATTGTTTCTGACAATCTCAAAGTAGCTAAACAGGTAGAAAAGGCAATGGCGACAGCTGCAAGGATGCTTAGGTGCATAGAGAGAAGATTAGCCAGCAGAAGAAAGGAGGTGATAGTGTCTCTGCATAAGTCTTTGGTGTGACCTCATTTGGAATATAGTGTGCAATTCTAGAGAACGCACCTTCAAAAGGATATAAACAGGTTGGAGTCTGTGCAGATGGTGGCTACTAAAATGGTTAATGGTCTTCATTATAGAGCATATGAAGAAAGACTTAAGGACCTAGTAAGTATACTTTAGAGGAAAGGCGGACAGTTGCAAAGGTTAAAGACTTAAAACAAGCTTGGGTGTTGTTGAAAAATACTATCTTGGAAGCCAAGACCAGCTGTATTTCACACTTTAAGAAAAGTGGAAGGAAGTCCAAAAAACTGCCAGCATGGTTTAAAGGTGAGGTCAGAGAGGCTGTTGCCAAAAAAGCATCTTTCAGGAAATGGAAAAAAGAGCCAAATGATGATACCTGGAAACAGCACAAGCACTGGCAAGTCAAATGCAAGGCACTGATAAAGCAGGCAAAGGGAGAATATGAGAAGAAGCTTGCTGCAGAAGCAAAACGCAAAATAAAGATTTTTTTCAAGTACATTCATAGCAAAAAAACCTGTGAGAGAGTCACTTGGTCCATTAGATGATAGAGGAGTTAAAGGGGCACTAAGAGGCGACAAGGCGATAGCGGAGAGACTGAATGAATTCTTTGCTTCGGTCTTTACTGAGGAAGATGTAGGGATGTTACCCATGACTGAAGTGGTATTTAAAGGTGTGGAAGAATTGAAGGAAATAGCGATACATCAGGAAGATGTATTACAACTATTAGATAAACTGAAGAGTAGCAAATCACCTGGGCCGGATCGTATACATCCAAGGGTGTTGAAAGAACTGAAATATGAGATTGCAGACCTGCTATTAGTAATCTGTGACCTATCATTAAAATCATCTCTAATACCTGAAGACTGGAGGATCACCAATGTAACACCAATTTTTAAAAAGGGTTCCAGGGGTGATCCGGGAAACTAGAGACCGGTGAGCCTGACGTCAGTACCGGGAAAAATGGTAGAAACTATCATAAAGAATAAAATTACTCAGCATGTAGATAGTCATGGCCTAATGGGAGACAGCCAACATGGCTTTAGACAAGGAAGATCTTGTCTTACTAATCTGTTATGTTTTTTTGAAGGTGTGAATAAACAGGTGGACAAAGGTGAGTCGGTTGATATAGTGTATCTGGACTTTCAGAAAGCCTTTGACAAGGTCCCTCATCAGAGACTTTTGGCAAAACTAAAGAGTCATGGGATAGGAAGCAGTGTACTACTGTGCATCAGGAACTAGTTAAAAGATAGAAAGCAGAGGGTTGGGCTAAATGGCCAATTTTTCCAATGGAGAAAGGTGAATATTGGTGTATCCCAGGGATCTGTGCTGGGTCTGCTGCTTTTTGACATATTCATAAATGACCTGGAAAGTGGAATAACGAGTCAGGTTATCAAATTTGCAGATGACACAAAACTATTTAAAGTTGTTAAAACCCAAGAGGATTGTGGAAAATTGCAAGAGGATCTTGATAAGTTGGAAGACTGGGCATCAAAATGGCAGATGAAATTTAATGTGGACAAGTGCAAAGTTATGCACCTAGGGAAGAGCAACCCAAACTATGGTTACACAATGCAAGGTTCCACATTAGGAACCACCACCCAGGAAAAAGATTTAGGCGTCATTATGGATAACATGTTAAAACCCTCAGCCCAGTGTGCAGCGGCAGCCAAGAGAGCCAATAGAATTCTAGATATCATAAGGAAAGGAATGGAAAATAAAACAAAAGATATTATAATGCCTCTATATCATTCCATGGTGAGATCGCACCTTGAATATTGTGTGCAATTCTGGTCGCCGTATCTTAAAAAGGATATAGCGTTATTAGCAAAGGTTCAGAGAAGAGCCACCAAAATGGTAAAGGGGATGGAAGGATACTCCTAAGAAGAAAGGCTAAAAAGGTTGGGGCTCTTTAACCTGGAAAAGAGACGGCTGAGGGGAGATATGATAGAAGTCTATAAATTAATGAACGGAGTGGAAGTAAACGTAGATCGATTGTTTACATTATCAGAATATAGAAAGACTAGGGGACATGCAGTGAAGCTACAGGGTAAACTATTTAAGACTAATAAAAGAAAATATTTTTTCACTCAACTTGTAATCAAACTCTGGAATTTGTTACCGGAGGATGTAGTAAAGGCTGTTAGTGTAGCTGGGTTTAAAAAAGGTTTGGACAAGTTCCTGGAGAAAAGGTCCATAAATCATTATTAAGAAGAGACCCAGGATATCAATGCTTGACCTAGTATAAGCATTGCGGAACCTGTGTCTTTTGGGGAAACTGCTAGGTACGTCTGACCTAGATTGGCCACTGTTGGAAACAGGATACTGGGCTTGATGGACCTTGGTTTGACCCAGTATGGCGTATCTTATGTTCTTATGTAGGTGACATGACTGAGACGTTTAAATACTTCCATGGGATAAATGCATAGGAGGAGAGCTTCTTTCAATTGAAAACCAGCTCTGCTACGCGGGGACATAGGATGAGGGTGAAAGGGAATAGACGTAGGAGTAATATGCAGAAATATTTCTTTACGGAAAGAGTGGTAGATGCATGGAATAGTCTCCCAGTGGAGGTGGTAGAGATGAGGACAGTATCTACAGTAATTTAGAAAAAATCATGGGACAAACACAGAGGATTTCTAAAGGAAAAAATAGGAGTCTTATAGTGGGTGATATGGAAGGGCGGACAAGATAGGCCATGCGGTCTTTTTCTGCTGTCATGTTTCTATGTTTCTAGGAATAGGAAACTTTGAAGTAAGCAATATCTAGTGATAAAAACAAGATAAAAACAGAGCATGGCAGAAATGCAGATGACAGATACAATTAGAAAGCAGCAGTGGAACTATGACACAGCACTGCTCATACTGTAATAAATAAAAGATCAGTATACTACTTTTATGTTTTAAATCCTTGATCATGCAGATTATCTTTAGCAAAAATAAATGTTTGCTTAAAATAAACAATCCTGTTCATTTGACTATCGTTCTTTTTATCTTTACTCCTGCCTAAGTAAGTGAAACTCATTACTGCGTTTCTGGAAACAAGGCAGCAGTTGCGGAGATTCTTAATCAGCCACTCTTTAGTGATATGACCATTTGTAATGCTTTAATTAAATTGTAATCCCCTGCTTCTGCTAGTCTTATTCTAAGGTTTTAAGGTGTGAACTGGTGGGATTGCTGCGTAATTAATAGCAGTGATCCATTGCAATTTTTTTTCGCATAAAATCATGTCAATATAAGAAAGCTGTGAGAGTTGGGCCATCCATCAGCCTGTTCTCATTAGCAGTGTATTTCTTTGTATGTTTGCTTGTTTCTGTACTCTCAGTATGTCTGTGGCAATGCTCACATTATTTTTTTGACTTACATAGACTATGAATGTGCAATTCAAATTGTATTTAATCCAATTACTTTGCAGTATGTGGGGAGAAGACTAATGTGTTGCAGATTAGCTAAGTCATTGCAGTTGCCTGTGTCACAAAGGGGGCATTTATCGAGCTGCTAGCATTGCTTTAAAGTCTACCTTTTTGCAAGGTTAAAGTGTGCATGTGCTTTTGCAAGAACATAACTAAAGATCTCAAGCAAAGCAATGCTGAATGAAGCCAAGATCCAAAGTACTTAGAAGATCCCAAAAAGTAGATTCAATGTCTCCTAGCTCACCTTGAATGGAAAAGTGATGGCTTTCCCAAGTCTAACTGGCTAATAATATTTTACTGACTTTTCCTCTAAGAATTTGTTCAAAAATCTTTTGAACATCACTCTTGCCTTAACAATGTCCTCTAGCAACAGTTTAATTTGGATTGAATGAAAAAATATCTTCTATGATTTGTTTTCAGTTGCTGGTTGTTAGTTTCATGGAGCATTTTTTGCTTTAGTGTTTGAAAGGTTAAACAGCCATTTCCTATTTAATCATTCCATCCTGCTCATTTAATTGTATTTATTTAACATTTCTTATATACTGCCTTTCATGATATCAAGGTGGTTTACATTGAACAAACTGAAATTACATTGAACAGGGCATTATAACTTGGAGACAACTATTTTACAGGGAACATGAGCTATGGAGGGTTAAGTGGCTTGCCCAAGACCACAAGGAGCACCTGTGGGACTAGAAACCCCAGTCCTTCCGGCCCAAGGTTGCATTCTCTAATGGGATTTGAACCCCTGACCTTCTGGCCTAAGGTAACTTGCCCTAACCACTAGACCACCCCCTTGTTCATGATTTTATAAATGTCTCTCATATTTCTTCTCCATCATTTTTTCTCCAAGTTGAAGAGCAATGATCTATTTTGCCTTTATTCATAAGGAAGTTGTTCCACCTTTATAATTTTATCACTCTTCTTTGAACTTTTTTTTACTTCTGCTATGTCCATTTTGAGATAGGGTGACCAGAACTGTACATAGTTCATAAGGTAGAACCCATTGGGGACCTTCCAGAGGCATAATGATATTCTCAACTTTGTTCCCCATTCTTTTTTGACTAATCCCTATCATTGTATTTGCTTTTCTGGCAGCTGCAGCACACAAAGCTGAACATTTCAAACTACAGCATTGTCCACAGTGACACCAAGATCATCTTCTTGGGCAAAGACTCCTCAGCTTGTACCTGTAGATGAAATTATTTGGTCTCTGTTTATCACTTTGTACTTGCCACATTCAATTACATCTGCCTATTGGATGCCCAGTCTCTAGTATAACAAGATGAATTCTGCAAATTCTGATTCTCTTATCTTAAGAACTTTGAATAATGCTGTGCCATCTGCAAATCTGATTGCCGCATTTGTTGCTCCTTACTCCAGATCATTTATGAATATATTAAGTAGCACAGGCCCCAGGCATGTTGAATATTGCTACGGGGCAAAGTATCTTCAAACATTTTCTCCTGCTTTTTCTCTTTGTATGTTTTTGTATGTGAGACTGTGAGAAGCCACTGAAAAAAATGAGACCAGGTGGCAGTGATTGGACAGATATACATACAATAGAGGCAGTGCATGCAAATCCCCCCTTCTGTATGTTCATTGTGATTATCCTGAAAACCTGATTGACTAGGTGTGTCCTGAGGATTGAGCTGAGAACCCCTGCTTTAAACATATTTTGCATTCCTTAACATTAAATACTAAACATATCCCTAGGGCATTATGGGGGTAATTTTATAAAGAGCTGCATAAAAATACAGGCCATCCATGCACATAAATCACCATTTCTCAGTGATTTAAGCATGTGAATAAGCTTTTAGTCAGCCACTATTCTGTAAATAGACACATGAGGCCACAGCCAGACCCAGAGTTGCTACAGGATGTTGGTACCCTAGGCAAACCTTAACATGTATATCCCCACTGGCTGTCATACTCTACTGTTTAATTTTGAATGCCCTGCTCTTTGCTGCCCCCGCCACAGCTTGGGTGGCGCACAGGATAAGTGCAAATCTACATGCAACAAACACTATAACTTTGTAGCCATGAGTTAAAGGTGGTATATCCAGTATTCGTAAAACCATGAACCACGTTCCTTAAAATTCAAGGCCTTGAGATGTATACCAGCCCTAGGTTTGTTGTATGTGATCGTACCTAGATTTGCCATGGGTACCCTGCCACTGCCACCCCTTTTTTTTTTTTTTTACAGAACATGTGCACATCACTTTATAAAATAAGCACAATAAATATGTAAAAAATGTGTGTTAACTGGGTGTGACTTTATAGAATGAACTTCCATATATGGAAAGAATTTCTTGGAATGAGTGCTATAAGCAATTTCTTATGGAGACATTGAGGCATCTTTTTTTTTAATCACAGCATCTGATGTCTGGATACCCTTTATTGCCTGTAATATATGCCGATCATCTCAGTCCTATTTATTTCATTAGGCTGTAGGATTCATTAGTTCCCTGAAGCTTCACTTTTGCTTTCATGTATAGTAAAGAGACAGCATAACCTCTGCTTATTAATGTGTGAAAACTAAACTATGACACGTGCTGTGTATGAGAGAAAAGAACAGCAAATTTTCTCCTTGTTCTCAGTAAGTTAATTTTAATCATGTGTTATGACTGTTTTAAGTATAAAGTATATGATGAATGCATGTCCATACATAGAAAGACAGTTCAACACGTTTCAACCTCATAGCAACCATAGCATCTGCCTTTGACCATTATTATTATCCATTAATTCCTGTCTTCCCAAGTGCTTAAGACTTAAAATCTTAATTTGTGACTTTGAAAATGTCTAGACAGAAAATAAAATCTCCAGGTTTGTTAAATAGAAACTATTGTTTCTAAGGAACATTTTTGCTAAGGATAATCTGTACTATCTGCTGCAAACCCCATGTGATTCCTATGGATACGGTGGCAGATAGCACAGGGTAACATTTAGTAAACATGGCATTTACTTTTAAAATTACATTTCTAAAGCCCTTCATATTAGGAAAACTGAATAACCCTATGGCATAGGGATGACAAGGGGAACCAAACCTCCCTAAATATGTAAAATACTGGTGCTGAAATGGGCTCATTCCTACCACCAATATGGTCTCCCTATACCAGATTATGCAAACATCTACATTATAATACTACAGATTTGTCTGGGTATTTAGCTCTATGAACACATACTCATGACTAATGGAAGGGATCCTATTAGTTTTCTGGGCAGTTACTTTATGACATTGTTAATGTAATGTTCTACCAAGTCATGGAACAGAAGTACAGGGGGGATATTCAAAGGCATTTACATGCTTAGAGGGATATTCAGCAGCATGAAGACTCACCTATTTGCCATCCACTTGGGGCATGAACAGACAAGCACCAACTGACCCTGAGCTCATCTCCCCACCTCAGACAAGCTGAGACTCTGAAAAACTGAATCTGTAAATATGTTGAATGCTGAACCGCATTGTATATTGCTTTACTCCCCTTATTGATGCACATACATTTGACCCCCCCCCCCTGGTGATAGCACCCCCTCTTTTTGTAAGTATGTTATGACTTATCTTATTGTATTTCACCCCTGCTTTTGTATGGTGGAGGTGGTGTTAAGTGCCGTCGAGTCGGAGTCGACTCATGGCGACCCTCTGGATAGCTATCCTAAATTGTGTTCGGTCTTGAGTCAGGCGGTTCATTGTTTACAGACTGGTACCCATAGCTGCTGTTATTGTATTGATCCATCTCATTGCTGGCCTTCCTCTTTTGCATTGACCTTCTATCTTGCCAAGCATGGTGTCTTTCTCTAATGATCTCTCTCTTTGCATGATGTGTCCAAAGTATGAAAGTCGAAGTCTTGTCATCTGAGCTTCTAAGGAAAGCTTAGGTTTGATCTCCTCTAGTACCGACTGGTTTGTTCTTCGGGCAGTCCATGGTATATACAGTATTCGTCGCCAGCACCATAATTCAAAGGCATCAATTTTCTTCCTGTCTATCTTTTTCACTGTCCAGCTTTCACATCCATATGATGTTATTGAAAATACCATGGCTTGAGCAAGTCGAATCTTTGAATGGAGAGAGACATCTCTTCTCTTGAGAATCTTATCTAGGTCTTTCATAGCCATTCTGCCAAGAGCATTGTGTCATCTGATTTCTTGACTGCTTGTTGCTTCTTTATTGATAGTTGATCCAAGTAGGTTAAAGTTGTTCACGATTTCAATTTCTTCTCCTTCAACGATGAACCTGTTGATTATGCCAGTTGTCATGATCTTTGTCTTCTTTACATTAAGGTGCAGGCCCATTTTGAGACTATGTTCTTTGATTGTGAGAAGCAAATGTTTCAGATCATCTTCACTTTCAGCGATTGTGTGATAATTTCCACAGTCAGTTGGATCACCTTTCTTTAGTATTGGTATAAACACAGATCTTTTCCAGTCAGTTGGCCATGATGTTGTCTTCCATATTTCTTGGCAGAGCCTTGTAAGTATGGTAACAGCTGCATCAGATTGCTGTAATACTTCTATAGGAATGCTATCAATGCCTGGTGCTTTGTTCAATGCTGCTTTAACTTCTTCTTTCATCACCAATGGTTCCTGTAACCTTTTGTATATAGGACATACTACTCGTCCTGTAAAGATTTGTTTAGGGGAACATTCTTCTCAAATAAAAACTTTCACCTTGCCGGCCCCGTTGGTGGAACATTGTGTTTCCCATGGTCATACTTTTGCTGACTACCGATGGAGGGTGATTGACGTGGTTCCTACAGACCCGAGGGGAGGTAATAGAGTTTACCGCCAGAAATGGCTTGAGCAACAATGGATTTTCCATCTGTGGACTGTTCATCTGGAGGGTTTGAATGTGGAATTGGAATGGTGGAGCCTATTTTGAACCTATTGTCATTGTGACATTTTGACTACCATAGTAACCAACCTGTGCAGCGGGGTTTTCTGGGGAAGCTCCTCCTACGATGTGATGTCATTGGATCAGCCATTCCTTCCTTGGCAGGCATTATAAACATCTCGTGATTCTTTGGCGTCTGTCTTTGATGCCTGCGGCTTTTGACCACACAGCGGTTGCACTTGAGACAGGGTCGACACGGCCTGAAACACGTGTGTTGTGTTATTGGATTTTGGTCACCTGTGTTCGCAAGAGTGTGTTATGATAAGCTAAGTAAAGCTCTCAAAAGATTTTTGTGTTCCACTACAAAAGCACGTATTAAATTAAAAAATTAAAAAGGGAACAGCAGACACCAGGGATTGAACGAATGCCTACTCCTCTCCGGTCTGCTGGACCCAACATTCTTCTTGGTGTAATTTAACTTACATTTTGCTTGCCAAAAAACGATCTTGGCTTTTGGATCATTTATCTAGTGATCGTTTTTGTGGGGGGGTACTGCTTGGCTTCACAGCAATAGCAGCAACCTGCACCTTGTTCCCAGCCTTTACCTTCCTTTTCCCCATAACAAAAAAATAAAAAAATAAAACCAAGATAACAATGAAAGGTACTAATGCCACAGTGACACCAAAGGGGCGGTCCTCACCCCTTTAGAAACACCCCTTCAGATCACACCCTGCGATCACGGAGATACCCAGTCAAATATTATAGGCAGAGAAGAGCAGGGGTCCTTGCAGGATACCGGCTAAACCAAGGTGCCTGCTATTAAAGGGCATATTGAAGCCTCAACTGCAGCATCCAAATAGCAGCAGCAGTCACAAGGGCCGATGGTCTGGCCCCACACACCTCCGCCTTCAATGCAGCCGATTCCAAAGGGTAAGCTACTGTATGCCTGGATTGTATAGGCAAAGCAGGGGTCCTTGCAGGGTACGGGCTATCCCCACGGCACCTGCCCAATGTTAAAGGATGGGTTGAAGCCTCAATGGCAGTGTCCAAATAGCAGCAGCAGTCACAAGGGCTGATGGTCAGACCTCACACACCTCCACCTTCAATGCAGCCCATTCCCTGCTCCTGCATTTTCTAGTATTAAATCTTAGTTGCCAAATTCTAAACCATTCTTTATAATTGTTTAAATTAATTTTACTCTCATGGATGTCAGATTAGTTAGCCTTTAATTTCTAACCTCCTCCTTACTTCTGCTTTTGTTGAGAGGGACCACATCAACCCTTCTCCAGAACTACTCCAGACCCTAAAGAAATATTGAAAATTCATACAGTGGAGTCACCAGAACTTTCATAAGTTCCTTCAGCACCCTCAGATTTAGTTGCTCCCAGTAAACACAGTCTGCTGAAAATCATGAAGAACTGCCTCATTTCCATTACTATTTCTGTTTATTTTCTGAGGTCATATTTGCTGTTCTTAATCTATGAGCATACAACAAAGTTATTTATTAAGTGATTTTCTGTTATCCTTATCAGCTTTTGTCATATTCTTTACCTTCCTGTTATCACTAACGGTTCTCAAAAATGTTTTGCCCTCAGTTTTGCTGTATTAAAATCCATTTGCATTGTTGCTTTCCTCACTACTTTCCCAGTTTCTCTTAGCTATTCCAGATATTATTGTGTGTTACATAATAACATAAGAACATAAGATATGCCATACTGGGTCAGACCAAGGTCCATCAAGCCCAGTATCCTGTTTCCAACAGTGGCCAATCTAGGTCATACATACCTAGCAGTATCCCCAAAAGACACAGGTTCCACAATGCTTGTTTTGGGTCAAGCATTGATATCCTGTGTCCCTTTTTAATAATGGTTTATGGACCATTCCTCCAGGAACTTGTCCAAACCTTTTTTAAACCCAGCTACACTAACAGCTCTTACTACATCCTCCGATAACAAATTCCAGAGTTTGATTACACGTTGAGTGAAAAAATAGTTTCTCTTATTTGTCTTAAATAGTTTACCCTGTAGCTTCATTACATGTCCCCCTAGTCTTTCTATATTATGATAGTGTAAACAATCGATCTAAGTTTACCTGTTACACTCCATTCATTAATTTATAGACCTCTATCATATCTCCCCTCAGCCTTCTCTTTTCCAGGTCGAAGAGCCCTAACCTTTGTAGCCTCTCTTCATAGGAGTAGCCTTCCATCCC
This sequence comes from Ichthyophis bannanicus, assembly GCA_033557465.1. Taxonomy (NCBI): domain Eukaryota; kingdom Metazoa; phylum Chordata; class Amphibia; order Gymnophiona; family Ichthyophiidae; genus Ichthyophis; species Ichthyophis bannanicus. Next base: position 1,176,932,881 of record CM066033.1, on the reverse strand, counting down.
CTTTACCATTTTGGTGGCTCTTCTCTGTACCTTTTCTAATAACGCTATATCCTTTTTAAGATACGGCGACCAGAATTGTACACAATATTCAAGGTGCGGTCGTACCATGGAACGATACAGAGGCATTATAATATCCTTTGTTTTATTTTCCATTCCTTTCCTTATGATATCTAGCATTTTATTTGCTTTCTTGGCCGCCACTGCACACTGGGCGGCGGGTTTTAACATGTTATCCACGATGACTCTTAAATCTTTTTCCTGGGTGGTGGTTCCCAATGTGGAACCTTGCATCGTGTAACCATAGTGTGGGTTGTTCTTTCCTAGGTGCATAACTTTGCACTTGTCCACATTAAATTTCATCTGCCATTTGGATTCCCAGTCTTCCAATTTATCCAGATCCTCCTGCAGTTTTCCACAGTCCTCTTGGGTTTTAACAACTTTAAACAGTTTTGTGTCGTCTGCAAATTTGATAACCTCACTAGTTATTCCCTTTTCCAGGTCATTTATGAATATGTCAAAAAGTAGCGGACCCAGTACAGATCCCTGGGGTACTCCACTATTCACCTTTTTCCATTGGGAAAATTGGCCATTTAGCCCTACCCTCTGCTTTCTATCTTTTAACCAGTTCCTGATCCACAATAGTACACTGCCTCCTATCCCATGACTTTTTAGTTTTGCCAAAAGTCTCTGATGAGGGACCTTGTCAAAGGTTTTCTGAAAGTCCAGATACACTATATCAACCGACTCACCTTTGTCTACGCATTGAGACTCCGGAGCTCTGCCTGCCTTTTGGGTCCTGCACGTGGAACAGGAAGCATTTTGGAGAACAGGTCCTGCACGTGGAACAGGAACATAGTAGATGGCATCAGATGAAAAACAGTATGGTCTATCTAGTCTACCCAGTAAGGGGCAGAGTATTTTTCCTGGTGTTGTGTTGCATGCTTTTTCCAGTATGGATACCAGGTTGTCAGGGGAGACTGATGTGGGTCTGTAAATCAAGTTAAGCATTATATGTTTTGATGGTTAGAATATCCATTTCTTCAATGTTTTCTTTAGAGTGTAGTATCATGTTTAGTTCTCTCTTAGCTAGTTGATCTTGAGCAGTGATGTAATTTGTAGTCTGGTTAATCAGTATTGAGTATCTGCTAACCAGATTTTCGTTAGACATAGTATGTCGGGGTACTATCTTTAATAAAGGTGCAAGATAACTGGAATTTTGTTTCTTACTGATCTTACATTCAGGAGGAAGCATTATATAGGGAGAGAAGTTGATGTCGGTATGGTAGTTTGATATGATTTTAGTATATTAATGTATATTAGCCTGTTCTGTTTTTTTCTGGGATTATAAATGTGTTGTTGGTGGTGACTAGCTGGGTAATTCCTGTAGAGGTGATGGATGATGGGGATGTATAAGTTTTGCGATTGAGTTGTGAGGAGAGAATGAGTGTAATTTGTCAGAAGAAGAAATGGGCATAGGCAGTAAGCTAGATTCTGTTTCTGCATCGTAATGGAGCTAAACTTGGCGGCAGGTAGTAGATGTGGTTCTTGGACAGTGTAAATACCTTTTGGGCAAGATATATGGATACAATAACCATGGATTATAGTATTGTCATATATACTCTAATCAAAGGGAAATGTCATGATCGTATTATAGATTAAGGTAATAGCAGTGACTGTCTCAACAGAGGGTTTTAGTAGTGATAAGTTACAGAATAATCTTGCAGTTTCAGTTATAGTGGGTTTTATATTACACCTGTAGTTTCAGTTAGGACAGTTACAGATGAATCGCGTAACTTCTGTAATGAGCATTGCAGATTGAGACCTGTAAACTGAAATTAAAGTGTATCATACAATTATCAAGTAATGGTAACTTTAAATTAAATTAAACATAGTGTAGCCACAACAATCATGTTTGGATAGCATTTTGCAGTTGGAGCAGGCTTAGTAAAGGTGGTGAAAGTAGCAGCTGTGCAGTAAATAGAACTTCACAATAGTCAAAGTAACAATTACAAACTATAGGTAATAGAATATAATGGACAGGATTACGATATAGCAGTGTAGGCTACGGTATCACTTTGAACATGAAAATGAAAGTGGAAGCATTTGTCTAGACAGCGCATGTGCTTGCAATGCCACAGTATTGGAACTTATAATGTTTTCTGTCTTTGTACCTGGATCATGTGTTCAGCGCAGCTAGGCTTGCATATTTCTAAGATAATGGTCAATGTTAGTTGCCTGTAAGGGGCTTTCCATTGCTCAGAGTTCTAGATGGTGACTTACTTGATTGGATTTCGATGTTTGTATCCTGCTCGGTTAGGGATTGCTTGGTTGATGTTCTTGTCTTGTCATTGTCTTGCGTTCCTCGCCTAAGGGCCTTGCCAAAGGGCCCTCTGGAGAGGCCCTCAGGTGTGGGCCCGCCTGCAGTGTGCCACAATTTAAAGTTCTCTGGTACACAGTGCTGCTGCTGCTAGGCAGAACTGGTAGAGCGCATGTTTCAGAGAGAATCAATTGCAGATGGATGAGCAGGTAGGGTGTAGAGTAGATCATCACTCACCTCTCTCCAAGATGTTGCAGGCTGAAACGGCAGAGTGTGCTTTTCTTCCCTGGGGGCTGCTCTGGTGTTGCCACTGCCCCGGTGCCAATAGAGAGGGTGTTTCCCTGCAGCACATCACAATTTAAAGTTGCTCTCTGGTGCCCAGTGATGATGCTGCTAGGCGGAGCTGGTAGAACATGCGTGCTTCAGGGAGAGTCAATTGCAGATGGATGAGCAGGTACGGTGTAGAGTAGATCGTTGCTCAACTCGCTCTAAGATGTTGCAGGCTGGATCAACAGAGCATGTTTTTCTTCTTGTTAGGAATTGGGGAACATTCTGGGGAAAGGAGGGGCTCTTCCGAAGGGATGGGCTTCACCTTAACCGGGATGGAACCAGGCTGCTGGCATAAACCTTTAAAAAGGAGATAGAGCAGCTTTTAAACTAGATAATAGGGGAAAGCTGACAGTCGCCCAAGAGCAGATGGTTCAGAAGAATGTATCCTTGAAGAATACTATCAAAAGCAGAGAGGTTCCAAAAAAGAGTAAAGTAGCCCAAATGCCCTCGAGTATGGAGCAGACAGAGCTTAAAGATCCCAAATTACCCATGTCTACCAATAGCCAAATTAATATCAATAAAGTACAGTCTCTAAAATGCTTGTATGCAAATGCTAGAAGTCTAAAAAATAATATGGGAGAGTTCGAATATATAGCCCTAAATGAGAGGTTAGATATGATTGGAATATCAGTGACATGATGGAAGGAGGACAACCAGTGGGACACTGATACCTGGGTACAAACCATATCGTAGTGATAGAGAGGGCATTGAGTCAGAAAGGATTAAAGTTTTGCAGGAAACAAAATTTGCTGTAGAATCTCTATGGATTGAAATTCCATGTAAAAAGGGGAAGGCGATGGCAGTGGGGGTATACTATCGACCGCCTGGCCAGATTGAACAAATGGATGATGAAATGCTCAAAGAAATCATGGAAGCTAACAAAAGTTACAGCGCAGTAATAATAATGGGTGATTTCAATTACCCCGTTATCGACTTGGGTCAGTGTCACGGCAGGACATGCTAGGAAGATAAAGTTCCTTGATGAAATAAATGACTGCTTCTTGGACCAGCTGGTTCATGAACCAACCAGAGGGGAAGCCATATTAGACCTAGTCCTTAGTGGAACACCAGATCTAGTGCAAGAGATAAGGGTGTTGGGGCCACTTGGCAATAGTGATCATAGCATGATCGCCTTTGATTTAATTAGTGGAGGAGGGATAGTAAGGAAATCCACAGTACTACCTTTTAACTTTCGAAAGGGAGACTATGATAAAATGAGGAAAATAGTAAAGAAAAAACTAAAAGTAGCAGTTGCAAAGGTTAAAGACTTACATCAAGCTTGGGTGTTGTTGAAAAATACTATCTTGGAAGCCCAGACCAGCTGCATTCCACGCTTTAAGAAAAGTGGAAGGAAGTCCAAAAAACTGCCAGCATGGTTTAAAGGTGAGGTCAGAGAGGCTGTTGTTTCAAAAAAGCATCTTTCAGGAAATGGAAAAAAAGAGCCAAACAACGAAACTTGGAAACAGCACAAGCACTGGCAATTCAAATGCAAGGCATTGATAAGGCAGGCAAAGGGAGAATTTGAGAAGAAGCTTGCTGTGGAAGCAAAAACGCAAAATAAAGACTTTTTCAAGTACATTCGTAGCAAACAACCTGTGAGAGAGTCAGTTGGTCCATTAGATGATAGAGGGGTTAAAGGGGCACTAAGAGGTGACAAGGCGATAGCGGAGAGACTGAATGAATTATTTGCTTCGGTCTTTACTGAGGAAGATGTAGGGATGTTACTCATGACTGAAGTGGTATTTAAAGGTGCGGAAGTATTGAAGGAAATATAGATACATCGGGAAGATGTATTACAACTATTAGATAAACTGAAGAGTAGCAAATCACCTGGGCCGGATGGTATACATCCAAGGGTGTTGAAAGAACTGAAATATGAGATTGCAGACCTGCTATTAGTAATCTGTGAACTATCATTAAAATCATCTCTAATACCTGAAGATTGGAGGATCGCCAATGTAACACCAATTTTTAAAAAGGGTTCCAGGGGTGATCCGGGAAACTACAGACCGGTGAGCCTGACGTCAGTACCGGGAAAAATGGTAGAAACCATCATAAAGAATAAAATTACTCAGCATGTAGATAGTCATGGCCTAATGGGAGACAGCCAACATGGCCTTAGACAAGGAAGATCTTGATAAATTGGAAAACTGGGCATCAAAATGGCAGATGAAATTTAATGTGGACAAGTGCATAGTTATGCACCTAGGGAAGAATAACCCAAACTATGGTTACATGATACAAGGTTCCACATTAGGAACCACCACCAAGGAAAAAGATTTAGGCGTCATTGTGGATAACATGTTAAAATCCTCAACCCAGTGTTTAGCGGCGGCCAAGAGAGCTAATAGAATGCTAGGTATCATAAGGAAAGGAATGGAAAATAAAACAAAAGATATTATAATGCCTCTATGTCGTTCCATGGTGAGACCGCACCTTGAATATTGTGTGCAATTCTGGTCGCCGTATCTTAAAAAGGATATAGCAATATTAGAAAAGGTTCAGAGAAGAGCCACCAGAATGGTAAAGGGGATGGAAGGATACTCCTGTGAAGAAAGGCTAAAAAGGTTAGGGCTCTTTAACCTGGAAAAGAGACGGCTGAGGGGAGATATGATAGAAGTCTATAAATTCATGAATGGAGTGGAACGGGTAAATGTAGATCGATTGTTTACGTTATCAGAATATAGAAAGACTAGGGGACATGCAATGAAGCTACAGGGTAAACTATTTAAGACTAATAAAAGAAAATATTTTTTCACTCAACTTCTAATCAAACTCTGGAATTTGTTACCGGAGGATGTAGTAAAGGCTGTTAGTGTAGCTGGGTTTAAAAAAGGTTTGGACAAGTTCCTGGAGGAAAGGTCCATAAACCATTATTAAGAAGGGACCCAGGATATCAATGCTTGACCCAGTACAAGCATTGCGGAACCTGTGTCTTTTGGGGAAACTGCTAGGTACGTATGACCTAGATTGGCCACTGTTGGAAACAGGATACTGGGCTTGATGGACCTTGGTCTGACCCAGTATGGCATATCTTATGTTCTTATGTTCTTCCCTTTGGGCTGCTCTGATGTTGCTGCTCTATATTTAACAAACATTTTAGCCCGGTTTTTATGTATTGACATGTTTTCCTATGTTTTAAATTCCTTGAACTCTGACCTCAGTTTTTGGAGTGAGCTCATCTCTTTTAAACAATGGCAGATTCTCCTTTCCCTTTCTCTGTGAGTTTGACATATTGAATGTGCCGTGGTCAGCTGCCAGGGGCACGTGGTTTGCAACTATTCCCTACTAGCAACAGTTCAGCTTTTTAGATATACGTCCACATCTAACTTTCAGTTTTGTTTTAGGACATTTTATTTGCTGTCTTTACACTATCCATTTTAGAAGCAATATTGCAGTGAGTTACTGTAACCAGGTAACCGGACCCGGCTTCCCTTTTTCCATGCCCCCCCTCCCCCTCGTATCATTTATCCTAATCCCTCCCCCCCCCAACGAATAAGTCCACAAACAACAGTTCTTGGTGGAAACTGGTCGCAGCTTTATTTTAACAATCCATAAACATTAACAGATATATATGTAAATATATATATATATGGAGCCAACCAACCCCGCGGTTGATGGACCGCCAGCCATGCAACTAGCAAAGCGGCCACACCTCTGCTCAAGCCGTGGTCCCCCACCAACGGCCAGGTTCGGCCCCCCCTATCCGACTTTGCCATGTTACTAGCAAAAGTCTTCCAGGGGTTGTCCGGGTCGAGGGCATCCCGCCCCCTCCCCAAGTCGCCAAAGGCTCCATACCCCGGACCTCCGGGATCCCGCCCCCTTAAACCCCCCCTCCCCCAGCTGCGACACCCCATTGCCTCCCCTCCAGCCCGCCAAGTGGGTGGGTGGGAGGGCTTGCAGGTGAGCACCCGCTAGCATGTGCTCCGGGCAAGCCACGAGCCCCGGAGCACATGCCTTATGCGCCCCCCTGATTTGCTCCACTCGTCAATTTCGCAGCGGAGCCAATCAATTTGAAAGATGCCCCCCCGGAGTCCTGACGTCGCCGCGCGATCCCGAGGACGCGCAGGGTCCCGGGCTGTGCACCCGGTTACAAAACGGGCCCGGGACCCTGCCCGCGCCCTGGTACTAACCAGGTAAACGGACCCGGCTTCCCTTCTTTCCATGCCCCCCCTCCCCCTCGTATCATTTATCCTAATCCCTCCCCCCCCCAACGAATAACTCCACAAACAACAGTTCTTGGTGGAAACTGGTCACAGCTTTATTTTAACAATCCATAAACATTAACAGATATATATGTAAATATATATATATATGGAGCCAACCAACCCCGCGGTTGATGGACCGCCAGCCATGCAACTAGCAAAGCGGCCACACCTCCGCTCAAGCCGTGGTCCCCCACCAACGGCCAGGTTCGGCCCCCCCCTATCCGACTTTGCCATGTTACTAGCAAAAGTCTTCCAGGGGTTGTCTGGGTCGAGGGCACCCCGCCCCCTCCCCAAGTCGCCAAAGGCTCCGGACCCCGGACCTCCGGGATCCCGCCACCGGCACAGGAGGATAATATCTACCTGTGCCGCCCCCCCATAGCCCCAAGCTGCGACCAGCGTGGCCTCTCCTGCACCACCTTCTCCAGTACCTCCTGCCAATCATTCAATAGCAAATCAGTACCCACTGGAGATAGGTGCACCCCATCGTCTCTGTACAATCCGGAGCAGGCCACCTCCACCCAGGGATGTTGGACCTGATATCCGCCTTGTGCACAGACCTATCTCCCAATTTGCCTGTTGATCTTGATCAACCCACGAGACCAGCGCCGCTGCCCCCAGCACGCAGGCCTCGGGATGATGTCAGACCACACTAAGACTACCCCCTCAAACATACTGAGCAGAACTGCAAAGTCTTTTTTGGCTGCCCTAATCAGCTGCTTGCACGTCCAAGCAGCCAGTTCATTCCCCCCTAGGTGAACCAACAGGATCGCTGGCTGGCCCCTGATGCACTGGTGGTGACGAAGCAAAGGCAGCAGTTGTGACCACCGCAGACCCCGCTCGCCCAGCCATGACACCGCCACCACTGATGGATCAAGACGCAAATTCGCTCCACCCGTTTGTTGTGCCGCCCGCTGGCCGGCCCAATAGATGGAGTGCCCCAGCAGCCAGCATCCCAGCACACTCACACCCCCATCTGCAATAGAAAAACACAGCATTAGTGACCCCCATCCCCCCCCATCTCATGCCTCATAATCGGACATAGCCCTCGAAAGCCCTTGAGCGCCATCTGCCGATGCTCTGTATAGCCTCGCTGGACAATCCCACCGTTGCCGCACTAGTGGCTGCCCCAATTCGAAAAGAATGCGATGAAAACCGATAAGGGTCCTCCCCCATCCGCCGCAAAACTAAACGTAATACGGCCATGACTTGGAAACACGTAAGTGGGGGGAATCCCTGTGCACAAACAATCTGCTCATACCCCCAGGGCGAATGGCCAAGGAATCCCGCATCGCAGACAGTGGGCAGGTAATCCAGCCCATCGCCCGAAGGACCACCCATAACCCTTTTCCTTTCTGATCCGTTTTGGACCTGGCCAATAAAATCCTCATTTTCTCGTTCTCAATCCACACATGCTGCCGCCGCAGACTATTCCCGTGATCGCATTTTCCCGACGCCTCCGCCAACTCACGCCCCGAAAAAAGCCAGACAAAAAACCACCCGGAATAGCACTGCCTCATAGGGAGCACTCGCCACCTGCACCAACTCCTGGCACACCTTCACTAGCAACTCGTGCGTGATCGGTCGTCGGCGATCCCGCAGAGCCGGCTGAGACCGCTCCCAACCTTGAAGCAGCCTCCGTGCTAGTAAACCTCTGCCTCCGGAATCCCACCCTACTGCCCTAGCAAAAAATTCAAACCCTGCCATATGTCCATGCACCGCAGACCGCGAGACCCCATTCTCTTTGGCCCACACCACATACTGACCGAGCAACATAGGAGGCACCCTCCCCCCTTTCCAGCCCCTCTCACATAAGAACTGCTGCACCTGTGCGCAACCTCGCTGATAGGCTTCCCAGGTGTTAGACGCCACTGAGCTCTTCAAAAGTTGCCTCATCTCTGCAGGCCAACGCTCCACAATCTCGAGGGGACCACATGACCCACCTCGTCCGCCTCCGGCACCAACTTCCGAAAACGCTCCATCTGTAAACGGGAGAGAGCATCAGCAATTTCGTTAACTTGCCCTGAAACATGTCGCGCTTTCAAATCAATATTCAACTGCATACACGCAAGTACCACCCTCCGCATAAGCGAAGCCACCTTAAAACAGCGGGGCGAATAACGATTGACAACATGAACCACCGCCTCGTTGTCGCACCACCACACCACCCTGTGGTTAACCAACCGATCTGGCCACAACTCCAACACGACTAGCATCGGAAAGAGCTCCAAGAAAGTAATATTACTCAACAAACCTGCCTCCGCCCAGGACTGCGGCCATCTTTCAGCACACCAAGCCACCCCGAAATAGATTCCCAGGCCAACTCCCCCTGCCGCATCAGTATAAAGATGGATGTCGCGACTGGAGATCTTCGCCTCACGCAGCACTGACGTCCCATTAAAACCTTCCAAAAAGGCATCCCAGACGCGTAGATCCTCCCTCATGACCTGAGATACCCGAATGCGATGATGCGGCAGTTTTGCTCCGGCCGTTGCCGCCGCCGCCAAGCGCCTGCTGAACACCCGCCCCATAGGAATAACCTTACAGGCAAAGTTAAGGGACCCCAATAACGCCTGCAACTCTTTCAATGTCACTTTTGGCGAGGCCAATACATTGGCCACTAAGACCCTGAGCTTTACCACCTTCTCCTGCGGCAACCGCGCCACCATATTCAAAGAATCAAGTTCCACACCTAAAAAGGTAAGCTGTGTGGTAGGCCCCACCGTCTTGCCCTCCGCCAGCGGTACCCCCAACTCCACCGCCATCCCCTCGAAACCTTCCAACAGTCTTTTGCAGCCGTCGGACCCCACCCTACTGACAAAGAGGAAATCATCGAGATAATGTACCACCTCCGAACGACCCACCCTCTTCATGACCATCCAATGCAGGAAGGTACTAAACATCTCGCACAACCCATCGGCAGACACTTGTCATAGTCAAATGCATCTTCGAACCGAAAACCCAACAACCTAAAAACCGATGGATGCACTGGCAATAATCTAAAGGCCGATTCTATGTCAACTTTTGCCAACAGCGCCCCGCAACCAGCCTTGGATACCAACTCTACCGCCTTATTAAACGAAGCATACCGCACCATGCAGAACTCGTGTGGTATCAAGTCATTAACGGAAGTTCCGATCGGCGACGATAGGTTGTGTATCAATCTGAATTTTCCCGGCTCTTTCTTGGGGATAACTCCTAAAGGGGAAATGACAAAATTCTGAAACGGCGGGTTGCGGAACGGCCCCGCAATTCTCCCCAAACGCAATTCTGCAGTCAACTTTTCACGCGCTACCGATACCCAGCGCTGAATACTCGCAGCATTCCTAACCGCCCCCGTGACCACCTCGCCTCGAATGGGAATAATGAAACCAAACTTAAAACCTAGATGCAACGTCAAACTATCTTTCTTCTTCGGATACCGCTGAAGCCAGCTACTAAGCACCTGCACCCGAATTGGGGAAGGCGCTAAGTCACAATGCGAATCCTCACTTGGCTCCCGTAATTGGCGTTGGGGCCCCCCCTTTTTTAAGGCATTTTGCCGCTGGATGGGCACCTCCGCAAACCGAGCATGCATGCCGGAACTTACAATCCGGGAATGGACAGGTGGTCCGGTTATACCTCCAACAAAGGTCAGCCCCCGCCCCAATGACCGGCTTTGACAGCCCCGCTGGGTGTGTTCCACGTAAGGAATGACTCACCCCACCGGAAGGACCTGGCCCCATCTTAGCTCCACCAGCTCCCCCCGTACCCGCTTTGACAAACATCTGCGTCAACCACAGATTAATGTCTTGCGTCCCCCACGTTAAGAACTTGTTTTCTTCCATTTTATCCCGAAACCTTTCGTCATAATTAAGCCACGACCATCCTTCGTGCGCTTGTGACGCCCCCAAAATAGAGTCAGCATAGTACAGCAAGCTGCCGTACTGTTCAGGAAACTGATGACCCCAAACACTAGCCAACCGCAAGAACGATCAAACCCAGTTGACTACGTTGCGCGATACCGCCCGCACCCTTCCGGCCTTCTCATCCTCCCTACGCTTCTTCTTACTATCCCCGGAACGCTTGCGGCCTTCGAGCAAACGAAAAATGTCAATGTACTTGCGTTTTAGAATCTTACGCCGTAGCTTCCTAGGAACGCCCTCCCACAGCTCCGCCACTACCACTAAGGATGGAGAACCTGCACCTCCTAGCCCGGCGGCCCCCCCGTCGCCCGAGATAGCCATCCTCCGTGCTCCGCCCAACGAAGAATCCGAACCGTCCGACGAGGAAGATGAAGATGAGTCGGAGCTATGCCTCCGCCGACAAGCATGCTTCCTTTTCTTGCGCACCTTCCCTGAATGCTCCCCCCACGACCCCCCACTCCCCTCAACTCCCCGCCCTGATGACTCATCCGCCGCTCCTCCCGGCGCTGCGCTGTCAGGAGCCATCACCACTCCGTCGCGAGGGTCCATCACCCGCTGCTGATCACGTGCATCCTGCTCCCGCTCCGTCGCAGTCGTGACCGCTCCCATCAATCCGCTGCCAGTTTCACTAGCCATCGCGCGCGCCGACTCCCCAGTAAGCAGGACACCCCGAGGCGCTGCCGGAAAGGTGACCTGTGGAGATAGAAAAGAGGAACACAAAGGGGAGAAAAACGAGGGCCACGACGGCTACCATGCCCCCACCCAATCCATTCCTGAGGAACCTTGGCCCCCTGCTTGCCACCTATCCCAAGCAGTATGCTGCCCCCGGGGACCCATAGCCCCCGGTGACAGCGTATATCCTCCAAACCCATCTCCACCTCTGCCCCCCCTGCACGCTGGGCTGGTCCCTATACCGCCCCATTCCCACGGCGCCGCGCTACCCCATGCTCCCCTTCCTTCGGGGATCGCATTAGTGGAACCACCCACCCCAGGGATGCTCACCACTGGACTACCAGCTAGTTCCCCCCCTACAAGGGCAGGCTCTGGCAGCACCGCGCCAGATCTGCCTAACCCCCCCGGGACCCGCGCTTTCCGGGGCCTAGTCGAGTGCCCCCTTTCAGCCCCCCTCCCAGCCCTAGGAGCCGTAGCAGCATCCATCCCACTGCCCTGCGCTACCTCAGAGTCATGCCCCTCTCCCCTGCCCCTCTGCCGCAGTCTCCCCCTGCTGCCAGCCCCCCTTTTTCCCCTTTCCCCCTTCCTCTTTACAGCCGCCGACCGCCCAGCTACCCCACCCACCGCAGGCCTCCTTGGCCCCATTCCCCCCAACGCTGAAAAGACCAACCCCCTGCTCCCGACTCAAATTGGGCGACCCGCAGCTACACTAAGCCCCCCCCTTTCAGCCCGCGATCCTGCCGCACCGGCCTTCTACCCCTCCCGTTAAAGTGTTTGCACGCCCTTGTGCTCACGTGCCCGGAGTCCCTACGCTCTGCGAATGCAGGTCTCCTCGATCGCGCTGCTCCCCCGAGCCCGAAAAGTACCGCGCCTTCACCGGACCGCGACGCAGAAGCTCCTTCCTTGCAGGTGAGCGCCCGCTAACATGTGCTCCGGGCAAGCCACGAGCCCCGGAGCACATGCCTTATGCGCCCCCCTGATTGGCTCCGCTCGTCAATTTCGCAGCGGAGCCAATCAATTTGAAAGATGCCCCCCCCCCGGCGTCCTGACGTCGCCGCGCAATCCCGAGGACGCGCAGGGTCCCGCGCCGGGCCGTGCACCCGGTTACAAAACGGGCCCGGGACCCTGCCCGCGCCCTGGTATGTATATGAATGTTTGTATGTAATTTGGTTTCCCTCACTCCTACCTTTATATACACAATAGGTTTTGTGCTAATCTTATTCAGGTGATGACTTGGTGCATCTATACACACTCAGACTCTAGTGATTTCTAACTTTTAAGTACCGACAATAACAGATGTCCTTCTCATCACTCCTCATGTTGTTGTGAACTGTTGTATATAGAATACCACTGTCTATTCCTGTCCTTGGTGTTTTGTTTTATATTCTTTACTCAGTGTTTTATTTCTCTTTATTTACTGTATATTTGGTGGTTTTATACAGGTTCACTGGTATTTATTTATTTTCTATGCTTGTGTCTGTGTATTTTGATAGTTCTTTTATTCATTTTATTCTTTTATTTATTTGTCTTTATGACCTGTATGTTTTTAGGACTTCTTGTTTTATTTTATGATTTATATTTGAGGCTAATACCCCCTGAAGAAGGTGTGCAGCTGAAACACATTGGGGTGTCTTAATAAAGGCTTTTAATAACTACCACTGTTTGGTGTACCTGTTCTATGCTGCTGTCCAAGTCATAATCAGAAGAGGGAATGAGCCATAGAGGCCATCTCCCCACACAAATAGCCTTGTACTGTGTTCTCTGCAGCCTAGATGAACAGGCAGCCTTGGCGCCTCAGGTGAAGGGAGTATATATCTCTGTCCCCTATTTTTGACATTGTGGATACCCTGCCTGGTCTCATACAAGCTCCCTGTATTTCCAGATGCCACATTTGCAGACTATTACCTATGTTTTGTGATGTAGCAAATACTATCTCCTTTTTTTTTCTTTGCTGGTTTTCAAGCCTTACCCTCTTGTACTTAACTTCTATGCTATGAGTTGTGCAGGCAGTTAAGCCCATTCTCGGTCATCCCTCTATATCCTGAACTGCCAGTTGATACTGTCCCGTATGTGTGCTTGGGGCACATTTCTTACTGCTGAAAGTGAAACTGACGCCCGTATCCTCCCTAATATTGTGATTGTTGCTTTTTGTTTCCAACATACATTGCAACTTGTCAGACGGCTGCCTGGGTGAGAATCTTCACAGTCTTGGCAAGTGCATATATCTATATGATTTGCAAGGGATTGTGGGCAATGCAGTTCATTCACACCAAACACAGCCGCTGACAATAATTTAGTTGTGCTCAAGTGTTAAAGCCAATAAGATATTTATTTATGGGGTTATTTCTCCCAACACAGATATGCTTGGTAGCACATAAATCAGGTTACTTGCTTTCAGTGTTAAACTTGAAAAAAACAAAAGAGGAAAACATTTAAACTTGTCAGGCAAGCAAAGCAAAAGAAATAAGACCTGGTTGGTACAAACTGGTCTTTTCTGTAGGCATTAGCTAATGTTTTCTTAGCATATATCAAACAACAAACCAAAAGCCACAAAGAAAGAAAAAACTGTTCTTTTCAGGTTAACTTCTGATAACTTCCCACATAGATTCAGAAGTGATTCTCTCCTAGCTCACAAGCAATTAGGTCAGGCTCAATTGCTAGCAGTTATCCAGCTGAAACCCCTTAGCTGACTTGCTTTCTACTGCGTGGCTAGAAAACCTACACAGGAGCTTTTCTGAGTAGATTAAAGAACAAGTTTGTATGTCTTTGTGATGGTTGCTGTACTTTATAACAGAAAATCACCAAAGGAGTTTAGACAGAGAGCAGTCCATGTAAACAGATTCTTCATCTGCTATCATTCCGTCTTCTTCAACAAGCATGGGTTCAATATCATGGATTGGCACAGATGAATCTCCCAATGTAGCACTTTCAGGAGAATACTTGTTTCCTTGCTGTATTTCAAGGTTATAGCTAGGGCATAGATCAGTGTTCATACCTGAGCTTCCATTGCTGTTAGAGTTCCTCTCTATATAGCCTGGCCAGTATGTAGTCCAGTTCTTATGTCCAGCCTTCCAATCCAGATCCCTGAACACTGGATCTCACTTCACATACCTTCTGGCACGGGTCTTAGGGTCCCTTCCACGTGCAGCCGTCTCTCTCACAGGTACCGTCTGGAGATTCCTAGCTCTGCAGCACCATTCCTCTGGCTTTCCCCAGTCCAATGGTGTATGCTGGCCCTTGGAATGCCTCCCAGTATACGTACTGCTCTGGACTCTTCTAGACCTCTCAAAGGCTTTTCTCCTCTTTCTTCCAAAGAGTTTCTTTCCCTCTCTGTCCATCCGATTTGATCCTCCTGATGATGAAGATGATCAAGCTCAAGCTGATTCTCAGGATAAGGATAATTCTCTGTAGAATAAACTCTACCTTTATTCTGCTTAGATGAGTGCTCCTCCCTAACACAGCGCAGCTGTGCTGAATCAGGCCCTGCCCTTTGAGATGAGTGCTTAGGGATTACCTCATAGCCCTCCTGATTGAACACACGTTTCCCCACTTCAGCTCCTCTAATGGCTGTTGGAAACCTGGTGCATTCTGGGATTGGTAGTCTTTTATGGGAAAATTCTGTTTTCTTATTTCTACCAGAACTGACAGGTTGCTTGTTCAGAGTCACTTCACCTTTTCTATAGCTCCTTCCTGAGCTATGATAAGCTTCCTTATCACAAACTGCACACACTATGTGCATGTGCTATGGCTATGCATTTGCTCCTACCATGCTAGTGTTGCAACTAGCGTAGTAGTACTTAGCATACTGTTGTCACACCCCCTGCATCTACCATGGCCGCTATGCGCTGGTGTGGAATAAATGTACGCTATTTGTCCATTAGCCCCAAGCTACTCACAATACTTTAGTAAACATGTCCCTTTGTCTTGTAAAGACAATTTTCTGAGCAGACTTGTATTACATTATATTACGTTAGTTTACAACAAAGATAGTAAAGCTAATTTTTTATCTCCATATAAAAAAGCTTGTTCTAGTTTTCAGTGCTCATTATTTGCATGGGCTTAGTACAACAGGCAATGAAGGAAAACTGACTTTGTCTGCCCAAGTTATTATTGTTCCATGACTTCATGAAGGTTTTTTACTTCTAATGTTATAGCTTCAGCAAATCCATGGGAACAAAATTCACTAACGATATACATGGAGAATTCTTTTTATGCTTACCTCTTCCTTCTGAACAAGGCAACACATGTTGTACCACTGCTTGTGAAGACAATGCATCTCATAGCAAAAATGAAATCAGGTGCAGCAAATCGAATGAGGCAGCAAAAGAGGGCAAACTCTTTGTGCTGAGTTTCAGTTTTCAGATTGAATTTGCAGCAGACCAGGACATGAATTTGGATTATTGAAAATATTTTATAGCGATGTTCAGTGAAATGTTTCTTTGTGGAAAGGACATTATTAGGCATTATGCCAAATATCTTAGAGCCCTCTGCTTCCTTTCTATCCATTTCCCTCCCAGTCACCAGCATCATAAGCAAAATTTCCCTGCTGATCGCGGCAGAGAGAAGGGGGTGGCAATGATCGCAGCAGACTTATTCTGTCTGCCCATGGGAAGATTGGGTCCCCACTGGCAGAACAGGAGGGGAAACACAGCCTTGACGGTTATGCTGGTTGTCTGCCAATGTGGATTCCATCTCCTGAAGGCAGAAGATAAGGGGAATTCTGTGATCATAGCCTCAACTGGTTGTCTGCTCGTAGGGTCTAGTGGTGGAGTTGGATGGAGTTGGCATTCCACTGTCCCTGACCAGAATGAAGGGATTAGCAAGGGAAGGGGTGAGGCTGTATCAAGCAAAATATACTGTAGCTACTTTGCTTCCAAATCTAGTTCCTCACTTCCTGTCATTTTTCTCCATTGAAGATGTTGCCTGCAAATGATACTGATTAACTGAACATTCATGATGGTGGTACTACTAGTACTACTACTACTATTACTACTCTTACTTATTTGAATATCACTACAAGGTGTTCAGTACTGTACATACAGTATACACATGAGAGCCAGTTCCTTCTCAAAAGAGCTTACAATCTATGCAAAGCAAACATAACCAACAGCAAGCAAGAAATAGTTTTAACACACATGGGTGATTGGGTGATAAACAGGAGAGCAAAGGGTAAGGATCCAAAAGATATGGGCTTTTAGACTGGATTTGTATAGGATGGGGTCTGATGCACCAACCCAGGTAGTCTTTTCCAAGCATATGGTGCAGCAAGGGGGAATGACCAAAATCTGGGTTAGCAATAGAAGAGAAGAGCACAGTAGAAGGGATATATCTGATGAGTGGAATTCCCAAAGAGGGGTGAAGGAAGTGATAAGAGAAAAGAGGTAATTAGGATCAGCAGCATGAATGCTCTTGTAGGTCAGTAGAAGTTTGAACTGGATGTGGAAAAGGATAGGAAGCCAATGAACTGACTTGAGAAGAAGTTTGTGACCATAGCGACACTGGTAGAAGACTAGCCTAGTGGTTGAGTTCTGAATGGATTGAAGAGGAGAGAGATGATTCAGTGGGAGACCAGAGAGAGGCAGGTTGCAATAATCGAAACAGGAAATGAGTAGAGAGTGGGTAAGAGTTATGGTAGCATGTTCAGAAAGGGAAGGAGCACATTTTTCTGATATTACAGAGAAAGAAAGAGAACCAACAGGCTTTTGCTATATATTGGATATCTGAAATGAAAGAGAGAAGAGTCAAAGATAATTCCAAGTTTGCAAGCTGAGAAAACAGGGAGAATGATAGTGTTATCCGTAAAAGCAGAGAAAGGAGGAACATGGGAGGTGGATTTAGGGGGCAAGATAATGAGCTCTGTCTTGGCCATGTTCAGTTTCAGACAGCAACAGGACATCCAGGTAGCAACATCGAACATCCAGGCTGAGATACAGGCCTAGATTTCTGGAGAAATTTTCTGGGGGCAGAGGTAAATCTGTGTGACATCAGCATAAAGATTGTACTAAGAATGAATGGAGGAGAAAAGGCACCAAGGGAATGAATATAGAAAGAAAAGAAGAGGTCTCAAGATAGAATCTTAAGGTACACAGACTGTAAAGGGGAATACCATTGTAGAAAGAACTCCCAAAACAACACTAAAAATGTGATAGGAGAGAGAGGAAAACCAAAAGAGAACAGAGCCCTCAAGCCAAGTGAGAAGAGGGTATCAACGAGAAGGTGATTATCAACAGTGCCAAAAGCAGCAGGTAGGCCAAGAAGGATGTGAAAAGTGCCAAATAATGATATTCTTTATAAAATGTTCAGCAGTCAATAAGATAATGTGCCAATGCTATATTAACAATCCTTTAGGGCAAAAGTTTCACTTATCTAAATCCAATTTTGTACAACTGGGGGCTAATTTTATATCAGAGCACCTATGTCAAAGTTTGGAAAAGGCACCTAATTTAAGTCTATTTTATAAAGGCAACCTAGACACATAGATGCTCTTGCACAAATTAACACATGCTCTAAAGAAGGTGCAAATTTGTGCATGTGCTCTATTTGTATGTTTGTTTCATAAAGTAAGTATACAAATTACAACATAATCCTTATTTGTCTTTATAAAATGCTAGTGTAAGTGGTAGAGATTGCACCTTAAGGTATTGACATTTAACACCTGCTCTACAGCTCAAGGGGTCCCACAGGGGTCTGCCTTATCAGCACTGCTTTTCAACATTTATATTCAACCAATATGTGATATAATCCGCAAATTCAATGTTGCATATGGAATATATGCTGATGTCATCATGCTGTTCACACCATTCAGTACACAATACCACAACTATGAGAACATTATCAACTGTTTCAATGATATCTCACAATGGCTCAATACTGTGAACCTCTCTATCAACTTTAAAAAAACGGAGGTCTTGATAATTTTCAGGAATAAACTATTCTCACCACCACAACAACTTCTAGTAAATGGTGCTTCCCTCACTATCAAAAACAAAATAAAATACTTAGGTGTCCTACTTGACCATAACCCCGACATGACAAAACACATCAACATGATAATAAGAATAATATACAAGATCTGAATGATTCAAACCCTGAGACTGCTACTATCCACAGAAGATTTTCACACAATAGCATAAGCATTTATCTGCCCACACTTCGATTTCAGTAATATAATGCTACAAAATCTTCTAAAAGAAACCCTGAAACCACTCCAAATAGCCCGCACAATAATGAAAGTTACAAGATTTGAACACATAACCCCAATCCTGTACCAACTACTGAACATCGGTTACCAGTTTCTCAAAGAATCAAATTCAAAGCAATCCTGACTATATTCAAGACTATAACCAACACCCACCCCCTACATTTCTGACCACATTAATTCACACCCAACAGGAAACTAAAAATAGGAGAGAAAACATGAGAAACCTACTGGCCACACCAATGGAGTCAAGAAAAACAAACCTATCAACCACAAATAGAGCCTTCTCATTGTATGCACCAACCCTCTGGAACTCTTTACCTAACCACCTAAGAGAGATAAAAGATCTTTCCGTATCCAGGAAAAAGCTGAAAACCGCACTGTTCTCTGAAGCATACCAAGCAATAATTGACAAGCAAGATTCAACAACACAGAACGGAAACTATACAATCAAGTAATATAACCCTCAACATTGCACCCTCCATAAAATTTACCCATAAATGTAAATAGTTGGCCGTAACATACCATACTACAGGCCAGAGTTTGTTGTAATAAACTAATAATACCTGTTAAAATGTACTAAATTTGTAAATATGTTCCATGTCCTATGTAAACTGCTCAGTGCAGTAAGGGTTAAGTTATCTGTAAACCGCTTTGATTAAGTGATAAAGCGGTATATAAAATTTGTAAATAAATAAATAAACACAGCAGGTTTAAATGAAAGTGTGTAAAGTTCTCAAGTACACACACAAATTATGAGTTTATAATCAACATATGTACTTACTAACTTCACCCAGACTGTGACCCAGACTATACTTACCAGCAAAGTGCACACCTTAATGTCAAAGCATGCCAGTTTTATGGAGGTCAGCATGTTATAAGAGGCCATTAACATGTATGAAATGCCACATCTGTGCATTAATGCCTTTACAAAATGACCTCCTTTATGTGGTGCCCATGTGATATAATTGATTAGAATCAGGAAGGTTGAAATGCCTAGAGCACTGTAAAGCAATCTGCTTTCAAAACCTACTATATGGTAAATATAAGAGCTTGAATTCTGGTGAATAATAATGAGCTAAACTCCGTTATATTAATACCTATACTTTTATCCCTTTCCTGTCTGCAAGAAATGTGACTGTGTTGTGTGCATTTTTTGTCTTTTCCTAAAGGCATTTATGTTGAGAGATTAATACATAAAGTCTGGCATTAAGCTGTAGTTTGACACTGACTTTGACTTTGACACATGACTTTGTTACTGTAATTCATATTGGTGCATATAATACTTTGGCCCCGAAGTTGATATTTCAACTTTTTCCCCCATCTGCATATTTCTGAGAACTGTGCTTCAGGCTGCCATTAATTTAATTCTCTAAATTTAAAGCCATTTCATATTCACTTTTCATTCATGCATTGTTTTGTTTTTACCTTGTGACTATTTATCATTTCTTTTTCCATAAATAGTTGAAGCTTCAAACATAATACTTCTAAGATTGCTTATTCATTAATAATAATAATAATATATGATATAGGCACTTGCACCCCTCACACTGCCTTCCTCACTCCAGAATAACTAGATGCACATATTTTAACATGGCACGGATTTATTGCACAGTGATCAATTCAACAAGGCCAGATAATATATGTCATGTCCTAACAATGCCAGTAGCAATAAACTGTCTACAACCATATGTATGAACTCAAACACTTGATTGGTCCAAGAGTTCCAGAAACCCATCACTGTATTAATGACTACTAGATAGAACAAATATTATTTTTGGGCTATGAACAAATATTATTTTAGGGCTAGTGCGTATGAGCCTAGGACCGCTGTCATGCTTGGCCACTTGACTAAGCAGTTGGTAACAATCTGGGCATAGCGAGACAACTGTGCCTTGAGAGCCCCTATCAATATATTCTGCAAACTGTGATCTCACTAAACTGCATTTGCACTGATCAGTCCACTACTGGAATTCATTCTGAAGATAGTGGTGTTACCAATGGCATGCGTCTGGGATCAGTCTTAGGTCCTGTTCTTTTTAACATTTATGTAAGCAGTATTGCTGAAGGTCTGTCAGGAAAGTTATGCTTCTTTGTGGATGATACTAAAATCTACAACAGGGTAGATACCTTGGAAGATGTGCCAAACATAAGGAGGGATCTAGTGAAGCTTGGAGAAAGGTTTAGAATTTGGCAGCTAAGATTTAATCCTAAAAAATTGTAAGTCATGCATTTGGGCTAGGAGTGGTACAGCATAAGGGATGAAGTACTACACTGTTTGAAAGAAGAGCAGGAGCTGGGGATACTTGTATCAGATAATCCGAAAGTGGCCAAACAAGTAGAAAAGGTATTGGGAAAAAGCCAGAAGGATACTTGGGTGCACAGGGGGAGGAATAAACACCAGGAATAAGGTGATAGTGCCTCTGTTTAAGTCTCTAGTGGGAACTCATTTGGAATATTGTGAATAATTATGGAGACCACACCTTCAAAAGGATATAAACGGGATGTAGTCATTCCAGCAGAAGGCTGCCAAAATGGTCAGTGGCCTTTGTTATAAAGCATATGGAGATAGACTTAAAGTTCTCAATATGGAAAGACAATCACAGAACCTACGCATTCAACATAAAAAAACAGAGGTGCTTTTCATCACCAGAAACCCCAACTTTACTCCCCCATCATATGTCAGTGTCAAGGAAGCTGACTTACAAACTAAACAAACAATAAGATACGTTGGGGTTACTTTGGACCAACGTCTCGATATGAAACACCACATAAGCAACATAGTCAAAGCCGTTTACTTCAAAATCCGCACACTCAAGCATCTACGCTCCCTGTTGGACCCAGACGATTTCCGGACCATATACCAAGCGCTAATCCTGCCACACTTTGACTTTGCAAACGCCATTTTACAAGGTCTCCCCCAATCCACACTAACACCATTACAGTTGGACATGAATGCCGCAGCAAGGGTCCTCTACGGAGCCTCCAGAAGTGACCACGTGACTCCCATTCTCAAACAGCTTCACTGGCTACCTATCCATGGGAGGATCATCTTTAAAACCCTACTCCTATCATTCAAGGCAATCAAAGGTATTTCATCCTCCTCACTAACAGAACTTATTCACATGGTCCCCCCCAACAGATCCAGAAGAGCAACAGCCGTAAACCTTCTAACAACCCCAAAGGCATTAAGTGCAACCTGACAACCACAAACAGGGCGTTCTGTTTCTATGTCCCCAAATGCTGGAATGCTCTACCCCCTGATATTAGGGCCATTGCCGACCTATATCAGTTCAGGAAGGCACTTAAATACCACCTTTTCCTCCAATACTACCCAACCAGCAATTGAACCTAGATATCCCCTCTGAAGAAATGACCCACTCTAGAAAGGTCCCTTACGTTCGTTATGTGATTGTTACCTAACCTTGTTCCGTGTAAATATCTCATGTATATAGTTCACCCCTGTTATCCAAGTTTGCAACCCTGTTCAATGTAAAACCAAACAGCTTGTTGTTATGGTCGTTGTGTTATGATGTAAACCGCGCTGATACCGAATAGCGCGGTATATAAGAAATTGTAATAAATAAATAAATAATAAATAAAGACGGGAAGAATGGATAAGAAAGAGACTTTTACCTCCATGGTATAAATGCACAGGAGGTAGCCCTCTTCCAGTTGAAAGGAATGTGAAAGAGAGTAGACTCAGGAGTAATCTAAGGAAATATTTCTTTATGGAAAAGGTGGTGGATGTGTGGAATAGTCTCCTGATGGAGGTGGTGTTGATAAGAACTTCATCTGAATCCATCTCTGAGGGAGAGGAAGGGATTGTATAACTTAATACTTCTGCAGATGGGTAGTTTAGATAGGCCATATAGTCTTTATCAGCCATTGTTTTCTTTGTTTTTATGTTTTCCACAGCAATTACACTCATAGAACCTGAGTTCTTCTGGAACTAGCTACAATAGTAAACCACATTGCTTGCTCACCTAAATTGCAGTATATCAAATAAAGGCAAACATAAACATAAACATTATAGGGTGATCATAGTTGGAGAGGTGCTATACAGCTCCTCAACCCATGGCTGTGAAAAAGTATTCCACAACCCCAAGCCATCACAAAAGCAACCTACAAATCCACATCCTTAGGTGGGAATGCCAAAGTGGTCCTGATAATCCTCACAGTAAGTTCACTGCTCTAAAATAGCAGCTAACAGCACAACCATTAATCAGGTAAGGTCACATCTAATTGTCCTCTGACCATAAGCAACTCTCCCTTGTACCATGGAAAAAAAATTGAAGCTGCCGGCCTCATTATTCTATCAATATAGAGTAAGAAATTAAACTATGACTTACTGAAAACCTCATAGTAAGGAATCCAATGTAAAGATAAAACAAAGTTTATCATTTGATGCTGTGGATAGGTAAATGTCAGACAATTTTGGATTGTGCTTTTACATTTTCACTACAATATCACACTTTTAATTGGTAGGAAGAGGCAAGTCCCTGTCATGCTCCTCCCCCACAATTGAAAGCATGATATTGAAGTCCCACCTCACACACAGAATAGCAGAAATGTAAGCAGATGACTCCTGTGCCACTTTGAGCTACTTAGAGGGATCATTGCAAACGGGGCTGGCCCGTCCATTGAGCAAGAATGTTTTTTACATAGGGCCCCGCGTTTCAGGGGGCCCCGTGCAAAAAAATTCTACATCAGGCCAAGTAGATTAAAAAAAAATGGCTGCTGCTGCTGCCGCCGTAGCAGCAGCAGAATCAAGTGTCCCGCCGTGGGGCCCCCCCTGCCCGGTAGAGCCTCCCTGCAGCATCATTCAGTTTCCGAGTCCCAAAGCGCAGGCTTTCAGAGCCACGAAGGGAGAGCTTCTCTGACCTCTCGTGGCTCTGTTAAGCCCGCCAGGGCTGATGGGAAATCCCATCAGCTCCGGCGGGATTAACAGAGCCGTGAGAAAGGGAAACTCTCGCGGCTCTGAAAGCCCACGTTTTGGGACTCGGGAGCTGAATGATGCTGCAGAGAGGCTCTGCCAGTAAGGGGGGCCCCGCTGCGGGATGCTTGATTCTGCCGCTGCCACGGCGGCAGCAGCAGCTGTGTTTTTTTTTTTTTTTTAAATCTACTTGGGCTGATGGAGGGAGGGGGCTTAGGACTGGTAATGGGCTATGGGGGGGGGGGATAAGACTGGAAGTGGGCTGATGGGGGGGTTAGGACTAGTAATGGGCTATGGGGGGGCTAGGACTGGAAATGGGCTGATGGGGTGTTAAGACGGGAAATGGGCTGATGGGGGGTTAGGACTGGTAAAGGGCTGATGGGGGGGCTATCGCTGTAAATGGTCTGATGGGGAGGTTAGGACGTAATTGGCTATGGGGGGGGGATGAATGGAAATGGGCTGATGGGGGGATAGGACTGGTAATGGGCTATGGGGGGCTAGGACTGTAAATGGGCTGATGGGGGCATTAGGACTGGAAATGGACTGTGGGGGGCTAAGACTGGAAATGGGCTGATGGGGGGCTAGGACTGGAAGTGGGATGTTGGGGGTTAGTACTGGTAATGGGCTATGGGGTGCTAAGACTGGAAATGGGCTGATGGGGCTAGGACTGGAAATGGGCTGATGGGGGGTTAGGACTGGTAAAGGGCTGTGGGGGCTAAGACTGGAAATGGGCTGATGGGGGGTTAGGACTGGTAATGGGCTGAGGGGGGGGGGCTAGGGCTGCAAATGGGCTGATGGGGAGGTTAGGAAGTAATGGGCTATGGGGGGGGCTGAATGGAAATGGGCTGATGGGGGGATAGGACTGGTTATGGGCTATGGGGGGCTAGGACTGTAAATGGGCTGATGGGGGCTTAGGACTGGAAATGGACTGTGGGGGGCTAAGACTGGAAATGGGCTGATGGGGGGCTAGGACTGGAAGTGGGTTGATGGGGGGTTAGTACTGGTAATGGGCTATGGGGTGCTAAGACTGGAAATGGGCTGATGGGGCTAGGACTGGAAATGAGCTGATGGGGGGTTAGGACTGGTAAAGGGCTGTGGGGGCTAAGACTGGAAATGGGCTGATGGGGGGTTAGGCCTGGAAGTGGGCTAATGGGGGGTTAGGACTGGTAATGGGCTATGGGGAGGCTAGGACTGAAAATGGGATGATGGGAGCTTAGGACTGGTAAGGGGCTGGGGGGGTTGCTAGGACTGGAAATGGGCTGAGTGGAAGGAGGGCTTGAACTGCAAATAGCTGATGGGGAGGAGGGTTGGAATGGAAATGGGCTGTGAGGGGAGGGAGCTAGGACTGGAAATGGGCTGAGTGTGGGGGGCTAGGACAGGAAATGGGCTGATGGAGGGGCTACAATAGGACTGGAAATGGGCTGTTGGGGGTGCTAAGATTGGAAATGGGCTGCGGTTGGGGCTTGGATTGAAATGGACTCATGGAGGGGCTAGAACTGGAAGCAGGCTCATGGGTACTTGGATTGGAAATGGGCTGAGTGGAGGGGAGCTAGGTTTTGACATGGGCTGAAGTGGGGCTAGGAAAGGACTTAAAATGGGCTGATCGGGGCTGGGATTGGAAATGAGCTGATGTAGGGACTTGGATAAGACTGGAAATGGATGGGGGAGCTAGGACTGGAAATGGGCTGATGTGGGGACTAGAAGGGAGCGGATGCTGGGTGGGGCTGGAACTAGAAGGGAACTGATGTTGGGGGATGATTAGAATGGGATGGAGCTGGGAGAGGGAAATGGAGAGGGAAAAATATTTTATGTGGGAGGGAAGATAAATCTACAATTGGAAGAGTAAGTGGGGATTGAGGATGGAGGGGTAAAATTTGAGTGGATCAAATAGGAATGAGGAAAGAGCAAAAGGAGAAAGATTAGTATGTTAAAGCAGATGAAGAGAGAGAATGGAAAAAAAAATCTAGAAGAGAGAAGAAAGGACAAATGGACAGCAGGCAATGGAGAGTTAGCAGAAGACACGAAGAAACCAGAAGAAAGTGGCTGAAGCAATTGCAACTAAAAAAAAAATGCACAAAAGGTAGAAAAATATCTCTTTATTTTGAATTTATTAACTGGAATATGTCAGCTCTGGGAAATGTGCATCATTAACGTCTGCGCTTTGTTTAGTACAAGAGGAAATTAATTTATAGTTTTATTTCTACAGTGTTGTTGTACATTCCAAGTTTGGCTTTTGGGGTTCCCAGTTTAATTATTTTCTTCCTGTTTCTAAATTGTGATTCCTTGTTTGGTGATGGTTTATGTTCTGCATGTGTAACTGAGCTCTGAGGTATTCTGTTTATGTAATTCCTATTTGACATTGTCACTTGTTCTATTTCCCCAGTAGATCATGTATTGTTATTCTCTGAAATGTATTGGTTTAATATTTGCAGTGTTTCCTTTTGATAGGTAGGGTATGGTGCTTTGTGAGTCCTGGTAGTGCTCTTAGGATATGGCGGGTTTGCTATGGATTCTAAATGGGCAGTGTTTGTAGTAGTTCCTAATCTGCTTGGCGGTTGGCACTGGATTATAGTAATGTAGAGATCTTTTAGCCTTTCTTTATCCATGCACTCATTAAGAGGCTTGTTTACTAAAAGTTAATGTATAGTAACATTATGCAAACAGTTATGCAAATGAGGTCCCTTATGCAAATGAGGTCCCGCACCGAGTGTCCGCACATGGCCCCACACCCCCCTTGTGCCGCCCCTGATTGCAAAAGAGCCTTCATCAGAACTTTTTTTTGTTTGGTGGGATGGGGGGGGGGGGTAAATGATAGCTTATTGAGCCATTTGAATCTTGGCAAGTAGGATATTAAAAAAAACAAAACAAAACATTTTGCTCATTATTTCTTTATCTCTTTCATTTAAACCTAAATGTAAACAAAGATCTTCAGTCTACAAAGAATATTGTATAATGTGGATTGGATTAGAAATTTGTCAGAAGAAATACATGCAAAAGAATTTGTACAAAAACAAATTAAATTAGAAATATGTGGGGGTAGCTTAAAATAAATAATAATAATAATTACCGATTTTCAGATATGTCCAAGTACAAGTAATTAAACATTCACAGGTAAGTCCATAGTTTACATAGCCCATGTTCCCTGTAAAATAGTTATCTCCAAGTTATAATGCCCTGTTCAATGTAATTTCAGTTTGTTCAATGTAAACCGCACTGATGCAGAATAGCGCGGTATATAAGAGAATGTAAATAAATAAAGTCCATTTAATGATCTATGCAGGCTTAAAAAATCTGTAACACAACTTGATTTAATTGAATACTAATAGAAACAGAATATTAAATGATTTTACCAATTTATTAAAGAGTTTTTAAGGTTTGCAATTACCACAGATTAATGGTCAAAAGTAACACAGTAACTGCAAAGCCTGTACATTAACTATTAGGAGTAGTCCCAATATTTTGTCTTTGAATTAACATAAACCCCATGTTAACTGAATAGTAGCTAACAGGATTCAATTAGCACCTATTGAGGTGGCATTAACTATTTATTTATTTATTTATTACAGTTGCTTATATACCGCACTATTCGATATCAGCGCGGTTTACAATATTTATTTATTTATTTATTATTTACTTATTTCTTCTATACCGCCCCTTCCAGTGATCAAGGGCGGTTTACATGGAACAAATTAACAAATTATTTATACTTCTGTATACTTTACATTGAACAGAGAACTTTTTAACTTTTTACATGGAATAGATATACATTACATTGAAACAGAGAAACTTTCTAACTTTTTACAAATAATGACAGATGTAAAAAACTGTCCAAACTATTTACATAGGTTATTTACAAGTGATTCTATACAGGGGTTTTCAGAATAATCGTGCATCATGTGTAGGTGGTGGAATTTATTTCCATTTTTTTATCAAGAATTTTGTGTGTGTGAGGGGGCTGTGTGGGGTTGTCTAGTTGTGGTTTAGGAAGTTCTGAGTTGGTGTGTCTGTGGATGTTGTGGGACAGAGCTTGGGGGGTAGGGGATTTGGAAATGTTCGGAGAATAGGTAAGTTTTGAGTTCCTTCCGAAATTGGGCGAGGTCTTTTATGGTGCAGAGGTCTAGTGGGAGATCATTCCAGAGCATGGGGGCAGTGAACGTGAAGGCTCTGTCACTTGTGGATTTTTTAGTCTTCTTGAATGATTTTGGTATATCAAGTGAGTGGGCTGCATTTTGTCTGCGAGCTCTTGATTCAGATGGGGTCTGTAGTAATGTTGATAGATGTGATGGGGCGATGTCATTTAGGAGCTTGAATGTTGTTAGGAGAATTTTGTATCTGATACGGCTGTTTATGGGGAGCCAATGTAGTTCTAGGAGTATAGGGGTCACATGGTCTGTTAGACGAGCTTTGGTAGTTACTTTTGCACAGATGTTCTGGGCTCTTTGTAATAGGTATGTGTTTTTCTGTGGTAGGCCAATCAGGAGACTGTTGCAATAATCAAAATGGGGTGTGATGAGTGTATTGACAACCGATCTAAAGTCATGTGTATCCAAGAGGGGCCTTAGGTGTTGTATGGTTTTGAGTTTAAGGAATATGGTTCTTACTGTCTTCTTGATGTGAGGTAGCATGGTGAGAGTATGATCTAGTATTTTACCTCTTTTTTAACGGGTATAGAGGTATTATTGATTGAGATTGTTGTTGGAAAAGTGTCCTCAGTCACAGGTGTTCTTGTAACGAACATTGCTTCCGTTTTTTTGAGGTTAATGCTGAGGTAATTGGTTTCCATCCAAGAGGTGGTCTCAGCCATGCACTCAGCTAGGTTGTCGTAAGTGTGTTTTTTTTGTGGTTATGGGGATAGCGAGCATGATATCGTCAGCATATATAAAGTGATTAATCTTGTGTTTTCTAAATATGTTTGTGATAGGTTGCAGGTATAAGTTGAATAAGAGGGCAGAAAGGGCTGATCCCTGAGGTATACCTTGTCCTTGGGGGAAGGTTTCTGATGCTTCTTGATCTATTTGGACACGTATTAGTCTATGTGTGATGTATGACTTGAACCATTTGAGAACAGTACCACCTATTCCTAAGTTTTCTAGTCTGTTGATCAGGGTAGGGTGGTTGATGTTATCGAAGGCAGCCGAGATATCAATAAAGAGTAGTAGGAAACCTTGATTGTTGACATCTGTGCCTTTGATGAGGTAGTCAATTAGTGTAATCAAGAGGGTTTCCACTCCGTGGAAAGGGCGAAAACCGAATTGGTGTGAGTCAAGGGGTTTATGTTCATCAATATGCTCTTGTAATTGTAATTGAATTGATTTTTCTATTATTTTAGCGATAAAAGGAATGCTAGCTATCGGTCTGTATGAATTGGGGTATTTTGAGTCAAGTTTGTTGTTTTTTATTATTGGGCAAAGCGTTGTGAGCTTTAGAGCATCAGGCATGATGCCCTGAGAAAGGGACAGGTTCACCATGTATTGAATGTTTTCAGCAAGTTCTTCCTTTGTACATTTAATCCAAGACACAGGGCAAGGATCGAGTGGGGAGGTTGTAGTATTGATCATTGTTATGATTTTAATGAGCTGCTTTCGGTCAACTGTGTGGAAAGTTGTCCAATTGTTATTGATTTCGGTGCTTGTAGTCGGTATTGGTGTTAGAGTATTGGGTTTAGATTTTAGTTTTTCTGCAAAGTGAGTTGCTAAAGTTTGAATGCTTATTGTTGGTAGCTTTGGCTCGGAGTTCTTTGTTTTGGTTAGTGTTTTTACAATTGTAAATAGTTCTCTAGGTCGGTTGATGGCTAGATTTATTACTTTAGAGTGGTAATCCCTTTTCGAGTTGTATAATATAACAATATAACAGAACGACCAAGACAACAGTCTGTTTGGTTTTACATGGAACAGGATTATCAACTTGGCTAACAGGGTTGAACTATTTACATGAAATAATAATTACAAAGAGCTATGTCAAATGCAATAGTCATTTGAGGAAAGGTATGTGCATGATCTGCAGGGGGGAGGTTAGGAATATATCAACACTAAGAATGGATATTTTCTTAGGTGGGGTTACTTAGATTCCATTGCTGGCTGGGTAGTATTGGAGGAAGAGGTGAAATTTGATTGCCTTCCTGAATTGAGATAGGTCTACAATGGTTCAAATGTCTGGAGGTAGTGCATTCCAGCATTGTCTGGAATGCACTACAAGACATTGTCAACTATGTCTTGTTACCTGTCATATTAAAAGTTAATGCATGGTAGCTATCCCTGCATTAATGGTACGGAACAGTTCCTGCTCGTGCCCCATCCAGGTGCGGCTCAAGGCAATCTGCTGCCTGAGGCGATGGATGAGATGGTGCCCCCCCCCCCACTCCAAAGTGTGGGTGAGAGCTTTCTCAAAACTCCAGTCAGGGACTGAACCAAATCAAAAAGCTAATTAGACTATATGGAGGAAATGCAAGATGTTTGCATACCAAGGAACTAAAAGAAAGAGTGAGAACCACAGCACAGTTTATAAAATTAAATTATATCTCATTTTTCTTTTGATATAAACTGCGTTATTGTTCTTGCTTTTTCTTTTTGAACATATATTTTGCATCCACAGAAGCCCCTCCCTCAACAGTGGGTGCAGAGCAGAACTAGGACATTCACCCATAGAACTCAATATCTTTAAAATGAAAATCTCATTCTGATCATCTCACTAACAAGCATTCTCCATTACCAGGCAGAGGGAGGAGTGGTCTAGTGGTTAGGACAAGGTACTTCAGGCCGGAGGGCCGGGGGTTCAAGTCCCACCTGGGGACAGCAATCTCAGGCTGGAGGGACCAGGATTTCTAGTCCTGTAGGCACTCCTTGTGGTCTTGGGCAAGCCACTTAACCCTCCATTGCCCATGTTCCCTGTAAGTATTAGTGTATGTGTCTCATATCCCCTCGTGATAAATGTATCCCCCAATTGACTGCTTTGACCCGGTGAAAAGCGGGATATAAATACAGCTAAATAAATACATAAATAAATATTGTGAACCAATACAAAACCCTACAACAAAGTCAAAAGGATCTATAGAGCAAACATACCATACTATACCATATCAGCACCAACTTCCAAAACTCACATAAGGAGCCCATCCAAAAAAAAGCATCACTGTAAATACTGCAGTGAGCCCTGGAACATTCAACACCTATTTGAAAAGCTGAACAATTCAAGAGTACTACAGTATAGATCCCTTAATACCAGGCATGTCCAACAGGTAGACCACGATCTACCTGTAGATCGCGGAGGGGTCAGCGGTAGATCACCAGCCCCACTTGGCTCCATCTCTCCAGCAGCTCGCCCCGTTGCTAGGAGAGAGCTTGTGCCTGCAGGTCGTCTGCTGAGGGCTTGCCGCTGCTGCTGATCCTTTGCCTGTCTTTTTTCCCTGCCTGCGGGAATCTTGCCTGCGGGTGTATTGGGGGCGCTTGTTGTTTTCGTGCCAATAGTTTGTGGGTACCCCAAGGGGCCGCCGCCCGTGCCACGTGACGAGACGCCACAGGCCCGGCATCTTACCTGGTCTCCTGCCTTTCAGAATCACCCATTCCTGCCCCC
This sequence comes from Ichthyophis bannanicus, assembly GCA_033557465.1. Taxonomy (NCBI): domain Eukaryota; kingdom Metazoa; phylum Chordata; class Amphibia; order Gymnophiona; family Ichthyophiidae; genus Ichthyophis; species Ichthyophis bannanicus. The sequence goes on along the minus strand of CM066033.1, from coordinate 1,176,901,749 downwards.
GTCCCAACACCCCTTAGAACTGTGTGTTATACCGGGTGATATCCATTCACCCGGGCTTTACCTGAATACACTTACTGTATTAGTTGTGTCGTGTGCTGGTCGTTGGTCGCTTTATATTTCACTTTCATTAAACGTTTTTGGGCAGACACAACAAATTTTGTTCTAACTTGCTTATGCTTTGCCTTCGAATTTTTTCAAACCACTGTGACTTTTGCTTGCCTCTGCAATTTTATTTTGCCTAGCCTTTACGTTGATTCTACACTGCAATTTTATTTTGCCTTGCCTTTACATTGATTCTGCCTGCATTGTACTGCTACCCTTTGCCGCGCTACCCATCGTTGCATAGAACTGTTGTCTACTGCCTGCATCGTACTGCTACCCATTGCTGGGCATAGACTACTACCCATTGTTACATAAAACTGTTATCCACTGCTTATCCATTTTTTTGCATAATACTGCTACCCATTGCTTGCATAATGTTGCTACCCATTGTTTGCATAGTGTTGCTACCCACTGTTTGCATAGAGTTACTACCTATTGTTGCTTAAAACTGCTTCCCATTGTCGCATAGATCTGTTATCCATTGCTTACCCATTGCATAGAACTGTTACCTATTGTTGCATAGATCCATTATCCATTGCTTATCCATTGCTTGCTACCCATTGCTTGCATTGATCTGTTACCCACCGCCTACTTGTTTGCCTATTATTTGTTACCCATTACCTGCATAGAACTTGCCACCCATTACCTGCATAGAACTTGCCACCCATTACTTGCTCAGACCCTGCTGCCCACCACCATGGCCCCACATCTCATTGTCCTTCTCTTCCTCTTCCTTCCCAACTGCCTCCCCTCCTACCAACACCCTCCCTCCTCTTCACCCTAACCCCCTACCTCCCTCACTTCTCCCTCCATTCTCCGCCCTAGCCTAGCACCTGCTCTTGAGCTTCTTCACACCAACCCCCCCTCTCATTAAGGCATTCCCATCCTCGCTTCCACCATACTATCTCCACTTTACCTCGCTCTCTAATACTCATTCTCCTTCTCTCATCAGGTAACATCAACCCCAACCCTGCCCCCCCCCCCCGATTTCTCTCCCACACTAAAGAAAGTTCTTCACGTATCCTATCTAATCTCATCCGCATCCCCTCCTCCATCCTTCCGTCCTCCCCCATTCATCCCACAGTCACTCAACCATTGTTATCAACTCCAACCCTATCCTCAATTATAATCCCTCACATAACCTATTTGATACCATCAACTTATCCCTCACTTCCCCTCCCTCTTGTCCCTCTTGGAGAGCACATACACCCAGACATACCCACCCACACCCTACTCTCTCTAAATCTCGCTACTACCCTAGAAATAGACCCCCACGCTACTCTGATAAGGAATCCACATGTAACTTATCTAATCTTATCCACATCCCTCTCTTCCCCCCCTCCGCTCTCCCATTTACTTGCGCCCTATGGAACGCATGCTCAGTCATTAAAAAAAAATACTTTTATTCACTATCTCTTCATCTCTAATGCCCTACACTTTCTTGCCCTGACTGAGACCTGGCTCCCCCCTGATAACACCGCATCCATTGCCTCTCTCTGCTATGGGGGCTACCAATTCTCCCATACATCTCAATCTACTGGTCGCGGTGGTGGCATTGGCCTCCTACTCTCCCCCTCCTGCCAATTCCAACCCCTCCTGCCACCCCAATCACACTACCCCCTCTCCTTTGAAGCCCACTCCATTCGCCTCCTCACACCTCTTCCCCTCCGTGTAGCTGTTATTTATCGCCCACCCGACAACTCCAAATCAACCTTCCTCAGTAACTTCGACTCCTGGATTTCTGCCTTTATGGATCCCTCTTCACCCACTCTTATTCTTAGCGATTTCAACATTCACGTCGACAACCCCTCCGACCCCCATGCCTCAAAGTTCCTCGCTCTTACCTCCTCGTTCGGCCTCCAACTCTGCTCCACTGCCCCCACACACCTACATGGCCACTGTCTTGACCTAATACTCTTCTCCAATTCCTCTCCCTCAAACCTTCGCAAATCAATCCTTCCCTCATCTGACCATCACCTACTAACATTTACTCTTCAGCTTCCACCATCCCAACCTCGTCCTGTCTCCCCCAACCTACTTAGAAACCTTCATAATATTAATCCCCTGACTCTCTCCTCCACCATTTCTCCATCTCTTCCCTCTATTTTATACTCCGAGTCCGTCAATGAAGCATTATCCTCATACAATGCTACACTATCCTCAGCCCTTGACACTCTTGCCCCTCCCACCTCACGTGCTGTAAAACGATCTACTCCCCAACCCTGACTTTCACCCATCTGTGCCCGTTCTGCTGAACGAGCCTAGTCCAAATCCCACTCCCTGGAAGACTTTCTACACTTCAAATTCATGCTTGGTTCCTTCCAGTCAGCCTTAGCACTTGCCAAACAAGATTACTACATCCATCTGACTAATTCTCTTGCGCCTGACCCTCGCCATCTAACACCCTCAATTCTCTCCTCAAGGTCCCCCCGCCCCCTATCCCGCCCTCCCTCTCTGCCCAAACCCTAGCCGACTACTTCTATGACAAAATCCTCAATATTACCCTCCAATTCCCTACCCTCTCATCTACCTCCCCTCCCCCCATTCCCCTCTCCCTTCCATACTCCCCCTGCTACCTTCTCATGCCCCCCACCCCCCGATCTCTGAAGAGGAAACCACACTTCTCTCCTCCTCCAAACCCACCAACTGTTCCTCAGACCCTAATCCCATCCATCTCCTAAGCTCCATCTCCCTCACCATTGTCCCTTCCATCACTCATATCCTTAACCTTTTACTCTCCACTGCAACTGTCCCCCTGACTTCAAACATGCTGTTGTCACACCCTTCCTCAAGAAACCCTCACTTGATCCCACATTCCCTTCTAACTATCGACGCATCTCCCTCCTTCCCTTCATATCCAAACTATTAGAACGAGCAGTCCACCGTCGCTGCCTCAACTTCCTCACCTCCCAGGCCCTCCTGGACCCACTACAATCAGGCTTACGTCCCCTACACTCCACTAAAACGGCACTCACAAAAGTCACCAATGACCTGTCCCTGGCTAAATCTAAGGGCCTTTATTCTATCCTCATCCTTCTCAAACTTTCTGCTGCCTTTGACACCGTTGACCATGACCTTCTCCTTACCACCCTCTCCTCGCTTGGTTTCTAGGACTCTGTATTATCCTGGTTCTCCTTCTACCTCTCCCATCGCTCATTCAGTGTTTGCTCTGGTGGCTTCTCCTCCTCCTCCCCTACCCCGCTCCATGTAGGTGTACCCCAGGGATCTGTCTTGGGCCCCCTCCTCTTCTCTCTCTATACCCAAGGCCTTAGCGTGCTTATCTCAACCCATGGCTTTCAGTACCATCTCTATGCCGATTTATTTTATTTATTTACATTCTCTTATATACCGTGCTATTCTGAATCAGTGCGGTTTACATTGAACAAACTGAAATTACATTGAACAGGGCATTATAACTTGGAGATAACTATTTTACAGGGAGCATGGGCTATGGAGGGTTAAGTGGTTTGTCCAAGACCACAAGGAACACCTGTGGGACAAGAAACCCCAGTCCTTCTGGCCCAAGGTTGCTGTCCTCTAGTGGGATTTGAACCCCTGACCTTCCGGCCTGAAGTACCTTACCTCAACCACTAGGCCACTCCACAAATGACTCCCAAATCTACTTCTCTACACCTAATATTTCTCCGGGAAGCCAGTCCAAGATCTCTGCTTGTCTTTCGGACATCGCTGCCTGGATGTCTCATTGCCGATTGAAACTAAACATGGCCAAGACTGAACTCCTTGTCTTTCCACCCAACTCCTCCCCCCCACTCCCTCCTCACTCAGTCCATGTGGATGGATCTACTATCCTTCCCGTTCCCTTGGCCCGCAATCTAGGGGTCATCTTTGACACCTCTCTCTCCTTCTCCGCTCATATCCAGCTTGTAGCTAAGACCTGCCACTTTTTCCTCTACAACATCAGCAAGATCCACCCCTTCCTCTCTGAACATACCACCAAAATGCTTAGCCACTCCTTAATCTCCTCTCGCCTCGATTACTGCAACCTACTTCTCGCTGGTCTCCCCGTGAGCCACCTCTTTCCCCTCCAATCTATACAAAATCACGCTGCTAGATTAATCTACTGACAGCCTTGCCATACCCACATTACTCCTCTCCTCAAGTCACTTCCCTGGCTGCCTGTCCAATTCCGCATCCAATTCAAGCTTCTCTTACTGACCTATAAGTGCATTCACTCTGACCCCTCAATACCTCATATCTCTTGTCTCTCCCTACGTCCCCCCTCGAAACTTGCGCTACGCTAGCAAATTGCTTCTTTCAATGCCTTTCACCCGCACTGCGAACTCCCGACTGCACTCCTTTCATCTTGCTGCGCCACATGCCTGGAACAGCCTTCCTGCGTCTGTGCGCCAGGCGCCCTCCCTGGCCCTCTTCAAGTCCAGGTTGAAGACCCACCTCTTCACCGTTGCATTCAGATCCTGACCTCCATCCTCATCCTACCCTAACCCCCATCAACGTCTATGACCAAACTATAGACCAAGCCGTACCACACCGTACCTTCCGCAGAACTGACTAATGCTCTATACTGTTCTAACTAGATTGTAAGCTCCGATGAGCATGACTCTGACGGGCAGGGACTGTCTTTTGTATGTTGGCCACCTCTTGTAGGCTAGCTGTGCAGCGCTGCGTGTGTGGCGCTATATAAGTGCTAAATAGTAGTAGTAGTAGTAATTCTATACTGTGCAGAATTTATTAAATCGTGTGTGGTGGTATTTGAACTTGTTTGGTGGTATTTGATTTTATTTGGTTTACTGGACAGGTGTTTGAGTTTTTTGGATGATTGTTTGGTGGTATTTGATTATTGGTGCCAGTATGATGAATTCTTGTGTTTACTTTTAGTACAGCATGTGTGGTTTTGGCATCTCCGGTCCTTGTATTGCACATCATCCAGAAGTCTTCAGTTCCTGTTGGTCTTTAATACTTTGGGACAGTGACAGTTTTGGACCAGATTCAGCCAGTGTTTATACTAACTTAGCAGATTTGGCCGCCTTACATCCAGCAACCCCAGTATAATGAAGATGAGTGTTGCAAAGAAGAGCAAAACCTACCACTTTCATGGTGAATGGGAAATGGACTACTTCTTCATCAGGGTGAAAGACACGTGGTGTTGTCTAATTTGTAACACCCCAGTATCCTTGCCCAAAAAGGGTAATCTGGAACATCATTATAAGGCTCTGCATAGCAATACGTTTGATTTTCCACTCAAAAATGAAATTTGTAAACTGAAGCTCAAAGAACTTAAATCAAAATTGGCTACTCAGCAACAGTTGATGGCGAAGCCAAGGTCACATTTGGTCAATGCAACCATAGCATCCCTCAAGGTCAGCAACCTGATCGCAAAGAAATGCAAACCTTTCACTGAAGGGGAATTTGTAAAAGATTGTTTTCTTGAAGCAGCTGGCAATCTTTTTGAAGGATTTAAAAATAAGAAAGAGATCATAGCTACTATTCAAGATGTTCAATTGTCAAGAAACACCGTCGTTCGACGAACAGAAAAGATGTGTGGAGACGCAACTGAACAATTGGAGGATGTTTCAAATTGTGTTGCTTTCTCACTCCAACTGGATGAATCTACAGACATAAGAGACATAGCCCAGTTACTAGTCTTTATCCATATGTTTTTTGAATACTTCAGTGATAAAGTACTACTTGGAATGATTTCTTTAAAAGGGAGAACTACCGGTCAGGAAATATTCAGTTCTTTCCATTCTTTTGTGACAAAGTGTAATCTTCCATTGCATAGACTTGTTTCTATCACTACTGATGGAGCAAGAGCAATGACAGGTGAGGTTAACGGTTTCATAGCTCTCTGTAGACAGCATGACAACTTCCCTTCTTACCACTGCATCATTCACCAGCAAGTTTTGGCAAGCAAGAGACTCAATACAAAGACCGTCATGGACAACATTTTCAAAATTGTAAATTCAGTTTGTGGAAGATCACTTCGAAGACGGCTTTTCAATCTTACTCTTGATGAAGGGGCAGCGGAAATCATTTCGCACACAGATGTAAGGTGGCTAAGTAGGCACAGATTTCTGCAAAGATTTTGTGATTTGCTGAATGAAATAAGACGTTTTTTGAAGGCGAGGGGAGATGACCAAGCAGAGTTGGAAGATGAGGAGTGGTTATGTGATCTGGCATTTCTCGCTGACTTTACAGGCAAACTAAGTGATATGAACCTTGAACTACAAGGTAAAAACAAATGCATTGGCGATATGATGAGTACAGTTTCATCCTACAAGAGCAAATTTGAGCTAATGATGACTGACCTTGCAAACACTTTTGATCATTTTCCTAATACGCAGGACCATCTGGGACAATATCCAAATTTTGTTTTTCAGAACGAGAAGTATGTGACAGAAATCTGTTCTGTTATCCAGGAATTTGAAAATAGATTCTGTGACTTCCAAAAAATTGGAACAGTAATTTTTACTGATAGCAGCAGCAGTTGTGGAGTACTTGTCATACCCATTCAAAGTAGATGTGGGCATTAAAGAAACTGCAGCTGCTATCAGTAAAAATTACTCATTGAACAAGCCATCTCTTGAAAACAAAATATTAACCCTTAAAAATGACATTTTTCTCATGACCCATGCTGAGCAAAAATCGTTTTGGAAGCTAGTACCTAGAGACAAATTTCCCAACTAGAGAAGATGAAGTGAAGCTGTACCCTCCTGTTTCGGTTCAACTTATTTGTGTGAATCTGTATTTTCCCATCTGAAAATGACAGAGTACAAAATGTTCCAACATGACAGATGAACATCTCCAGGATTCCCTGAGACTGGCCCTCACGCAATATTCACCCAATGTCAAAAAGCTGGTGGATGAAATGCAGGCTCAGACGTCTCACTATTGATCAAGAGCGAAACATTAAAGATTGTGCAAGATCAGCCTGAATACTCGACCTAAATTTAACACAAATTGCTCAATAAAAGTTAAATAAAGTTATTAAGACAGTTTATGAAAGTTATTACTCAATAAAACATTAAGAAAAAATGTACTTTCCATTTCCGCTCGCAGTTCTTACTGGATTTTTGTGTCTCTGTTTTGTTTTTGCTTAATTTGCTCAACAGTTGATCACATCCAAGTAAATGACAGAAGGTTCATTAAAAATAGGGGGGGGGGGAATCCTCCAACTTTATTGGGTTAAAATTTAATTTGAAACTAATGTGAAACTTAATTTTCATGGTGGTAGATCACCAGCAATTTCGACCGGAAAAAGTAGATCATGACCTGTTCGAAGTTGGACATGCCTGCTATATACAAACTCCATGTTAACAGAGCACCCTAGTCTTGGTCATACACTCAGAACACAAACCTTCACCAAGCACAGAATAAGTGATCATAACCTAAAAATAAACATATGCATATAACAGTTAAACTGCAACCCCAAAAAGTCAGATTCTGCATACAATTCAATACCAGAGAAAGAAAGAGTTGCATTTCCATGTACTGTATAAAATATAAAGATAGCACCAAGTGCGATCATTAAATTTAAAATAAAATTCTCTTCTACCTTTGTTGTCTGACCATTTTATTCTCTGATTATTCTGGTCCCAATCTGCTTTCTTCCACCTCCCAGTACCCCCCCCCCCCTACCTACTTCCTCCCAGGGGCAGCATGAGGATGATGCAGGGTTAGGTGCAGAGATATGTTGCAGCATCATTTGTATAAATTTAGTATACTTTGTTCAAAATGTACATATGCCACCAATCTAAAATCCTAGGTGGCTTCCAAACATACACATGCAATTTAGTAAAGCAGATGTTACAATAAAACAAACATAATAAAACATTACATTTGATTAACAAAAAGCTACTTACACAGCCCCTCCCCCTCAATCAAACCACTACAAGTATCTGCACATCAGATTTATTTTGCTATGACCAGATTATTGATGAGGAGATAAGATATAAAATGAGAGAAACTAATTCTGGTAGCCATGAATTCAAATGCTGGATTGGATTGTGATAGAGCTGGAAAAGTCCGGAACTCAGCAGTGGTGAAGCTATCAGGCTACTAAACAAAATTAAACCAAGACATTTCTTTGACATTTGAAATTTCCTTGAATATGAACTGACCAAATATTTTAAATTTCAGTCTGGCAGCATAAAGAACGTAAAACGGCAAATCTCAAAGACACTCCATATTACTGTACCCCCCACCCCCACCCCAACCAACACCCTACAGTTGACCTCACCAAGAAACCAGATTACAGGACCCCTTAGAGCAAATCTACTATCCGTAACAGCACTAACTTCCAAAACTCACACAACATGGAGCGTACCCAGAAAAGGGCAGCACCATAATAATTGCAGTGGGCCCTAGAACATCCATATTGCTATTCAGAAACCTGAACAAGCCATATTACTATAGCTCCCTACATAGAAACTCCATGCTATCAGAAAATTTAGCCTCAGTCACACATATGCAGAACACAGAGAGATCTTCACCAAGTAGGGAATATATCTACAAACTAACAGACTTATGTAGTCAAAAAATGCTTTTACCCATTAGTATTCGATTTACAGGATTTCATTCCCAAAATTATACTTTACTGCAGAGTGAGACAAGAGAAAAAATGCTCATACACAGGCATCTGCATTGTCAGCAGAAACTAACATAATGGCTTAGCGCAAGTAGCATGAGTGCAACTAATGTCATCTCAGTTGGTGGCCTTAGTTACAATGGCAGCTGTTTTGCCATGCTGAAATGCGGTAACTATAGGGGGATATAACTGCCTCCCTGTAGTTAGCCTACAGCCCTGTTGAATCATACTCTGGATGAATTAGTTACCATAGGATGTAATAAAAGCTGTTAGTGTAGCTCGGTTTAGAAAAGGTTTGGACAAGTTCCTGGAGAAAAGGTGCATAAACTATTGTTTAAGAGGACTCAGAAAATCCATTTCTTATCCCAGGACAAGCATGGTGGAACCTGTGTGCCTTTTTGGGAATTTTCAAGGTACTTGTGACCTGGATTGGCCACTATTAGAAACAGGATACTGTGCTTGATGGACCTTAATCTGACCCAGTATGGCATTTCTTTTGTTCTAATTTTTACCAGTGCAGAGCCTAGGAAACATGCTGCTAAATATCCCAAACAAGAGGGGCTCAACAGCACCCATGCAGCATCTCCCACTTCAACAAAAACAAGATCCACTTGGCGCCCCAACACAGCATTCCCCACTCTTTCTATAGTCTATCTGCCATTTCTTGTCTCTTCTTTTGTTTTCTTCACTTCCTTCCATCAGCCTATTTCCAGTCCCAGTAACCCTGCCCAGTGTCAGCTCCCATCCAGTCCTTCCCTCCCAGAACCTTCCAATGTCAACCCCTTTGCATTCCCAGCACTGCCACTGGTGCCCAAGCCCTTCCAGCCTCCCTCCTTCCCCACTGTCTAGTCCCTTCTAGACCAGATCCACTGCTTATTTATATTTATTTATTTATTGTTCTTATATACCGCACTCTTAAAAATCAGCGCGGTTTACACAAAACGGATCTGTGCCAAATAGGCTCCTATTAGGCTCTTACAAAGAACAGGAAGTAAAACTTGGTTTCAACTGGGGGAACTATGTACATCAATTTCAGCTTATCTACAGTATGTACATGCGTTGACAGTAACTCATGAGTTCCTGGTTGGGTGTGTGATAGGTGATGTTAGGTTGGTGGGTTGAGAGTAGTGCAAAAGAAAGAGGTGGTGTTTTAGTGCCTTTCTGAATTGGGCAAGATCTGTTATGGCTCTGATGGTAGTTGGGAGTGCATTCCAACAGCTGGGAGCGTAGAACTTGAAGGCTCTGTTCCTTGTTGTCTTGATGCATTTTGTTATTTCACTGGGTATCTGTAGGGTATTGGCAGTGCATGTTCTCCTTGCTCTGTTCACTAACATGGGGTGAACAAGGTCCGTTATGGCTGTGGGGGCTATTTTGTTGATGGTCTTGAAGGTTATAGTGATTACTTTATAGGATAGCCGGCAGTAGATTGGTAGCCAGTGTAAGTCCTTAAGGATTGGGGTGATGTGATCTCTTCTGGCGGCTCCGCTTAGGATGCGTGCGGCAGCATTCATTGCCAACTGTAAGGGGTTTAAGGTGCTTTTGGGTAAGCCCTGCAGGATAACATTGGCGTAATCAAAGTGGGGGGTCACCAGTGCCTGAAAAACTGATCTGAAGTCGTCAGGTTGCAATAGGGGGTCAAAGATGTCGTAGAGTTCGTATTTTGTGGTAGATTTGTTTGATGGTGTTGCTAATGTGTGCTTTGAAGTTGAGCTGCTGGTCTAAAGTAACGCCTAGTTAGCGGATGCTGGGTCTGCTTGAGAGTTCTGTGTCTCTTGTCTTTAAAGTTGGCGGAGGCAAGAAGGACTGGTTTCTAGTAATGAATAGTACGTCCATCTTGTTGAAATTGACCATAAGGCTCTGTGAGTGGAGCCAGTCGGTTATGGCGTCAAAGCATTTTACCAGTTGCGAGAAGTCCGGATTCTCAATCATGAATGGGGTAAAGAGTAACACATTGTCCGTGTAGAGCAGACATGAGATGTTAAATGAGCAGATTATTTTGCATATGGGTTGCATATAAATGTTGAACAGGAGGGCAGAGAGAGACGAGCCCTGAGGTACACCATGCTGTTGTTGGAAAGGTTGGGATGTTGTGGTTCCTGTCCGAACCTGCTGCCATCTGTTGGTTAGATAAGATTTACACCATCGCCATTCTGATTCACTTATCCCTTTATCATGGAGACGTATTAGGAGTTGCTTGTGGTTTACAGAATTGAATGCAGCAGTGATGTCTAAGAAAATTAAAGCATATCCTTGTTTGATATTGTCTATCCGGGTTATAAGCGTGTTGATGAGTGTGGTGAGAAGCATTTCAACACCATGGGATTCCCTAAAGCTGTGTTGGCATGGGTCAATGGGAGCTGTAGAGTCAACATGATCCTGTATTTGCCATTGGACAGCCTTCTCAATTATCTTTGCTAGCAGCAGGATACTCGATATAGGTCGGTATGATTCCACCTTCTGGGAGTTTAATTTGGAGTTCTTCAAGAGGGGTCTAATGGATGTCTGCTTAAGGCTTGAAGGGAATTGTCCCGAAGAGAAGGAGAGGTCAATGATTTTAGCTATTATCGGGCTGAATTCGTTACACAGTGACCTTATCCAGAAAGCTGGACAAGGGTCGTTAGGGCCAGTGGTGGCGTTGATGTTAGCTATGATGCTCTCAATGCTTGTATCCGTCAGTGTCGAGAAGGAGGTGAGTTGCTTGGGTGGATCCTTAGTGGAGCAGGATAGCTTAACTATACAAGCATTGTGGAACCTGTATCTTTTGGGGAAACTGCTAGGTACTTGTGACCTAGATTGGCCATTGTTGTAAACAAGATTCTGGGCTTGATGGACCTTGGTCTGACCCAGTATGGCATATCTTATGTTCTTAAATACCATCCCCGGTATCAGCTCATTTCCACTCCCAGTTCTGTCACCCCCCCTCCATGTCAGCACCTTTCCAGTCACCCTACCCTCTGCCCATCCCTCTTCCAGTGTCATTCCCACGTGTTAGCTCTCTGCCATTCCCAGTGCCCCCTCTCTTACAACCTCCTCCCCATAGCCCAGCCACCAACCAGTCCAATCCCCAAGTATCAGCTCCCTTCCAGTCCCACTCTAGTAGCATCCCCCTCCTCCTTTCCCTAGTGTCATCACCCTTCCAGTCCTCCTACAGTTCCATCCCCTGGGTCAGCTGCCTTTATCCCCCTTCTTCCTCCCCTAGTGTCATCACCCTTCCAGTCCCCCTCCAGTACCATCCCCAAATGTCAGCTCCTTCCATCCTGCTCCTCCCTTCCCTAGTTTCATCACCCTTCCAGTTCTACGACAGTACCATCCTCAGGTGTCAGCTCCCTTCATCCCTCTCCTTCCTTTTCTAGTGTCATCACCTTTCCAGTCCCCCTCCAGTATTGACCTCAGTTATCCGCTCCCTTCCAGCACCCACCTTCCCCCTCTCAGATCCCTTCTAGCCATCTCCTCTCCCCCCCCCCCGTGTCAACTCCCTTACAGCCCTCTCTTTCCCGCTCTGTCAGCTCCCTTCCAGACATCACCTTCCCCCATGTCAACTCCATTCCCTCCTTATTCCCCTGGCAGCTGCTCTTCCTGCATCCCTCAGCGGCTGCAATAGCAGCAACAATTTAAAATTAAAACAAAACTGGTGCGCAGTTTTCCGGCCCTATGGAACCCCTGTTGCTGCATCTCCCCTAAAAGGAAGTGATGCTAGAGCAGGATACAGCAACAGGGGTTCCATAGGCCCTGCACCAGTTTTGTTTTAATTTTAAATTATTACCGCTATCACAGCTGCGGATCTGTAGGATGCAGGAGCTGCAGCTGGAGCAGAGGCAGCAGCTCATCCACTTTTTTTTTTTTTTTAATCTGAAGGTGGAGTGAGGCGGCTGTTTTGGGGGCATTTTTTTTGACACCCCCAAAAGTTTGCCACCTGAGGCCATGCCTCATTATAGAGTCTCCCCTGGCCCCATCCATTCCCCTTTCGGTGTCATAGAGGTTAACATGGGAATTAGCTAAGGCACCACATTTAAAGCCCCATTTTACATAGGCTGTTAAGGTAGGAATTGGGACATCCAGGTCGGAAGGTACTACTTTTGTTAGATACAGTATGTATAAGGATGCTGGTAAATAAATCTGCATTTTGTGGCAGATAGAATTGGACCATTGATTTCAAAAATCTACAAGTGCAGAAAAAGAGTACTCTTGGAGACTTCCATGTATAAGTATCAAAGCTTATGAGGGTTATTTTACAAATATGTATAAATAGTGGCATTTTACATGTGTAGATTAGAATACACGTGTAAATATAATTTTAGAAAGCTGTCATTTACATGTGGAGATCCTCACTACGTCTATATTTCAAGGGGTTATGGTTAGAACATAGAATGGGAGTAGTAGAATGGAATGGGCCTCCAATATCGATATGTATTTCCTGCTTAACAAGGACAATTCACATAGATATAACAGAATCTAATTGTCAACATTTTAGCTTCCCCAGGAGCAGGTGTAAAGGAGGAGTTCAGGTCTCCAGTAACCCCCTTGTCATTGATCCCCTACCTGACTCCCCCCACATCATATGAACCCCCTTATACCATCAACATATGATCTTCCCTCACCTCTGGTAACCCTTTCCTGACACTTACGTGGCATCTAATCTCTCTGACCTCTTTCCAGCATCAAGATCACTGCCACCTGGCCCTTCCAGCATGAAGCCCCCCCCCTAATTTCCCTCCTAGTAGACCTACCCACCCCTACCCCCAAATCCTTGGGGTCAAATTGGAGGAGAAGCAATCCCCAGTTGCTCCTGTTTATGCCAGCTCCAGGGTCAAATTTGGCACCTGTGACCCCTTGAGGTCATCTTTAGATACTACCACTAGGGGTAAGGCTGCCAGGGGGCCCAGTAAAGTCCAGAATTAGGATTGTATGGTGCGTGCTGGAGAGTCTATCAGGTGGGTTTTTGATGCCAAGAGCACAGAGTGGAGGATACTGATGCTGAGGAGGGTTGGATGGGGGGAATGGAAAGCACAGTACAGTAGAATGATGTTAAGAGGCTGCTCCTATGCACATATGGAGTGAAACTGCACTTTTTTCTCTAATTTGTTTAGAGTAATATGTGGTGACTTAGACTTCTAGAGAAAGCTAGTCAGAATTCTATCCACATAAGGCCAGGGTTAGACATGCAGGGCCCCAAGGCAGAAACTGGTTGGGATGTGCATTAATTTAAAACAATGGGAAATATCAATGGTTTAAAATCATTTTAATCTGAAACATGGCATTTTAAAATCCAAAATGTGATTGTCTTCCCCAGTTTTGTCACAGGCCTCAAACCAGAAACATTTGTTTTAAAGCAGGCATCTTGAAGAAGAACCATTACATCTCCATGGGAGCTGGTTCTAGCCAGCCTGTTGTATTACTAGCGATCTTCTTCCTGTTTCCTCATTGACCCAAAGTTTGTCCGGACTGGCGTTCTATGTAAAATGCTAATTGGATTTTTTGCCTTGTGAATCTATTGACTCCTACTGTATTTACTTCCAAGATGTTTCTTTGTCCATGCCTTTGAGTCAGAAATTCTGTGAAACCAAATTTAAGGATGCTATCAGAGACATTTACCTAATCCAGATCCTGGTTGTCAAATTAGTGATGATCAACCACGTTCTGCATTCAAGGTAGGATCATCCAGAGGTGTGTAGGATGATGTTCCAGCTCCTATCCACTGAAACTCCTCTGGCTGTCACCACAGAAGGCCATCAGAGATTCAGCTCTGACATGGAACATTTCTCCAGCTTTTTCCTGGGAGATTTTTATTCCATTTCAATCCAATTGGATGGAGTAAAAGGACAGGTTGACTCCAGTGATACTCCTGTTTTGGAAAGGAGTGGTAAAAATGCAAGAAAAGGATGGTCATTCAGACTTACTTTCACTCTAAGAACAAGTATGTACATTCAAGGCAGAGGTCTTGAGGAAGCAAATAAAAGAAACATCGGGGAAAGCCGACAGTCGCCCAAGAGTGGATGGTTCGTAAGAATGTATCCTTGAAGGATACCACCAAAAGCAGAGAGGTTCCAAAAAAGAGTAAAGTAGCCCAAATGCCCTCGAGTATGGAGCAGACAGAGCTTAAAGATCCCAAATTACCCATGTCTACCAATAGCCAAATTAATATCAATAAAATACAGTCTCTAAAATGCTTGTATGCAAATGTTCAGTGTCATGGCAGGACATCCTAGGGAGATAAAGTTCCTAGATGAAATAAATGACTGCTTCTTGGAGCAGCTGGTTCATGAACCGACCAGAGGGGAAGCCATATTAGACCTAGTCCTTAGTGGAACACCAGATCTAGTGCAAGAGATAAGGGTGTTGGGGCCACTTGGTAATAGTGATCATAGCATGATCACATTTGATTTGATTAGTGGAGGAGGGATAGTAAGGAAATCCACAGTATTACCTTGTAACTTTCGAAAGGAAGACTATGATAAAATGAGCAAAATAGTTAAGAAAAAACTAAAAGGAGCAGTTACAAAGGTTATAGACTTACATGAAGCTTGGGTGTTGAAAAATACTATCTTGGAAGCCCAGACCAGCTGTATTCCACGCTTTAAGAAAAGTGGAAGGAAGTCCAAAAAACTGCCAGCATGGTTTAAAGGTGAGGTCAGAGAGGCTGTTGCCAAAAAAGCATTTTTCAGGAAATGGAAAAAAGAGCCAAACAACAAAACCTGGAACAGCACAAGCACTGGCAAGTCAAATGCAAGGCATTGATAAGGCAGGCAAAGGGAGAATTTGAGAAGAAGCTTGCTGCGGAAGCAAAAACGCAAAATAAAGACTTTTTCAAGTACATTTGTAGCAAAAAACCTGTGAGAGAGTCAGTTAGTCCATTAGATGATAGAGGGTTTAAAGGGGCACTAAGAGGCGACAAGGCGATAGCAGAGAGACTGAATGAATTCTTTGCTTTGGTCTTTACTGAGGAAGATGTAGGGATGCTACCCATGACTGAAGTGGTATTTAAAGGTGCGGAAGAATTGAAGGAAATATCAATACATTGGGAAGATGTATTACAACTATTTGATAAACTGAAGAGTAGCAAATCACCTGGGCCGGATGGTATACATCCAAGGGTGTTGAAAGAACTGAAATATGAGATTGCAGACCTGCTGTTAGTAATCTGTGAACTATCATTGAAATCATCTGTAATACCTGAAGATTGGAGGATCGCCAATGTAACAACAATTTTTAAAAAGGGTTCCAGGGGTGATCCGGGAAACTACAGACCGGTGAGCCTGACGTCAGTACCGGGAAAAATGGTAGAAACCATCATAAAGAATAAACTTACTCAGTATGTAGATAATCATGGCCTAATGGGAGACAGCCAACATGGCTTTAGACAAGGAAGATCTTGTCTTACTAATCTGTTATGTTTTTTTGAAGGTGTGAATAAACAGGTGGACAAAGGTGAGTCAGTTGATATAGTGTATCTGGACTTTCAGAAAGCCTTTGACAAGGTTCCTCATCAGAGACTTTTGGTAAAACTAAAGAGTCATTGGATAGGAGGCAGTGTACTATTGTGGATGAGGAAAAGCTAGAAAGCAGAGGGTAGGGCCAATTTTCCCAATGGAGAAAGGTGAATAGTGGTGTACCCCAGGGATCTGTGCTGGGTCCGCTGCTTTTTGACATATTCATAAATGACCTGGACAGTGGAATAACGACTGAGGTTATCAAATTTGCAGATGACACAAAACTATTTAAAGTTGTTAAAACCCAAGAGGATTGTGGAAAATTGCAAGAGGATCTTGGTAAATTGGAAGACTGGGCATCAAAATGGCAGATGAAATTTAATGTGGACAAGTGCAAAGTTATGCACCTAGGGAAGAACAACCCAAACTATGGTTACACGATGCAAGGTTCCGCATTAGGAACCACCACCAAGGAAAAAGATTTAGGTGTCATTGTGGATAACATGTTAACACCCTCGGCCCAGTGTACAGCGGCGGCCAAGAGAGCAAACAGAATGCAAGGTATCATAAGGAAAGGAATGGAAAATAAAACAAAAGATATTATAATGCCTCTATATCGTTCCATGGTGAGACCGCATCTTGAATATTGTGTGCAATTCTGGTCGCCGTATCTTAAAAAGGATATAGCGTTATTAGAGGACTTCCGAACAATCTTCCAAGCGCTGGTAACACCCCATTTTGACTATGCAAACACCATTCTGTACGGCCTCCCCAAGAACACCCTAAACCCGCTACAACTCGCGATGAATGCTGCTGCCCGCGTCCTCTGTGGAGTATCCAGAAGAGACCACATAACTCCCATCCTGAAAGACCTACACTGGCTACCGATCAACTGAAGGCTCACATACAAGGCACTACTCCTGACCTTCAAAGCCATCAATAAGATATTCTCCTCATCCCTCAGGGCCCTCCTCACCCCCACCCCCAACAACAGATCAAGAAGGACAGTAGCCACCAACACACTGGTAATCCCCATGGAAACTACAAAATGTGCGCAAGCAACTAGGAACAGACCCTTCGCGTTCTATGCCCCAAAGTGCTGGAGCAGCCTCCCACCCAATATCAGATCGATCAGGGGCCTCATCAATTTAGGAAATCCCTCAAGCACCACCTATTCCTTCTACACTTCTCGCAATCTAATGGTACCTCCCCACCTCCAACACCCCAATCCACACCATCAGCCCCCTCACACATCACATGCAAACTAGGACAACTCTAGACCCCTACCCAACCACCGGATAGGTCAACAATGTCAATCAAATGTATATAGAACAAATCTGTGATACTAACTTAATTTGAATATGTACCAAGACCTTAAACTGTAACAATGACATATGTAAATGTATATATGCTAAGACTTGTACTGTAAAAAACCAATAAGATCCAGACCTAACCATGCAGTTATACAGTGTGGCGCAATGGTCTAACATGTAAATAGTCACCCCAGTTAAAACTCCTAATGGTCTAACATGTATATAGTTGCCCCAGCTACAACTCCAAGTTACCGTTCCTGTTCAATGTAAACACAAGGCAGATCTCCCCTGGCCTGTACAAGAATTGTTAACTGTGAACCGCACTGATATTAAAGAGCGAGGTATAGAAAGCTTTCAAATAAATAATAAATAATAATAATAAACAGAAAAGGTTCAGAGAAGAGCCACCAAAATGGTAAATGGGATGGAAGGATACTCCTATGAAGAAAGGCTAAAGAGGTTAGGGCTCTTTAACCTGGAAAAGAGACGGCTGAGGGGAGATATGATAGAAGTCTATAAATTAATGAATGGAGTGAAACGGGTAAACGTAGATGGATTGTGTACGTTATCAGAATATAGAAAGACTAGGGGACATGCAATGAAGTTACAGGGTAAACTATTTAAGACTAATAAAAGAAAATATTTTTTCACTCAACGTGTAATCAAACTAGTGTAGCTGGGTTTAAAAAAGATTTGGACAAGTTCCTGGAGGAAAGGTCCATAAACCATTATTAAGAAGGGACCCAGGATATCAATGCTTGACCCAGTACAAGCATTGTGGAACCTGTGTCTTTTGGGGAAACTGCTAGGTACGTATGACCTAGATCGGCCACTGTTGGAAACAGGATACTGGGCTTGATGTACCTTGGTCTGACCCAGTATGGCATATCTTATGTTCTTATGTACATCTATTGAGGTGAGTGATAAATTCTTTGGTGGTGAAACTAGATTTGCGGTGGAATAAGCATAGGTAAGATTAACTATTTGCCAGCTACAAATATCTTTTGTGGTGCCCTTTCTAAAACATATTTGGAGTTTACAATGAGCATGAATTGATTCCTTTTACAGCAGATATTTGGGAAAAACAATATCTAATCTCATTCATGTAGTGGAGATGCAAATATCCAGAGTTCGACTCATCATAGTTTGGGCTTCAGTTGGGAAATGAATGGGGAATGAATGGGACAATCTCATTTTTAAACAGAAGCTTGATACACAGAGAGGGAGAAAACACATGGAAATGCAGTTTTTGAATATGAAATGATGTAGGAACTTTGTCACTAAATGTATGCTCTAAGCATTGCATAAAAGTGTATTTCACCAGCAAGCTAAATCGTTGGACTGTGTGTGAGTGCTTGAGTGGATTTAGCAGTTAACACTTGTAGAGAGACCGAAGGATTGAGTTGGCAGGGATGTTATGATAAGTGATGCGGGATGAGTCAGTGAGTGGAAGTAGGGGTTATGTGTGGCAAGAGAGCTGAGTGACTGAGTTGATGGGTCATTATGAGTGGCAAGAGAGTAAATGAGTGATGGGATGGTGGGCTGTAAGTGTCATGGGACCAAGTGACTGAGGGGTTATAAATGGAGGGGAACTGAGTGAGTGAGAGGATGTGGAAGTTATGAGTAGTGGAGGGTATAGATGAAGGTTAGAAGAGACAGAGGGGATGAGTGGGTGGATGAGCAGGAAACAGCACAGAGACTGAGTAGAATGAGTAACAAGTAGCTAAATAAGTGAATAGATGGGGTTAATGCAGGGATGCTGAAATAAGAATACTGTAAATAGAGGTGAAAGAAGGAGTGATTTGATAGTACAGTAAGTAAGGTATGAGTGCCAGGGGGCATCCCTCCCTTTCTTCCTCTATCTGACCCCCTACTCTTGCTTAGCAGGTAGCTCTGGGTTATTCTCCTGCCACAATGCACAGCTCTCCATGAGTCCTTTCACTTCTTCAGCAGGCAAAACCGGGCTTCCCACATGCTGTGATGCTCAGCTCTCCTGTGGCAAGCAGATCTGAAATCCCCCCCCCCCCCCGGCACGACACTCAGCTCTTCCATGAGTCCCTTCTTATCTTTGCCTGCAGATGAGAGAATCTTCCCTGCTTCTTTTTTTCATACCCAGCAATATGCCACAGCTGTATCTTTTTACACTGTTTGAATGGTTGGTTCTGGCCTCTCTCAGCTCCTAGTCTCCTCATTCTATGTCTGTACATATAGCTTTTGTTTGTGGATGCACAATCAATAGTTAAGTATTTGAAGTAGTGGTTCTCAACCCAGTCCTCTGGGATCCACAGGCCAGTCAGGTTTTCAGGATATACATAACCAATATGCATGAGATAGATCTGCATGCACTGCTTCCATTGTATGCAGATCTATCTCATGCATATTCATTGTGGGTATCCTGAAGAGCTGACTGGCCTGGGGGTCCCAGAGGACTGAGTTGAGAAGCACTGGTATGGAGATCCAGAAAGAATGACCTTTAACATTAGGTGGTGCTGCCTGATGAGAAACACACCTAAAAATACTTGCTCATAGACAATATGATAGTTTTGTTGATTTTTCAACTATGGAATAAACTGCAAGCAAATTGTCCTTCTTTAAACTGTGTCAAAAAGAGAAGATCTGGATAAACAGACTAAAATGTACACTAGTTATTAATTAAAAAGATAATTTCATGCTATACAGGCCAGAAGTTTAAATTAGTTGAAAACTAAGTGTAAACTCTCCACAAGTTGGAAAATGAACATATAGGAGGTAATTCTATAAGGAGCCATGTACATGTTTTAGTCATCGATGCATGTAGATCACCTATTTCCAATTACTTACAGTGAGGATGGGCATTTGTGAGAGGAATTTAGGTATGACAGGGCGATGGTGCATAGTTTTTGAGTGGGTGAACACAGAGGTGGAGCTTGGGTAGGGCATAGGTTGAGTACAAATTTACACATGAAAGTTATAGAATATTATAGCTTATGCGTGTTCCATACAGATCTAGCTGTAGGCATTGGCACCTGGTCAAGGGTTGGTAGAAGTAGTCACTCCAAATTTTGCACATGTATCTCACCAGCTATGCCTCTATTCTATAAAGCAAAATACATGCTTAATTTACTTTATAAAATAGGTTGCAAATAGGCACATGACATCATGCTTTCAACTAGGCAACTCATAAAATTATCTCAGAGAGGCAAATTTTATAACAGGGCACCTACAAAAAAGGGAAAATAGGTCTATTTTATGCTTTTTTAAAATAAATAAAGACACTATACTTGTGTATGTATCCTTACTAAATAAACTTCTAGATAATCATAGGTAGCTCAAATGCTCACACTGTGGGCATATGCAAAGAACACAACTTTTTAGTTATTTTAGGTTCCTTTGAGTTTTTCCTCAATTTTAACTTATGAGCATGAGATTTGCAGCACTGGGCCAGGCCAAATGTCCATCAAGGCCAGTATCCTGTTTCCAATAGTGGCCAATGCAAGTTACAGGTACCTGTCAGGATCCAGAAGGATAGATTCCATGCTGCTTATCCCTGGGATAAACAGCGGATTTCCCCAAGTCCACCTGAACAATGATTTATGGACTTTTCTTCCAGGAACTTGTTCAAACCTTTTTTTAAACTGAGCTACACTAATAGCTTTCACCACATCCTCCAGTGACAAATTGCAGAGCTTAATTATATGTTGAGTGAAAAAGCATTTTCTCCGGTTAGTCTTAAATGTCTTTCAGTTCATTTCACATTTTTTTTAATAACAATGTTTTAAGGTCTGTCTGGAGTGGAGGAGTAGCCTAGTGGTTAGAGCAATAGTCTACAAACCAAGCAATTTGGGTTTGATTCCCACTGACACTCCTTGTGGCATTGGGCAACTCATTTTACCCTCCATTGCCTTGGCAGAAAAGGTGATTCCTTGCCAAGAAACCCAGGGGCTGCTGGGTTGCCAGGATTCAGCATTGCCTGATCTTATGAGGGGAACTAATTGACTTAAAATGCATTAATTAATAGATTACTGTGTGTTAAATGATTGTGCATGCACTAAATATTTTAATGCGTATTAACAATCCAAATGTGTACCAACCATCACACGGTTATTCAAGCTCCAAGCAAGCACATCTCTCTTCAAATATACTTATGCAGGTATGAGAGAATTTTATAAAGCATACACATACCTTCCAGCTCTGTCCTCTCTCAACTCAAAAGCTAACCTTGGGAATGCCTATGCATGGCATACAAGAACATGCATAATCTTTTTGGCATGCATAAGAACATAAGATATGCCATACTGGGTCAGACCAAGGGTCTGTCAAGTCCAGTATCCTGTTTCCAACAGTGACCAATCCAGGTTATAAGTACCTATTGAGTTTCCAAAATGTTACACAGATAACATGTTGTTTATCTCAGGGGTAAGCAGTGGCCTTACCTGGTCCTCTGTAATAATATATTTATTTATGTATTTATTTATTTATTTAACAGTTTTTTCATACCGTTTTTCAATTAGCCAAAATGGTTTATATGGAATAAAGTGCTGTGCATAAATCTTTGAGTAAATATTAATGGTTTATGGCTTTTTCCTCCAGAAAGTTGTCCAAACCTCTTGTAAATTCAGCTACACTAACAGCTTTTACTACATCCTCTGGTAACAAATTCCAGAGTTTTATTACATATTGAGTGAAAAAATATTTTCTACGATTAGTCTTAAATGTGCTGCATTGCAGCTTCATTGCATGTCCCCTATCCTTTCTACTTTTTAAGGAGTAAACAACTGTCCTACCTTTACCCATTCCACTTCAATCGTATTCATTTATAGACCTTAAAAATATCTCCCCTCTGTCATCTTTATTCCAAGTTGAAAAGCCCTAACCTTTTAAGCCTTTCCTCGTAGTGGTATCCTTCCAT
This sequence comes from Ichthyophis bannanicus, assembly GCA_033557465.1. NCBI lineage: Eukaryota > Metazoa > Chordata > Amphibia > Gymnophiona > Ichthyophiidae > Ichthyophis > Ichthyophis bannanicus. The sequence continues at coordinate 1,176,879,453 of CM066033.1, read as the reverse complement.
CTCCTTTATCATGTACCTGTATGTATGTATATATGCACCTTCATAATTTTATAATAGCTATTTCCTGCATGTAGAACATGCTTTACATACATTTGGGAAAACCTTTATAAAATTATCCATTTAGGGTGAGACAAAATGGCACATTTCTTCTTCCCCTCTTGGCAGACATGTTTCCACCATGCGAGTGACTTGGGAGGGAGAATGCCAGCAAAGTTTGTCTGAATAGGGTGGCAAGGGGTTTATGAGTAGGAGATTGTACATGGTGTGTTTGTGTAGAAGCCGGTGATCTGTCTGTCACTAGTGTGTCTGTGGAGAAATATGTGAGTGGAATAAGTGCATGTGTATGTTGTGTGGGTGGGCGTGTGTGTATATGGAGGTGAGGCATGTATAGGGGGGTTTTCAGGGTTTTAGAAGGGTATGAGAAGAGGTTTGGGGGTATAAAGACTGTATGTTAGTGTGTATGTGCTTGCAGTATGCTGTGTGTTAGTATAGTGGGAGCTGGGAGTGTGCAGGGGTCTCCCTTGCTGCCTCTTTTCCTCTGCTCTCTTTGTCTCTTTCTCCCCCCCCCCCACACCTTTCTTTTCTTCTTTTTCTCTACCCCTCAATCCCTCTTGATAACCCTTCCCACCCCTCTCTTTATCTTCTTCTTCTCCCTTAAGTCCTCACCTGGCACATTTTCTTCCACTGAAGATTTTTTTTATTGTATAATTTGGTCTATTTTTATACACATGATGCTCGAGGTATTGGAAATGAACTTTCCCTTGCCTGCCCATTTTGGCCCAGGCTGACTACTAAGGAGACTTTCACTATTCTTTGGTTGTGATGCAGAATAACAAATTGGCTCAAGGGATCTTGCAGGTCTTTCATCTACCTGCTCATTCTTAGTCGATACTTTCTCATAGCATAATCCCAAATCCTCCTTCCTAATTAGCACAGCTGCACACAGTTCACTGCTGCTGCTACAAGGCAACATGGACTGAACCTCCCTTCAGAGACAGAGATATTCTGGAATAAAGACTTGCAGTTCTGTGAGTATCAGCCCACCTGGAGAGAGGAAAACCACACATTTCCTTGACTGTGCACTGACACGGCTTGAGAAATTGGACCAGGTGTTCTGATTAAAAATCAGCATATCCAGATAGTTTCTTTTTTGCTTGTCTCTGCTGGAATACATTACACGGAGAGCCTTGTTTCTCTCTCTCTTTCCTTTTCACTCTTGGCTGTCTGTATTCTCTAGCCGATACCTAGATCTTCGGCAATGAACAGTGATCTATTTTGATATTTTCTTTCCTAGTTATCCTTGAAGGAGTGATATGAACTACTTACACAAGTATCACATTATTCACTATTTTGTCCTAATAAAGGTCATATATTGATCTCCAAACTGATATCCACTTATCCTTGGTTCTTCATATAGCTTTGTGTACTGTAGTTTGAAGGATATGCAACTTATCTGCAAGTCTTCCCTTTCAATGTGAGAAAGCACTGACAGGTATAAAAGAAGATGTTTCATGAATTTCAGATAAGGCAGAGGCTGTTTCATTATGCTGTATTTTATGATGGAACTACTGTTCTTGTGATATAATAAAGATAAAATATAAAAGGTAAATGAGCTGTCAAGTTATTATGTAATTTCGTTCTACTAAATTAAAATAGTGCTTTAATATTTGCTCATCTCTGGGTTGCTGTTATTTGTTTGCTAATAGAGTCAGATAATTTGCACTACATGAAAAAACTTGACTAATTCAACTGTTGCAATCTCCATTTCAATATAAAAATAGTACAATGGGGGACTGGTTCCAATTGCTTAGTGGTAGTGCTGTACGCTGGCATGCGGTGAATCTGTGTTCAAGTCAAGATTGGCTCTTCCATCTACTGGGTTAGTTGGGGATGAGTCTGGGGGATGCCATAGAGGCAAAGTTCACAGTCCCTAAGGGCAAGAGGTTTGTACTCATGCAAGGGTGATAACTAGTGGACCTGCAGCCATGGATTGCAATGATCTGGAAGGAGCTTTGGTTCATGAATGTCTGCTGAAGATTGCTGCTGAAATGAGAGACCAAAAGAAGCTGTAATGGACATAAAAAATGGAGGATGAAAGCCTAGATAATAGTGAATGAATGCCATGAACCTGGGGCATATGCAAGGAATGGAGGTGCCCTAGATGGGCTCTCAATCCTGCCTCCCTCCTGTTCCCATTGTCGCTGCTACTGCCCTTCTCCAGGGCCTGTAGAAGTGGCAATAGCTCAAAAACCATGACACGGTGCTTACGTAAAGGCTTCTGGTTTGGAAGGGCACTAAAGCGGCAGGTAGGAGGAGATGGAAACCACAACGCAGTGCCAAAGCCTTTAGATAAGCGCTGCATTGCAGTTTTTGAGTTATTGCTACCACTGCAGGCCTGTAGACAGGGGCAGCAGCAATGGCAATGGTGCCCCCAAAGGGCTGGTGTTCTAGGTAGCCACCTTGTTTGCCTATTAGTAACATCTGCCCTGAATGGATTCATACCCAATATATGTTACTACATATCACCTTCACATATACTGTATCTGTTGCAGTTGGAAGTGGGAAGTTAGATTTTTTTTTTTTAGTAATAGTGAACTCTGATTATATAGATTCTCGTTCATATCTAGGAAGACTTTAGCTAACTTATTTCTTATTAACTTCAGTTCATAAATTGTATGTCACAGCCAATGTTGGCTGGTTTTCTTCGTGATTTGAGTACTACCAAAGGGCTTAGGAATCATAGAGGTATCATCAAATAATATAGGAATTGCCCAGTAATGCTACTTTTTTTGTAGCTGGTCTGTTGTAATTTGTTCCAAATCCAGGTAGTCCAAAATTTTCAAGCTCTTTAGTATGACACCCAGTGCTTCAATGACAATGGGAACTACAGTTGATTTCTTTTTTCCAAATGTTCCCAGTTTCAATTTGTAAGTTATAATTTTTGGTAGTCTTCCAGTTCTTTATCTTTGATCTTACTGTCTCTTGGTATTGCCACAGCCATAAGCCAAACTTGATTCTTTTCAACAATTGTAATATTAGGTTTATTGTGTTTTAGATGCCGGTCAGTTTGTATTTTAAAATCCCATAAAATCTTCACATTATAATTTTACATCAATCTTTCTATTATTTCATGGTCCCCAGAGGCATAAATTCCACCCAAGAACCCTCCGCAATGCAGGGAGGCCTGGGCAGAAAGGGGGCCTGCACAGCAGCGGTAAAGCAGCGTGACAAACTTACTTGATAATCTTTGCTGCGCTGCCTCCACTTTTGTAAGTTTGCCTCATGCCCGGTTGCTGATCCTCACTAGTCCAAAGTCTCGTAACAGCCACTCCATTAGACTTCAGCCTGGCAGGAAACAGTGGCCTGGTATGCGGTAAACATACAAGAGCGGAGGCAGTGTGGCAAAGATCATCAAGTAAGTTTGCTGTTGTCACTGCTGCTGCCTGCTGCTTGGGGACACCTCTTTGGAACTTGTGCCACTGTGGGAGCTTTGCACTTCACCTTAATTTTTGCAGTTAAGGTACAGACGCTTACCACACTTCAGTAAAATGGCCCCCGAGTTTGTACTTGAGGCAACTGAGGTATAAGAGACTTGTCCAAGACCAAAAGTAGCATTGATGAGATTTGAACCCTGCTTTATCTGGTCCCCAGTCCATTGCTTTAACCACTTGGCTTCTCCTCTGCTTCTCAAGACTGAAGGGTGTTGTCTGTGGGAAGAGCTCTATGTCTATCTCTATGGAGAAGGTGGGGTGGGACTGTCACTTTTTTATCTTGATTCTGAGGCCATGTAGGCTGCTTACTGAAATGTCAGCCAGTTCTTGGACTGAGAGAATCTCCACAGTGGCACAGTCTGATTTTCTTTTCCTGTGCAGCCTGAGTTTGATTTTAGAGTAACTTTCTCCTTCTCCTGATCTGCACAGACTGGTGCATTCACTACCATTTCATTCCTTCTTTTTTCCTTTCCTTCCCATCCCTCCCATTTTGTGGTCTTGACATTTACTCCCTTATCAAATGCAGAATTAGTATTTACAATATGTAATATTTATTTATTTTATTACATTCTCTTATATTTTATTACATTCCCACCATGTAATAAAATATAAGAGAATGTAATAAAATAAATTCCCACCATCAACTCCTACACAGACTTCATGATATAGGTCTGAGAGGCACAACCCTAAAATGGTTCAAATCCTACCTTGACGACAGAACACAGCAGGTCCGTATTGGAAGTGATACTTCCCTCCCTTTCACACTAAAACAAGGCGTACCTCAAGGATCCAGTCTATCAGCGTTACTCTTTAATATCTTCCTCCAACCTGTATGCACGATCTTCCAAAATTATGGCATCCAGTATCAAATATATGCAGACGACATGATGTGTTTCACCCCATTTAACCTCTCTAACCCTAATTTCTCTAAGCTAAATGAATGTGTAACCAGCCTCAAATCTTGGCTCTCTCAATACAACCTAATAATCAATCAATCCAAAACTGAAGCACTCCAAGTTTTCTCTAACCCCTCCTACATCCCCCCTACAACCCTCACCTTTGACGATCTCACTCTCACTATAAAAAACCAGGTGAAATATCTTGGAATCATACTCGATCAGAACTTATCTTTCTCAGATCAAATAAAGAAAACCACTAACACAGTATACGCTAAGCTACGCACACTCAGGAACCTCAAACCTCTCTTAAGCCCTGACTCCTTTTGCACTGTCTGTCAGGCCCTTACAACCCCCTCGCTTGACTATTGTAATCTGATCTATCAGGGCCTCCCCAAGAACTCTATTCAACCCCTCCAACTAGCCCAGAATACATTAGCGTGTCTCATAATAAACAATCCTAGACGAGCACATATTACACCTATCCTCTATGATCTCCACTGCCTCCCAATTCATCACCGAGTAAAATTCAAGGTTCTTACTCTACTACACAAAATTATTTCTAAGGAGTCAGCTCCATGCCTCTCCCCTCTCCTTGCTTTCTCGAACAACACTAGAAATCACTGTTCTATCACTAAAAACTTACTGACTATACCTTGTCAGACGGCTGCCTGGGTGAGAATCTTCACACTCTTGGCAAGTGCATATTTCTATATGATTTGCAAGGTATTGTGGGCAATGTAGTTCATTCACACCAGACACAGCTGCTGACAATAATTTAGTTGTGCTCTTGGGTAAAGCCAATAAGATTTTTATTTATGGGGTTATTTCTCCCAACACAGATATGCTTGGTAGCACATAAATTAGGTTACTTGCTTTCAGTGTTAACTTGGAAAAACAAAGTTAAAATCAGGAAAACAACAAATGAAAAGCCACAAAGCAAGAAACAAACTGTTCTTTTCAGGTTAACTTCTGATTACTTCCCACATAGATACAGAAGTGATTCTCTCCTAGCTCACAAGCAATTAGGTAAGGCTTAATTGCTAGCAGTTACCAGCTGAAACCCCTTAGCTGGCTTGCCTTCCACTGTGTGGGTCAAATCCTGCTTCAGGAGCTTTTCTGAGTAGATTAAAGAACAAATTTGTATTTCTTTGTGATGGTTGCTGTACTTGATAACAGAAAGTTACCAACGGAGTTTAGATAGAGAGCAGTCCATATAAACAGGATCCTCATCTGCTATTATTCCCCCTTGTTCAACAAGCATAGGTTCAATATCATGGATTGGCACAGATGAATCTCTCAATGGAGCAGTTTCAGGAGAATATTTGTTTCCCTGCTGTCTTTCAAGGTTATAGCTAGGGCATAGATCAGTGTTCATACCTGAGCTTCCATTGCTGCTAGAGTTCCTCTCTATATAGCCTGGCCAGTATGTAGTCCAGTTCTTATGTCCAGCCTTCCAATCCAGATCCCTGGACACTGGATCTCTCTTCACATACCTTCTGGCACAGGTCTTGGGGTCCCTTCCACGTGCAGCCGTCTCCCTCACAGGTAGCCTCTGGTGATTCCTAGCTCTGCAGCACCATTCCTCTGGCTTTCCCCAGTCCAATGGTGTATGCTGGCCCTTGGAATACCTCCCAGTATACGTACTGCTTTGGACTCTTCTAGACCTCTCAAAGGCTTTTCTCTTCCTTCTTCCAAAGGGTCTCTTTCCCTCTCTGTCCGTCCGGTTTGGCTTCTGCTTCTGATGATCCTTCAGATGAAACTGATGATCAAACTCAAGCTGATTCTCAGGATACTGAGGACAATTCTCTGGATATCCAAGGTGATCATGAAGATGGTCATCTGTAGAATAAACTCTACTCTTATTCTGCTTAGATGAGTGCTCCCCCCTAATACAGCGCAGCTGTGCTGAATCAGGCCCTGCCCTTTGAGATGAGTGCTTAGGGATTACCTCATAGCCCTCCTGATTGAACACACGTTTCCCCACTTCAGCTCCTCTAATGGCTGTTGGAAACCTGGTGCATTCTGGGACTGGTAGTCTTTTATGGGAAAATTCTGTTTTCTTATTTCTACCAGAACTGACAGGTTGCTTGTTCAGAGTCACTTCACCTTTTCTATAGCTCCTTCCTGAGCTATGATAAGCTTCCTTATCACAACCTACAATTAAAAAACACTGTAAACAATCTACATGCAACAGGACCTTTTCCCTCTATGCTCCATCCCTTTGGAACACCCTTCCGCAAGAGCTGCGCAACTGCGTGAGCCACACTGATTTCAGGAAAAAGTTAAAGACTCATCTCTTCCTTGATCATTTTTCTCTCCCACCCTAATACCTAAACCCCCTTTTTTACCTCCCTACCCTTGTTCCATTAAACTGTACAATACTCCCATCCGTAGCTTGGCACATACATATGTAAATATGTAAATAGTTGTTCACTGTAATTAATTGTATAATATAATTTTGTTTTTCATGTTTTATTCTGTACCCTGTTATTCGTTCCTTGTAACCAGTTGAAATATACTGCCTTTTATTGTTCTATGTAAACCGTTTTGATTTGTAGAAAGACGGTTTATAAAACATGTTAAATAAATAAACCATGCTATTCTGCATCAGTGTGGTTTACATTGAACAAACTGAAATTACATTGAACAGGGCATTATAACTTGGAGATAACTATTTTACAGGGAACATGGGCTATGGAGGGTTAAGTGGCTTGTCCAAGACCACAAGGAGCACCTGTGGGACTAGATACCCCAGTCCTTCCAGCCCAGGGTTGCTGTCCTCTAGTGGGATTTGAACCCCCGTCCTTCCGGCCTGAAGTACCTTGCCCCAACCACTAGGCCACTCCTCCACTCCATATAAGGAGAAACACTGAAAGGGAAATCATTTCTACCTTTGAACATTTAATTTTCTTAATTGCAGGGCTGCTAGTCTCTTTTCTGCTTTCTTTCTGTTTTTTATATATTGTATATTGTACCCTGCTTTGCTTTGTTTTCATTTCTAATGTAAACCATTTTGATTGCTTTTCACTAAAAGCCTGTATATCAAATACAGAATAAACTAAAATAAATTAAACTTTGTTTATCTTCTCATAACTTCTTTCCCACGGTTTCCCCGTTTTCCATTTCTTCTCTCTTCAACTTTCTTCTTCACTTCCTCCCCTATATCACTTTGAAATCGGGATCTGTTTACTAAATGTTGGCATGTACTATCTGTCTCTGCACCGAGGGTGGCAGATTGCACACACTAATGCCCATTAGTATATACTAACATTTAATAAACAAGCCCCATTAATCTTTCCCTTTCATCATTTCTGCCTCTACCAATTCGTAGCTACATATCATCCCCTTTTATCCTCTTTTTTTCTGTTTTAGGTGTTTTCAGTCAGTCTCTCATTGTGAGTTTCTTTTTAGGGAAAATAAATTTACTTATTTTAGTTAAAACTTAATATACTGCCATATCAGCACAGCAAGGTGGTTTACAATAAAATAATTAAGAGAGGAAATCCATTAAAAGATAGTAAAGCCAGTCACATAAGAGGTGAAACAAAAAGCACGCTAAAGAAAAAAAAAGTTAGCCTGTTTCAGTGTTCAAATATGAGAAGGCTTTCTGAGAGAGATGGGTTTTGAGGGATACCTTGAATCTAGGGTAGGACATTTCTAGGTGAAGGTCAGAGAGGAGGTTGTTCCAAAGTTTGGGAGCAAGGAATTAGAAATAAGAGTGTCTGGTGGATTCGTACTTGGCTTGAAAAGTAGAGGAAAGGTATACATGATTGGCATGGAGTAAGCAGAGAGCCCGATGACGAGTGTGAAGAAGAATATATGATGAAAGATAAGACTGGGAGACTAGTATGAAGAGCCTAATGAGTCAGGATTTTATACTATTTTCTGAACTGAATAGGAAGCCAGTGTCTGTTAATAAGGAGGGAAATAATATGGTCAAATTTAGAAGCATGAGCGAGCATACCAACAGCAGAATTTTGAATGTTTATTTATTGGAGCACTTGATATACCGCCTGTGCCAAAGCATCTAGGAGGTTTGCAAAAGTATACATTATACATACAGTGTCAGAAGGAGGAAAGGAACACCACTATTAGGTTAGAATAAGAAAGGAAAGGAGAGAGATAAAAAGACAATGAACACAGAGAGGAGGGAAGTAGTGGGGCTTCAAAAGTTGCAGCTAGGAAGGGAGGGGGAGGTTAAATGCAAGGGAAAAAAGATGGGATGTCAGTAGTATTTTGAAATGGGGGAAGGAGAGCTCCAGACAGAAGTGGGGTGGAAGAAAGTTCCAGAGGAGAGGACCGAGGAAGAAAAAGGCTGAGGAGCGGGTTGATTCAAGGTGAGCATGCAAAGGAGATGGGAGGAATAGATGGTTAGTATGAATCTGTCTGAGGGAATGGTGAGAGGTGTGAAGGTGGAGTAGATCTGAGAGATTATGTGGAGTGCTAGTGTGGATGGTACAGTGAACCAATGTAAGGATCTTATACTGAACATGGTAGGATATTGGTAGCCAGTGTAGATGAGTTAGCAATGGTCAAAGTGGGAGGAGTGGGTGAGAATGCATGCTGTGGTATTCTGGAATAATCGGAGACGGTGAAGTTGATATTGGGGAAGTACAGCTAAAGCAACATAACAATAGTCAATACGGGTCGTGACCAGGGAGAGGAGGAAGGTAGTTAAAGAATGTTGTGAGAGAAAGGGACGGACAGAGCAGAATTGACAGAGGGAGAAGGAGCATTGAATAATGGATGAGGTATGGTCACGGAAGGAAAGAAAGAAGTCATAGGTGACACCGAGGTATCAAAAAGAGGTGACCAGTGGAATAGGTGTCTGGGCAAGGAAAGGAGCAATGGAGGGGCGCGGGTGGAGAGAGAAAACCAAATGGCAGAGGTATTGGAAAGATTGATGTGGAAATAGTTTGAGGCCATCCAAGAAGCCACAGAAGACAGACAGAGGCATTCAGAGGAGAACAATCTGGAGTGGTGGGGTTGGTATGATGCACAAAGAGGATGTCATCAGCATATTAATAGGCCAAAATACCGTGTTGCTGGTTAATAAGGGTGAGGGGAGCCAAAAACACATTGAAGAGAAGAGGGGCAAGAATAAAGCCTTGGGGAACACCACAGGTTAGAGGAAGGAAGGTAGAGGAGGAAGAGCCAGTGAGGACAGAGAAGGTCTGAGAAGAGAGAATAATGAAACCAAGGGAGAACAGAACCATAAAGACCTGCATTGCAGAGACAGGAGAGGAAGTGTGATGGTCCATGAGATCGAAGGTAGAGGAGAGATCCAGAGAAACAGCTAGTGAGATATTACTCCGATTGTGGTGTGGAGTTCATTAAGAAGGGAAAGAATGATGGTTTCTGTACTGTGGCCATGATGAAAACTTGATTGATGGGGGGTGGGTGAAGGGTCAGGGTGGCATCCAAATGTGAGGAAAGCTAAGCAAAGACAAGTTTTTCAAGGACCTTTAGAGAGGAAAGTAAGAGTTAAGATGGGATGTCAGTGAGTGAGTGAGGTGGGATCAAGGGAAGGCTTCTTGAGTGGACGGATAATAGCGTGTTTCCAAGGGAGAGGAAAGGTCCCTGAAGAGAGACTCAAGTTAAAGATGTTGAGGATGAGTGGGATGAGAGCCAAAGAAGGGGTGGTGAGCCAGGGAGAAGGGATGGGGTCAGAGGGGCATGTAGTCTTAGGAGAGGAGGAAAGTGCCCAGAGAAGTTCAGGTGAGGAGATAGGCTGAAAGGAAGTCCAGGAATTGGAGAGTGGTGGGACATAGGGAGGGGGGAGAGCTAGGTGGAGAGGAGGGGAAAGGGGAGGTGGGCAGGCAGGAAAGGAGCTGTGAATGGAGAGGATCTTATCAGCAAAATGGGTAGCTAGGAGAGAAGGGTTGGGGAAAGTAGGAGCGGGGCGAGGAGAGGGAGAGGAGTGCGTGGAGGAGAGGAATCGGAGGATAGAGTACAGCTCATATGAAGAGTTACATGATGTGGAAATAAGATTTGAGTAGTAAGAATAGAGATGGATAAGAGAGTGATAATGGGAATGACAGTGATGTAAGTGGGCAAGGGATGTAACAGAAGGGCTTGTGTGTCAGCGACGCTCGGCACAGCAGAGGTAGAAACAGTGGAGAAGGAGGCCAGGGTGAAACCAGGGTTGGTAACAGGAGTAGGAGCAGGTCCAGATGGAGAAAGGGGAGGAGCAAGAGAGCCAAAGGCAGTTAAGTTCATAATTGGCATTACAGTAATCGAGATGATTGATAATTAAACTCAAAAGAAGTATGACAAGCACTGATGGTGACAAAAAATAATGAATGGATCTGATTTAATGAAGAGAAAAGTACAAACATTTGATTGCATGATGTGATTGTGAAAGGACAAAGTAGGATCAAGAGTGACACCAAGATACATAAGAGTGGGAACCGAGGATATAAGGGAGTCAGAAAAGTAGAGAGGCAATGGTAGGAGATCTGGAAGAGGACGATAACCAAATTGCAGCTGTCTTTTGTAGATTAAGTAGAAGATGATTGTTGTCTTTCTGCTGTTGCATGATGGCTGAACAATTATTCATAGGGGTGAGATCAGGAGCAGTGGGATGGGTGTTGTAAGATGAACAAGATATCATCTGCATAGTAGTAGGGAGAAATGCCAAAGCATTGAACCAGGTGTATTAGTGGGTCTAGAAATATATATTAAAAAAAAAGAGGAGCAAGAATAGAACCTTGTGGGATCCCCCCCCGCCCCCCCCCCCCCACACATGCCAGAGAATAGGAAGAAGTAGTGGAAGAGATAAAAGTAACTGCAAAGAACAGTCCTCCATATGCCAATGTTGCGAATTTGGAAAAGAACAACAACATCATTAACTATGTTGAAAGCCGAAGATAAATCCAGAGAGACACGAAGAGACCCATAACTATGGTCAAAGGATTGGTGCATTTCACTAAAAAGGGAGGTGAGGAGTGTTTTGGTGCTGTGAGTAGGATGAAAACTGGACTGAGAGGTTCAGAGTACCAGTCATTTCTAGATGATCTGTAACCTGAGTGAATACTGAGTAATTTCACAACAGTGTCTGGGCCAAACATCAGGGTCTCCCTTCAGTTAAGATGACTCACGGTAAACCAAGGATGATGATATATATCTGGCCTTATCAAGAGAGTGACAACCAAGACAAAAACTCTAAGTTCCCCTGGAATACCCTGGGAATAATAAAAGTAAACTAATGTGGATTAAAGCTTTTGAACTGGTCTGATGCTACAAAATTTGTTAGGAGACAATACATGGTAAAGGTAAGTATCAAATGGTTTGTATTGTTAACAAATATGGTTTTATGTGTGCAACTAAATACATTTCATTCCCAAATTCGAGTTCCAAGTCTCAGTTCTTTCCTTCACAATATACAACTTAAACATATCAAATGTGTTAATGAACACTTTCTTTCTTTATGCAAGTAGAACCACCATTATAGAGTTCTTAAAATTAAATTCTGGTATTTGAACTCAACTATGTATGTCCCCCATATTGGTGCACTTAACCTTTTTCCTGGCACTACCACAAAAACACTATTAATTTCTTAAACAGTGTTATTTTTCTTACTACATGTAATGACTGCAAGACATAAGTATAGTGTCAATAGATTCAGAGTTTGTCTTTGTAGTTTTTTATCTATGTTCCTATACAGGAACATTGCCAAGAAAGTGTATGTTCAACCCATGCAAGAGAACATCCTACTAGAACAAAAAATAACAGAAAAATCAAGCAGATACTAGTGACTAATGCTACTTTATGCATGTCTGTCACTTGTGGTAGTCCACAAAGCAAGTTTTGCCCTTATCGGAGTGAAGCCAGAACTTGCAGACCCTGCACATGACCGTAGTGTTCTTCGAACACATGCGACAGCGTCCCTGCGTGCAGCTGATGTGTTCATGAAGTAACTCCTGTGCTTGCCGGACATCTTTTGGCAAGTTGGCTATGTGATTTGATCTGATTGAATGTTCCTGAATGGCAGTGCCCTTCAAGAGAGACAAGGTGATGTCACGTCTGAATGTCAGATGATCCATGTCACTTCCATGAAGGTGACAGTGTATTTTCCAAGCAGCCACGACCAATACGTTAAGGACGTTTGTGATTAGTGGCCACCACCATTTTTTTCCATGCACAGATGGCCTGTAGCTTGCTAAGAGCCTGTCCATGAGATTCACTCCACCCATTCCTTCATTATAGTGCTTCACCACAAACGGTTGAGACACAACAACATCTGATGTACCCTTGTCTCGGCGATGTGCGGTTTGAAGTGTGAGATTGTTGCTGGCAATGCAGACAACAGAATTGTCATGCCACTTTGCTACATAGACTGACCCATCACATCGGTAATCATAGTCTCCTCATTGGCCACTCTTCTTCATGTCCTTTGTACTTCAAAGTTCTTTGTGTACTCTGCCAGTTCTCAGTTCCCGAATGGTTCCTATAGTTGCAACATTTCTCTCTATGAGTAACTTGATCAGTGCGTAACTTGTAAAAAAAGAGTATCGAAGAACAGGTGGTGACGAATTACATTTGAATGCTTTTCAATAACATCAACCATATGGTTTATGACCCTGGAGCCCAGAGGTTCCATCGAATGCGTAGAACATCCTCGTCCGGTGTACAGCTTAATGTTGTAAAGGTAGTCGTTGATGCCACACATACACCACCACTTAAAACCAAATCTAATTGGTTTTCCTCTTATAAACATTTTCATGCTGTGGTGGCCAAAGTACGGAGTCATAGACTCGTCAATACTCAATTCATGGTGGAAAAACCCAAACTGCACCAAATTTGCGTTGATGGCAGTAATAAGTGGAGCAACCTTAGCCGTCTTATTGCCTGCTTTGAATTCAGCATTGTCAGCCAAGTGAAAGTATTTTTTGATCATATGATATCTCTTGCTGCTCATGGCCTCATGGACAATAGGCACGCCTAGATTTTGCTGACTGCTCCAGTAGTCTGACTCCTGTGGCAGGACGTAATAGCCAGACAACAGCAGAATTCCCAGAAAGCGACAAATTTCATCCACTGTGACTTGAAACTGACTGTCGTTCTTATCTCAGTTAGCGTAAAGGTTGCTTTGCGTTACAATTTCCGTCAGCATTTTGTCATCGAATATAAGGCTCCATATGGAAAACGGAGAAAGCGACAACAGAACAGGAAAACTGTCAGGTGAATGACTTGGCACCAGCGATGAAATTACCTTCGTGAACGACGTTGACTTTTTCCACTGAATTGCCTGTTTCTGCTTCAGATTCTTACACTTTTTTTCTGGAGGGCTGCTTTCATCTTCACTACTAACACTCACATCTTCGTCTGTCTCCTCTGCTATCACTTCCAGTTTGCCAGCAGTTTCAAAGGGGTCATCATTGTTCAAATTGTCAGGAACATCTTCGACATCACTGTCAGCTACAGAATCACCTGCAGACGGCAGCTACACAATGATGGTTGTCGGACGAGTTAAATGTTCCACAGTTGACATAGCATCTTGGACTGTAACTGCCTGATGAATTTTGCTACGTCTGGTGCCATAGAAGCTTCTTGTATCCATTGTTTATCAAAACTGAAGGAATTATCTGAAAACAATACGCATTGGCAATTATTAGTTGACGTTTGGATAATCCTGGCAGTTTTCCTATATAGGAACATGAGACATATATATAAAATTTACCCCCATCACAAATCAAATAAAATGTGAGTGCACCTGTGCAACACAACCAGGCATGCCTCGTACACAATGATCAGTGTCAAAATGTAAAACAACCAAGTATCTCAAAATTATAACTGCTAAATTTGACTTACCCTCAAATTGTAAAAATTGTGAAACTTTAAGTGAAATTAAAACTGTTGTGCAACTGAGACCATTTAATGTTTGCACCGCTGTTAAATATGATGTCACCACTTGTTCACATTTTGCAAAGAATATTTGTATTCGAAAATCACGTACATAAAAAATAGGTAATGTTTGTCATGTTCCTATACAGGAACATTGCCAGGAAAAAGATAAGCCAGACTTCGGAAGATAATGACTATTTATCTTCCGAAGTCTGAAGAGCGTTGGGGCCCTTGAAGAATCTTCTTCTTTGCTGGTAATTTCACCAGAACACTGGATTTTCAATGACTTCTGAATTGGAACTGGATGGTTGTCTTTTTGATCACCTTTCACCTATCCCTCAGCCCTAGCTCCAACCCCTTTCCCTAGATAACTCTCCAACTTTTTGCCCAACTATAGGGAAAAATGCTGGCTGAATAGCAAGCTTGCAAAAAAAAATCACACTCTTCATTTTCTCACACCACACTCATCAAATATTCCTCATACAACTCAGACTCCAACCTCGCCTTAAGTTTTCAACTATTTTCTTTCTCCGTCAATCTCTCTGAGACATTCAAATAGCATACACCATAAACTTCATAATCCCTTATTTTAATCTTTCCTTCCCTATTAACTTACATACAGACTCAATGATCACATCACAGTCACTGCCAGTTTGCATACTTAACGCCAAAATATTACCTATTCGAGGAATAACATTATTTCACTCATCAATTTGCTTCAGTTATCTTATTTTCTTACATAACCTCAAGAATTATCCTGACTTAGACTGTGATTTACAATCTAACATTTATCTCTTTCCTTTCCTTTGTCTTCCAAAAAGGCAAAATAAATCTCCATTTCACCTTATTCTTACACCTATTACTAAACCCTTACTAGGCTTTTCTCAAAAAATTATCCCTCCCCTTCGTACACTAACTTTTATAGAACTAGTACCTACAGCATCCTGCCAAAATCCTAGGGACCCCCCCCCCCTTTAAACCACATACTCTCCTTCACATTTCATTCATACCCCTCCAAACTCATCCAAAACTTCTGAGACTATGAGAAAAACACACATTCAGAGGCCTATGCACTCAGACCTAGTGACACACAGCCACACTCATTCATATTCAGCCACCAAATGAACAAAAAGGTTGAACTCACCAGCATTCCATGTGAACTCACCAGCATTCCATGTGAAATAAAAACTTACATTTCCCATATTTCTATAAATTTCCCACATAACACTGAAGGAGTCTCATATTAATTTTCACAGCTGCCACTGGCTCCTGGCAGTCTAAAAGAAACTTTCCCAGCAAACATTGTCACAGTGTACACTCATTACAGCTGACCTCTATGCCACAATTTTGCCATTGAAATCCTTCCCCATCCTTCTACATCTGGGTACTTGTTACACATTAAACTTGAAGTTTTTACATTCAAAATAGCTTTTTTCAATCATTTTTTTTTTTTTAATTTAGGAAACATATTCTTATAACATAAGCAAGGCTTTGCAACACTTTTAAAAATTTAAAACTGCTTCCAGTTTTACTTTTTTAATTGGCAAAAATCATTACTGTCCCATGTCCAAAGTCTATCCTATGTCAAAATCATCAATGTTGCCTCCCCGGTGATGGCCCCCCCCCCCCCTTTACTTAATTTCCCCCCTTTTATGTGACGCAGCTTTGACCCGGTGAAAAGCGGGATACAAATACAGCTAAATAAATAAATAAATAAATAAGGTTAAAAGACCTCCAAAACATCTGTTAAAGGCTTTCTAGCCTTTTACACACCTCTTCTAACTTGAGCCTTTAAAACGTTAAAAAATTAACTTTTATTTTCAGCCTGCTTCCGGCCATTTAGGGAATCTAGGCCCTGCCCGCCGCCACAAATGCTATAAATCACCGCAAAACACCACCTTTAGAAATTAATTAAAAACAAAACAACTTTTAGAAGCTAATCAGCCTCTCCACACCTCCTCAGACCCCCCCTCAAACACAATTATTTTCATTTTTATTCCTCACTGTGAATAGGCATGAAAAAATACCCATGGCCCCTTTAAGGCCAGCCCCACCTACAGATTAAGGCCTCTATTAAGCCTATTCCAGGACCCAGCACCTCACAGCTCCATGCTCTTGCCTGCGGACTCCCCCCTCCCCCATGGCCCACCTTTCTTTGGCCCATCAAGCCCTCAAAATGCTCCCATTGGGACCCCCATAGATCCCATGGTCTCCCGGATCAACAGCCCCACGGTTCCCGCAGTACTTTGCCTGGAAGCAGCCACAGGGACCTCCAGCCTGCACTGGGGACAGCTGCAGGTAATCACTGCTCTCCCCAATGCCAAAGCAGCATCTCCTTCTCAGCCCCCTTCCCCAGACAAGCACGCAAGCCAGCCAAGTGAGTGCCACGGGAACACAGCCAAAGTCAGCCTGCCCTTGGCCCACTGCAGCCTCTCTATAGTTTAGAAAAAAAACATGTGGTTGCTGTCTCTGACACTAGAGCAGCCTCAGAGTTCTGACCCTCTCCTTTTTAACTAAAAAAAAATAAAAAGCACCCTTCAGCTGCTCCTGCAGCCCCAAATATCTCCCTTTTTTTCTGCTTTAAAAACAAAACTCTACCTTTTCTTGGCTGCAGACAGCAGCCCCCAGAGGAGAAATAAAAAACAACCAGGCTGCAATTGGAAGCCCCAGCAAGTGGTTACAATGCCAAAAAGATAAATATATTAAAAAGACTTTAATCATCTGGTTACATTTGTTCCAGCAAAATTAAATGCTGACCCTGACATTTAACTAAAAATCCTTTTCACCATGTTTTTCCATTTTGCCTTTTCCTTTACTCTTGGGGAGGGGTGGGGGCTGGTAAGTCTCTGGCTTCTAACGAAACATAGAGCTATGGTCACACTTCCGTTCCGGTGCTCCAAATGATCTCTCTGCAGTTTCATTTTATTTTGTACAAAATAAAACAAAACTGATCGTTCAGACCACCAGAACTGAAGTCCTATAGCTTTCTCTTTTATGACAAGGCCAGAGACTTAGTCCCCCGTGTATATCTTGTATTCTACTTCATCTGGAAATTTAGTTGCAACCAACCAGGTACCTTCCTTCATTAGAACTTGTAGATTTACTAATAGGCCACTGGTTTGGTTCTACTATTGGAACAGTATTAACATTGGTTTCCTCACTCCCTACAAAAATATCTCCAACTCCTGACTCAAGAGACTTGGTTTCTAATTGTAACATCCACCAAATACTGTTTTTATTTACAGATTTGTCCACCTCTTCTGGATGTTCTCTAGTTAACATTATTTTATAGGAGTCACCATACTGGTCCAAATTGGAGGCTTCCACTTCCTCTTCTACTTCCCAAGGAACCAACTTTAATTGATTGCAGTGTAACACCTTTATTTTGGATCTTACAAATGTTTTGGCAAATGGCAATGATCTCTACAATCTTATAGAGTTCATCTTCCCATAACTTACTCAACTTATACCTGCCCTTAAATCCCTGTCTCCAAACAAACATCCATGATCACACCTCAAATGGACAACCATGTGCCCGTTGATCAAAGGCCCACTTAACCTTTACTCTGGCATAAAAACATAAGATATGCCATACTGAATCAGATCAAGGTCCATCAAGCCCAGTATCCTATTTCCAACAGTGGCCAATCTAGGTCACAAGTATCAAAGCAGTTTCCCTAAAAGACACAGGTTCCACAATGCTTGTATTGGGGCAACCAGTGGGTATTCCGGATCCTTCTTAATAATGATTAAGGACCTTTCCTCCAGGAACTTGTCTAAATCTTTTTTAAACCCAGCTACACTAAGAGCTTTTACTACATCCTAGGTAACAAATTTCAGAGTTTGATTACATGTTTAGTGAACAAATATTTTCTTTTTTTAGTCTTAAATAGGTTACCCTGTAGCTTCATTGCATGTCGCCTAGTCTTTCTACATTTTGAAGACATAAACAGTCAATCTACGTTTACCTGTTCCACTCCATTCATTAATTTATAGACATCTATCATATCTCCTCTCAGTCATCTCTTTTCCAGGTGGAGGAGCCCTAACCGCCTAGTTTTAGACGGTATAAAAATTTTGTAAGCATTAAACCATTAGAAGAGAAAATCTATAACAGCAGAAAAAAAGCTGTGCCTGAGAACACAAAAGAACTGGCTCTCCTTCTGGCCTTGGGCAAGTCACTTAACCCTCCATTGCCTCAGAAGAAACGCATGGCAATCTACTTCTGGACACACTGCCAAGAAAACCCAGGATCTGCTGGGTCACCAGAAGTCAGCAACAATTTGAAAGCGCACACAGTTGTTTTAAGAAAACAAAATTACCCATTTTGCAATACAGCTGCAATACAGCTACAATACACTAGGCAGTGCTGCCTTGATCCAGGTGAAGGGCCATATATATCCACAGAAATATGGCTATGTACCTCCACATAAGAACATAAGATATGCCATACTGGGTCAGCGAAAGGTCCATCAAGCCCAGTATCCTGTTTCCAACAGTGGCTAATCTCAGCCGTAAGTACCTAGCAGTTTCCACAAAAGACACAGGTTCCACAATGCTAGTATTGAGTCAAGCAGTGATATCCTAGGTCACTTTTAATAATGGTTTATGGACCTTTCCTCCAGGAACTTGTCCAAACCTTTTTTAAACCCAGCTATACTAACAGCTTTTACTACATCCTACAGTAACAAATTCCAGAGTTTGATTACACGTTGAGTGTAAAAATAGTTTCTCTTATTAGTTTTAAATAGTTTAACCTGTAACTTCATTGCATGTCCCCTAGTCTTTCTATATTCTGATGACGTAAACAATTGATCTACGTTTACCCATTCTACTCCATATCATATCTCACCCCAGCCGTCTCTTTTCCAGGTTGAAGAGCCCTAACCTTTTTAGCCTCTCTTCATAGGGGTATCCTTCCATCCCCTTTACCATTTTGGTGGCTCTTCTCTGTACCTTTTCTAATAATGCTTTATCCTTTTTCAGATGCGGTGACCAGAATTGCACACAATATTCAAGGAGCTGTCACACCATGGAACATTATAATAATCCTATATTTCATTCTCCTTTCCTTTCCTTATGATATGTAGGATTTTATTTGCTCTCCTGGCTGCTGCTGCACACTGGGCAGAGGGTTTCAACATGTTATCAACGATGATGCCTAAATCTTTTTCCTGGGTGGTGGTTCCTAATGTGGACCCTTGCATCATGTAACCATAGTTTGGGTTGTTCTTTCTTAGGTGCATAACTTTGCACTTGTCCACATGAAATTTCCTCTACCATTTGGATGCCCAGTCTTCCAATTTATAAAGGTCCTCTTGCAATTTTTCATAATCCTCATGGGTTTTCACAGCTTTGAATAATTTTGTGTCATCTGCAATTTTGATTACCTCACTCGCTATTCCCATTTCCATGTCATTTACGAATATGTAAAAAAAAAAAAAACAGCACAGCACAGATCCCTGGAATACTCCACTATCCACCTTTCTCCATTGGGAAAATTGGCCATTTAGTCCTACACTCTGCTTTAACATAAGAACATAAGATATGCCATACTGGGTCAGACCAAGGTCCATCAAGCCCAGTATTCTGTTTCCAACAGTGGCCAATCTCGGTCATATGTACCTAGCAGTTTCCCCAAGGGACACAGGTTCCACAATGCTTGTATTGGTTCAAGCATTGATATCCTGGGTCCCTTCTTAATAATGGTTTATGGACCTTTCCTCCAGGAACTTGTCCAAACCTTTTTTAAACCCAGCTACATTAACAGCCTTTACTACATCCTCTGGTAACAAATTCCAGAGTTTACCCTGTAGCTTCATTGCATGTCCCCTAGTCTTTCTACATTCTGATAAGGTAAATAATTGATCTACGTTTACCCGTTCCACTCCGTTCATTAATTTATAGACTTCTATCATATCTCCCCTCAGCCGTCTCTTTTCCAGGTTAAAGAGCCCTAACCTTTTTAGCCTTTCTTCATAGGAGTATCCTTCCATCCCCTTTACCATTTTGGTGGCTCTTCTCTGAACCTTTTCTAAAATCGCTATATCGTTTTTAAGATACGGCGACCAGAATTGCACACAATATTCAAGGTGCGGTCTCACCATGGAACGATATAGAGGCATTATAATATCTTTTGTTTTATTTTCCATTCCTTCCCTTATCATACCTAGCATTCTATTTGCTCTCTTGGCTGCCGCTGCACACTGGGCTGAGGGTCTTAACATGGTATCCACAATGACGCCTAAATCTTTTTCCTGGGTGGTGGTTCCTAATGTGGAACCTTGCATCGTGTAACCATAGTTTGGGTTGTTCTTCCCTAGGTGCATAACCTTGCACTTGTCCACATTAAATTTCATCTGCCATTTTGATGCCCAGTCTTCCAATTTATCAAGATCATCTTGCAATTTTCCACAATCCTCTTGGGTTTTAACAACTTTAAATAGTTTTGTGTCATCTGCAAATTTGATAACCTCACTCGTTATTCCACTTTCCAGGTCATTTATGAATATGTCAAAAAGCAGCGGACCCAGCACAGATCCCTGGGGTACACCACTATTCACCTTTCTCCATTGGGAAAATTGGCCATTTAGCCCTACCCTCTGCTTGCTATCTTTTAACCAGTTCCTGATCCACAATGGTACACTGCCTCCTATCACATGACTCTTTAATTTTGCCAAAAGTCTCTCATGAGGGACCTTGTCAAAGGCTTTCTGAAAGTCCAGATACACAATATCAACCAACTCACCTTTGTCCAGCTGATTATTCACTCCTTCAAAAAACATAACAGATTAGTAAGACAAGATCTTCCTTGTCTAAAGCCATGTTGGCTGTCTCCCATTAGGTCATGACTATCTACATGCTGAGTAATTTTATTCTTTATGATGGTTTCTACCATTCTTCCCAGTACTGATGTCAGGCTCACCGGTCTGTAGTTTCCCGGTTCACCCCTGGAACCTTTTTTAAAAATTGGTGTTACATTGGCAATCCTCCAGTCTTCAGGTATTAGAGATGATTTTAATGATAGTTCACAGATTACTAATAGCAGGTCTGCAATCTCGTATTTCAGTTCTTTCAACACCCTTGGATGTATACCATCCGGCCCAGGTTATTTTCTACTCTTCAGTTTATCTAATAGTTGTAATACATCTTCCCGATGTATCGATATTTCCTTCAATTCTTCCGCACCTTTAAATACCACTTCAGTCATGGGTAACATCCCTATATCTTCCTCAGTAAAGGCTGAAGCAAAGAATTCATTCAGTCTCTCTGCTATCGCCTTGTCGCCTCTTAGTGCTTCTTTAACCCCTTTATCATCTAATGGGCCAACTGACTCTCTCACAGGTTTTTTGCTATGAATGTACTTGAAAAGGTCTTTACTTCGCGTTTTTGCTTCCGCAGCAAGCTTCTTCTCAAATTCTCCCTTTGCCTGCCTTATCAATGCCTTGCATTTGACTTGCCAGTGCTTGTGCTTTCTATCTTTTAACCAGTTTCTGATCCACAATAGTACACTGCCTCCTAGCCCATGACTTCTTAATTTTGCAAAAGTCTCTCATGAAGGATCTTGTTAAAGGCTTTCTGAAAATCCAGATACACTATATCAATGACTTACCTTTGTCTACCTGTTTTTTCATGTCTTAAAAAATGTAACAGATTAGTAAGACAAGACCTTCCTTGGCTAAAGCCATGTTGGCTGTCTCCCATTAAGCCATGACTATCTACGTGTTCAGTAATTTTGTTCTTTATAATGGTTTCTACCATTTTTCCCGGTATTGACATCAGGCTCACTGGTCTGTAGTTTCCCGGATCATCCCTGGAACCCTTTTTAAAAATCGGTGTTACATTGGCCACCCTCCAATCTCAAGGTATTACAGATGATTTTAATGACAGTTCACAGATACTAATAGTAGGTCTGCAATCACATATTCACTTCTTTCAACACCCATCAGATCCAGGTGATTTGCTACTGTTCAGTTTATCATATCAAATAGTTGTAATACATCTTCCCAGTGTATCGATATTTCTTTCATTTCTTCTGCGGCATCACCTTTAAATACCATTTCAGTCATGGGTAAAATCCCTACCTCTTCCTCAGTAGAGACTGAAGCAAAGAATTCATTCAGTCTCTTTGCTATGGCCTTGTCCCCTCTTAGTGCCCATTTACCTCTCTATCATCTAATGGTCCAACTGACTCATTCACAGGTTTTTTGAAACAGAAGTCTCAAGGCCAGCTTTTCTTATTACTTGCATCTCTTTTTGATGGTTTTGCAACCATTTCTCAGTACTCTTTATTTCAGTCAAGTCTTCCTTTATCCATTGGAAAATGGGCAGGTAACAACGTTGCTCTTCCCAGAAACAGATGAGCCAGTTGAACGAATGCACAGAGCTATTGTATATTTGACACACTTAGGTTAGATTATTAGATTATTAGACTTGTTGTTCCATCTTTTTTTCTTAGAAGTTTTTAAATTTGGTGCAGGGTCTAATTGAAGATATCACATCTGCTGTTTTCCTATGGACGATAATTGATCCAATTGTATCTGCTTAGGTACTCCATTAATTCCAAACTAATTTTTTCAACAGAGCTCTGGCAATAGTATGAGCTGTTTGATTCTTCATTGCTATTTATTTATTTAACAGTTTTTTTTTTATATTGCTTTATCATTTTAGTCAAAGCAGTTTACATTGTAACTTAAACTCTGCAATGTACATTAAACAGGGACATTGAGAACTTGTATTTTTCTGAGGCAGTGGAGAGTTAAGTGACTTGCTCAAGCCCACAAGGAATGTTAGTGGGAATTAAACCCTGTTCTTTTGATTCCCCAGCCAGTGCTCTAACCATTAAGCTACTCCTCCATCCCACTCCACTATAGCAAAGTGGGTGAACATGTCGACACATTTTCATACCCTCGCCAATCGCTCTCCAGGACGGTGTAATCCATAGCTACAATTTCCAGGGGTTCCTTCATGTCTAAGCTTTTCATCTCTGCCCACTCTTTAGGCACCATTTCTTTGGCTAGCATGCATTTCTTGCACTTTCGGATCCATTCTTTTATGTCGCTTAGTTGATAAATCCAAAACTTTTCTTGTCTAATGTTCTTGTTAGTAATTTCAGCTGTAAAATGTCCATGCTGGTCATGAAATCTTCAGAATTTCATCCTGAAACCTTTGGGCCCCATGTGTCTGATTTTCTTCCCATCTCTTGGACTTGTAATTCAATAACTCATTTTCCACACTCTAGTTTTCTCTATGCCACCATAATTTCTTCATTTTCATCAACATATTAGCTATTTCCAAAGTCTGGTGACTCTCTAATGCTTTCATAATCAGACTTAAATCTGCATCAGCTTTTTGTTCACTCCCCCATTCTTCTCTCTCTCAATCTTCTTCCAATCAGAGACTGTTGTACTGCAACTTGGTCTTTGAAGTCTCTTTGTCTCTAATTGGTACTTAATTTCCAGTTTAGATAGCACTAAAATCTTTTTCACCATCCTCTATTTGAGGCTTCACTTCTTCCAGCCTGGGGAAATGAGAAAGAATGTTGGCATTTTTATTTAACCGCTCTGGTTTATAGACCACATTGAATTCTAACTCAGCAAGTTGTGCTAATCTGCTTGTTCAATGACCTGTAAATTAGCTGAGTTTAAATATTTCAAAAGGTGACGATACGTTCTTACAAGGAATTTCTTATAGATTAAGTACACCTGGAAATTTTCCATTGCAGTCCACTTTAAGACCAGAAGTTCTAACTTGGAGGCACTATAATTTCTGCCATTTCTTTCTGACTTCTTTAGACCCCTGCTTTCATATGCAATCACATGTTTTGTCCCTCTTGCATTTGGCTCAGGATGGTTTCCTAAACCTTGGAAACTGGCATCAGTGGTTAAAATAAAAGACACATTGAAATCTGGATATGTCAACACTGGTGGAGTTATCAATGTTTCCTTCAAACTTTCAACCGCTCAGCTCATGGTTTCTTTGGGCTTGCAGAATCGGTCTCCTGCAGAGATAGCTCTACAATCAATTTAGACATTGTTGGTAAAACTGGAAGCTACAGTTTCTAAATGTGCTGCAGATGTCTCCTCATTGGTGCAAGTAGTTGCACAAAACTCCAGTCAGTTTCAGATATTTGTGGAAGAAACCCATGGTAAAATTGAAGAGCTTACTAAGGATGTAAATGATTCTAAAACTGCGATTGATCAGCAAGTAAAGGACAAAGTAATTATTCGTCAAAAACTAACAATTTGAGAAGAAATTTCAGAGGCTAAATTTGAGGGTCTTAAATTTTCCTCAATTATTAAATATTTCCCCATTGGAAACTTTTAAAATGTTAATGCAGGAAAAGGTTCAGTCAGCCTCAGTTGTAAACTTGTCTAACTTTTTAGAAAATTCCTCATGTTCGGTTTTGGGTAGAGCAACTTTACTGGTTAGCTTCATTTTTAAAAGTGTTCTTTTTAGAATAGTATCTCTTTTCTTTAAGAAATGTGGAGCCCGATTCAGGTAGGGGGATGTCTGGACTATCAAGACTTCCCCGAGGAAGACTGGCCCATTTGGACCCGATTCTGCACCACAGGAATGAAATGTTCCCGCAGTGCATAGAATCGGGACCATGGATGGCCAGGCATGACCCTGCCTCCTGCAGGATGTTCTCCCCACAGGTGCCCCTGATTCTCATGGCTTCAGCCCTTTCTTCCATGCCACCCAACCCATGGCTGGCCTGCTGGGGCCTGGATCAGGTGGCGGGGATCCCCCCTGCATCCAACCCTGGCCCTGGAGGATCCCTGGGCCCAATCACTGAATTTGTGCTGCTTATTCCACCTTTGGGGTGGAATACCAGCGCATTCCCTTTGACTCAGCAGGATGTACAGGTCCGTGACCTGAATCAGCCCTGTACATCCTGCCAGGCTGGCCCGTCCCCGCTCTGCCGAGATCCCCCCCCTCCTGCCCCCCCCCCCTCCCGCCAGCTTTCCCTGTCCTGATGCTCAGGACGTAAGCGGTGAGCCAGAGGGGAAATCGGGCCTGGACAGCTTGCGGGCCTGCAGCCCGCATCCCAGAATCAGACCCTTAGTGTACCATTTAATGGGGACACTTTAAGAATTTTTCCTGATGTGAGCCAGTCTACGCAGGAGCATAGGAGGCTTTTTCTAGTTATGCATCAGGAAACTGTGGCTTTATTTATTTATTTATTAGGTTTTATATACTGCCACTTCCAGAGATCAGTGGCAGTTTACAATGAACAAAACAGGACTTTACATTATAACATCAGTAGAACTTATATACAAGGTAACTATGGTAACAGTAACGATGTTGACATAACTAATATACAAAAATCATTGTACAATTTCAGAGTATTTTGGTGCAAAAGTGTTGAAAATGAGGGGCATGGGGTTATAGGGGAGTTAGGCTGTATGTGTCTGCTGGTTGGTCATGGAGGAGCCATAGTATTCAATGAAAAGATGTGTTTTGAGCTCTTAACAGAAGGTTAGTAGGCCTTTTGTACTTCTTAAGTTGGCTGGGAGGGCATTCCATATGGAAGGGACAACATAAGTGAAAGCTCTGGCGCTAGTGGTTTTATTGGTATTACGGATTTGAGTTGGTATTTTTAGAGTATTCTGGGAGTAATTCCTTCTGGTTATAGTGGTGCTAGGTAATTTGAGGAGTGAGCAGAGGCATGATTGGCCAATTTTGTTGTACAGTTTGAAGATTACCAAGGGGTATTTGTATTTGTCCTTGTTTTGATTAAACTTATAAATATAAAATTTAAAAAAAAATTCAAATGCTTTTTGACATTCTTCTGACCAAATAAACCAGATTTCTTTTCCATTCTTTTTCAGCTGTCCTGTAAGTTTATGTAATGGTGCTGCCACTTGTGCAAAGTTTGTAACAACTCAGAAAGATCTTAAGGACTTTCGCAAATCTTTAAAGACGTACTTATTTATAGAATCATTTGGTGAAATTATTTAAATTAACCATTATGTATATTTAATTTCACTATGATATAGTATTATAACATACTGGGGTTTTTTTGTATTTATATTGTAATGTATATTTAATTTCACTGTGATATAGTATTATAACATACTGTTTTGTTTTGTATTTATATTGTAATGTATCATTTGTTTTCCCATACCCTCAATATGTTAGCCTTTGTTGTCTTGTCAACCACTTTGATTGAAGGATAAGGTGGTATACAAAACTGGTTAAATAAATACATAAATTGATAGAAACTGGCAAACCCAAGAAAACTTCAAATCTGTGTCACATTTGTAGAAGGCCTCCAGTTGTTTTCCATGTCCACACTTAGACCCTCCTTGGACACTATATACTCCAAGAATCTCAATTGGCAGCACAGTAGTTTATATTTTGAGATACTTGAGCTGGTCTTTACCAGACTGAAGGAAGTGGAGCTGAAACTTACTACTACAACTACTACTGAGCATTTGTATAGCACTACAAGCCGCATGCAGCGATGCACAGACATGTAAGAGACAGTCCCTGCTCATCAGAGCTTACAGTCTAGTCAAGACAGACAACACAGAAGGTATAGGCAGGGATAAACAAGGGGGACAGAAAAAGAAAAAGGAGATCAGGTGAGTCAAGATCCAAAAGTAGCAGCGAAGAGGTGAGTTTTCAGCCTGGATTTGAAGAGGGTTAGAGAAGGTGCCTGGCATATAGAAACAGGTAGTTTGTTCCAGGCGTAAGTAGGGTTGCCAACCGGCTGGTTTTCAGCCGGCCTGGCTGTTTTTTCTATGGCCAGGCCGGCTGCCGGCACAGATGTAAAACCGGCCGTTGAAAAGCCGGTTTTTTGCTCTGGCCGCAAGATTGGGAGCGGCCAGAGCAAAACACCGTCTTTTGTCCCGAAGTCCGCGGCGCGAACGCGATTCCCCATAGCAGTGCAGCCGCTGCTTCTGCTTTGTACAGAGCAGCGGCTGCAATGCACTTACATTGAAAACTAAAGATAAACGGTGTGAGGAGCCCTCCGGTCATTGCAGAGCCCGAGGAAGTGATGTCATGGGGGCGGGCTCCTCACAGGTTGTCTTTCCTTTTCAAATTAAATTTAGCTGCAATAAAGTTAATTTGAAAAGGAAAGACAACCTGTGAGGAGCCCGCCCCCTGACAACATTTCCTCGGGCGCTGCGATGACCAGAGGGCTCCTCACACAGTTTGTCTTTACTTTTCAAAGTAAGTGTATTGCAGCCGCTGCTCTATACAAAGCAGAAGCAGCGGCTTGGGCAGGGGGGGGGGTGGTGTGAGTGAACCAGCAGGGGGAGGGGAGTGGTGTGAGTGAACCCGCAGGGGAGGGGGGTGATGGTGTGAGTGAACCAGCAGGGGAGGGGGGTGATAGTGTGAGTGAACCAGCAGGGGAGGGGGGTTGGTGTGAGTGAACCAGCAGGGGAGGGGGTGAGTGAGTGACAGGGGGGTGGGTGAGTGAACCAGCAGGGAGGGGAGGGGAGGTGTGGTGTGAGTGAACCATCAGGGGAGGGGGTGAGTGAGTCAGCAGGGGGGGTGAGTGAGTGAACCAGCACTGAGGGGAGGGGGGGTGAGTGAACCAGCACTGAGGGGGGGTGTGAGTGAATCCTCGGTAATTTTTGTGGGTGGGGCTGGGGCGGGGCAGGGGTGGGGCTGGGGGCAGAGAATGGGTGGAGCATGGCGAGCCACAGGTGTCGGGTTTTTCTCGGTGAAAAAGTTGGCAACCCTAGGCGTAAGGTGCTGCAAGGTGAAAGGAGCAAAGTCTGGAGTTAGCAGTCGAAGAGAAGGGCATAGATAGAAGCAGTTTGCTAGAAGAGCAGAGTTCCCGAGGGGGGTTGTAAGGTGAGATAAGAGAAAAAAGGCAGTGAGGAGCCGCAGAGTGAATGCATTTATAGGTCAACAGGAGAAGTTTGAATTGGATGCAGAAATGGATAGGGAGCCAAAGAAGTGACTTGAGAAGAGGAGTAATATGGGCATGATGAGGCTGGCGGAAGATTAGCCGTGCAGCAGAGTGTTGAACAGATTTAAGGGGAGAGAGATGATTCAAAGAGAGACCAGCAAGGAATAGGTTAGTCAAGACGGGAGGTGATCAAGGAGTGGATAAGCATCTTAGTAGTGTGTTCAGAAAGGAAAGGACAGATTTTGCTGATGTTATAGAGAAAGAAACAGCAGGTCTTAGCTATCAGATGGATGTGTGTGGATAAAGAGAGAGAGGAGTCAAAGACAACCCCAAGATTGCGGGCCGAGGAAACAGGAAGGAGTACAGAGTTATCCACAGAGACTGAGAAAGGAGGAAGAGGGGGGGAGGTTTTGGGGGGAAAGATAGAAGTTCAGTCTTGGCCATGTTCAATTTCAAGTGGCGGTGTGACATCCAGGCAGCAATGTCAGAAAGGCAGGCAGAGATCCGGGTCTGAATTGCTAAAGAGATTTCCGGCATAGAGAGGTAGATCTGGGAGTCATCAGCATACAGATGGTACTGAAAGCCATAGGAATAGATAAGCGCACCAAGGGACTGGGTATAGAGAGAGAAAAGGAGCCGAGCCAAGACAGATCCTTGGGGTACATCAACTGGGAGCGGGATAGCAGAGGAGGAGGATCCACCAGAGCACACACTGAAAGAGCGATGGGAGAGATAGGAGGTGAACCAGGATAGTGCAGAGTCCTTAAAACCAAGCGAAGACAGGGTATCGAGGAGAAGGTTGTGGTTAACAGTGTCAAACACAGCAGAGAGGTCAAGAAGGATGAGGACAGAGTAAAGGCCTTTGGATTTTGTCAGGAACAAGTCACTGGAGACTTTGGCAAGAGCTGTTTCAGTAGAGTGTAAAGGACGAAAGTCAGACTGTAGAGGATTCAGGAGGGCATGCTTGGAGTCTGCAGGGACTGTTGCAGTGGAGAGTGATAGGTTGAGAATATGAGAGATGGAAGGGACAATGGTGGAGGAGATGGGGCTTAGGAGACAGCTGGGAATAGGATCAGAGGAGAAGGTGGTGAGTTTGGAGGAAGAAAGAAGGTGTGCAGTTTCCTTTTCAGAGATCACAGGAAAGGAAGAGAGGGTAGCAAAGGTAGGGGGGGGGAGTTGGGAGTGAAGTGGGGAAGGAGGGAAAGTAGCTGACTTTGTGGGGAATTGGAAGGTGATCTTGTGGATTTTGTCATGGAAATAGTCAGCCAGGGTTTGGGCAGAAAGGGAGGGAGGGATCAGAGGCGGGGGCACTTTGAGGAGAGAACTGAGAGTAGTAAAGGGACGGCAAGGATCAGAGGCAAGAGAGTTAGTCAGATGGACATAATTGGCAAGGGCTATGGCTGACTGGAAAGAGACAAGCATGAATTTGAAGTGTAGAAATTCTGCAAGGGAGCGGGATTTGAGCCAAGCACGCTCAGCAGAACAGGCACAGGAATGTAGATAGCAGGTAGTAGATGAGAGCCAGGTCTGGGGTGCAGAACGTCTCACAGGACGTGGCATGGGCGGAGCAAGAGGAGCAAGAGCAGAGGAGAGTGCAGCATTATAGGAAGTTACTGCCTCAACAGACTTAGATGACATAGTGGAAGAAAGAGATGAAGAAATAGTGGAAGAGAGAACCAAGGGATCAATAGCATGAAGGTTTCTAAATAGGTTAGAGGAGACAGGGCGAGGTTGAGGCAGCGGGTGATGAAGATTAAAGCTTAAAAGGTGATGGTCAGATAAGGGAAGAACGGAGCTACAGAAGTTTGAGGGTAAGCAACTAAAGAAAAATACCAGGTCAAGGCAGTGGCCATGCTGGTGAGTGGGGGCAGTGGAACAAAGCTGGATGTCAAATGAGGAGGTAAGGGAGAAGAGCTTTAAAGCATAAGGATCAGAGGGGTTAGCGACATGAATGTTAAAATCCCTAAGAATAAGAGTGGGGGAATTGGAATCCAGAAAGAAAGAAAGAAAGCCATGAGTCAAAGTCAGTGAGAAAGGTAGAAGCAGACTTGTCAGGAGGTCGATAAATAACAGCTACCCAGAGAGGAAGTGGAGTGAAAAGGCAGATGCAGTGGACTTCAAAAGAGAGAAAGGAGTGAGACTGAGGCAGCAGGAGAGGTTGGAATTGGCAGGAGGGAGAAAGTAGAAGCCCAACACCACCACCACAGCCAGTGGGATGAGGTGTGTGGGAGAACTGATAGCCCCCATGACAGAGAGCAGCAATAGATGCAGTATCATCTGGGAGGAGCCAGGTCTCAGTTAGAGCAAGAAGATGTAGAGCATTAGAGACAAAGAGATCATGAGTAAAAGCAAGTTTATTAGAGACAGAGTGTGCGTACCACAAGGCACATGAGAAAGGGAGAGTGGAAGGGGAAAGGGAAAGGAGAGGGATATGAATAAGATTAGACGTGTTGTGTGAAGATCTCATCTCAGAGTGAGACAGAAGTCTAGGGGGGCCAGGATTGGGTTTGATATCTCCGGATGAGAGAAGGAGAAGGAGTAGCAGAGTACGGGCTGAGAGGAGACAGTATGGCAGAAATGAGGGTGAGGTTGTCTTAAAGAGAGAGGAGATGGTTGAATGAGAGGGAGAAAGCGATGAAGTTCAAGAGCTACTGATAGGGTAGAAGACAGAATGGAGGGGTAAGTGAGGATGGTAAAGGGGAGATAAGGAGAGGAGGAGTGAGGGTGCTGGTACGAAGGGAGACAGATAGGGAGAATGAAGAAGAGGAAGACAATATGATGAGGAGCCATAGGAGAGGAACAAAGAGGCGAACAAAGGCCAATACATATTTTCCTAAAATGGACTTCATGAGATGGGAGAAACTGGCTGGGATGTTACATAAAACCAATAGCATTCTTGCCCATTCAAACAGCTCAAATGAGGTAGTCACAGCGGTTTTACAAATGTCTTCCTCTGTCATCCCCATCTGAAAGTATCCTAAGGTGAAGTCCAGGGAAAAGAACCATGTTGAGTGATGCAATGCATTCAGTGATTTGACTCTTCGAGGTAATGGATGTGCATCTTTCACCATCACTGAGTTAAGTCTTCAGTCGTTGCGGCAAAACCTTAGTGTACCATCGGCTTTCCTCTGTACCACCACTGGAGTTGTCCACAGACTATTACCACTTCAGAGAATCTCCTGTTTTGCAACTTCATAAACATGTTTTTTAAAGTCTTTGAAAATGTGAGAGGAAACCTTTCTATATGGTTGCTTGATGGGTGGCACATTTCCCATATTTTGAGTGGGTAACTAAAAAAAAAGTACCCAATATCTGCATTATTGGTGTAGAAAATATCTCGATGTTGATCATAGCAGCTGCTTTAGAGCATATGATGATTGTTCACTTACTGTAATGCATCCGAGCTAACTTTCACTGGTGGCAGGTCTGACATTTCCACATTTTCTGGAGACGCATTTATATTATAGATTCTCGCAATAAGACATTGCTCGCACTTCTTCTGTATCTGCAGATCTGGATGCACCACAATTCTCTCTGGTTTAAATACGTCAGCCACGGTTATTCGGGGAGGTAGTAACACACATACTTTTGACCAAAATTTAGAATTAGGATCAGCACAAAACCTTGATCTGGGTTTGTCAACAAATTGGCCATCAAAGCTTTTCTGGGAGATTGATTTTTGTTGCAGCAGTTATCAACAGATCACAGGCTTCCATCCCTCTTACACTATGGCATCTAGCCTGGATTACCTTCTCCAGAAATGAAGGTAACCTGTGCTTCTCACTGCAAATGGTTTTTACTATTCCCAATCCTTTTTGGCCATCATGTTGTGCATATTTATGCTGTTGCGTGATACTGTGCAGAATACAGATTACACAACTATTCCTGTTTTCAGAGAGCTCTGTAAGATCTCTAAAAACACATTCCAATTACTGGAGAACATTGATCCTCACTATCCCCATCACTCTGTCCTCATGGGAACAACAAGAGATGAAACTAGCTTTTACCATGAAAATACAACAATGAGGAATTTTCTGTCCCAGGCATCATCTTTATCTTTATTCATACATTTGATATACCGCCCATGTCAGGACATTAGGGCGGTTTACAAATAAAAAAAAGCAACTATGCTGCAGGAAAAGAAAAAGAACGCCATTGTATAATAGGAAAGAGGTAGAAAGAATAGTAAGTAAAACAGAAGCAGGTGGTACAGAAGGACAAAATCTACGGTGTGTTATCATTTGGGAGTTTAAAAGCCTGCTGGAATAGGTGGGTTTTGAGTAATGTGTTGAATGTTTGGTAAGAGGGTTTATTTATTTATTTATAGTTTTTCTATACTGCACTATTTACCATCAGCGCGGTTCACAGGCAACAAAAATTGTACAATGAGGAAAGATCTACATTGAACTTACATTAAACAGGGTGAATAACTTGGAGAACAGGTCAATTATGTACAGAGAGGTAGACTATTTACAGATCGATAACAGTAGGTGCAGCACCTAACTAGGTTTTGTTCATAAAGGACACAACATGAGAAATAGCTAGTATACACATTTGCATGTTATGGGCTAGGAGATCGCTCAACAATAGCCTGAGACAGCAGGGAGGGGGATTAACAGGGGGGAAGGAAGGCCTTGTGACGTGTGACGTTCTAGATGGAGTAAGGATGGCAGGGCGTTCCAAAGTGCTGGGCTGAGGAAAAAGAATGCGGCACGACGGGTCTACTCCAAATGAGCCTGGGAGGGGGATGGAAGGGAGAGCCGATTTGCATGAAGCGAACTGAGTTGTCGGTATGGTGTGTGCAGTGAGATGAGATTGTCAAGGTACAGCGGGGTCGAGGTATAGAGTGCTCGGTGGGTCAAGATTAAGAACTTATACTGGAATCTAAACTGGAGAGGCAACCAATGGAGATGCATTAAGAGAGGAGTAACATGATCCGACCGCCAAGCATGCGTAATGATATGTGCAGGCATGTTTTGAAGCAATTGCAAGCGTTGAAGCTGATAGAGTGGTAAGTTGACCAAAGCCACATTATAATAGTCTAATCTGCTCATGACCAGAACTACAGTAGCAGTAGGGTGATAAGGGATGCAGGAGGCAGCAGAGAACAGACTGCTCTGATCTGTCTAAGTGCATAAAAGGAACGGCGAGTGAGGGCAGACACATGTTCGTGAAAAGAGAGAGAAGAGTCCAATGTGACACCCAGGTAGCGAAAGGAAGACGCTAGGGGGATTGTAGTTGAACCTCTGCCTCAATATTTCCCAGCACTGGTAGGTTGGTTCCATTTGCTGCTAGTAACTTCACCCAGTTAGCATCTCTCAACTGTTCTGGTCTGTCAAAATTCTGATAAAAATGGCTGGCAACCACAGTTGAAACATCTGAATCTGTGTTCACAATGCAATGAGTTTCAACTCTTCCAATCTTTAGCATCAATATCAGACTCTGTCTGATAGTCTTCTCATTTAGTGTTTCCCAGTCCTCACCAGCTTCACCGTCTAACGACTGGGTTCTGACTTGGGATTGCATCACCTCCAGAGGTTTCAAAGCCTTTGATTCCACTGGTACTTTAGGTCTCACATCAACACTATTTCCTGAAGGAAAATCTTTTCTTCCCTCTAAGATCCCATTCCTTCCATCGGTTCCCACAACAGCAGGTTTCTCACTCCTGCAATTTCTGGTGATATGCCCCAGTTCACCACAGCAATAGCATATTAGCTCTCCATTTCCTGTCCTCAGGGGTGCTCTTTGAACCAATATAATGTAATGATTCTCCCTTTCAGAATGCATCAATTTTACTTCCGGTCCATTTCTTCTTTGAAACCATTCTAGTTATCCTTGTCTTTTCTCGATCCGGCTTAATACCCTTATGATATCCTGCGATACTAGAACGATCCCTTCTGCCTCAGCCATATGTAGACCTCACAGGTGCCTCATGTTTGGATCTTGAGAGTATTTATACTGGTGAGACCTCACTGAAATGGTAGGGGACTTGTTCCTCTGCCAAATTTATAGCTGCTTGCATCAAACTTGGAAAGGTAATTCTGGTGTTCTCCTCAAAACATCTTTCTATCTCCCTCCTCAGAGTATTGCGCCTTAATCTCAGTATAAATTATTCTTTTAGGGTCTCCTCTGGATCTCCCAACCTGGAAGGATCTCTAGTGAGGATAGCTGTCATTTTCTCCTGCAGTTGATGTGCATACGCTCATGTTGACTCTCCAGCTCTTTGTCGTCAATTATAAAATTATTTTATTCACAGGCCCAAGGGAACCTTATCCCCATATACCTGTAGCAATAAAATATGGCCTCCACTGACTTCCTCTTCAAGGAGCCATTTGCTTTATGGTATCCTTGGCTTGCCCTTTTAAATGGTCCTTCACCGTCTCCAGCTCATCTTCCATCGGTACTCTTAGGATCTTTAACACGGACTGTACCTTCTCAATCCATTCCTTTATTGTCATGTCCTCTGGTCTGCTGGGGAAACCAAAGAAGTCTGGGATATTCTTATTTCTTTCTATCACTATGATTGTAGTCACTACTGGCGATGACTGCTAGGGAGAACTTCTTGCCTAGCCCTCCAAGGCTAATTGAAGATCGTCTATCTTCTTCTGTAGTTCCTCCATATTCTAATTTCTTCTCATTCCACTCACCTCCCTCTCTCTTCCGGAGTCCCAGTAGTATACGGCAGGAGCTGGATCAATAAACTTCATGGCGCACCAGTGCCAACTGCATGGCCAGGCCTCTGCAGCGTGCCCTACCATCACTCACACAGTCATACAGAAGCTGCTACCAAATGGCAGCACAGGAGCTGCTTCTGATTGGCACAGCTGGTCTCAACTGCCTCCCGGCACTTTTAGCTCCCGGCTCCTCACCGGCAGCATTGTCACCGCATCTATAAGCTGGTGAGTCCAAATGGGGCCGAAAGGTCAGGGGAGCTGGAGAATTAAGAGGCCATTTGCCTTCGGCTTGCTAGTGCCCACCCCCTATGCAATATAGTGACTATAAGCTAGTGGACTCTTGTGCTGTATATTTTCTACATTCCCTTGGAACTTTGTTTTTACTTCTATATTAATGACCTTCCTTGACTTTCAGTTTTGTGCATGAACTATATCTGCTCATTTTGTACGTTTTATAGATTATATCTGGTTTTGCAGCTTTTTCAGCTCTTCCAGATTGTCCTAGCTCTTTTGTACTCTTTATCACTCTAAAATTAAATTGATTGTCATGATTGCTTGCTGAGATGTCTCTTTTGCTGATCTCTTGTGAATAGACTGATTTGATTGCTTTTAGTTGCTATTAGAGGTTTTTTTTCTCTTTCTTATTCTTTATTTTCCTGGAACTAATGTACAGATCTGCATTTACTATAGCAGATAAAAAAGTAAAAAAAAAAATAGTAAAGTATAAACAACAGGTTTTAGTTTTACAGACTATTTCCTCAGGCCCGGAATTACATAGAACGAATGGTGTTGGAGTAGCATAGTAGTTAGAAAAGCAAGCTGAAAAATGTCAAATCTGACCAACTGATGCTTCTTTTGACTGGACAGTTGCTTCACGTTCCATTGGCTTAGGTGCATACTTAGGGACACATTTACTTGCCTGTGTTATTCTGTTAATGTGTCTGTCAATATGAGTTATACACGTGGAGCTTAATTTTATAACAGGCTGCTGAGGTTAAGAGGCCAAGTAGGCACTTACATGCTAGTTTATAACAACACATAAAACATTAGCATAAATGGCAGAAATTGTGCCTTGAATGCAGGCATGGACATGTACATATGGAAAGTTCTCAAGTCCACACATAAATTAAGGTATTTTCTAATCTATGTGTGCACTTGTGAACTTTGCCCATGCTGCATCTAGACCATGTCCCTGGTTAACCCTACTGACAAAGTTTGCATCTTTATGACAAGAGGCATGCTTTTAATTCATTTGGAATTTTATGTGGCCACATACATGCAAAAAATACTTTACAAAATTACCCCCTTATAGTCCTTTTTACTGAGCTATGTTTGTTAATACAGCAATTACTGTATTCTTTCAGTTAACAAGGGTGCTATGATAACTGCACTATGCCTTAGCAGTAGGTACGATGCCTTGCAAAAGTATCCATCCCCTTAGTGTTTGTCCTGTTTTGTCACATTACAACCTGGAATTAAGATGGGGTTTTCAGGGTTAGCACCATGTGATATATACAACATGTCTACAACTTTGAAGGTGCAAACAATAATTCAGACAACAAAAAACATTGAATTCAGGAATATGCATACGTATTCCCCACACAAAGTCAATGGTATATAGAGCCACCTTTTGCTGAAATTACAGCTGCAAGTCTCTTATGTCACTGTTAGCGTAGCACATCTAGCGAATAGGATTTTCACCCATTCCTCAGAGCAATAGTGCTCCCACTCCCAGACTTACATCAAGCTTGGGTGTTTAAAAATACTATCTTGGAAGCCCAGACCAGCTGTATTCCACACTTTAAGAAAAGTGGAAGGAAGTCCAAAAAACTGCAAGCATGGTTTAAAGGTGAGGTCAAAGAGGCTGCTGTTGCCAAAAAAGCATCTTTCAGGAAATGGACAAAAGACAAATGCCATGAACTGGAAACTGCACAAGCACTGGCAAGTTAAATGCAAGGCATTGATAAGGCAGACAAAGAGAGAATTTGAGAAGAAGCTTGCTGTGGAAGCAAACACACATAAAAAAAAAGACTTTTTAAAGTACATTTGTGGCAAAAAAACTGTGAGACACTCAGTTTTGGACCATTAGATGATAGATGGGTAAAAGGGGCACTAAGAGTTGACAAGGCCATAGCGGAGAGACGGTCTTCACTGAGGAAGATGTAGGGATGTTACCCATGACTGAAGTGGTATTTAAAGGTGCAGAAGAGTTGAAGGAAATATCGATACATCGGGAAGATGTATTACAACTATTAGATAAACTGAAGAGTAGAAAATCACTTGGGCCAGATGGTATACATCCAAGGGTGTTGAAAGAACTGAAATATGAGATTGCAGACCTGCTATTAGTAATCTGTGAACTATCATTAAAATCATCTGTAATACCTGAAGATTGGAGGATGGCCAATGTAACGCCAATTTTTAAAAAAGGGTTCCAGGGGTGATCCGGGCAACTAGACTGGTGAGCCTGACATCAGTACCGGGAAAAATGGTAGTAACCATAATAAAGAACAAAATTACTGAACATGCAGATAGTCATGGCTTAATGGGAGACAGCCAACACGGCTTTAAACAAGGAAGATCTTGTTTTACTAATCTGTTATGTTTTTTTGAATGACTCCTTGAAGAGGGCAGTCAGTGGAGGTAGACAAAGGTGAGTCAGTTGATATAATATATCTAGACTTTCAGAAAGCCTTTGATAAGGTCCCTCATCAGAGACTTTAGGCAAAACTAAAAAGTCATTGGATAGGAGGCAGTGTACCATTGTGGATCAGGAACTGGTTAAAAGGTAGAAAGCAGAGGGTAGGGCTAAATGGCCAATTTTCCCAATGGAGAAAGACGAATAGTGGAGTACCCCAGGGATCTGTGCTGGTTCTGCTACTTTTTGACATATACAGAAATGACCTGGAAAAGAACAACAAGTGAGGTTATCAAATTTTCAGATGATGCAAAACTTTTTAAAGTTGTTAAAACCCATGAGGATTGTGGAAAATTGCAAGAGGATCTTCATAAACTGGAAGACTGGGCATCCAAATGGCAGATGCAATTTAATGTGGACAAGTGCAAAGTTTTGCACCTAGGAAAGAAAAACCCAAACTATGGTTACATGATGCAAGGTTCCACATTAGGAACCACCACCCAGTAAAAAGATGTAGATGTTATTGTGGATAACATGTTAAAACCCTTTGCCCAGTGTACAGCGGCGGATAAGAGAGCAAATAGAATGTTGTTGTCATACAACACTACACTATCCTCAGCCCTTGATATTCTTGCCCCTCCCATCCCACATCCTGTCAAACGATCCACTCCCCAACCCTGGCTTTCACCCAAAATCCGTTACCTACGCATCTGCACCTGTTCTGCCGAACGAGCTTGGTCCAAATTCCGCTCCCCGGAAGACCTTCTACACTTCAAATTCATGCTTGGCTCCTTCCAGTCAGCCTTAGCACTTGCCAAACAAGATTACTACATTTACCTGACCAACTCCCTTGCCTCTGATCCTCGCCGTCTCTTTAATACCCTCAATTCTCTCCTCAAGGTCCCCCCGCCCCCGATTCCGCATTACATCGCTGCCCAAACCCTGGCCGACTACTTCCACGACAAAATCCACAAGATTACCCTCCAGTTCCCTACCCCCTTGTCTACCTCCCCTCCTCCCCAATTCTCTCTCCCCCATCCATACTCCCCTTGCCATCCTCTCCTCCTTCCCTCCAATCTCTGAAGAAACTGCACTCCTTCTTTCTCTCCTCCAAACCCACTACCTGTTCATCAGATCCTATCCCCACCCATCTCCTATGTTCCATCTTCCTCACCATTGTCCCCTCCATCACTCATATCCTCAACCTTTCACTCTCCACTGCAACTGTTCCCACTGACTTCAAACATGCTGTTGTCACACCCCTCCTCAAGAAACCCTCACTTGATACCACATGCCCTTCTAACTATCGATCCATCTCCCTCCTTCCCTTGGAGGA
The DNA here is from genome assembly GCA_033557465.1 of Ichthyophis bannanicus. Lineage (NCBI taxonomy): Eukaryota > Metazoa > Chordata > Amphibia > Gymnophiona > Ichthyophiidae > Ichthyophis > Ichthyophis bannanicus. The sequence continues at coordinate 1,176,840,699 of CM066033.1, read as the reverse complement.
GTGGCCTAGTGGTTGGGGCAAGGTACTTCAGGCCGGAAGGTCAGGGGTTCAAATCCCACTAGAGGACAGCAACCTTGGGCCGGAAGGACTGGGGTTTCTAGTCCCACAGGTGCTCCTTGTGGTCTTGGGCAAGCCACTTAACCCTCCATAGCCCATGTTCCCTGTAAAATAGTTATCTCCAAGTTATAATACCCTGTTCAACGTAACTTCAGTTTGTTCAATGTAAACCGCACTGATGCAGAATAGAGAATGAAATAAATAAATAAATAAATATCCAAACTACTAGAACGAGCAGCCCACCGTCGCTGCCTCGAATTCCTCTCTTCCCAGGCCCTCCTAGACCCACTACAATCCGGCTTCCGTCCCCTACACTCCACTGAAATGTCACTCACAAAAGTCACCAATGACCTGTTCCTGGCCAAATCTAAGGTCTTCTATTCTATCCTCATCCTTCTTGACCTTTCTGCTGCCTTTTACACCATTGACCACAACCTTCTCCTCACCACCCTCTCCTCACTTGGCTTCAAGGACTCCATCTTATCCTGGTTCTCCTCCTACCTCTCCCATCACTCATTCATTGTGTGCTCTGGTGGCGTCTCCTCCTCCCCTACCCCGCTCCATGTAGGTTTACCCCAGGGTTCTGTCTTGGGATATTTCCTCTTCTCTCTCTATACCCAAGGCCTTGGTGCGCTTATCTCTTCCCATGGCTTTCAGTACTATCTCTATACCAATGACTCCCAAATCTACCTCTCCACACCTAATATCTCTCCGGCAACTCAGTCCAAGATCTCCGTCTGTCTTTCAGACATCACTGCCTGGATGTCTCATCGCCGATTGAAACTGAACTCCTTGTCTTTCCACCCAACTCCTCCCCCCCACTTCCCCCTCTCTCAGTCCATATAGATGGATCTACTATCCTTCCCTCTGCCCGCAATCTAGGGGTTATCTTTGACACCTCAGTCTCTTTCTACGCTCAAATCCAGCTTGTAGCTAAGACTTGCCGCTTCTTTCTCTACAACATGTGTGAAGTCTAACAGCAATCAACTGTAAATCTATAATCCTTTTTGCTGTGTGATACCACCCCGCCCTAATCGCAGTGTACATACCCCTAATTTCTGGCCAGTACAACCAAACCCCCCTTGTATAGTAACCGCTGCTGATCACTGGAAGCAGCGGGATACAAATTGTACGCAAATAAATAAATAAACATCAGCAAAATCCACCCCTTCCTCTCTGAACACACTGCCAAAATGCTTATCCACTCCCTAATCTCCTCTCGCCTTGATTACTGCAACCTACTCCTCACTGGTCTCCCCGTGAGCCACCTTCTTCCCCTTCAATCTATACAAAATCATGCTGCTCGACTAATCTTCAGCCACCCTCGCCATGCCCACACTACTCCTCTTCTCAAGTCACTTCACTGGCTCCCTGTCCAATTCCGCATACAGTTCAAACTTCTCCTACTGACCTATAAATGCATTCACTCTATGGCCCCTCAATACCTCTCATCTCTTATCTCTTCCTACGTCCCTTCTTGAAACTTGCGCTCCACTAACAAATTACTTCTATCAATGCCTTTCACCTGCACCTCAAACTCCCGACTGCGCTCCTTTCACCTTGCTGCAACATACGCCTGGAACAGCCTACCTGCGTCTGTGCTCCAGGCATCCTCCTTGGCCCTCTTCAAATCCAGATTGAAGACCCACCTCTTCACCGTTGCATTCAGGTCCTGACTCCATCCTCATCTTACCCTAACCTCCGTCAACGTTTATGACCAAACTATAGACCAAACTCTACCTCACCGTACCTTGTGCAGAACTGACTACTGCTCTCGATTGTAAGCTCCGATGAGTATGACTCTAACGGGCAGGGACTGTCTCTGTTTGTTGGCTACCTCTTGTAGGCTAGCTGTGCAGCACTGCGTGCGTGGCGCTTTATAATTGCTAAATAGTAGTAGTAGTAGTAGTAGTAGTAGTAGTAGTAGTAGTTAAGTGCCGTCGAGTTGGAGTCGAGACTCATGGCGACCCTCTGGATAGCTATCCTAAATTGTGTTCGGTCTTGAGTCAGGCGGCTCATTGTTGACAGACTGGTACCTGTAGATGCTGTTATCGTATCGATCCATCTCATTGCTGGCCTTCCTCTTTTGCGTTGACCTTCTATCTTGCCAAGCATGATGTCTTTCTCTAATGATCTCTCTCTTCGCATGATGTGTCCAAAGTATGAAAGTCGAAGTCTTGTCATCTGAGCTTCTAATGAAAGCTTAGGTTTGATCTCCTCTACTACCAACTGGTTTGTTCTTCGGGCAGTCCATGGTATACACAGTATTCGCCGCCAGCACCATAATTCAAAGGCATCAATTTTCTTCCTGTCTATTTTTTTCACTGTCCAGCTTTCACATCCATATGATGCTATTGAAAATACCATGGCTTGAACAAGTCAAATCCTTGTATGGAGAGAGACATCTCTGCTCTTGAGAATCTTATCTAGGTCTTTCATAGCCATTCTGCCAAGAGCAATGTGTCATCTGATTTCTTGACTGCTTGTTGCTTCTTTATTGATAGTTGATCCAAGTAGATTAAAGTTGTTCACGATTTCAATTTCTTCTCCTTCAACGATGAACCTGTTGATTATGCCAGTTGTCATGATCTTTGTCTTCTTTACATTAAGGTGCAGGCCCATTTTGAGACTGTTTTTTGAGCGTGAGAAGCAAATGTTTCAGATCATTGGGGAGGGGTGGCCTGCACGGAGTGGCACCTGCTCCTGCCATCTTACTCCGGCCTTCTTACTGGGCAGACTAGATGGACCATACTGGTCTTTATCCACCGTCATGTACTATGTTACTATGCTACTTTCAGCCAGTAATGTGGTATCATCAGCATAGCGAAGGTTGTTGATGAGTCTTCCACCAATCTTCACACCTCTGTTGTCTTCATACAATTCTGCATCTCTGATGATTTGTTTGCATATAATTTAGGTAGGGGGAAAGTATGCAGCCTTGTCTTACACCTTTGCTTATTTAAAACCACTTGTTTGTCCTTGTTCTGTTTGAACTGTTGCTTCTTGATCAATGTACAGATTGTGCAAGAGTACAATCAGGTGTTCTGGTATACCTATACTCATAAGGAAAGGAATGGAAAATAAAACAAATGATATTTCAATGCCTCTATATTGTTCCATGGTGCGACCACACCTTGAATATTGTGTGCAACTCTGGTCGCCGTATCTTAAAAAGGATATAGCGTTATTAGAAAAGGTACAAAGAAGAGCCACCAAAATGGTAAAGGGGATGGAAGGATAACCCTATGAAGAGAGGCTGAAAAGGTTAGAGCTCTTCAACCTGGAAAAGAGATGGCTGAGGGGAGATATGATAGAGGTCAATAAATTAATGAATGGAGTGGAATGGGTAAACGTAGATCGATTGTTCACGTCATCAGAATTTAGAAAGACTAGGGGACATGCAATGAAGCTACCAGGTAAACTATTTAAGACTAATAAGAGAACATTTTTTTTCACTCAATGTGTAATCAAGCTCTGGAATTTGTTACCAGAGGTTGTAGCAAAAGCTGTTAGTGTAGCTGGCTTTAAAAAAGGTTTGGACAAGTTCCTGGAGGAAAAGTCCATAAACCATTATTAAGAGGGGCCTGGGATATCACTGCTTGACCCAATACAAGCATTGTAAAACCTGTGTCTTGGGGAAAACTGCTAGGTACTTATGACCAAGATTGGCCACTGTTGGAAACAGGATACTGGGCTTGATGGACTTTGGTCTGACCCAGTATGGCATATCTTATGTTCTTATGATCTTATTTAGGAGTTTCATAGCACAAGTGAGGATTACATATGCACTCGCAGGTTTTAAATTTTTACTGTTTTTTATATATATATACCAGGTATTTTATTGTCATTCCAATTCACCAATTTGGACTATAATGTTTGGCAACATTCAAATGACCTCCATTTTTATTACAGGTTTAACATGATGCAACAAATCAGGACAAGAACAGAGGGGATGCATACTTTAGCAAGGCACTGTGCATAGTAATTTCTGTGCTCACATATAAGTGAAAGGGGTTATGGAATAAGGGGTGGAGAAAGGAGTGGAGACTGCATCTTACAATTAATATGGCATAATTATAATAAACAAGAGATTCAGCAGTAACTGCACATAAATTTTGGCAATTAATGTGCAGTTACTTCTGATTCTCTTTAATTGGCTGCTTTTGGATCCTGAGGCTCCTCACTCTTATTCACTACTTATGTATCTTACCATACTTTAGTTCCCAGTTTTGTGATATTCTTTGTCTTGATTAGATTGTCAGCTCTGATAAATAGGGAGTGTGTCTTGCATCTATATGTACAGTGCTGCATAAGCCTTGTAGCACTGTAGGAATGATATATTGTAGTAATAGTAGTAACAATTATTACAAGGTAACACCAAACCTTACTGTAAGTTGGTAAATAAGCCCGTAAAACAGAGCTGATTTTCCTAACAGCTTCCTGTTCAATTAACACAGAAGTTCGGAACGCTGTACCTGTTCATGTGCCATTAACTGCCCCATGCTATCTGCTGTATTACTAGTAACATGTGGAAACTACTTCTATAGTAAACATAAGGTGCAGTCCCTACCTATTCCCCATTCTCTTCCATGTTATCTGTTAACAAGGCAATTAGACTACTTACTAACTGCTAAGGTGCCACATTAACAGCTAGCACAGCTTAGTAAAGGGGTCCCAATGAGAATAATGGGGCTATCTTGCATAAATACATGCTAAAACATTAACACTAATAAGTAAATGAGGCCCTTAGACTCTAAGTCCTCTGGCATAAGGATCTGCCAACTTAATCTATTTGTAACTCATTCTGAGCTCAGATTTGTAAAGGCAAGCAATTAAATTCAAAATCAAATATAAAAGTAGAATTAAGGGGCCCTTTTAGTAAAACACCAGCAAGAGTGCGCACTTATTGTGCATTGAGAGTAAACATTAACTCGGTCGAGAGTGTGCCCAGAATGTCCCCAGAAGTTAGTACACAGAACTGTACCCTATTGATAAAGTGGTATAGAAGAACTTATAAATAAAATAAATACATAATGGGTGGCAGTGGCATTCGCCTAATACCACCCATAGAGGTATTTTTGAGCATTGTTAGTAAGCATACAATAAGTATCCCTAAGCTAACTTCAATGTTCTCTCCATGCCCATACTCCACTTCTAACATGCCATTCCCCATCACATTGTGCAATAGGTGATTAACACATGTTTTAGTGGGTGGTAGCTAACATGCCAGAGAGGTAATGTTCCTTACAGCCCCACGCTGATGCTTACTGCACACTTAAATGTGCATTAACCACACAGCAGGCTTTAGTAAAAGGTTGTCTAAATGCCTTGGCCCATCTGCATCTGTGTCAACGTCTGGGTCTGCTGTATCCTGTTCTTCAAGGATGGGTTGTCAGTGCCTCAGTTCCAGACTGTGGAACTTGCAACAGATCATGACATATCCTGGAAGGTTGTACAGCAATTCACCTAGAGATAAGTCAAAGCACTGGAAATGAATCCTGAGCTGGCCAAATACCCTCTCAATGATGGCATGCATATACTTATGGATCATTGTAATGCTCCTCTGTCTCTGTGTTTGGTGACACAATGGGGGTCAGAAGCCAGTGCCTCAGTGGGTAATCTCTATCACCTGCATAGGTAGAGGGAGAGTGAGCACATATTAGGGTATTGCGCAAGGACATTCCATGTGCTGGGTGGGCACTACAGCCCAAAGTTCTTTTGGCCAAGTGCTTCAGCTTCCAGGGTGCAGTGCAACTTCCAAAAATGTGCATGTCTAAGAGATGGAGGGGGCTGGTGCAGGGCTTACCTATCAGTCATACACCAGTGATTTCTCAAATCTTTTCTGGAGTCAAGTAGGTGAAAATGTATTAGTTGTCCTGGGAACTTAGAAACCTTGCAGAGATATCAGTTATTCCCCCCTGTACATTACAGGCCACCTGTACACTGAGTGAGTGGAATGACATCTTGCTGTGGTAGGTGGCCTGAGGCCCACAAGTGTGCAACCGATGACTCTCAGTACTAAAGGAAATTGGGCCATCTCATGGAACTGTATCATGGTTTGCTGCTTCTGTTGTAAGTCTGTGGTAAAGGCTACATATTGTGCTTTGCTGTTTATGTAGCCCCTCCCCCTGGAGAAGGTGTGGCCAGACCCTTAGGATAGTACTAAAGATGTTATAATGTAGTCCGATGGCCAAGTGGTTACTCGGAGTCTGGTACTCACTCAGGTGGGAGCTTCTTATCTTCTTCCACTGTGAAGAGGAGAGAAGTATAAGAGGAAAAAAATCTAATTGGGATAAACCTTACTGATGTGATATTACAGATTTGGTGGAATGGTAGAGGCTCAGCATAGAATAAAGAATAACTTTGCCTTCATATATGGAATTTTTAGTAAAATGTATTAAACGTTAGAATAAATAGTTAATATAAAATGGGGCACTCCAACAATTTTCACAGCTGATTAAGACTCTGGAATAAACAAAGTGTTTTACACCATTACACGCTACTTATTACTCATTTACAGGAATCTCAGTTTCTTCCTTTTAAAACAGTTCTATCAGCAATTACAGGTAAGTGAAATATCTTCAGACAATCTTTGTTTTTTGGTTTCTTTCTTCTAGTTCAATTAATTTCCCATTAATAAATTTAATTTCCCTTAGTACAGAAATGCTATACTTTCCCTTTAACAGGCAAGTCCCCTTATTTCTCTGAGTATTCAATATTCTACTAAAATTAGCAGAGTACAAACACATAAAGGTGTTTTATTTGTCTTCTGAGGGTGTAAGTGATGCACTGGTACCTCTTCTTGCAATGGGGCCCATTCTCCAGCATGGTAGTCTGGTAGTCCAGCAACTTTCTCTGTCAGAAGAACTGAAGACCCAGGAACTCGCTCTGATCCAGCAATGTTCTGTTATTACCTACTTCCTAATTTTAACCAAATCAATAAAGAAAACTATCTTAAGTTTAGACTGATTCTCCATTCATTTAGGAGTATGTTTACTAATCGGTGGCAAACTTACCCCTTAGAGTTATCCTGATATGGTTCACTTTTCCTATTTCTATTTCAAAAATAAAGGATAATCATTGGTCCCTATCTATACTCACACACTCATACTGACCAGTCATATATACTCACTTACAATCACAAAGAAAAAAGATAATTCCTTTTAGAAATCTTTATTAAATCTGGTTCAGGTAGCCACTGTCTGCCAGGGACTAACTACAGCGCTTCCCTCCTTCAGGCTGTCTTCAACAGCACAGAGAATCTGGCACTGCTTTAAAAGTTCTACACTGTCCGAGCACAGCAGAGCTATCAATATCTCTTCACAGGTTTAAAAAAATGTCCTCCACTGAAGCTTTACCATAGCTTTTGCTTCCGTATGTTTAGTTCTTTTGAAAAAGCTCAACACAACTTTCCTTTAAGATTCTCAAACAATCGTAGGAAATGCAGCTTCTTCTTTCCCTTTGTCCATCACCAAATATAATTTCCTGACTCAAATTCAGTCAGAAAATTCCCAACAGAGCTGTCAAGTGCTGTTCTCTCTTTTGCCACCACAGACTCTTCCACATCAGCTCTGTGCTGGGCACACAGAACTCAGCTGGGAAACTCAGAGTTGTCAATTTCCCTCTCGTTTCTCCCAGTTTCCACCAATAATCACCATTAAGCCCAAAGCACCTCAGCTCTTGATAAAATTTCATCACTTGAACCTGATTTTCCAACTACCTCAGTCCAAGTCCACCCTGCTATTTTTCATCACCAGCCCTAACTGACAGTTTCTCTGTCCAGCAACCAATATCCTAACCTTCCTTTCAAAGCTTATGTCATAAACAAAAACACAGCACTTCTCTGCCTTCTCCGCAGCTGCGGGAAGAAAGAAAATAAAACAAACTGACTACCATAAATAGCCCCGAAGCAGTGCCACAAGCCCGGGGGACAAAACAAAAAAATTCAAACTGCCATTGGCAGCCCAGAAAACTGCTCCAGCCCCTCCTGGGTCAAAAAGGTACTCTTATTTTTCTTTTATTTTAATCCTACTGGTTACATTTAGAAAGGCCCTCAGGAACAGAGAGATTGACTATGATATGGATGACTGTCTCAGTCCCACAGTGGCAGCCAACACAGATTGAAAACTACCAGTGGCTAGGAAGCTCAGCACCGTGATGATCTTGAGGTCAACAGACATGGGTTGGTCCCTCTGGGTGCTGGAGTGGAGGAGCAGTTCTAGCTGCTGGTATTGATGATGGATGGAAGCTTATCAAGGAGGAACCTGGTGAAGCACTGCTAATCCATGAAGTTCACTAATTGGGTTCTAGACCTGTAGACCCTCTGATTTGGTGCCTCATGGTGCCTCTCCAGTGCTCTTTGTGGGCCCTATACAGTTTGACCAGTGCAAACCATGTGTTCATCTCATCCATAACTCCTGCCTTCCTCCAATACCCAATGACTCCCAACACCAACCAGTAAATCCTGCCACTAATACCGAGAGCACTGCACATGCATCTCCATGTATCCACTCGCACACATACACGCACAGTCTGTAGGGAACAATACAGAGACTGCAGGGAATACTGGGGCACACATAGACATTAGGAAGCAGGGGACTGGGCAATAGGGAGACAGACATGCCAAGAGCCAGGGAGTGGGTCTCTTTGTGTTTATCATTGGCACAGCTGGTGGGAAGAGGGATCAGTGAATGGAAATATATAGGGGTGTTTGGAAAAGGGGAGGAGAATAGGTTTGAGAAAGGGAAAGAACAGACTACAGGGAAACCCATAGTAGCTCAACAGACAATGGTCAAGCCAAAAACTTGCAAGCTAAGCTCCTCCATTCACCAACACCACAAGTATTCCCAACAGACAACAAAACCCCATCCTTATTCATGATATATAGTAGGTATAAATTAGCCCATTTAAAACATTCACAAGAAGGGGGAAGGAAATCTCTGTAGTCAAGGAAACAAAAAAAAGCAAACCAATCGGTCATAGCCTTAGGCAAGGAGACTGCAACAAATGTCATGCTCGACTTGAAAACACGCATCTCAAAATCTTTCGAAGTTGGTGTTTTAGACATGGGTGCAGCTTCCAAATTTTTCTGGTGCCACATCCAAATTTAAAATTCTAATGCAATACAATGTGTGCTATTAAGTCAGTGGACATTGAAAAATAAGCTCGTAAAATTCTATCCTTAACCATCTCTGAAACAAAGGTTACTAATAATGTGGCTCTTGATGAAGTATCATCACTTGTAGACTCCAAAAAGGCAGAGATATCCAAAGTTGAAGAAACTAAATGATCATATTGTAAACCCCCTTCCCCCTTGGGTTCTCTAGCTAGTTTCCCAAAGGGAACATAATAAATCCTAGATACACAAATAGAATCCACCTCAGTAAATAACAATACATCTTTAAGATATTTTTGAAAAAGAATTAAAGGGGAAAGATACTGAGTCGGAGGATAATTTAGTAAACACAAGTTTTTAGAACACAGGGAATTGTCCAATAATTCATCTTGACAATGAAGCAAACAAGAGTCTTGAGTAAAGGAAGCCAATGCCCCCTGTTGCACAGAAAACGGTGTGTCCTGGGTTCCTATCGTTCTTTCCAGTGTTAACAATCTGGACTCACGGTCAGAAAATTTCTCAACTGCCTCCTTAGAAAAGGCAGAGACCTTCTGGAGAGAAGCCCCAAGGGTCACTTCCATACGCGAGACTATAGACCAAATATCCCTCAAGGATACATCTGTAGGTGGAACCTGAACATCCCCAATGGGAGTAAAAGTAATCACTAAAGGAAGGGGAGGAGATTGATTCCCCCCCCCCCCCCCCCGGTGAGAAATTATCTTAAAAAATGAATCAGGGAGTGAAACTGATCCTGGTTCGTCTTTCCCCACCAAAACTATTGGGGAGGGCAAACCAGAAACCACGTCCACCTCTTGACTGGGCAGAGCTACACCCACTTTGGCCAGAGAGGAAGAAGAAGACACAGTACTCACGACTGAAATATCTTCCATCTTGACAGCAGGCGGCTGAGCCAGAGCCGACAAATCACCCACACGAATATGGGCGTCCATCAGTCCCACAACTTTAACCGCCTTTGGGCAGCTAGCAGATACCGCTTCTTTGTTTTCCCCATTACAGGGACACAGTCCTTACGCCAATGTGCACCGAAGGGGTGTCAAAGGGGCAGTAACTATTTACTCTACTTAACTTTCTATGTTTAAGCAATACTCTGATTTGATTGAAATGAAAAGCTCTCTAGAAACAAATATCAGAGTCTATTTACTCTTAATTTACTTTCTATACTAACCTATACTCAGCTTTGACTTAAATACAAAGCTCTCTGGTGGTACTAAGATTTGACTGACTCAGCAAAAACCCTGAATTCTAAAATATACATATGTATCCGTTTTAATCCAAATAATTTCCTTTCCCCCCCAATATTTAGAGTTTATTTCAGAATATTATTACTCACAGATATAGATATATTTCTCCAGGACCAAGCAGGAAGTCAGTCCTCACTTATGGGTGTCATCGATGCCGATAAAGCCCCAGCGGAGCATTTCCCCAGCTTTCCATGAAAGCCTTTGGGAATGCTGGCACGCATGCGCAGTTCCCTTCCCGCCTAAAGGTGCCATCTTACCTCAGTTTCTTTTTTTCTGTGAAGTCCATCGGACGTGTGTCCTTTTTTTCCCGGAAAAGAGAAGTTTTTTCTTGGCGTTATTTTGCTTTTTTCCTCGGATTCAACGTCGGTTCCCCTCCCACTGGGTTCGGTACACCGGTATCGAATCCCTTTTTTCCTTTTTCGTTTTTTGCCCTTAGTGGCTAGGCGCTCGCGCCAAATCTTTTTCTTTTTTCCTGGAAGGCCGGTCCTTTGACCTCGTGGGGACCCTTTTCTCCCCGATGGCTTCCAGCGGTTTCAAGAAGTGTGATCGGTGTAAAGATAATGTCTCTCACCGACACACACGACTGCTGCCTTCTGTGCCTTGGCCCGGACCACGATTCTAAAACGTGCGGGCCATGTGGAAAAATGTCTTCCAAGGCCCTCCGAAGTCGTCAGCAACAAAGTGAAAGGCTTTTCTCGGACTCGGCCTCTGACCGGGCCCGGACCTCATCTGAGGCCTCAACATCTCGGGATTCCGATCCCGAGAGGCGTCAGAGCTCCTCGGACAGGGGGTCCCCCGACCGGGAATGTAAGAGGAAGAAGCGGCTCGTGAGGGCGGCGTCGGAAGAGGTCCCTGAGCCCTCTAGGGCCAGGTCTCAGACCCCCGACCGTCGTCCCGGGCCCGTGGACCAGGAAAAGCCAACTAAAGTTCCTCGCATGGAGACGGAGTCTGCTGGACACGTAAGTCCTGTTGTCCTCGTGGACTCGCCTCCCCGAGTACCGACGTCGGGGCCCGAGTCGGGGGCTGCTGCGTCACCCGAGCTGAGTCTCAGGTTGACAGCCTTGGAGAGCAGTATGTCTGCCTTCATGGTTCAGCAGCGGGCGCTGATGGCCAGCCTGTCTGGCGCATCTGCCCTAACCACCGGGACATTGACTTCGAAGTCGACCCCGGAGACCGAGCCGATACTCGAGTCCCTTGTGGCTCGAAGTCGTCCTCGGTCGAGGTCTCCCTCGACCTCCCGTTCGGGACCGAGGTTCTCAACGCCAGTGCCTCCGGCATCGGGGCGGGTGCCTAGAGGCCCTGCGGGGTCGGACCTCGACTCGACATCGGACGAGTCTGCTTGGGAGACCGAAGACGAGGAGTCTCCTGACACCTTCAAGACTCGGTGTGTCACTTCGGACTCACCGGAGTCTGAGCCCCGGAGTAGACCCCCTCCGGAGGATACTAGGTTCTAAGAGTTTGTCCGGAATATGGCCGCTGCCCTGGCTATCCCGGCTGACCCCGAGGAAGAGCCTCGAGCCGAGGAGCTCGATGCTCTGCAGTATGACTCTCCTCTGAAGGAGGCCTTTACTGTCCCGGTTCCTCCGATGCTGAAACGGTTCCTCTTCCGGATGTGGGAGGCACCGGCCTCGGCGCCGGTTTTGAGCGAGTCGATTCCATCTATCGGCTTCGGAAGAGTCCTGGCTTCCAGAAAGCACAGCTACCTCACCAAGAGTCAGAAGATGCACTCCGCGGTGCCTCCTGGTAGGGAAGCCCGAAGCCTTGATGGCGTCGGTAGAAAGTGCTTTCAGGGCTCTATGCTTGCTTGCCGTGTCCAGACTTACCAGCTGTACATGGGCATGTATTTGCGAGACCTGGCCAAGGAGTTGGCCGGTTTCTCTGCTGGTCTCTCCGGGGAGCCCTTGCAGAGTTTTAAGTCCTTGTCTTTGAGGATCCGGGAATGCTCTAAGTTCATGTCCCGCGCCGCCTACGATGGCTTCGAGGCTTCGGCCCGAGTAGCGGCAGCCGGCATCGCGGCTCGACACCAGGCATGGCTGCCATCATCGGACCTCGAGCCATGGGTTCAGGACAAGTTGGTCGATGTCCCTTGCCGAGGTGAAAACCTTTTTGGCAAGCCTGTGGCCGAGAAGGCCACTCAGCTCGAGACAGAGCACCTCACGAGGACTAGGCTGTCGAGGAAGACCTCTGCCCCTTCTCATAAGAAGAAGGGCTCGGGTAAAAAGTCCTTTTACCCGAGGAAGGGCACTGCCTACAAACAGTACTCACAATATCCGGCTGTCCAACCTGCCCCCCAGGGTCAGCAAGCCAAGGGCCAGGGTAATGGTTCCCGTAGGCAGAGGACCCCTAAGCCTACAGCCCCTGCTTCCGCTCAGCAGGGTGGGGGTTTTTGACTCCTTGAGTATAGCCATAGCTCCCTTGCAAACCCAGCCCTGCACAGGAGGCCGCCTAGCCTTGTTCGCCCACCAGTGGCCCTTGATAACCCAGGACAGTTGGGTGCTGGACATAGTCCGTCGAGGCTATGCCCTGCATTTTCACCAACTACCTCCGCCACACTTCACAGGGGAACCTTTCCGGCCTCCCCTGCATACAGCCCTTCTCCTCCAGGAGCTAAAAGGTCTGTTGCTGGACAAGGCGGTGGAGCCTGTGCCTCCCCACTTCCAAGGTCACGGATTTTACTCCAGGTATTTCCTGGTGCCAAAAAGAACCGGTGGTCTTCGACCCATTTTGGATCTCAGAAACCTAAACAAGTTTCTAGTGAAAGAAAAGTTCAAGATGCTTACTCTTGGAACACTTCTGCCCTACCTCCAGCAGGGAGATTGGCTATGCTCTTTAGATCTAAAAGATGCTTACACTCACATCCTTATTCATCCAGACCACAGAAAGTACCTCAGGTTCATTGTGGGAAGAAACCATTATCAGTACAGAGTACTGCCTTTTGGACTGACCTCCGCTTCCAGGGTGTTTACCAAGTGCCTGGAGTGGTGGCAGCCTACCTGAGAAATCAGGGCATCTTTGTGTTTCCTTACTTGGACGACTGGCTCATCAGAGGCCAAACTTCCATAGAAGTTCAGCAGGCCACCAACAGGACCATAGAACTGCTCCAGCAGGTGGGCTTTGTCATCAGCTTCGCAAAGTCCACTTTGCTCCCCTCCCAGAACTTGGAGTTCATAGGAGCAAGGTTGGATTCTCAGCTGGCAAGAGCATTCTTACCAGTGGCCCGAGCACAAAGGCTCATGGACCTTGCCAGCAAGTTTCTGCACAGGTCCCTGGTTTCTGCCAGACTCTGTCTCAGGCTTCTGGGCCACATGGCGTCGACCGTACAGGTGACACCCAATGCCAGGCTCAATATGAGACCTGCCCAGTGGTGCCTTCGGACTCAGTGGTCACAAGCCTCAGGCAGTCTCAGAGACAGGATCAGAGTGTCCCACCATTTCCTGGCCTCCCTCAACTGGTGGTTACACCCCCCCAATCTGCTGGTGGGGATGCCCTTTCAGATCCCACCTCATACAGTGGTACTGACCACCGATGCCTCTCTGCAGGGTTGGGGAGCACACTGCCTAGACAAGTGCACCCAGGGCCTGTGGTCTCATTGGGAGGCGTCCCAGCAGATCAATCTACTGGAACTCAGAGCTATCCACTTGGCCCTCAAGGCCTTTACTGCTTCCCTGGCACAACAGTCTGTCTTGATCCAGACAGACAACCAGGTAGCCATGTTCTATGTAAACAAACAGGGCGGAACTGATTCCCAGCCCCTTTGCCAGGAGGCCCAGGACCTCTATTCCTTTGCCCTGAAACACAACATGCTCCTCAAAGCAGTCTATCTTCCAGGCCAGGAGAATTCCCTGGCCGACAGATTGAGCAGGATTCTGCAACCACACGAGTGGCAGCTACATCCTTTAGTGGTTCAGAAAATTTTCTTGAGATGGGGGCTTCCCTCCATGGACCTGTTTGCCAGTCCACTGAACAACCAGCTGCCAAGGTTCTGCTCCAGGCAACCGCATCCTCTGAGAGTAGCAGCAGATGCTTTTCTGATTCCCTGGACTCAGGGCCTGCTCTATGCGTTTCCTCCCACCCCTCTGGTGGCCCGAACACTGTTCAAGATTCTCAAGACAGGGCCTCTGTCCTCCTGGTAGCTCCCAGGTGGCCGAGGCAGCCTTGGTTCCCCCTCCTGCTTCAACTGTCAGTGGATCTGCCTCTGCATCTGGGATTGCAACCTGACCTTCTCTCTCAAGATCAGGGCTCCTTGCTGCATCCCAATCTCAAAGCTCTCAATCTGATGGCATGGAGGATGCAAGGGTAGTGTTGGCTCCCTGGGGCCTGCCTCCCGAGGTCGAGGAAGTTGTCCTAGCCTCCAGAAAACAATCCACTAGGAAGACCTATGCTCTCAAGTGGAAAAGGTTCTCTGTGTGGTGTCAGCTACGTGCTGAGGATCCTTTCTCCTGTACTGTGTCAGTAGTGCTTCAGTGCCTGCTGCACTTGTCCAATCAGGGTCTCAAGTCCAACTCTGTTCGGGTTCACCTCTCTGCTTTGGCAGCTCACCACTCCCTAGTTGAGGGCCATTCCTTGTCTGTGCACCCTTTGGTGTCTAGGTTTCTCAGAGGCTTGCTCCTGCTCAAACCTCCCATACGTCCTCCTGCTCCTGAGTGGGAGCTGAATGTGGTCTTGCAGCAGCTGACTCGCCCAACTTTTGAGCCTATGGCTACTTGCCCTCTACGCTTCCTTTCCTGGAAGACTCTCTTCCTGATAGCCCTTACTTCGGTTAGGAGAGTGAGTGAGCTTCAGGCCTTGGTCTGTGATAGACCTTACACCAGGTTCTATAAAAACAGGGTGGTCCTCAGGACTCACCCTAAGTTCCTTCCTAAGGTTGTCTCCTCTTTCCACCTCAACCAGGAGGTGGTTTCCTACTTTCTTCCCTAGGCCTCATGCAAGTCAGGCTGAAACAGTTCTCCATACCTTGGACTGTAGGAGGGCCTTATCCTTCTACCTTGAACGTACGCAAGGTCACAGGAAGGCTTCTCAGCTCTTCCTTTCTTTTGACCCCAATAACTTGGGGAGGCCTGTGTCCAAGCGTACCTTGTCCATCTGGGTGGCTGACTGTATCACCTGGGCTTACAAGGCAGCTGACCTTCCTTTGCAGGGTAGGGTCATGGCCCACCGTGTGAGGGCAATGGCTGCATCAGTGGCTCACCTCCGCTCTGTCCCATTGCAAGACATCTTCAGGGCTGCTACTTGGTCTTCAAGCCAGACATTTGCAGCCCACTACTGTCTGGAGAGGGAGTCCCGTAGGGACAGTGCTTTTGGCCAAGCAGTACTCCGGAATCTCTTTGAGGTCAAGGCAACTCCTGCCCTCCTGCCCTCTGGTTGGGCTACTTGTGGAGGGTGTGTCCTTGCAAAGACTTTACTGTGTTGCTGAGACTAGAGGGAGTTCTCTTGTTCAGCCTGGGTTCCTGGTAGCCCAGAGCTGGGGAGTCACCCATAAGTGAGGACTGACTTCCTGCTTGGTCCTGGAGAAAGAGTAGTTACTCACCTGTAACAGGTGTTCTCCAGGAGCAGCAGGAATCAGTCCTCACTACCCTCCCTCCTCCCCTTGGAGTTGCAGTTGTACATAGTTTAATTTTTACATTTTTGTGTGCTGTTCTTAGCTATGTCATTTGACTGAGGTAAGATGGCACCTTTAGGCTGGAAGGAAACCGCGCATGCGTGCCAGCATTCCCAAAGGCTTTCATGGAAAGCTGGGGAAATGCTTCGCTGGGGCTTCATCGGCGCCGATGACACCCATAAGTGAGGACTGATTCCTGCTGCTCCTGAAGAACACCTGTTACAGGTGAGTAACTACTCTTTCCTTGTAGCAATCCCTTTTGGTAGTCCTTTCTTAAAAAGAAAGCATGCCAACTAAAATGGGTATAGCTTATGTTGGAGGGACAAAAAAAGGAGACCTTGTCAAAAATAATGTAGTTAAGCAAACTAATCTTAAAAAAAACCCGTACATGCGGGAAAGACAGTTATAAAGAAACACAAGTTATCTCAAAGCCAGTGTACAACCTAATTAGAAACAACAATAAGGAATATAGTTATGCTGAGAGATATAATTGTAGGAGAGATGCAGGAGTGAAGCTCTTTATCTGGATAATCACCTGCTTTTTGTGTGTCTATTAATGATTTAGTGTTGATCTTGTTCATTGTTCGATTTTTATTTACATTTATGTATTTTATTTGTAGTTTTTACCCCAATGAAGGCTTCACCGAAACATGGCCATGTTGGGCAGGGCCGATCCGTCCACTAGGCGAGCTAGGTGACCGCCTAGGATGGCTGGCCTGGGTGGGAACCGATATCCAACCACACCAGACGGTTTAGTCCTTTTTAATCAAATTTTTCAATTCATAACACACTTATCTTGTATGTCTTTAATGCTAGAAGTCATCCGTTATCCGTTATTCATTCGCGGTACTCATGTCCAACAGGCACGATGTGCACGTTTCGGGCTCACTGCCCTGTATCAAGTGCTATCTCTTCTTTAGGTTAGTAGAAACTGCTATAAAAACCGGCTGATTCCATCTGCCGGTTATAAAAGGTGGAACTATTTAAATTGGCTAACCAGAATTGTCATTCAACGAGGAGCACCAATAAAATGATAGGGAGACCCCACAACAATCTGGGAATCCCTTTACTTCATGATGACCTCAAAATAAGCTTGACCACTCGATTTTTTTGTTCAGTCCTGATGGGTAAACTGTATTAAATCTAAAAATCAGGTTTTGTTCTCTTTGTTGTAACAGCGCTATGCGGTTCCCTCCCCTTGGTCTGGGGGGAACATGATCCAGTATTGACGAAGAAATATCTTCAATCGTATGATTATGAGCAACACAGTGCTCAACAATTGGAGCGGTGGTTATTTTCTGTCTAATCCGGGAAGCGTGCTCACTCAATCTGATATCAACCTTACACGTTGTTCGAAACATTGGGCCATATTGAATTTACAATTGTGTTTTCAAAAGCCTTTACGAATAGTGTTTTCACGAGGCCCCAACCTACAGGATAAACTGGTGAAATCTGCTGTTTTACAGGACCGACCGATTTCCTCACATTCACTAGATCGAGGCCATTCAATTTGTACTTCCTGTATGTTTTGTGCCACTTCATTGGTAGGTACAATTTGGACACATCCTAATACAGGACAACTTTTTTCAAGAAGATGGGCGACCATGTGTGACTCCACCTTTGTGTTTTATGTTTTACAATGCCCTTGCCCGCTAGTGTATATAGGTCGAACAACGCGTAAGGTTAATATCAGATTGAGTGAGCACGCTTTCCGGATTAGACAGAAAATAACCACCGCTCCAATTGTTGAGCACCGTGTTGAAGATATATTATACGATTGAAGATATTTCTTGGTCAATACTGGATCATGTTCCCCCCAGACCAAGGGGAGGGAACCGCATAGCGCTGTTATAACAAAGAGAATAAAACCTGATTTTTAGATTTAATACAGTTTACCCATCAGGATTGAACAAAGAAATTGAGTGGTCAAACTTATTTTGAGGTCATCATGACGTAAAGGGATTCCCTGATTGTTGTGGGGTCTCCCTATCATTTTATTGGTGCTCCTCGTTGAATGACAGTTCTGGTTGGCCAATTTAAATAGTTTCACCCTTTATAACCGGCAGATGGGATCAGCCGGTTTTTATAGCGGTTTCTACTAACCTAAAGAAGAGATAGCACTTGACGCAGGACAGTGAGCCCGAAACGTGCACGTCGTGCCTGTTGGATATGAGTACCGCGAATGAATAATGGATAATGGATGACTTCTAGCATTAAAGACATACAAGATAAGTGTGTTATGAATTGAAAAATTTGATTAAAAAGGACTAAACCGTCTGTGGTTGGATATCGGTTCCTTCCTCCTACGTTTTCTTCCAACAAAAAGAGAGTGTGGGTATAGAAAGGGTTTACACATCTTGGTAATTTCATTTTAGTATAGCTGATTGAATTTCATTACCAAAGCATAGGGATTGATTGGGATACTAAATCCAGAATGGCAGTCCAAGTCAAAGCACAGACGTCGTCTATTCCTCCTGGAATTAGGAAAGCAGCTGCTTCAGAGTAATTGCAGCGAGACTTCTTCCAGCATTGAAGAAGCCACTGATGCTGTTTGCAATGTCGGGATCCCAAAGAAAAGGGCAAGGTGTCACTTCTGTTCCAGAGAAAAAGACAAGAAAAGCAACATAGTTTGCACCTCCTGCAAGCACAATGTTTGCAAAGAACATTCAGAAATTGTCTGTGTCTCATGCAAATGACTGTAGTACTTTACTGTGTTCATCAAGTGCATGCAAAAACTGCTTTCATGGCAACTCTTCTTCATGTAATTTTATGATAAAGCATTAAATTTCAAAACATTTAACCTTCATATAATAAATAATTAATTCGGAAAAATATTTGTCTGTTTCGTTTAAACTTTTCATGGTTAACAATTAAAATTCGTCATGGAGTCATTTATGACCCCAACGGTATTCAGTGTGTGCAAAAAATCTCGGTAATTCCAGGGTTAAGGGGATGTTTATGAAAGGGCGTTATTAGTCTTCACGGAGCTAACGTGGGAGCATTGAGAAATGCAGTTACTGTAGGCATATGCCTCACGTGGTGATCCTTTCATTTTCCCCATGCTATGTACAGGGAAAATGCTGGAAATGCCCTCTGCAGACACTGCAGGACTTTTGCTGCGAACGCCGGCTTTCTGCAGCTATCACCCGACATTAGCTGAAAAAGCCAGTCACACTTTAGTAAACAGACCTCTTATAGTAATTAATTTGTGTGGATTCCTTTTCTGAAAAAAATGCATGCACGCCCTGAAAAACATAAATTACACGTTTACATCCAAACTATACCCCAGTAATGTCTTTGTATCTTTGCCTACTGCAGGGAATGTGCCTGCGTAATGAATCTCTGTCTGTGCTTTTACCCACACGCAGAATGTACAATTTTCTAAAAGCTCATTTCCTCTGGTTAAGAATTGTTTTACCAACAGGAATGGCCTTGCAAATGTTACTCATCAAGCATGAAAAAAGGCAATATTTGTTCTCAAAATTCAAACTTAGTTTATAAATACTGTTTTATATGTAAACACATGGATTCATTCTATACTTCTTAGTATGTCTTTCCTAAAAAGTATCACTACCATTTTCTTTCTCTGTTTTGCAGGTTGTCAGGATTCCAGCTGCCTTCATCGTTAGTAAGCACAGGCTCAATATTGACTCTCTGGTTTACCACAGATTTTGCTGTGAGTGCTCAAGGTTTTAAAGCTATTTATGAAGGTAAGTCATGGTCTTCAACCTAAGAGTTTCAACAAAGAAAAGTCAGTTTTTTGTGCATTGTAGTCCCTTCAGTGTTGTTTATAAGAAGAAAATATTGGATGTTTTATGTATTCTTTCATTATAGGACATGTTTACTAAACTATGCTAAGTTAGTGAGCAATAAGCCCACCAAAATTTGCATTGGAGGCGGAAGATGGCATAGACTCATATTAAATGGCGTGTCTGGCATGTCCCCTTGCAGTTATTGTGCTAACCAACCAGCACATCTAGTATGGGTACACTCACCACCAGCTATTGAGGGGGCAGTAAGTCCAATCACAGTAATGGCAGCAATCACAGTTAGCACATGCCAGTGACCGATGCATCAACCCCAACACACTGATTCTAGCCTGCCCAGTCACTGTCCTTTGTCATGCTGATGTTTAAATTGGGACTTTTACTGTGCTTCCCCATGCTATCTGTCAGTGTGACATACTTAGCACACAGTAAATCATGTGCTAGCCATTAGTACATTTTAGTAAGCATGCCCCTATGTTTTTTTGCTATCTGAATAAAATAGTTGTTGATACTGAAGCTAAAATGTTGCTTAAAGCAAAACTAGTCTGTTGTATCTTTAGGTGGTAAATATACTCCTGGTGATATTTTTATGAAGTAAAAGTGTATTAGAGAATTAACTTGAATGTAGTAATTCTAATAATCTATATGACATTAAAATGATTAATATTGGAGTCTTGCTATTTGTTTACTTGGATATGTTTGTTGAATTTTGCTATTTGCTTTTGTGTTGTTTTGGAATTCTCTAAAGTCTACAGCACCAAAATGCAATGTCTCCTCTCTTGTAAAATACTCTGTACAAAATTTCTAAGAATTTTAATTGTTCTCCTTGAAAGCATTGGCATTTAGGTCAACCGAAACAGACCTTTCACATTTCATAGAGACATTTTGGATAAGGGCCACCCATTTTCCTTTCCATTTCAAACCTAGAGACCTAATTTGATCTTAAGCATTATCTTCATTTCCTTGCAGCTAAGGATCCTCTGTGCTTAGCTCCTACTTTTTTAAATTCTACTGTTCCCTGGCTCGCTCTGTCTACAATTTCAGCCTTACACCAGGAATGAAGAATTGTGGTTGCCTAATATGTACCTTTATTCTAAATCTTCCTTTATATTCAAACATAAATGCCTCTATTATAGCTTACATATGAAATAAAAACAAAACAATGAAATCATTACTTAAAAGCAAAACAAGTAAATGAAGAATCAAAGAAAATATACAGAAGCAATTTTACAATTAATCTGGGTAGCCAGACCCAGGTGGGGTAGCCTGAGCCCATTTCCCCCTTCCCCCTCCGTTCCCCTTCCCTCCCGCTCCGTTCCCCTTCCCCTTCCCCTTCCCCCCTGTTCCCACACAATTCATAACAATAAAACACCAAACACATCAATTGGAATGAAACAACTGGTCACATCTTTATTCAAAACCTCATAACATGAATTCTTGTTGCAGATAACAGAACATGGCTCAAGAACAGCATATCCCATGCCCCTAGCCAGACAAGGTTGCCACCAGCCATGTTAGCAAAGCAGTACCCTCATCCACCCCAGCTGCTGGGTGCTCCAGCAGTGATCCCTCTCCTCACCCCCCAACTGCCGACCTCGCCATATTAGTAGCAAAGGCAGGCATCGCTGGGAAAAAACCCACCCCAAGATTTCACCCCCTCAGCCTTTCTGGGCTCTGATCACCTGATCTGCATACCCGGGGCAAGATCCCTATATTTACAGCTACCCAACTGGCCCAGATAACCACCCCAACCTGCTGCACTGAAACGAGCCCCCACATCCTGACCCCAAATCCCCATAAAGGGTGGGTAGGGTGGGAAAAATTTCTGCTCCTCCCTGGTCCACCGAAAATAAAAAAGAGGAATGGCCCCATCCGACGACAGTAAGAAGTTGCCTGGCCCCTCCCTCCCTCCCTCCTTCCTTCCCCGACCTCCATGGGGCCCAATCAGAATCCCCATCTGAAAGGTGTGGAATTGGAAATGGATCCCCCCTCACCCTTTCGTACCCTTCAGTCCAATGGCCCTCTGGAAGGACTTCAGGATTGCTGCCAGCCTCAAAATTCCCTCCCTCTTACCTCCCCCCCCACCCCCTACAAAACTAGACCTAAAGCCTGGGAACCCCATTTCCCCAGGCCATGCATCTAGTTACTGTTGGCTGGCTGGGGACCAGGGCTCCAAGGCCTCGAGTATTTAAATCAGTACAGACATTTTCATCTCATTCATCTCCTTCTGTATCTTTGCCAGTATGGCCTCCAGAATATTCTATATAATGTCTTATGCAGTGGCAAAGGAATCAGTAGTGTCTCACCAGGAACAGTGATAGAAGAGGTAATAGTTTCCTGTTGGGTAGGCAGGGAAGGAGATATTGCAACTCAATGAGTGAATAGCTGAAACTAACCTGGTGGCTCAAATTGTTGTTTTCTATATTGGCCCAGACATAGGCGGGTTATATTTTATCTGAGGTTGTCTTAGATTTGGGCCATTCCTTAAGTTCTCTTCCATCATCTATTTTTATTTCAGTATCATCTCCAGTGTCCATCCTATTGGATAGCGTTGTATCGTCTACCCAAAGGCAAATTTTGTCCATTAACTCATCTGCAAAATCACTTATAAAAAATGTAAAAACAGAACACATTCCATTCCTTAGGCAGCTCCGCTATTAACCTGTCATTTCCTTGGTGTGAACTCCATTTACATTTGCTCTCGACCACTATTTCTAATCTTGTTTACTACCTAAGGACTCACATCTATGCTTCCTATATTATGAATCACGTGTGTTAAATATTGCTAAAGGCCTTAGTGAGAGCTAAATATGGGCCTATTTATTAAGCTGTAAAATGGCAATAGCTTATTTGTTTTCCATCATATACCAATACTATATGTTAGTTGTAGATTTCAGAGCTTACCACTTAAGATAAATTGGTTGGAACGTTAGATAAATTAGCTATATTGCATACAAATGCATGCAAATCATCTCATTACCATGCTATTAGGAAACTTCATGAAAAAGTCTTTTTGAACATGCCATTCCTGGAAAGTTATCTATAACTCAAGAACTAGAATTAACTTTCACAAGGTAGCATCACTGGGTTAAGCTACGTAATGATGCTAAAGGAACAACAATCCATATAAAAATTCCTTGGTGGCTTGACGGGATTACATTCCCCCTGCCCTCTCCCAGCTATACGCCTATTTAAATATTTAAAAATAACAAGCTGTAATTAAGCTCCACCGCTTTTCAAAGATGTAATCCCTGGAAGTCGGTACTTTTCCCCCTGGGGGTCTCTGCTCTTTACAAGAGAGTCCACAGTTCACAAAGGGCAGGATCAATCTTAATAATTATTTTTACATTGCTACTGGACGTGTATAGCACTGCACAGTGATAAATATTCAGGTGCAATATGCCCGTGCCCCAAAGAGCTTACAATCTAACGTTATCTGAAGCAATGGAAGATAAACCAACTTCCCCATGGCTTCAAGGAGCATCAGTGGTAGAAACAGGATTTCAGCTGTGACTTCCCTGTTCTAAACATATTGTTGTAACCACTAGGCCACTCCCTCAATCATTCCTGTGCTGCTGGTGCCATCTAACAAAAAAAACACCAAGGGCCCGAGTCTGACATGGATGTCCTGGCCCTCTGTGTGCCCGTTCGGAACCAGAAGCAAAGAGTTAGCTGTGATTTTGATCCCACGGAGCACGTCTAGCCCCGCGGGATCAGAATCACATCCAGGCCTGTACATGCAGGCTTGTTCCCCAATTCAGGTCAGCCTGCACGTACAGGCCTTGCCCAGATAGCTCAGTCAGGGCTTTTCAATGGAGCTGCGGCCATGACACCGTAGCTTCATTCAAAAGCTGCAATCCCTGACCACCAGTAAAAACACTGCATTCCCCATAGCCCAACTCCTGATCTGGCCTCCCAAGGCCAGAGTCGGGCTGCAGGGAATGTCCTCTTCCCCCTACTGCTCCTTTCCAGCCCCAGGTTTGCCTGTTCCACCCAACTAGGAGAACTTATTCCACCTCAGAGATGGAATAAGTTCCCCGTTCAGGCTGTCGGCCCTGGACGTACAGGCCCGACATTGGAAATGGCCCTGTATGTCCAGGGCCGATGACCACCCACTGCCCGCCCTAATACCTCCCCTGATCTGCCCATTCCCCACCCCATCTGATTTCCCCATACAACATGCAGGGAAGTTAGCTGGGGTCAGAAGGGGACCTGAATAGCGGGGATGGACGTCCAAACTGGACATCCATCCCTGCTGTTCATGCCTCAGAGTGAGCCCACAAGTGATCTAGGTTCTCCTTTATATCCCATCTGACTCAATTTATTTTTCTTCTTTCAGTTGTGCTACTTCCATGTGAATTTCCTCTGGTTAATGAAGGGCTGTATACTCCTCTACTGTTTGTACTCATTCTTCAGTTCCTTCCCCAGTGAACACTATAAAACAATTTGTTCAGTAGTTCTGCGACTTTCTTATTATATTCAACACTTTCCTTTTTCCTTATCATTCTTGCAAACTCATTGTCTTCTTTCACTAAAATATTTCAAGCAAATGTTTTAACACCACCTTGATTACTCTTTCAGAGAGGGAGCCTTTTTAGAAGAACAGACTTCTTCATCCATGAGTTAATTGTTGTCATAGCAGGATAATCCAAAACCTCTAATTCCTAGCAATGTTTCAAAATCCATTTGAGTGCAATCTCTGCCCATAACCAGCCCCACATTTTCTTCCAGTTTTACAACTATTTCTAAGTAGGCATTTCTACTTTCAGCTCCAGTATTACATAGTAACATAGTAGATGATGGCAGATAAAGACCAGCATGGTCCATCTAGTCTGCCCAGCAGGCCACCCCTCCCCATGTCTTTGTTTAGGGGTGAATCCACCACTCCATGTAGGACACCCCTATTTGTTGAGTACAGTATGTGAGGCAATAATGAAGGAATACTGAGTTGATGATTTTCACAGGTCTTTGTTAAAGTGCATTCATTATCTCTAGGAGCTCAGGTGGGGGTGCACTATCTCAAAAAAGATCTAGAGCAAGAGCAACTTTGCCCACTTTTGATATTCCACCATCGGCATCAATGGGCTCTTCTCCCTCCTGAAAAATCTTGTCAGAAATCCTTGAATCCCATATCAGCTTGCTAACATCTAGCCTACTGTTTCATCTATAGCAGTTAATGTTACTTTTTCTTGGGTTTGTTCTTAAAACTCTTAGGCAGCATCTTCTCGTTTTGGATCTAGATTTTTGCAGTGTCCACATCAAGAGGCAAAAAACTCCACCAACCAAATTTCATCATTATTGAGGGCATTTTTGTCAGAATTATTGACCTCCTTTTTGCTGCCTCCTCCACTTTCTTTCCTTCCCCGTCTTCCAAAATCATATCCACCTCTTCTTCGCCAGATGATCTTTCTTTCACCAGTGATGCCAGGAAACAATATAGCATCAACAATAGCTTCACTTGCACTTAGCACATCTATCATGTTTGTTTTTAATTTACTTTCTCCATGTCTTAGACTGCTTGTTTATAGATTAGCCGTTATTTAAAGTATGAAATAATGTTGCTGTCATTCTTAAGATAATATAATTTATTGACTGGCCCAGACAAATAAATACATATTTTACATATTGAATTTGCAAGTATTTTTTCATGAAGACATGAAAAAAATGTATTTATGCACGCTCTTTAGATAGACCTTTTTGTGATACAAAGTTGCTTCTAATCTGAAGAGTTATAGTTTACTGACTACCTTCACTCAACATTGATCTACTAGGAATTATTGGGTCAATACTAAGACCCAGAAATGAGTACCATTGAATTAAATTATGGCAACATCATTTAAAAATAGATACATATTTATTACCACTGTACAGGTAGGCAATGGTGCTTAACATTTGAATACTGTGATCATCACTGGTGGCAATGATATTCAACTATTTTATATATTGTTAAACAATTTCCTTTAGGATTGCTTTTATTGCAGACAAAGTATTCTGCATAGCAATACATATAGCTCTACATTAATACCAGTCCAGCATTATCCCAATAGTACTACAATTAGTCATTTTGGCCAGTACTATCTGTATTTATAAAAACCATGGGCCAGAGGACTTCTATATTTATTGACCATCATTAAACACATACAGTATATCCTTTTTTTTACTATAAGTCACATTTCTGATCCTGTGGGACCAGAATCGCAAACAGCCCTGTACGTGCAGGCCGGAACTGCGATTCAGCCCAGCCTGCACGTCCAGGAAAAGTCCAAATAACTTAGTCAGGGCTTTACAATGGAGCTGCGGCACCATGGTGGCTGGTTGCCATGGCACTGTCGTTCTATTGTAAAGCCACGATCCCAGCCGCCGTCTTAACAAAGGCTTTCTCCGCAGCCAGACCCCCCCCCCCCTATCTGGCCTCCTAAGGCCAGGGTCGGGCTATGGGGATTATCCTCAGGCCCCCCATCCATGCCCCGACCCACCGAAAAAAAAACATGCTGGGAATTTTTTCCACTTAGGAGGTGGAATACTTCCCCGCACAAGTCGCCAGCCCTGGATGTACAGGGCTGACATTAGAATCAGCCCTATATGTCCAGGGCTGGCAACCGTCTACCATCTGCCCTATCTCCGCCCCTGATCCGCCCCTTCCTCACCCTGTCTAATCTCCCCGTACAACCAGTGGGGAGGTTAGACGCCGGCTGGAATGGCACGAATAGCGGGGATGGACATCCCAACGGAACATCCATCCCCGCTATTCATGGGACAGAATTGGGCCCTTAGTGTTTTCAAAATGGCAGTCAGAGAAAATATCAATGCAGTGAAAACATTTCTTGGTAGCTACTCACAAATGTATTAAGTTAGTCATATAATAAGGCATTATCTACTGCTTGTTTGGTTGACCCTTTTTTCAAAATTTTCAAATAAAACAATATGACAGCCATAATTCTTACCTAAAAACAAGTTTCTAACACTAATGCCATTTCTAGGGGAGAACACTGCTGTTTTAGTGCTGGTGGCTTAAAATATACCTATAAGGTAATATTTTGATTGCTTTATAGTAGGGATGTACAAAGAGAAGCATTTTCTGTTCATTTTTGAATTTGTGGCCTCTTTTCATATTTTTCAATTTGTTCTTTGTTGCATTTGATATATTTAATAACATTCTTTAATGCACATTCAAATATAACACTTTAATGTATACAAATTGAGTTTAGGGATGCTAATTTATAGGTCAATGTATGATAAGTTTAATTTGTATGCAGTAAATTTCATAAGATGTACCAGCGGACCAAGGGGCCCGTTTAATAAAGTGTGCTAAGCAGTTAATGTGCATTTTAATGTGTGCTAACCACTAATATGAGCCTGTCATAATGGATACCATGTACTAAAAACAGCCAGTGTGGTAGAAACCTGCATTAGTTGCTTAATATGCAATGGGGTGGAGACTGGGCGGGTTATGGGAAGATTATAGGCATTGACTGCACATTGCAGTTAGTGTGCAGTATTAGTGCATGTTATCAATTTTGCAGTTAATGTGGGTACACTCAACCCCACCTCAAGAAGAGGCATTAAGTGTATCCAAACTAACTGCAAATAAATTTACCACATGGTAAGGGACTTTCGGTGCAGTAACTATAGGAAACATGGTGGTGATACCCCTGACAGTTAGCATGCAGGCATTGCCTTGGGTTTTGCTCCTAATGCACAGTAAGTGCAAAACATTATTGCACTTTAATGAAAGCGCCTCCAAATGCATACTAGCAAATGCACATCCCTACTATTTAATTTGTCTTTGAATATTTTATGTAAAGCATCGTGAGATAAATGATCAATATTGGAATAATTTAGCAGTTTTGTGCTATACAAAGTCTCTGATATTCTATGGTGGCTAATGAACATAAGTTTTATAATCTGGTTTGATAGCATTATTTAAATTGTTGATTATAATCAAGTTTTGGTATTTTTATTCTTTGTTTTTCATGCTTGAGGTTCAGATGAAAAACCCTATTTGCATGACCAGTATATGAAATAATGACAAAGCTTAGAAATAGCTGGTACTGGCCTTTATATTCTTGTATGATTCTCTCAGTAGTTACTAATGTGCTGATAATGAAAGTTACCTCTTTGTGATTGTGTGTCGTTTTGTGCCAGCACTTTCAGAAACTGGTTGTGCTTGATTTTGAAATTGTCTACTACCTTATGGGACATATTTACTAAAGTATGCTAAGTTAGCATGTGATTGGACCACAATGCTAGTGCAGAGGCCCACATGAACCTCAGGGAGCGTGCGTGTCCATCCTCCTGCCATTAACATGTTGCAACCATGCAGCACTATGCTAAGCAGCACTTGGGTGCATATGACACCACCCACTGAGATGGTAATAAGTGCATCCATGCTAAGTGCAACAGCTGTAAAAGACACTCATGCTAATCATGCTCTTCTTCCAATGCCTACATTCCTCCCCTGACCTACCCAGTGCCCACCCAATCATGTACTAATCAGTTAGCAAGGGATTTTTGATGTGGGACTACGAGCTAACTTTTAGCATGGCATCCTTAGCACGTAGCAAAACCTGCGCTAACCATTAGCATACTTAAGCAAACATGCCCTTATATTTGTGTTGTAACTAATGCTGAAATGTATTGAGAAGATTATGTATATTGTATATAGCAAGCACGTTTTCTAATTTGCATCATAACGGAGTCTATGTGCAAAATATTGCCCCTAGTAATCTGGCTTATCAATCTTTGTTGCATCATGAATCTATATTTTCTTTATTAGCTCTGTATTAGATGCAGTTTATTCTGTGTTGCATTTGAGAGGGTGAAATAAGTTTGAATAGGATAATTTTCTTGTCTTTGTCAGTGTTGGTTTTGGAGACAGTGTCCAAGTCATTAACTTGTTGAGAAAAGTGCTCAAAGAAAAAATATGCATGTTTATTCCAAATGTATTTCTTCTCTTTAAAACCATATTGGTGTTGATGGTCGGTAATTCACCTTCAGTTCTGTGTACTACTTCAGAAAAAAAATCAGGGCTCTTGGAAGCAAGTAAAAGAGATGATAATGGCAGAAGCCATTAATTTTACACAGTATTTCTAATGTATAATCTAAGGTTGATCTAGTTCTCTCTGCCTGTCGGCCTATTCTTTTCCTAGGAATAGAATGCGAGATGGTAAATGGTAATGAAGCTTATTCATTGGAAGAGCTCTTCAAAGATAAACAATGCCAACAGAGCTAGACCCGTTCTTTAGCTATCAATAAGATAACAAAGAGCAGATCCTGTATCTAATAACCTGAGCTCGCTCCAAGAGAACTGGAAATACGTATGCTCTCTCTGTTGGGTGCAGTACATACAGTAATATGCATTAGATGATGTTTGTTTAATTCTCTGTTGTCCTGTATGACATTCTGCTCTCTCAGTGAGAATAGTTGCTTTTTGCACTTATAAACTCAACTGACTTCTCTGTAGCAGCTTAGCAAACAGTATCTATAGCTGTGAACAAGAGAAAAAGAGAGGTCATATAGTCAGGGTTTCCTTTACAGTTTCTTTGTTATTTGAATACATTCATTTTATCTTTTACAAATGGAAAATACTTGAGGTCCGATTAGGTTTTTCTATTGAACTCTGAATTCAAAGCATTTTAAAAATAAGGTCCTCGTCTTATCCAATTAGAAGGTTATGCTTTCATATGCCATGCAATTTCATAAGCAAAAAAGTATTTGTATTTATGTATTTATTTTATTTTCAAGTGTTTAAACTCCGTTCTGACAAACATCAATCAATAGGATGTATAGGCGTGAAGAGAAACAACAAAACTGAATAAGTTCCCTTCCCATCATCCACCAGCCCCTCACGGTAGACCCTCAAAGAAGGCCATCTTCAGCACCTTGTGGAAACCCAGCAGGTTACTCAGAGTATGCATCTCTAAGGAGAGGACATTCCAAAGCTCTGCTGCTGCCACCTGAAAAACCCAGGCCCTCCCCTCCCCTGCACAGTCCTACCCACCTCCTCCACCCCTGGAGTCTCTTTCAGCCTACCCTGTGAGGACCGTAGAGTACTCTCAGGCATGTACCACCTCAGCAGGCCCTGCAGGTACAGCAGCCATCCTTCATGAAGGACACAGAAAGCAATAACAAGAATCTTAAAGTTGCAACACTCCCAGATCGGGAGCCGGTGTAGCTGACATAGCAATGGACCCACACTGTTCCTATGTGGGGCTCCCAAAAACCTTGGGCAGCCGAGTTCTGGACAATCTGCAGACTACAAACAGTGTTTTTGGCAGCCCGATGTAGAGAGCGTTGCTATTCTTTCTTCTTTTGTCACATATGCATATTCATAAACACACCTGCAAAACCCTTATAGATCTTCTGTCCAAATATTTTAAATAACTAACAAAGCAGGCCAAAGCTGCCTGGTCTGACTCCTTGTTTGGCTTTGCCTCACTCTGTTGGTGGTGATGAATAACAAGCAGCTATTAGTAATGAGTTATTGTAGGCCTGATTAAGGTGGTGGCGGGTACTGTGTTTTGCTATGATTTTAAATAGCATAGGTCCCTAAACTGTGTTTTCTGATTGGTGGTAGGATTGTAGAAGAGCATGGATGTTTGGTGCATCCTCTTGACTGGGTTATTTATGAAGGAGAGATTGAAATTTGCTGCCTCTTTCCATTCCTGTAGTTGGCCAGCAACTGAACACACCCTAGAAAGACTCCACACCACCAACAGCTGACAGAAACTGAAAAGGGTGATGATTAGAAAGTCCAAAACAATCTTCTTTATTGAACCACAATCCAGAGTATATTAAAATTTTTAAAAAACCCTAAATGCCCACGCTAGAGACGTTTCCATGCCCGGTTTTCACACTGGCTCTGGGAATGTCCCATTTTCAGATATCCAAATCATGTATAGGACTTCAAAAATCACCACTATAGTGTATATAACGAGAATTTAATTGAATCAGCAATGATATATTGATCCTTAAAGGAGGCAAATTTCTGATTATATTCATGCATAATAATTTGATATGCCATAAATTATTGGGTATCACTTTCTATAATTTATTGATTCTCTTGTTTCAGACTTACATTTATATGACCTCTGAGGAAGGCATTTTTGAGCCAAAACATGGCTATGTAGGGTCCTTTTTCACACTGTTGACTGTGGTTCAATACAGAATATTGTTTTGGATTTTATGGTCACATTGATTTTTTCTGTTTCTGTTGGACAGCAACCCTCTCACCTTGTCCATTGGCTTGTTTTAAAATTTGTTGAATTGGTATCTGTTTTTACAGCACTACTAAGGGGTAATAATGCCTGATCTGGTGGTGGTCTACAGGGTAGCGCTAGATAACAGGTGTACCATGGGAAGAAGGTTTATGACAAGGAGCTGTCACATCTGGCTTTAGGGCCTCTCACTTGGGCAAGAAGGAGGTTCTGCATTCAATTGACACATTGGTTGCTGTCTACAGGCCTGGGGGTGGGACTCCTGCTGGGGAGGGGCAGATGTTTACCACAGTAGCTGACAAAATGTTACCTTGCTCCAGCTCAGTTTAACAATGCTACTGCCTTTGATTCCCATAATATGTGTCCTGTCTTTTCTGGAGAATATTATTGAATGTGGTTGTGAAGGGGGTAACAGGAGATAGGAGAAGGGGGGAGCCATGTAGTCTGAAATACCTAGCTTATTATTTAATGGCAGTAGTAGCAGTAAAACATTAGTATTTTCTTTAAGATTTGATTTGACTATCAGGAATATTTATTAGCATTTTTCATTCTTAATTTTAAATACAATCAGTCAATATTCAATAAGCATGGTAGCTTTTCTAAGTTAAATGCCAGCACTGGTGTTTAACTTATTTTATTTTTTATTTTATCTTTATGCATTTTTACAATGAGACCAAGTAACAATCCTGTACAGAAATTGGGAAATGATGAAACAAAAAAAAAAAAGACATCAAATCCTGCTCTAGCCCACAAATAGGAAGATCCAAGTGCAAAGGAAATTTAAATAACCCAATACGAAGGAAAATGACACGAACATAAACAACCAGAAAATAACAATCATGGTGGTTCAGTAGGAGATACTGTCGGACCACCCGCACAATGGGAGTTCAGACAGGACAGTAGTTGGGAGGGCTCATAAAAAATATAGGAACAAGCTTGATATTTAATCAAACACTTACATGGGAATTTAAGGAAAAAGAGGTCTCCCAACTGCTCAACACCAGGGTGTAGGAGGAGAAACGCATTCCTCCTTCGCTGGGTTTCACAAGCAAGATCAGGATACATTTTCACCAAAAGCCCTTAAACTGAACATTCCTTTTTTTAAAGAAAATCTTCATTAGCCACTCTTTTTCTGATAATAGTGCCAAAGTAATCAACACAGTAGAAGGTATAACTACATCATCTTGAGATTTCTACAGAATATCAGTTAAGAACCTCAGCTTGGCCTACCATCGCAACGTCCCTTAAGACATTATCCTTTTTTTGAAAATGGAAGATAATAAGTCTTAACAACTAGTGGGTGAGATTCTAGAGGAATACCTAAAATATCCGTGAAATAACTGTGAAGCATGTCTTTTAGCAGGTATAAGTGCCACTCGAGGAAAGTTCACCAAACACAAGTTTAGCTGCTCTTGCAGAATTTTTCAAAGATTCCAACTTAGCAGTAATTAAGGCTGCCTCCTTAATATGTGCATCAAACAGTTCCTCCACCAGCTTAACTTGTGTTTGAACCGCAGCAAGTGAATTTTGCAGTGAAAGTACCTTAGCCGAGGCTTTGTCAATGGCCCCTGAATGTTGTTGCACCATCTGAGCCAATGAAATTACCTGAGGTAGCAAAGCTGCCCCAGTTGAACAATAGCATTCAAGATCGATTCTAAGGTAGAAGTTTCCAGGCATTGAAGAGACAAATTCAAAGAGGACACCTCCATCGTCACAGAGTGCCCTTCTAACTCTCCCAACGTTGGTATACGGCAGTCTCCTCTACTGCCCACTCTCCGCCTGACAGCACAGGAAGGACGTTGCACCACTATTGAACCAGAGAAAGGACCACTCTCTCAGCTGGGAGTCCTGAGGCAGCTTCTCAACTGCCAACACACAAACTAATGCAATCAGCGTCAGGACGCCGCAGCTCCTCCGGAGATTCCTGAGTGACCCCTGCACCTCTATCCAGCCACTTTCTGCTCTTACCTTGCTGCTGCCGCCTTCTGTTTCTCCACAATGGTGATGGCAGCAGGGCAAGAGCAGAAAGTGGATGGACAGAGGTGGAGGAGAGGGATCGTGCCTGATGTGCTAGTTGCCGGCACTTTAAGCAGATCTGTCCCTCCCTGCTGTGACGTCATGCTAAAGGAGGGAGGGACCAGACCTGCTTAAAATGCCACAAAAAGGCTTAAAGGGCGCATTTTGGCTGCCTGCTGTTACTCTGCCGCCGCTGAGAGAAGAAAAAGTGGCTACGGCAGGGCAACAGCAGGCAGCCAAAATGTGACCTTTAAGTCTTTGCACCCTGTGCGGCCGCACTGCTCGCACGGGGCTAGGTATGGTCCTGAATGCCATTACTACTAATCTTTTTTATAGTTTTACAAAGCGTATGCAGTACATATACATGCAGCAGTCCCTGCTCATCAGAGCTTACATATTAAGATGAAAAACATCACAAAACTGGGGACTAGAGTATGGCAAGATACACATAAGCTGTGAACAAGCCAGTGAGGAGCATCAGGATCCAAAAGCATGGGAGTAAGGGTGGGTTATGGGCGGAATGTAAGTGTGGAAAGCACATTGCAGTTAGTGTGGAGGGACCTACCACACACTGTCAATTTTGCAATTAGCTCAGACACAACTAACAGCACCTCAGTAGGTGGAGTTAGGTGCACCGAAGGTAACTGCGCCTTAATTTTCTAATGTCATATCACACACACATCTTTTACAGTGGAGGCCCCCAATGAAGACTATTGCAAATATAAAGTAGGAGCCCAAAATTCAGAGCAATTAACATGGTTAGAAGACCTGCTAGCTGCTTAATTGTGGTCACTGAGATATTCAATAACACTAAAGTTGTTAGTGCCCCTGGGTGCTGCCACTGAATGTCCGTAGGTGAGCTTGCTAGCATCGAAGCATTCCAGGGATGGGGAGGAGGCAGTACTCGGCACTGACCGGACATCATTGACATGTATTCCACAGCTGGCTGGTTATCCTTAAATGGCGAAACTTAGGCACTTTAAAGGCTGGTCTAACCTTCACTGTAGAAGCTAATTGGGCAGTGGCTGAATATCACTACTCTCTAGTTAGCTTTGTCGCCATTTGGCTGATCCAGATATTCAATGCCGGTAGCCAGATATGGCTCTGGCATTGAATATCTGAGTTTTAAGTTCAGCAGTGATGGCTAGCTACTCTACTAGGACTAGATGCCACTGCTGAATATCAGGCCCTGGGATTTTGGGCTTCAGGAAGAATCTGGGATATCCAGAGGAGTTCGTCCAAAAATCATGAAGGGTGTACCAGTAAGGGGAAGCACCTACAGTATGTGCCTTCTGAAATCGTTTCATCTCCACCACAAAAATTAATGTCCCAGTAACCAGTTATGGAGACAGACCCTGTGCAGATTGCAAGGCCTACCACAGACATAGGCCATTTTACAAATGTGGACATTCCTGAATTGCAAACCTCAGATCCGAGTACATGGTCATGATAGCAAAGGAATTTCAGAAGGGGATTGACTGTGTTTTGAGACTGGAACATTCTGGCTGGCCATTTCAGATATTCAGATGAGCAGCAGTGGGCCTGTGGCATGTTTGAAGTTTGTAGACCATGAAAGTCCTTTATGCTCAGCCCTGAGACAAGCACCTCACCAACCAGGACCAGCATGCTTGTGCCGTTCTGAATTCTATATGCCTGGTTTCTAAAATGGGTCCGGAAAGTATCTGTCACATCTGAATGCCCTTTTTCAGACATCCAAATCATGAATAGAGCTTCTAAAAATACCCCAATTGTTTATTGTTTTTCTCATAAAAGATTTGCTTATACACCATAAAGCATGATACAATAAAAGAAAGAATCAAGCAATAAATATGGTGGTATGCTTCTAAGGGTTTTAGCAAAGCTTCTGAAACATTTAAATTAGTCATCAACTGCATTAGATAAGGTACTTATAGCTAATTCTCCTTGCTGCTGAAACTTGGAACCAAGTAAAGTTCTCAATAAAAGTTAGAGCAAGAGGGTTAAAGTTCAAGAGAAACCTCAGCAATTGGCAAGAGCAGAGCCTCTCATCAGTCACTGAAATATGCATGGTGGACAATTGAGGGACAAAGACTGCAACCAGCAAAATCAACATATTCAGCATGATTACTCAGTAGCATATGTTAATTGTGCCGTTATAATAATAATAATAATAATGCAAACAAATTTATTGCAGTGTTCAATTATGCCCTACACAATTTTCAAGTAAATAATAGTGGCAGACATCTCCCTGTAAATTTTGTCTTGAAGAAGCAAACATAAGCCTATCATTTTACTGATTGTTAAACTTTTGACAAAACAGTCTAGTATTAATGGGCAGAAGCAACTCATTTTTTTGTATAATATTGTTTTAGCATTTTGATATTATGATTCCTACTGAGGTTTTTACTAAGAAGACAATTTGTAGAGAGGGTGGGGGAGCTTGCAGATCTGCGGGTACATTTTATCAATTAGTCTGCAAGATGACTTTTAAAAGAAAACTCTCCACGGTATGTATATAAAAAGTATACTGGTCTGCCAGTTACAGGGATCTCTTAAAATGATTAATTTTCAGGTACAAATTATGTGGGATAAAGAATGTGACAAGTTTTTAAAATCCTAACATATACTTCAATTGACCGATCAAAGGGTGATCAGTTTCTAATGCAGGTTTTCCATGGGTAAGCGCCCATTTGCCTATGGAAATTGCTTCAGCCATTGCCTAAGTGGGGACTAAGGGGGGAGGGGGATTTTCCAAGACATTTACACGGTTTGCAGATCTACAAACCATGTAAATGCTGCTGAGCTAGATATTAAGTAGCACAAACACGGTTAGTGCCGCTGGTTATCCGCGGGTGCCTCCGCTACACATCCCGATGCTAACCACATAGCATCAGGATGTGTTGGGGGCATTATGGGGTAGTACCCATCGCTAACTGGGCAGTGACGGGCAAAGTAAGGCACAACAAATACTGGCTTTACTTTAGGCGCTGAAGCTAACAGGACAGCAGTTCAGTATCACCACTGCTTGGTTAGCTTCAGAGTTCTGTGGCCAATGGAGATATTCGATGCTGGTGGCCAGATATGGCACCGGTATTGAATGTCCAGAGTTACATTTCAGCGGTGATGGCTAACTGATTTACAAGTGCTAGCTGCCTCTGCTGAATATGAATATGGGGGTCATTTTAAAAGCTCTATTCATGATCTGGATATCTGAACATGGAAATTCAGACATGGAAATCACAGAGACGTTCCCGGACCTATTTTAGAAAGCCTGGTACATGGATGCCCCCGGCGTGAACATGTCCATGTAGCAAGAAGGTATAGTGGGCGTATGATCTGAGTGCTGCAATGGAGATGTATGCTGTGGAGCAATTTTAGAATGGCACAAACATGTCTGGCCTGGTTGTTGATGTGTCCTTGCTAATACCTGCTGCTGACCACAAATAAGATGCAAAAAGGTGTTTGTTTCATGGCCGCAACACTTGCGTGAGGAAGAGTAAAATGTGCTCTCGTCCCCACGATTAATTTTTCTGGGCCAAGGAAACATAAATGTTAATTCATAGCACAAACATATTACTGGCCTGCTGCCACATGTCTACTTATCTGAAGTGGTTGGCTAAGATATATATGTCTCATAACATCGATGTCCCCCTTCTAAAATATCCCATCTGGTACATCCAAGAACCCATTTCTGTAGCCATGCAATTCAAGGATGTCCACATTTCTGAAATGACCTATAGCTATGCACATAGGTCCAAAAAAGAACAACCAGCAGACAAACAGCAGAGAGTAATGCCAATAGGATCAACCATTATTGTAGTGGTACCCCAATGCGTTTTGGCATGTGCCTTCCTCAGGGGGTATCGCCTCATAAGAATATAAAATAATAAAATAACTATAAATATGTTTGTTTATTAATCATTTGATAATAAGATACATTAACAACATAAGAACTAAATACAAATAAAAGATAAAAAATGAATTAATCAACAGCCTTTGGTAAACATGCCCTTAATTATGTTTATCTTTGATTTATTATGTTCTATTTTATTTTTCCGTGTTTAATTTTTGTATATTTTCTGTAAAGGCAAATGGTGGTGATTTTTATTTTTTTTATTAATATTTAATAGTATTACAACAGAAAATGTATAATATGTGCATGCATTATATGTGTGTATGTATATATATATATATATATATATATATATATATATGTATATGTATATGTATATGATATCAAGTCCATATCAAGGAGAGTGTTTCATACCCACACACAAAAAACAAACTCCACCTAGATCCCTGGACATTACAAGCACAAGCCCCCTTAATCTAAGTCAAGAAACATAACAAAACATTTTCAAACTAAAGATTCTTTCCCGTTAAGAAAATCTTCCACCTGATCAACTTCATAGAACACATACTTCTTACCCTGAAAAACAATGTGACATTTACAAGGAAACTTTAAATAAAACAAAGCACCAAGAGCCAGTATACTTAGTCTAATCTCCAAAAAAGCTTTCCGTCACCTCTGGGTAACCATAGAGCAGGGGTGGGGAGCCCTGGTCCTGGAGAGCCGCAGACCAGTCAGGTTTTCGGGATATCCCTAATGAATATGCATGAGATATATATGCATTAGAGATATCCTGCCAACCTGACTGGTTTGTGGCCCTCCAGGGCTGGATTTGGAGACCCCTGCCTTACACCTCTGTCATTTAAGATTGTGAGTGGGCAAGGTGCAGATGTCCTAGACATCGAAAGGGTATATAGAATGTGTCACATTCCTCCTCGATTCTCACCACCACCAAAAAGTTGTCTAATAGACAATATTTTGGTGGTGGTGAGAAGTGAGGAGGAATGTGACACATTCTATCTAACCTTTTTGATGTCTTGGACATCTGCACCTTGCCCACTCACAATCTTAAATGACAGAGGTGTAAGGCAGGGGTCTCCAAATCCAGCCCTGGAGAGCCACAAACCAGTCAGGTTGGCAGGATATCTCTAATGCATATATATATCATGCATATTCATTAGGGATATCCCAAAAACCTGACTGGTCTGCGGCTCTCCGGGACCAGGGTTCCCCACCCCTGCCCTAGACGCATCAGGGAAAATTTGCATATACTGACCATAAAACTTTTCAGATTTCTTGGAAAAATATAATCTCAAAACTCTATCAATTTTAGAAATAAAAGTAGCCAATAATGTGGATCTTGAAGAAATAACCTACTGCGAGGACTCCAAAACCACAAAAATATCTAGAGGGTAACAATAACTGATTATATTGTTGTTTTCCCTCCAGATTACTACTCACCACCTTAGGAACATAGTAAATCCTAGATAAACTCACAGATTCAACATCCAAAAACAGCAATAGTTCCTTAAGATTTATTTATTTATTTATTTTTATTTATTTAGTTTACACTTATATACCGCTACTTCCAGCGATCAGCAGCGGTTTGATTACAAATGTGGGATATGTCAAATCAAGACAGGAAAATTGGATCATATATACATAGATTTAGGGTTAGGCACAACA
Organism: Ichthyophis bannanicus; assembly: GCA_033557465.1. Taxonomy (NCBI): domain Eukaryota; kingdom Metazoa; phylum Chordata; class Amphibia; order Gymnophiona; family Ichthyophiidae; genus Ichthyophis; species Ichthyophis bannanicus. The sequence continues at coordinate 1,176,802,152 of CM066033.1, read as the reverse complement.
TGCAGGGTTAGACACTTCAAAAATTAGGTTTACAATATTTACATAATTACAGTTCTCTATTAATTACATTTACACAGGTCGGCATCATGGTTTCACTTTTTACATCAGGTTATAGTGACATTTGAAAAGATGGGTTTTTATTTTCCTTCTAAAGTCATTTATGTCTTTTATAGCTCGCAGTTCATGTGGTAGATGATTCCAGGTTATCGGGGCTGAGAATGAGAATGCTTTGTTGCTGGTGCTTGTTTTTACTGATCTGATATTATTAGGAACTTGTAATGTGTCAGAGTTAATAGTTCGCCTGTCTCTGTTGGTTGGTTGCTTGTTGATCAGTGTTGAGAGGAATGAGGGTGCTATGTCATGTATGAGCTTGAATGTGGTTACCAAAGTTTTGTATTGTATTCTGGCCACAACTGGTAACCAATGTAGATCGATCAGTACAGGTGTGATGCGTTGAGTGATTCTTGTTCATGTGATGATCCTTGCCGCCACATTTTGGGCCAATTGCAATATATTTAGCGTTTTCTTTGGCAGTCCCTGTAGTATGGCGTTACAGTAGTCTAAGTGCGGCATAATGAGTGCTTGTGCCACCGTCCGAAAATCACAGGGTTCGATTAAGTTCCTCAGTGGCTGTAGGACTCTGAGCTTGTGGAAGATGGCTTTGTTTGTTCTTCTCAGATGTTTTTCCAGTTGGAGCTTGCTGTCCAGTGTGACACCCAGGTATTTGATCTCGTTTTTTGTGTTGTATGTGTTGTTGCAGAGGGTAACCGTCGGAGGGGGTTCAAAGTTCGGTTTACTTGATATATACATTACTTCGGTTTTCTTATGGTTAATTGCCATGTTGTTTTGCTGGAGCCATGCTAACATCTCGTACAGGCATGCTTCAAGCTGTGTATACTTTGGGTTATTAGTGTCCAATTGAGTGTATAACATAATATCGTCTGCATAGATATGGTAGTTGATGTTATGTTTTTTGAAAATGTCACAGAGGGGCTGCATGTAGATGTTGAAAAGTAGAGCCGAGAGGGCTGATCCCTGGGGTATTCCTTGTGTTTGAGTGAACCCTTCAGCTTTTTCACCATTGAATTGTACCTGTGGACTTCGGTTCGTGATATAGGAGGAGAACCATTTAAGGGTGGTTCCCGAGATTCCTATTGATTCCAGTTTTTTTAGCAGGATACCATGATGTACAGTATCAAAAGCGGCGGAGATGTCAATGAAGATTAGTAAGAAAGTTTTCTTCCTGTCTTCCAAGCCTTTGTGGAGGTTATTGAGTAGTGCTATTAAAAGTGTTTCAACTCCATGGTTTCGCCTGAACCCGTATTGTTGCATGTCTAGTATGTTGTGGTCATCTAGATGCTCTTGCAGTTGTATGAGGGCTGCTTTTTCGATGATTTTTGCTAAGAAGGATATGCTGGAGATGGGGCGATAAGATGTTGGGTCTGTTTTGTTAAGTTTATTGCTTTTTAGTACTGGTCTTATTATAGATTTCTTGAGCTGGTCAGGCATAATTCCTTGACGCAGTGATAGGTTCACAATGTGAGAGACCTGGGGGACTATATCTTTTTTTGCTGCCTTGACCCAAACAGTGGGGCAGGGGTCAAGTGGGGAGGTGGTGGTGTTGATGCTAGTTATTATGTTGCTTGTTTGTTGCTCATCGATCTTGTGGAAGTTTCTCCATGTCAGTTCTTGTTCACCAATAGCTTCCCGGTGTACCTCCCCCCTGCAGGGGTCGGACAGAGTTGCAGTCAGCTTGCTCGCGTAGTGGTTTGCCAGGGTTTGTGGGTTGATATAGGTATCCTGTTGGTCTGGTTGGGATGCTTTTGTTAAGGATTTCACCAGCTCAAATAGTTCCCTGGGTTTGTTGATCGCTTTGTTCAATAGGTTCGTGTGGTGCAACCTTTTTGCAGCGTTCACCTCTTCTTTGTATTTCTCGAGGAGGGTGAGATACTCCATCCTATGTTCCATAGATTTCGTACGTCTCCATTTTCTTTCATGCTTTCTGAGTTCTCTCTTCCTGGTGTTTAGTACTTCGGTGTACCAGGGTTCCGATTGTTGTTTAGCTAGGTTCGGAGTGGTGCTCCATTTGGGGTGTGCTGCGGCCTGTATTCCGGTGTTCCAGCTTTCTGTTAGCGCATCGATATCCGTGCTTTTAAGGTCAATGTGGGTCTGAATGTTATTTATCAGACATTCCAGGTTTAGTTTGTTGAATCTCCTTTGTTGTTGTATTAGTCTTCGTGCTTTTGTGTCCTTTGGTATAGATGGTAGTTTCATCCGAATATCGATTTGGTGGTGGTCTGACCACGGTTTAGGGTTGATCTTTATTAATGGCTTCTCTGCAATTAACTGGTCCCCCATGGGAGTGAAGACCATGTCGAGTGTGTGGCCCTTTTCATGAGTTGGCTCGTTTATTATTTGTTGAAATCCAAGTTGTGACATGGCTTCTAGGAAATTAACTGCGTGTGCGGCAGCTGCTGATGATAAGTTCAAGTCTCCTAGAATCATTTGGAATTTCCTTGGTTGCGTCGTAGAGATGTTTTCCAGTACCGAGGCAAGTACTTCTTGATTTGTTGAGGGGGCTCTGTAGATCAAACATATAGCTATTGCCAGGTTCTCAACTTTAAGCATGTCTACGTCAGTGTTTGAGTCAAGGTATGTTGTGGTAAGTTGTAGGTTGGTTTTAGCCATTATGAGGACTCCTCCACCTCTTTTATTTTCTCTTGGGCAGTTATACAGGTTGTATCCGGGGTAGCTTATCTGGTTTAATATGGCTGCATCAGTGACGGTGATCCAGGTCTCAGTTATGCAGAGGATGTCTGGTTGCTCGTCTTTGATGATGTCGTAGATTATGTGGGTCTTGTTTCTAATTGAACGAGCATTGATGAGGGTGATGGTACAGTCATCATGCGTTCTTTGCAGATCCATGTTGCGAGTGGTCTGGTGCGGGGGGAGCTTTAACCTTGTTTTTGTTGCTCTAGGTTTGCGGTGTCTCTGTGTTCGCCCATTGTTGTTGATGTAGTCCTTTAGGTTGGGTGTGTGTATTTGTACAATTCGGGGGGTGGAGTAAGGTGCGAGTATTGATACCGCGGGTGTTTGCGTGGTGAGTAAGAGGTAGAGCGGGGTGTATAGGTAAGTCATGGGTTGGTGCAATCTTGAATTAAATGCATAAACTGGAATCAGTGTGATCAGGCATAGCATCATAAAGAAATTTAGGGTACCCATAGCTCTGGAGTGAAGTTTTGGGAAGACTTTCCCAGACTTTTTTTGGGTTAACCCTTACAGTTTCGGCTTACCTACAGAGGTGTTGGTATTGGATACAAGGGCCAAATTTTTTAGAGATATATATGCAATGACAAGAAAGCTAATAACAGACTTAGTTTCTAGAAGACTATTGCAGGAGGCTATATTTGACAATTATTGATTTTTAGTGACTTGTATTTGCAAAACTCTTAATAGTATGTTAGCAGTCACCTGTATAAGCAGGGTGGCACCTTAATCGTCAAATAAAACAGTATCGGTAGGAAGCACAGTATCAGCTGTTAGTGACAGTAATTATAATATAAAACAAGCAAGCAAAGGCAGGATAAAGTCTTAGTAGGAAGGGATGACAAAGTTTTCCTGACCCTCGTTAGCCAAGGTTGGAGGTGTTTTGTATTGCACGTGTGGTAGTTTTGTATTTCCTTGTCTCTGTTTCTAAAGACGTTTAATCTTACCTCCTCGCGTTGTGCTCTAGGAGTAAGTGTTCATGTTCCTGTTGCGGTCTCCGGTGATCGGGGGTTGTATAAAGTAATTCCGTTTTTGCTGAGGAAGGTTCTCCCCGCCTCCGTTCCACCGCCTAAGGGCCACACCAAAGGGCCCTCTGGCGAGGCCCTCAGGCGCGGGCCCGTCAGGCGCGGGCGCGCCCGATTGGCGCTCTTTTTACTCCTCTCCGCTACTGCCCCGATTGGACAGCATGGGCTGGTCTTGCGGTCGGGGCTGCTCTGTCCCGTGGAGGGAGAGCAGCCTTAGAAGAAAGGGCGGCCGGCAACGGGTTCCTGCGCCCGATTGGCGCTCTTTTTACTCCTCTCCGCTACTGCCCCGATTGGACAGCACGGGCTGGTCTTGCGGTCGGAGCTGCTCTGTCCCGTGGAGGGAGAGCAGCCTTAGAAGAAAGGGCGGCCGGCAACGGGTTCCTGCGCCCGATTGGCGCTCTTTTTACTCCTCTCCGCTACTGCCCCGATTGGACAGCATGGGCTGGTCTTGCGGTCGGGGCTGCTCTGTCCCGTGGAGGGAGAGCAGCCTTAGAAGAAAGGGCGGCCGGCAACAGGTTCCTGCGCCCGATTGGCGCTCTTTTTACTCCTCTCCGCTACTGCCCCGATTGGACAGCACGGGCTGGTCTTGCGGTCGGGGCTGCTCTGTCCCGTGGAGGGAGAGCAGCCTTAGAAGAAAGGGCGGCCGGCAACGGGTTCCTGCGCCCGATTGGCGCTCTTTTTACTCCTCTCTGCTACTGCCCCGATTGGACAGCACGGGCTGGTCTTGCGGTCGGGGCTGCTCTGTCCCGTGGAGGGAGAGCAGCCTTAGAAGAAAGGGCGGCCGGCAACGGGTTCCTGCGCCCGATTGGCGCTCTTTTTACTCCTCTCTGCTACTGCCCCGATTGGACAGCACGGGCTGGTCTTGCGGTCGGGGCTGCTCTGTCCCGTGGAGGGAGAGCAGCCTTAGAAGAAAGGGCGGCCGGCAACGGGTTCCTGCGCCCGATTGGCGCTCTTTTTACTCCTCTCCGCTACTGCCCCGATTCGACAGCACGGGCTGGTCTTGCGGTCGGGGCTGCTCTGTCCCGTGGAGGGAGAGCAGACTTAGAAGAAAGGGCGGCCGGCAACGGGTTCCTGCGCCCGATTGGCGCTCTTTTTACTCCTCTCCGCTACTGCTCCGATATTTATAAAAAAGGATTTGAGGGGAAAGAGAGTGAACGTTTGGGAAATTTAACAGCAGCAAGTTCTTAAAACGTAAAGAATTCTCCAAAAATTCATCTTGGCGCTGAAGCAAAAGAGAATCCTGCACAGAAGAGGTTAAAGTAGCTTGAGAAACTAATAACTGAGGTTCAGATTTAATGCACCTTTTTTTCCAGATCCTGCAGCCGTCCTTCGTGCTCCGAAAATTTGTCTACCACCTCTTTTGAAAATAATGAAACTTTTTAAAGAGAAGCTTGAAGAATTGTTTCAGTACGTGAAACAATTGTCCAAATATCCTTTAAGGAAACATCTTTTGGTGGAACCTCTTCATCCCCAATAGGCTTGTAAACAATTACTGAAGGAAGGGAAGAAGTTACATGTCCAACAGAGGAATCTACAACTAAAAAAGAGTCCAGAAGAGGAACAGGTCCTGGAAGAGGTTTCTCCACCATCAAGGGAGAGGAAGCCGCACCAGGGGTATCCAAATATTGACTGGGCAAGGCTAAACTACCCTGAAAGTCAGCAGGAGATAGTGAAGATGAAGTACTTGCAGATGGACCTTCTCCCGACCCCCAAAGAGGAAGGCTGAATCATTTCAGTCATCCCAGCAGCCCTAAAATGGGCATCAATAGGACCCACCACTTTTACAGCCTTCTTATTAGGGACCGGTACACTACATTTCTTCCTTTTCCCCATTACAGGGAAATGTCATCCTCACACCGACGTGTGCCAAAGGGACAGGACCTGCCCCTTCGGGCACGCACTCATGGGCACACACCTGTGACCATGTCCCACGGTGGGGCTGAATGGTTTATAGCCCTTCCAAACTGCACCAGCGAACCAGCGCAGGCTCTCGTGGGTCCAAAGACCAATAGGCAGTCAGGAACAGATGAAAGAAAACACCTCCATTAAATGTTTTATGTTTTCATTCATTAATTTGGAATGAGTCCTTTTTACCAACACTTAGCTTGAGCTGCCACAAGGCCCATAGGAATGAAATGGGCCATGCAGCAGGCTACTCAAGCTAAGAGTTAGTAAAAGAGACCCTTAATGTATTTATGTAAGATTGTAGTTCACTTTGATGCAATTTATTTATTAAAAGGTGCAATATAAAATATAAGAAATCACATCACATCAAATTAAATCAAGATCTCTTCCCATAGAGAGAAAGTAGGAAAAAATACAACTTTAGTAAGTCAGGTCTTTTAACAATGTTAAATGAATGAGAGCAAAATTGCAATTTCAAAGAATGTAAGTATAATTGAAAGGTACAACTTGTTCAAGTGCGTGGAACCGACAGTGAAGTAGATTGACTGAAAATAATTATGCAGTCTAGAGTTTGGGCATGAGTAAGAACTCAGGTCTTAAGCATTAGCAGTTGCACTACTGTTCATGAACTCTGTTAGCTTTGGCGTTAATATTTTATTGGTTGAGAAGTGTTAATCACTCTCCATTAGTGCCCATTTGCTCTGCATCTTAATTTTAATATTGTAATGTAATCAAAGCAAAGTAATCAGTGATAATATGCATATGATTGGAAAGGGATGTAAGTGATGCTAAAAGGTCCATAACCGTAGTCATCAACCTGGATTGGATGCACTAGAACCTGTTTGAGCTGTTTCATTTCTCTGTGTTGTGACAAGAGCAAACTTGAAAGCATAATAGGGCTGATTTACTAAGGCTTTTTTCTCCCTTTCTTAGTGATATAAAATGACAGGTACCGGGTTTTATGCACCTTTTTGTGAGTAAAACTGTACTAATATTTTAAACAGGAGTAAAAATGTACACCAAGTGCATCTTTATGGTAATTTTGTTGAAATGAAGGGGTTTTTTTTTTCATTTTTTTCCACATTGGAAATGTATGACGTTGAGTTAGCAATGGAATAACTTTAACTCACATTTCTGGGATTAGCATTTGTCTGTTGTGTTTTGTCAATGTGGTCCCAGACATGGCATTCCTTGGTGAGGGAATCCTGAACTCGTGTATCTTGGTTCCATGATAGACTGGGATACTACTACTACTACTTCTGAGCATTTGTATAGCACTACAAGTCGTACGCAGCACTGCACAGACATGTAAGAGACAGTCCCTGCTCATCAGAGCTTACAATCTAGTCAAGACAGACAACAAAGGAGGTGTAAGCAGGGATAAAACAGGGGGGGGGGGGTAGGAAAAGAAAAGGAGATCAGGTGAGTCAAGATCCAAAAGCAGCAGCGAAGAGGTGAATTTTCAGCCTGGATTTGAAGAGGGTCAGAGAAGGTGCCTGGCATACGAGATAAGAGAAGTGGCAACCAAGATAGGCAAAGAGACACACGATAACATTTTATACTACATAGGCTTATAATACAAATCTAGTTTAATACTGTCGCAAACAAATATTACACCCTGCACATTGTTGCCTCTCCACACTCTACTAATATAATAATGTAAAAGTTTGTTTACAGCCCAAGCATGCTCTTTGGAATGTAATCTGTATTGTAAGTATTTAGTTATATTGTTATCTGTAAAAGTTACATTTGTTTTATGTAAAATGACTAGGTATGTACCTCTCCATATTTTGTAAACTTTTGTTCCTTGTAAACCGCACTTGAACCAATGGGTAAGAGTGGTATAGAAATGCTTGTTAAATAAATAAATAAATAAAATAAGAAAGGTAGTGAGGAGCTGCAGAGTGAATGCATTTATAGGTCAATAGAAGAAGTTTGAACTGGATGTGGTAACGGATAGGGAGCCAGTGGAGTGACTTGAGAAGAGAAGTAATATAGGCATGACGAGGTTGGCGGAAGATTAGCCACGCAGCAGAGTGTTGAACAGATTGAAGGGGAGAGAGATGATTCAAAGGGAGACCAGAAAGGAGTAGGTTACAGTAGTCAAGACAGGGGATGATTAAGGAGTGGATAAGCGTCTTAGTAGTGTGTTCAGAAAGGAAAGAAACTGATTTTGCTGATATTATAGAGAAAGAAACGGCAGGTCTTAGCTATCATATGAATGTGTGTGGAGAAGGAGAAAGAAGAGTTGAAGACAATCCCAAGATTGCGAGCCAAGGAAGCAGGAAGGAGTACAGAGTTATCCACAGAGACTGAGAAAGGAGGAAGGGGGGAGGTTTTAGGGGGAAAGATAAGAAGTTCAGTCTTGGCCATGTTCAATTTCAAGCGGCGATGAGACATCCAGGCAACAATGTCAGAAAGGCAGGCAGAGATCCGGGTCTGGATAGCCAGAGAGATTTCAGGGGGCCACACTGGCACAGTACTTAGAGGCTTAGACTTGCCCCAGAAATATTAGTTAACTATTCCATTTCTGAATGAAAAATTAAATTTCTAAGCCTATAAAACTTAGGATAAGCACTGGGGTATCAGGGACATTTCCCATGGGTTAGAGACCTCAGTTCTGGGACTTCCAAGATAGAGACCATGTGATCTGAGACACACCATCTAGGGTCAGATTTTCCATTACGCACAGTGTTTTGGCTAAGTGCTGTCAAAATGTATAGATCCTACAAAAGAAGGAGAAGTTTTATAAAATAGAAAAAAATAAGGAAAAATAGGAATAATAACATTTCAAAAGCATAATTCCAGGATTTATAGGCATTTCCTAAGAACGTTTCTCTCTGGCTTTTCTGTTCAGTAAAGTCTTCAATAATGTCCTAATAGTTCATATTTCAGAGTGAAAGTATCTAGGGTCTACAAACACCAAATTGGGCCTTGCCACCATCACTTACCAAATAACCCTCCCACCAACCTAGCAATCCCCATCCATCCACTAACCTACCAACAGCCATTAAATACTCTTCAGCTACCTATATATCCCTCCATAACTTAATTATATCCACCGTCCATTTCTTCACCCTCACTATTCACTAACCAACACCAACGTGAATTGGGGTTGATAATTACTGAGGGAGAGAATTAATAGTTTGATAGAGTAATTGGAAGGGTGGAAATAAGGTGGGTACATAGGTAGAAGTAGTTATGTGGTTAGTGCGTGGATGGGGGTGATCTGCTGACATGATATTTATTTCAATTACCTATATTCTGAACATCTATCATTCTGAGGAGATTACAAAAAAATTCATAGGAATCAGAGGAACATGAAAAATACAAGAAATAGAAACACTAAAGGTCAATATTAAGCCATGTGCTGAATATTTATTTATTTATTTACATTCTCTTATATACCGCACTATTCCACATCAGTGCGGTTTACATGGAACAACAAACTTACACATTTCAATTGCTTGATCTGTGTTTACAATTAACAGGTACTCGAACTTGGATCCAAACTTGGGTGACTATTTACATCTGTACAATCTAGTATTGATGAATCATTTTGTACTGCATTGGTTAGCTAGTTGATGAGGCTATTATGGTACTGTCTTCTGGGTAATGCAAGAGGGAGAGGTGATGTTTTAAAGCTTTCCTAAACTGGGCTAGGTCAGTGATTGCCCGGATGCTGGGTGGGAGGATGTTCCAGCATCTAGGGCAATTATGTACTAATTATGTACTAATTATGTACTAATTATGTAAAAAAACGGTTTTTTGGAGATCGCCATTTGTGCAGCCGGTGCTTGGCTCCAGCTTCTGCATAGAGCTCCTGCTTTGCTCCTTTTCGCAGTTTCTTGTTTGAGGCCATTGTCAGCGTGTGGAACGTGGACTTGAGCTTCCTGAGGAAGCCGCAAGGCGAAACATCAGATGTTGGGGCTCCCTGCCTCCTCCGTTGGATTTATCATCTTCACTTCCTTTTTGCCATATTGAACAGACTGTTCTGCTGACTTTTGTCTTCTACTTTTGTCAGATAAGTGATTTTTTTCTGTCTTGGAGCACATTTTTGCTGGAGTGTTGTTATCTGTTCTCTCACTATCCATTGACCGGCTGCCCCAGCCTTTGGTTTGTTTACACCCTGGCTGGTTGGAGGTTTTTTGACCGCTGATGTAATCTGAGTCTTTTCTCTTGTATCTTTGAATACTGTTTGATTTGACTCTACCCCTGTGTTATTAGAGGGGTTGCTGAGGTCTTTTTTTCCTCCTGCCTCGGGTGGTTTTTCATGGCTGATGTGTGGCTGTGTTTGATGGTTTTATGCCCAGATTTTGTTTTGTTTTGTTTGGTTTTGTCTTAATTTTGGTTTAATAAGAGATTTTCTCTGCCCAGTTTGGAGTTATCGATTGATAGTTTTTGCTTTTTCTTTCAGACATTCTGGCTTTGACGTCCCAGATTGCACTTGGACATCTCATTGTAAAATGTGCCTTTATATCAACTGGCTCTCCTTTATCTGATTTTATCTGTTTATTCACACCTTCAAAAAATATAGCAGATTAGTGAGACAAAACTTCCCTTGGCTAAATTCATGTTGACTTTGTCCCATTAAACCATGGCGCTATGGGTGTCATTTTGGAAGTCCTACTTGTACTTTGGATGTCTGAAAAGGGGCATAGAGCCAATTTAGAAGCCTTTTCTCTGGATGTCCCCAGCGTAAGGATACCCAAGTCTGAACAGGTGTATGGTGGAAGTGTGGCGGAGGTGTGGCTGGGTTCTTCCCAGGAACCTGGACATCACTGCCTGATCTCAGAAACGTCTGAAGTAGCATCTAAATTTAACCTGCTCTAGGCATGAATATGCATTGGAAAAGTGTTATTTTTGTCTGAAAAATATCCAGAGGATGTAGAGAAGATAACACTCCATCATTCCCAGTATTCATCACATTCACAATGATAGCAGCAGTGAGATTTGAAACCTGGCTTCTCTAGTCCTAGCCTACTAAGATATGCCATACTGGGTATATGCCATACTGGGTCAGATCAAGGATCCATCGTCCAGTATCCAGTTTCCAACAGTGGCCAATCCAGATCACAAATACCTGTCAGATTTCCAAAACATATACAGGTTCTGTGCTGCTTGTCTCATGGGAAAGCAGTAGATTTCCCTGGTCCTCTTTAATAGTGCTTTATAGACTTTTCCTCCAGAAACTCATCCAAATCTCTTGTAAATCCAGCTACACTACCATCTTTTATTACATCCTCTGGTAATGAATTCCAGAGTTTGATCACATGTTTAGTGAAAAATTAGTTTCTCAGATTAGTCTTAATTTTGCATAATTTTGTGTCCCCTAGTCTTTCTACTTTTTTGAGGAGTAAACAACTGATCTACATTTATCCATTAATCACCATTCATTATTTTATAGACCTCTATCATATCTCTCTTCAACTGTCTTTTTTCCAAGTTGAAGAACCATAACCTTTAAAGCTTCTCCTCATAGGGGTATCCTTCCATTCGCGTTTACCGAGTTTGTTGTTCTTCTCTGTACCTTTTCTAATTCTGCTATATCCTTTTTAAGATATGGTGACCAGAATTGCACATAGTATTCAAGGTATGGTCATACTATGGAGGTACACTCTTACCATGAAACTATTTCTACATATCCAGGTTCTGAAATACTATTCTGGTGATGTCTGTGTAGACACCCCCACAGACATTCATATCAGGCACGTCCGCATTTGTAAAATCATGTTTCCCCCTGCAGGTGCCTGCTTTTTATGGCAGACAATTCTGTCTTAGATGCCGAAGATTGCACTTGCAAACAAGCAAATTCTCCCTATAACTTGAAGACCAAGCTCAGACATCAAATATAAAAAGGTCCCAAGGAAAAACAAGACAAAACCAAAAAAATAATTATAATTTGTTGTCGGGTACAATATCAAAGGGCTCCCCACCCCCAAGCAGTGAACCCTTTTTAATCTAAATGCATTTTTAAAACAGCTACTTAGATCAAAGGGACAGTGCTGGTGAATCCCACAAATGGCATAGATTTATTTATTTTCTTATTATTTAACACTTTTTTTATACCGCCTTATCCTCAAATCAAAGCGGTTTACATTTCAACTCAAAAAACATTACAGAGAACTCACAGTGAAAATGTAGGTAAGGGTGCCATGCAGGAAATGCTTAGGAGCATAACTTATCTACAGAGTAACATATCTACATTTGCCTGTCTACATAATAGGGTAGTCAGGAGTTTGGAGAGCTAGGTGAACTCCTTGAAGTGTTCCGTGAATAGGAAGGTTTTCAGCTTCTTCCTAAAGTCTTTTATGTTTGTGGTGATCCTTAGTGCTTCTGGAAGAGTTCCAAATAGCAGTTCCGCTAGTGATAGTGCCCTCTTCGTTCTAGAATTGTTAGCATTTGTGAATGAGCTGGGTGTTGGGATGGTGTCTATGGTGTTCTGTCTCCGTGGCCTTTTAGGCGATGTGCAAATCAAGTCCTACAGTATGTCGGCTGACAGGTTGTATCTGATTTTGAAGATAGTCAGAGCTGTCTTGTATTTGGCACATGAGGTGATTGGGAGCCAGGGAGCTGGCTCAATAGGGCCGTTATGTGGTAGTGTTTCTGTGAAAGAGTAATGATGCATGTAGCGGTGTTTTGGGCTGATTGTAGTAACCAGGTGGTTTGTTTCGGTAGTCCAAGGAATATGGAGTTGCAGTAGTCCTGTATGGGTGTAATAACAGCTTGGCAGACTGTGCGGAAATAGTCTTGGCTGAGGAGGGGTTTGAGTCTTTGGATAGCGGCCATTTTGTGGACTGAATTTCTGGTGGTTCTACTGATGTGTGCTTGTAGGTACAAGTTGCAGTCTAAGGTAACTCCCAGGTACCTTACTTCATCTTTTACTGGAACAGATATATTAGCCAGGTTGATTGAGATTGAGGGGGCAAAGGAGGCATCTCGTGTGATAATTAGAGCCTCTGTCTTGTAATTGATGCTTAGGTGGTTGTTTTTTGAGAGCCAAACGATCATCTCTTGTAGACATTCTGCCATGGATGTATAGTCTGAGATGTCTAGTTAGATCGGGGTGTAGACCATGATGTCATCTGTATTTATGGCATATTGAATGTTGTTTTTTTTAAAGATGTTGCAGACTGGCTGTATATAAAGGTTGAAGAGTAGAGTGGACAGGGAAGACCCTTGGGGGACTCCCTGTGCTGTGTCAAACAGGGTGGAAGTGTTTGCTCCAATTTTGACTTGTTGTCGCTGTTCACTGAGATAAACAGATAAACGTAAATGGGGTGCTGTGGAGCCCAATGAGTCTGTTTAATATGATGCCATGTGACACTGTGTTGAATGCAGATGAGATATCGATGAAAATGAGCAGGAAGCCCTTTTTTATATTGAGATGTAAATGAATCCTGCACACGTGTAACGTGCTTGCTGCCAGGCATGAGAGACAATTTTACATGGTTAGCCCTTAGATAATAACCGGGCACTAAGATCATAGGCATGTTTGTTGAATTCCAACAGGGTGGAACAAAGACGGCGTAAGCGAAGGAACTGATCATAAGGAAGACTACATTTTAAAGGACCAAGATGAAAATTATTGTAACATAAAAGTGAATTTCATTGTACTAGTTTACAGTATAATGTAGTGTGAAATCCGTCAGACCCTCCTAGAGACTCATGATTTCCGTATAGTAGTCCAGGCCCTAATCACACCTCACCTGGACTACTGTAATAGTATACTACAAGGATTGCCTAAGAAGAGCCTCCACACTCTCCAGTTAGCCCAGAATGTTACTGCAAGGATCATATCCAAGGCAAGACTAACTGATCATATCTCCCCCATCCTACACTGGCTCCCGGTGGCCAGTAGGATAAAATACAAATCCTTAGTCACTACATACAAACTTATCAATAATATCTCCCCATCTTTTCTTACAACCAAGATACAAACCCAACCAGAAAATAGAAGCAGGAGAAAAAGTAAGTTAAACCTACTAGCAACTCCATCCTCATTCCGCAAAACAAGTAACTAGCCTATTCCTATACAGTGCCTACACTTTGGAACTCCTTCCCAGACCCAATCAGATCAATAAAAGACCTTCAAGCATTCAGAAAGAACTGAAAATGCTGCTATTTACTGAACACTAAAACAACCTCTCCTTCAGCGATACAGTCATATACCCTAGAAACTCAACTACGTCCTAGCACATCCTCCTAGGCTGAGCCTCATTCTCAACCACCTCTGTTCATTGTGCATGTTGTGAATTATTTTACATATATAGTTACTGTATATTAATCAGTCTCCACTATACCCACTTTGGGTATAGCTGGCATGTTATATGTTCTCTGTATATAGTTCAATTAATGTTCTACAGTATGTAACTCTAACTGTTCAATGTAAACTGCCCCTGATCGTTGGAAGGGGCAGTATAGAAAACTCTTCAAATAAATAAATATATGTTAATGTAATAGTTATGTCCAGAAATTGGACTGATGCTATTTCAATCTATACTGTAAATTGAATATTAGATTTAATAGTGTTAAGCCAATCCAAAAAATGGTCAAAGATGATAAGGAATCAGACCATAAAAAGAATATATCGTCCAGAAACCTATGCCAGAATGTAATAAACCTATACCATTCAGATGGATAGATGTGTTCCTCTTCAAAATGGGCCATAGAAAAGATTGCCAATGATGGAGCTACCGTAGCCTCCATCCCCATGCCAAAGTGTTGCATATAAAATGTTTCATCATATAGAAATTAGTTCTTTGTCAGAACCAATTGTAAAAAGTCCAACAGTAGTGTTTGTGATAAATGAGATGGTAATGAAAGTGGATATGTGTTGAGACACAGTAGTAATTCCTGTTGGTCTATATTGAGAGTGACCAGGTAAGAGTAGGAGTGAATCTCTGTGCAAGTAGCCAGCTGAGTCAAGAATTGAGAAGTATCCCGAATGTATGACTTGACTTTTGCTGCCACTGGCTGAAGAAAATGATCACAGAACTTTGACCTTGGTTCTAACACTGAACCCCTGCGTGACATTATTGGATGCCCAGGCGGATGTGTTAGGGATTTGTGAATCTTTGGTACTGTGTAAATAAGAGGAATTTTAGTGTTAGTAGCAACTAAGAAATTACCTTCCTTGCGTGTTATCCAACTGGACTGTATCACTGAGGAAATCAGTTGTTTGAACGTTTGTTAAACAAGAAAACATTTTATGTGTAATGTTTTCTTCTATGTAAACCGCATTGACCTGGTGAAAAGCAGCATATAAATACAGCTAAATAAGTACAGCTAAATAAAACTAATACAGGACCTGATATCAGGAGTAGGATCGGTGTCAAACAGTATGTAGGAATGAGTATCAGATAGTTGAGTGATAAGTTCAGTGTGATAAACAGTTGCTGACTGTACCACTATTGCCCCTCCTTTGTCAGCATTCCCAATTGTAAGCTCAGCGGATTTTGCCAAGGTGTCCAAAGCTTCCATTCTTGAGTTGATAAATTAGAGAAGGAGCCGTAAAAATCCCATTCCAAATTCTCCACATCAGACAGTATCAAATTTTGATAAGTGATAAGGGCCGTATCAATTTCGCCTGGTGGGAGCCACTTAGAGGGATTACGTATAACAGATCCAATGTTTGGAGAGGTTTTACCAGAAAAAAAATGTAATGATCCGGAGTTTGTGAAAAAAATTTATATAATGCTTCTCTCATTATAACGCTCTTAGAATTCAACAAACATCCCTATGATTTTACTGCCCGGCTATTGTCTAGGGGCTATCCACGTAAAATTGTGTCTCAGGCCAGGCTCCGAACATGTTAACCACATATGTGCAGGATTCATTTGCATCTCTGCTGTTTGTGGGATTCCTGTCTTTTTGAGCTAAGTAGCTGTTTTAAGATTGCACTTGGACATTCTTTCTAAAATGCCCCTCCACATGTTCAATAATTTTGTTCTTTATAATGGTTTCTACCATTTTGCAGGCTACTGATACCAGGCTCACCAGTCTGCAGTTTCCTGGATCACCCCTGGAGCCCTTCTTAAAAATTAGCATACGTTGGCCACATTCCAATTTTCAGGTACTATAGATGATTTTAATGATAGTTTATAAAATTTCTAATTGTAGGTATTCGGTTTCAATTTTGAGTTCTTTCAGCACCCCGGGATATATGTCATATAGTCTAAGTGAATTTGATATGCTTTAGTTTATCAAGTTGCTGTACTACATCTTCTAGGTTTACCAAGATTTGTTTGAATTCCTACGATACATCAGCTTTAAATACCATTTCTGGCATGAGTAACTTTCCTACATCTTTTTCAGTGAAGGCCAAAGGAAAGAATTAATTCAGTCTCTCCACTTTTGCCTTGACCTTCCTTACTGCTCCTTCTACCTCTATATGATCTAATGGTTCAACCAATTTGCAGGGTTTTTTTTTGCTGCAAATGTACTTGAAAAAGTTGTTATGTGTTTTTGTTTTCACAGAATTCTTTTTGAATTTCCTATTTGCCTGCCTTGTCAATGCCTTGCATTTAACATGCCAGTTTTCATCATTTGACTCCTTTTTACACTTTCTGAAAATTGCTTTCTTTGTTATAACAACCTCTCTGACCTCACCTTTAAACCATGCCAGCTATCATTTGGCCTTCCTTCCATCTTTCTTAAGTGCGGAATACATCTGATCTGGACTTCCAAGATAGTATTTTTAAATAATGCCCAGGCCTGATTTAAACTCGTAACCGTTGCACTTGCTTCTGTTAGTTTCTTCTTGACCATTTTCCTCATTTTATCATAGGGCTCCGTTTACTAGCACTTGGCTCGAGCTATCTGCTACATGACCCATTTTATTCCTATGGGCTGTACAGCAGATAGTTTGAGCTAAGTGTTAGTAAAAGGGGACCTTAATCTCCTTTTTCAAAAGATAGTGCAGTGAATTTCTTTGCTATACTCCCTTCATTTATTAAATCAAATGTGATCATATTATGATGTGCAATACAGCAAAACGTAAGACATTAACATATTAGATAAAAAAAAACATTAAATAATAACACAAAAAGAAACCAAAGTCATAACTAAAATTAAAACTCAGTAGATCCACATATTACTCATCAATCTGAGGGGTGTCAGGTGTATAGAATCTATACACAGGGTCAACAATTTTAGACTTCTGAACTTTACCATTATTTTTGGAGTAACATAACATTCATATGTACAGGTTTGACATACAGAGGCATGCATACTGAAGTATGTTAAGGTATGACAATTTAGTATTCCTTAAGTACCCCAAATTAGCAGAGGAGCTATAACAAATCCACACTAGCTGTTAGGGGTCCAGAGTCTCAACGCATGGATGAGATGATGGTGCAGAGGGGTTTAGATTTGTTAGGAACTGTTAAACATTCAGGGGAGAGGGGGTCCGAAAGGATGGGCTCACCCTTAACCAGAATGGAACTGGGCTGCTGGCATTAACCTTTAAAAAGAAGATAGAGCAGCTTTTAAACTAGATAACAGGGGAAAGCTGATAGTTGCCCAAGAGTGCATGGTTAGGAAGGATGAATCCTTGAAGGATACTTACAAAAGAGGGGAGACAGGGCATTGCAATAGAGAGCTTCCAATAAAGATAAAAGTAACTCAGATGCCTTTAAGAACAGAGTGGACAGAACTGACAGATTCCAAATTACCCCTGTCAAATTGAAAGCCAAATTGTCCATCCCTAGCAATCACAAACTATCCTTAGTAGCAAAAAATGAAGACCCCTCTGAAGTGTGATATACTTAAATGATTAAACAATGGCTGGGGGAACTTCCAGACTTGCTGAAAAACAGGCAACTCTTAGCTGGGTTCGTCAAGCAGGCTTCAATAACAAGGTTAAGAGTATAGTACTAAAGGAAATGGAGACTACCACACAGCTATGTGTGACTGGTTGAATTAACTAGGAGCTTTTATTATTTTGTTTTTTTAATAAATACATCTTGGTGAAAACACAGGGCTAATACATTCTGGTGAAAACACAGGGATTCTCATAATCATTTCTTTCTTGCAGGCTATGCCAAGGGGCTTATGAGGCTGGATGTTCTTTCAACAGCCATCCAACTGCTGAAAGATAAATAAGTCTAAGGTGATATAATTTAGCTACAATCTGGATCCTTCTTATAGGCTGCTAGTATAATAATAATTAGAAGTCCAAGCATAAATACAGGTATGCACATATGTGAGAAGATCATACATTCCTTGTGCCAAAACAGTTGGAAGGGTCCCATCTGTACAGGTCATGGGTCTTAAGAAGCGGATGTCCAGGCATCATCCAGTTTAGTGCTGGTAGCTATTGCAACCATATGTTAAAGGGAGGGATGCTGGGTGTGAACTAAATAGAAGATATTCCAAGATGGCGGAGTACAAAGAAGAAATATGTGAAATACCGTTTTGGGTAAGAAGAGAGATCCTACAAGCAGCCACACTCTATGGTTAGCAGCTAGGATAGCTCTTTGGCAACATAGGAAAAAATAACTGCAGATTGGAAGGCCAATTTATTTTTTTCAGGCACATCTACCGCACTGCTATGTTGATCTAGTTTCTAGATCACAATAGAAAAGCACCCTCCTCACTATTCTGCTGATATCTATAGAACTCTGTTTGCATTATTCTACAGATATTTTCTAAGAAAAGGACTTATCCGATTTGATCTGGTGTTTACTAATATTTTGTGTTATTGTTTTGGTCTGTATTTCAATGTATTCAAGAAATAGCAGAACTAATTACAAACTTCTCAATCAGTTTTTGAATATAGTTGAATTTATGGAAAGAAAAACTAAAACAATTCTCTGGTTGTGCAGATTGCAATAGTATGTTTGTTTGGGGTTTTTTTTCTGTTTGTGGTTTGACCAGAAGCTATCTCTTGTTGCAACTTAAATAGAATGGCACTTTAGTTTCTCATATTTTGGAAATAACTTACATAGATATTTAATGTGGTGTACTTTCATCTTGCTTAATTTGTTTCTGAAACAATGTGCTTATTGTTTTGAAAATGTATTATCTGGAAGGCAATGTTTTTAATACGGTATTTCAGGGAAGAAAGTCTCTAGATAATTTTAACTTTGACAGAAAATGAAACACTACGTATAGCAAAAAATACAGCGTATTTGGAAAAATAAGCTAAACCTTATCTTTGATAAAAAGGAATTTATTATTACTAATACTTAGGGATGCTTTTTCTGAAGTTCAGTAAAAATTGCAGTTACCTCATGTTAACTACAAAAATTTGGCTTGTGTAATTTTGGGGGCTTGCACAGCATGTTCTCATACAGTTAAGGCAGAGAAGAACTATTCGTTGCGGGTAAATACATGACAGACAGCGGATAATTTTATAAGGGAGTGCTTAGTTAAAATACTTTTTGAGACATCTATGTTAACTTTATTTTATGAAATCAAGTAGGTACCTACTTGCCTTTAGAAAATATTAGTCTACATTTTAAAAATCCCACCTTAAGTTAAGGCATGGACATTTATTGATATCAAATTGGAGCATACCATCGTGCCTCTTTATAGAGTTTTGAGGTAACTACATCTAGAATTTCTAGATCTTACCACCTAAAGAAAGAGGACTGTGGCCCTGCTAGATGAGGAAGAGAGAGACATATTGGTTTGAGGGTCTTCTTCTGGGAGATATAGCGGGTCAGGGAAGTTCTGAATAATAGCTTAGGAATAGTATTTTAGGAAATCTGAGGTGAACAGCTTATCTAGCATCTGGCATTGAATATCTGGTTTCTCTGGGCAGCAAGCATGGTCTCTCTGTGATCAAAGACAACATTCAACCATTGACCCATGAATAGTGAGGTTGGACATTCAGGATGGACGTCCAACCCCCAAAAAGACCCTGGATGCGATTCTGGATCCAGTCCTCCCTGCACGTAGAGGGTTTGTATGGGGAGCGCTGGATGGGGGCAAGAGGGGGGAGTACTGGAGACAGAGAGTGGGCAGAATGGGGGTGGGCCTACGAACCTGAATGTACAGGGCCTATTCAGGTCATGGCTTTGTACATCCGGGGAGGCCAAGATGGACAGGGAACTTACTCCACCTCAGAGATGGAATAAGTCCATGGGGCCAAGGTGATTGGGGCATGCAGAACCCCCAAAGTGGCAGAGGAGCTGCACTGAAGGCCCCAACGCCCGATTCTGGACCTGGCTACCCCTGCCAAGGGTCAGGCGGCAGAGAAAGAAGAACGGGACTGGTGTCAGGATGCCTGTGCTCCTGCTGGGCATCCTAATGCCATAGTGGCAGGAGCATCGGGCAGGCTGGCTGGGCAGGGGGAAGGATGTCTTCCACAGCAGAATCGGGGCACATCCAGGCCGTCCAAGTGCCCTGATTATGCAATCGCAGAAAAGCATAGCTCCCATGGATGCAGAATCACGTGTCTTTGGGGCACATCCAATTTTTGGACATCGGGATGGCCTGGACATCCCCTGATCTGAATTGGCCTCTAACTGGATAGTGAAAACTGGATAAAGTTAGGTCAGCCATTGACCTGTCCTAACATTATCTGGTTAACTATCTGGTTAGCACCTGAATATCGCCACTGAACGGATAGTTGCTCTGACTGCCTCCTATCTGTCCATAGGCCATCCCAGTTTTAACTGGGCATCTTTTCTGCTGTCTATGGAGATATTCAGCAGCACTAGCTGGACAGTACCACTGAATATCGGTATCACTGTGATTAAGCCAGTTATAAGGTCCTGCTAACCAGATAAACTCTTTGAATATGTCCTCCCGTACACCCGAACTATGGCCCCTTATAAGTATGATCACGTACTAATAAATCTTTCCCCTGAATAGTTCTGGCATTGAGAAAACCCGTTTGAAGAGAAATTTCATAGGCCAAAATGGTAGAGCTCTCTTTTGGTGAATACCTAGGCAAATAAGGAAAACACCATATCTGGTTATGATAATTATGTGGGGTAGTGGGACAGATGTCTGCCCAAAAGAACAGGAATTAGTTGGACCATCAACACAAGTGAGTAAAATCAAAGAAACTTAAAAGCCACAAACGTAAGCACATAGCTACATACTCTGGATTAGAAGTGAGGTTCATGACTGCCATGCTACGAGGGGACATGGGATGAGGGTGAAGGGAGATAGATACAGGAGTGATATACAGAAATATTTCTTTACGGAAAGAGTAGTGGATCCGTGGAATAGTTTCCCAGGGAGGTGGTAGAGATGAAGGCAGTAACTGAATTCAAAAAAGCATGGGACAAACACAGAGGATCTTTAAAGACAAAAAGGGGACTGTTGTAGTTGTTGATATGGAAGGACAGACTAGATAGGCCATGTGGTCTTTTTCTGTCGTCATATTTCTATGTTTCTATTGTCACCCACTAACGTACCCAGAGGCTAGAAAGGGCTTGGGTCGTTTGATGGGGCAGTATTTTTATGGCTTTAGAGCTCCTATGAAGGCTTTAGCAAGGCCTTCTGGATCCTGTAGTTTTCACCGTTAGCCAAAGAAGTGTAGTTGAAGCAGAGGGTAAGGTTTAAACTCAGGCTTTATTCCCCGTCCAGGGTGGATTCATAACAGTGGAACTTAAAGCAGGTCAGACCCTTCATCTGATAACACAATTAAAGAAAATTACTTTCAACACAACTTAGCTTTCTTCAGCATTAAACCAGGAAACAAAAAGTAACAGAAAACAGTTCCTTTTTACTCACGGAACTCTTGCACCTGTTTCTTCTCATAAACAGTTCTGGCTGCTTTTAACATAGAGATGCTATACAATCAGATAATGTGTACGTGCAGTCCATCTCATTTTCCTCTAAAGATTCTCCAAGAGGTTCAATCTGCATCTCCTCTTCATCTGAGTAAACCTCTGGCTCCCAACTGCCGTTAAAGTTATAAGGTAATTGTCGGGGAGTTAAAACACTCTCCTCCCCCACTATACTAGTGGCCCGTGGGTAACTACCATATTTCCTGTAGTTGGGTTCCTGAGAACTACAGGGCTCTTGGTATGTGCATAGAAAGTCAGGGTATTGCAAACCTCTCTTATTAGGGTAAATACGCCTACCTTTAGGCACTGCTGTTTCCTGCTCTCTCGGATAAGCACAGCTCTGCTTTGAAGCCCCTTTTCCACGGTGTTTCTCTGACTCATTCAAATGTGCTTCAGGGTAAAAGTTTTCCCCTTCTGCATTTCTGGTGTTAGGTAATTTATATCTTAAAGCCTTGGCTGTTGGACTGCCCTCTCTGCTTGCCTCACAGCAACGTTCCTGGGGATATTGAGAGGCTGTGCACTGCTGTTCCCAACAGCTTCTCTGAGAATCACCAACCTCCTGTGCTTTGGATAATCCCCTTGGCTCCGTCCTCAGAGTTCCACGGACACTGCTCTCAAGCTCAGCAGTTCCTAACGCTTCTCCCGTAGTTCCAACTACAGCCCTTGTAGTTCCTACTACTTCTCTCTCAGATCTCTCTCTACCTCCCGGTAAGTGATTTTTAAGTACGTTCAAATTGGTGTTAGCCTGGGCTCCACCCCCATGCAGGTGCTCTTCATTTTCTAATGAATTCTGTGCTCCCTTTCTGTTCGGGCGTTCCCTAACACCACGTGGCTTTGTTTTCATCTGTTGCTCATAGCAACCTTCCCCCATGTGTGAACCTGAGCTGTCAGTTTCCCTTACATTTTGCTCACAATCCCCTACTTCCATGGGTTCTGATGGCGCTACCTTATGACACTATGTACAAAACTAACCCATTTGGAGAAACTGCCTCAAAGTGGCAAAAAGGCTGCCTAAGATACCACCTGAAGGAGTGCCCAAAGGATCAAGTCATGTTCCTTGGGAGTGCGCTGTCATGGTCTATCACCGTGGCTAAAATTGAATTTAAAGGTCCCTGATCTCATAACTGGTACCGGATTATGAGCCCTGTTCCAGAAGGGGAATAGGAACAGAGGCAATGGCTGCAAAGATAGAAAAGTAATACAGTTCAAATAATAGCATAGCACGATCAAGGCAATAAAAAGACATGGCACCATGGTTAGAGTTCAATTGAAAGATCCCTGACATCACCTTTGGTAGCAGATAAGTGGAGAATGGGTGAAGTCAGGAGCCCCAGGAAAGCCAAGCACCAGCAGGGAAACAGACACATGCAACATCTGCATAGAAAGAAAAGCAATACACTATAGACAATAGCACAGCACAATCAAGGCAATACAACATTTCTTAAAGAATCTACACTAAATACTGTATGCAAAAACACCTTTCACACACACACAAATATATCAATGATTGTTTGCTCTTGCTATTGAACTGCTGTTTCCATAATAAATTAATTTGAATAAACCTACTTCTTGAAGTCACGGAATATGCCTTGAAACCTCGTGGAATAGATCCATTCAGAATTGGCAGTTCTAGAGTAGATACCAGTGAAGATTTGAATCAGCCCCACTGAGAATGCAGAATCATATTTAGAAAATAAAGGAATATTGAAAGAATGGACAGCTGGTGTATGTAGGATGCTTTATTTCATATCATCATTTTATATCTGCTGTAGGAGTATAGCAAATGGCAAAATCTAATGCCTTTATCACAGTCGATAAGGTGTTGTCATGCAGATTTCTGTGATGAGCAATTAGTTTCCTTCTTTTCAAATGTTCTTGATTTTTCAAGGACCATCATTTAACATGAAAAGTATTTTCCACCATTGCAGCATAATCTTTTCTTTGGGTGTCCGAGACTAAAATGGCAAAAAAAAAGGCATAGCGTTTCTAAATGCTTTGCTCTAAAACTTTCTAATCCGTGATGAAACGGTTGGTTAGATTTCTATGCATAAGTGCTACTGACAGCCCTGCATGGTCAGCTATTGTGACTAGAGCTGGAAGTAGCCTTATCGCTCTTTACTAATAAAAATAAATGGAATGTCATCGTTCAAGGGTTTGTGGTTTGTTTAGTCATAATGCTATTATTGAAGGGATGAATTGTTGGAAAAGGATCTGTAAATCACAAGATTGCACACAAGAGATTGCTTACGATTTTTTTATTTTTATCACATATGTGTCTAGGGCTGATTATTATTTAGTCTCAGTTTTCCTGCTGTTTTTGAGCATTCTTAACCCAATACACTGAGCCACCTGAGAGCGTACTCCACCAAGATCAGACTCAGCAGTGTGCTCTGTGTACTCAAAAGGACTGTAAACAAGAGTTCAAGATCTAGAACATTGAAGAACATAAAAACATAGGAATTGCTGTACTGGGTCAGACTGAAGGTCTGTCAAGCTCAGTATCCTATTTTCAACCGTGGCAAATCTGGTCACAACTATCAGGGTTGAGAAGTGACTTCCCCAGGTCTCAAGAACACTCTATTTACTTTTTCTCCAGGAACTTGTCCAAACCTTTCTTAAACACAGCTACACCAATTAGGGGCCTGTTTACTAAAATAGTTCCCTTTTTTGTGTCTATGGGGGATATGCTTAAAAAACAGGACCCTAAATGTTTTTACTCAGGGGTAGCCCAAGGGGGGGTGCGGGGCCGTGGTGTGGGGCCTCATTTGCATAAGGTGCCTCATTTGCATAAATATTTGCATAATGTTACCATACACTAACTTTTAGTAAACATGCCTCTTAATGAGTATATGGATAAAGAAAGACTAAAAGATTTCTACATTGCTATAATCCAGTACCAACTTCCAGGCACATTAGGAACTACTACAAACACTGCCCATTTAGACGCCATGAAGAAAAAACCTTCAAAAATGTGATGACACTCAAAAAGGCACAAGGAAAAAAGTCAAAACATATATATAATGCCTGTGAATCAGATTAACTAACAAAGACTTACTCAAAGTAACAAAATAACATCTTATTCAAACAAACAGTTTTTCTGTCGGGATCCGCCGACCTGAGACGGGGAGAGGAAAAACTCCCCTCTCCGCGTCGGCAGAAGCCTTTTTTTTATTTTCAAAATTAAATAGCACAAAAGGAATAGTAGTGAAAATCACTTATCTGATAGTGAAACAAAAGGGCAGCAAAATAGTAGAGCAGTGACATGCATGTTTCAAGCCCAAAAGGGCCCTGTATCAAGCTGATTCCATCAATATACGCGCCCTATAGAAGCCATAGCAAACCCGCCGTATCCTAACAGCACTACCAGGATTCACAAAGCACCATACTCTACCTATCAAAAGGCAACACTGCAAATATTAAACCAATACATTTCAGAGAACAACAATACATGACCTACTGGGGAAAGAGAACAAGTGGCAATGTCAAATAGGAATTATGTAAACAGAATACCTCAGCTCAGTTACGCAGTTACATCTGCTTTAACATACTAATCTTTCTCCTTTTGCTCTTTCCTCATTCCTGTTTCATGCACTCAAATTTTACCCCTCCATCCTCAATCCCCACTTACTCTCCCAATATCCAGCCAATTGTAGATTTGTCTTCCCTCCCACACAAAATATTTTTTCGCTCTCCATTTCATTCTCCCAGCTCCATCCCATTCTAATCCTCCCACAACATCAGTTCCCTTCTAGTTCCAGCCCCACCCAGCATCCGCTCCCTTCTAGTCCCTGCATCAGCCCATTTCCAGTCCTAGCCCCCCATCAGCCCATTTCCAATCCTATCCCAGCCCCCCATCAACTCATTTCTAGTCCTTTCCTAGCCCCACCATCAGCCCATGTCAAATCCTAGCTCCCCTCCACTCAGCCCATTTCCAATCCAAGCCTACTTCCAATTCTAGCCCCTCCATGAGTCCATTTCAATTCAAGCCTCCACCACAGCCCATTTCCAATCTTATCACCCCCCAACAGCCCATTTCCAGTCCTATCCTAGCCCATCAGCCCATTTCTTGTCCTAGCCCCCCCCCCACTCAACCCATTTCCAGTCCTAGCGCCCTCCCCTCACAGCCCATTTCCATTCCAAGCCCCTTCCCCATCAGCTGTATGCAGTTCAAGCCCCCCTTCCACTCAGTCCATTTCCAGTCCTAGCAACCCCCCAGCCCATTAACCAGTCCTAGCCCCCCATAGCCCATTACCAGTCCTAAGCCCCCCATCAGCCCACTTCCAATCCTAACCCCCCCATCATCCCACTTCCAGTCTTACCCCCCCACAGCCCATTACCAGTCCTAACCCCCATCAACCCACTTGTAGTCTTAGCCCCCCCATAGCCCATTACCAGTCCTAACCCCCTCCCCCCATCAGCCCATTACCAGTCCTAACCCCCCATCAGCCCACTTGTAGTCTTAGCCCCCCATAGCCCATTATCAGTCCTAACCCCCCATAGCCCATTACCAATCCTAACCCCCATCAGCCCACTTGTAGTCTTAGCCCCCCTATAGCCCATTACCAGTCCTAACCCCTCCCCCCATAGCTCATTACCAGTCCTAAACCCCCCATAGCCCATTACCAGTCCTAACCCCCTCCCCCCATAGCCCATTACCAGTCCTAACCCTCCCCCCCCCATCAGCCCAGCTAAGTTAAAAAAAAAACCACAAACCGGCTGCTTCTGCCGCTGCCGCCGTGGCAGCGGCAGAATCGACCATCCCACGGGGCCCCCCCTGCCCTGCAGAGTTCTCCATGCAGTCTCAGCGCGGGCTTTTCAGAGCCGCGCGAAGGGAGAGTTTCCCTTTCTCGTGGCTCTGTTAATCCCGCCGTGGGGCTGATGGGAAATCAGAGCCCCGCGGCGGGATTAACAGAGCCGCGAGAGGAGAAGCTCTCTCTTCGCGCGGCTCTGACAGCCGACGCTGAGACTTCATGGAGAACTCTGCAGGGCAGGGGGGTGCCCCGTGGAATGGTCGATTCTGCCGCTGCCACAGCAGCAACGGCAGCAGCAGCCGGTTTGCATTTTTTTAATCTAGCTGGGCTGATGCAAGATGTTTTTTGTGCGGGGCCCCCTTAAACGCGGGGCCCTGTGCAAAAAACATTCTTGCTCAATGGACAGGCCGGTCCTGCTTTTACTACATCCTCTGCCAATAAGTTGACCCTATGTATTGGGTGAAAAAATATTCTCTCCTATTTGTTTTAAATGTGCTATTGTGTAACTTCATGGAGTGTTCTCATGGACTTTGTACTTTATGAAAGAGTAAACAATTCACATTTGTCACTTGGATGCCCGGTCTCCCAGTCTCATCGTCATCCTGCAGTTGTTCACTATCCACATGTAATTTAACAACGCTAAATATTTTGATGTTCTATGCAAATTTGATGACCTCACTCATTGTTCCCATTCCCAGATCTTTTATTGAAATATTGAAAAACACCAGCAGCAGTACAGATCCCTAGGTCTCCTCTGTTCACCTGAAAAAGGTAATAGTGATCATAATACAAAAAGGACAGAGAAACTGAATATTAATTTTAAAATAAAATAAGCAAACTGATGGGAAAATAAAACGAGGAAATATTAAGCCCATTTAAATAGATCACGAAGAGTGGAATTAAGATGTCCAGGTCAGAATTTGGAAAATTCCAACTATATTTTACAAGGACTCTGCCCAAAATAGCCTCTTGTAAAATATGTATAAGAATATACAGGACTGCACACTGATGTGTCCCCAGATCCAGCAGGAGCAGTACATTTAAAAAGCCTCACTTGGGGTAAAAAAGCATCCAGTTTTCCTCCAAATAGTTTTGAGGGCAGCATTTTAAAATGGCTGTTCCCAACAGCATTCACCCCTCTAACATGCCAATCCCCTCCTGCCCTAGCAGCACATCTCCTCTCCACTCCGTTCCCCCAATATCACCAGTCCCTGCTCAATGCCTACATCCTCTTCCTTGGTGATGACTCCTAATGTGAAAGCTAGCATCGTGCAGTTATAATTTGGGTTATTCTTCCCTGTGTGCATCACTTTGCACATCTACATTATATTTTGTCCTCTATTTGGATGCCCAGTCTCCCAAGGTCCTACTGCATTTTTTTTACAATCTGCATGTAATTTGCCAACTCTGAGCAATTTGGTGTCATCTGCAAATGTGATGATCTCATTTATTCTCATTTCTAGATCATTTCTGTTAGGGGTGATTAAGAAATCTCAGTAAGTATGTAAATATTAAAAGTAACAAAAATAGATGGGGGAGTAAGAATAGACATAATTGAATGAAGAGAAAAAATAAAAAGCCCCTCGGAGAATTGCTGGAAAGAGGATAACCAATGGGAGGGACACTGATGCATGGGTACAAAATAGTAGGGTAGATGAAATTGGTGAAGGGCTGGAGCGCTATGTTAAAGGCACAGTATATTAGAGGGCATCACATTTATTTTATTTATCAGGTTTTTTTATATCGCTTTATCATTTCAATCAAAATGGTTTACATTGTAACTTAAACTTGGGTGTATGTTTACTAAACAGCAGTAGCAGCTTCCATGTTAATTCAATGGGGCTGCAGCTCCGATATTGCATGGAGGTCGCTACCGCTGTTTAGTAAACATACCCATTAGTATTGTACATTAAAAAGGTACATTGACAACTTGGATTTTCTGAGGCAATGGAGGGTTTAATGACTTGCCCAAGGCCACAAGGAGAGAGTGCTAGGAGGAAATCAAACTCTGGTTTCTTGGTTCCCAAGCCAGTGTTTTAACCATTAGGCTACTCCTCACTCCATGATCAAATCAAAGAGATCAAATCATGATCCCTTACCAATGCATAAAAATGCTTTTGATCAAACTTTGTCTTTTCAGCTGCTATAACATAGTAACATAGTAAATGACGGCAGATAAAGACCAGTATGGTCCATCTAGTCTGCCCAGTAAGATGGCCGGAGTAAGATGGCAGGAGTAGGTGCCACTCTGTGCAGGCCACCCCTTCCCATGTCTTTGTAGTAGCCTATTTATTCAGTTTTTTAATATATTTGAAATTTAAAATTTCACACATATCTATTACACATTCTCACAGATAAATTCTATATACCTGAAGCAGGATGGATAAAATTGTTTTTACATCCAAAACATAGTGCTGTATTGAGATAATAGGAGTGATTTACAGTAGGACTGTGAAATAGATATGTTTGAAAGTTTAGTAGCTGAGAGAATAAAGTATGAGAAAGCAATTTGTTAGCATTGGTAAGGGATCGTGATTGGGTGGTATTTAATAATATATTTAGATCCTGAGGATTAGTACCCTTATTTGATTTATCCTTGAGGAGAGAGGGCATAGAGTCAAACATAAGAACATAACATAAGATATGCCATACTGGGTCAGACCAAGGTCCATCAAGCCCAGTATCCTGTTTCCAACAGTGGCCAATCTAGGTCATATGTACCTAGCAGTTTCCCCAAAAGACACAGGTTTCACAATGTTTGTACTGGTTCAAGCATTGATATCCTGGATCCCTTCTTAATAATGGTTTATGGACCTTTCCTCCAGGAGCTTGGTATGGTTACAGCGAGTCTGTTCCGCAAGCTATGTTGTGCAGTGAAGAGGAACAGGAGAGAGGAGATGCATTGGGGAAGATATTGAAGATCAGAGGTGAAAGAGATGAGAAGACTCAGCTTGGAGACAGCAGTGTGAGACCCAGGAAAACACCATCTATCAACACTGAGGCAACTACACTCACCCGACTACTTTACTGGGTGAACCTCTGAGCCTCCTCTTACCTGCACCATGACAACAGCAGAGATCAAGACATTTTTGAGCAAGCCCATGGTGGTTCCAGACTGGCCATCAGACACCCAGTCTATAGAAAGGTGTGCAAAAATGACAACCGAGTCTGCTGGTCATGTGTACAATCAGGAGAGGAGGGAACATTATATTAGAGGTCAGATGGTCAGCAGGGAGCTCATGAGTCAAAACAGAAGCAAGCAAGATATGGCTTCTTTGCTGGATTTTGTTAAATAACATTAAATTAACTTCATAAATGACATTTTAAAGACAATTATGTAGTTACAGTTGGTGTTCAGACTATTTGTACGTTCAAATAAATAGCACTTCATTTTCACATATTTTAACTGTGATTTGATGTAGGTAAGACTCACTTTAGATTAAGTATGCAAAACTGCATAATTTGGTCATTAGTAGTTTGTAAAGTTTGGAAAAATAAAAATCTACCCTTAAAATTGACACTCCCTAATACTAAACATTACGTTTTGTGGCTATTGAGCTGGTTTACTAAGTCCCACACTAGTAGCATGGGTTTTGACTGCATTACTAGCAAGGGGTACAGTGCTAGATGCAGGGGTAGGGACAGCTATCCCCCTGAATTTAGCATAGCATGTTGTGTTGGTGCTCCCCACCAAGTTTCAGCAGTATCGACCAGATACGCACTGCTCGGGTAGCATGTTTTTTTTTTAGTGCAGGGCATTGCGCTACTTTGTACCACAGTGCAAAAACTGTGCAGTACCCCAGCCTGACCTGGGTAGTGTGTGTTAGTAAACCGACCCCTATATAAATAAACACAGAAATAGGCACACAATTTCAGTTTAACCCAAATCTTCCTTCCCCCCCCCCCCCAATACAGTTTCCCAGCAGGTAAACACTAACGAGATTCCTTCCAAAAAGCAGCAGGACCTGCCTCGTCACTCCTTTAGGAAGCGGTATAGATTGGGAGTGGAGGGAAGTGCGAGTAGGCTGCTGCAAACTAGTTAAGGGCTAATGGCAAGCAAAAAAATTACATTTATGATAGATATCACAGTACCTTTCATTAGCCCACTCAGTGGAGGTGAGGCACTCATTGAATAACCATATATGAGTTTGTGTACTACAGAAACTGAATGTACGACTGTTTTTGTCTGAGACAGAATGTATTGCTGTAAGAAAGAATGTGTATACAGTATAATATGATAGAAATACACAAATCTTTATGAGTGTGCATATGCATGTCAGAAAGAGGGGAAGTGTATGTGCCTGTCAGAGAGACAGTAAGAGCAAATGTGTCTGTGTCTGAGTCTGAAAGTGAGAAATATGGTTCAAACATATGCTCCCCACCTATACAATTTAATTCCCTTTGTCTCAACAAATTAATCATTGATTTTGAATATAATAATACTGTATTAAATTTGTTATAAGCCAATATCCATCATTTGTGTTCCATAGTACCATGATGAAGGTTCCACAGTATTCAAAATGTTGAATTGTATATTGGTATTTAATAAGCTGAATATTGTTTTTTTTAGGATCGACAATGTGACAATTTACATATCTATGGAATTGTTACTTTTTTCTTTTGCTGTATTACCAGATTTGGACAGAATTGTTCTCAGCAAAATGATGAATATAAATTAATTGATGAAATAAAAACAAACTCTCTTAAAATCCATGCCCAACCTTTTGTATAATGGCATTTAGGTTAGATGACTGGAGAGAGGCACATGTATTCCCTTTACACAAAAACGGAAGTAAGGATGTGGTTGAAAACTACAGGCCAGTTAGTTTAACCTCAGTGGTGAATAAATTATTGGAAACGCTACTGAAAGAGAAAATAGTGAGGTTTCTGGAGTCCAACATATTACTGGATCTGAGGCAGCATGGACTCACCAGGGCAGGTCTTGTCAAAAAAATCTGATTGATTTCTTTGACTGGGTGACCATGGACTTGGACTGAGGGAGAGCCCTACATGTGGTGTATTTAGATTTTAGTAAAGCATGTGACACACTTCCACACAGGCAACTTATAAACAAACTGAGCACCCTAGGGATGGACCCTAAAGTTACTGCTTGGGTTAGAAATTGGTTGAGTGGGAGGTGACAAGGGGTACAGGTAAATGGAGTTCACTCTGAGGAGAAGGAGATTACCAGTGGAGTGCCGCCGGAATCTCTCCTTGGTCTGATTCTTTTTAACATCTTTGTTAGTGATATTGCAAAGGGGCTATCGGGTGAGGTTTGCCTCTTTGCGGATGATACCAAAATCTGCAACAGATTAGACACCCAGGAAGGTGTAAATAGCATGAGGAAGGATCTAGCTAAGCTTGAAGAATGGTCTAGAATTTGGTAGTTTTAATGCTAAAAAATATAGAGTCATGCATTTGGGCTGCAGCAATCCAAGGGAGAGCAGTATAGTACAGGGGGTGGCGTACTTCTGTCCACGAAAGAAGAACGGGACCTAGGCGTGATTGGGTCTGACAATCTCAAAGTAACTAAACAGGTAGAAAAGGCGATGGCGAAAGCTAGGATGATACTTGGGTGCATAATGAGAGGAATGGCTAGCAGAAGAAAGGAGGTGATAGTGCCTCTGTATTAGTAGTTGATGTGACCTCATTTGGAGTATTGTGTAAAGTCTGGAGGCTGCACCTTCTATAGGATGGAGTCGGTGCAGAGGGGACTACCAAAATGGTTAGTGGTCTTCATTATAAAGCATATGAGGACAGAGTTAAGGACCTTAATATGTACAGTATACTTTTGAGAAAAGGCGGGACAGAGGTGACATGATTGAGATGTTTAAATACCTCCATGGCATAAATGCACAGGAGGAGAGCCTCTTTTGATTGAAAGCAAACTCTGCTACGAAGGGACATAGGATGAGCGTGAAAGGGGATAGACTCAGGAGTAATATGCGGAAATATTTCTTTATGGAAAGAGTGGTAGATGCATGGAATAGTCTCCCAGTAGAGGTGGTAGAGATAAGGACAGTATCTAAATTGAAAAAAGCATGGGACAAACACAGGCTCTCTAAAGGTAAAAAAGGGCCTCTTGTAGTGATTGATATAGAAGTGCCTACTAGATACTGTAGGCCATGTGGTCTCTTTTGCCATCATGTTTCTATGTTTCTAAAAAAGTCTATTTATTCCAGTTGTTTCCTCTAAGTTAAGAAATATATGATTTAAAACTCAGATTTGTAATACACAAGGTTGCTTTCCTTATGTCTTTTAAAATATACATGCAATCAACTGGTTGTAATTATCAGGCTGACATTGGAAACTGCATGGAATACCCTTGAACAGGGCTTATTTTGAGGGGATACTCGGTGGTACTGGATAGCAGCATTTTTTCTTTGCCTGCTAAAATTAAGCCTTGGACTCGTATATGAGTGCCAGTACCTTTTGTGCTTGGAAAAATGCACTGCCCTTGAGAGAGAGACTGGTTAGTGCTTGGTCCGGTCTCTGTCTTTTGGTCCTCTGCCAGCCCCTCCGCAATTTTGTCGTCATCCTCCTGTGATTTGACTTTCTTTAAAGACATAGGAGCAATGTGATTTCGAGAGTCCTGCCTCCTTGATATTTCTCCCATATCTTATTGCTTTACTACCCAGCATGCCCCCACCTAATGTCTTATGGTCCTGACCTGGACTAAGTCAGTTACCTGCTGCAGCCCTCTGGCTTGATGGGCTTGGCTCTGGCCCTGTGCCAGCATTGTATCCTCTCTTTTCCTCTATCTGCATTGTAATGGGACTTCTACATGTAGCATCAACTATTTATTCAGATATGGCGCACACTTCTTCACTGGTAGCTCAAGACAAGTTATAGTCAGATAGAGACGATTTACAATCTAAGGGGGTCTTTTACTAATGGGCAAAACGTTGTTGCACCCAATGCACCTATACCACTGAAACCATGGCGTTACGTGCAACACCTCCATGTTAACTGTCGGGGCATGGAAATATTTCTCCGGCAGTTAACATGGAGCCCTGTCCCATAGCTTGTACTGCATTAGTGTGGGTGCACCTAATGCCACTTATTGAGGTGGTGCTAAGTGATCCTATGCTAGCGCAGTTAGAGTACAGTGTGAACACAGTGCTAACTGCGTCAAGCTCACCATACCCACTCTCCACCCCTCTCCCGCCCACTCATGACCTTAATGCAGATTGCACAGTTAAAGGCACATTTTACAAAGGATGTCCAAGTGCAATCTGGGATGTCAAAGCCAGAACATCTGGAAAAAAGCAGGGATGTGCCCAAACTAAACATTTATGGAGATACTTATATAGATTCTACAGGAGAGTGTTTCAGAACATGGGCAGTTAATAGCCTAATGGTTATAGTACTTGGTTAGGAGCAGTGTAATCTTTTGTGATCTTAGGTTAGTTACTTTTCTTCATCTTCTCTATACCCTTTGGATGTTTTAAGGCCACGACGAGCACTTTCCTGATCCCTGTTCATACCTAGAGCAGGTCTAAAATTTGATGTTTCTGGAACATTACACTTCCACCACACACCCTGCTTACTTGTTTGTTTATTAAAACTTGATATACCGCCTTTCAAACATCAAAGCGGTTTACAAACAAAACATTTCATAACAATGAAAAAGAATAAGAACTCCAAAAGAGGAGACAAAAGTCCAGGAAGGGGGTGGGGGAGCGTGGTGAGGCTAGGGAAAGGAAGAGAAGGATTGCAAGGCTAGGGAAAGGAAGGGAAGGATTGCAATACCAGGAACAGCCAGTCAGAGATTAAGAAGGCGAATCATATGCCAAATTAAAAAGATAAGTCTTTAAGGCAGTCTTGAACCAAGGATAAGAAGATTCTAATCTAATTTCAGCCAGGAGAGTATTCCATAAATGAACACCTAGGAAGTAAAAGGCCGCACACCTGGTACTCTCACACAGTGGGTTTGTGATGGGGAAGGCAGGTGCAAACGAAGACCAAGGACATATTGTAGAAGCTGAGGGAAGAAAGATAAGTGGGCACCCCAGAGTGTAGGATTTTATGGGCGAGTGTTAGAATCTTAAACTGAATATGATAGGCTGCCAGTGCAATTCAATGTGTAGTGGAAATACATGATCAAATTGTGAAGCATGATTGAAAATACAAACTGCAGAGTTTTGTGTGGATTGTAAACGTTTAAGCTGGAGCTGTGGTCAGCCAGCATAGATAACGTTGCTGTAGTCAATCCTGGAAATGATTAAAGTAAGAAGCAGAGTAGGTAGTGAGGATTCTAAGAGGGAGGAGTGAATTGAACGAATATGACACAAGGTGTAGAAACAGTGTTTTTCCATCATACTGATATGAAATTGAAAAGAGAGGTGTCCAAAATGACTCCAAGATGGTGCATAGAGGTTGTAAGGGGTATGGGACATGTGCTAAGTAGAGGAGCAACAGATGGTGATGAAAAGGATCCAGTTAACCAAAGTGCAGATGTCTTAGTGGCATTCAGCTTTAAGCAGTTATCATGAAGCCAAGTTGCTACAAGGGAAAGACAGTTGTTAAGAACGGTTAAATCAGGGGCACTAGGATCTGTGTGGAACAACAGCAGGATAAAATATGCAGAAACACCCTGCTACCGAATGATAGTGGCAAGGGGAGCCAAGAAAATATTAAAAAGAAGAGGCGCAAGGACAGATCCCTGTGGAACACCACAGGTGAGAGGAAAAGGAGGAACTAGAAGGCAAAATAGGATTGGTGAGAGAGAAAAGAGAGGAACCAGAGCAAGGCTGTGCCTGAATACCAGCCAAAAATATGTATTTTATTTATTTATTTAACAGGCTTTTTATACCACTTTATAATTTAAACAAAGCGTTTTAAACATTAAACAGGGGCATTGATAACTTGGATTTCTCTAGACGCGAGAGAAGTAGAGCGTGATTTACCAAATCAAACACACAAGAGATATCAAGGGAGTGCCGGACATCAGTGAGAATTGAGAGAATAATAGTTTCAGTACTATGCCCTTCCCTAAAGCCTGACTGCCTAGGATGCAAATAACTGGTTCTCTCTAGATGAATTAACGTCTGCTGAAGTACCACTTTCTCCAAGATCTTTGAAAGAAAGGGAAGATTAGAAACAGGGTGAAAATGATCGGGGAGGGATGGGTCAAGACTAGGATTCTTCAGTAGTAGTCGGACAATTGTGGTTTTCCAGTAATAAGTTAAAACTCATGAAGTCAAACTTTTGGATAACGAGAGTATGAAAGCAAGGAGGGCAAGAGAGGGTTCAGTGATCCATGAAGAAGGGTTAGGGTCAAGGGAACAGGTAGACTCAGTAATGACTTGACTGAGTGTGGTTTGTGTCATAGAATTAAAAGTGGATCAGTGATGTGGTTGAGAATTAGTGGGTGACAGAGGGGGAAGCGGCTGGAGGAGAGAAGAGCTACACAAATGGAAATGAGAGCTTCAACTGGGTAACTTTAGCATAAAAGAAATCCGCCAACTGCTGGGCGGAAGGCTGAATGGGTGATGAGTATGAGGGAGACTGTAGTAAGCGAGAAACAGAGATGATTTCTGGTGTTAGAAATTGATTTAGTAGAATATTCACACTCGGACGTCCCTGTACTGGAGACATCTCTAAACATCATTTGTAAACTGGTTGTGGAGACGTCTTAATGATTTTGACAGCCACGTGTACGTCTTTGAACATCCAAATCATGACTAAAGGGCTTGTTTACTAAGCAGCAGTAGCAGCTTCCAATCCATATCGGAGCCAGGGCCCCATTCACTTAATGGAAGTGTAAATGTGATTTGAGCCCTGGCTTCCCTGATTTCCAGTTGAATATCTAACCTCTAGAAGAGAAAGCTGATGAGACATATGACAGAGGTCTATCAAGAAATGAGTGGAATGGAATGAGCAAAAGTGAAGAGATTGTTTACTTCAAAATGTACAAAGACTAGGGGACATGCAAAGAAGCCATAAAATAGTACATTTAAGACTAAATCAAAGAAATATTTTGACACTCAATGTGTAATTAAGCTCTGGAATTCTTTGCCAAAGGATTAGTAAAAGCTGTTAGTAAAGCTGGGTTTAAAAAAGATTTGGACAAGTTCCTGGAGGAAAATTCTATAAATCTTTATAAAGTGGACTAGAGGAAATCTAGTGCTTAACCCTGTGAATAGCAGCACGGAATCTGTTTACCTTTTAGGCTCCTAACAGATACTTGTGACCCGGATTGACCTATTTAAAAACAGGAAACTGGGCTTGGTGGATGTTTGGGCTGACCGAGAATGGCAAATATTATGTTTGTATATTTTTACTACTCCAAGTGCTACCATTATTCTCCTCCTCATCCCCATTAGATCTACCCACATGGGCCACACCCACACTCATTCAATACCCAGCCACACACACAGCCAGTGCTCCCTTTTCATGATCCTCTTAAGATAGCTGCTAGGAGCATCAGGCCACAGTTTAGTATCCCGATATTCCCAGATAGGAGAAATAACACACATTGGAGCATGCTTACTAAACCCCATGTAGTTAACACCCACATGGGACACATTAGCAGCACAGGGCACCTCATTAATTTTAGGGGGAGCATGTGTTTTCATCCCCCTGCAGTTACCATGCTTCACTGCAAGAAACCCACATTACTGCTATCAAGCACAGGTTACATAGGCCACTAACACCCACATGAGATGCACCATGCCGGGAATGGCTCCATCCTACCAAGCTAACACCCCGATGCTCACTACCAGGGTAGCACAGGGTTTTTAGTGTGTAGTCGCATGCTACATTTTAGCATGGCACTAAAACCATTTGCTCACCCTGTGCTACCCTGGTTGCACACCCTTAGTAAACATGCCCCATTCTGAAGTCTAATGTAAGTGTGCTATTCATTCTCTGTGGAAGTTACTAACCTATAGTACTGTGTTACCAAAGGTTAGTTACTTCCACAGTAAATGAAGCTATGGTTAAATGTGACTGCCCTCTTAATATGTGCAAAATGTATTCAATATGTTTTAACCTATGAATTAATGTGAGTACATTAAATTGACACATTAAAAATGTATAATCATTATACTGGCTGTGTTAAATGAATAACCCTCCCCCCACCATATAATAGAGAATATCCTCCCCCCCCCCCCAAACCCAGGAAAGGTTTTCTTTGCGCATTCCTAGTAAATTTTGCAATCACTACAATTAAACCGTCAGTGGCACACCATAATGAAATGGAATGAACTTTAAACTAGATAGCTCAAGCTGTGGTTGCTTAAGGTCTGTAACTTACATTATTCCATCATCTTTGAGATTTTTTAAAATAAAAGTTCAGATAGCAATTACCCTGTAGTGCTAGAATCCTCATAATCTTATGATCTTTAGAAAATGCAGTCAATGTACTCCAGTTCTGATACATGTTCTCAGCTGATTAAAATCACATTGACTTTGTCTTCTTATACTGAAAGTTGAACAGAGAGTATTTTAAGCTCTTGTTAGTCATATTGTGTAACCGGGTAAGGCGAACACGTCGCCTCTCACCCCGTCACTCCCCAATTCTCCCAGACGCCCCCGCACTCCTTTCAATAAAACCATCACACATTTATGGGCTTAAACTGGTCGCAGCTTTATTAACCTTTAACAATAACCAAACTACAATCCAACACAATATCATTACCCCCCCCCCCTTTGCAGAGCGCGAGCCCTCACCAGCCATGTGAGTAGCAAGGTGACGCCACTTCCATTTCTGCTGAGTCCGGGCCCCGGCTAAACAGCCTAGCCCTCCCTCTTCCGGCTTTGCCATATTACTAGCAAAAACCTGAGGGGTTGTCCGGGCGGGGGTACCCCACCCCCGCCCAAAAACTTGCCTCCGTCTCCGGAACCCGAAAACCTCCGGGATCCCGCCACCCCCCCCCCCCCGCTGCAACAACCCCAACCCCTCTAACCTCAGCTCCACCCCCAACACTAGGGCGGGCGGGCGGGCACCCGACTCGTCTGGCTCTGACTTGGAAAAGGCCGGAGCCACGCCGCGTCCCCGCACTCCCCTGAGGCTATTCCCGCCTCCCCTCAGCTCCATTGGCTCCCTCCGCCTCCCGGCGGCCCGCGGGAGCCAATGGGGTGTCCAGAACCACTCCGGCCCACCCCCACGCCTCAGCGCCGACGCGGCCCCGGGGGATCGCATCCTTGCTGCAGCGGTGTTTACACTGGGCCGCGATGTAAAGGCTTGATTGACTGTTTAGTGTTCTCTTTCAACAAAGGAACATCTTAAAGCAAATGTTTTTCATCATTTGACTTTTAGTTGTCCATTCTACTTGGACACGTCTTCTCTCAAAAATCTTCCTCGAGGTATTCCTTTTACAGTCCTTAAATTCTGATTTATGGGCTCTTTCAATGGACTAATTCTAATCTATTCACCTTCAGACCTTTAGGAAGCATCTTATTGTAGTTCAGCAAAAACAGCAAACTAGCAATTTTATCACCCCGGTGCCCTTGCAGTGATACAAATGTTTTAATTAGCACATTTTATCAGTGTCATTATATGTATTTGTAATTGCCCCTCAAAAAACTTCACACTGCTAAGAGTTACAAGAAATCCCTTGTAGCAATTTGACAAGGATAACATTTAAACTGATAAAGTGACAAGATTGATGGTGGGAATGCAATCTTGTTACCTTTGATGGTAACTTATTTTCTTTAATGTCTCTTCATAGCATCAACTTCATTTTCAGGAGTTTGACAGCACCTCATCTGATCTGCTATGCAGCAGGCAAAATTTGTATTAGAAGAGGGGTGATAGGTCAAAATTGTTGTATATTTTTTGTTACAGGATTTGCATCGGTGTGAGATTTCATATGCCTTGCGGCAAATTGTTCCACTCTAAAGGTCATCAAGCATCATTGCATTCATGACTAAAACAATTTCATGTCTGACAAAGCTTGGAAAAATAAATACATACCTCACTGTGATCTGTGACATCAAGTGTCTCTTTTCTATTTCTTTTTCAAAATGAAGATTTTGATATCATGATGCCTTTTGGTTCCTCATAGAGAAAAAGAATAAAGAGATCAATATTTAAACTCACCAGTCATAGTATTTATCCAGTTCTTTTTCCAGTAAGCAAGAAGCGCTGAATATATTTATAGAGCAGACAGCGCTACTCATTATCTAGAGTGTGTGATATTTAGCCTGCTTTACAGATAAATCAAGGACCAATAATTTAGTCCAGTCATAAGTGCACCCATTTATCCAAGACGGTCCGTCCTACCCAGCAAGATTACAGATTTGGAGTATCTTGGCCAGAAATGTTAGGGTGACCCCAAGCATGCAAGATCATAGTCCTCTTTCTGATCCGTTCAGGTACAATATGAGGGTTGACAGTCTAGTGCCTCATTTAGACTCCACAGACCACCACAGGATCCTTCAATTGATGATAATCCAGATTAGTAGTCTGAAATTCCCCTTCCCTCTCTGACTTTAATCTAGTAGTATCTGGTACCCACCCCAAATTGTGACAAACATTACAGAGCAAAACATGATCCAAATTAACATGTATAAGTACCAGTATGCAACTAACTATACAATACATAGATTGGGTGGGAGATGGGCTGCTCTCTGGGCCATGGGGACTGGAAAAGAAGTCTGGGCTAACATCTACAACTCCTTTATTTATTTATTTATTTAACCAGTTGTGTATACCACCTTATCCTTCAACCAAAGTGGTTGACAAGACAAAGGCTAACATATTGAGGATGTGGGAAAACAAAAACGATACATTACAATATAAATACAAAACATAACGGTTAATTTAAGTAACACATAACTCCTTCCTTTCTGCACCCCCCCTCAGCCAGTCACAAGCCAATGCAACCTGCTACATACCGCATCGGTGTGCCCCAAAGCAAGGCATGCCTGGCATGCTGGTGGCCTCTCTCTCTCCTTCCCATAACCCCAAGAAATACAATTGCCTCTTCACTAGCCATGGTGAGCAAGAGGTGCATTAAGCAGATCATGGTAGGACAGGACCGGGGAGGGGAGGGGGAGGCAGTTGTATACCCATGGCATTTGTGCAGACCACATGATACTGCACATTTATCTGGATAGTGGGATGAATATTGCTGCTCTCTGAATAACTAAATGAAACACCCATAAGCACTGGCAAATTAAATGGAAAATATTGATAAAAAGGCAAAACATTTGAAAAGAAGCTTGCAATAGAGACAAAAACTCACATTAAAAACTTGTTCAGGTGCATTCACCGCAAGAAGTCAGGGAAGGAATCAGCTGGACCTTTAGATGATCAAGGGGTAATGGAAGACACTCAGGGAGGACAAAGCCATAGCTGAGAGACTAAATAAATTCTTTGCTTCCGTCTTTACTGAGGAAGATGTGAAGAAACTACCTATGCCAGAAAAAAGTATTTAGCAGTGATGAGTTAAAACAACTGAATCAAATCTACAACTTGGTAAAGATGTGGAGCCCGATTCATGGAGGGGGACATCTGGGCCGTCCGGATGTCCTCGATGAAGATGGGGCTGTGCAAACTAGATTCTGGTCCGTGGGAACAAAATGTTACCATGGTAACCAGAATAGGGCCCGGGGATGGCCGGCATGCCCCTTCCGCCTGCGGGGATGTCCTCCCCGCAGGCGCCCCTGACATCCATGGCTCCAGCTCCCCAGTTCCCCGCCATTCAACCCAAGGCTGGCCTGCTGCAGCCTCAATCAGACAATGGGGATCCCCCTGCACCCAGCCCCGTCCCTGTGGAGGGATCCTCTGGCCTGATCAGGCCAAAAGCGCTGCTGATGCTACCTTTGATCCTTTGAGGTGGTAGAAGCAGCACATCTCACAAGATCAGCAGCATGTACAGGGCTATGATCTGAATCAGCTCTGTATGTGCTGCTGGGCTTGCCCACCCCCACTCCACCCCATTCCCGCCCCCTCCCAACTCTCCCTGTCCTGATGCATAGGACACACAGGGAGAGCTGGAGGGGAAAATGGAAACAGATGGCTTGCAACCTGTTTTTGTGAATGACCTCCATAGTCTACAAATTGATATACCAAAGAACAACAAATCACCTTGACAGGATGGTGTACACCCAAGAGTGCTGAGAGAATTTAAAGATGAAATTGAGTAGAAAGGCGGTATATCAAATTCAATAAAACATAAACATAAAACATAATAGCTACTATTAGTAATTTTAAACTTATTGTTAAAATGAACTATGGGTACCTGATGATTGGAGGGTGGTCAATGTAATGCCTATTTTAAAAAGGGCCCCAGTGTGATCAGTGAGTTTAATGTCAGTGTTGGTCAAAGTGGTAGAAACCATTATTAAGAGCAAAATTATTGAACACATGGATAAACAATTTACTGGGACAAAGATGGACTTCCATTTCTTTGAAGACATGCATAAAGGTGAGACAATTGATCTAGTGTATTTAGCCTTTCAGAAAGAGTTTGATAAAGTCCCATTTCAGAGACTTCTGAAGAAATTAAAAAGTCATGGCACAAGAGACAGTGCCCTATTGTGGATTGGAAACTGGTTAAGAGAGAGAAAAATGAAAGTAAAAGTAAATGATCAATTTTCTCAAAGGAAGGAAGAGGAATAGTGTAGGATACCAGGGATCTGTACATATTTATAAATGATTGGGAATTGGGGGAAAAAAATCACATGCAGGTTGTGAGAAATTGTAGGAGAACCTTGTGAGACTGGGAGATTAAACTCCATCTGCAATTTGGATGCCCATTGTGGATAAGTGCAAAGTGATGCACATGGGAAAGAATAACCCAAACTCTATATACACAATCATAGGTTCCACAGTAGAAGTCACCAGCTAAGAAAAGTATCTGGGTGTGATCATAGACAATACATTGAAAGCTTCTTCAGTGTGCGGCAGCAGCCAAAAAAGCCAACAGAATGCTGGAAATCATTAGGAAAGGGTAAGAGAATAAAACAAAGGATATAATAATGCCTCTGTAGCACTCCATGATTCAGCCACACCTTGAGTGTTGTATGCAATTGTGGTCTTTGCCTCTCAAGAAAGATATAGAAACATTGGAAAAGATACAGAGAAGGTCAGACAGAATGATAAAGGTGATGGGACAATGCTCCTATCAGGAAAGGCTAAAGAGGTTAGAGCTCCTCAGTTTACAGGAGAGATGGCTGAGGGAAGATATGATAGAGGCCTATAAAATACAGAATGGAGTGGAACAGGTAAACATGAATTGATTGATTTTCAAAAAATACAAGGATTACGGGACACACCATGAAGATACAATGTTGTATATTTAAAAAAGATAGGAGAAAATATTTTCTCTCAAGATACAATTAAGCTTTGGAACCAGTGGTGCAAGTTACAATGAGGGGCCCCAAGTAAAATTGTGCTTATGCCCCCCATTGTTGCAGTGGCCATGGTGGCAGAAAACTTGCTTCATCATATTTGCTGCTCTGCCTCCACTCTTGTGAGTTTGCCACAGGCCCGACAGCTGTTCCCTGCTAAGCCAAGGTCTTGCAATATGGCTGTTATCACAAGACTTTAGCCCAGCAAGGAACAGTCGCTGAGCCAACAGCAAAATTACAAGATCAGAGCCAGCGCAACAAACATGATAAAGTAAGTTTGCCATGTTATCTACTCGCTGTGTGGGTCCCCTTTATGCCCGGGCCCTGCTGCATTGCAGTGGCTGCTTGGGTGAAACCTCTTCCACTGTTTGGAACTCATTGCCAGAGAATGTGTGAAATGCAGGTAGTATAACTGGATTTAAAAATGGTTTGGACAAATTCCTGGAGGAAAAGTCCATAAATCGCTATTAAGGTAGTCCAAGAGAAAACTATTACTTATCGCTGTGGATTAGTAGCATGAAAAGTGGCTACTTTTCAGTTATTTCAGGTATTTTTGTGACCTGTATTGTTTACTGTTGGAAATTGAGCACTGGGGTTGATGGACATTTGCTCTAGCCCAGTATGTTCTATTCTTATGTGTAATCTATTACACGTTATAGTGCTCACAAGCACTCTGTTCTGCAGAAATGTATTATGCAAACCTAGGACAAGAGTCAAATGAAGTTGAATATGTTACCAAGATATGCCCCAAAGAATATTGAAACAAGACAAATTATATCCTCTGCTTTATAAATGAAAATGAATACCAGACATATATGTTATAATGCGGGCTACTTTAAAAGCCATATTCACAATTTCCACATGAAATTAGGGATTTACATGTGCAAATATTATCAATGTGTAAATGGTGATTTTAGAAAGGGCTGAATTTACACGAGGATGCCCTTGCAACATATAATAAAAATGACCAAAGGGTGTGTTGAGGCATAGTTAAGGAGTGGCCTGAGCAGATAAAATCTATATGTACATTCCCCATTTCATGTAGGAAATACACATGCATGACTGCAATTGCCCATGTCAGAATTTATAGCTGCTCCCTGGCACTTGTAGGTTTTTAAAAAACACTCATTTTAGGTAGTTCTTTACAGGAAGGATTAAGGGGATTATCTGGGCCCACCACCAGTGAGCTAGGCAGCTGCCTAGGGGTGGCAGCTTCGGGGTTTGGGGGCAGCAAAGCACAAGGCATTCAAAGCTAAACAATACAATCTAAACCCAAGTCAAACTTTTCCTCTATCTAAGATATCTTTTTTGTTAGAGCAGGCTGGAGGCGACTGAAAGAACAACACAGCCGCTCCAGACAGCCAGTTCCTTTTTAATCAAACCAAACAAATATGGTACTTATCCAAGTAGTATCCTAGTGAAGTATTGCAGTAGTCTTTTTCAATGTGATAGCGGTCAAAAGCAGCTTATCCACTCCATGACGCGCACGTTTCGGGCCACCAAGCCCTGTATCAAGTGTTCAGAAATGCGCAGAAATCCCGCTTGTAACTCAACAAACAACGAACACCGGATATAGAGGGTGAATCACACATATTGGCTAAAGTGATCGTCAATCAGTCAGGAGCACCAATCACCAAATGGGAGACCCCACTGAACATCGGGGAATCCCTTGGTGTCAAAGGTGATGTCATAGTAAGCTTGGCCAATCCACTTCTTTATTCAAGCCCATCAGATGGACCGCAGCCAAATCAAAAATCAGTTGTTGCTCACGACGTTGCAGCAAAGCTAGTCGGTTACCTCCCCGGGGATTAGAAGGAACATAATCTAACACAGTCCAAAGTACATCGATTCCAAACTGATGTTGTTTAGCAACACAGTGTTCCACAATCGGTGCCGATAGCATCTGTTGTCGCAACCATGCGGAGAAATTTACCTTATGGACAATTCCTTTGGCTCCGGCGGATTTGTTCTACATTAGCAGATTTTAAGCATCATGCGTCGGATTTGAGCATGAGGTTAGCTCAACGGGGATACCCTCATAAGTTGATTAGGACGGCTTATCGCCGGGCTCTTTATACCCATCGTGAGTGGCTGTTGGATGAGTCATACCGCCTACATAGTTCCTCTTCAGATG
The DNA here is from genome assembly GCA_033557465.1 of Ichthyophis bannanicus. Taxonomy (NCBI): domain Eukaryota; kingdom Metazoa; phylum Chordata; class Amphibia; order Gymnophiona; family Ichthyophiidae; genus Ichthyophis; species Ichthyophis bannanicus. Next base: position 1,176,757,517 of record CM066033.1, on the reverse strand, counting down.
AGGTTGATTATGTTGTGGGTGTGCTACCTTATACCACCTTGAGTCCTGCTATTGTGGCTATACTTCGCAAACACTGGTCTATTTTAGGATTACATCAATGTTTTCAGAAGCCACTTCGGATTGCTTATTCCAGGGGGCCCAATTTACAGGACAAGTTGATGCGTACTGCCACTTTGGTTGACCGCCCCCCACTTCCTGAGTTTAGTGAGCGGGGTCATTCTGTTTGCTCCGATTGCACTTTTTGTACATCTTCACTTACCGGTGTGGATTGGGTTCACCTGAACACTGGTTAAGTGTTTACTAGACGGTGGGCGACCACTTGCGATTCAACTTTTGTTGTGTATGTGCTGCAATGTACTTGCCCTTTGATTTATATTGGCAGAACGTCAAGGAAGATAAAAACTAGACTCAGCGAACATGCGTCGAGGTTGCGATAACAGGTGCTATTGGCACCGATTGTGGAACATTGTGTTGCTAAACAACATCAGTTTGGAATCGATGTACTTTGGACTGTGTTAGATTATGTTCCATCTAATCCCCGGGGAGGTAACCGACTAGCTTTGCTGCAACGTCGTGAGCAACAACTGATTTTTGATTTGGCTGCGGTCCATCCGATGGGCTTGAATAAAGAAGTGGATTGGCCAAGCTTACTATGACGTCACCTTTGACACCAAGGGATTCCCCGATGTTCAGTGGGGTCTCCCATTTGGTGATTGGTGCTCCTGACTGATTGACGATCACTTTAGCCAATATGTGTGATTCACCCTCTATATCCGGTGTTCGTTGTTTGTTGAGTTACAAGCGGGATTTCTGCGCATTTCTGAACACTTGATACAGGGCTTGGTGGCCCGAAACGTGCGCGTCATGGAGTGGATAAGCTGCTTTTGACCGCTATCACATTGAAAAAGACTACTGCAATACTTCACTGGGATACTACTTGGATAAGTACCATATTTGTTTGGTTTGATTAAAAAGGAACTGGCTGTCTGGAGCGGCTGTGTTCTTTCAGTCGCCTCCAGCCTGCTCCAACAAAAAATAGATCTTAGATAGAGGAAAAGTTTGACTTGGGTTTGGTTCTATTTTTTTGTGATTATTTGTTTTTTCCGAACCAGGGGATTTCTTTTGCTTTTTGCTTTTTAAACAATACAATCTGACAGCCATGGGGGGCATAGGCAAACCTTAAGCCCTAAGGCACAAACACCTTGAAACAGGCTCTGGGGCAGCTCTGCCCCCTGTTTATTTCCCTTTACAACTTGTAATTAGATAATGATAGTGGCATCCGTAGTTAATTGTCAGCTTTATGCGTATAGGTTTGCAAATTGGTCAGCATAAACATGCAGATGCTGGCACCTACACGTGGAAGTTGCTGAGTTTTTCCCATTAATTTTTCAGTTTAAAATGGGTCCTCTGGCCTCACATATTTATTTATTTAACTGGTTTTATATACCTCCTTATCAAAAGGTGTCAAGGCGGTTTACATGGAACAGTTAGAGCCTAACGTTACATAGAACATTATAAAATTAACTTAAGTAAATTTAACTGAAGAAACAACTTAACTGAAGTACAGGCGTGTTTTTGGTAGAACAGTGATTACATAATAACCAAGGAAGTAAACAGTTTGAAGATGGATAACAAATCCTTTGCTGTGAGGGTGGGGGGGAGGGAGTAGTTGAGTTTGGGGAGGGTAATGGGTGTGGGGCTGGTGTTAGGTAGGGCCTTCGCCAAAGTGTTCCTTAAATAGATGTGTCTTTAGTTTCTTTCTGAAGTCTTGTAGGTCTTTAGTGGAATAGATTTCAGGTGGTAGAGCATTCCGTAGGTGTTGAGCATAAAGTGTGAATGCTCTGTTTGATATTGTTTGGCTGCTTCCTCTATGTGTTGCCGGGATGATTAATTTAGACTGTGCGTTGGTTCTCCTCAGTCTGTCATCTGGTGTCTTATGGATTAGAGAACATAAATATTCTGAGAAGTTATGGTATGCTTTAAAGGTGGTGACAATGGCCCTGTATTTGGCTCGTGCTGTGATAAGTAGCCAGTGTAGGTTTTGTAGTACAGGTGTTATGTGATCTTGAATGGAAGCACCATGTAAGATTCGGGCGGTGGCATTTTGAGCCACCTGCAGGGGGTGGGTTATAGATGCTGGTAGGCCTTGGAGGATTATGTTGCAGTAATCCAGGTGTAGGAGTACCAATGCCTGGAAAACTGTGCAGAAATCATGTTTGTCAAGGACTGGTTGCAGACCACGAGCTGTTTTTATTTTATAGTAGGTTTGTTGTAGGATCACATCGATGTGTGGTTGCAACCTTAGGCCTTGGTCTAATATGATACCCAGGTAGCGTACTTGATGTTTCACCTGTAGTTGTGCACCAGCTGTGTTTATGTACATTGGTGGGGTGAGGTTGTATCCTTGGTGATGTGTAGGATTTCAGTTTTTTGAAGGATTTTAGACCAGTTGTGATTTGTTAACCATTGCTGGATTGTATTGAAGCAATTGAATAGTATGGAGTAATCTAGGGTTAGAGTGTTGAATGGGATGTATATCATTATATCGTCCACATATAGATGGTAAAGGACTTTGTGTGATTGTATGATGGTGCAGAGGGGTTGTAAGAATAGATTAAATAGAAGTGAGGATAGTGCAGATCCTTGTGGTATGCCTTGTAGTTTGAATGGTTTGGAGGTGGAACCAGCTGAATGGACCTGTTGTTGCCTCTCAGATAGGATTTGAACCACTTGAGAGTTGTGCCACAGAGGCCAATTTCTTGTAGGTACTGTAGTAGGGCTATGTGGGGTACAGAGTCAAAAGCAGCAGTAATGTCCGGGAAGATGATGGTGAATCCTTTATGTGATTGCTGGATGCCTTGGGTTATACATCAGGCTCCTTCGAAGCTGTAATGTTTTTTTTCCTTTTTTTCTCTGTTTTCTGTAATGCAAAGTAATTAGAGCTTATGTGTTTTTTTAGGGCTGTATTTCCTTTGTTTTCTTGTAAGTTGTGTATTTTCTTATATGTTTTCTTAATGATTCACTTGTACTCCCCCTTAATGTGGACTAGGTTGATTGCTGTTATATCTTTATTTCAAATATTGTTATTTGTTTCCTTGATAACTTGAAATAAAAACATAATTTCAAAAAAAAAAACAAAAACAAAAATAAAACAGGCCATTGGAACACCACCTTAGTCACTCTTGCAGTGTTCATCACTGCAGACAGCCTGAAGACATCCAACATGGCTCTCTACAGCAGCATGACAAGACATATATACCTGTTCATAATAGGGAAGCATCAGAATGGAAGCATGCAACTGTGCAAACAGCAGAACAACATGCCCAATGTCACCTTCACCAGTCACTACAATGTACACTGTTAGCGGCCTCTGATGGTGTGGTTGGATATATATTCATACTGTTTGCAGTGCAGCATGCACCATCTCCAAGGGTCCCCACCATTGACAGGGTCATGCCTGAGGTGTTGCTGCAAGGCTGCTTCTCAGGATATACTGTCCATTCACACTGACACCTAGTGATGCTGTGGTCAGCCCTACAGTCCAGGCACTGGGCATGCAGTCATGACCCCCTGAAAGCAGAGCAGCACACCAATGCCTCCCTGTACCCTCACAACATGCACACACACGCCACAATGATGCCCAGCACCTAGAAACAACGGCTGGTATTACATGTTAACATGGTGTCTCAGGACAATACATCTGAACTGCATTTCTCAGACAAACAGGAATCTGTTCATGCTAACTCACATCTGTACATCTACAGCCCAATTCCTGGCCATAGGAATTGTTAAGGAAGCCTAGATGAGCCCCATTAGCACATACAGCAAATGTCAGCGTAGCTGGCATACTGTCAAAGGCACAGAATTATATTCCTGTGGGGGCGGTTTTACTGCTCTGTACATTTGGACATGTCTCTCACCTCTGCATTCTGTTGTGCACAACTGCAGCTTGTGCTCTCCAAGACAGCACGCGTACCACTTCAATATGAACCTGACACAACCCTTCCTCCATACGGCATGCAATGTAGGGCAGAGCAGAATCTTCTCTAAGTCGTGCCCTTCTTCCACAATTCCACAAGCATAACATGTACGTCAACGAGCATGTCTGGGAACGTTCAGTGGCCTTTCTTGAATACCCTTTCTGCGTCTCTGTGGCTAACCATATCCCCGTTCCTCCACTCCCTGTCCACGTTCTATGATCCCTGAACTAGTGCCATGTATGTGCAGGGCAACAAGACTATAGAATACGGTAGTATACATTTTTGGGGGAAAGACATCTATCCCACATGTTTAGCTGGTCTATTCACATTTCAGAATGACCAACATAGCAAAATTGGAGACTAGGGTATGGTAAAATGCAATGTGTGCCTTCGAGTCAGTCCTGACTCCTGGTGACCCAGAAGCTCCTGGGTTTTCTTGGCAGTGTCACCGGAAGTAGATTGCCAGGCCTTTCTTCTGAGGCAATGGAGGGTTAAGTGACTTGCCCAAGGCCACAAGGAGTGCTAGTGGGAATCAAACCCTGGTTGCTTGGTTACCAAGCCAGTGTTCTAACCACTAGGCTAAGATACACATAAATAGTGGACATTAGAATGAGGAGTATCGGGATCTAAAAGCGGCTTCAAAGAGGTGGGATTTTAGTCTGGATTTGAATAGGTCTAGAGAAAGAGCCCATTACAGACTCAGGCAACTTGTTCCAGGCATATGGAGCAGCAAAATGGAATGAATAAAGTCTGGAGTTGGCAGTGGCAGAGAAGGGTACGGATAAAAGGGATCTGCCAGAGAAGCGGAGTTCCTGAGGAGGGGTATAGAGTGAGATGAGAGGAAAGGTAATGAGGAGTAGCAGAATTAATGAACTTGTAAGTCCATAGAATAAGTTTGAATTGGATACAGAAACTGATAGGGAGCCAGTGAAGTGACTTGAAAAAAGGGGTTACATGAGCATAATGACCCTGGTGGAAGATAAGCCGTGCAGCTGAGTTTTGAACAGATTGAAGGCGGGGGTGGGGGGGAGAGGGAGATCATTCAAATGGACACCAGTGAGAAACAAGTTACAAGGCAGGAGGTGACTAATAAGTGGATAAGGGTCTTAGTAGTGTGAGTAGAAAGGAAGGGAAACATTTTGCTGCTGATACAGAGAAAAAGAAGTGGCAGGTTTTAGCTATCTGTTGGATATGCACAGAGAAAGAGAGAAGAGTCAAAGATGACTCTCAGATTGTGATATGAGGAAACAGAGGAGTGTAGGGTTATCCACAGAAATAGAGAAGGGAGGAAGGTAGGAGGTGGGTTTAGGGGGAAAGATAAGGAGCTCAGTTTTGGCCATGTTCAATTTCAGATGGCAATGAGACATCCAGGCAGCAATGCTGGATAAGCAGCAGAGATCTGGGACTAGATTCCTGGAGAGACTTTAGGACAGACAGGTAGATCTGAGGGTCATCAGCATAAAGATAACACTGAAAACCGAGGGAGGAAATAAGTGCACCAAGAGAATGAGTGTAGAGAGAGAAAAGTAGAGGTCCCAAGACAGAGTCCTGAGGTACACCAACTGAACGCAAGATAGCAGTAGAGGAGGAGCCATCAGAACATAAAATAAAAGTGTGATGGGAGAGAGAAGAAGAAAACCAGGACAGAACAGAGCCCCTAAATCCAATCAAGGACAGGGTATCGAGGAGAACGTGGTGATCAACAGTATCAAAGGCAGCAGAAAGATCAAGAAGGATGAGGATAAAGTAAAGATCCTTGGATTTGGCAAGGAGCAAATGCTAAAGACTTTGGCAAGAGCCATTTCTGCGAAATGTAGAAGACAAAAGTCAGACCACAGTGGATCCAGAAGGGCTTCAGAGGAAAGAAAGTCAAGATAGCAACAATGACTTGCTCATTCAAGTAGTTTTGAAGCAAAGGGGAGGAGAGAGAGAGTCCAATAGCTGGAAGGACAGGTAGGGTCCAGTGAGGGCCTTTTGAGGAAAAGTGTGACCAGAGCATGTTAGAAGGCCAGAGGAACAGTTGCAGTAGAAAGTGATAGGCTAAGGATATGACAGAAGGGATGACAGCAGAAGAGATAGAGCTTAGTAGATGGGTGGGAATGGGATCATAGGAGCAGGTAGTCAATTTGGAGGAGGAGAGACGATTTGCAGTTTCCTCCTCAGTGATTTCAGAAAAGGAAGAAAGGGACAGAAGGTGAAGGAAGGATTTGCTATTGAAATGGGAGAGGAGGAGGGGAAGGTTGATCCTGTGGAGAATTTGAGGCTAATATTTTGGACTTTTCATTGGAAATAATCAGCCAAGGTCTAGACAGAAAGCGAAGGAGGGATTGGGGGAGGAGGGACCTTGAGGGGAGAGCTGAGCATAGTAAAGAAACTTCAAGGGTCAAAAGCAAGAGTTAATCAGATGGGCATAGTACTCTTGCTTGGCAAGTGCTATGGCTGACTGAAAAGAGGTTAGCATGAATTTGAAATGTAGGTAATCAGCAAGGGTGTGTAACGTAAGCCAAAGACACTCAGTTGAGCGGTCACAGAAATGTAAGTAGTGGATTGTTAAGGACAGCCACGTTGAAAAATGGTATGCCTCACAGAGCGTGGAATGGGAGGAGCCACTGCATCCAGAGCAGAGGAGAGTATAGTATTATAGGAAGATACTGCCTCATCAACAGACTCAGATGACATAGTGGAAAAAAGAGATAAGATAGCAGTGGAAAGAGCTGAAGGGTCGATTGTGTGGAGTTTCCTAAACATGTTGGTGGAGATTGGTTAAGGGTGAAAGTTAGCAGGTGCTAGTCAGATAAGGGAAGAACTGAGTTGGAGAAGTTTGAGGGTTAGCAGTTGGAGAAGAAGATGAGGTCAATGAGGTGGTTAGAGAAAGGAGCTTTAAGGCATCCCAACACTCCACCTTGCAATTTCTACATATTATAGACATCCTTTTTAAATTGAACCCTATCTAAAAATTGCCCTATAGATGTGGATGCCATTTCCATGTGTAAACATCAGAATTCTATGTGGAAATTGTGAATAAGGCTTTTTAAATAAACCCTATTGTTTACTGAAATCCACTTTCTTATTAATGGGGCCTATTACTAACTAAACACAACTCCTATTAACATACGTTTTCATTAATGCATATTAACATTCATTGACATTTTAGTACATCAGATCCTAATTGGTTAAGGTAAGATCTTCTATTTTTAAAAAGGTGTCTAACTATAACAGAATAGGGCAAAAGCAAAATCCATCAACCTGAGATGTCAACATTTCAGATACAAAGGGATTCATTTATTAGTTGTATTTATGATGGAAGAAAGAGGTACTACTTTGAAGGATTTTCACCAGTGACCTTTTGGTTTTGAGGCTAATAGCTTAACTTGTGAGCCACTGGAATGCAGCTGATAGAAGCAAGGAGTGCCTTTTGTGATATATTGGAGCTTGAATAGATTCTCAGATAAGTGACGTGATCCTGAGACTCTTGCTTGGCAACATGTGGTATTATAGATAAGCCACTAATAGCCTGATGTACTAACTCTGACTCGTATGCATCCATAGTTAAATTTTTCAAGAAATGTTTTACATATTGTCACTACCAGGAACTTTGCACATTCCTGACTACGGCAAATGTGTGGATTTGTTTTTGAAAAAGCCCAATTTTGAGTGATGACTGCACCATTTAAAAGGTCCTTAAAGCTTGGTTCAGAGACCCTGGAACCCATGGGAAGCCTCTAATCCCTGGTAGTCTATCATCGCTCTAACTCTCCTCCCCAGCTCTGATGAATGGCATAAATGATTTAAAAAGGGTTTCACAGCGACCATCTAAACTCCCCCTCCCCCCACCACCACCTTCCATGATCTGTGGCTAAACTGAAGCTCAGTCCCTTCAGGCCACTCCTATGAAAATCTAAAAAACTGAAGACAAGATCCATATTCCACTATCCCACCTCATCCACCCCTCTCTCCTTGTTGCGCTTCTTAGGGGCATGCCTACTAAACCACGGTAGAGTTTGGCAGCTATCGTGGTGCATTAACTATCAAAACTGCACAGTAAATAACAAAAACCACCACAATATCTGCAGGGAGCATTCCCAGATTAGTCCCTGCACATACCATGGTGGTTCTGGGTTTATCACAGAGACCTGCATTAACTGCCTTGACAGGTATCGCTGGAAAAGTCCTGCTGTGCCTGCCGATGCAGGTACCGTGGGTCCCCGTGGTAAATCTAAGGGGAGGTGTTGTAACAATCAGGTGCATAGAGCTGTCAGTAGCACATCAACAGCCATGATCAGGCCTCCCCCCATCAACAATATTGTCTGTGCCGCTGTGTTGTGATCTGTGGCAACAAAAATATGAATGAAGGATGACCTGGCACTCTGCAGTACAGATACCTCCTGGTCGGCTCCTGATCCCCATCGGGAACACTCTGAGGGAGATTTGTGACCCCTCCTGTGCAAATTAAGATCCTGGCTAGCCAATCGGGGAAATCCCCCTCCTACCTTACCCCCATTCACTAAAAGGACTCCTAGGTAGCCAGTTGCTAACCTCACCCCCTTCCCTCCAACCTTCCCATTACAAAGAAATCTCCCAGCTAGCCAACTAATCATTCTTTATGTGTATTGCCAGTGCCACAGATTGCAACACCGCGGCACTGACAACATTGTTGAGGGGGGAAGGCCCAATCACTGCTTTGGAGGCCCAATTGCTTTCAGGCCAGATGACTGCTGTGAATTGGCAGAGGCCGCACTGCTGCATTATGGGGCCTTCAGGCAGATAATGCCACCTCTTCAAGTGGCGTTATCTGCTGCCATGTTTGGGCCAGATTTTGGCAGCCACTGTATGGAAAAGTTTTGCATTGTAGCTGCCAACTATCACCATCCCCACTTCCCACCTTGATCTGCTCCAATCCCGCCCCTACAGCACTGCACCGCAGAAAAACTAGATATCGCAGATACCTGCGGTATCTGATTTTCTCATGTCTTAGCTGTTATGGCAGGGCGATAAATCTGTGGTAGCAGCAAACTCCCTTTAGTAGAAACACCCCTTTGTGTGTCCCCTGAGAGCACTTACTCATTTTTTCTCTTTTTCTTGCATTACACCCTTCTTTGTTTACTGCTGGTTCTTTGATATGTTCCTGCTGTATCAGATCTCTGTTTCCTAGGGACACAGAGCTCATGACTCTGAGTCCCTAGTCATTCATCAAATGACATGTCACACCTAATTGACTCTGGCCCTCCGATACTGACCTTTGTTACAGTTTCTGAGTACCGGTCTCTTAGATGTGAGGACTTTGCATAATAAGCCATAGGTCATTTTGGATATTGTCCACAATTGTAAGCTGGTGGTCTTCTGCCTAATGAAAGTCTGATTCTGAGTTGTATCATTTTTTTCTTTTTGAATCATGGACACCCTTCTTGATGTGTAGCTCTGTGAACAGTGTACTTTGGCTTTTACTGAACCACTCTTCATTCTCCCTTTGCTTTGCACCTATGTGGGTACCTTTGGCTTGCCAGTATATACCTCTTTGAGTGTTCTGTCACCATTTTTGGAAGCAACTGAACCCAGAATGGTGAGAGGACACTACTCGCTTACCACTGTTGAGAAGCCTCTATTCAAAGTTCTTTTCATATTTCCACTATTTTACTTGTTTGGAAGTTCATGCAGGGGAGCTTAACAACTGCTACATCCTTGAAGGAACAACGGTATTTCCTCTATCGGATGAGCATGGAGTACTGAAGATGTAAGGGGACTGAACATGGGCTGGTTTTGTTGGAACTCTAGTCTCATGGCCACTCCTTGTGGCCTTGGGCAAGCCACTTAACCCTCCATTGCCTCAGGTACACTTAGATTGTGAGCCCTTCGGGGACAAGGGAATAAAAAGTACCTGTTAGTATACATGTAAACCACACTGATTCTAAAAAGCGTGGTATAAAAATAAATAAATAAATAAATAAATAAACTCACTCATCGATGTCCCCTCCCTGGCCCCATGCCCAGGGGATGAGTTATTCCATGGACCCGGGGAGATCTTGTGGGCCTCCAAGGTCCTGTGGGCTTTTGGTTCCCTGTCAGCTCGGGGTGCTCAGCCTGAGTACTACTTGGGTTTAGTCACCTCCATGGGGGAAGATGTTGATTGCATTGCGGTGTTCTCCCAGATCTCTATCCAGTGTCTGTGGGGGATGGGAAGCATGGGTGCCCTAAGTGGGTAGACAGCCTCACATCTCCCATTATAGATGTCAGGTCACAGGGGTGGTGTCCTGTATGGTGGGCCATGGGGGTTCTTCTTGACCCTAAGGATCCCATGTAGTAGAGGTGCTGGCTTTCAGGCTGCCCAGAGCATGTGTACTGATTGTGTACTGCTCCCCTTTTCCCCCACATAGAGAACATACTGCACAATGGCTATGGTGCTGGCCAAGCCATATGAGAGGAGTGACAGAGAAGGATTCCCTCCTCATACACAAGAGACCTTGTATTGTGTTCTCTGCAGCCTAGGTGAACCCATCCTGGGCACCTCAGGGTGTGTGGGTTCATATACCTATCCTACATAATGGATACTGTGGACACCCTGCCTGATCCCTGAATGTGCAGATGCCACACTTTTAACCTATCTCCTACAGTGAGAGATGTAGCATAGACTCATTGCATGCGTTTGCTTTCCTGATTTTCATGCCCCGCCTTCTTTACTTAGCCCTATTGCTTTGAGCTGTGCAATCAGTTATACCTATTCCCGTCCATCCCTCTCTGTTCTGAACTTGCCATTCACTAATGTTATGTAGGTGGAGTTGGAGCAGATTTCTTACTGTGTGCCATAGCTCTGTGGCCCACTGCTGCCCTACTAATGCATTTGTAGCTTACTGTACAATTGCAGGACATGCATTAGGAGCATGTTCACTGTGTGTGTGTGCTATGGCCATGTATTCTCATCTACTTATAGGGATGATGCACCTATCGCGACGGTACAACCCTATCACAACCACACACCCCACATTTACCAATGCTGTGAGACCTCACTGTGGTAAGCATGTGCACTAACCATGTGTTTGCCCTGTGCTACTAACAGCACTTTAGTAGACATGCTCTGATGAGTTTAGATAACTCATGGCCAGCACTAGAGTTGGTAGAAATGTTGGTGTTCAGAAAGATAAATCTTCCTCTACTTGGTTTTCCTTAATTCCCGTGCAAGTGGGAGGAGAAATGAGTGTACAGTGTCAATTTCTAATATGTGTTAACTTTATCATATTCTGTATTGCATTTCCGCTGAAAACATTAAAAATTTCCTTGTTTAAAAAAAAAAGCCAAACTGTAAGAGCCCTATCGACCCTATTACTACAAATAACGCCAGTATTGGATCCAGTTTTTATAGAAACAGAGAAAACTATGGCAGATAAAGACCATATGATCTATCCAGTCTGCCCATCCATAAGAACTATTTTCTACAATTAATGTATTATTAATTTGCTTGTAAATTGCCAGGGTGCAAATTTTAGTGTTGAGATACAGTAAAATTCAATTTTGCACTTTGCCTTTCTCTCATTTTGTAATTGATCCGTTATATGTTGTAGATTTTAGCATTTATAATTGGTTCTACTTGGGTTCAGTTCTGTCCATGAAAAAGAAGGAAATGTTAATAGGCCAGAGAGTATCCTACTGACACTAATCTCTCTCTCATAGACCGTGCACCTGATCTGTCTAAAACTGGGTTAATAGAACCAGCAGCATGAGAAATTCTGGGAGCTCTGCATTTTTTTATGAAAGAGTCAATAAGAAATGTGTTTTGCTGTTTGTTTGAGACATACAGGCAGGCAATAACAGCATTTCAATTTCTACTCAGACTTCTAAGGCTACCAACCTATTGACTTTGCCTTTGACTAATCGTTTAACAGCCATTAAGACGAATTCCCTAATGATAAATGTAAAACTGCACTATTATCACCAGGTAGGAAATTAATCAATTCCACCCAAGCCTCTTTCAGTCTATAAGGACTGACTGCTGACAGGTATTAAATGTCTTAATTTTAGATGCAGACATTCATAACACTTGGGTTTCCTGTTTTATTGTCCTCTGAATTAAACATAGAGGCCTATTTACTAAACTGCATCAGATGTTTAAGATGGGAATTACCATGCGTTAACAATTAATGTGAGCCCGCATTAACAGTAAATGCAAAATCTTAATAGCATTCAGTAATTCTTGCATTAAACAACTAATGCAGAAGGGGATGTTGAATGGACGTGATATGGGTAAGGAGTACACTTTACGGCTAATATGGAGGCGATTACCACACGTTAACTGTAAAGATAATGCCAGAATTACATTATTTGATGTGCAGTTTAGGGTAATTTTATAAGGATAGAACATGTTCTTACTTTGGGGCTATTTTAAGTTATTTAGCTGCAACATGATCACATAAGAGTGTCGAGTGGCATCTTATAAAATACAGACCAGCATAAGAAGTATACTGTTCACATGATGATTTGTGAGTTGCCAGTATGTGCGCAGAGGGGTAGGGTTTCGGTGGAGAATAGGCAGAGCTCATACGTATAAGCAGAGATAATAAAATACTTTGATTTATGTGGATTATAGAAAACTGTAGGTATGGACATATACGAGATCTAGGCATGTGTTATGCCACTTACGCTATTAAAGATAGGCCTACCCATATTGCCTCATTATAAAATTATCCTGAAGAATGTCTGACAGCAAAATACCAGGAATACTTCCAACATTTAAGGGCTTGCTGACTAAAGTGTGATCAGCTTTTGCACTTACTGCAAGTTAGGAGCAAAAGCTGGTGTATGGCTATACAAATGCACACAAAAAGCTATTGACCACACATTAAGATAATTCATAGCTCAAGTGAACAGTACTTGATGTCTGCTTTTGAGGTAGCGTTAAATGAACCCACATTAACTGCAAAATTGACAGCATATAAGTACCAGGTGCTAACTGCAATGTGCAGTCCATGCTAATCCCTCTCATGAGCCAGCCAGTCCCTGCCCCAACACACGTTAAGCAGTTAACACAGGTTTTCACCATGCTGGCTCTTTTTAATATGTGGTAACCATTACTATTGGGTCCACAGTAACTGTATATTAAAAAGCATGTTGATTGCATAGCACACTTTGGCAACCAGGTCCCTTGATGCAGAGCTTTTGCAGGTGCTCTACTGTAATGACGCATGTAGTGGCATAAGTTCTGAGGGGCTCCCAAGTGAATTTAGTTGGAGGGGGAGAGAGTTGGGAGCAGCAGCGACACTGTTATCCTCCCCTGGCAACCTTATTTTTGAATGTTCACCACATGTGTCCTACTTCTCTTATCCTGCAATTAAAGTTTTTGGGCACAGATGCTGTCACCTCCCACTGCATTAGCGGCTGTCATCACAAGACTTTGGCCTGGTAGCAGGACATGATGGCTGCTGGGCCTAAAAACCTCAGATGAGGGAGAAGAGGCATGTGATGAAGTGCGGCAAACATTTGATAGTATGTTTGCTTAACTGCCTTCACCGCCATTGAGTAGGTCCCCTTGCTGCTTGAGTCACCCCCTCCACCTCACACTGCAGGGGGGCTATTTGGGCAGAATGTATGCCAATGATTGAATGATAACTACAAGACCTTAGTACAGCTTAATAAATGAAACCTGTAATATACAGCTCTTGAATATTTAAAAAAAAAAAAGGTATGTCAAGTTGCATCCAGATCAGAGAGATAGAAAGTAGCTATCAGAATTAAATCCAGCAAGCAAATAATTGCTTCTATAGCTTCTTCTCTAGATTTCCAAAATCTGAAAATGCTCATAGCTATATATATTGCCTTTATAAAATGTGTGTGGCATAGGCGTCTAGGGCATGTGCTTACTAATTCTACTAAGGGAGTGTACATTTAGTGCCAAAAATTAGCACAGGAGGTGTGACAGACCTGGACTTAACTGATGATGGCATGCCTGGCATGTCACCATGCAGTTATGCTGAGAAGCACCTTGCTGTGCTAAACCATCATCCACCATTAATGTGGGTACACTTAGTGCCACCCATTGAGGTCCATGGGAGATCGTCAGGGTTAGTGTGTATTAATGATCCCCATGCAAACCACAGTGTACCAACACTTTCTTTCTGCCCCTAAACCTTTCAATCTTCACCTGTCACACATTAAGCTGTTAGTGAGAGGTTTGGTTGCTTTTTGTTTTTTTTTTACCACTTCTGGCTGTTTTAATGCATAGCAACATTTATTGTGGCCTACTTAATGCACAGTAAACCCCATGCTAACCATGAGTGCACTTTAGCAAACATGCCCCTATATGCCTTTTCCTACCTTGGTGCCCTGTTATCAAATTATCCTCCAAAATTGTGCTATGTTACATTTTAAAATAGAATAATAATACAGGTAGAATTCATTTTAAAATTAGCAAGCATAGATTACCATCTGAGGGGCAGTAAGCAAAAGCTTTTTATGTGGGTGAATACATGTTTACCAATGTAATATTATAGATTGATTATTACCCCACCCTATATGGTAAGGTGTAGCACTTCTGTCCACAAAAGAAGAGTGGGACCTGCAGTTGATTTTTTTCTGATGAACTTACAGTGGATAAAATAGTAGAAAAGGCAATGGCGAAAGCCTGAAGGATCAGGGGCAGCGAAATGTCTTTATGGTTGGATGGCCCGAACAAATCGATCTCCGGCCCTGCCTCCAAGCTCTCTAGTTGCTGATGTTGTGTTGGCCAAAATATTGGTGGGGCTCACCCCATTCCACTGCCTTTAGGAAGGATGCTTGAGCGCATTGGCTCCCTATCCATTTCTGCATCCAGTTCAAATTTGTCCTGCTGCCCTATAAGTGCATTCACTCTGCAGCTCCTCACTACCTTTCCTCTCTTATCTCTCCCTATATCCCTCGTCAGGAACTCCGCTGTTCTGGCAAATCCCTTCTATCTGTGCCCTTCTCTTCTACTGCTAACTCCAGACTTCGCTCCTTTCACTTTGCTGCTCCTTATGCCTGGAACAAACTACCTGAGTCTGTACATCAGGCGCCTTCTCTGGCCCTTTTCAAATCCAGGCTGAAAACTCATCTCTTCGCTGCCGCTTTTGGATCTTGACTCACCTGATCTCCTTTGTGTTTCCTTACCATTCCCCCTAGATGTTTCCCATGTCTACAGCTACTGTGTTGTCTGTCTTGTTTAGATTGTAAGCTCTGATGAGCAAGGACTGTCTCTTACATGTTTGTGCAGCGCTGCATACATCTTGTAGCGCTATACAAATGCTCAGTAGTAGTAGGGAGAAGAATGGCCAGCAGGAATAAGGTGATAGTGTCTCTGTATATGTCACTGGTGAGACCTCACTTAAAGTATCTTGTGCAATTCTGGAGACCACACCTCAAAAGGCTATAAACATGGCTACCGAAATGGACGTTGGTTTTCATTATAAGATATATGGGGATGGATTTAAAGATCTCAATATTTATACTGTGGGATAAAGATGGGAGAGGGGAGATATATAGAGATGGTTAAATATTTCCATGGCGTAAATGAACAGGAAGAGAACCTCTTTTGATTGAAAGAAATCTCTGCAATGCAGGGGCGTAGGATGAAGGTGGAAGGAGATAGATAGACTCTGGAGTAATTTCTGGAAATACTTTTTTATGGACAGAGTGGTAGCTGCATGGAATAGATGCACTGTGGAGGTGGTAGAGATGAATTCAGGAAAGCATAGAATAAACACAGACGATCTCTAAAGGAAAAAAAAAGATGGACCGTAACGCATAGCAGTTGGTATGGTAGTGCAGACCGGATAGATCTTATGAACTTTATATGCCGTCATCTTTTTATTTCAAGGAGCACTATGTAAAGAGGTGGGGTTGGGTCAAGAGAGAAAAAGCATGCACAAGCAAGTCATTTTGAAATCTCCATGTACATTTTAAAGTGTGTATTAAATGCTAGAGATGTGCATGAGAAACCTTTTTGGTTCTTTTTTTGTGTCATGTTCAGTTTATTCTTTTGATCTTTGAACTTGTTATTTTTTTCAAACCTTTTAGTTAATAAAAATAATTAAATGCTTGTTAGAAATTGTAGAGCATAATTTTATAAAGAACGTTCCACTCAAACCCTGTTTTATGTGGACAAAAGCCTCATAAAATTATCACACAGGTTATGGGAGTTCAAATATGTGTGGTGACAAAATTACATGTACTTGTTTGTGATCTGTATGGAGGTGTTAGATGTGCACAGGCAAGAAAATGTAGTTTGTTTTTTATTTGTCCATGCACTTTTCAGGAGTTTTGGGTGTTTGTTGACCACCTTGGAATACAAAGTGCATGGAAGAAAGATCTACCACCAATTCATCTTGCAATGAAAATCCAGGAGATGGGTCAACAGGAGTCAGGAACTCCACTTCAGTAATACTGTTCTTCCTTTATCTGATCATCACCTTCTCTCCTTTAATCTTCACTCCCCCCCCCCCCCCCGACTCGTTCTGTCTCCTCCACTCTTTTTAGGAACCTTTTTGCCATTGATCCCCTGGTTCTCTCCTCTACCATTTCTCCTTCTCGCTCCTCTGTTTTGTCCTCCGAGTCGATATGGCAGTGATGTCCTATAATGCTGCGCTCTTCTCAGCTCTGGATGTTTTTGCTCCTCTCATCCCTCGTCCTGTAAGGTGTTCCTTACCTCAGCCCTGGCTCTCTCCCACTATTTGCTATCTTCGCTCCTGTGCCCACTCTGCTGAGCGTACCTGGCTCAAATCCCTCTCCCCTGAAGATTTCCTTCATTTCAAATTCATGTTCTACTCTTTCAAATCTGCTTTAGCTCTTGCCAAACAAGATTACTTTGTTCGCCTGACTAATTTTTATGCCTCTGATCCTCGCCGTCTCTTCATTGCTCTCAATTCTCTCCTCAAAGTGCCTCCGCCTCTGATCCCTCCTTCCCTTTCTGCCCAGGCTCTGGCTGATTCCTTCCTTGATAAAATCCATAAGATCACTCTCCAGTTTCCCTCTAAATCCCCGATTTCCCTTTCCTGCTTTCATTCTCTCCTCCCTTCTCATCCTACCCTCTCTTCCTTCCCCACGATTTCTATTGATGAAACTGCTCTTCTTCTCTCCTCCTCCAAGCTCACCACTTGCTCCTCTGATCCTATCTCCTCCCATCTCCTCTCTCCTCTATTTCCTGTACCGTTGTTCCCTCCATTTCTCATATCCTCAACCTTTTGCTCTCCACTGCTACTGTCCCAGCTGACTTTAAACATGTTCTGGTCACGCCTCTCCATAAGAAACCCTCACTTGAACCCTCTTGTCCTTCTAATTATTGCCCCATCTCTCTCCTTCCTTTCATTTCTAAACTGCTTGAACATGCGGTTTACCGCTGTTGTCTTGACTTCCTCTCTTCCCATGCTCTTCTCGATCCCTTACAAACCGGTTATCGTCCTTTGCATTCTACTGAAACTGCTCTTGTCAAAGTCTCCAGTGACTTGTTCCTGGCTTCTCCCTGACACTTTGTCCTCGCTTGACTTTAGGGACTCTGTTCTCTCCTGGTTCTCCTCATATCTCTCCCATCGCTCCTTTAGTGTATGTCCTGGTGGCTCCTCCTCCTCTGTTACCCCGCTCTCGGTTGGTGTCACCCAGGGTTCTGTCTTGGGTCCCCTTCTTTTTTCTCTCTATACCCAATCCCTTGGTGCGCTTATTTCCTCTCATGGTTTTCAGTACCATAGAAACATAGAAATATGACGACAGAAAAAGACCACATGGCCTATCTAGTCTGTCCTTCCATAACTACAACAGTCCCCTTTTTACTTTTAGAGATCCTCTGTGTTTGTCCCATGCTTTTTTGAATTCAGTTACTGTCCTCATCTCTACCACCTCCACTGGGAGACTATTCCACGGATCCACTACTCTTTCCGTAAAGAAATATTTCTGCATATCACTCCTGAATCTATCTCCCTTCACCCTCATCTCATGTCCCCTCGTAGCAGAACTTGCCTTCAATTGAAAGAGGCTCTCTCCCTGAACATTTATGCCATGGAGGTATTTAAATATCTCAATCATATCACCTCTATACCGCCTTTCCTCTAAGGTCTACATATTAAGATCCTTCAGTCTGTCCTCATATGCTTTATAATGAAGACCACTAATCATTTTAGTAGCCACCCTCTGCACCGACTCCATCCTGTTCACATCCTTTTGAAGGTGCGGTCTCCAGAATTGCACACTATAGTCCAAATGAGGTCGCACCAAAGACTTATACAGAGGCATTATCACCTCCTTTTTTCTGCTAGCCATTCCTCTCCGTATGCACCCAAGCATCCTTCTAGCTTTTGCCGTCGCCTTTGCTACCTGTTTAGCTACTTTAAGGTCATCAGACACAACCACGCCTAGGTCCTGCTCTTCTTTAGTGGACAAGAGTACTTCACCCCCTATACTATATTGCTCCCTTGGATTGCTGCAGCCCAAATGCATGACCTTACATTTTTTAACATTAAATCCCAGCTGCCAAATTCTAGACCAGAGGTGGGCAAACGTTTTGACTCGAGAGCCGCAATGGGTTCATATATTGGACCCGAGGGCCGGACCAAGAGTAGATGGACGGTGTGTATGTGTGAATTAATATAAATTAAATTTAAATTTGTAACATTAAATGTTTAG
Organism: Ichthyophis bannanicus; assembly: GCA_033557465.1. Classification (NCBI taxonomy): domain Eukaryota; kingdom Metazoa; phylum Chordata; class Amphibia; order Gymnophiona; family Ichthyophiidae; genus Ichthyophis; species Ichthyophis bannanicus. The sequence goes on along the minus strand of CM066033.1, from coordinate 1,176,738,927 downwards.
ATTAATTTAAGGTAGAAAAGCATAAAAAGTTATTTTACAAAACCTTTATGCAATGTATTTCTTTCATAAAATGAGAGAAGTTTATAGTCATTCAGTGCACATTCCAACAGAGTGATTCGTGCCCGAGATGCGTACGCACTTACCTGTACATACAAAAATGCCGAAGCCAGGAGGAGGTGAAAAGGAAGCGCTTCTACTCATCAGCAGGGACTGGTTGCTGCCAGAGCACACGGTGGTGAGTAGAGGCTCCTGGGGGACTCTCTGAATTCAGCGTGTGCAATTCCTGATCCCCAGTCGCTTGGCAGGCACAGGGAGAGGACGTTTCCGTCTTTGGGGTGACGTGGACATAGACAGCTTTATCTTTCATTGAAGAGATAGCAATCAGAGAGCAGTGGGGCCAAGTGTTCCGACTTCGGCTGATTTCAGAGGCGTCCAAAGGCTGTGTCCGGAGGGGAAGCTCCGCCCCTGGGCCAGCGGACCTGTCTTTCCCTCCGATCTCCCGCGGGCCGACAGGAGGGATCTGTGCCGCGATCGCAGCACTCTTCTGCCCACCGGCAGCCTGCTGCTTGCCAGGTCGCGATCGCTGGCCTTTCCCGGCTTCTGCCCGCAGGAGATTGGCTTCCCGCAGAACGAAGCCCCGATCGGAGCAGCAAAGTTTTAGTGTGGGGTCACGGGCCCTCTGCCCCCCCCACCCGCCCCCCTCTCCGACGCCTATGGATGATTTCAAAAACAAGTAAAGCCTCCGGCCCTTATTCACGCTCTAAGCTTGAGCGTTTCTCTTTCGCTTCGGCATATCCGAGGCGGCTGTTACGCTCTGCCACCGCGCTACTTCTCCTGTAGTTTCTATTTCCGCACATGTCCACGGGCCGGATAAAAAGGTCCGCCGGGCCGTAGTTTGCCCATTCCTGTTCTAGACCATTCTTCAAGCTTAGCTAGATCCCTCCTCATGTTATCTACCCCTTCCTGGGTGTCTACTCTATTGCAGATTTTGGTATCATCCGCAAAGAGGCAAACCTTACCTGAAAGCACTTCCGCTATATCACTAACAAAGATGTTAAAAAGAATCAGACCAAGGACAGATCCCTGGGGCACACCACTGATAACATCCTTTTCCTCAGAGTGAGCTCCATTTACTTGTACTCTTTGTCACCTCCCACCCAACCAATTTCTAACCCAAGCAGTAACTTTAGGGTCCATCTCTAGGGTGCTCAGTTTGTTTATAAGTCGCCTGTGAGGAACAGTGTCAAAGGCTTTACTGAAATCTAAATACACCACATCTAGGACTCTCCCTCGGTCCAACTCCCTGGTCACCCAGTCAAAGAAATCAATCAGATTTGTCTGACAAGACCTGCCTCTGGTGAATCCATGCTGCCTCGGATCCTGTAATCCGCTGGACTCCAGAAACCTCACTATTGTCTCTTTCAGCAGTGTTTCCAATAATTTACTCACCACCAAAGTTAAACTAACCGGCCTGTAGTTTTCAACCACATCCTTACTTCCGCTTTTGTGTCAAGGCACCACATGAGCCTCACTCCAGTCCTTTGGCACCACTCCCGATTCCAACGAGGCATTGAAAAGATTAACCCGTTAGAGAAATTTTGCTGCCCCAATGTTATCTTATTGCTTACATAGGAAGTGCAAATTAGAATCAGTATGAGGCCTCAGACCTGTGGGCTTTCTCAATGGAAAATGCTGTAAAACTTAGTGTTTACCAATGCCCAATTGCATAAACGGCCCAATGTCCAATCCGTTTTTTATATTTTTTTATATATTGCACACCTCCCTTTTTTCCATTGTGATGTCTTAAAAACTTTTTGAAAGACGAAACATCGAAGATTTTCAACCAAGTTTTAAGCAGCTTTCTTATTTCTGACCGTGCATCAGTCACAGCTAATTTTGGGTTAAAAAACATGGCTGTATGAAGAACCTTTTCCCCTGAAGAACCTCAAATAACAGAGAGAAACGTGGTTCAACGTTGAAGTGAGGCGTTGGGAATTAAAAGAGTGTTCCATATATAAATGCAACTTAAGGATCAGCTTTAACAACGAATCTTATTCGGACACTCTTAATAGTACTGAAAGATAAGTACACCATTTTTATTTCATTGGACTAGGTAGTCCACAAGATTATATTCAGTTTTTAAGACATCACAATGGAAAAAAGGGAGGTGTGCAATATATAAAAAAATATAAAAAAACGGATTGGACATTGGGCCGTTGATGCAATTGGGCATTGGTAAACACTAAGTTTTACAGCGTTTTCCATTGAGAAAGCCCACAGGTCTGAGGCCTCATACTGATTCTAATTTACACTTCCTATGTAAGCAATAAGATAACATTGGGGCAGCAAAATTTCTCTAACGGGTCATACCAGAGTTGCTCTATAGAAACCGAACCCATTTGTCTTGTATTATTGAAAAGATTAAGGCAACTGATTTGGATCCTGCTGAGCCAACTGGATCTAAATTTGATGTTTTGCAAGGTATGACTTTTGGGTCATTAATCTGATCTCAATTAAATTAAACCAGTATTACTGACCAGTGTACTTCATTTCAGTTTTTATGCTGCAATGTTGTTATAAGATCAGTACAAACAAATCGAAATGTCAAAAATCGGGCCAAAATTATGAAAGTCAGATAAGTCTACTTGCAGACTAAGAGACCCTTTTACCAGAGTGTAGTTAGATATTGTGTCTACTGTGTGTTAAGTACCAAGCCTCTGCAGTAATTGTTGGGGTCATGGCTAGCATGTACCATACAGACATGTCACCTAATACATGGTAGATGTCATTAAGTGCACCCATTTTAATTGCAATATTGAAGTTAGAGCACAGTATGTTCCCTTGCCCTTACCACATTGTGCTCTCCACACCCACCTTTCACCCCTAACCCACCCATTTCCAGCATCATTGTATGATTTGCAGTTACTGCAGAAATTAGCTTGCATTAACTGTCATGTCTGTGCATTAACAATTACAGTGAGTCTGCATTGAAAATTACCATATGCTATGGCATAGTACAATAAAAGGGCCTATAAGATATAAGAAGCTTATTTTCAAAATAATTGACAAATTCCTCTAATTGTGTTGTGAAATCAGAAACGTCTAGGCATTTTTATCAGATATTTTTCTTGTTTCTTTAAACTTTCATGAAAACAGCGCAAATGCTTATTGAACTACAGAACCATAATGCTTCAGTTGCAATGTAGATATGTAGAGATGGCCTATTTTATTTTACATTCCTTTCCCAACCCAGCCATTGAATTAACATTCCATGGAATAGGGCCATGAACAATGGCTTCCTCCAAAACCAGACTAAGGTAGATCTTAGTCTGTCTATTAGATATTATCACCAAGTGATATCTAAAACGCCTGCATCCCAGGTCCCTAAATTATTTTTGGTGTCAACTCATGGTGACCCTCTGGATGGTTGTCCAAAACTGTGTTCAGTCTTTAGTCAGGTGGCTCATTGTTGATAGAGTGGCACCCACTGCTGCTGCTGTTGTATCGAGCCATCTCATTGCTGGCCTTCCTCTCTTGCGCTGACCTTCTACATTGCCAAGCATGATGTCTTTCTCTAATGATCTCTCTCTTTGCATGATGTGTCCAAAATATTAAAGTTGATGTCTTGTCATATGGGTTTCTAAGGAAAGCTTAGGTTTGATCTCGTCAAGTACTGGCTGGTTTGTTCTTCAGGCAGTCCATGGTATACACAGTATTAGTTGCTATGCATTGATTTTCTTCCTATTTTTCACTGTCCAACTTTTACATCCATATGACATTATTGAAAATACCATGGCTTGAACAAGTCAAATCTTTGTATGGAGAGAGAAATTTCTGCTCTTGAGATCTAGTCTAGGTCCTTCATAGTCATTCTGACAAGAGCAATACGTTGTCGGATATCTTAACTGCTTGTCTTTTCTTTATTGAAACTTGATCCATCAATGATGAACATTGATTTTGCCAGTTGTCAGCATCTTTGTCTTCTTTACATTAAGGTGCAAGCCCATTTTAAGACTATGTTCCTTGATCTTGAGAAGCAAATGTTTCAGTGCGACTTCACTTTCAGCTAGTAATATGGCATCAGCAGCATAGCGGAGATTGTTGATGAGTCTTCCACCAGTCTTCACATCACTGTTGTTTTCATACAGACCTGCTTCTCTGATGATTTGTTCTGTATATACATTAAACAAGTATGGGAAATGTATGCAGCCTTGTCGTACATTTTTGCTGATTTTCAACCATTCTGTTTCTCCTTTTTCCATTCAAACTGTTCACCAATGTAAAGGTTGTGCAAGAGAAATATCAGGTGTTCTGGTATTCCCATGCTTCTTAATGTGGCCCAGAGTTTCTCATGGTTTACACAGTCAAAAGCCTTGCTGTAATTAATAAAACACATTTAAATATTCTTTTGATGATATTTAGTTTTTTTCAAGGATCCATCTCACATCCATGATGTTGTCTCTCGTTCCTCTCCCTTTTCTGAACCCTGCTTGCACTTCAGGCAGTTCTCGTTCCAGGTATGGTTGTAATCTCTGCTGAATAATCTTCAGTAGAATTTTACTGGCATGTGGGATCATAGCGATTGTGCGATAGTTTCCACAGTCAGTTGGATCACCTTTTTTTAGTATTGGTATAAACAGATCTTTTTGAAGCAGTTGGCCATGATGATGTCTTGCAAATTTCTTAGCAGAGTCTTCTAAGTACAGTAACAGCTGCATCTAGTTCTGTAATACTTCAATAGGAATGCCATCAATGCCCAGTGCTTTGTTCTTTGATAAGGCTTTCAATGCTGCTTTGACAACTTCTTTCACACCAATGGTTCATGATCATAAGGTACGGGTTGAAATGGCTGTTGATCTTTATGGTACAATACCTCTGTATATTCTTTCCACCTTTTCTTTATCATCTCAACATCATTCAACATGGATCTTTGAGCATCTTGTAGCATTACAATTCGAGGCTGGAAGTTTTTCTTTAACTCTTGTAGCTTTAGAAAAGCTGATCTTGTTCCTCCTCTAATAGTTTCTATTTCCTTGCATGTGTCATTGTAGTACTTCTCCTTGTCTTGTCTTGTCTTGCTGCACATTGGAAATATGTTGAGTTCTTTCTCATTTTGCTTTAGCTTGTCTGTGTTTCTGGGCAATTTTCAGAGTTTCTTTAATCATATATTTTTTTCATTTTTGCTTTTTCACCTTTTGTAGAGACTTCTCACTTTCTTTCAACACAACCTTCTTGATGTCATCCCATAAGTCTTCTGGAGCTCTGTCATTTGTATCTAAAGCAGCAAATCAAGTTTGCAGGCAGCCTTTAAATTCCAGTGGTATATTCTCAAGATCATATGTTGCTTATTCTTTTTCAATTTTAGCTTGAGTTTACATACTAGTAGTTGGTGATCTATACCATAGTCATCTTCAGGTTTTGTCTTTGTTGATGTTATAGAGCTTTACCATCATTGACTTCCACAGATAAAGTCAATTTGATTTTTGTACAATCCGTTGGGCGAAGTCCATGTGTACAGTCACTGCTTGTGTTGCTGGAAGAAGGTGTTTGAGATGAATACAGTAGATCTTTGGTCTTGCAGAATTCTATCAGTCTTTCTCTAGCTTCATTTCTGGTGCCAAATCTATATTTTCCAACCATTTTGACTTCTTTTTTGTTGCCAACGTTTGTGTTCCAGTCACCCATGACTATCAGAATATCCTGTTTGCATGTTTTGTGAATAACAGCTTGTACTTGTTCATAGAACTCATCAACTTCATCTTCTTCTGCAGCTGTTGTCGGGTCATATACCTGAATTATAGTTGTGTTGATGGGCGTTCCTCGTAGACGAATAGAAATTAAGCTTTCACTGATGGCATTGTATTTCTTTACAGTTCTTGCAAGTTTCTTCTTTATTATAAATGCAACACCATTTCTTCTTTGTCTTTCATTTCCAGCATAGTAGATCATGTGATCATCAGATGTATTTATTTTTATTATTATATTTAACGGGATTTATATATAGCTTTTCACAGAGGTCAAAGTTATACAATAATGATTAAAACAGAAGTTGCTGTTACAAAATTAGGCATGTTAAGTTACCTTTAACTATCTACATAATGCGAAGTGCAAAGTTCCCAATGCCAGTCCATTTCAGTTTACTGACACTTAACAGATCGAGTTGTACACATTCCATTTCATTCTTGACCACCTCCAGCTTCCCGTTCATGCTTCGTACGTTCCATGTTCCAATACGTAAAACATCTTTGCAGCCTCTAACTCTCATTTCATGCTCAGCTACCTCATAGTCAGACGTCCCAAGGATTTTGATCCAACCACATCATAAATGCTGGGTTTACTCTGAACTTCTTCAGCTCCATCCCAGTAGCCAGTTGAGTGCCTTCCGACCTGGGGGTCTCATCTTTCAGTACTATAGTGCAATTTATTTTGATGTGACTATCCACTGGGTTTTCATGGCAAGATATGGAAGTAGATTGCCAGGCCTTACTTCTGTGCAGGTAATTCTAGTGTTGTTGCCATTGGCACAGAAAAGTGATCCTCCACCACCACCACCACCACCACCACCATTCTATTCTGCTGCTGCCCAGATGGATGGTTTGTTCTATTCTGGCACCTCAGCTGAAACCTATCCATCTTGGGAGACCCTGCCAGTAGTTAAGCTACCAATAGCTTAGCTCTCAGCATCACTGATGCACACAGACCCTCATAGCACAACAAGCTGCAAACCAAGTGCAGCTGCACACCTTCATTGTGCTTAGTCCAGACCGGTTCCAGGAATAGAGGCCTAGCACTGAAAGTAAGTTCAAGTCCTTACAGCACTGCACAGTACTAACACTGAGTCACAAGACTAGACCAAGACAATTTTAGGGTGATTTCATAAGGCATTTCTATGCAAACTTTTGATGGCAAAGCATCTGAAATGAATAAAAGAAAAACTCCCCCAAGTAAAATGAAAAATATACTGTACCTTTTTTCCTGCACATCCCTATATGAAACCTCACAATCTGCACTATTGATAGAAAGATAACATTACTTCATAAGGTGTCATTACCTTTTCTCCACACAAGCATAGGGCCGCAAATGCAGGCTGATTCTCCCATGAAGAAATTTAAGGGAGCAAACGCTTTAAGAAAAGTATCCCCTCACCCAATTTAATTCTGAAAGTACCCTGATCCCATCCTGAAAGTATCCCCACTCCCTTGACCCCAAGTACCTACCAGGATTATCTCTGATATGTGTGGTGAAACAGGAACAATCTCTGGATGCTCCTGCCCCAGTGACTGTGACCTCAAAATGCTAGCCACTGTCCCCTAGCAGTAGATTTGCAATACTACAGCTGGAGGGCCAGGTAGCCAAATAAGGAGCCCTTCCACTAGTGGGAATGGTCTCACTCCACCTAATGGATATGCCGCATAATGCACGATTTATTTAGTCAACTTTCTCTATATTGTGATCACCACGTCTTTGTCACTTGAAATCCCATGCTATGAGATCTTTAGAAAAGACAAAGCAGAGAAAAAAGTGGACGGGTGGTATATTTAGAGTTTAGATGCAATTATTTACTTTTTCTAAATCTAAGCTCTAGTCAAATAGCAAGCGGGTACATAAATTATTTTCCTATCCAAGTAGACTTAACAATCTAAGCTGAACAAGGCACAATGGAGGGTGAGATGAGACACCCTTGGAATTTTAGCACTCTAGGCAGCCTCCTAGTTCACCTAATGGTCACACGTGTCCTGTTTACCCAAAGTCACAATGTATGTCAAGTGAAAAAAAATTAGATTTGAATCCTGACTTTCCTGATTTCTCAGCTGACTGATGAAATTACTAGGCGGCTACTCTATTAAGGGATCAAGAATATGATGAAATACTGTGGATAAACTAAAAACACAAAGGAGAAATGTAATGCACATTACATGGGAGTTTTGTACCCAAAGCAAGGGGATGTGGATTCAGACATAATCTGATTTTACACTGTACAATTGGAGGCAGCCCAGCTTGTAGGCAACTTCAGTCTACAAAATATAGACTGGAGCAGGGCTGTTTTTACCTATAGGCAACATGGAGAGCTGTCCTGTCTCCTGCATAACAGTAAAAAGCCCTATAATAAGTACTTCAGATGAGGCCTTGGATATGAAAAATCCTGCCCAATCTGTTGCAGTTTGCTGCATAAAACCTGTCTAGTTTACCTTCCCGTGGTGAGCAGCAGGAGATGCATTTAAATGCATGTCACTCCCTGCTGCCATATAGCCCGACTGGTCCTGCGGCAGTAGGGGATGATCTGCATGTCAATGTGTTTCCTGCTGCTGGCTTGGAGGGGATTATTAAGTAGAGATGTACACGCCAAAAAGTTTTATTTTGCTTAGTTTTCTATGTCATTTATGGGAGTTTTCATCTTATTCGTGTGCTATTTTATTTTAGTTTTGGGGCAATGTAAAAACATAGAAAAATAGAAAATGACAGCAGATAAAGACCATGTAGCCTATCCACTCAACTCATCCATAAGAACCATTAAATTCTACAATCTCTTCATAGTTCTTGTCTCCATCACCTGCACACATCCACCTCACTTTCTGTAAAGAAATATTTATTTAGTTAACCCCTGAATCTATCACCTTTCACCTTTATCTTAAGACCCCTCTTTTAGAGCTTCAAATTCAATTCAAATAGGGCCATCTCTGTATATTTATGCCACAGAGTTATTTAAATGTCTCTATCCATATCTCCCTTCTCCAGCTTGTCCTCCAAAATATACATGTTGAAGTCTATCACCATATGCTTTATGAGGAAAACTACTGATCATTTTAGTAACCACCCTCAGGACTGACTCCATCCTGTTTATACACTTTTGAAGATGTGGTCTCCAGAATAGTACACAGTACTCTAAATGAGGTCTCATCAGAGACTTAGGCACAGGGGCTATCACCTCCTTTTCCCTGCTAAACATTCATTCCCCTATGAACACTTATTGGGTGAGGACAGAGGCTGGAATTGGGCACAAGACAGGATGAATAGGAATCTGAAGAAGGAAAAAGACAGAGGGAGCAATGTGAAGACCGGGTGTGGGGGGTGAGTAAACAAAGGAACGTTGATATGTAGATACGTGGTGAAAAGAGAGACCCAAGCATTCTTCTGGCTTTCCCCATCACCTTTTCTACCTGATTGGCATCGAGGAGAGTGAGAGGTAAAATCCAGCTCTGAATGGAGATACAGAGAAAAGAAAAAAGCAGAAAGAAGATAAAAAGGAAGATCAGTGCTAGAGATATGTAGAGAAGACAGGGTTAAACAGAAGAAATAGAAAGGAGATCCTGGAAAATAACTTAGCAAGTGTCACCCTATCACAAGGCAACCTAGGCATCTGCCTAGGAAGTAGAATTTGGCAGGACAATAATTTCTTGGATACTACAAAACTAAACATTGCTCCAGAACTAAAAGAGTCTTCTGTTTTGGTCCCATTTAGTGGAACGCTCTCCTTCTTCTTTTGAGAGGAGACTTACTTTTCTCCCTGGTCTTTGGTGGTGAGCTAGATACTTTCCCACCTTTTTCTTTTCCCTCTTTTTTTATGGCTTCCCTTTCTCTTTTTAATGAAGCATTGTAATTGTGTTTTCCTTTTTCTGGCTACGAAGTGTTTTTACTGTAAACTGCTTTGAAAATCCTTGAACTCTTAAGAAATATATCAAACTTGCAAATAAAATTAAACTAAGAGATGCTTGCCACCTTGGAAAGGTGGGGAGGAGAAGGGAGAAGCTGGCAACCTGGAGGTGGGGGAGGGGGGTAGAGAAAAGGAGATGCTGGGCACTTTGGGGAAGGGGATTAGAGATGGAAAGGGAGATAATGGCCATTGGGAGGCAGGAAAGGTTAGATGGAAATCTAGCCTCCTTGAGGGGGTTGGTAGAGCGAGGAAGAGAAGCTACTGGACATGGGGGGGGGGGGGGAGAGGAGGAGGAACATTGCTCGACAGTTGTCTAGGATATGGGTTCTCAATCCAGTCCTTGGGTTACACCTAGTCAGGCTTTCAGGATAACCACAATGAATATGCATGAGATAAATTTGCATGCACTGCCTCCATTGTATTCACATCTCTCTCAGACATATTCATTGTGGTTATCCTGAAAGCCTGACTAACTAGGTGTAACCCAAGGACTGGATCGAGAACCCCTTGCTCTAGCTTTGAAAAGCAAAACACTTGGACAAAAGTAAGAAAATAAAATGAAAGATTTATTTTCAATTTTGGATCTAGACTGTCATGTTTAGAAAATATGTATGTACAGTATTCTATTATAGTTTGCAAAATGGAGAAGAAAATATATTTGTTTCTTTTTTTCAACGTATTGCGTGCATTTATATATCCGGTTTCTGACTCACTTCATCACTTTAGGTCAAACATGCACAACTCGATCCGGCTTCTTGGGGTTTCCATGTCAGTTTTTCTTTGTTTATGAGTTTCAAACTTATGCTCACTTATTCTGTATTGGGTAAGGATCTGCAAATGTTTATCATGTGTGAATAAGATAAAAACAAACTCTGTTAGTGTTCTTTTCCTGTGTAGGGATCCGTAGCAGTTTTTCAAGAGGAGGTGTATTCATATTTGAGCATCTTGTAATATTCCTCATGGGTTTATTTATTTATTTATTTACATTCTCTTATATACCGCGCTATTCTGCATCAGTGCGGTTTACATTGAACAAACTGAAATTACATTGAACAGGGCATTATAACTTGGAGATAACTATTTTACAGGGAACATGGGCTATGGAGGGTTAAGTGGCTTGCCCAAGACCACAAGGAGCACCTGTGGGACTAGAAACCCCAGTCCTTCCGGCCCAAGGTTGCTGTCCTCTAGTGGGATTTGAACCACCGACCTTCCGGCCTGAAGTACCTTGCCCCAACCACTAGGCTACTCCTCCACTTGTTGCTGTTTTTTATTAAGCATTTATAGTGAAATATACACCAAATTGAAAAAGGAAAATAATTAACAGCTTGTTGCTGTTTAAACCTGGAAGTTAGAGCTATTTTGGGGTATGGCAGATTTGTTATACAGGTTCTGAGCATATAGTATTTGTGGGGATTTTTTTGTACACATTGGGGCTTGTTTACAAAGCCGCAGTAGCGGTTCGCGGTCGTTATCGGAGCCGCGGCCCCATTGAAATCAATGGGGTCGCGGCTCCGATAACGATCGCGAACCGCTACCGCAGCTTTGTAAACAAGCCCCATTGTGTCTGGTAATGGAGAGAGTCTGTGTTGCTATTACTGTGGTAGCTTCAGAGTCAGAAATCTTTTTCAAGGTGTCTAGCAAGAGGTAACATGCTAGTTTAAAACTTAACAGGAATAAAACTGGATTGCTTATTTTTCCTCCCAAACCCTCTTCTGCCTTTCCTTCATTCTTCATCTCTGTTGATAACACCCTTCTCCTTCCTGTTATCTCAGCACGTAACCTTGATGATGTTTTTTTATTTTTTAAATTTTTGATTCCTCTATTTCCTTTTCTGCACATATACAACAGATTACTAAAATCTGCAGTTTCTTTATCTATAATATTTATAAAATGTATCCTTTCCTCTCTGTTAACACTACATGAATGCTTGTCCAATCTTTAATTATTTCTCACCTTGACTATTGCAACCTTCTTAATGGCTTCCATCTAAGTCATCTCTCTCCACTTCAATCAGTTCAGAACTCTGCTGCACATCTCTCATCTTTCGCCAGCCTAGTTTTATTCATATCACCTCTCTTCTCAGATTACTTCATTGGCTTCCCCTCCATTACCGTATTCAGTTCAAACTCCTCCTTTTGACTTTTAAATGCGGCCATTCTGCTGTTCTGTTCTCTCTTCTCTTCTCTCCTTCTGCCCCCTCCTCTTGAGCTCTTTTCTTCTTCAAGCCTGCTCCTATCTTTGCCCTTTTCTTTTGCTAACTCCAGACTTCGGTCCTTTCACCTTGCAGCTCCTTATGCATAGAACTCTCTTCCTGAAGCTGTTCATCAGGCTTCATCACTCCCCCTGTTCAAATCTTTGCGGAAGGCTCTCCTCTTTAAGGCTGCCTTTGGTTCCTGATCCTCTGTTCCTTGTGTCTCCTTTGTTTGCCTCCCTCCCCTACGCCTTGTTTGTGTTGATTAGATTGTAAGCTCTAACTTTTGTACAGCGCTGCATGCAGCGAGTCGCGCTCTATAAATGTATAATAATAATAGTAGTTCTGCTCTGTACATACTATTGGAGTTTCTTCACATGCAGAATTTGTTTACAGACTTTGATCTGCAGGGATTATAGTGAGAATATGTCCCATTATGTAACGACCCCAAACTACAGTCTAAACAAGCATACGCCTCAGCAGCAATCTTTACACCCAGCAATGAAAACAACACTACTGTAGCTAATGATTACCCTGAGCTCTTCGCTTTACCTACTCCACCCAGTATCATTATGTCCTACTGTTATATTGCACTAGTTATGTTCTACTGTCATATTGTACTAAGTATTCGAGAGTTTAACTCGCACGGCTAATTTAATTTAATTTATATTGTTCCATGTAAAGTTCAAGTTTGCAATTAGTTCCATGTAAACTGCCATGGCTGGTAGATACAGCAGTATAAAAAAGTTGTTAAATAACTATGGAAGTAAGAGTAAGTGAAAAACTATGCTTGATATGTTTGATATCTTCCATGGGGTGCTTCTGTATGTTCAGATGTCTGATATGACAAAGTATTAGCCAGAAGGGAAGATGTCCTGCAGTGTGCATTCCGCGGGCAACTTGTGGAAGAGAAAACTTAAGTAGAGGCAATACTGGATCTGCTACTGTCAAATGGAAGCAGTGTCACCGGCCATATGGTAAGAGAAAGTGATCGTTTTAGTTTATCTATCAACAGCAAACTTACCTGAATTGCATCATGTTATTAATAGTGTCTTAGACTTCAGGAGTGTTAGAGTTATTAATTTATACTGATTCTATCTGGTGGCGTATTGTTATATCACACTATTTTCCTAGGGTCCGATGTTCAGTTGGGCAAGCATAAGCACTGTAACCGCATAGCCCTGCCCATGACCCCTTAACCCAGGATTTTCACATGGAAGTAAAAAATTGGGGTTCGCCACACAGTTGGAAAGCATCCAAACCTAACTGGGCAACATCAATTTTGGATGCTGCCCGGTTAGCCCCGGCGCCTTAAAATAGGTGAGGATTTTCCTCGCCTATCTTTAAGGTACAGAGCATTAACCGGGCAGCATCCAAAATTGCTGCTAACCAGTTAGCACCATATTCCACCTCTGCTCTGTCTCGGAATGCCCCCAAAATGCCCTGATGCTAACCGGATAGCATTGGGGCACGTAGGGGACTTAATTGGGGATTTTCAAAGGCACTGGCCGTGTAGATGCTTTTGAATATCCCTGATTAAGGCATTTACATGGTTAACATGGGTTGTTAACCATGTAAATGCCTTCAAAAATCAGGCCCCTACTTCCTTACTTTTATTACCTTTTACTTTCGAATATAATACCTCAGGGTTCCTGTTTCCCAACTGTGTTGTGTGTCTTTATTTTTAACTTTGAAACATGGTGTCAGAAGATTCTGAATCTGTACTCTTTTGCTACCTATGATTGAACATTTCAATAGTGTGGTGGACCTCAGAACTAGGCATACACAGCACTACTACTACTGAAAATTTGTATAGTGCTACAAGTTGTACGCAGTGCTGCACACAGACATGTCAGAGATAGTCCCTGCTCATCAGACCTTACAATCTAGTCAAGACAGAGAACGCAGAAAGTGTAGACAGGGATAAAACAAGGGGGACAAGTAAAGAAACAAAGATATCAGGTGAGTCAAGATCCAAAAGCAGCAGCGAAGAGGTGAGTTTTCAGCCTGGATTTGAAAAGTGTCAGAGAAGATGCCTGGTGTACAAACACAGGTAGTTTGTTCCAGGCATAAGGTGCAGCAAGGTGAAAGGAGCAAAGTCTGGGGACAGCAATAGAAGAGAAGGGCACAGATAGAAGAAATTTGCCAGAAGAGCGGAGTTCCTGAGGGTTAGTGTAAAGAGAGATAAGAGAAGAAAGGTAACGAGGAGCTGCAGCGTGAATGCACTTATAGATCAGCAGGAGAATTTTGAACTGGATGCAGAAATGGATAAGGAGCTAATGAAGTGACTTGGAAGACGGGTAGTATGGGCATGACGAGGCTGGCAGAAGATTAGCTGCGCAGCAGAGTGTTGAACAGATTGGAGAGAGATGATTCAAAGGGAGACCAGCAAGTTTGCCATGGTACTGATTAGCCTAAGATTGCATGTGCTCCCCCTTGACATATAAGCAAAACATCATGGTAACTGGATTCCACTCCCCAGATGGCATGAAGGTTAGTGGTGATTTATTTTGAAATCTGGAAATTTTCAGAACAGAGTTTGAAGATCATAGTCTAGCAATAAGCTTACAAGAGAAGTCTGCTGAACTGCAAACAGCTATACTGAGAAAGGTGATGGGTGTTGATTGCAGCAAAATGGATAAACACAATTTGAGTCTCACAGAGGAAGGATTACAAAATGATCCTCAACACATTAGAAGCCTATTTCAAACTCACCAAAACATAATATATAAAAGATTCATGCTTGGCAGCTGCAAAGAAGAAGAAGGTGAATCCATTGATAACTTTGTCATGCATTTGAGAAAGTACTGTAGTTATGTGAGTATGGCCCCCAGAAGGATGAACTTATTCAGGATAAAATAGTTCTTGACATTTCCAGCGAGTGCATACATCACTATCACGTAAGATGATGTGATTTAACTCTGAATACAACCATTGACACATGTCGTACAGCAGAACTCAGATTTGCAACTGAAACTTACAGAACAGGACCAGCATACTGAAAGCCTTTTTAAAGACTCTTTCAAGTACATTCATAGCAAAAGGCCTGTGAGAGAGTCAATTGGACCATTAGATGATAGAGGGATAAAAAAGGCAGTAAGAGGAGACAAGACTATAGCGGACAGATTGAATGAATTCTTTGCTTCGGTCTTTACTGAGGAAGATGTTACCCAAGACTGAAGTGGTATTTAAAGGTGATACTGCAGAGGAATTGAGAGAAAATCGCTACACCGGGAAGATGTATTACAACTATTTCATAAACTAAATAGTAGCAAATCACCTGGACCAGATGGTATACATCCAAGAGTGTTTAAAGAACTGAAATATGAGATTGCAGACCTGCTATTAGTACTCTGTGAACTTTCATTAAAATCATCTGTAATACCTGAAGATTGGAGGATCGCCAATGTAACGCCAATTTTTAAAAAGGGTTCCAGGGGTGATCTGGGAAATTTCAGACCGGTGAGCCTGACGTCAGTACCGGGGAAAATGGCAGAAACCATCATAAAGAACAAAATTACACAGCATGTAGATAGTCATGGCCTAATGGGAGACAGCCAACATGGCTTTAGACAAGAAAGATCTTGTCTTACTAATCTGATATGTTTTTTGAAGGTGTGAATAAACAGGTAGACAAATGTGAGTCGGTTGATATAGTGTATCTGGACTTTCAGAAAGCCTTTGACAAGGTCCCTCACCAGAGACTTTTGTCAAAGCTAAAAAGTAATGGGATAGGAGGCAGTGTACTATTGTGGATCAGGAACTGGTTAAAAGATAGAAAGCAGAGGGTAGAGCTAAATGGCCTAAATCTTTCTCCTGGGTGGTGGTTCCTAATGTGGAACCTTGCATCGTGTAACCATAGTTTGGGTTGTTCTTCCCTAGGTGCATAACCTTGCACTTGTCCACATTAAATTTCATCTGCCATTTTGATGCCCAGTCTTCCAATTTATCAAGATCCTCTTGCAATTTTCCACAATCCTCTTGGGTTTTAACAACTTTAAATAGTTTTGTGTCATCTGCAAATTTGATAACCTCACTCGTTATTCCACTTTCCAGGTCATTTATGAATATGTCAAAAAGCAGCGGACCCAGCACAGATCCCTGGGGTACACCACTATTCGCCTTTCTCCATTGGGAAAATTGGCCATTTAGCCCTACCCTCTACTTTCTATCTTTTAACCAGTTCCTGATCCACAATAGTACACTGCCTCCTATCCCATGACGCTTTAGTTTTGCCAAAAGTCTCTGATGAGGGACCTTGTCAAAGGCTTTCTGAAAGTCCAGATACACAATATCAACCGACTCACCTTTGTCCACCTGATTATTCACTCCTTCAAAAAAAACATAACAGATTAGTAGGACAAGATCTTTGTTGTCTAAAGCCATGTTGGCTGTCTCCCATTAGGTCATGACTATCTACATGCTGAGTATTTTTATTCTTTATGATGGTTTCTACCATTTTTCCCGGTAAACATGCTCACCATGGTCTTTATCTGTGACAGGGATGTTATCTACATCTGCAGTGCTTGCACTATCACAACCACTACCATTAGCCCTGGTGTGTTAGCTAAAAGTGGGAACTTTTTATCCTAGATGCCAATATGGCCAATATGAATTTTTCTTTTTCATTCCTACCATACTTCAATTGTAGTGTCACCTTGCTGAGATTTAGTATAGATGTTATACAATGGGGTCACCATATGAAGGTACTTGGCAAGACTTGAGGTGGATACTTTATTCTTTCCCCCGAAGAGATGCATATCAATTCATCAACAACTATTAGTGAACTTTTATGTTGCATACCCCTTTGGCCCCCATGTTGGCTATGTGGTGGCCTAGGTCATTTTGCAAAAGTATGCCTATCAAGCAGCAAGCAGAATGCAAGACCTAAGCTGCATAAGTTAGGAGAGATATTATAGTCAGATGATGCAGACTCCTAGGGGTATTAGCAGATAAGTAAGATAAGTTATGCTCAGTAATTTTGCTTAAGAGCTGTCTGCTCCCTCCCAATTTGTTGTGCAAGACTTTCTGACAATGAGCAAAAACAAAATCAGGTTCTGTGCTTATGTATTAGGATTTTGATTAGGGTACAAAAATAGACAATCATAAAGCTAACACTACAGAATGAGGTAATCAGGTTCAGTAGCAGCCCTAATAACTTTTATGTAAGCAATAGTGAATCACAAACTAATAACCCAAGGTCACATGGCTCGCACTGCACTCTGTACAGCACAGAATTGAGCTACCTAGGTAGACCCCCACCACACGCACACACTCGCATATCACTGAAGGAAACAGAAATCAATAACTTCAGCCCTGCCTGGAGGAAGGAATGCTGCGGGGGTCCAAGTATGATTCCATGAAAGCCAGAAGTTCCATGAGACAGATAAACTGGCAAGGCAAGCTCTAGCATGCATGGGGTGACATAAATACAGAACACGTGAAGTAACAGCAGGAGTCTTAGCCGGTCTCCCTGTGTTTCTTTGCTGGTGCAAGCACAAGAGCCCATAAGGTGGCAAAAGGAACACTAGAGGCAAAAGCACCAAAGGATAAAAGCAAAAACCAAATAGAAAAAGTCCCAAAAGCCCAAGAGCTTTTTTAAGCAAACATTCTTATTGGTCCATGCACCTTTTTTGGGCTAGGTTTAGACCCAGAATTCTTCCGGGTGGTTGGACAAATTAGAATCCAGCTTTCAAAAGGTGAGATGGAATGCAGAGGCAGAGGACAAGGGTCCCAGCACATTGTTGCAACTTCCAAGGTCTGCAGGAATAATCTGCAGATGAGAAGGGCCTGAAACACAGGTTCTCTGCAAATAAGCACAGCAGGAACAAGAGTCTTCTGTGTCCATACACATATACATTTTGCAGGCAGTGATTTGGAGGTATCAGCAGATCCGAGGTCAAGGAACATATCAGAGCCTTCTGTAGCAAGAATCTATATCATTTTGGTTCACGTAGGCCTAAGGCAGGCTACTGCCTTAGGCCTACATGAACACATACATATTTACATATGTAAATATGTAAATAGTTGATCATTGTTTACTGTTGTTTACACTTCACACATACATATGTAAATATGTAAATAGTTGATCGTTGTTTACTGTAATTAATTGTATAATATAATTTAGTTCTTCATGTTGTTTTATTCTGTATCCTGTTATTCGTTCCTTGTAAACAGTTGAAATACACTGCTTTTTATTGTTCTATGTAAACCGTTTTGATTCGTAGAAAGACGGTATATAAAAAATGTTAAATAAAATAAATACTGGTATTAGCCCCATAAGACTTGTTCAGTACTGATGCAATTTTCACATAAGAGTGTGCTGGCAGTATGCAAACAAAAAGACAAAAATGGTTTGTAAATCTCAGACTGAAATATGGTAAACCTTGTTAGCTGGACCCTACAGCTAAATGTAATATGATGTGTTTAAAAGAAAAAATGATGATGGCACTCCTGCAGCCAGGTGCATCAAATTGAAACTATGGGGTATGTTTACTAATCGGCGGTAGCAGCTTTCGTGCGAGATCGGAGCTGTGGAAACCACTACTGCAATTACTAAACATGCCCCTAGGTTTAGGGGAGTTCATGTCATCCTTAGGACTTTTTCACATGCAGTACAGCATACACGGACATACAGTATTCATAAGCTTGAATTTAAGATAGCAATTGCTTCTGATTTGCTTTTACTATCTGGCTCAACATAGGAGCAACTTGAGATGATTCAGTTCATCGCTCAACCACATCCCACACCCCAACTCACTAAAGTCGGACCCAACACTTCACAAACTGTCTAAGACAATCCGATCTGCAGAACCGTCCATCAGGTACATTTAACATGTGCTGATATACTGACTATATTGAGTATTGTAATAACTGAGAATGACTATAATGATTAATGTATTAACCGAGAAGACCCAGTCTTAACCATTCAGTTTGGGCCTCACATCTAACTTGTAAATAGTTACTCAGCCACAGCTTTGATGGTTGAATGTGTAAATAGTTCACCCAGTTACAGCTCCAAGTTACTGATCCTGTTCAATGTAAGTACTAGGCAGTTCTCACTGGCCTCCTGCAAGAATTGTTAATTGTAAACCGCACTGATATTAAAGAGTGAGGTATAAAAAAGCTTTTAAATAAATAAATAAATTTAAATAAATCACTGTTGACAGAACATCACTGCACCAGACCATTGTTAGTTAGTGCCTATGACAATGTATTTCATAGCTCAATGTCAGGGGCGGCCCAAGAGGGGTGCAGGGCCATGTGCAGAGAATAATTGTGGGGCTTCATTTGCATAAGGAACCTAATTTGCATAAATATTTGCATAATGTTAACATGCACTTTTAGTAAACATGCCTCATAATGAGTGTCTGAATAAAGAAAGACTAACAGATTTCTACATTACTATATTGCAGTGACAACCACCAGGCCCATTAGGAAGTACTACAAACATTGATCAATTAGAACCCATAACAAATCCACCGTATCATAACAGCACTATCAGGACTCAGAAAGCACCAAACCCTACCTATCAAAAGGCAACACTGCAGATATTAAAAACAGTACATCTCAGAGAATACCAATACATCTCACTGGGGGAAAGAGAACAAGTGGGACTGTCAAATAGAAACAATATGAACAGAATACCTTAACTTGGTTACACATGCAGAACATAGACTGTCACCACACAAAGAACAAGGGATCACAATTTAGAAATAGGAAGATAATTAAACTGGGAACCCCAAAAGCCAAACATGAAATGTACAACACTGGAGAAATAAAACTATAAATTAATTTCCCCTTGCACTAAGCAAAAACGTGAAGATGTTAGCAATACACACTTCCCAAACCTGACATATTCCAGTTAATAAATTCAAAATAAAAAGTAGTTTTCTACCGTCTGTTTGGGATTTTATTTTTCAGCTGCAATTGCTCCAGTCACTTTCTTCTGGTTTCTTCGTGTCTTCTGCGAGCTATCCATTTGTTCTTTCTTCTCTTTTAGATTTTTTCCATTCTCTCTCTATATCTGCTTTAACAAACTGATCTTTCCCCTTTTGCTCTTTCCCCCTTTTCTTTCCTTATTCCTTTATCATCCACTCAAATTTCACCCTTCCATTCTCAATCCCCACTTACTCTCCCAATACCCAGCCCATCATAGACTTTTCTTCCCTCCCACACAAAATATATTTTCCCCTCTCCATTCTCATTCCCCATCCCCAACCCTTTCTAGTCCTCCCCCAAAATCAGATCCCTTATAGTTCTAGACCCACCCAATATCCCCTTCCTTTCTAGTCCCAATCTCCCAAGCCCCCACATCAGCCCATTTCGAGCCCTAGCCCCCCATATGTTCTTTTCCAGTTCCAATCCTAGCCCCCTCATAAGCCAATTTCCAGTCCTATTCCAGCCCCCATCAGTCCATTTCCAGTCCTAGCCTCCCATATGCTCTTTTCCAGTTCTATTCCAGCGCCCCGTCGGCCCATTTCCACTCCAAGCTCCCCCATCAGCCAATTTCCAGCCCCCTCGTCAGCCCATTTCCAGTCCTTGACCCTCCATCACAGCCCATTTCCAGTCCAAGTTCCCCCCCATCACAGCCCATTTCCAGTTCTAGCCCCCCCCCACCATTACAGCCCATTTGCAGTCCTAGCCCCTCCATCACAGTCCATTTCCAATTCAAGTCCCCCATTACAGCCCATTTGCAGTCCTAGCCCCCCATCACAGCCCATCAAGTCCTAGCCCCCCACCATTACAGCCCATTTGCAGTCCTAGCCCCCCATCACAGTCCATTTCCAATCCAAGTCCCCCCATCACAGCCCATCCAGTCCTAGGCCCCCCATCACGGCCCATTTGAAGTCCTAGCCCCCATCACAGACCATTTGCAGTCCTAGCCCCCCCCCCATTAGAGCCCATTTCCAGCCCCAGTTCCCGCTCCCTCCACCATAGTTCATAAAGTCCTAGCCCTCCCCCAAACATCCCCGTGGCCGTCTAAAGGGCTGGAGAGGGAGCCGGGGAAGCCGTTGCAAGGCCCCGGTTCCCTCTGCACAGCCGCTAGCGTGAGGAGTCTTTTCCCTCATGCTAGCGGCTGTATCTGTGAAGCCTCGAATGCTGGGAAAGGTTAAAGGACATTGCCTGTCTTCACAGGGCCTGAAAGCAGATCAAGATAAGAATAAAGCCATGCGTGATATGACACCATTACCTAGCAAAATTCGTCACATCTGTCTGAGATATGTGAGTCCTTGAAGACTTTTTGATAAGGATACAGTTTGGCACTAGCTTCCAATGCATTATCAAGCAGTACGGGAAATAAAGCGCTTGGTCACAGAGGCCCCTGTGTTGCAGTACTATGGTGTCTCAAAGTCTGTTGTGATACAGAGTGACTCTAGCAAAAATGGGCTCGGCGGCCTCTTAATGCAAGAGGGTCAGCCAGTGGCTTTTGCATCCATGGCATTTTACCCTAACTGAGCAAAATTACACACAAATTGAAAAACAATGTCTGAGCTTTGTGTTTGCCTGCCTGTGCTTTCATCATAATTTCTATGGTTGAGACATAATTACAGGAGAAACTGACCACAAACCACCGGTTTCAATCTTCAAAAGCTCCTATTGTGTGCACCCAAGCAACTTCAGAATATGCTGATGATGTTACAACATTACACTCTCACTGTTATTTATAAGACAGGCCTTGAGATGTCTATTAGTGACATATTTGAAGAGCCATTGTAGATGACCATCGGCAATCTAGCACCGGTACTGAACACCTCAAGGTTTGCTGAAAACAACCAGAACAAATTGGTATTGCATAGACTAACCAGGCAGATTATCTAAATGCTATAGACCAGAAGCTGCAACAGTTCATACCTTGCAAGTACTGAGATCTGTAGTCTTGACTGGAAGACCAGACTCAAAGAAGGAAACAGCTGCTGAAATTAGGGAATACTGGTCAGTCAGGAATGAAATTGGCATACAAAATGTCATTCTACATAAGGAGTCCAAGTTTATTATACCCAAATCCCTGTGATCAGAAATGCTAACATACTGTATATGTACAAGCCACATCAGCGATAAAGCATGTTACAGGTTGGCCTGTTGGTCTAATATGCAAAGCAAGATCAATGACTTTGTGAGCAATTGTTCCACCTGCAATCAATATGCATGTGAGAAGCAGAAGGAAACAATGATGTCAAGTGTGTAGACCAATTACATTTTGTTGGGAAAGAGCTCCTTTGGATAGTAGATCGCCATTCAGATTTCTGGGAAATTAAACTGCTTCCAGATATATCTGCAGAAGCCACAATCAAGTGTTGCAAAGTGCAGTTTACAAAGTATGGCCAGCCTGATCAAGTGATCTCAAATAATGGCCCTCAGTTGACTTGAATGCAACTTAAAACCGTTTTCTGAAGTGGGTGTTTGAACATGTTACTGTATAACAAAGATACCTATAAGCTAATGGCAAAGCTGAATCTGCTCTAAAGGTAGTGAAAAATCGGTGTGAGAAAGCAAAAAGGGATTATGAAGACTCACAAAAAGCTATACTGCATGGGAGAAAATCATGCCAACAAAAGGCGTGAATAGCAGCCCAGTGCAGCACCTAATGTCAAGAAGACATCTCTTGACTCCTGTGTGATACAAGTGCATCAAAAAGCTCTGACACAAGAAGCAATGTTTTAAGTGAGGGGTGGCCCACCACGATCCAGCTTGGTTTTCAGGAGGCCCCTAATGAATATTCATGAGATATATTTTCGTATACTGCCTCCCATTGTATGCAAATATACCTCATGAATATTCAGTAGAGGGCCTCCTGAAAACCA
The DNA here is from genome assembly GCA_033557465.1 of Ichthyophis bannanicus. Lineage (NCBI taxonomy): Eukaryota > Metazoa > Chordata > Amphibia > Gymnophiona > Ichthyophiidae > Ichthyophis > Ichthyophis bannanicus. The sequence continues at coordinate 1,176,716,276 of CM066033.1, read as the reverse complement.
GGTTGGATCATGATGCATTAGGACTGGAGTTTGCCATCCCTGTTTTAAATGAAGATATGACATACAGTATCTACAAGAAACTGCGCCTGAGCAGCATATTGAGGACTCATCCACATGAAACCAGTTCCTTGGAGATCGCACAAATTGCTGGGAGTTGTATATCTGTGTGCAAAAGGTTGCAACATGATCATATCTAGTGGACGTTGAAGGAACTGTTTATCACTACAATAGTGAGGACCTGCAATTGGCTGAGCAGCCAGCTTCACAAGGACAGCATACGTACAATTCCACTGAATAACCAAACAATCCTTCCTGTTCCAGTGCATCCTAAAGCATGCAGAGAATGAGTGTTGAGAATCCCAAGCCAATGCGAATACTTATCAGTATTTTGGTACTATGTACACCTGCTGTGTTGGGTAAGGACCAGAAGCTGTATGTGCAGAAAGGATCTGTCTACACTCACAGTAGCTGAACTCAAAGCCGTTCAGTGACTTGATCTGTAAGAGATGTTGCAGATGTTAATTTGTACTGATGCCATCTAGTGGCTCACTGTTATCTCACTGTCGTCCTACTTCCGTGTTATCACCTTTGAACTTTTGATGTAATACATCACAGTTCCTGTGCTCCAGCTGTGCTTTGTGTGGTTTTATTTTAAACTCTGAAACAGAGGGCTGACATCAAGATGAAGACTGATGAAGTCGAAGAGAACCTGTTGGGAATCAGAGTGGGAAGTTGCAGAGGAACGTTTGTCAGCAATAAAAGAGAGCGATGAAAAGGCAACAAATCTCTCCGTAAGAAAGGTTAACAAACATAAAATGAGAAAAATGCTGATATGGTTCTCTAAGGAAGCAGAAGGAAGTGGTAAGGGCAAAGAGGTTAGTATTCAAAAAATACAAAACTATGGGCAGAATTAACAAGTAAAAAGGGAAGTCAGGGAGGGGCATTAGGCAAAAAGCCCATTTAATCTGTAACAGGAGATAAAACCTTTAGATTATATATGAGAGAGATGAAAAAAAGCAAAGGTGGAATAGGTATGACACAAGTAAAGGATAAAGAATGTAATATTGTGAATATGTCTGATAAAAGGCAGCTATCTTATGATTGCTATTTTGCAGTTTTTGCAGAAAGAGAATCAATGGAGCACAATTCAAAGATGCTAAAGAGTTACATTCCAAGTTACAGAAAAGGAGGTACTTTACGTATGCACAGAAATGAGTGCAGGAAATTTCTTTAAAGCCAATTGTCAGGACCACCTTAACTAGATTTGGCAATTGCCATCCTCACTGAAGCTGCTGGAATAGGAAAAGATCAACAGCAGCAATCAAAACAAAGTCACACAACTAAAATAATCATCAGAGAAGGGATAGTGAAAGTGCCCTAGACAGGTCCTCCATCCTGCCCCCACCACCCCTGCCCCCCTCACATCCATTTCTATTGCTGCCACCTCTCTCCTGAGTCGGCAGTGGTGATGATGGCCCTGAAACCATGGCATAGCACTTACCCACCATCTCTGTGGATGCGTCGCAGTTTCATTCTTGCCCAATCTGCCACTTCCGCCCCCTCCAACATGGTAGAAGTGGCAGATTGGTCACAAGTGAAACCATGACATAGTCCTCCCTCCTCCCTCCTCTCTCCATCACGGTTGATAACACAACTCTTTGTCCCATTTCCTCAGCTTACAATCTTGGGGTTATTTTTAACTCCACCTTATTATTCTCTTCCCCTATCCAACAAATTGCTAAATTCTGTCATTTTTCTCACTAACATTAACAAGATTCATCCATTCATCTCTCTGTGTGCCACTAAGATTCTGATACATTCCATTAGTATCCCTCGTCTTGATTATTGCAACTTCCTTCTTGCTAGTCTCCCTCAATCTCATCTTTTCACACTTCAATCTATTCAAAACTCAGACGCATGCCTAATGTTTCACCAAGCTTATTACTGTCACATTACTCCTCTTTTAAAGTCCCTTCACTGGCTCCCTATCCGTTGCCATATTCATTTCAAACTGCTTATCCTCACACATAAGTGCATTCACTCTGCTGCTCCTCCTTACCTCTCCTCTCTCCCTACACCCCCTCCCGTAATCATCATTCATCTTCTGCTATTCTTCTCTCCATGCCTTATTCTACTTCTTTTTTTTTTAATTCTTTATTTTCGTTTTATAACAACAAAGGAAAGGAAGACATACAGCTAAAAGACAGATACATAGAATGTGATACATACACCAAAGTAAACCCCTGCCACCCCCCTCCCCCCTGCTTCTTCTCTAGAAAACTAATCATTCCCGAAGCGGGCGTGTACTGACATTATTGTATTACAAAACCTAACGGTGATCTGAAACATGATGAGTGTACATTAAACAGACATGTCGGAGCAATGAGCAGATTGTACATAATCATTGAGCATCTGCCATTTAGACAAGCGAGAGTGAGTTTGGGTATGGGGAATAGCTCTCCGAGATATCTGCTCATATTTACTATATAAGCAGACGAGGTTCCACCATTCATTGACAGTAAGTCGAGAGCTATCCTTCCAATTCCTCGTGATTAAACATATGGCTATACCCAGCATGAAATCAAGGAGAAAGCGACCCTTCTTAGGAAGAGAGGGGACCTCCGCCACTGAGCGGAGTCCCACAATCTTCCAAGAAAGAGGCTCGTGAAGGTGTAAGATAAATTGAATACGACCCCAGACCCGCCCCCAGTAAACCTGTAGTTGAGGACATTCATAAATAACATGAGCGAGGGTTCCCACAGCAGTATGGCAAGACCAACACTGGTCCCTAGCAGTTGTGTTCCATTTGGCTATTTTTTCTGGAGTATAAAAGCATCTATGTGCAAAAAAGAAGAGAGTTTGGGTGACTGAGGCAGACCGGGAAACCCGTACTACTTTGCTCCAGAAAACGCTCCATTGCACAGGGGTTAAAGTGGTTTGCAGTTCGCGCTCCCAGGCTTGTTGGGCTCTACAAGTGGCAGTATCTGTACCCTGACATAATATTTTATAAAAGTTAGAGGCTACCCCAGGTGTACTACTAATAGAGTGAACTAGTTCTAATAGCCCGTCCTCAGTAGGGACAGAGGGCGGCATGATTTGAGCACTTTTGAGGCAGTGTTGAAGCTGCATCAATTGAAAGTAATATTTCGTTGGTAACGCAAATTCCTTTTGTAAATCAGAAAAGGTTTTCCAACGAGCTGCAGAGAAGAGCTGTTGGGGTGTCCAGATCCCCCTAGAGTACCAGGGTTTCCATGCTATCGTTCTATTTAGGACTTGAATTCTGGGGTTATGCCACAGCGGGAGTCCGTCCTGAGGACATACGTTTGGGCCCAGTGATAGAATGAGAGTGTTAAAGGCCGCAAGAGTATCGACAATCATTGGGGGATGGCGGGTGTCTACTTGATGGGACATACCGGGGAGATGGATCAACGGAATTGGGCTACTAAGCTCCTCTTCTATATCAAGCCAAACTGGTCTGCTGTCTGTTGAGGCATCTAGCCATCGGGCACCTTGTTTAAGTAGGAAGGCTTGATGATATCTGAGAAAATCAGGAAATCTGGTACCCCCTAGTTCCTTCACAGACTGTAGTTTTTGTTTGGCTATCCTTGGTGGTTTGCCCTGCCAGAGATAGCGGACGAGAAGGCCCTCAATATCTTTGTAGGTACGTAGCGGGAGTAAACATGGCAGCATTTCTAAAATGTAGTTCACTTTGGGGACTATCATCATTTTCACAGTTTCTAGGCGGCCCCACCATGTAAGGGATAAGGGAGACCAACGATTTGTGAGCTCACGGACTTTGGAGACTACCTCTTTGGCATTAAAACTAATAGTGTCTTCTAAAGGAGAACAGTAATGGACCCCAAGATATTTCACCATGCGGGATTGCCAAAGGAAAGGAAAGGCCTGCATGTCAGCCTCATGTACTCAGCGGTTCAGTGGGAATGCGACAGATTTGGTCCAGTTAATTTTATATCCCGATAATTGCGAGTATCCATCAATCAGATCCAAGACAGCTGGAACCGAATCAAGGGATACGAAGAGCATAAGGTCATCTGCATATGCAGAGAGTTTAATCTCTCTGTGACTGAAGGGGACACCCCGAATGCGTGCGGACTGTCTAATAAGGAGGGCGAGGGGTTCAAGAGCTAGATCAAAGAGCATTGGTGATAGGGGGCAACCTTGACGCGTGCCTCTTTGGAGATTAAAAGGCTGAGACTTAATGGCATTTACACAAATACTGGCAACGGGTTGAGTATACATGACTTGGAGGTATCGGAGGAAGCCCTCCCCAAAGCCATACCATCGGAGAACTGCAAATAAGAAGGGCCATTCTAGGCGGTCAAAGGCTTTTTCAGCATCTAGGGAAAGACCCACCCATGGGTGGTCTAAATTGGCAGCACTGGATAGCACATGGCACAAGGTCCGAGCATTGTCAGCGGTGGATCGGCCGGGTATAAAACCGCATTGGTCGGGATGGATTAGGGTGGCCATCCTGTCAGATAGCCGGGTGGCCAAGATCGTTGCGAAGATCTTATAATCGGCATTAAGTAGGGAGATTGGACGGTAGTTGGCGGTTAGCAGCGGGTCTCTGCCTTCTTTCTCAAATACTACCACATTAGCTGCAGAAAAGGATCCCAAAGAGGATGTATCTACCGCGAGGGCAGTAAAATAGAGTTTTAAGTAGGGAACTAAATCTGCACTAAACGTTCTGTAGAATTCGGTCGGGAGACCATCAGGCCCTGCGGCTCAACCCGAGGCTGTTCGTTTTAGGGCATATTGGATCTCTGAAGTAGAGAAGGGTTCATCCAGCGCATCCCTATCAGCTACAGAGAGGGTCGGCCGCTGAATACCAGAAAACAATCGCTCGAAGGTCTCTGATGAGAACTCACATTCAGATTGATATAGACGGGTATAGAAATCCCGAAAGAGTTCTACAATATCGGAGTCTGTGGTCAATATGCCCCCTCCCTGTGGGGCTCGAAGGGCCGCTACGCGTTTGGCTTCTTTTTGACCTTTCAAGGCGTTAGCTAAAAGTCGACCGGCTCGGTTGGTTTCACGATAGTATGTCCCTCGTTGAAGCTCAATACTCTTAGAAGCTGCAGTTGAGAGGATTGCATTATATTGAAAACGGAGACGCTGTAAGCGAATTAAGACGCATGGATCAGTACGTGAAGTTAGAACACGTTCGCCTGCTTTGATTTGTTGGTCTAGTATGAGTAGCTGCTGTTTGCGTTGTTTCCGCAGGCGAATTTGATAACTAGTGATCGTTGCTCGAATGGCCGCTTTGAAGCCCTCCCACCAAGCCCAATTTGCAGTATCCTGGGGTAAATTAAAATGGAAGTAGTCCTGTATGGCTGCTCGAATTTCTAACTGAAACTCTGGCTGAGTTAACAGGGCTCTATCAAAGAACCAGGCCCCCGAATTCCCTTGAGGTGCAGTAGTGTGTAATTGAAAAGAAATAGCAGCATGATCTGAAATATGTTGGGAGTGAATCTTTGCAGTGTCCACCTGAGGAACTAACAGTTTTGATATTAGAAAGAAATCTATGCGAGACTGGGATTTGTGAGGGGAAGAGAAGAAGGTAAAGTCAAGCTCATTGGGGTGTAGTAACCTCCATAGATCAACTAAAGCAAGATCTTTGATCACAGAGGTAAGCGTGGTGTGACTCTTGGGGGGACCACTTGTCCTAGGCGGCTGTTTGTCAATCAGGGGATCAAGAACTAAATTGAAATCCCCCCCTATTATCAAGGAAGTATTAGCAGAGGCCTGCGCAACCTGAGCGATGGTAGCAAAAAAGGCAGGGTCATCCACATTAGGAGCATAAAGGCATATACATGTAACTTCAAGGTTACCTATCTTGAGGTGAACTCTGGACCATCTACCTGCTGTATCCAAGCTAGTCGCAATAATAGTAGCATGCAGAGATTTCCTAACCAGTATGGCAACCCCACATTTCTTAGAAACGGCTGGGGAATAGGCGGCCACCATGTAAGGTTTAATATTGAGTTTAAGAGTTTCCTTCGAATTTAAATGCGTTTCTTGGAGGAAAATCAGGTCCGCATCTTCATGACTTAGATAGCTTAGGATTTTCTTCCGTTTTATCGGATTATTGATTCCTTTTACGTTCAATGAGAAAATCTTACATGGTGCCATCAATCGGTACTAGACATTTTAGGTAAGGGCGCTTGAAAACATACAACATTATCAGAATCTGTACAACAATGACATAATCACCGAGTATGCTGGCTAATACACCCCATATTGAAAAGTATGTACCAAAGTAACTTAGAGAAGAAGCAAAACCCCCAATGAATATGGCGACCATATGTCTGCGGGAGGAGGCCCTAGAGAGGAAGATAGAGACATAAAAAAAAGAAAAAAGAAAAGAAACACCAGAGTCCATAATTAACACTGTCTCTGATACTCATCGAGGCTACTGTGGGTAGATGGAGTCGGGTCACAGATATCATCAAAATTAAGGCAACAAACCGCCCTCGACAGACTCTTTGCTGAGCCGCGTCAAATCCAATAGGGCAGGTACAGCGGATATGAGAATACTTGCAGGAATATTCTGAAAGTCAGCGCATCAAGTCGGCTTTTTTAGAATCCAAAAACTCCGCTAGTAGATCAGGGTCCTCAAATGTTCTTGTCTGATTGTGAAGCGTGACTCGGAGCTTGGCCGGGTACATCAGGCCATAGCGTGCTTGTAGTTGTTGAAGCCTCGGCCGGAATTCCAGAAAGCGCTTTCGGCGGTCGACCGTGGGTTTAGCCAAGTCAGGATAGAAGGAGATCTTGTGGCTCTCAAACTCCATATGGCCCTTTGCCCGAGAGGCACTGAGAATTTGCTCCACATGTTGATATCTCAAAAGTCGAAAGATGATAGGCCGCGGGGTCTTCCTGTTGAGCGTTATGTTTGTGGGTACACGATGAGCGCGATCGATCTCCAATTCTTTGGTAAAGGTGATTTGGAGCAGGGAAGGGAGGATTTTTACATAAAACTCCTTCATGTCTCCCGATTCCGCTCCCTCCGGTATGCCCACGAGTCGTAGGTTGTTGCGGCGCGCTCTATTATTGCCATCTTCCACTTCTTTCTGCAAGGCCCGCACCTGACGTTCAACTTTGTCGAGTTTGGACAACCGGGCCGCATGGGAGTCTAATACGCTCTCCATTTTGTCCTGACGCGAAGAGAGCCCCTCTAGCCTGCCTTGCAGTACACCAAGATCTTCCCGCAGCGCTCGGAGTGCTTCACCGTTTGACTGCACGAGGTCCTTAACCCCTCTAATCTCTGCGAGGATTTCCTGCTGCATTTCGGGGCCCTCGCGCAAAGCCAGCCCCTTCTGCGGGGACGGGGGTTCAGTTTTGGAGCGTTTGCCGTGAGAAGCCGCTGGAGATCCAAATTCCAGGCGCGTGGGTTTGGTCCCCGCCATCTCACCAATGTGCCCCGGCAAGATCAGAGCAGAAATTCAAGTATGTCCGGTGTTAATTCAGGATTCTGAGTAGGCCTCTCGGGAGCCTCAGCGTTATGCGACCATCCCGCTGGACATCGGGCTCCGCCCCCCCCCGCCTTATTCTACTTCTGATAGCTCTTGGCTACACTTCTTTGACCTTGCTGCCCCTTTTGCTTGGAATAACCTACCCTTTTCCCGGCGTCAAATCCCTTCTGTCACACTCTTCAGGTTTAGGCTCAAGATGCGCCTCTTTAAGACCGCCTTTGGCTCATAATCCTCATCCTTATGTTTCATGCCTTTTGTCCTCCTCCTTTCATATTACTGTATGTCTGTCCTCTTAGATTGTAAGTTCGACGAGAAGGGACTGTCTTTTCTGCGTCTGTACAGCACTGTGTATGTCTGGTAGCACTTTATAAATGCTCAGAGCCATTGCTGCATTGCTTGGTCCAGAAAGGGGTGACAGCAGCAACAATTTGCAGCAGCAGGAGCCTCCGTAGGGTTGGTATTCTAGGTGACCACATTGCCAAAAGGTAGCACCAGCTCTGCCTCAGAGCATACTTTTATGTTCAGGAAGAGGAGGGAGGCATTTCCATATAGCAAGTTTACCCAGGTGAGTATCTTGGAAATGGCCCTTGTTGGAATTATTTTATTAAGCTTTTTCCAAATGTAAAGCATGTTTTGCACATGGAAAATGGCTCATAAGATTGTGTGTGTGGGGGCGGGGGGAGGTATAAAAGCATAAAAAGGAGATGTGCTGCCAGATGGTGCCTACTTTCATACTATATATGTAGATGTTTTCAGGGGCATAGTTTGGGGGGAGCTGAGGTAGAGTTGCAATATACGCATATATCTTGTAAAATATGCATGTGCACGCATAAGGGGTCATCCCGAGGCATGAATAGCAGGTACGGATGTTCTGTTGGGACATCCATCCCCACTATTCATGCCCTCTCCTGATCCTGTCTAACTCCTCATACATGGTATAGGGAAGTTATATGGGGTTGGGAAAGGGGCGGTTTGGGGGCAGCGTTAGGGCAGGCAGTGGGCAGTCATCGGTCCCAGACATACAGGGCTGATTCCAATGTCGGTCCTGTATGTCAGGGGCCAGCGGCTTGAATGGGGAACTTATTCCACCTCTGAGGGGGACGGCGGGAACAGGGATCAGAAAGGCAGGAGGGGGCCCGACCCTGGCCTTAGGAGGCCAGATCAGGGGTTGGGCTGTGGGGAATGCACAGTTTTGTCTGAAAGCCGGGAATCGCGGCTTTCGATTGGAACCATGGTGCCATAGCAACCGGACGCCATGGCTCCTTTCAAAAACCCTGACTGAGCTAGCTGGGCAAGGCCTGTATGTGCAAAGCTGACCGGAATCGGGTCCTGGTCTGCACGTACAGGCCTAGACGCGATTCTGATCCCACGGGGCTAGACGTGCCCCGTGGGATCAAAATCCCAGCTAATTCTGTGCATCCTGTGCAGACGGCCGGAACATCCAGGTCAGAATCGGGCCCATAGGGTATACACACACTTGTACAGTCTTTACAATGGTTATAAATTTGTTTATGAGAAAATCTGCATATTACTGGAGTTCATTGTGAGAACCTCTTTTATGAAGATACCTAGGTGCCTACATTGCGTTTTTGACATTTCACATAGAAACTTATCAATTACCCCCATTATGAGGGGAAATGTATCAGTATGTAATGCATGTACAGCACTGTGTATGTCTGGTAGCACTTTATAAATGCTCAGGGCCTTTGCTGCACTGCTGGCTCCAGAAAGGGGTGACAGCAGCAACAATGAGCAGCAGCAGGAGCCTCAGTAGGGTTGGCATTCTAGGTGACCAGTTAATTTGCCTGAAGGTAGCACCAGCTCTGCCTCAGAGCATATTTTTATGTTCAGGAAGGGGGGAGGAGGAATACGGGGCGGTGGGTTCACCCCTAAACAAAGACATGGGGAGGGGTGACCTGCACAGAGCAGCAGGTGCACCCAGGACCATACCGAGGGAAGATCGCGCCCTGTGCGACTTGCACATTGGGCGCATTGTGGGGAAAAGATGAATCCCCCCTTCAGGTACCTTTATTACAGGTTGAATCCATCTTGTGCTAACGTCTATAGCTCAGGCCTAAGAAAGAGCTTGCTCTGACTTTTTCACACTGAAACTGCAAATTCAGCAAGATTGAACTGTAAAATGAGCTCATGAAAGGCTGCCACATGGGCTTACATGGGCCTCTTGAATTAGCAAAGGAAAACGTAAACAAAGAAGACAAACATCAGTATCTACAGCTTATCTACAGGATACAGAGCCAGCCCACAGCGACAAGGCGAGTGAGACTGGAATAGACACGATGCTACAGAGTGGACAGAGGGTAAAGGATCAGAAAGAAGATTTGCTTAAGATAATGGAGAATGAGAAAAGAAGGGAAATCTATTTATCAGCAATTTTATCCTAAAAATGGATATAAATATGGAGAAGAAATTTTAATAAATAGATAGATGGTAGCTGATCTCACTCTGTCCCAGAACCTTTTTCACTTAAATCAGGTGATCTGCTTTATATAGATGTATTGGTGCTATGGATTGATATTGAAATTTGTACCTTATAAATCAAAAGTAGAGCTTGTGATGTAACAGACCTGATCAGATAAATACAACTTTTTACATGCTTTTATGGTGGCACGAGCCATTTGTTTAAGGTCCTGTATATGTATGTTGGGGTCGAACACAAACAGCCAAAAACAATAAAATAGAAAATCCCCAAATAATCTTAAGGGAAGCCCAGAAAAACCCCAACAGCATGCCCCCCCCCCCCCCGCGGCGGGAGAGAAGAGGCGCACCCGATGTGCAAATGCCGGCGGAAGGCTTAAGGGGCGTAGTTTAGCTTTTATACGTTGCCTGCCGCCGCTGAGAGAAGAAAAAGTGGCGGCGGCGGCAGGCAACGGAAGAAAGCTAAAATGTGCCCTTAAGCCTTTCCGCCCTGTGTGGCCGCACCGCTCGCACAGGGCTAGGTACGGGCCTGGGTGCACCTACCATCTTACTGGGCAGACTAGATGGCCCATACTGGTCTTTATCTGCCATCATTTACTATGTTACTGTGTTTTACATTTAAAAAATGCTCATTACATTATGCAACCGAATGTGTGACATTCTACAGAGGGCTCATTTTATAAAATCACCCTTCGAGTATGTACAATTATAGGGGGGATATTCAGCGGTGACAGCTAGCCATCTCTGCTGAACTTAAGATCCGGTTATTCAATGCCAGGGCAATATCCAGCCACAAGCATTGAATATGCGGGTCAACCGGATAGTGTGGAAGCTAAACAGGCAGTGGCAATATTCAGCTGCTGCCCGGTTAGCTTCTGCATTGAAAGTTAGGCCAGTTCTTAAGATGTCTAGCTTTTACTGCTTAGAGATAACTGGACAGTAGCTGAATATCGTCGCTGCCCGACTGTCCCTAGGTGCTGCCTCCACTCTACCCCCAGAACACCCCAATGTTAGCACTAACCGCGTTAAGGCTGCTAAATATACCGGTCATAGTGATTAATCGCGTTCAATATTGCAGCCATATACGAGTACTTTACTTAATAATACTTGATTCTATATGGAACATATTAGAAGTGCCACTAAGAGTGCCTTTTAAAGGATAGTTTGTTATATAGATTAAAGTGCTTTCTTCTGATGGATGATTTCAGGACACTGTTACAATCTATGGTACTTTTCCCTTTGATTTTTGCGATTCTATTCTGGGGTTTTACAGAATACCACTGCTCGATTGCTTATTGCCTCTAATTGCTTTTGAATATATTATACCAAAATTACACTCTTTACGCTGGCTCCCAATTATTTGCAAAGTCAAATTTAAGATTGTTGTAATGTTTAATGCTTTAAGGGATATTTTTTCTGTGTCATTTCCAAGAAATATGGTCCTATCACCCCAGTCCCTCCCACATGCCACACTCACTATAGTAAAAGAGAAAAATAACCCCCCCCCTCACAAAAAGGAATATCTACTACAAATGTCAGCAGACATTTTTTTTTTTTAGTGCCATCAAGTCAGTGTTGACTCATAGTGACCCAGCTACCTCTGGGTTTTCTTGGCAATGTATCACTGGAAGTAGTTTGCCAGCCTTTTCTTCCGAGGCAATGGAGGGTAAGGTGACTTCCCTAAGGTCACAAGGAGTGCCAGTGGGAACCAAACCCTTGATCTTCTGGGTACTAGGCAGTTGCTCTAACCACTAGGCTACTCCTCCACTCATCAGCACACATATATAAACCTATAAAAAATAGGGGTGAAAGAACCATTAGAATGGGGTAGGAGGGCAAATGTATCCACAAGATCCCTGTGGCTGTCACATTCCACTCATAGGTCCCCTTATCAATCATTTGGCTCACTTTTAATCTCTTAACTATTACATTTATTGGATATATTTATGTTTTTTCTTTTTCCATTTTGTATATATCTTTCTTATATTTTTGTATACTTTTAAAAGTCCTATATATGACGTGATTTTAAAGGAATCGGTGCACACTTTTTATTTATTTATTTATTTATTTATTCACTCTTATATACCGCGCTTTTCAGTATCAGTGCGGTTTACAGATAACAAAAAACTTTGCATCAGAACAGGAGATCATAATGCTTACATTGTAACAGGATAGCTAAACTTGGTCTGAAAAACAGGGAAACTATATACACATCAATAACAAGGTTATTGGAAACTATTTACAGTTTATATTACAAGCTAGTATTCATAATGCAGTGGTTATTTGATTAAGAGGTCTGTGAAGTAAGCCTGACATGGTGAGCTATTGTGGGCTTCATCAAAGTCAGGTTGTGGGAGAGGCAGAGTTTGGGTGAGAGAGTTGAGGTGTGATGGGTGGTTGTGTAGGGTTAGGATGGGCAAAATGAAGGAGAAATAAGTGATGCTTTAGGGCTTTTCTAAATTGTGAAAGGTCGCTAATTGATCGAATGTGTGAGAGGAGGTCGTTCCAGCATCTCGGGGCGTAGAATGCAAAGGATCTGTTCCTGGTTGAATGATTGCATTTTGTAGATTCAAGGGGTACAGTAAGCGTGTTGGAGGCTGCTGACTACCTCAACCTGTTATTGGGGGTGACGGTGAGGAGAGCGGAGAGGGGTGAAGGAGATAACAGGTTAATTGCTTTAAAGGTTAGGAGTAGTGTCTTGTAGGAGAGTCTGCTGTGCAGCGGTAGCCAGTGTAATTCCATAAGTATGGGCGTGATGTGATCATTTCTGGAGATGCTGCAGAGAATGCGAGCTGCTGCATTCATGGCCATCTGAAGAGGGTTGAGGGTGCTCTTAGGGAGACCGTGCAGGATGATGTTTGCATAGTCGAAATGTGGAATTACGAGCGTCTGGAAAATAGTTCTGAAGTCGTCCGGGGCTAGTAGTTGTCTTAGGTGCCTTAATGTCATGATTTTATTGTAGATGGACTTGGTGGTGTGTGTTATGTGTTCTTTGAAGTCAAAATGATTGTCAAGTGTGATGCCCGGGTAACGAATCGCAGATTTACATGGGAGATCTACATCTCGTACCTTGAAGGTAGTGGGGGGGGGGGAGAAGCTCTTGTTCCTAGAGATGAATAAGACCTCGGTTTTCTTGAAGTTTATCCTTAGATTCTGAGATAGGAGCCAGTCGGTGATTGCGTTGAAACACTTGACTAGTGGGGAGAAGTCAGGACGCATGATTTTGAATGGGGTGAAGAGTAGGACGTCGTCTGCGTAGATAAGGCTGGATATATTGAATGAGCGGATGATATTGCAAATTGGTTGCATATAAATATTGAAGCATAGAGTCGATAGGGATGAGCCTTGGGGAACTCCCTGCTGTTGGTGGAAAGGCTCCAATGTTGAATATCCTATCCGAACATGTTGCCAGCTGTCGGTTAGATAAGATTTACACAACTCCCAGGCCAATCCCTGAATTCCTTTCTCCTGGAGTCTGGCAAGGAGCAGTTCGTGGTTAACAGAATCGAAGGCAGCAGCTATATCGAGGAAATTGAGTACAAACCCGTCTTCTATTTTGTCTATACCTCTGGATATTGTATTGGAAAGTATGGTAAGAAGGGTTTCTACACCATGGGCTTCACGGAATCCGTGCTGGCAGGGATCGAGGGGGGCTGATATATCAATATGCTGCTGCAGCTGCATTTGGACCACCTTCTCAATGAGTTTGGCTAGAAGGGGTATGCTTGAGATCGGCCGGTATGAGTCTGTCATAGTTGGGTCAAGTCGGTTGTTTTTTAGGAGAGGGCGTATAGACGTTTGTTTAAGTGTTGACGGGAATGATCCAGATGAGAAAGAGAGCTTCATGATACGAGCTAGTTTTTTGTCTTTCAAATCCATATATAGAATTTTTAGCAGCATACAAAAATATAAGAAAAATATAAGATTAATAGTAGTAGTAGTATTTACTATTTCTAATGTTTTCTGATCAAGTGAGGAGTCGTAGTTCAGCAGAATATGAACACACAAAGCTAAATATAATCATTAAAAGTATGATGCCTGATAATGTATTGTTACAGGATTACTCTAGAAGGGATAGTATTGGGTAATAATGACTAAGAAAATCTTACGATGGGGTTCTAGGGACCTGAAAATTAATTGGGGAGGGGAGCACAAGACTGAAGGTTGTTTTGTCCTGTCAATAGTGCACAACCCAGGATACTAAAAGAATTCACAAATGTGAGCCTGTTATCTCTCTTCATTTTATTCTGAAGATGAGGCAACTTATTATGGATTGGAGGAAAATAGATACATCATCATAACACAACAGTGTGGACATGGAGGACACAGGCAACTACAAACTTGATTGTCTAACTTCTGTAGTGAGCAAACTATAAACTTAAAAAAAAGTAGATTGCAGGGCACCAGACAACATAGTTTCCCTTAAGTAGGGGTTCTTAACCAGGGGTATCCATACCCCTTGGGAGTATGGGAATCAAATGATGGGGGTATGGGACTAGATCTGGACAATTAAAAAAGATGTCATTAGATTACAATTTAGATTATTGCTTATCACAGTTGTTAACATAGAATGAGGTGGCGAGGCTGCTAACCAATCAGCAATCAGATCACTCAATGTGGATGTCGTCTCAATTCCCGTGTTGCCAGTTGATATGTTGGTGGCATCGGTATTAGATTGCTTTCTACAGCCTCCGGCCTGTCCAGCCCTTACGTACAACTTTATTTATTTATTTATTTAACAGCTCTTATATACCGCGCTATTTGACATCAGTGCGGTTTACATTAAACAAAATACACTCAGATTTAGAGAACTTGTCCAAGTTACAGGTAACAGGGGAATAAAACAAGGATTAACTGGGGAATAGCATATGAATAATTAAATAAAAGCAATTACATCAGACTAGAGATCTTGAGTGGGTATAGAGACATGTCATAAATAACATTTAACAGAGCAGGTATATACAGTGAACTTTATTTTTGTTACAAGTAAGTGTCTGTATTTAAATATTTTTTCATGGATACTGTTACTTCATAAAAAAAGATTCATCTGAAATTTAAATTTTGTATAATTTTTTCACAGGTTTGTTGCGAGATATCTGTTAAAAAACAAAAATGGAAAGATGAATATGTTGCTTTTCATTTCATCTGTTTGAGGGTACAAGTTGGAATTGAAAGACCCCAGTGCATGATTTGCAGCTTGGTAATGGCCAATAGAAATTTGAAGCCATCAGGATTGAGCAGACATCTCAAAACCAAGCACAGTAATCATGTTGGAATCTTGATTGATGCTTTCAAGTTGAAAAGAAATTTTTATGACCTCTTCTGGAAGCCTCCTATAAAGTTTTGTTTATGATTACCAGAGGAAAAAAGTCCCATACAATTGGAGAAAGCCTAGTGAAGTCCTGTGAGCTGGAGAGGATGCCGTGAAGCAATTGAGTCCAGTGCCCTTGTCGAAAGGCTCTGTATGTCAAAGAATTTAAAATATGAGTGAGGACATATTAACTCGTCAGCGAGATTAAAAACAATCCTGTAAAAATCAGCATCCAGTTTAATGAATCAACTGATGTTTCAATCCACAATCCATTGCTAGTATTTGTATGCTTTGTTCATGAAAAGAATATCAAGGAAGAGTTTTTATTGTGTGATTGACTTGAAACACCAATCGAAGCAGTTAACATATTCAAGTTGATTCAATCATTTTTTTAATGCCATTGGTTAGCATGAGATTAGATTGGGTCTATTTGTATGGATGGAGCTCCTGCCATGATTGGCAAAAAGTCTGGATTTGTTGCTCTGGTCAAGGAAAAAGCTCCACACATGTTGATCGCACTATTGCCAAACGGTGTCCAATATATTGCCAAAGAAACTTAACAAAGTGATGGGAATAGTTATGCAAATAGGCAACTTTATTCATGGACATGCATTAAATCATTGGCTATTTCAAGCATTCTGTGAAGAAATTGGAGCAGAACATTGTGCTTTAATCTACCACAGAGGTGCATTGGCTAAGTCATGGCTGTGTTTTGGCAAGTGCAGTGGAACTTCGGGACAAAATATTTAAATTCCTCGAGGATCAGCAATCTCCTCTTGCAAATCATTTTGAGGATGAACATTTTATTGATAGCCTGGGATACTTGGATGATATTTTCAGTCTTCTCAATGATTTGAATATGTAAACACAGGGAAGGGATGTGAATATTATCCATCCCAGGGGAAATTACTTATTTGGAGCCGTTGTGTTGAAAGAGGAAATTTGGTGAACTTTCCAATCCTTGATGATATTCTTACTGGAGATGGTAAAACATCGCCTGAAGAAACATTTCAAGAAGTCAAGAACCATTTGGAAGTCTTAAGTACAAATTTTGAGGGCTACTTCTCATATATTAAGGATTTTAGCATGGAATCGGTTAGGATCATAAAGCCATTCTCATTTGATATATCTACAATGGGTGAAAACGGTTTAGCAAAGGATGATTTCATCTAATTTCAAGAAGACCCAAGAAAGAAAACCAATTTCAAAAAGGCTGGACTAGATATTAGACAGTTGTGGTTTGAGCAAATCACAACTTACCCTAGCTTGAAGAAGGCAATAAATGTTTTTGTTCCCTTCACAACTATTTGTCTCTGTGAAACAGGATTCTCTGCATTATTAAACCTGAAATCAAAGTGTAGAAATCAACTTGATGTGTCAGATGACATGATAATAACATTGTCAGTAACTGTTCTACGATTCCCTGTTTTGATTGCATAAAAACAACAGCAAAAATCTCACTAGTTATAGCTAGCTTGAGTATTTGTAATTTGAATAAAATTAAGATTTTCTTTAAACTATTCTGTTTCTAGCTATATACATATATATGATTCTGACCGTCTGGTGAAGATGTATGGGGACATACTAGACAATCCATTGGGGGTCTGTATTCATAAAAAGATTAAGAACCTCTGCCCTAAACAAAGATTTTGTCAGACAAATTTGACTGACTTTTTTGATGTAACAAAAATAGTTTATCAGAGAAGTGCAGAAGATATTGCTTATCTGAAATTTAGCAGGGTATGTTGACAGTGTTCTATACAGAAGTTTGAAAAGCAAGCTGGATAATATTGTAGCAGACCAGAAAGTTAAATTGGGTGGAACCGACTGAGCAGCCAGGCATTGAACGTGGTAGTAAATGGAGAATACTCTAGTGAAGGCAATGAGATCAGTAGGGATTTCAGAGCTCAATTCTGGGACCAGTTATTTTTCAAACATATCTGAGAATATGAATGTAGCCAGCCAATGCAATAAACCAGTGAGGAAAGCTATCACTGTGCTTTGTGCATCAGCAGAGGCACCGTCACCTGGAAAGGCTGCCCAGTAGCGAGATAACACTGCTTTGTTCAGTTTTGGAAGATTCATCTAAGTAGGTGGCAGCCGTTCTTTAAAAAAAAAAAAAAAGTTACGAAAATAATACAAACTGTACAACACAGCCCTACAGACTTGAGTTACAACTTTCACAATATCCTGGGGAAAATCAAAATATACAAATGTTTCATGAGCAGATAAAATATTCCATAAGAAAAGATATTCAGTGTTCAGAGTTATAAACTGAAGAAGTTATAAACTGGGAAGAAGGTTCAAAGGAAGCATACAAAATGACTTTTTAAATGAGAGACTGTTGGGTACCTAGGATAGCTTAGGGGTGTGTGTGTGTGGGGGGGGGGGGGGTATAAGAAAAAAAGAAGGTGCTTGTGGTGGTTGCTTAACAATAAAAACTTTAGAGAAAGGAAAATACAATTCAAGGGACAGAGAATGACTGCATGGCTGCATCCAGCATTCAAGAAAAATGGAAAGCAGCCATGGTATAAAATTAACATCAACAAGCAAAACATGAATGGATGTTTTGTACAGCAGTCTCACTGGTTTAGGTGGAAGTGTTCATTATTCTAAAACTTGGTGGTAAACAGAGTTAGATTCGTGCTATGTTTGGCCCTAGGTAAACATAACATTTTGGGACTCTACCAAGGGCCCACATTCACTTATTGTCCGCTCTTTTCCTGCCACTCTGGAGACGTCTATTCACGGATTTACTCCCCATCCCCAGTTTGCTTTTTCTGACGTGGCTTGGCTTGGAGGAGTAACCTACAGTAATGGTTAGAATTGTAGGCACAGGCTCAGTGATACTAGGGTTTGAATCCCACTGATGCTAACAGTGACTTTGGACAAGTCATTTTCATCGTTCATTACCACAGCTAGAAATCTATGGTCTCATCTACTCACCTTTGTTAATTTGATTTAATGCAAGCAGGCTATTCTCTGTGGGACCAATTCAGTAACTATGGGGTCAGTTTTCATAGGATGTAGGGATTTGGGATCCTAACTTTGACAGTCAGACTCCTAGATTGCCATCTTTAAATATTTTATTAGGTTTAAATTCATAAATTTATGCTGAAAATTAGCTAAACATTTAAATCTAGTAGCCTATAAAGCGGGTGGCAATAGGGGCTGGAAAAAATAGGAGCTTGGTTGATGCTGATTTTAATTTTAGCACTAGACATCTAAGCTAGCCTCATTACTCTAGGCCAAGGGTTCTCAATCACTCCCCCTCTCTTCCCCCTCTGTCCTCTCTTCCTTCCCCCTTTGCCTTCCCCTCCTCTTACCCTTCCCCCTTTCCCCTGCCCCTCCTCCCCCTTCCTTTTCCTCTCCTTTACTTCCCTTTTCCTCTCTCCCCCTTCCCCGCCCTCTCTCCCCTCCTCCCTCCTCCCCTTTTTTTCCTTTTTTCCCCTTTTCTCCCTTTATCCCCTTTTCTGCTTTATGTGGCACAGTTTGTATTTTTTCTACACATTTTGTTGGAGGTGTGTGCCACTGTACTTAGTATTTTTTATTATTTTTTAAAGGATTAATATATGCAGATACTCTATGTGCAAGAAGGTTCTATTTGTGTCAGCATTTTTTTGTGGACCACCTTTAATAACGTTATTTTGATTGGTTTTATTCCAAATCGACTAGACTTTCTATGAGACATAGATAAGTATTGTTTTATTGGTAGAGCTTGGCATTTTGTAGCCCCCTTCATTCTTTTTACCGTTACCAAATGTGATTTGTATTGTTTTGGTTAATATATAAAACCTTTTTCTATTTATACATGCCTTTCTAGTCTTATTTGTCAAATTTTGATGTATTATATATTTTTATGGTGTTCACACATATAATGAGCAGGATACCACTTTAGCTATCTTTAGCCTTGTTTTGAATCCTATAGATGAATTGTCTGCACATATGTATGGTCTAAAACTGGCCTGCATGCGTGGCATTCTGTCCTGGCACCCGTTTCACAGTTTCTATGGCCACTACGGCGCATAGCCCTGCCTGCCGACCCTTAACCCTGGATATTCAATGCAGCAGTGATGGCATTGAATATCCAGGGTCGCTACACATGCCTCGGAGTGGGTAGTAATGGCCTATAGCAACAGTCAATGCTTGGGCATGACAGCTATCAGACGCTAAAATGTGCACTAATTGCCCATTGCGCAAAGGGGTGAGGAATGGGCAGAGTATGGCCATAGTATAGACATGAAAAGAACAATGAAGTTAAAGTAGGGGTAAAAATCATGCGCTGTCAATTTGGCAATTAGCGCAGGTGCACATGATGATAAATCTATGGGCGGTGTTTGGTGCGCCCATGCTAATTGCACAGCACATTAGGGTATGTGTCCATTCAGTAACAGCTTGGATCATGCTGATGAAGCCTCCAACAGTTACCGTGGAAGCTTTGCACTTAACGCACATTTGTTTTCATGCTAAATGCACATTAAGTGCATCACCCTAATGGTCTTTAGTAAAAGAGCATCCGAGTATCTTTGAGGGCCTTTATTTTTCTGAGTCTCTGAGACCCAGTTGAAACAAGGTGTTTGTCTTGATCTGATTTCCCTGACGAATAAAGAAGACACATTATATAATTTGGTATAATGTTAGCCATTTAATAAATGTCTTATAAATACTAACCTTTATTAGAAATATGCAAAATATTGCACAAATAACCATGAAATTCACTTTAGTAACCGAGGCAACCCGGACCTGGTGCTCCCCTTTTTCCTCCCCCCCCCCCCCGCAGTGCCCCCAGATCCTGCCCACCCCCTTTCCCTTGCCCACCTTCTTCCACAAATACTCCAGACAGGCAAATTGGGAATCAACTGGTCCAGCTTTATTAACATCGATAACTTTTCCAACCAAATTAGAATCCAAGAATCATCTTCATAACAACCCAAATATTGGATCCAATACCTCACCAGCCATGCTATTAGCAAGATGAAATTATCTCCGCTTCCACCTCGGACAAACTAATGGCAAGCTTACATACCCCCCCCCCCCCCCCGCAAAGGCCGGCCAGGAGTTGTCCAGGTTGGAGGCACCCAACCCTCGCCCAGTGCAGTGCCCAAAGTCTCCGAACCCGGAAACCTCCGGGATCCTGCCCCCCCCCCACCACTGCAACCTGGCAATGGGGCTCCACATATGCGGGCAGACAGGGGATGACCAACGTGACAAGCAGGGAAGAGTCGCTCAGCCCCTCCCCTGCCTCCCGGCAGCCGCTCCAGCTCTTCCATTGGCTCCCCTCATGCACACACATAGGGAGCCAATGAATGTGGACTTCCTGGCTGCTGCTTCCATCATGCCCCGCCTCAGTGGCCCGCCATGCCACCGATGCCAGCCGCTGCATGCAAGGTCCCTGCACCGGGCCAGGCACCTGGTTACGGGCGGCCGCCCGGGGACCCTGCCCCTTGGCCTGATACATATCTTTCTTGCAACATGAGATGGGCCATGGACCAAATTTCTTGATATATTTATCCAATTTATATATATATCAATAATTTTGTCTACTTGAAGCCAGGTCCTGGTCTTGAAAATCTAGTTTGCTAAAACTGGGAGAAAATGAGAGACTCTCTAATACTATTAGTGACTTTATCATTCCTTTCTCAGCTTTACTAGATCAGAATTTCCAAATCAGGGTTTTTGATCCAATGGGAAGAAACTTTGGAAAAAATATCCTCGGTTAACACCTTTCAGTCTGTCTTTACAAACCTGAAAAACACTGTCTGACGTGAGAACTTCTAAATATATAACTAAGGGGAGAGCACGAGTGCTTTTAAACTATAATTAGAGTAAACTCCTTCTGAGTATTAGGATCAAGCTTGAGTCTCCTACTTAAAATCTGATTTATATGCTTAGTATATATGCTTGCCTTCTGAAATATCAATGCTTACTCTTCAATTAGCTAAGTATACATAACAAAAACCACTATACTGCTCCCTTGCTCTGTTTCCTAGCTACCTTGAAAACAGAAATGCTGTAGCTGCTTCCCTAATTACAATGTAGATCATCATAAACAACCTTTTATTGCTTGCATTTTTCCGATATAATTAGAACTTTTTCTACCAAGAAGACACTGTTCTTTCAAACAAAAGCCTTAGAGAGAGATTGAGGATCGCCTGGTTACTTCATGCTACCATTAGTAACGGGACAATGTGTTCCCTGTGGCACAAACTACAATATTATTTGCAAATTTCATGTCCTAAAAAAGATATATATTGTAAGCATTCTTTTATTGTTTGAAGTTGGTTTGTAATTTAGCAAAATGTTTCTATCACTTTTTGAAGTCAACATTTTGGTGACTTTTAGTGTTAGTAAACCAATGGATGGTCCAAGCATGATGCTACTGAGGAGAAGGATAGTATGTTGGGTCCCTGATTCCATAAAATTGTTGATCTGTGCAAATAGCCAAATATCTGGAGACATTCTTTCTGTTGTATTACCAGCATGTTGTAAAAAATAAAAAAATAAATACTGGGCCAGCTTGGGAAACATCTGGTTTTTCTATACAGGCAATTAGTGCCAGCTTCAAATTCTACTGGAAAAAGGGAGAAAAAATTCCCTCTAATCAGTTTGCTTGCACACTTTTGAACTAGCACAACTTTCGATCTGAAGATTTGATTTTCTGCAACTTCTTGCAAGGAAAAGGTCCACTGTTGTACTTCTATAAGTACTAAATGCAGGAAGTAGGAAATAATAGTACTGCACTCTTGGTCGAAGATTTTAAGTCATTGAAGATTTTAAGTCCCATGTTATATAGAATCTTGAAGCTGGAAGTAAAACATCTAAATCAGGATGATCACGATTTCTAGTCTATTTCTAAAAGACCCAACGAACATGCAGCCTTTTGTAAAATACATAGAGGTATATGCAGGAGTACATGTATATTAAAGATGTACAGTAATTTGAAATGACATAGGAAATGCCAATGACATTTCCTATATTATTTCATCATGTTTCCAATCAAAAATGAAAGAACCCCCCTAAAATCCCATTACTTTTTGTTTCTTAATAGTGCTCACTATGTTTATATTTATGTTTATTAAATACTTAATCTACCGCCCATAACTGAAGCATCTGGGCGGTTTACAAAATTAAAAACTGCGTAGGAAAGGAAAAGGAATGCCATTCGAAACTGAGTAGGACAGAAAACATAAAAGCTAAATGGGGAGGAGGAGCAGAGAGGACTACAAATAAAAGAGGAACAAGAGAGTTGTAGATCAATGAAGGGGTGGACAGAGTGACACAAATAGAGGAGGCAAGATTAAACATTTAATGAGGAGGTGGGGAGAGAGGTCAAGGGAGGAGGGAGGTCAAAAGCACAACAGAGTGTACACTATTTAGTGATAGTGTGCACTATGGGTTAAATGTGCACACTATTGAGTAATGCCACATGCTAATGAATCATAGTGTTGATGAGTAGCCTAGTGGTACGTGGAAGAGTAGCCTAGTGGTTAGAGCAACTCCTTGTGACCTTGGGCAAGTCACTTTACCCTCTATTGCCTCGGGGGAAAAAAGGTCTGGCAATCTACTTCCAGTCATATGTTGCAAAAAAAACCCCAGGGGCTGTTGAGTTGCCAGAAATCAGCATTGACTTGACAACACTTAAAAAAACAAATAATGTATCATATGTGCCTGAGCCAGGAGATTCCTGGACCAGAAAGCCTTCAAAGTTAAAACAGAAGAAATGTTTGAGTCTTGAAGGACTACCAAAAGGGACTGCTACAACTGGAAGTAGATCTACACTTGTGAATATAATCTTCAGGAATAAACTCTAAATCTTTGGGTAAAAGGGACTTCTTGGGGTTAAAGCTGATAAATCTGTGTGTTCTTTAATTCAGTGTTTTTGCTGAGTCAGTCAGGTCTTAGTACTACCAGTGAGATTTGTATTTAAGTCAAAACAGAGTATAGCTTAGCATAGAGTATAAAACAAGAATAAGTAGACTTTGAAATAAATTTGCTTCTTGAGAGCTTTGCATATAAATCAAATCAGAGTATAAGTTAACTTAGAAAATAAAAGAGAGTAAAATATTACTGAAATGAATTTGTTTCTAGAGAGCTTTGTTACTTAAATCCAATCAGAATATAGCTTATCATGCAAGTAGAATAGTCTCTGAGTAGAAAGAAAAATAAACTTGTTTCTAGTGACTTTTTAAAAGAGTCCTTTTAATTAGGAGGGAGAAGATCTGTGAAGTTGCCTTAAATAGATGTTAAAGGCAAGTGATAGATAAAAGGGGCAATTTAAAAGGCCCCTTCTATCAAACCAAGGGCTGTGTGAATCACCCAGGAAGCCTTAGAAGCACAGCACAGGACAGGGCACTACATAGCAGCCAACATTTAATAAGTCTTTTTTCCCTCCCTCCCTCCCCGACTCCCACCTACCCCTGGGATAATCATAGCTTTATAGGTGCTTAAACTCCTTAAAGGGAAGGAGGTGCTCATATTCACTCTCAAGTGCATTTGTTCATCCTCATCAGGCATACATTAAGGACCTATAATTAATTGATATTGAGGTAAACAACGTCAATTAAAGTATTGGGGGTTATTCTATGCTATGAATAGTGGGGATGGATGGCCCGACAGGATGTCCATCCCTGCTGTTCGTGCCAGCTCCAGCCCCCGACTAACTTCCCCACTGGTTGTATGGGGAAGTTAGAGGGCAGAGTCTGGGCGGGCAGTGGGCGATCACTGGCCCTGGATGTACAGGGCCGATTCTAATGTTGGCTCTGTATGTCCAGGGCCAGCAACATGTGCGGGGAAGTTATTCGACCTCTGAGATGGAATAACTTCCCTGGACTTGTCTTAATTTTAATGCCAGGGTGTGGATGGGGCAGGGGAGGGTCAGAGGACATTCCCCATAGCCGACCCTGACCTTAGGAGGCCAGATCAGGGGTTAGGCTGTGGGGCATAAACCCCTTTTCAGGTGGCCGGCGTCGCAGCTCTAAAATGGCAACATGATGTCATGGTGCCACGGCACCATTGAGGAGCCTTGACTGAGTTAGCCGGGGGCAGTCCTGCACATGCAGGCTAGACTGACTTACAGTCCCGGCCTGCACATGCAGGACTGTTCACAATTCTGTTCCCATGGGGCTAGACGTGCCCCGTGGGATCAGAATCGTGATCCCCACTGTGTAGCCGGTTCAGACCGGACGCACAGAGGAGATCTACGTGCAGGATGGAATCGGGCCCATTAGTTATAGTTTTGTTGGTATAAGTATCTCCAGCAAACCTAAGTAAGCAAGCAACATAAATACCTAAAAACAACCTAAAAACTAAGATGCGGACAGCAGTCAGCAACAAGATAGGGGCTTTCCAGTATCTTGCATTGTGTCACATGTATGATTTTCTCCCAGTTGATGAGGGGTCTTACATGTGCACTAGGTGCAAGGAACTCTTTGCTCTCAGGGAATGAGTCCAATCTCTGGCAGCTAGAGTAACAGACTTGGAGGACATAAGGAAGAAAGAGAGGTACATAGACGAGACCTACAGGGAGTAATACTGAAGTCCCACCTCCAGTCTGGCAGCATCCCTGTTGCCATGGAGGAGAGAGGTCAGTGACAGCAGAGCATCACCCTGGTGTGGTAAGAAGTGATCATGTAGCTAGGACCTGTCCTCCAGGTTATGTATAAACCTTTTACACTGAGGAGATTTCTCCACCACCATGTGCCCATGAGGGAAGGGTTAGGATGGCCGTTATAGTTACTGATTTGATCATTAGGCATGTAGACAGCTGGGTGACTGATGGATGTGAGGATCACCTGGTAACATGCCTGCCTGGTGTGAAGGTAGCAGACCTCACACACCACCTAGACAAGGTCTCAGATAGTGCTGGGGAGGAGTCTGCTGTCTTGGTACATGTCAGTACCAATGAC
This sequence comes from Ichthyophis bannanicus, assembly GCA_033557465.1. Lineage (NCBI taxonomy): Eukaryota > Metazoa > Chordata > Amphibia > Gymnophiona > Ichthyophiidae > Ichthyophis > Ichthyophis bannanicus. The sequence continues at coordinate 1,176,691,131 of CM066033.1, read as the reverse complement.
ATAGGAAAGTATGGTAAGTAAGCAGGTTCCAGAGGCCAAATTTAAGTTTTTAGGTAGGAAGTTGAAATCCAAAACTTCCAGGGTAGCATTATGCGAAATGATTCCCATTCCATGCACAGGACCCACCCAAAAGGCAGGCAGAGCTCTGGAAACTCAATGCCTGCCTTGATGGTGCAAGGAAGAGGGTTTTGGATTTTTTAGGAACTAGGCAAATTTCTGGGGAAATGAGGTGCTTTTCCAAAGGGATGGTCTCCACCTTAACGAGGATGGAACCAGGCTACAAGCATTAACCTTTAAAAAGGAGATAGAGCAACTTTTAAACTAGATAAGAGGGGAAAGTTGACAGTTGCCCAAGAGTGCATGGTTCGGAACCATGTATCCTTGAAGGATTCTAGCAAAAGACTGAAGTTAGAGCATATTGACAAGGAGGTCTGCAATAAAGACAAAAGTAACCCAAATGTCCTTAAATAAAGAGCAATCAAAGCTTAAAGATTCCAAGTTACCCCTGCCTACCAATAACCAGATTAATATGAATGAAATACAATCTCTGAAATGCCTGTATGCAAATGCTAGAAGTCTAAAATAATAAGATGAGAGTTAGAATGTATAGCACTAAATGAGAGGTTAGATATGATTGGTATCTCAGAGACCTGGTGGTAACATAGTAACATAGTAGATGACGGCAGATAAAGACCAGCATGGTCCATCTAATCTGCCCAGGAATATGGCAAGAGTAGGTGCAGGACACACCTCTCCATGTCTTTGTTTAGGGGTGAACCCACCTCTCCATGTAGGACACCCCTATTTGTTGAGATATTAGATGGTTCAGAAGTTGTATGTTTCAGTTTATTTAGTTTTTATACTGTTGCTGTAAAGGGATCCACTGTGTCTGTCCCATGCCATTTTGAATTCCGTCACCGTGTTTTCCCTCATCACTAACATCGGGAGGGCATTCCAAGCATCTACCACCCTTTCAGTGAAAAAATATTTCCTGACATTGCCTTTCAGTTTACCACCTTGCAGCTTCATGTTATGCCCTCTCATTTTACAGCTTCCCTATCTTTGGAAGAGGTTTGTTTGTTCATTTCTCTTTAAGTATTTAAAGGTCTGAATCATATCTCCACTGTCCCTCCTCTCCTCCAAAGTGTACATATTTAGGTCTTAAAGTCTCTTCTCATAAGGCTTCTGTCGCAGGCTCCTAATCATTTTGGTCGCCTTCCTCTGAACAGTTTCCAGTCTTTTTACATCTTTTGCAGAACTGAACACAATATTCCAAGTGAGGCCTCACCAGTGACTTGTACAGTGACATAAGTACCTCTTCCTTTCTGCTGGTAATCCCTCTTTGTATGCAGCCCAACATCCTCCTGGCTTTTGCCACCGCCTTGTCGCACTGTTTTGCCACATTGAGATCATCAGAGATAATCACACCAAGGTCTTTCTCCTGAAATGTGCACACCAACCTCTCGCCCCCCTATCGCATACATTTCCCTTGGATTTCTGCTACCCAAGTGCATGACACTGCACTTTTTCGCATTAAATCGTAGTTGCCAAGCATTAGACCATTCTTCCAGCTTTTGTAGATCTTTCCTCATGTTAACCACTCCTTCGGTGGAGTCCTCTCTGTTGCAAAAATTTGTCTCATCTGCAAAAAGACAGACTTTTCCATTCAGTCCTTCAGCAATATCACTCACAAATACATTGAACAGTGCCGGGCCCAGGACCGAACCCTGGGGCACCCCGCTAATCACCTTCCTTTCATCTCAGTGAGCTCCATGTACCATCACCTTCTGTTGTATCTCAGTCAACCAATTTCTAATCCAGTTTACCATCTTGGGACCCATCCCCAAGCTACTGAGTTTATTGATAAGCCTCCTATGAGGAACAGTATCAAAGGCTTTGCTGAAATCCAGGTAGATGACATCCATTGCATGCCCCTGATCTAGTTCCTTGGTCACCCAGTCAAAAAACTCAATCAGATTTGTTTGGCAAGACCGTCCTTCGGTAAAACCATGTTGCCTCGGATCTTGCAACCTGTTGGTTTTGAGAAAGTTCACTATTCGCTCTTTCAGGAGCAATATAATTTGTACCCAGGTATCAGTGTCCCACTGGTAGGAGGACAACCAGTGGGACACTGTGATACCTGGGTACAAATTATATTGCAATGATAAGAGTAGATCAAATTGGTGGAAGGGTTGTGCTCGATGTTAGAAAGGGATTGAGTCACACAGAATTAAAAGTGTTGCAGGAAACAAAATACATGGTATAATCTCTATGGATTGAAATTTGTAAACGGGGGCGCTGGGTGAGAATGTCCACAGTCTTGGCAAAGGCAAATATTAGTATGACTTGCAAAGGATTGTGGGAAATGTAGTCCATTCATACCAGAATCAGCCGTTCACAATAAATGAGTTGTGCTTGCTCGAGTGTTAAGCAAAGAAAATATATTTTATTTATGGGGTTATTTCTCCCACACAGATTTACTTGGTAGCACAAAAGTATACTTGCTTTCAGTATTATACTTAGGAAAAACAAATTAGGAACAACAACTGAACTTCTTAGGCAATCAAATCAAACAATAAAGACCTTGATGGGAACAGAAAGGTCTTTCTGTGGGCTCCTGCTAATACCTTTTAGCAGTGCTCCAAAAACAAAACAAAACCCCAAAAAAAGAAATCAAAAACTGTTCTTTTTCAAGGATAACTTCTTGTATTTTCACACACACCCAGAAGTGTCATTTTAGAGCCCACGTGCAATTATGCAAGGCTTAATTGCTAACAATTAACCAGCTGCAAACCTCTTGGCTGGTTTACTTTCTATACATAGCTCAAATCCTACCCAAAGGCTTTCTTGTAAACTTTTCTGGGTAGATAAAAGAACAACATATATTTCTTTTTGATGGTTGTTGCATTTGTGAAAGTATATTACCACAGCAGCCTAGACAGAGAGCAATCCATGTAGTCACACTGTTCATTTATAATATCTCCTTCCTCTTCAACTATCATAGAATCAATATCATGGACTGGCTCAGGGGAATTTCTTAATGGAGCACTCTCAGGACAATCCTGGTTTCCCTGCTGTCTTCAAAGTGAAAAGCTAAGGCCTAGATCAGTGTTCATACCTGAGCTTCCATTGCTGTTAGGGTTCCTCTCCAGAACTCCTGGCCAGTATGTAGTCCAGTTTTTATGTCCAGCCTTCCAATCAAGATCCCTAGACACTGGGTCTCTCTTCACATACCTTCTTGCACTGGTCTTAGGGCCTCTTCCAAATGCAGCCGTCTCCCTCACAGGTGCCGTCCGTGGATTCCTGGCTCTGTAACCCCACTCCTCTGGCTTTCCCCAGTCCAATGGAGTATGCTTGCCTCTGGAATGACTCCCAGCACACGTACTGCTATGAACTCCTTTAGACCTCCAAGATGCTTTCCTCTTCTTTCTTCCACACTGTTTCTGGCTCTCTCTGTCCTTGAGCTCTGGGTTCCTCTGCTCCTGCTCCGTCTCTTTCTGATTCTGTGTAGAATAGACTTTACTTTTAACTTGTTTAGAGGGATACTCCACCCTAGCACAGCCCAGCTGTGCTGAATCAAGCCCTGCCCTTGGAGAAGAGTGATTGGGGATTACCTCATAGTTCTCATGATTGAACACACGTTTCCCTACTTGAGCTCTTCTATAGGGTGTTTGAAACCTGGTGCATTCTGGGACTGGTAGTCTTTTATGGAAACATTCTGTTTTATTATTTCTACCAGCAAAGACAGGTTGCTTGTTCAGAGCCAATTCACCTCTATTATAGCTTCTTCCTGAACTATGATAAGCTTCCTTATCACATACCCCCCTGCTTAAGTTATTACGGACTGGTGCAACTGGTGAAACTTCCTCTTTACAGTCCGTAATACGGGTAAGGGCATCCGCATTTTTGTGTAACTTCCCAGCACGATGTTCTACTTGAAAATCAAATGCCTGTAAGGCCATGTATCAGCGTGTCAACCTGGCATTGTGGTTCTTCATTTGTTGCAACCACTTAAGTGGGGCATGGTCTGTGACCAATTGGAACTTCCTCCCTGTAAAGTAAAACCTTAATGCCTCCACTGACCACTGTATAGCTAAACATTCTTTTTCTATTGTGGAATACTTTTGTTCAGCCGGTGACAACTTCCTGCTCAGGTACATCACAGGATGCTCCTCCCCTTCATGACATTGGGATAAAACAGCTCCTAGCCCTACATCCGATGCATCTGTTTGAACCAGGAAGGTCCACCCCTTTCAGTACTGGTCCTGTACACAACTTCCCTTTTAGGACAGAAAATGCTTTTTCAGCTTCAGGAGTCCATTTTAGCTGGTTTGGGCAATTCTTCCGCAGCATATCAGTGAAAATTGCACTTTTCTCTGCAAATTGTGGTATAAATCTGCGGTAGTATCCAATAAGTCCTAAGAAACTTCTCAGTTGTTTCTTTGTTGTTGGAGGGGAAAAATTCCTGATGCTATCCACCTTGCTCATTAGAGGTTTAATTTTTCCTCTTCCCACTAGGTGGCCTAGGTATTTTACCTCCCTATTAGCAAAGGCACACTTCTTTGGGTTCAAAGTGATTCCTGCTTGCTTCATGGAGCATAAGACTGCCCTGATCCTCTTTAGATGTTCCGCCCAAGTGTTACTATGGATTATGACATCATCCATATAGGCAAAGGCATAATTTTGGTGGGGTCGAAGTACCTGATCCACTAACCTTTGGCAGGTAGCTGCCGCTCCATGCAGTCCGAAAGGCATCCTCTTGAACTGGAAAAGGCCAACGGGGGTGCTGAACGCAGTCTTCGGCTTCGACTCCCTGGTTAGAGGGATTTGCCAATAGCCTTTTGTCATATCAAGGGTGGTTAAATATTGAGCTTGTCCAAACTAGTCCAACAGCTCTTCAATTCTTGGCATTGGATATGCATAAAAAACTGATATTGCGTTTACCTGCCGGAAGTCAATACAAAATCTTAAAGAGCCATCAGGCTTTGGCACCAGGACTATGGGGCTATTCCAGGGACTCTTCGACTCCTCTATTACTCCCATGTCCAACATTTCCTGGACTTGTGCCACTACTTCCTGTCTCTTCGCTTCAGGCAAGCGGTATGGCCTTTGTTGAATTAATTTCCCAGGTGGAGTTATTATCTCATGGGCAACCAAATGTGTCTCCCCAGGTATGGGAGTCAACACATCTGGGAATTCTTTAAGCAATTTTCTTATTTCTTCCTGTTGTACCACTGTCAAGTCCTCACCTATTTGGGGCTCTGAAGTTTCTTTACAATCAGATACCTGGGGTCCCAAATCCTCCTCTTCATTCACCTCCCTTTCTCGGGCACAGGTGGCAGCTAGGCTCTTAACCCCTTTGCCTTCAGTAGAACCAAAGCCTTTGGTTCCACGCTCAGAATTTGACAGGGATGTGACCTCCTCCACTGGTGGGAAACCCAGTCTCTCACATATCAACTGAGCGATTCTGTCTCCCGTCTTCACATGGTAATAGTTCCGTCCAAAATTAAATAACAGAACTTTAAGATTGCCCCTGTAATCGGGATCAATCACTCCCGCTCCCACATCGATGGAATACTTAAGGGCCAATCCGGACCTTGGGGCTACTCTCCCATAACACCCAATGGGTATTTCAACTTGGAGTCCAGTGTCAACCAGGGCTCTCCCTTGGCTAGGTACAGTCACATTCTCTATACTGCACAGGTCAAACCCAGCAGCTTGAGGGGTTGCCCGCTTAGGAGCTTGGGCCTTCTCTGTGACCCTATGGTACTTCAAGACAAATGTCTGCTTCGGGGTAGTTTGGTCTTCTGGATGCTTAACCATCTTTTTAGCTGGGGTCTGAGGACTTCCAAACAAAGGCCCGGGAGCTATTACCATCCATTCCTTCTCCCTCCTTCTTTCCTAGTCCTTCCACTAGACCCTGCTTAAATCTTGGCCAGTCTCTTCCTAGAACCAAATCAAATGGTAGCCTAGGCACCACTGCTAAAAGAACTTCCTCTTGTTCCCCCAGGCATTTAACCATTAGCCTATAGGTGGGATATGATGTTGCAGCACCATGAATGCATCTGATGTGAACTTGGCTTTCAGGGGTTCTAGGCACAAATCCTTCTTGGGCCTCTATCCTCTTCCAAAGCCTCTTTGACAACATACTCTGGTCTGCCCCAGAGTCTAACAGAGCATTTGTGGTAATTCCCTGCACATCAACCATCAAAAGGAATCCTTCTTTGGGCTGTTTTAAATCAACACCCATCAAGCTAGTGTGTATCTGGCATCCCCTTTCCAAATGTCCCCATTTTCCACATTTGAAACATTTCTTTTTACTCCACTGTGTAATCTGGTTTGGCACAGTACATTTATTCTCAGAAACATTTTTAAACATTTTATTTTCTGATACAGCACAGCTTGCCTCAGCACCATCCTTCAGAGGGCCACCCATTCTATGGCAAGCCTGCGTGGCTTCCAAGAATCTCTCTGCTAGCATGGTTGCCTCTCCAAGATTCTGGCAATTTTGCTGTATAAGGAAAGTGTGCAAATCTTTAGGCACAGCAGACATAAATTGTTCAAGCATAATAATGTCTAATAACATTTCCACAGTCTTTCCCTCAGGCTCCAACCATTTTACAGCCAATCCTCTGATTCTCTGACTCAGAGCCCTGGGTGTTTCACCCACTCTTAATGCAATAGCTCTAAACATTCGCCTATACTCTGAAATAAACAACCCTAGGCGATCTCTAATAGCAGCCTTTACATCTTTATAATTCAAAGCCTGTGCTGCTGGCATTGCTCTATAAGCTGCAAGCGCCTCTCCAGTTAATGAGGCTGCCAGCCTTACTGCCCACTGGGTCTCTGGCCATGCTAATGCTTGTGCCACTCTCTCAAAAGATTCAAGGAAATCATCAACATTATCATCTGGAGTCAGCTTCCCAAAACTAAATGCCCCAATTCCCTGATTGAGTCCCACATTGTCCACATGTGGTATACCAGTAGTTACTGCTGGTCTTGCATCCGGTCCACTTTGTTTACGCAGAGCAGCTAAGGCTTCCACCAGATCAAGCACTGGCTTCTGCTGGTCCATTAATGCTTTCATAGCAGTGTCCTGAGCCTGCTGCGCTAGCTCCTGTTGCCTGCTAAACTGGGCTGCCATCCATTCAGCTAGTTCCCTTGGATCCATCTTGATCCCTGCAAGAAAACAAAAGAAAAAAAACACACAGAGCAGCACCCTCTACACAGGTGTTTTTCTCCTATTTTTTTTTCAATTACCCCTGTGCCTTACTCCCATCCACCACTAGACATGCCCAGGTACTTATTACCTTATGCCAGTGATGAATCCAGCTCTACACAGGGTCTTTTCCTCCTGGGACAGCCACCTGGATCAGTCACCTCTTTTCTCCAAAGTGTTGTTTAGGGAAAATCCTTTTTTTCCAGCTTTTAACTTGAACTTTCTTTTTTTCTTCAGACCTCAGTTGTAATCCTTATCATGTAAATCCCTTTGCAAAAGCAATCTGAAAAACTACACCAACGGTAAACGGGGGCGCTGGGTGAGAATGTCCACAGTCTTGGCAAAGGCAAATATTAGTATGACTTGCAAAGGATTGTGGGAAATGTAGTCCATTCATACCAGAATCAGCCGTTCACAATAAATGAGTTGTGCTTGCTCGAGTGTTAAGCAAAGAAAATATATTTTATTTATGGGGTTATTTCTCCCACACAGATTTACTTGGTAGCACAAAAGTATACTTGCTTTCAGTATTATACTTAGGAAAAACAAATTAGGAACAACAACTGAACTTCTTAGGCAATCAAATCAAACAATAAAGACCTTGATGGGAACAGAAAGGTCTTTCTGTGGGCTCCTGCTAATACCTTTTAGCAGTGCTCCAAAAACAAAACAAAACCCAAAAAAATAAATCAAAAACTGTTCTTTTTCAAGGATAACTTCTTGTATTTTCACACACACCCAGAAGTGTCCTTTTAGAGCCCACGTGCAATTATGCAAGGCTTAATTGCTAACAATTAACCAGCTGCAAACCTCTTGGCTGGTTTACTTTCTATACATGGCTCATATCCTACCCAAAGGCTTTCTTGTAAACTTTTCTGGGTAGATAAAAGAACAAGATATATTTCTTTTTGATGGTTGTTGCATTTGTGAAAGTATATTACCACAGCAGCCTAGACAGAGAGCAATCCATGTAGTCACACTGTTCATTTATAATATCTCCTTCCTCTTCAACTATCATAGAATCAATATCATGGACTGGCTCAGGGGAATTTCTTAATGGAGCACTCTCAGGACAATACTGGTTTCCCTGCTGTCTTCCAAGTGAAGAGCTAGGGCCTAGATCAGTGTTCATACCTGAGCTTCCATTGCTGTTAGGGTTCCTCTTCAGAACTCCTGGCCAGTATGTAGTCCAGTTTTTATGTCCAGCCTTCCAATCAAGATCCCTGGACACTGGGTCTCTCTTCACATACCTTCTTGCAGTGGTCTTAGGGCCCCTTCCAAATGCAGCCGTCTCCCTCACAGGTGCCGTCCGGGGATTCCTGGCTCTGTAACCCCACTCCTCTGGCTTTCCCCAGTCCAATGGCGTATGCTTGCCTCTGGAATGACTCCCAGCACACGTACTGCTATGAACTCCTTTAGACCTCCAAGATGCTTTCCTCTTCTTTCTTCCACGCTGTTTCTGGCTCTCTCTGTCCTTGAGCTCTGGGTTCCTCTGCTCCTGCTCCGTCTCTTTCTGATTCTGTGTAGAATAGACTTTACTTTTAACTTGTTTAGAGGGATACTCCACCCTAGCACAGCCCAGCTGCCCTTGGAGATGAGTGATTGGGGATTACCTCATAGTTCTCCTGAATGAACACACGTTTCCCCACTTCAGCTCTTCTATAGGGTGTTTGAAACCTGGTGCATTCTGGGACTGGTAGTCTTTTATGGAAACATTCTGTTTTATTATTTCTACCAGCAAAGACAGGTTGCTTGTTCAGAGCCAATTCACCTCTATTATAGCTTCTTCCTGAACTATGATAAGCTTCCTTATCACAAATTCCATGTAAAAAGGGGAAGGCGATGGCTGCAGGGGTGTACTAACAGCTGCCTTGACAGAATGAACAAATGGATGATGAAATGCTCAAAGAAATCAGGGAAGGTAACAAAAGTTACAATACAGTAATAATAATGGGTGATTTCAATTACTCCGGTATTGACTGTGTCAGTGTCATGGCAGGACATGCTATGGAGATAAAGTTTCTAGATGAAATAAATGACTGCTTCTTGGAGCAGCTGGTTCACGAACCAAAGACAGTTAAGAAAAAACTAAAAGGAACAGCTGCAAAGGTTAAAGATTTACATCAAGCATGGGCACTGTTTAAAAATACTACCTTGGAGGCCCAGACCAGCTGTATTTCATGCCTTAAAAAGGTGGAAGGAAGTCAGAAAACTTCCAGCATGGTGTAAAGGTGAGGTCAGAGGCTGCTGTAGCCAAAAAAAAAACATCTTTCAGGAAATGGAAAAAGAAGCCAAATGACGAGAACTGGGAACAACATAAGCACTGGCAAGTTAGATGCAAGGCATTGGTAAGGCAAGCAAAGAGAGAATTTGAGAAGAAGCTTGTTATAGAAGCAAAAATGATAATACAGGCTTTTTCAAATACATCTATAGCAAAAAACCTATGAGAGGAGTCAGTTGGACCATTAAATGATAGAGGGGCAAAAGGGGGACCAAGAGGGGTCAAGGACAAAGGGGAGAGGCTGAATGAATTATTTGCTTCAGTCTTCACTAAGGAAGATGTAGGGATGTTACCCATAACTGAAATGGTATTTAAAGATGATGCCGCAGAAGAATTGAAAGAAATATCAATACACCAAGTTAGATGTATTGCAACTATTTGATAAACTGAAGAGTGGCAAATCACCTGGAACAGATGGGTATTGAAAGAACTGAAATATGAGATTGCAGACCTATTAGTAATCTGTGAACTATCATTAAAATTATCTGTAATATCTGAAGATTGGAGGATGATCAGTGTAAGGACAATTTTTAAAAAGGGTTCCAGTAGTGATCTGGGACACTACAGACCAGTGAGCCTGACATTGGTACCGAGAAAAATGGTAGAAACCATTATACAGAACAAAATTACTGAACATGTAGATAGTCATGGCTTAATGGGAGACAGTCAACATGGCTTTAGTCAAGGAAGGTCTTGTCTTACTAATCTGTTATGTTTTTTTGAAGGTGTGAATAAACAGGTGGAGAAAGGTGAGTCAGTTGATATAGTATATCTGGATTTTCAGAAAGCCTTTGACAAGATCCCTCATGAGAGACTTTTGGTGAAATTAAAAAGTCATGGGATAAGGTGGCAGTGTATTATTATGGATCCGGAACTGGTTATAAAATAGAAAGCAGAGGGTAGGGCTAAATGGCCAATTTTCCCAATAGAGAAAGGTGAATAGTAGAGTACCCCAGGGATCTGTGCTGGGTCCGTTGCTTTTTAACATATTTGTAAATGACCTGGACATGGGAATAATGAGTGAGGTAATCACATTTGCAGATGAGACAAAATTATGCAAAATTATTAAAACCCAAGAGGATTGTAAAAATTTGCTAGAGAAAAATAGAAACATGATGATAGAAAAAGACCACATGGCCTATCTAGTCTGCCCTTCTATTTCAACCACTACAACAGTCCCCTTTTTTCCTTTAGATATCCTCTGTGTTTGTCCCATGCTTCTTTGAATTCAGATACTGTCCTCATCTCTACCACCTCCACTGGGAGACTATTCCACGGATCCACCTCTCTTTCTGTAGTTAGTGCTTATTTTATTGTGTGTCAAGATTTTTAATTGTTTTTTAACATCCTCCTGGCTGTTTGTTGTTTATAGACCCCTGATGAAGGCTTACCACTGAAACTTGGTCATCAGGCTTTTTTGGCATAATCTGTTTTGACAAGGTCTGGTCCATTTTCCGTTCCTTTCATGTGTTGGTTGATTACTGCTGAAGTGCTATACCCCTTTGTGTGGTTTATCTTGGATTCCCTGATCCATTCCACTCAAAGTCAATTATCCTGAGTGCATGTTTGTCACTATATAGAGCTAAGGGCTATGGAAGGACATGGCTGCCCTGGTTACTTTGGAAAATGCTGCAATTTCACCAAGCTCCTTGTACTTTGTGCTCTGATAGTTCTGCAAATTATTAATTACTCCCTCAGAAAGTAAATTGCTTCACTACGAACTTTAGTGCCTAGGAGCCTTACAGTGCTAAATAGCCCTGCATTCATCTATGTGTCAGAGTTTACAAACAGTCCCCAAGGGTTCAAAAGAACTTCACCTTTTCAATGTTTATTGCACACATTATTTGAAAATAAGGACCCCTATTTTTATTCATCAAGTCATGCAAACCCATGTTTATGAATATTACTGGCACCCTGAATTGCTTCTTGAATTCTTCTACCAGAGTTGACTCCAGTAAAATATGTTAGAGCTATACATACAGGAAAAGAATATTTATTTAATATTGCTAAATCTTATTTCTGCTCACTTTGAACACAAGTCTGCAGTAAATAAATGATGCATATTAGTAGAGAAACTGTTAACCAAGTTCGAAAAAGGACTCAAAGGAAGATACTAGGTCTATAAAATAGTTTAGTGGGTTTTTTTTAAATTTTATTATATAATCATACAAAATTCAATGAAGGCAATACAGTAAGAGAGGTAGAGATAAAAGATCTATAATTAAAGGGAACAGATCAGTGGGGGGGATCCAAGATGGCTGGGTGATTCACTGCTCTGCTAGACGCTGTTTCTTGATGCCAAAAAGGAAGGGAAAATCGCAGTGGAAGCCTCCCGTGCTGCTGTGGTGACCCCTTTGAAAACTGCTTCCTCTATAGGCAGGTCCGGATTTACCTATACGCCACCTACGCCGTGGCGTAGGGCCCACAGCTGACAAGGGCCCACAAAAATAGCCTTTTTAAAATTAAATTTAAAAAAAAAACGCTGGCTGCCGCCGCGACAGCATGGACTGTTCCCGCGGGGCCCACTCTGCTGCCGTGGCAGCATGGATTGTCCCGCGGGGCTCCCTATGCCCGGCTGAATCCCCTCCCTGCCTCCCTCCCTGCCGGCTTTGAGAGGCACGAAGGGAGAGTGTCTCCCTCGCGTCTCTGTTAAGCCCGCAGGGGCTGAAGGGAAATTTCCCATCAGCCCCTGCGGGCTTAACAGAGACGCAAGGGAGACACTCTCCCTTCACGCCTCTCAAAGCCGGCAGGGGGAGGGGATTCAGTTGGGCATAGGGAGCCCCGCGGGACAATCCATGCTGCCGCGGCAGCAGAGGGGGCCCCGCGGGAATAGTCCATGCTGCCGCGGCGGCAGCCAGCGTTTTTTTTTAAATTAAATTTTACTTTAGGCCGATGGGGGGGGAGGTAGGACTGGTAATGGGCTATTGGAGGGGGGCTGGGACTGAAATGGGCTGGGGGGTTAAGGCTGGAGGTGGGCTGATGGGGTTAGGACTGGTAATGGGATGTGGGCTGTTGGGGGGGTTTAGAACTGGTAATGGGCTAGGGGGGGGGTAGGACTGGTAATGGGCTATTGGGGGGGCTGGGACTGGAAATGGGCTGGGGGGTTAAGGCTGGAGGTGGACTGATGGGGTTAGGACTGGTAATGGGCTGTGGGCTGTTGGTGGGGGGTTAGAACTGGTAATGGGCTAGGGGAGGGGGTTAAGACTAGTAATGGGCTGTGGGCTGATGGGGGCTGTCTGGTAATGGGCTATGGGGGGGCTAGAACAGGAAATGGGCTGATGGGGAGGGGTTAGGACTTGAGGTGGGCTGATGGGGTTAGGACTGGTAATGGGCTGTGGGCTGATGGGGGGGGGTTAGGACTGGCAATGGGCTATGGGGGGCTGACTGGAAATGGGTTGATGGGTTAGGACTGGAAGTTGGCTGATGGGGGTTAGGATTAGTAATGGGTTATAGGGGGGGGGCTTAAACTGAAAATGGGGTGATGGGGGGTTAGGGCTGTAAGTGGGTTGATGGGGGGGCTAGGTCTGGTATTGGGTTGGGGGGTTGCTAGGACTGGAAATGGGCTGATGGGTGGCTAGGACTGGAAATGGGCTGATGCAGGAACTAGAAGGGAATGGATGCTGGGTGAGGCTGGAACTAGAAGGGAGCTGATGTTGGGGGAGGATTAGAATGGGATGGGGCTGGAAGAGTAAAATGGAGAAGGGAAAAATATTTTGTGTGGGAGGGATAAAAAATCTACAATTGGCCGGGTATTGGGAAAGTAAGTGGGGATTGAGGATGGAGGGGTAAAATTTGAGTGGATGAAATAGGAATGAGGAAAGAGCAAAAGGAGAAAGATTAGTATGTTAAAGCAGATGTAGAGAGAGAATGGAAAAAAACTAGAAGAGAGAAGAAAGGACAAATGGACAGCAGATGATGGAGAGTTAGCAGAAGACACGAAGAAACCAGAAGAAAGTGGCTGGAGCAATTGCAGCTGAAAAAAATGCACAAAAGGTAGAAAAATATCTCTTTATTTTGAATTTATTAATTGGAATATGTCAGCTCTGGGAAATGTGCATCATTAACGTCTGCGCTTTGTTTAGTACAAGAGCAAATTAATGTATAGTTTTATTTCTACAGTGTTGTACATTCCAAGTTTGGCTTTTGGGATTCCCAGTTTAATTATTGTCTTCCTATTTCTAAATTGTGATTCCTTGTTTGGTGACGGTCTATGTTGTGCATGTGTAACTGAGCTGAGGTGTTCTGTTTATATAATTCCTATTTGACAGTGCCACTTGTTCTCTTTCCCTAGTAGGTCATTTATTGTTGTTCTCTGAAATGTATTGGTTTAATATTTGCAGTGTTGCCTTTTGATTGGTAGAGTATGGTGCTTTGTGAGTCCTGGTAGTGCTGTTAGGATACGGCGGGTTTGCTACGGGTTCTAAATGGGCAGTGTTTGTAGTAGTTCCTAATGTGTCTGGCAGTTGGCACTGGATTATAGTAATGTAGAAATCTTTTTTGGGGGGGGGGCGGAGCCTGATGTCCAGCGGGATGGTCGCATAACGCTGAGGCTCCCGAGAGGCCTACTCAGAATCCTGAATTAACACCGTACATACTTGGAACTTCTACTCTGATCTTGCCGGGGCACATTGGTGAGATGGCGGGGACCAAACCCACGCGCCTGGAATTTGGATCTCCAGCGGCTTCTCACGGCAAACGTTCCAAAACTGAACCTCCGTCCCCGCAGAAGGGGCTGGCCTTGCGCGAGGGCCCCGAAGTGCAGCAGGAAATCCTCGCAGAGATTAGAGGGGTCAAAAACCTCGTGCAGTCAAATGGTGAAGCACTCCGAGCGCTGCGGGAAGATTTTGGTGTGCTGCAAAGCAAGCTAGAAGGGCTTTCTTCGCGTCAGGACAAAATGGAGAGCATATTGGACTCCCATGCGGCCCGGTTGTCCAAACTCGACAAAGTTGAACGTCAGGTGCGGGCCTTGCAGAAAGAAGTGGAAGATGGCAATAATAGAGCGCGCCGCAACAACATACGGCTCGTGGGCATACCGGAGGGAGCGGAATCGGGAGACATGAAAGAGTTTTTATGCAAAATCCTCCCTTCCCTGCTCCAAATCACCTTTACCAAAGATTTGGAGATCGATCGCGCTCATCGTGTACCCACAAGCATAACGCTCAACAGGAAGACCCCGCGGCCTATCATTTTTCGACTTTTGAGATATCAACACGTTGAGCAAATTCTAAATGCCTCTCGGGCAAAGGGCCATATGGAGTTAGAGAGCCACAAGATCTCCTTCTATCCCGACTTGGCTAAACTCACGGTCGACCGCCGAAAGCGCTTTCTGGAATTCCGGCCGAGGCTTCAACAACTACAAGCACGCTATGGCCTGATGTACCCGGCCAAGCTCCGAGTCACGCTTCACAATCAGACAAGAACATTTGAGGACCCTGATGTACTAGCGGAGTTTTTGGATTCCAAAGAAGCCGACTTGATGCGCTGACTTCCAGAATACTCCTGCAAGTATTCTCATATCCGCTGTACCTGCCATATTGGATCTGCCGCAGCCCAGAAAGAGTCTGGCGAGGGCAGTTTGTTGCCTTACTTTTGATGATATCTGTGACCCGACTCCATCTACCCACAGTAGCCTCGATGAGTATCAGAGACAGTGTTAATAATGGACTCTGGTGTTTCTTTTCTTTTTTTTCATGTCTTTCTATTTCCTCTCTAGGGCCTCCTCCCGCAGACATATGGTCGCCATATTCTTTGGGGGTTTTGCTTCTTCTCTAAGATACTTTGGTACATACTTTTCAATATGGGGTGTATTAGCCAGAATACTCGGTGATTATGTCATTGTTGCACAGATCCTGATTATGTTGTATGTTTTCAAGCGCCCTTACCTAAAATGTCTATTACTGATTGATGGCACCATGTAAGATTTTCTCATTGAACGTAAAAGGAATCAATAATCCGATAAAACGGAAGAAAATCCTAAGCTACTTAAGTCAGGAAGCTGCGGATCTGATTTTTCTCCAAGAAACGCATTTAAATTCGAAGGAAACTCTTAAACTCAATATTAAACCTTACATGGTGGCCGCCTATTCCCCAGCCGTTTCTAAGAAATGTGGGGTTGCCATACTGGTTAGGAAATCTTTGCATGCTACTATTATTGCGACTAGCTCAGATACAGAAGGTAGATGGTCCAGAGTTCACCTCAAGATAGGTAGCCTTGAAGTTACATGTATATGCCTTTACGCTCCTAATGTGGATGACCCTGCCTTTTTTGCTACCATTGCTCAGGTTGCGCAGGCCTCTGCTAATACTTCATTGATAATTGGGGGGGATTTCAATCTAGTCCTTGATCCCCTGATTGACAAACAGCCGCCTAGGACAAGTGGTCCCCCCAAGAGTCACACCACGCTTACCTCCCTGATCAAAGATCTTGCTTTAGTTGATCTATGGAGGTTACTACACCCCAATGAGCTTGACTTCACCTTCTTCTCTTCCCCTCATAAATCCCAGTCTCGCATAGACTTCTTTCTAATATCAAAACTGTTAGTTCCTCAGGTGGACACTGCAAAGATTCACTCCCAACATATTTCAGATCATGCTGCCATTTCCTTTCAATTACACACTACTGCACCCCAAGGGAATTCGGGGGCCTGGTTCTTTGATAGAGCCCTGTTAACTCAGCCAGAGTTCCAGTTAGAAATTCGAGCAGCCATACAGGATTACTTCCATTTTAATCTACCCCAGGATACTGCGAATTGGGCTTGGTGGGAGGGCTTCAAAGCGGCCATTCGAGCAACGATCACTAGCTATCAAATCCGCCTGCGAAAACAACGCAAACAGTAGCTACTCATACTAGACCAACAAATAAAAGCAGGCGAACGAGTTCTAACTTCACGTACTGATCCATGTGTATTAATTCGATTACAGCGTCTCCGTTTTCAATATAATTCAATCCTCTCAACTGCAGCTTCTAAGAGTATTGAGCTTCAGCGAGGGACATATTATCGTGAAAATAACCGAGCCGGTCGACTCTTAGCCAACGCCTTGAAAGGTCAAAAAGAAGCCAAACGCGTAGCGGCCCTTCGAGCTCCACAGGGAGGGGGCATAGTGACCACAGACTCCGACATTGTAGAGCTCTTTCGGGATTTCTATACCCGCCTATATCAATCTGAATGTGAGTTCTCGTCAGAGACATTCGATCGATTGCTTTCTGGCATTCAGCGGCCGACCCTCTCTGAAGATGATAGGGATGCGATGGATGAACCCTTCTCTACTTCAGAGATCCAATCTGCCCTAAAACGAACAGCCTCGGGCCGTGCCGCAGGGCCCGATGGTCTCCCGACCGAATTCTACAGAACGTTCAGTGCAGATTTAGTTCCCTATTTAAAACTCTATTTTACTGCCCTTGCGGTAGATACATCCTCTTTGGGATCCTTTTCTGCAGCTAATGTGGTAGTATTTGAGAAAGAAGGCAGAGACCCGCTGCTAACCGCCAAATACCGTCCAATCTCCCTACTTAATGCCGATTATAAGATCTTCGCAACGATCTTGGCCACCCGGCTATCTGACAGGATGGCCACCCTAATTCACCCCGACCAATGCGGTTTTATACCCGGCAGATCAACTGCTGACAATGCTCGGACCTTGTGCCATGTGCTATCCAGTGCTGCCAATCTAAATCATCCATGGGTGGGTCTTTCCCTGGATGCCGAAAAAGCCTTTGACCGCCTAGAATGGCCCTTCTTATTTGCAGTTCTCCGATGGTATGGCTTTGGGGAGGGCTTCCTCCGATATCTCCAAGTCATGTATACTCAACCCGTCGCCAGTATTTGTGTAAATGCCATCAAGTCTCAGCCATTTAATCTCCAAAGAGGCACGCGTCAAGGTTGCCCCCTATCACCAATGCTCTTTGATCTAGCTCTTGAACCCCTAGCCCTCCTTATTAGACAGTCCGCACGTATTCGAGGTGTCCCCTTCAGTCATAGGGAGATTAAACTCTCTGCATATGCAGATGACCTTATGCTTTTCGTATCCCTCGATTCGGTTCCAGCTGTCTTGGATCTGATTGACGGATACTCACAATTATCGGGCTATAAAATTAACTGGACCAAATCTGTAGCATTCCCACTGAACCGCTGGGTACATGAGGCTGACATGCAGGCCTTTCCCTTCCTTTGGCAATCCCGCATGGTGAAGTATCTCGGGGTCCATTACTGTTCTCCTTTAGAAGACACTATTAGTTTTAATGCCAAAGAGGTAGTCTCCAAAGTCCGTGAGCTCACGAATCGTTGGTCTCCCTTATCTCTTACATGGTGGGGCCGCTTAGAAACTGTGAAAATGATGATAGTCCCCAAAGTGAACTACATCTTAGAAATGCTGCCATGCTTACTCCCGCTACATACTTATAAAGATATTGAGGGCCTTCTCGTCCGTTATCTCTGGCAGGGCAAGCCACCAAGGATAGCTAAACAAAAACTACAGTCTGCGAAGGAAAGAGGGGGTACCAGATTTCCTGATTTTCTTAGATATCATCAAGTCTTCCTACTTAAGCAAGGTGCCCGATGGCTAGATGCCTCAACAGACAGCAGACCAGTTTGGCTTGACATAGAAGAGGAGCTTAGTAGCCCAATTCCGTTGACCCATCTTCCCGGTATGTCCTATCAAGTAGACACCCGCCATCCACCAATGATTGTCGATACTCTTGCGGCCTTTAACACTCTCATTCTATCACTGGGCCCGAACGTATGTCCTCAGGACGGACTCCCGCTATGGAATAACCCCAGATTTCAAGTCCTAAATAGAACGATAGCATGGAAACCCTGGTACTCAAGGGGGATCTGGACACCCCAACAGCTTTTCTCTGCAGCTCGTTGGAAAACCTTTTCTGATTTACAAAAGGAATTTGCGTTACCAGCGAAACACTACTTTCAATTGATGCAGCTTCAACACTGCCTCAAAAGTGCTCGAATCATGCCGCCCTCTGCCCCTACTGAGGACGGGCTATTAGAGATAGTTCACTCTATTAGTAGTACACATGGGGTAGCCTCTAACTTTTATAAAATATTATGTCAGGGTACAGACACGGCCACTTTTAGAGCCCAACAAGCCTGGGAGCGCGAACTGCAAACCACTTTAACCCCTGTGCAATGGAGCGTTTTCTGGAGCAAAGTAGTGCGGGTTTCCCGGTCTGCCTCTGTTACCCAAACTCTCTTCTTTTTTGCACACAGATGCTTTTATACCCCAGAAAAAATAGCCAAATGGAACACAAATGCTAGGGACCAGTGTTGGTCTTGCCATACTGCTGTGGGAACCTTCGCTCATGTTATTTATGAATGTCCTCAACTACAGGTTTATTGGGGGCGGGTCTGGGGTTGTATTCAATTTATCTTACACCTTCACGAACCTCTCTCTTGGAAGATCGTGGGACTCCGCTCTGTGGCGGAGGTCCCCTCTCTTCCTAAGAAGGGTCGCTTTCTCCTTGATTTCATGCTGGGTATAGCCATATGCTTAATCACGAGGAATTGGAAGGATAGCTCTCGACTTACTGTCAATGAATGGTGGAACCTCGTCTGCTTATATAGTAAATATGAGCAGATACCTCGGAGAGCTATTCCCCATGCCCAACCTCACTCTCGCTTGTCTAAATGGCAGATGCTTAATGATTATGTACAATCTGCTCATTGCTCCAACATGCCTGTATAATGTGCACTCATCATGTTTCAGATCACCGTTAGGTTTCGTAACACAATAATGTAAGTACACGCCCGCTTCGGGAATGATTAGTTTTCTAGAGAAGAAGCAGGGGGGAGGGGGGTGGCAGGGGTTTACTTTGGTGTATGTATTACACTTCATGTATCTGTCTTTTAGCTGTATGTCTTCCTTTTCCTTTGTTGTTATAAAACGAAAATAAAGAATTTAAATTAAAAAAAAAAGAAATCTTTTAGTCTTTCTTTATCCATACACTCATTAAGAGGCACGTTTACTAAAAGTTAGTATATGGTAACATTATGCAAATATTTATGCAAATGAGGCCCCTTATGCAAATAAGGCCCCGCACCGGGCCCACAATTTTTGTTGGCATAGGGCCTCACTCAAGGTAAATCCTGCCCTGTCTATAGGTCCAATAGCTTTCTCCTGGTGGTTCTCCAGTCGCTGAAGAAAATAATCCATGTCGACACCAGGGCAGGGAAGCCTGGCATCCTCCTTGGGCTATGAACTGACACTAGAGCTGCGGCTCCCTCCTGCTTTACTGCTGGATTCCTAGCCTAGAGACTTCTTGGGTATCCGGCCCTGCTCTAAGGCTGCAGGATTCCTCGGTGGGAGGCACTGCTAGGCTGCTGATGGAGTCAGGCGGCAAGCCAGATACAGCATTTGCGGCTGTGGGAGTGGAGCAAGGATCAGAGAAGTTACTGAATGGGCTAGCAACACCATTGCAGACAGGGCCGGTACTAGGGTTTCTAGAGCCCCCTGCAACCTATAAATCGGCGCCCCTCCCTCATTATTATTAATGTTGGCTGCAAAACCCTTCTTTTTCCCAAAACCGCTTTGTGAACTCTTTTCAAGCGATGTTAGTATTTCTCCTTCAAATCCAGTGTTGTAAGAAAATTGCTGCAAAAGAGCAAATGCATAACCAAAATAAAAATACTTAGCATCATACAAACAGGCTGTGATAGTCCAAACAAAAAATCTGATTCTGGTCATCTCACTAACAACAACATAAACGTTCTCCAGTGTCAGGCATATTGTGAACTAATATAAAACACTGCAAAAATCACTGAAAATCTATAAAGTCAAATCTATTATAACATACCAGCATACACTTCCAAAGCTCATACAATAAGGGGCCTACCCAGAAAAAAGCAGCACTACAAATACTGCAATGGCCCCAAAACCTCCATACATCTATTTGAAAAGCTGTACAAGTCAAATTACTACAGTTCAGATTCCTACATACAAACCCCATGTTAACAGTACAGCTGGCCTTGGTAACACACTCAGAACAAAGACCCTCACCAAGTAAAGAATAAGTGACTACAACCTAAAGTAAAAATAAAAATATGTAGACAAAAATTAAAATGAAACCCCAAGAAGCAAGACTCCGCATGCAGTGCCACACCAGATAAGAGAGGCAGTTCCCCATACTGCATGAAATATAAAGATAGCGCCAAGTCTTGATCTGAGGTTTCTGTTTTCCTCTGTCTTCTCTTAGCTCTCTTTCTATGGTCTATAGTCCATCTGCCATTTCTTGTCTCTCCTTTTGCTTTCTTCTTTTTCTTCTATCAGCCTTTTTCCAGTCCCAGTAACCCTCCCCAGTATCAGCCCCTTTACAACCTCCCCTCCCAGTACCTTCCAGTGTCAACCCCCTTGCATTCCCAGCAGTCACTGGTGTCTATTCCCTTTTGGTCTCCCTCCTTCTCCATTGTCCAGCCCCTTCTACTCCAAATACTATCCCAGGTATCAGCGCACTTTCGGTCCTAGTGCCCCCTCCCGTGTCAGTTCCTTTCCAGTTACCCTCTCCTCTGTCCAGCTGCTTTCCATTGCCATCCCTGGGTTTCAGCTCCCTTCAAGCCCCTACCTTCCCTCCAGCCTCCTTCTTCCCCTCTTTTCACACCCTTCAAATCCCCCATGTGAGCTCCCTTCTAGCCCCCATCTTCCCCCAGTCAGTTCTCTTTCAATTCTGCCTCCTATTACCCAGCCACCTTCTAGTCCCATTCCCATGTGTCTGCTCCCTTCCAGCTCCCCCCCCCCGTGTAGCTCCCTCATGTCTGCTCCCTTCCAGCTCCCTCCTTGTCTGTTCCCTTGTAGCCCCCCTGTGCCTGCTCTCTTCCAGCTCCCCATTGCGTGCTCCCTTGTAGCCCCCCATGTCTGCTCCCTTTCATCTCCCCCTCTGTGTCTACTCCCTTCCAGCTCCCCCTCTGTGTCTACTGCCTTCCAGCTCTCCAGTATCTGCTCCCTTTCAGCTCCCTTCTGTGTCTGGTCTTTTGTAGCCCCCCATGTCTGCTCCTTTGTAGCCCCACATGTCTGTTCTCTTTCAGCCCCGCCATGTCTGCTCCCTTCCAGCCCCCCCGAGTCTGCTCTCTTCCAGCTTCCCAGTATCTGCTCCCTTTCAGCTCTACCCCCCATGTTTGCTCCTTTTCAGCTCTCCCACCATGTGTCTGCTCCCTTGTAGCCCCCAGTGTCTGCTCCTTTGTAACCCCCCCCATGTCTGCTCCCTTGTAACCCTCCCCATGTCTGCTCTCTTCCAGCTCCCCAGTGTTTGCTCCCTTCCAGCTCCCCAATATCTGCTCCCTTCCAGTTTACGAGAAACGGGAAGTGCTTATTCTTGCTATTAGAAACTCCACGACCCACAGCTGGGCGACCAGCATGAAGGCCTCAGGTCGCTATCCTCCCGACCTACTTCCCTCCCTTCCCCCCCCACCCCCCCTCCCAACTGCCTAAATAAATGCACACACACGGAATTTGCAACAACGAACCTAGTAATTTATTTGTTAACAACACATATTTTTGGAAGTACAGTCCACTAACAGTTGGCCACAGCATGAAATAACATACAACCACTTATACAGTAGATAACGGTAAATGACATTAAATTCCAATTTCCTTCAGCCCTTCTCCAGAGGCACAGCCCACTCTGATTAGGTTCTTGTCGCGCGGCAGGGATCTCTGGAAAAACGGCCGTCCAAGCCTTTTCCCCACTGCCGCCGTTTCCTACTGGCATGATATCTTTTCGGGGATGTCTTTTCTAACAGGCCCTGTTCTGGGCTCTGTCTCTCTTGCAACAGTGTCCCTATCCGCCTCTGCCCAAGTCCCGTCAAAGGCGTGAGCAGGGCTACGTTGTGACTCTCTATACTCGTTTCTCCCGCCGTGAAAGCATCGGGAGGCCCTCTAGACACTGTTGCTGCTTCCACTCAGTGTCCGTTTTACGGACACATCCTCTATGTTCCACTCCCCCTTATCTTGGCTGGGCTGTGCGCTCTCTCGAGAGGAGGGGTCCCTATCTCTCCTGCCCCCCCTCTCCTACTCTGCTGTGACCAAGCCTATACCTCAGGGTGGGTCGGGCGGGAAACCGTCTTCGGCGTGGCTCCGTGAGGGGGAAAAGAGGGCGAGCCAAGGTGCCGCCGGCCTCTATATATGCCGACTGCGCTGCCCGCCCCCCCCGCCCCCCCCCCCCGCCGAGGTTAACCCTCGGCCCGCCGGCGCCCGCCTGTGTCCGGCCGCACTTAAATTCACTGCCGGATCTCAGCCGGGCGACCAGCATGAAGGCCTCAGGTCGCTATCCTCCCGACCTACTTCCCTCCCTTCCCCCCCCACCCCCCCTCCCACCTGCCTAAATAAATGCACACACATGGAATTTGCAACAACGAACCTAGTAATTTATTTGTTAACAACACATTTTTTTGGAAGTACAGTCCACTAACTGTTGGCCACAGCATGAAATAACATACAACCATTTATACAGTAGATAACGGTAAATGACATTAAATTCCAATTTCCTTAAGCCCTTCTCCAGAGGCACAGCCCACTCTGATTAGGTTCTTGTCGCGCGGCAGGGATCTCTGGAAAAACGACCATCCAAGCCTTTTCCCCACTGCCGCCGTTTCCTACGTGCATGATATCTTTTCGGGGATGTCTTTTCTAACAGGCCCTGTTCTGGGCTCTGTCTCTCTTGCAACAGTGTCCCTATCCGCCTCTGCCCAAGTCCCGTCAAAGGCGTGAGCAGGGCTACGTTGTGACTCTCTATACTCGTTTCTCCCGCCGTGAAAGCATCGGGAGGCCCTCTAGACACTGTTGCTGCTTCCAGTCAGTGTCCGTTTTACGGACACATCCTCTATGTTCCACTCCCCCTTATCATGGCTGGGCTGTGCGCTCTCTCGAGAGGAGGGGTCCCTATCTCTCCTGCCAATCCCTCCCGGCGGCGATTCCTCGCTCGCCGGGGGGTCCCCCCCTTGCGTTGGGTCCCCCCCTGCAGCTGTGGCCAACACCCGCTTCTGCCATAGATGCTCGATCGTGTCTTGTATCGCACAGAGGTATACATCCATCCCAATTTCGGATAAGTGTACGCCATCTGCCCGATACAAGCCAGGGCACTTCTCTTCTATGAGATCATGAATGATACACTGCCCCCCAATTGTGTCCATAAATCGCGTCATCCACCTATTTACTTTTCTCCTAGTACGTTTTACCGCTTGATGCGACCATTCGCCCTTCCACACTCGCCGGGGTATGATGTGAGACCAGACCATTGATGTGCCCGGGAAAGTAGCCGCAAGCGTCTGCATGTCCTTTTGCATTTTCTTCGTGAGTTCGACACTGTGGGTAACCGTCAGGTCATTACCGCCGAGGTGGATGACTATTACCCTAATCCCCTGGATTTCGCGCCCGCAAGAGGAGCAGCATCAACTGATCCCAAACCATACCCCGGTGGCCCATCCACTTCACTGCCACTTTTTCTGTGGGGAGGCCCAAGTTACGGCCCTGCGGTCTGATGCTTGCTCTCCTCTCCGCCCAATGCACAAACGAATGGCCGCATATCCACGCTTCCCGTCTGGGTCTGCCACCTACATACGTCATTTTGGAAAATAAAAATGGGCATGTTAGACTTAGTTTGACAACTGATACTGGACCGTTTGTACACACACTTGAACATAATCATACAACAGGGTTTGTACACATGCTTGAACATAATCATACAACAATAGACAAATGTGCCGTATCCCCTAATGTCTGTACACTCCTACATCTTTTTTTTTTTTTTTTGCCGCCTCAGGCTTGCCCCTGGCGTTACACCGGGCGCACGTACAACTTATACCTATCGGAGCGCCATCTACCGATGCCCATGATCTGCTCCTTGGTCATGCCCAGGCTGGCCGCCGTTGAAGCGGCGCCGATCCTGAAGGAATGAGTGCCATAGAAGCGTGATTCCAAACCTATGACCTCCAGGGCCTGTTTCAGGACCTTGGCGAATTGGTAGCGTGATAGGGGGGCACCGTTTGCGTGCACTAGCCAGTGACCTGCCCCCGCCGGCCGAATTTGCTTATAGTCCGCAAAGGTTTTTACTGGGCAGGATGGATCCCCTGGTAGCTGGTCTAACCTTATTGTGGTGCCTCTCGCCTCCGTGTCTGTCTTGGATCTCCGCACATGCAAAGAGAGCATACCGTTGATCAGACTGATATCATGTTCCCTAATGCCCCCTTTGGCATCAGCTTTACTCGCCGAGGCGACTAGCTCGCCTACCCGGAATGCTCCAAAAAAGGCCCATGAAAAGGCGCATCGGAACAGCAGCATCTCGAAATTGTCGAAGCATATTCGGCCTGCAACTTCCAGCAACTTATGTAATAATGCATGAGTTATAGGGCGCCGTAAGTCCCTTCTGCAGGGCTGTTCCTGTGTCCAACCCTTCATTACCCTTGCTATCACAAAGTCCGCTCTAGGGCTGCTCCCGCCCATCGCCTTTGTGAAGAAAGCGACTGTCGCCAATTGCGCTTGGACAGCTGATTTTTTCACACCCTGGCTTTTTTGCTGCAGGATCCACCGTAGAATGGATCCCGTGGTAGGGCAAACTTCCTCAAT
Source organism: Ichthyophis bannanicus (assembly GCA_033557465.1). Classification (NCBI taxonomy): domain Eukaryota; kingdom Metazoa; phylum Chordata; class Amphibia; order Gymnophiona; family Ichthyophiidae; genus Ichthyophis; species Ichthyophis bannanicus. The sequence continues at coordinate 1,176,666,067 of CM066033.1, read as the reverse complement.
CCTGTTCATGACACAGAAAGCCTGGAATTTTTCCCAGGCCGTCAGGTATTTCCTCCTCGTCCTCTCAGATAGTGAACCCAGTATCAGCTCCCATACTTCGGTGGACCAAGATCCCACGCCTGATCTGGGACGGCTGTCTTGGCTGCGTCGGCGTTGGGCGCAAGGGATCGGAAAAGTGAGATCTTGGAACGAGAGAGAGCATCGGCAATGTTATTGAGAGTACCTGGAATATGCTTCGCCCTGAAAGTTATATTATGCATCAGGCATGCCAGAACTATATGCCTCAGAAGTGCTATCACCCCTTGAGTGTGCGCGCGCATTCCATTCAAGGCATACACCACTGCCATATTGTCAGTGTGAAAAATGATGGCCTTGTCCTGGAGCTGCGGGGCCCACATGGCTAATGCCACGGCTATGGGAAAGTGCTCTAGGAAGGTGATGTCCTTAGTCGCCCCTACCGCGTGCCATTCAGGGGGCCACTCCTCGGCACACCATGCGCCTTTGAAATAAATCCCAAACCCTGAACTACCGGCGGCATCTGTGAACAGGTCAATATCTTCATTTGACACTGGCCGGTCTTGCCAAAAGGTCAGTCCATTGAAGGATTGCAAGAAGAATTCCCACATGCGCAGGTCTTCCTTCATGCCTTTCGTGATCCTGATCTTATGATGTTTTCTCCGAATCCCTTTCGTCGCCAGTGCCATGCGACGGCAGAAGACCCGTCCCATCGGCATAATCCTGCATGCGAAACATAACAGACCCAGCATTGATTGAAATTGCTCCAAGGTAGCCTTTTTGTGGGCCTGGATGGCCTGAATGGCAATTCGCAATTTCTGTATCTTGTCATCAGGAAGGCGCGACTGTTGCTTCGCTACATTCAGTTCAATACCTAAGAAGGTGATGGTTTCCACGGGCCCACAGGTCTTGTTGCCCGCCAGCGGAATACCGAAGTGCTCGGCTACTTGTTCGAAGACTTTGAGGACTCTCTGACAGTCCTCTCGGTCGCTCCCAATAAACAGGAAATCATCTAGGTAGTGCACCACCGTACCAGACCCTGCGATATCTGCTACCACCCAGTGTATGAATGTGCTGAATTGCTCGAAATACGTGCACGATATCGAGCAACCCATGGGCAAGCACTTATCAAAGTAATAGTCACCGTTGAAAGTGAATCCCAACAATACAAAGGACTCCGGGTGGACTGGCAGGAGCCGAAAGGCTGACTCAACATCCACCTTCGCCAGTTTCGCCTGACGGCCCTGTTTCTTTATAAGGTCTACAGCATAGTCGATCATTGAATAACTCACCGAGCATAACGCCGGGTCAATTTGATCATTCACGTAGCTCCCCTCGGGGTATGAGAGGTTGTGTATGAGGTGGAATTTTCCTGGCTCCTTCTTAGGCACTATTCCCAGCGAGGACAGCACCAAGTTCGTAAGGGGTGGGGTCTTGAATGGGCCTGCCACCCTCCCTAATTCTCGTTCCTTTAATAATTTTTGCTGGACTACATTGTTGAATTTATTAACTGACGGGGAATTGCATATTCCCCGCGCAATTGGGTTGGCTACAACCGGGATCTTAAAACCGTAAGCGAAACCGCTCTCGATACTGAGAGCATCGCCATGACGTGGATGAACGCGTAGCCAAGGTCGGATGTGGTCAAGTTTGATGGGGATTGGGGCCATGTCCATCGCCTCCACGTAGTTGCCCTGGTCGAAAGGGCTTATTGTCCTTACTGGCGCGGCAACCCGTGACTGGGTGATTACCCCCGCAGTTGGTACACACATATCAAAATTTGCAAGGCCGCCATGTGCAACTCCCCGCATTGAACTGGCGGCATGCCCTGCGCCCGTTCGTCTGGGAGGCCTGCCGCCATTGTGGCGCCAGAAAGGACTGGAAGGACCCTTCCTGACAGTACGGTCTGTTGGGTGACATCTCCTCGAGCCAGAGATCAACGATCCTGTGTTGCCAGGTCATGGTTGGGTCTTCGGCTAAACTTTGTCTGAACTTGACGTCATAGTTCAGCCAGGCCCACCCTCCTAATCGATTGTGAGCTTGCGTTATTGTATCCAGGTATGTTATTAGGTACTGGTTCAGTTCCGGCTCCCGCTCCAGTACCACGCTCATAAAAATATGAAACGCCGAAACCCAATTATTTATTGATTTCACAATTTTTGGCTTCTTCTCCCACTTCTTCTCCTTCTCTTTGCCCTCAATTATTTCCCCGTCCTGATCCCTGATCAGTAACGAGAATATATCTATAAATTCCCTCCTACAAATTCTTTTTTTCAATTTCCTGGGCACCGCGCTGGCTAGAGAGCTCACTCCGCACCGCGGGTCTCCGCTTACCGCCAATGGGCTTGTTAGCGCAGCCGTTGGTTTTGACCCGGAGGGCACGGATTTGCTGTTGTCAGGTGCCTGCGTGCCTGTCTCACTCTGCCCAGCCCAGACCTTAGTTAACTGCCTCTCATTGTGTGCTCGCTTATTTTTTCTTTTAAAAGTTTTTAGTATGCTGTGCATCGCGCTTGCTAGGGAAATGTCCCCCTCGTCCTCCGATACCGATTCTTCAGAGGAGGAGGATGACAACCCAGCCAATGCCACCCTGTTGCCCGCAGGCTTACCTTGAACTGATGAGGTATGTGGAGCACTGCCGCCATCTGCAGCGCTGGTGCTGGGCACGTTGTCGCATGTCGTAGAGCTGGTGCAGGGGGTGCTGCCAGCTCATGCCGAGTTGGTGCTTGGCGGGTTGTCCACCACGGCCTGTGGTTCTACGTGCCACACATCAGATGCCTCTAGCCGTTGCTTGAAAGCAGTCAAGCCATGCTGGTTCACCTGCTCGCGTATAAGGCGCAACAGTTCCTCCAACTCCTGGCTCGATGTCGATTGTACTTGCTGCTGCATAGTGTCCTGTTGCGGATTCTTAGTTGCGCAGTTCCTGCGCGAACCGTCTCCGCCGCTGGCTTTTCCCTTTGCGGCTTTTGCAGGTGCCCGTTTTACAGCACCGCGTGTCTTTATACCCTCGGTGCTCTGACCCCGTCTTGCTCCTTCCGGGTCGTGGTGACTCCCATGGCTCCTTTCTCCGCCCTGCGCCACCCTTCGTGGCATGATATCCTGCCTGCGCAAAATGCTATGGGAGGAACATGAAGGGACATAAATTCACATTAGCATTGCTCTTGTGGAGACCATACAGTTGACGGGGTACCATCGTTCTCACCCTTCCCTGAGATCGCCTGCATTAATATATATACATTTCGAATGCTCCCTCTTATTCTGTATGATGTCCCAGTTTCCAATTCATAGCCCCAAGTTCATTCCCAAAACATGTGGGTACTCAGGTGCCCCCCTCATTGTATTCTAATGCGACAATAGAAGTCTGGGAAAAAGCACATGTGGTTCCCAGTGCTATCAGCATCAAATCCATTATCCTCATGTCCTAAGATGCATACCTGTTTTTGTTTTTTTGTTGTTTTATTTTGCCACCAGATGGCAGCTGCTGCTGCACATGCTAATTAACCTTGATGGTACAAACGTTAGCAAAGCAGGCAAGAAAACATGGTACAAACTTTAGGAAAACAGGCAATAAAACATGCACAAACCTTAATGCTTTAAAATTAGCCCCAGATAGCTACCCCCTGCGTGGAACACACAACTTTGCCTAGCCATTTATGAGCCAGACCCACTGTTATTCGTTTACCTCCTGCATATGCATATATAGATATCTAGCCTATTAGATTATCAATATTATCTTTGTTTGTTTGAGATGCTCCATACGCCGGAGCCCTCATATGGCTTCGCACCGTCCCACCGGATTAGAGCACGGTACCACTACGGCCATTTCCCTATCAGAATGCCTTCACCCTGTTCGCAGGGTGAGGCCAGCATGTCGGGTCAGCAGGCGTAACATAAACAGGACACTTGCAGGTACAGCGCAATATCCCATATTATGCACATCCCCCGTTTCTTGTTTTGCACCCGCGTTGTTGCCTCAGGCTTGCCAGCCCGCCATGCGGTCCGTGACCTGTGCCGTGGTCTGCCCCCCCTGCCGTGCCATAGCTGTTTCTTCCCCCGTGCTTATCTATGTCCCCCCCCCCATGAGGCTCCATCGCCAAGCACTTTGTCTCTGCCTTTGTTTTTTCTTTTGCGTTTTCGTTTGATTTTGCCGCTAAGCTCCAACTCCCCCCTCCCCATTCTCACCCTCCTCCCCCCCTTCCCTCCGGAGTTCCCAGAATCCTTTGTGCTAAGCCCCGATTATCTGGCTGAATAAACACCGCTCAAACCTGATGAAGCACGCTGGTTGCACGTTGGTTTCTTCGATCGCGATCAACAGCAGCAGCATCTCTGGCCGCGTTGGATTCAGCGGATCTCCGGGTGCCTTCCCACGTGTGCACCAAAATGCGGGTAGGAAAAAAGAAACCATCTTCGGTGCGGCTCCGTGAGGGGGAAAAGATGGCGAGCCAAGGCGCCGCCGGCCTCTATATATGCCGACCGCGCTGCCTGCCCCCTCCCCCCCCCCCCCCGAGGTTAACCCTCGGCCCGCCGGCGCCCGCCTGTGTCCGGCCGCACTTAAATTCACTGCCGGATCTGCAGTTTAAAAAAGAGCAGAGCCACAAGAACAGAGAAATGTTCCCGTGGCTGCTTTCTTTTTTGAAGCAGTGGGTGGCGGGCAGCTAGCAATGGCACACTCCTGTCACGCTTACCCAACTTTCTGGGTAGTGCTGGCCCTGATTGCAGATGACTGCAGAGACAGGAAGTATGTTGCTTGGAGAAAAGGATTGGGCTGAGCAGTGGTCTGTTCCTCCCTTCACAATGGAGTGGCCAGACACTTTCACTTTGGAAACAATTTGGTGTGCCATATCTAAATTGGTCAAGTCAATGGTGCTGCAATCAAATAATATACTATCTCAGATACATAATAATGTTATGCTTATTCAGAAGAATGTAAATGATATTGCAGCTGTGAGAAAAACTACAGAGGCAGTTAAAGTCACTGTGGAAAAAACTGGAGGACAGGTAGTTTACCTTGACTAAAGACTTTATGGGAAAGTTAAGATGGAGATGAAAACCAAGTCTGTGCCTCTAACCTCTGTTTAATAATTTTTTCTAGACTATCCTTGATTTCTGCAAGAGAGATGTTCAAAAGTTATTTGATAGAGGTTTTAGGGGTACCAGTTAAGAGACATCCCCCCACTTTCTAAGATTTACTATACAGTATAGCAACTGGTAAGAAAGTTCCTGGGGACACTTCGCAATTCCCATTTAGAGTTACAATATACTTATGGATGTTTTGAACATTTCGGAGGTATTGGAGTCTTCAGATATAGAAAAGGTGTTACCTGTGATTCTTCTAATTAATTTGGCGCTGCCTTCTGATCATGAATGGTTACTCAAAATGTATTTTAAGAAGCGTTCTGTTTCATTTAAAGGTCTGATTGAATACATGTTTCTGGATCTAGCCAGGAGACACAAAAGAGGCGGAGGGAATTTTTGATTTTGAAACCTGGTGTAGTTCAATTGGGAGGTCTTTTCTTTCTTAAAAACAATGCAAATGTATGGTAAACAGCTTTTGAAAATTGGCCCCTTAGTATCTGTAATGCAAATGCCCAGATTTCGTAGATGTTAACCCCTTAGGGAGTTATTCTGAGGCACAAATAGTGGGGATGACATATATTTTTTGGGAGACTACAAACTATGTCCAGAACATGCCTCTTCAAATCTACGCATCCCATATCTTCTACATGTGCGAATAGCAACATGTTAAAAGAAGCACTTACACTGGTGGTTGTGTGCCGTTGAGTCAATGCTATCTCCTGGTAACCCATCCCCAAGGTTTTCATGGCACGGTATAATCAGATGTAGATTGCCAGGCTTGCCTTCCATGCAATAAGTCTACAGGACCCGGTATTCCAAAGCAGTTTCCCATCCAAGTTTGAGCCAGGTTTGACATTGCTTAGCTTCCAAGAGTGGGCTCATTTGAGGTGAGGCGAATTATTTAAAGGATTTTTCCTGCATAAATGCCTGTATACATTTTATTTTATTTATTTAACAGTTTTTTATACCGCTTTATCATTTCAATCAAAGCGGTTTACATTGTTACTTAAACTTGGTAAACATACATTAAACAGGGACATTGATAACGTGGATTTTCTGAGCAATGGAGTGTTAAGTGATTTGCCCAAGGCCACAAGGAGTGCTAGTGGGAATCAAACCCTGGTCTTTTGGTTCCCAAGCCAGTGCTCTAACCACTAGGCTACTCCTCCACTCCATAAGATGCCTCTAATAAAATGACCCTATGAGTGAAAGTATGTGTGATGACAAGATATTGCCGACCTGCATGCAGGCATTCATCTTGATGTACTTTGGTTCTAAAAGACACATCTGCATGTGTACTTCAGCTACTCGACAAATGCTCCCATGCAGGCATAAATTTACATGATCGCATTTGAGCTGTGACATTCTGCAGCTTTCCTGGAGATAGGGGGTCTTCTACGAAAGGGCGTGAGCTGACAACGCGTGATTTGGCGTACACTGAATGTGTGTTGAGATACATGTTGCCAGTTAGCACAGGGCCATGACAGCACAGGATGATTCCTGCAATAACTGTCTAACATGCATTAAGGCAGTGAGTGGGCAAGGTAGGGTTGCAGAGTGGGCATGATGTGCTCTGTACAGTTAGCACCGGGTTCTTGCCGCACTCTAACTGAATTAGCTCAGGGTCACCTAACGGCACCTCAATAGGTGGCGCTAGGTGGCCCTGTGCCTTTAGGAGTGGAGGAGTGGCCTAGTGGTTGGGGCAAGGTACTTCAGGCCAGAAAGTCAGGGGTTCAAATCCCACTAGAGGACAGCATCCTTGGGCCGGAAGGAATGGGGTTTCTAGTCCCACAGGTGCTCCTTGTGGTCTTGGGCAAGCCACTTAACCTTCCATAGCCCATGTTCCCTGTAAAATAGTTATCTCCAAGTTATAATGCCCTGTTCAATGTAATTTCAGTTTGTTCATTGTAAACCACACTGATGCAGAATAGCGCGGTATATAAGAGAATGTAAATAAATAAGTGCACCTGCACTAATGTGCCATGCGCTAATGGAAAGGGTTCCGCCTTAACTTCTGGGGAAATGCTTTCCATGCCCCTGACAGTTAACACAGAGGGGTTGCACTAATGCACCTTAGCGCCCTTTAGTAAAAGGGCCCCATAGGCACCTATGTGCCTTTATAAAATAAGCTACAACTAGTTGCTGGCTTGGACTCTCAGTCTGGGCAACCTGTTAAAAAATGACCCTTGCAGTACATTAGCATGTATAGATACCACTATTTACATGTGTAGAAGCTGTGCAAGTCTTCCAAAATGACCTCCTTTATATGATTATGCATTTGTTTGATAGTTTAGTAGAGGAATTCCATACCCCTGTTCCTTGCAAATCACAGTAAATTTTAGTGCTCTTTGGTACCAATAAAGGAATTAACATCAATGCCAGTAACACATTTTATAACAATTTGTAAATGACACTTACAGGTCTATAATGCAATATTTTGGCTACATTATTGAATCAACCTGGTTAATAATGCATTTCTTCAGGTTATAAGTACTGTAACTCAGAGTAAATGGAAGTCTATAAATCCAGATTATACCTAGTTACATTAAATTTTTATAAACCATTTGTTTACACTGATTCTTCTCTACCTCCTTTAGTTGCTAGTAACACTGGAATGCCTTAGAGCTAATAATAATGAAACATTGTTTGGGAAATTTAATTTCTTCTTTTGATATTCATATCAATAACTAATCATTGCAACTCATTCTGGATGTCAGGGATTTACAATTAAAACAGAATTTGACCAAAGTGTGGCATGACTTTACACTTTACATACAAAAATTAACCCATCGTAAGTACCAAAGCTATCTGCTTATTGTTATGTTCCCAGCATGTCCCCTATAGGAACCATACAGAAAGTTAGGTGTCAGATGGCGGTAAGTGCACTCTAGTGTGCAGTACGGCAATGTGTGCTAACTAAATGTTCAGTCCACACCGTTCTCCTTCCATTACCCAGCTGGTTCCTACCCCATAGCAAAGCACTCAGTTATCGCACAGATTAACTCAAATTATCTATCTTTTCAGTATGGTAAAAGCTACTGCAGGTATGTGCTCACAGTGCACATTTTTCCACATCTTAAATGCTAAGTGCACTTTAGTAAAAGAACTCTTAAATCACATTCTCCTGGCTTGAACATAAGATACCAAAATAGGGACAAAAGTGAGGTACTCAACAGTGGAGGTCTATCAAATTGCTTTGGGGGTCAAGAAACTCCCAGTCACCTCCCTCATAAGAACATAAGATATGCCATACTGGGTCAGACCAAGGTCCATCAAGCCCAGTATCCTGTTTCCAACAGCGGCCAATCTAGGTCACAAGTACCTAGCAGTTTCCCCAAAAGACACAGGTTCCACAATGCTTGTATTTGGTCAAGCAGTGGATATTCTGGGTCCACTTTAATGATGGTTTATGGACCTTTCCTCCAGGAATTTGTCCAAACCTTTTTTAAACCCACCTGCACTAACAGCTTTTACGACTTCCTCTGGTAGCAAATTCCAGAATTGTATTACATGTTGAGTGAAAAAGTATTTTCTCTTATTAACCTTAAATAGGTTACCCTGAAGCTTCAATACATGCCCCCTAGTCTTTCTATATTTTGATGGAGTAAACAATTGATCCTCCTCAGCTGTCTCTTTTCAAGATTGAAGAGCCTTAACCTTTTTAGCCTCTCTTCATAGGGGTATCCTTCCATCCCCTTTACCATTTTGGTGGCTCTTCTTCTGTACCTTTTCTAATAACGCTATATCCTTTTTAAGATACGGCGACCAGAATTGCACACAATATTCAAGGTGCGGTCGCACAATGGAATGATACAGAAGCATTGTAACATCATTTGTTTTATTCTCCATTCCTTTCCTTATGATACCTAGCATTCTATTTGCTCTCTTGGATGCCACTACACACTGGGCAGAGGGTTTTAACATGTTATCCACGATGACGCCTAAATCTTTTTCCTGGGTGGTGGTTCCTAATGTGGAACCTTGCATCGTGTAACCATAGTTTGGATTGTTCTTTCCTAGGTGCATAACTTTGCACTTGTCCACATTAAATGTCATCTGCCATTTTGATGCCCAGTCTTCCAGTTTATCAAGAACCTCTTGCAATTTTCCACAATCCTCATTGGTTTTAACAACTTTGAATAGTTTTGTGTCATCTGCAAATTTAATAACCTCACTCATTATTCCCATTCCCAGGTCATTTATGAATATGTTAAAAAGCAGCAGACCCAGCACAGATCCCTGGGGTACTCCACTATTCACCTTTCTCAATTGGGAAAATAGGCCGTTTAGCCATACCTTCTGCTTTCTCTTTTAACCAGTTCCTGATCCAGAATAGTACACTGCTTACTACCCCATGACTTTTTAATTTTGACAACAGTCTGTCATGAAGGTCCTTGTCAAAGGCTTTCTGAAAGTCCAGATACAGTATATCAACTGACTCATCTTTGTCTACCTGTTTATTCACCCCTTCAAAAAAACACGACAAATTAGATTGGTTTGTGGCTTGTCATGCCATAAAAGCTTAGGTGCATCGATGATGATGAGAACCATACTATCGGTGGCTGCACTATTGTCAGGATTTCCCAGGATGGGCAGATCTCAGCTGAGGTGTCTGACTAAGATACACCACCCTTCTGGGCAGCAACATTATGGGACAGTGTTGTGGTAGAAGATCACATTTCTGTGACAACGGCAACAACACTGGCATTTCCTGCACAGAAGAGCGGCCTGGCAATCTAGTTCCATATCTTGCCACAAAAATGCAATGGACAGTCACAACAAAACAAATTGCGATATAGTTCTGGAAGATGAGCTCCTCTAGTTGGAAGACACTCAGTGGGTTACTGGGGAGAGCCGGAGATTCTTCATTTTAAAGCCAGCATTTATGATGTAGTTGGAACAAAGCCTTTGGGATGTCTGACTGCTGAAATGAGTCAGAAGCTGCAAAGATGTCTTATATATTGGGACTTGGGATGTACAAATCATGAATCAAGGGAAGCTAGAGGTTGTCAAGAATGAATGGGAATATGCAAAACTTGATCTGTTGTGTATCAGCAAAATGGACTGGCATTGGGCACGTTGAATATGATGAACACATGGTATACTATGCAGGAAATGAAAGAAAAATAAAAGAGTGTGTTGAATTTATAATTGAGAAAAAAACTTGCAGGAACTGTAATGAAATGCAATGCAGTCAGTAAATGTTTATTTTCTATTTATCTATAAGGAATGCCCATCAACACAATTATAATTCAGCTGTATGTGCCAAGAACAGACGCAGAAAAGGTTAGAGTTCATAAGTGCTCTGGACAAGTTCAATATGAAAATCAACAAAACACGCAACCAAGATAGACTGATAGAGGGCAATTTTATAATAGGGTGCTTATGTAAAGAGGCCAAGTAGATGCCTATTTTGTATCTTTATCTCTTTATAAAATATTGCCTTATGTCTTTATACAAAATAGTGTAAGTGTCAGGAATTGCACTTTAAACAGAGATATGGACATATATAACTGTTCAAGACAGGTGGAAGTGCTCGGATATAAAGTTCATAAGCACCCACATAAATTAAAGTATTTTTTAATCCTACATGCGTACTTGTGAACTACACAAGAATAATATAAACGCCTCTACCTTTGGTGGGGTTTTTATTTTTGCGTACTCCTGAACTCCATCCATGTTCTGTCCAGACTGCACCCCTACCAGCAAAGCACACACCTTCATGACAGCGCACATTCATTTAGCCAGTCAGTATTTTATAAATGTCCTTTTACATGTAAATATGTCCACATGCACGGAAAACAGACTGTATGGAGGAATATTCAGCTACAGCAGTTAACCGTTGTAATGCGGCTAGCCGCCGCCACTAAAACTTAAACCCTGATCATATTTGGCTCTGCCATTGAATATCTGGCTTGCACATATTGGCAGGAAGCTAACCGGGCAGCGGCGATTTTCAGCCTCTGCCCAGTTGGCTTCTTCGGTGAAAGTTAGACCAGCCTTTGCTTCACCTTATTTTCACTGCTGTGCCATGCCCGGACAACAGCTCAATATTGCTGCTGCTGCCTGGTTATAGCTGGGTGCTGCCCTTGGAATGCCCCAGTACTAGCCGGTTAGCATAGGGGTATGCAGTAGCAGCAACCGTGTTGCAAATTAGTGCCACTGAATATCCTGTATAACTACTACAACTTATCATTTGTGTAGTGCTACACGGTGTACACAGTGCTGTACAGGCACATGTAAGAGAGAGTCAGTGCTCTTCAGAGCTTACAGTCTAGTCAGGACAAACAACACATCAACTGGGGACTAGGATATGTTGAGGGGAATGGTAAGGGAACATCTAGGAGGTCAACAAGAGGCTGAGGGAATCAGGATCTCAAAGTAGTCTCAAAGAGGTGATGTTTAGCCTGGATTTGAATAGGGCCAGAGATGGAGCCTGATGTACTGGCTCAGGTAGTTTATTACAGGCATAAGGAACAGCAAGGTAGAAAGATTACAGTCTTAAATTGGCAGTGGAAGTGAAGGGTAGAGATGGAATGGATCTTCTAGATAGAGTTCCTGAGGAGGGATATAGGGAAAGAGAAAAGAGGAAAGGTAGTGAGGAGCAGCTGAATGAAGACACTTGAAGGTCAGTAGGTTGGTAGAGTACGTCATTAGGTCAGTACTGTATAGATTGATTTAGCAGGTCTACTAACCATGATGATCTCTTTGAATATCAAGCCCTATATTTTTACCCATATGACCTCTAGGTAATTTGATAATAAGCTCTTTCAGTGTATAAATCATTGTTTTATGGAAATGGCTTTGAAATTATCCGCACAGGAAGTATCTAATGTGGCACTGTATAAAGAGGCTGTGTGTTGATGCACTCCACTTGCAATTTATCCCAGTCTGATCTTGCTCAAGGGAATTATGCATCACTGGTGTGCAGCGGCGGCCAAGAGAGCAAATATAATGCTAGGTATCATAAGGAAAGGAATGGAGAATAAAACAAAGGATATTATAATGCCTCTATATCATTCCAAGGTGAGACTGCACCTTGAATATTATGTGCAATTCTGGTCGCCATATCTTAAAAAGGATATAGCATTATTAGAAAAGGTTCAGAGAAGAGACACCAAAATGGTAAAGGGGATGGAAGGATACCCCTATGAAGAAAGGCTAAAAAGGTTAGGGCTCTTCAACCTAGAAAAGAGACAGCTGAGGGTAGATATGATAGAAGTCTATAAATTAATGAACAGAGTGGAATGGGTAAACGTAGATCGATTGTTTACGTTATCAGAATATAGAAAGACTAGGGGACATGCAATGAAGCTACAGGGTAACCTATTTAAGACTATTAAAAGAAAATATTTTTCACTCAATGTGTAATCAAACTCTGGAATTTGTTACCGGAGGATGTTAGTGTAGCTGGGTTTAAAAAAGGTTTGGACAAGTTCCTGGAGGAAAGGTCCATAAACCATTATTAAAAAGGGACCCAGGTTATCAATGCTTGACCCAATACAAGCATTGTGGAACCTGTGTCTTTTGGGGAAACTGCTAGGTACGTATGACCTAGATTGGCCACTGTTGGAAACAGGATACTGGGCTTGATGGACCAGTATGGCATATCTGATGTTCTTATTGGGGAGGTGACTGGGAGTTTCTTGACCCCCAAGACAATTTGATAGACCTCCACTGTTGAGTACCTCACTTTTGTCCCTGTTCTGGTATTGGATGAAGCCCTAGTTGAGTTTACCATCCCAATAGATAAAATGAGGTATCTCATTGAGCACTGATACTCATGACCCTGCCCAAACATCAAAGGAAAGGAGAACAGCTAGCTCCATGCTTTATAAGTGGATGGCAGTGGAGGTGTAGATGCGGAAAGAAGGCTGAGAGCAACCTGGCAAATACAAGAAATGAGAGCCTTTCCCCTCAGTTACACAAGAACTGCCAAAAGAATTTTGAGTTGTGGAGTTTGTCAGAATATGTGACGTCTCTTAGTTAGAAATGAGGTAGCATTGACATTGATGTTGTCTATAGACTCTTTGCAAATATTTTGCCAGTGCTAAGAGTCTCTGTGTTAACACCCCACGGTGATCCTTTTAGACTCAATCTGGAGGATCTTTGTTTCTCTGGAGAGTACAGTTTCTAATGTCACTGATGTTTCCTTGAGGATTTTTCAGAAAATGCAGAAGAGGCTGTGGCAGTTTCTCATACTCAGAGGTTGTAATCCTTGGAATTTCAGGTAATACAACACTGTTCATTGATAGCCTTATCTAGAAGTACCCTTGGTAGCTCCTGTGGACACATTTATGAGGTACCTTTGTGAAATACTAAACATGATAAAAGGTGCAGCCCCCCCCCCCCCCAATTGAAAGACTTAGGGGTATGTTTACTAAACTCCGAAATTGTGCGGGGCCGCGGTAGTGTGCCTGTGCCATATAAGGAGTGGGCGGTTCAGGCAGAAAAAAGAAAAAAACGGGAGTAAGCGATCGCACATGTGCGCGGCGCGCTATTGTGTGCCGTGCACAATAGTGCGTGGGAAGGCTAAGTGGCGCCCTGATGTGCACACACAAAGGAACAGAGCCATAGTACAATGGTTAAAACACTGACTGTTGGTGCAGGGGCCATGGGTTCAATCCCCCACTGTGCCCAATAAAGAAGGCTGGCTGAGGCAGTACCTTTTATGGGCAAGAATGCATTCTGAGGCATTTTATTTTTATTTTACGTACTGGTGCTAGCAGATGTACCTCCAAAGCACTGTCGCCGTGCACAATAGTGCGTGGGAAGGCTAAACAGCGCCCTGATGTGCACACACAAAGGAACAGAGCCATAGTACAATGGTTAAAACACTGACTGCTGGTGCAGGGGCCATGGGTTCAATCCCCCACTGTGCCCAATGAAGAAGGCTGGCTGAGGCAGTACCTTTTATGGGCAAGAATGCATTCTGAGGCATTTTATTTTTATTTTACGTACTGGTGCTAGCAGATGTACCTCCAAAGCACTGTCGCCGTGCACAATAGTGCGTGGGAAGGCTAAGTGGCGCCCTGATGTGCACACACAAAGGAACAGAGCCATAGTACAATGGTTAAAACACTGACGGCTGGTGCAGGGGCCATGGGTTCAGTCCCCCACTGTGCCCAATGAAGAAGGCAGGCTAAGGCAGTACCTTTTAAGGGTAAGAATGCTGTAGGAGGCATTTTACTTCTATTTTAATTAGTGCTGCCAGCAAACACCCCCCCCCTCACAGTGCCGTAAGATACGGTGCCGCAGAAGACACTCCAGAGGGCATATCATAAAGTGCACTGTCCGCTAAGACACCCTATAATGTTGCCCATAGGGAGCCCTAGAAGGTGCTGAATGGGGCGCCCGATGAGGCACCGAAAGGTTACAGCACTGCGAGCGTGTTTCTGCCGGCTGTACTACTTCAAATCACACACACACTGCCCCAGACAGCGCCCCCCATGTACCCTGTGAAATACGTATCTCCAAGTTAGAATGCCCTGTTCAATGTATGTCCGGTTTGTGCAATGTAAACCGCAATGGTGCAGAATAGAGCGGTATATGGGGGAATGTAAATAAATAAAGTAACACACTTTGGATTCAAACCACCAACCTCTGGCTCCACAAGCAGTGCAGTCACCAGTGGGCTACAGCTCTATACCTGTGAAGAGATGTCTGTCTGGCTACCAAATAACTTCTGCAGACTGTGCTGCGGCTACCAGGGTAAGGGTAGTCCTCTCGCACCCATGATGCACTGCACATGCAAAGCAGCAGTCTACAGATGATCTGAAGATGGGGTATGCACCCCCACAGCACCTAGGCCTGGTAGTGGGTACTGACCGTGTGTGTTACTGGCACAGAGTAGCTATACACCGTCACAGTGTGCGGGTACTGTGCTCACCCTGAGGGTGCGATGAGGCGCCCAGGACCAGGTCCACAACACCCTCCATGGCTGAAAGAGGCCATGCCAGAGCTCCAAAGCAGTATTAATCTGTGAGATAGGTAGTTTCTGCAGAAACACCTTGGATATGTCTTAGTCAGGGGAACCCCTTATGGACACCTAGGTGGACTATGTACCACCATTCCCCCCCCCCCCCAGGCTGAAAAACATGGTCTCCTATCAACAGATCCACATTCTACCTCCCTGCAATGGTGGCAGTAGAGTGGACCATCAACCCCAGTCCTGCTGGGGAACAGACACCCTACAGGGCAGTCAAAGCAGCTCTATACACATCCATAACACAATATCAGACAGACATTAGGCCTGGATATGCTAAGCTGCACCCCACCACTATCTGATATTCTCCTGCAGCAAGCCTTCAGCCACTGCACCCTGCAAGGTGCTCCATCAAGACACAGACCAGCTGAAAACAGTCTGCTAGCTAGTCCTGGTGGAAATGCATGCACCCAAAACTGGGATGGCAGTGCACACCAGCAGATAAGTCAGTGACTGGGCCCCAAAAGGAAACCCATATATATCACATGAGAGAAATACTATATAGCACTATGGGGGTGCCTAGACATGCTGTGGTCACTGCACAGTCAGGGTGAGAGTGATCCCCCAGCAGGACAGACAGAGGTCACCATGTCTGTGTAGGTGGTGGCCGGCCACTACAATGTCCCAGGCAGTGCCCTATGCCCTGTGCAGATGCATCCTGGCCAGCCCACCCTGTCAGAGCTATACCCATGGTACCTTGGTGCTCATTATGCACATTGGCAGGCCAATACTGGCAACAGTGCTGGCAGTGTGGGCTGTGGAAGGTGTTTGCATCCAACACACACTGTATAGACCAGGGGTGGGCACCTCCGGTCCTGGAGGGCCGCAGACCAGTCAGGTTTTCGGGATATCCCTAATGAACATGCATGAGATATATATGCATTAGAGATATCCTGCCAACCTGACTGGTTTGTGGCCCTCCAGGGCTGGATTTGGAGATCTCTGCCTTACACCTCTGTCATTTAAGATCGTGAGTGGGCAAGGTACAGATGTCCTAGACATCGAAAGGGTATATAGAATGTGTCACATTCCTCCTCGATTCTCACCACCACCAAAAAGTTGTCTAATAGACAATCTTTTGGTGGTGGTGAGAAGTGAGGAGGACTGTGACAAATTCTATCTAAACTTTTTGATGTCTTGGACATCTGCACCTTGTTCACTCACAATCTTAAATGACAGAGGTGTAAGGCAGGGGTCTCCAGATCCAGCCCTGGAGGGCCACAAACCAGTCAGGTTGGCAGGATATCTCTAATGCATATATATCTCATGCATGTTCATTAGGGATATCCCGAAAACCTGACTGGTCTGCGGCCCTCCAGGACCAGGTTTGCCCACCCCTGGTATAGACAGACACACACTCCCACACGTATGCCAGCATTGTGCTACTATAGAGGAGTTTATCAGCCTTGCCCACCACACCAGTCCTGGGCACAATACAGGCATGGATATGGTACGCAATACTGTTGGGGATCACTCCCCAGGGTGGTGACCACTGTCAGAGGCCAGACCTGAAGCACACACCGCAGACATCAGAAAGATTGTTATGATGGAGCTCAAAGAGCAAACTGTGCTTAACGTAGGAATGTCTATCTGCCAGTACTCATAGCAAACGTTTGAGAGCTGTGTACCGTATACCCAGGTGTACGGTGGCATTGCTAAGGTATGCAGGTGCTAGTATTGGGAGATGCATGCAGGGCCCAATGTCCTGCCTCTCCAGGAGGCATTGGCCAATGGGGCCTGTGGGTGTGGGTATGTCTGCCCCTGTTGGCTGCTGCTTTACGGCAGAGGTTCCCAACTCCAGTCCTGGTGTGCCTAACACTGTTCGGGTTTTCCTGCTGTCCCTCATGAATATGCATGAGCTACATCTACATGCCATGGGGGTGGTGCATAGATATGCAGCACAGGCATTTGTATTGGAGGCAGCATGGAACCTGAATGGTGTGTGGTCCTCCAGGACTGCATTTGGGAGACTCTGCTCTAGGTAATGCCCCTGTTCATGGTGTCTGTGCTCGGTGTGGTAAAAGATAGGTGTATTACCAATGCGTATGTCCTCAGCAATACAGGTTTGTCCTTACTATCACGGTTTAGTTGTGGGAAAAATATGTGGACAGGATTGGCAGTAGCCCCAGCTGGGCTTTGAACCTGTGACCTTCTGTTCTTGCACACACTGTCTGTGTGCACTGCACCACCGTGTTGCCACAGATTGGCTGAATTCCCTGGGAAGTCCATGACTGTACATCTGACAGGGCCTGTCTGTTGCAGTGGACGGTGCCAGCCTGCACATGGCTAGGCCACTGTCTTCTGTGGCTAGCAGCCACTGCCCCCTCCACCACCTGTACCCTTCCGCCAACATGCTGGCATGTCCTTATCTTAGAATAACCATATGACCTGATCGAGTTGTGGCACTCCAGGACTGCATTTGGGGGACTCGGCTGTAGGTAATGCCCATTGTTATGGTGTGTGAGCGGTGTAGGGTAAAATATGGGTGATTGAACCATGCTTATGTTCTCTGCAATAAAGGAGTGTCTTTACTATCTCTGTTTAGTGGTGGGTAAAATATGGGGACTGGGCTGGCAGGTGCCCCAGCTGGGATTTGAACCTGTGACTCTCTGGTCCTAGAAGTATTGGCTCTGTCCGCTGCACCACACTGTGACCACAGAGACAGTGCAGTCCCTGGAGATAGGAAACCTGACCGAAAGAGTCGGAAACCCTGCTCTGCACATTTTTACTGTGGGCTCATTCACCTTGTCTGGAGACAAAAGTGCAAATAAACCCCGCAAATGACCACGAAAAAAGGGGGAAAAAATATAACCAAGCTGGGCAACAGTGCTATTAATGGACAAACATAACAAAACTCCGAGGTAAGCTCCATAAAAAGGGAATGATTTTTGGAGGGGTCTCCGCTCCGTAGACCCTTCCAAAAATCATTCTTTTTTTTGGAGCTTTCCTGGGTGTGTTTTTTATTTTTGACCATTGCTAGCACTGTTCCCAAGCTGAATTATAATTATTAGAATTTTTGTTGTGGTCATTTTCGCTTTTTATTTGCACTTTTGTTCTGTGCACATGTATCACACTGCTCACGTTCTGTAGGTTTCCCCGGTTTTGCTGTACATTGCTGACGGAAATGGTTTCTCTTCCCTTTAAATGCCCTCTACCGCGAGTGTTTCACTCGCGCTATTTTTAACTTGTAAATTCGGCCACGATAATGTGCGGGGAGCCTCTCCCCTCCCCTTCCCCGCCCATTAACCCCGTCTCTCCGCCCCTCGGGAGCCTTCCTCCGCCCTCAGAATGCCTTTCCACGCCTCTATCGGACATTTGCGGGCCCCATACTTGTGCGGGGCCTGTTAGTGCAGCGCGCTATTGTGCGGGGGCCCATTAGTGTGACGCGCAATTGTGTGGGGCACTTAAGAGCGCTTAAGTGCATCATTGCCGTGCGCTATTGTGCGGTGCGCAATTGTGCGAGGTTTAGTAAACATACCCCTTAGTTCCTCAATTAGAAGAAGGGTAGAAATCTGTGAAAAGGGGGCAGTTTGCTTAATCTTACTATGGACGGTCTGAATTTTTATGGATTCTCGAAAAAGAGGATGGGGAGGAATATATTAGAATCCCACGGAGGGGAATTTTAGAAGATTCATCTAAGTGCAATCAGGGACATCTATGCCAGAATGTCTGAAAAAACTGCAGGCACATCCTGGTGCAGACGTGATTTCACATACCTGGATGTGCCTGATATGGACGTCTGCGGGGTCATCTAGTTAGACATCCCCAGAGCGGTAAGATAGAACCCAAATATCTAGTATAGCCTAATGGTTAGAGTAGTTGTTTAGGAACAGGGAAACTAAGGACTAAATCCCACTACTGCTGTCATTGACTTTGAGTTGAGTATGAGGAATGAGTGAGTTCATTCTTCTCTACATTTTCTGAATACTTTTCTGCTAGAGCAAGCACTCTTCAGATGCTTGTTCATTGCTATTTGTGCCTCAAAGCAGGTCTAGAATTATGAGTAGACATGTTGCTGGACACTGACATTTCTGTGATAAGGCAGGGACATCCTGGTCCCTAGGAAAGCTCTTACCATGCCTCCAGGTTCCCAGAAATGCCCTAGCCATGCTATGGTTCAGATTTGGACATCCCCAGAGCCAGATTCTAAAATGGCTCTGGAGATATCTCTATGCATTGGATGTCCAAAGCACAAATACGCTTTTGAAGTAACCCCCTTGATGTCCTTTATGTTCCTGCAAGACAGCAAAAGTGTTCTCTATCTGTATTTTAGGAATGCATTCACCTTGTTTCTTGGCAACAGAATATGAATTTTCCCTGACTTATGTCTTCTGATATAGACTAGGAAGATGAGTTTTATTGCTTTACACCAAGAGGTTCTAGCCATTGGCGCTTTTCTTTTTTTTTTTTTTTAATTTCCTTTCAAATGTTTTATTAAGCGTGAAAATGTATAATAAATATTCTATGAGCCTCTGCAGTTAGTCTTTCATTTTGAGCTAAAAAATCAGGCCTTCAGGGTTAGTCTAAGAGATTTGGGATGCTTTAGTTTTCAAGGGGAAATAGCTTCTTTGTAATAGGCTGTTTTCTTTTGGGGGTTTTTCCTTCTTATTCTGTGGTCCAAAGCTTGTTTTTTGTTTTTTTTCTGTTCGATCCCCCAATATACTGTGGACTTTTAATAATATGTTTTGCTTTGTATGAGAGAAGTTTTGATTCCTCTACTTCTTTTGTTGCTATTGCTGTCTAAAAAAATGAAACAAAAATTATAATCATGGAAAACAGTTTTAAGCAGCCTGTAAAAGCTTGCAGACTTCTTTTATTTTATTTTATTTATTTAACAGGATTTATATACCTCTTTATCCTAAAATCAAAGCGGTTTACAATGAAATTCAAAAAAAATTAAATAAACAGGAGAATAAGCAAACAAGGATTATATTAACTAAACTTAAAACACAGGCTAAATAAATGAACATAAAAATAAGATGGAAAAACAACAAAAAGGTATAAAAGTGATGTTTTCAAAGGTGCTGGTTTACAAAGCCGCGGTAGTGGTTTCCAATCGGAAACCGCTACCACGGCTTTGTAAACAAGCCCCAAAGTGTTTAGAGAAGAGTGTTGTCTTCAGATTTTTCTTAAAATCCTTAGTATCGGTGATATGATCAGGAATTGAATTCCAGAGTGAAGGAGCAGCTAAAGAAATAGCACTTCTTGATATAACTTGCTTAGCTTTTAGCTATCCCTAAAGATTATATAAGAGACAACTATTGGATTATCTTCCAGGTCTGTTATTTGAATCAATAGAAATAAGAGATTTAAGAATGCCTGCAGTAGAATCTTGTAAGATTTTAAAAATGATCAAAATAGCCTTATATTTAATACGGGATATAATAGTTAGCCAGTGAAGTTGATTTAGAAGGGGGGTGACATGATCCTCTCTAGAAGTACCGGTTAAGATGCGAGCTGCAGTGTTTTGTACCATTTGCAATGGGCGGATTGATTGTTTAGGTAATCCAAGATATAAGGGATTACAGTAATCAATAGCTGGTGTAATAATTGCCTGAAAAACGGTACGGAAATGATCATCGTTAAGCAGTGGTTTTAATCTTCGGAGGATGCACATTTTAAAGTAGGCTGATTTGACTGTTTTCTTAATATGAGAGTGTAAATTTAGATTACAGTCCAGCATAATTCCAAGATATTTTACCTCAGGTTTAATGGGTATAGATATGTTGTTCATATGTATAGATCTTGGGGGGGGGGGGGGGATGACATAAGTGCAAAGTATGTAAGGAAGTCATTTTAAAAGGTTCTGTTGTGATTTAGGATGTCAGATGATGTACAGGCGGACATTGAAATCACAGAGACGTCTCCGAAGCCATTCCGCAAATGACATTCACAGATGTCTCCGGTGCAGGGATGTCCAAGTAGGCAAGGGGGTGTGGTGGAGGCATACCAATGAAAGCTCAGTACCAATTACCGAAACCACACAAATCTCCTCTGTCTGAAACCATACGAACACATGACCAGCCTGTAATTTGTATATATTGTTATTGTATATAGTTACCCTGTTAGCCAAGTTGAATTTCCTGTTCATATGTAAACACAAAGTACTATTGGAAATGTGTATGTTCGTTGTTTATTGTAAACCGCACTGATGCTGAATAGCGCGGTATAAAAGAGACTTTAAATAAATAAATATAAATATCTGGGGAGGTGCAATGGACTTAACACATCTATGTTTGTTTTCAGAAATGACAGGGACATCTACAGGCATACCCACATCTAGACCTGCTGCAGGCACCAATCGGTATCAAGAAAGTGCTTGTTTTGGTCTTAAAACATCCAGAGAGTGTAGAGAAGATTGAGAGTTAAGTATCTAGTCTAAGATCACAAAGAACCACAATGGGATTTTAACCCTGGCCACCTTGCTCCCAATCCACTACTTTTAACTATTATGCTATTAGACATCCGTGTTCTGAGATGCTATGTCTAAGTAGACATCTCTATAGACTTCCTTATGGGCCACGTCCACATTTCTGAAATTGTCCCTGAACTTGCACGTGCCTGTTTTTTTTCCAGATGTTCTGGCTTTGATGTCCCAGATTGCACTTGGATGTCACATTGTAAGATGTGACATCACATTAAAAGTGAAAAACATGTATAGATTTTGAAAATGGTATCCAATGTTTGCTTTTTTGTGCACAGCCCAACTCTTTTTGCTATGTAAAAATAAATACTCCAGGGGTTATCTGTGTATAATGATGTTGCAGAGGTTGCTTTCACCTACTTTTATGTCACATGAGGATAAGCATTGTAGAGAAAAGAGTTTGGACTGTGCACAGGCTATCATGAAATGTGTATGTTTTATTAAATATGCTTGCATGTGTGCACACACGTGCATATTTGTACTCTAAAGTGTCCCTTTACTAAAGGGTGGTAGGGTGTTGCACCTAACACGCCAAAAGTGCATTAGGTGCAGTACCACCACATTAATTGTCGGGGGGTGGGGGGTGGAAAGCATTTTCCCAGCAGTTATTGTAGAGCACTTCCCTCCCCCCTAATGTGGACGGCATTAGCACAGGCGCACTTAACGCCACCTTTCAAGATGGTGTTAGGTGAACCTGTGATAATGAAGATAGCACATTGTGTGAATCCAATGCTAACTGTGCTGTGTTCATCATGCCCGCTGTCTGCCTCTATCCTGCCCACTCACAACCCTAATGTGAGTTGCACAGCATGGGAATCATTCCGCGCCATCATGGTCCCATGGTAGCTGGCAACTCATGTCCCAGTGCACCTTCAGTGCCTGTTAGAACATGCACTTCCAGCTAGTAAAAGACCCCTTAATGCTCAACCAGGTGTTAATGTACACAGACACATTTAACCACGATGTCTGCAGGTTTTGTGAAGTTTATTTAAACGTTTTATACACTGCTTTTCTTAGAGTCAAAGTACATTACAGATAACATTAACTTACAAAGTTTGCAAAGAACACATTATTTAAAATAATTTATAGTCTGCTAATCTATGATTCTTTGTTAATAACAAGTCAACCTCAGAAATAGTAAAACATACATTTAACAATTAAAGTTAAAACCTTCCTATAGTGATCTCATAATAAAAGGACTTTTACTCTTCTGCAAAGCTTCAACTTCTATCTCCATTCCTAAATACTCTAGTAATGTATTTCAAAGGAAAAGACCTACAACAGAAATTGCACAATCATGTGTCTGCACTTAATGCATCACTTTTACTAAAGGAATCACTAAAAATTCATAGACAGAAGAGCATAAAGTTAAATTTAAAAAACATGAATACTAAAGAACGCCTGAAAATAACGAGGTAACATTTCATGTACGGATCTAAAAATCATGCAGTTCCTTAAACTTTGTTCATTGTCTACCAACAACCCATGCAAGGAGGACATCTAGGGGGATATATGATTCAACTTTGAACAAACAGCAATTAACCAGCCACATTCTGGTTTGCCTGTGTGGCTTCAAGGCACATGCAGGCAACCCAAAACATACTGTACAGTCTGCAATAATCCAAAGAAGATAAAATGAGTGACCGTGCTACTAACCTAAAGTCCTGTACTGGAAACAATGGTTTTAATATTTTTAATACCAGCAATTTTAAAAAATGAGCTATATGCGGGAGAGTGGGGGAGACAGCGTGCTGTACGGAGGCGGCAGGCTCCTGCTCCAGCGGCCCTGACGTCATCGGGGGCCTTCCCTTGAAAGGTGGAACAGTGTGAGAGCATTGCCGGGAGAGTCGGGGAGACAGCATGCTGTACGGAGGCGGCAGGCTCCTGCTCCAGCGGCCCTGACGTCATCGGGGGCCTTCCCTTAAAAGGTGGAACAGTGTGAGAGCATTGCCGGGAGAGTCGGGGAGACAGCGTGCTGTACGGAGGCGGCAGGCTCCTGCTCCAGCGGCCCTGACGTCATCGGGGGCCTTCCCTTGAAAGGTGGAACAGTGTGAGAGCATTGCCGGGAGAGTCAGGGAGACAGCGTGCTGTACGGAGGCGGCAGGCTCCTGCTCCAGCGGCCCTGACGTCATCGGGGGCCTTCCCTTAAAACGCTCCACGTAGTAGGCGCAGCCGGAGGCGCAGGTTGGGGGCAGCGATCAAAGGGGCACGATTGGAGCAACGCAGGAGCAGTAGACTGAGATCTAGGCTGCCGTAGAGACTGCGATGGGGAAAAGAAAGAAAAAGGTGCTTCCGGAGGCAAAAGTGGAACCGGTGGTAGGCCCCATGGATAAGCACCTTCAAGTAAAGGTAGGGGCGGATGTATCTCTGGACCCAGACTTTCTCTCTCTTCACTCACCTGCGGTGTCTCTGAGTTCTCCGGAGAGATCTCCACCTTCCCCTCCAGTATATATTTCTCCACCTTCTCCAGTGACTGTGGGGGACTCTGTTAAGCAAAGCACTCCGGTGGGTTCCCGGGGGAAGTTAACACCTGTTGCTTGGGTTTCAGATCCAGGTGTCAGCAAGGAAATACCTGAAGATCAGGTTACCCTTGTTGACATTTGGAAGAGTGTTACTCGTATAGAAAGTATGTTTGCCCCCACTCTTGCACAGCTGTGTAACTTCTCTTCGGAGGTTAGTGACCAGCTGTTTGAGATGGAGAAGTGTTTGGGGAATGTGTCTTCACAGCTTTCTAATTGTGAGAACCAGTGTGCTACTCTTAAGGCCACAAGTGTGTCAAATATTAAGGAGAGTTTGTTGGTACATCATAGGATGGAAATGTATGATAATTTATTTAGAGTTAAAAATATTAGGTTATTAAATTTTCCTATATGTCATTTGTTATCTGCGGAAATTCTATTTCGGAAGTATCTTAAGGAATCTTTGGGTCTGGCTTCTGCTGACTCTATTTTAGTTTCCAAGTTATATTATTTGACTGGGAGGAAGGTATCTCTTGGCGCTCCCGGTGAGATGGATACTCTCCAAGGTGGTGCTAATTTAGACCTTACCAAGTTTCTTGAAGATTCCCAGGATACTATAGTAACTCGGGCTACCTTGGTAGTCACTTTTGTATCTGAGTGTGATAAATCTACTGTCTTTAAGTTGTATTTTAAAAGGTCATCTGTTCTGTTCTGTGGTGCCAGGGTACAGATGTTTCCTGATGTCTGTAAGGCCACACAACTTAGGAGACAGGCTTTTTTAGCCTTGAAGTCTAGGGTGTTGGCCCTTTCAGCAAGTTTTTTCTTGTTATCCTTGCAAATGTGTAATTACGTTGCAGGGATCTAAATATATTTTTGTTGATCCTTCTCAGTTGCAGGCATTCTTGGATAATAAAAAGTAAAGTAGTGCACATACATGTTTGGAGAGGTGGGGACAAATGAGTTAGAGCTGTCTTAGTAGTGGAATTTTGTTCCTAATCTTTTCTTTTTATGTTTTCCTTGAATATTCTCCCCTTTATAGTGGGCTAGGTATTTATTTATTTATTTATTTAGCAAGCATTTGTAGCCCGCTCCTTCCAGCGATCAGAAGCGGGTAGGATTACTATTGTGAAACTGCCGAATCAAGGCAGGTACAAATTTTGAGGTATATGAGGACTGATGCTCTTTGTTAAATTCTCTTATACAAGGATGGTTTCCTTGTTCGTTGATGTAATGGCATTGGTATCTTGATTTCCTGTACTTTATTTTGTAAGTATGTTAAAAATTTCAATTAAAAAAAAAAAAAAAAGAGCTATGAATTAATTTCAGGAGTTGAGATTCAAATGTTGATTGCCTAAAATTACATGGTAGGCATCCTTAGTTTTAGTTGGAAAAACATGATGAGCTATATTTGGAACCAGAAAGATAATATCAGGTGGCTAGTATAATACTACCAGAACTTCTAACTTTTTTAAGACCAGTCAGTTTGCTATAAGCCAGTAAAATATATCAAATTAAAAAGCTTCTAAAATCATTTTTTTATTGATAAATACCTACAGTATTGTGGCAAAACTCATGGGGCCCGATATTTGAAGGACAGTTACATGGTTTACAGTCCTGTAAACCATGTAACTGCTGCTGAGAGCGATATTCAATGGTACTGATACAGTTAGTGCTGCTGAATATCCGCGCTGATCTCCCTTACACACCCCGAGGCTAACTGCTTAGCATCGGGGCATGTTGGGGCATTCTAGGGAGGAGCGGAGATGGCGACAAGCGATAACCAGGCAGCAGAGATATTGCATGCTGCCCGGATAGTGACCTGTTCCGAAAAGCTAGGTGAGGAAAACCCTCACCTGTCTTTAAGGTGCAGGAGCTAACTGGGCAGCTTGCAACATCGCTGCTGCCTGGTTAGCTAATGCAACTTCCAGTATGTGCGGCAAACCCCATATATTCAATGCCAGGGCTGTATATGACCCTGGCATTGAATATCCAGGGTTAGAGGTCGCAGTTACGACTATGCGCCATAGCGGTGCATAGCCTGCCTAATTGAATATCGGGCCCATAATATCCTCTGTGTACAGCCATTGATAACTCTATGGAGCCCTTTTACTATAGGTTAATGTGCATTAATAACATTAAAGAATGCTAAGTGCTATTTTGCCCATAGAAATAAAATGGCTGTGGGCACTTAACGTGCATTAACATTCATTAGCACACGTTTAAACCTTTAGTAAAAAGTGCTCTTATGATTCTTCAATAAAATATAAAGACATGTTTACTAAACTATGCTAATCATTAGCGCAGGGTTTGCTGTGCATTAAGCATGTCATGCTGTTAGTGAGGGCCCTGTGGTAAAATCCTGCGCTAAATGGTTAGCGTGCAATTTGGCAGGTTATGGGCGTAAATGTAGGCATTGGCACATTGCGATTAGTGTGGGCATCATGGATGTGTGCTAACTGCAAATGTTACCATTAGTTGGGTACACTTGGGTGGTGGTATGCTGGTTAGCACGTTGTGGCATATTACCAACATAACAGCAGGGGGATAGGTACACCTGCTCCCAGAGTACATGCAAGCCTCCTTACTAGTTTTGTAACTCAGACACATGTTAATGGTGCACTCTTTAGTAATACCACTGAAAGGGCTGAGACATATGGCATGCCAGATTCTGGACATATTCAATTTGAATACTGATCATTGATTTTTACTCTTTAATTTATTTTCTTCAAAAAGACGCAACCCATTTTAAAACAGTACTACTGATAGCAATTTGTTGAAGTCATGATCATAGAGGTTTTCAGTCCAAGGCTTCAAATGCATCCCAAATATCCAGGAAAGTCATTAAAACATTAACTTGGATGAGGAGCTTCCTAACATGACTTTCAGATCCTGACTTCTATCCTTATTTTATCTTAACCCCCACCAACTCTCATGACCAAATTGTATAGACCATACTATGCCTTGCACTAAACCACCCAATGCTCTGTAATCTTCTGACTAGATTGTAAGCTCTGATGAGCATGAGCCTGACGGGCAGGGACTGTCTCTTGTATACTGGCTGCCTCTTGTAGGTTAGCTGTACATCGCTGCGTGCGTGGCGCTCTATAAATGGTAAATAGTAGTAGTAGTAGTAGTAGTAGATCTCAAACACATTACTCAGAGTCACTAAACCATGTGGAAAAGGAAGGCAAAGTCAGGCAAGAACCCCTCTGCTGGCCCAGCTGTTCCTTCTGCTTTACCTCCAGTTTCCTCTGGACCAATGGACTTCTTTGTTCTGCAGCCTCTGTCTCAGTTGTCTGTATCGGGCAGAATCTCAGCAATGAAGATGCCGAAGTCAGGAGGTTTGGGCTTGGAGGCATCTTTATCCCCTGAGATTTATTTATTTATTTATTTACATTCTCTTATATACCGTGCTATTCTGCATCAGTGTGGTTTACATTGAACAAACTGAAATTACATTGAACAGGGCATTATAACTTGGAGATAACTATTTTACAGGGAACATGGGCTATGGAGGGTTAAATGGCTTGCCTAAGACCACACGGAGCACCTGTGGGACTAGAAACCCCAGTCCTTCCGGCCCAAGGTTGCTGTCCTCTAGTGGGATTTGAACCCCCGACCTTCTGGCCTGAAGTACCTTGCCCCAACCACTAGGCCACTCCTCCACTCCACTGAGATGCGGAGTCTCCCATTGCTGCCCTCTGCCTTCTATCTTCTGTGTGACCATCAGGCGGTTTTCCCATCAACAGTGGCTGGCGCTACACCTGGAGAGGGCTCAGCTCCTGGTGTTCCTGTGGGGAGAGGGGGTGAGGGTAGATTCCCCTGCAGCATCTATTGGCTGAGGTGGTGCAGGCTCGGGTATCTGGCGTTGATAACCTGGATGATGTCATTTAACAGACCAGCGGCAGGGGAGTGCAAGTTGCTGTTTCTTCTGTTCTTGATCCGGGCTTACAGACATTGGCTTCTTTCTTTCTAACTCGACCCAAAGCCTTTACTCTGGAATCTATTTGATCAGCAATTTCCAAACTAGGTGAGGCCATTATTCCAGAATTGCAAGTATTGACTTCACAAATTCATGCAAATATATTGGTCGTTTCTAAAAACTCAGAAGAGATAGCTGGAATACAGCATTCTCTATCTGAGATAGACACTAGGCTGTCTTGTGTGGAAACTGCTTCTGATTTATTTGCTGCAGATATGAAAACTGTTAAGTTTAAAATTGAACATTTGGAAAGTGCTACACGTTCGACTAATTTGAGTTTAATCAATTTCCCCAAATACTCAATGATTTCCTCCAGAGAGATGTTCAAAAATTATCTGATGGAGGTTTTGGGGACTCCCTGGAGTCACCGCCTCCTTTGATCCAGACTTATTATTTACTTTCTGCAAAGACAGACTCTGGTGGTTGTCAAAGTCTTGGAACGCCTCAGATAGACATTTTAAGTGTGTCTGTTACATTACAAACTTTGGATGATGACTCTTATCTCCTACTACATTAATAATAATGTTCACTCTTGCATCTGATCGTGAATGACTTTTGAAAATGTTTTACAAGAAGAGGAATGTTTCATTTAAAGGTTGTATTATATTTACAGATCTAGCCAGGGAGACTCAGAAGAGACAGAAAGATTTCCTCCTTCTTGAAGCCTGTTGTGCTGCATCTGTGGGGGGATTGTTTGTCATTAAATTTCCTTGCAAATTTCTGGTCAAGTACCAGTCTGAGAGTGTTATTTTTTTATGAACTCTCCCAGCTTATTGCCTTTATTAATGCATGATGCATTACTGTTAGACTGGCATGCGATGTTACTCCGTAGTTAGTTTGAAGTCGGCTGGTTGTGCAAGAGTAATCTCTCTTTGAGTGTGGTTTAGTTTTCCTTTCTTTTGGAACTGTCTCCCTATTGTGGGCTTGCTTTGGAGGCATGAATTGGGGTATTTCTCCTATTTTTCTTCTGACTGTAATTTTCCTGGGCTTTTTATTGTTGTTTCATCATGACCCTCATATTTCTGTACAAGTAAATATGCTTGGATCACATTTGTAAACTTATAAATAATAAATTTAAAAAACACTAACTTAGCAACAGTCTAAACTATATTGGAATGTATCTATAACGGAAATCGTTGATTCATTTAAAAATATTTCTATACCGCCATATGCCATAGCATTCAAGGTGGAGAACAAGCATAAAGCATGTGCAAGTAGAAACATCATACAAAAATATACTAATGATGCCTCAGTTCCACGACTCATTCAAAAATGAAATGGATTAATATCTAAAATCGTATTTTTGTCCCAAGAAATCCAGTAACCATAATAAAACCACCTTTTCTAAAGCCTTCATTAAAAATGACAGAAATTAACATCAAGCTTCCCAGCTGGATCTTTTATAATGGGTCAGACACAAGCTCCTTTCAAAAACATAGGCATATCGCTCTGCATTAATGACACCAAAACAAAAAAGTGAACTAATCTGCAAATGTAATCCCTATGACATTTAGGTAGATTGGCAGAGCAAATCCAGTTCACAAAAAGTATTTCTCACACTTAATGGTATCTACCGATTGATCAGACTAGTGGATGCAAATTCTTCCTACAGAACTAGTGGGGAAAATAAAACAAACACGTCATCCCTTTTAGCACTTTTCATTCTAAATCTAGATGAATAGACTTCACTTTTTTTTCAAAGTGCTCAGCTAAAGTCTTTGGTACAATGGGAATACATTTTAATTTACCAGAAACGCTCTCAACAATTCTTTCGGTTGATTTAATGAACTTCTGCATAACATTGTCTTGATACACACCTAAATGTCCCATGTTCTGCCTTTACAATCTCATTTTATTTTCATGCTATTCCCTTTCCTTAACTGATTTCTTTTTAACACTCACAACTCTTCAGTAAACCAGACAGCAAAATTAGAATGCAAATTTGGAAAAGTCTTTTTTTGGAGTCAAATCATCTAACTCTAATTCCACTGCTATATTCCAACTATTCATCAGCTCATTAACAGGAATCAAACTACAATTCACATCTCAGATCAGAACATCAAATTTTGCTCTAAGATTTTCTCCATAAGGGAATGATCATAACGTGTTATGCAGTCATTTGGGGATGCATATACATAATCCAAATATAAGCAAACTGGAATTTAAAAAATTATTGGTCTATGGTAACAACTCTAACTTTCAGGCCTGAGAGCTCTTAAAATGGTTTTGGTCTTCAATTTTAATAGCAAATTTCTATTTCATGGTGCTGTAATGCAAAAGGGGAAGTTTTTGTTGTGTTGGGTAAAGCTCTGCTGTTAGAGTTCATGGTTTCTTATTTCCAGCTTTCCATTCAAAACAGGCTCTTTGAAGCCACTGACCTTATCAGGTGAACAGCCAACGGATGGACCCTAAAGTTACTGATTGGGTTAGAAATTGGTTGAGTGGGGGGCGGAAAAGGGTACAGGTTTAAGGAGCTCACTCTGAGGAGAAGGTGGTTACCAGTGGTGTGCCGCAGGGATCTGTCCTTGGTCCGATTTATTTTAAGATCTTTGTTAGTGATATTGCAGAAGGCCTGTCAGGTAAGGTTTACCTTTTTGCAAGTGATATCAAAATCTGCAATACAGTAGACATCCAAGAAGGAGTAGATAACATGAGGAGGGATCTATCTAAGCTTGAAGAATGATCTAGAATTTGGCAGCAGAGATTTAGTGTTAAAAAATGCAGAGTCATGCATTTGGGCTGCAAAAATCCAGTATATGAGGTGAAGTACTTCCGTCCACAAAAGAAGAGCGGGACCTGAATGTGAATGTGTCTGATGATCTTAAAGTAGCTAAACAGGTAGAAAAGGTGGAGGTGAACATTAGAAGGATGCTTAGCTGCATAGGGAGAGGAATGGCTAGCAGAAAAAAAGAAGGTGATAGTGCCTCTGTATAAGTCTCTGTTGCGACCTCATTCAGACTGCACATTCAAAAGGATATATTTTCTTTATTTATTTATTTGTGCTTATTTACCGCCTTTTGTGAATCAAAGAAAACTCGAAGAAATGAAATTACATATAACAAGTTGGCATTAACAAAATTATACATGTAACCTTGTGAACAAGGAGTGAGGGGGATTAAAGGAGAAAAACAACTTAATACAGCAAACTAATGATTTCAGCAATAACTATATACAAGGAACGAAGCATGTTTTAGATACTGTACATTGTTCTTAAAACCGTCTTGTAATGTAAATAGGGCTATTGGTTTACTTGGAAAATTTTGAGCTAGGTGACTAGCTCACCGAAGTGTTGAAAAGAAATGTTTTTAGAAGTTTACAGAAAACCTTTGGATTGTTAGTGTCTCTCATGGTGGTAGGAAGTGAATTCCATAAGCGTGGAGCATAAAAGGAGAAAGCTCTCTCGGACGTAGTTGAGTTGCAGCCTCTGAATTCAGTGGGTACTTCAAGCAAATTTTTATTGTTACTTCTTCAAGGTCTGTTTTCCAGGGTAATTCATATAAGGGCCTTCAGGCAAGTGGATGATTCAGTTTGGAGGGACTTGAATATAGTGTGAATAGCTTTGAATTTTATTCTACTCTCAATTGGTAGCCAGTGGAGATGTTTTAATGTCGGTGTTGTGTGATCTTTGATTGGGAGTTGAGAAATTACCCTATCCACTGTATTTCCAGCTAGCTGAAGGTGGCGGATGGTTATAAACAGGTTGGAGTTGGTGCAGAGGATGACTATTAAAATGGTTAGCGGTCTTCTTTCCCTGCTTTATCAATGCTTTTCATTTAACTTACTAGTACTTATGTTGTTCCTGTTTTCATCATTTGTCTCTTTATTCCACTTTCTGAAGAATTTTCTCTTAGCTATAGCAATCTCTTTGACTTCACTTTCAAGCCAGGCTGGCTGACATTTCGCCTTCCTTCCACCTTTTTTAACCCTTTCCAGGCCGAGCCCAAAACTCTCGGGATCCAAAATTCTGACTAAATATTCCTATCAAATGGTATATAATACATGACCATAGCAGAAGGAAAATCACTTAGAACATATTGAATAAGACGGGTACAATTTTCCTGAAATATGCAAAAATTAACCCGGCTGCAGAATGTGGATTAAAAATTTAAAGTAGGCCTTCAAGCATGCAATACATCTGGTTTGGGCTTCCAAGACAGTATATTTAAATAACGTCCACCTCTGATTTAAAGATATTAATCTTTGCAGTTGCTCCTTCTAGTTTTTCCTTAACCGTTTCCAAACGCTTGTACCACATTTTTATAAAGTGCACATGTACTTTACTTTATAAAATAGACATGAAATTGATATTAACTACATGGAACTTTGAAAAATTATCCTCTTTTTGGCAAAAGAAAAATTTTAAGCAATCAATTGTACTGTATGTGCATTAATTCATAGGTATAATCATGTACAAGTGATTTGCACACACACTTTTAATTTTTAAGAGCTCAAATGAACCAAGTTCATGCTCAGGAAGGCAAACCACTAGTTAGCATTTATGCATAGACTTCAGAGAATGCACGCATAGCTCAGTAAATTAACCTGGCAAATTTGTGAGAGGCTGAGAGCCAATTTAATTGTCTCTGCATAAATTCCCTTGCATAAATTTGCAAAGGAAGAATATGTTTATATATTGATCAGAAAATGTGCTAGTATCAGGACATGGAAATGTATATGCATACTCTTTGTGCATGTGTTCAGGTATAAAATTATCCCTTTAGGGGATGATAATATGTCTGGTATTGTAGTTTGCAACAACAATTAAATCAAAATTATGCACATATTTTTGTTTATATTATTAACCAATGAAAAATTGCCTGTAGGTGATTGTATCTGACTTTTCTGCGACTGTTTGGTAGACAGAGTCATGTACATAGGCTTGAATAAACCAATCTACATGTATTATCCTGAACTCTTCCCTCTCTCGGCTCCTGAGACTACCTCTTCATTCTGTGGCTACTGATTTATGTGGACAGTTTTTTAAACATGGGTATCATGAAAACCCCAGTTTTTATAGATCAAATTCTATTCCACCACAGAAAAGGTATTTGTTATTGCTCTGATGGAGAGTAATTTTATAACGAACTATATTTATTTATTTATTTTATTTAGTATCCATTTGTATACCGCTACTTCCAGCGATCAGCAGCGTTTTTTGATTACAGATTGGAAATTGTCAAATCATGACAGGAAATTTTTTTGAGGTATAAACACATTGATTAGACAGGAAAGCACAGCACACAGAGAACTATTTTACAGGGAACATGGGCTATATGTTCTTATGTAGTAGGTCACCTAGGCTGGAAACTCAAGTACATGTATATAAATATAGAGAAATGATGGCAGAAAAATGCCATATTTAAATAAATAAATAAATATGCCCTATCTTGTCTGCCCAGCCATACCAACTACTAAGTTCTGCAATGCTAGCCCTATCTACAAAGATCCTCTGAGCGTGCCCCTTGCTTCCTTGAAATCAGATGCTGTCTTCATCTCCAAGACCTCCCCTAGGAGGCTATTGCACTCATTCACCACCTTTTCCATAAAGATGTTTTTTCTTTGATTATTCCTGAATCTACTCCTTTTAACCCTCATCCTACGGCTTCTCATTCCAGAGTGTTCTATTAATTAAAAGATACCCACCTCCTGTGCATTTATACCTTGGAGATATTTAAATGTTTCCATCAAAACACTCCTTTCCTGAAATCACCACATCAGGCCACTTTTTTTTTTATCATGCACGTTTCTAAAGTGCTCTTTTCTGTTGCACTGTATGAAGAGTCATTTCTTTATTCTACTTTGGTGGCACTATGAAAGTAATTTACAAATCATGTTAACACAACTGCTTAATGTGTGTAAATGGGCTCTTAAAGTAAAGTCATTCCAAAAGAGTATTGGCCATTTACGCCGGTGTGTACTTGTATAATAGGCATGCACAGTGGCAGAATTTGGGCAGAGCCTGGGAGGAGTTGCAATTTCAGCATGTATTTTATAAAATATGCTTGTCCATGCATGCTTGGCATGCTAACATTTATGCCTTCTCGAGAGCAGGCATAACGTCTACACATTTAATCTAGGTGTGTTTTCTGTAGGATCGATGCTCAAATTTTATAAAGACCCAAATGTACCTACATGTCTTTATTAGATAGACTTAAACTAGGCAATTTCTCCATCTCAAAATCTAGGCACTCCCTTATAAATTACCCCTTATATGTATTGTCTAAAAGTTTCTGCATTTATTGAGCTTTTACAATTATTTGCTTAATTTTACATGGGTCGACCCAAGGCTGAATGTAAGAATTTAGTGCCTATAGGCAAGACCAGAGAGCATATAACCAGGTAAGGCGGACACGTCGCCTTCCGCCCCTCTCAGCCACCCCCATTAATTTTCCCTCTAAACCACTAAATTCAGAACAAAACACATGACAACACTCTTGGACTTAAACAGGTCGCAGCTTTAATAACCTTTTTACAAACCAACCAATACAAATCAACACATTATAATTCCCCCCCCCCCAAGCAGAGCGAGCCCTCACCAGCCATGTTAGTAGCAAGGTGACACCGCATCCACTTCTGCCGGGTACAGGCCCGACAATTTTCCATGCCCTCCCTCATCCGGCTTCGCCATATTATTAGCAAAAACCTGAGGGATTAACCGGGTCGGGGGTACCCCACCCCCGCCCTCATGCTTGCCACCGGCTCCGGACCCCGGAAACCTCCGGGATCCCGCCAACCCCCCCCCCCCAAGCTGCAACAACCCACTACCCCCAAAAACCGAGCGTCCCCCAGCAAGGGAGGGCGGGTGGGACGTCCGGCGCCTCCAGCCTCCAACACCAACGGCAGGAGCAGCGCCGAGTCCCCGCACCACCCCCCCCTCGCCGCCCAAGGTCCCAGCCCTCTCATTGGCTCCCGCGCATTTAAAACGCCAGCGGGAGCCAATGAGGCCGCCGGACCACGCGGTCCTCTCCTTGTCCCACGCGCTGCCGGAACACGGGGGCGCGAGCGGACTGCCGCCCCCCCGGTTAGCAGCGGCCACGGGAACGGGGACCCGCGGCCTTACGATTCCAGGGAGTAGGGGAAGGAGGAAGGGGTTGGAGATCCCAAAAAGACTGGAAAGCTATAAGAATAAAGAAAATCCATAGTGTTATAGTGGCATCCCTTGGAAGAAGCATATAGTTGTGATCAACATTATTGACACCCTTGCATTTTAGGTATGTTGTGTACAATATCTTAAGAAATAGGTGGAAATATTCCAACTGTATGTCATCATAATATTGTAATAGTATGTTTAAAGGTATACAACAACAACAAAAAAGATTTTTGTGCAACGTGATGTTGTTAAGTGCCGTTGAGTCAGTGTCGACTCATGACAACCCTCTGGATAGTTGACCTAAACTGTGTTCTGTCTTCAGTCAGGTGGCTCATTGTTGATAAAGTGGCACCCATAGCTGCTGTTATTGTATCGATCCATCTCATTGCTGGCCTTCCTCTTTTATGTTGAGCTTCTAGCTTGCCAAGCATTATGTCTTTCTCTAATGATCTCTATCTTCGCATGATGTGTCCAAAGTATGAAAGTAAAAGTCTTGTCATCTGAGCTTCTAAGGAAAGGTTAGGTTTGATCTCTAGTACTGACTGATTTGTTCTTCGAGCAGTCCATGATATACACAGTATTCATCATCAGCATCATAATTAAAAAACATCAATTCCTGTGCAACTTAGATGTAGTAATTTCTGATAAAAAAAATATGACCTGGACAGGATTAATGGCACCTTTCAGTAATATTTGGTTGCACAGCTCTTGGCAGTAATGACAGCTTCCAAACATTTCTTGTAGCCATCTATAAGTTTCTACATCTGTCTGCTGGTAGTTTATCCCACAATTCATCTGAGATTTGTTCCAACTAATGAATGTTTCTAGGATTGCTTTTACCAATGGCAGATTTCAACTCTTTCCAAAGGTTCTCAATTGGATTGAGATCAGGACTCATTGCTGGTCAGTTTAAAACAGTCCATTTGTTCCTTTTTAACCATTCTGGTGTACTTTTGGATGTATATTTTGGGTCATTGCCCTGCTGAAGGATCCATGACCTTTGACCCAGACCTAGCTTTCTGACACTAGAAAGCACATTTTTCTCCATATATCCATATATTCCAGGTCTCCAGTTCCTGAGGCAGCAAAACAGCCCCGCAATATTATGGAACCTCCACCATATTTAACTTTAGGAAAGGTGTTTTTTTTTCCTTATAGGCTTCATTTCTTTGCTTGTAAATGTATCGCTGGTCTGCTTTGCCAAAAAGCTCAGGTTTGGTTTCATCTGTTGTCGTGACCCTCGCCTGGGCCAAAGGCTTACAGGCATAGGGCTGCCAATGTTTGTCCTTAAATAAAGAGTTACTATCCTTGTCTCCAGCAGGGAACTTTGGGACTTGTAGTTGATTCTTTTACTCAAAGACAAAGTAGTGTGAGACCGTTGGGTTTTAAGGCAAAACAAGAATTTTTATTTAGGTTCCCATAAGCACTAAGGTTCAACGCAGACATAAGGATTATTCTTCAAGTAAATAATAACAGGAAACATATGCAACTGGAACTGAAGAAACTGAAAGAACCTTTAAACATGTGCAGCTGTTTTCAGCAAAAACCATTTCAGCAAGTAAATCACAGCTTCCTTTGTTAGTCCAGCACAGCCAAATTTCTTCATTTATCATGTGCTGCTTTGGTTATCAAACTCTAGGTTAAGCAAGGGCTCTTTACCTTAGAAGAAGTTCCTGGCATTCACATGGCTAGGTAAAACCCTGCTTCTCAAAAGCTTCTTCTGTTAATACTTTATCACCAACTTTCAAACTTCCTTCTTACACAAAGAACAGTCCATAGGAGACTCCTCAGTAACAGAATCCTGCCCAAAAGAGTCAATTTGCATTTCTTCCTGTGCTACGAAATGCTTGTATGTCTCTGGATTTTCATTAACTCCTTCAAGCTTACTGTTCTGTAGGAACTTCTGAATTTCCTTCCAAAGCTGCTCTCCCTGATATGGAATATTTGTACCTTGAGAGTGGGGCTTCTTTCCCTGGAACAATTGCCTCAATGCTTCAATCGTGTTCAACTCTGGTTCTCTGCCCTTGGCTGGGTTCTGGTCACTTCCAGTTGTAACCGTATTCACCCACCTTCTGGCAGCTTGAATTCACTGAGCTGGTTCACGAACACTCTGCACTGCAATCTGATCCTCATTGTCAGCAACTCTCCCAGCCACCCATCTGCTGGTTTCTGAATTAAGAGTACCTCTCTTACAAGGACTGCTTACTCTGTTGCTGCTTCCTTTCTTGTTGGAGCCATTCTCCAACTCGAAGTCAAACTTCCCACTTCTCCTCTTCCTCTCCTCTAAACAGGGCTTATAAAGCTGTTTCCTAACTAACACTCCCCTGTCTCTGCACAGGTGATTATCATTACCCTCCAAGCCTGCACTTACGTTAGAGCTTACATAGAAACATAGAAACATGATGACAGAAAAAGACCACATGGCCTATCTAGTCTGTCCTTCCATATCAACAACTACAACAGTCCACTTTTTACCTTTAGAGATTCTCTGTGTTGGTCCCATGCTTATTTGAATTCAGTTACTGTCCTCATTTCTACCACCTCCACTGGGAGACTATTCCATGGATCCACTACTCTTTCCATAAAGAAATATTTCCGCAAATCACTCCTGAATCTATCTCCCTTAACCCTCATCCCATGTCCCCTCATAGAAGAACTTGCTTTCAATTGAAGGAGGCTCTCTCCCTGAACATTTATGCCACGGAGGTATTTAAACATCTCAATCATATCACCTCTATCCTGCCTTTCCTCTAAGGTGTACATATTAAGATCCTTACGTCTGTCCTCATATGCTTTATAATGAAGCCCACTAATCATTTTAGTAGCCACCCTCTGCACCGACTCCATCCTGTTCACATCCTTTTGAAGGTGCTGTCTCCAGAATTGCACACTATACTCCAAATGAGGTCACACCAAAGACTTATACAGAGGCATTATCACCTCCTTTTTTCTGCTAGCCATTCCTCTCCGTATGCACCCAAGCATCCTTCTAGCTTTTGCTGTCGCTTTTTCTACCTGTTTAGCTACTTTATGATCATCAGACACAACCACGCCTAGCTCCCGCTCTTGTTTAGTGGACAAAAGTACTTCACCTCCTATACTGTATTGCTCCCTTGGATTGCTGCAGCCCAAAT
This sequence comes from Ichthyophis bannanicus, assembly GCA_033557465.1. NCBI lineage: Eukaryota > Metazoa > Chordata > Amphibia > Gymnophiona > Ichthyophiidae > Ichthyophis > Ichthyophis bannanicus. The sequence goes on along the minus strand of CM066033.1, from coordinate 1,176,627,905 downwards.
GCATGACCTTACATTTTTTAACATTAAATCCCAGCTGCCAAATTCTAGACCATTTTTCAAGCTTAGCTAGATCCCTCCTCATGTTATCTACACCTTCCTGGGTGTCTAACCTATTGCAGATTTTGGTATCATCTGCAAAGAGGCAAACCTTACCCGACAGCCCTTCCGCTATATCACTAACAAAGATGTTAAAAAGAATCGGACCAAGGACAGATCCCTGGGGCACACCACTGGTAACATCCTTCTCCTCAGAGTGAGCTCCATTTACTTGTACTCTTTGTCGCCTCCTACCCAACCAATTTCTAACCCAAGCAGTAACTTTAGGGTCCATCCCTAGGGTGCTCAGTTTGTTTATAAGTCGCCTGTGAGGAATAGTGTCAAAGGCTTTACTGAAATCTAAATACACCACATCTAGAGCTCTCCCTCTGTCCAACTCCCTGGTCACCCAGTCAAAGAAATCAATCAGATTTGTCTGACAAGACCTGCCTCTGGTGAATCAATGCTGCCTCACATCCTGTAATCCGCTGGACTCCAGAAACCTTACTATTTTCTCTTTCAGCAGTGTTTCCAATAATTTACTCACCACCGAAGTTAAACTAAGCGGCCTGTAGTTTTCAACCACATCCTTACTTCCGCTTTTATGTAAAGGCACCACATGAGCCTCTCTCCAGTCCTTTGGCATCACTCCCGACTCCAACGAGGCATTGAAAAGGTCAGTCAGTGGAGTTGCTAGAATGTCCCCAAGTTCCCTCAGTATTCTAGGGTGTATCCCATCCGGTCCCATCGCTTTGTCTACTTTAAGTTGAGCTAGTTTCTCACAAACACAGTCTTCTGAAAATTGTTCAAGATGTCCCTTACTTCTGTTCCTATTTGTGGGTGTTTTCTGAGGTCCTGCTCCTGGTTCTTTATCTGTGAACACAGAACAAAAATATTTGTTAAGCAATTCCGCTTTATCCTTATCAGCTTCTACATATTCCCCCCCCCCCCCCTGCACTCTTGAGTCTGACAATACCACTTTTGCCCTTCCTCTTCTCACGAATATATCTGAAAAATGTCTTATCCCCCCATTTTATTGCATTGGCTATTTCCTCCTCCTTTTGAATCTTTGCCTTCTTGACTACTTTGCTAGCTTCTCTAAGTTTTTCCAAATACAGATACCTGTCTTCCTCTCTCTGTGATCTCTTGTATTTCATGAAGGCCTCCCTCTTTTTCTTCATTTTTTCAGCTACTTTCTTCGAAAACCATAGCGGTCTCCTTTTCCTTTTGCCTTTACTTACCATTTTAACAAAACGGTTGGTTGCCCTTAAAATATCCCCTTTCAGTTTTGCCCACTGTTTTTCTACATCCCCCAGCTGTTCCCATCCCACTAACGACTCCCTGAGGTATTGGCCCATCTTTGCAAAGTTAGTCTTCCTAAAGTCTAAGATCCTCTCCTTGGAATGGATTCTAACAACCCTAGTCCTAATACTGAACCACACCATCTGTTGATCACTGGATGCAAAATGATCTCCCACTACAACATCAGAAACACTTTCACCATTGGTAAGCAGCAAGTCCAGTATGGCCCCTTCACGTGTGGGGTCTGTTACCAATTGCCTGAATAGTTCTCCCTGTAAAGAATCCAGGATCTCCTTACTTCTAGATGATACTGCAGCAGGAATGTGCCAATCAACATCTGGCATATTGAAATCTCCTATCAGTAGCACTTCCCCTTTCCTAGCACTGCAGCGTATGTCTTCAATTAACTCTCTGTCCACCTCTTCCTCTTGTGAGGGAGGTCTGTATATCACACCAATGCAAATAGATTTCTCTTTCCCTCTTTCTATTTTAACCCACAATGCCTCCTCTCTCCCTTTTAATCTCTGTAATTCCAAAGCTTTAATAGTAGTTTTTACATATAGTGCCATTCCTCCTCCCCTTCTTCCTACCCTGTCCTTTCTGAATAAAGTATAGCCAGGTATAGTTACATCCCAATCATGGTTTTCTGTGAACCATGTTTCTGTAACTGCCACTAAATCCAAGTCAGCCACTCCCACCAAAGCTTCAACATCAGGGATCTTATTTCCCATGCTACGGGCATATATACACACTGCTTTCCATATGTTACCCCTGTTACCCATTTCCATAAAGGTATTTAATGTAACACCTACCTGGGGGTTTTTACTTACGTGGGGGCTTTCTTCACCCATCTCCAATGAATCTAGTTTTAAAGCCCTCTTCAGTAGATTAGCCAGTCTACTACTGAAGACACGTTGACCTTTCTTGGACAGATGGATGCCATCTCTGCTCTGCAACCCTTGGAACAGCATCCCATCGTCTAGGAAACCAAAACGCTCTCGATGACACCATCCACGCAGCCATGCATTCATCTCCAGGATGTGAGCCTCTCTGCCTTGGCCTTTACCCTCAACAGGGAGGATTGAAGAGAACACCACCTGTGCACCTAACTGCTTCACCCTCTGTCCCAGAGCCATGAAGTCACTTTTGATACATTCCGAGGTATACCTGGCAGTATCATTTGTTCCAACATGGATTAGCAACATTGGGTAATAGTCAGTGGGCTTGATGAGTCTCGGCAAACTCTCCGTAACATCTTGGATTTTGGCACCAGGCAGACAGCATACCTCTCTGGACATTAAGTCTGGTCGGCAAATAGACGCCTCAGTAACCCTCAGAAGAGAGTCTCCAACCACCACTACCCTTCGTTTCCTTCTGGTCACTGATTCTGCAACTTTGGGGTACTTGAACTCTGGTTCTTCCCTTTCCAGGGATGCTTTCACCTCTTCCACTTCCAGGGCTGCATAATGGTTCTTCAATTCAAGGGCTGGAGAAGTTGGATTGGTGATTTTGCAGGCCCTGGTGACTTGTGTCCATCCATCGACATTCTGTTGGCACCCATCTTCTCCTGTGCTGGAGAGCTTGGTTGCTGCAAGAAGCATCTCATCAATGTACTTCTCACTGTCTTGAATGCTCCTCAGCCTCGCCACCTCCTCTCTGAGTTCCTCCACTTGTTTCCTCAGAGCCTCAGCATGCAGGCACCCTGCACATGGAACTGGTCCTTCAACTGGCATTAGGACCTCTGTCTGGACCGAGGCAGAAGCTGTAACGGGGGCAACAGCTTTAGCAATATGATCTTTCCCAGCCATTGTTCTGTTCGTGGAGCTTAGGTATCTGTTAAAGCAAAAGAGAGAGATCTACCAAGTACCAGCCGGTTTCCCAGCTGTCCTTTCAGAGAAAAAGCAGTTAAATCTCTTTGATTATATTCAGAATGTGCTGGTCCAATTCTCTGTCATGTGTTAAAGGGGGAGGTGTCTTATAAAGCAAGACTGCTCACTAGGGGTGGGTGGGAGTCGAGGTGGGTAGGGAGGGAACTAACACCTGATTAGGTGTTAGCAGTTTCTAAACCTGAGGAAGTTACTAGAGTTCAGCAACCTACTGTACTCAAGAAAAGTTCCACTAAAGCACCAAAAAGAAAATAACCTTGCTTTAAAAAATATATAGAAAAAACCCTTTTAAGAGCTCCCAGTCAGAGAGTTAGCAATGTAATATAATAAAAACAAACAAACAATCCCTCAAATCCTTACTGTTTGTTGATCTGTAGAGCCCTGGTTAGGAAAGCCTCAACAGGGCAGGGCACTGGAGCCTTTTGTGCAGGCATCAGCTGCACTCAGGAAATCAGGCCCACTAACTCCTGATTAGGTGTTAGCAGTTTCTAAACCTGAGGAGATTACTAGAGTTCAGCAACCTACTGTGCTCAAGGAATGTTCCACTAAAGCACCAAAAAGAAAGTAACCTTGCTTTAAAAAATAAACAAAAAACCCTTTTAAGAGCTCCCAGTCAGAGAGCTAGCAATGTAATATAATAAAAACAAACAAACAAACCCTCAAATCCTTACTGTTTGTTGATCTGTAGATCCCTGGTTAGGAAAGCCTTTTTGTGGCTTGGCTTCAGCAACTATGTGCTTCTTTCCTTTGCCTGCAGTCTGAACCCTGTGAATACTTTGCCTGTCTCTCACCTTAAAGGCATATTCACTGTTTTCTTCTGTTTCCATTGGCTCAGCACAGCTCTCATCATCACACTGTCCACAGAACATTTTCCAAGAAGGTCTGGTTTCTCAAGGTGGGTTTGGGCAAGGATCAGGTGTGCATTTTTATGTCTGTTTTTGAGCAGTGGGGGTCCTCTTTGGCCTTCGCCCATGAAGCCCTTCTTTGTTTAGTGTGTGGCGTATGGTGTTTGTTAAATCCACCACTCCAGATTGCTTCAGGTCAGCCTTAAGCTCTTTAGATGTTGTACATGGTGTTTTTCCAACAATTACCACCAAGTCCTGGGAGGTTCTTCACAGTTCCATGAGAAGAAAACGTCTTCACCCCACCCATGTTTTAAGGCCATAAACTTATGATGCTTATACAGGGATACCAGCTTTTGTTTATAGCTTATTAAACCGGGTAGCCTACATTGGTTCCAGCAGTCAGCTATTTCACATTGTGCCGCCACAATGCAATGTGCTACCACCCCTCTGCCTCAACTAAGTATCACCTCTGTCTTCTGGTGGAGCATAAATATTGCTTGTTGCCACTGTAACTTCCAACCCTCTATATCCTTCAACATTTGCCTCACCATTTCCCAATATGCTTGCACCACCCGGCCTCCCACCACATATGAAAAAGGATCCCCTTTCCTCCACACTGTCACCAGCACTCTTCTGTGCCTGGTACCTCTGCTCAATGTAACCTAATCGGGGTCATATACTATCAAAGGAGTAATTTATATGTATTTTCCAAAATATTATCAGCTATGGAGAGTTTCATAACTCCAGATATTATTTCATCCCAGACTTCTCTAGCCCAAATTACCCCTAGGTCTTTCTCCCATTTTTCAATATAGCCCAGCTTTCCCATTCCACTTCCCAAAAGACCCTTGCATATCCTTGACAAAATGCCTTTCCCTCCCAAAAGACATAACCCCTCAAACCACTCCTTCTCCTTCCGCAGCTCTTCCCGAATCCACCTATTCTGTAAAAAGCTCTGGATCTGGAGGAAGCCATAACAACCCTGTTCCCCTAGCTGATATAAATCGTGCAAGCTTGCAAAGGACCACATCTCCCACTGATATAGGAGTTGAGACACCCATATTAACCCTCTTGCTTCCCACTGCTCCAATCTATGCCTCTGTGGTCCTTCCCTATAAATTTTCTACACCCCCACTGTGAATCAGGTAAAGGGATTTTGGCCCCATTTTTGACCCTCACACATAATAACCTCAGACACATCCGAGTCCAACACTGACCCTTCAATGTTCACCCATTGTTTCTTTTTATCGCTTAGCCATATATATATATGGTCTTCAGTTGAGCAGCCTAGTAATACTTCAACAGATCTGGAAGTCTGTCTTCCCCAGTAAAGCGAAGTACTTGCTGTTGTATGCATTTCAAAATCCTAGCAGGCACCTCAACTGGGAGCACCTGGAAAAAATACATAAAGCATTTTAACTACCACAATTCTTCCCAGCCATGAGAGATATTTCCCACCCCAACTGGACAAAGGGGGTTCCACTTCCCGCACCAATTTGGTATAGTTTTGTTTGTAAAAGTCAGTGTAGCTTCTTATATAACCCCTAAATAGCACATTGGCAATGTGGCTTGCAATCTCACTCTCATGATGTCAGTGTCTGTGAGGTTAAGGACCGTAGACTTCTCCCAATTTATTTGAAACCTTGCGAGACGCCCATACTCTCCCAACTCCCACCTTATAAATGGTATGGAGATAATCAACTAGGTTACTGTCAAATGATATCCAGCAGAGTGTGAAATGTGATGGTCCTGGCCCCCAATGCTAAAGCCCCATATATTTTGGATATATTTTATCCAAGGTGCTAGCAGCTCTATCGTGAGTGCAAATAAAATAGGGATAGTGAGCTGTCTCATTCCCCATCCCAAAGGAAAAAACTCAGAGTAGTGGCTGTTAACCTTCACACAGGCCCGAGGTTTACAGTACAGGGCCCTCACTCATCCCACAAAGTGTTCCCCAAAGCCATTGCACCCAAAACCCGAAACATGAAATCCCAGGATACACAATCAAACGCCTTTTCAGTGTCCATTGACACCAGCAAAGCAGGTTCCAGGTGCTGCCGGGCCACCCAAATGAGGTTGAGGATCTAAGGAACATGGTCGGCTGTTTGCCACCCAGGCATAAAGCCTGCCTGGTCCTCATTATCAAACCCAAGATTACGTGATTTTAGCAGAATTTTAGAAAAAAGCTTTGCATCCAAATTAAGAAGCAAAATTGGTCTATTCCTCTTTTTAGGAAACAGTGAAATGCCAGCCCAGCCCGTGGTGTCAGCCAGCTTCCCCCCTCCCCTCCTCCTTTGGTGTATTGAAGAGCCTCGCTAGCGGATCCTGTAATAGATTTTACGCTTCTTTATAAAAGCGGGCAGTAAAGCCATTGAGGCTGAGGCCTTATCATTTTTGAGCTCTTTTATCGCCTGCAATACCTCTATGGCTGTAATTTCTTTTTCTAGCATTTCTCCCTCCTCCTGCCCCAGTTTGGGAAGGTTAACTGAAGCTAGGCAGCTCTCCACCTGTTCTACAGGGGGTTGAGATGGTGCTGTATATAATTCGCTATAAAATTTAACAAACTCTGTTCTCATTTACTTCTCCAACTGTATCACCATCCCTCCCTCCCTCCCCCTTATTGTCACTATATGGGAGCGCAGCTTCCGTTTCAAAGCTGGCGTGTGAGATATTTTCCCACTTTATTCCCCCCCTTGAAAATATTGCTATCTCACAAGCTGCATTTTATAGTGAATCTCTGCAGCTTCTAGGGCATTTAGTTGGGCGCGGACCACAAGGACCCAGCCTCGAAATTGCCCCCTCTGATCACGCATCCTCCTGCTTCAGCGTCTGCTGCTGACTATGAACTTCATATATCTCATTTTTTCCTGCTTCTTCTTTGCCCCCATTTAATTAAAGTACCCCACACCACCACTTTAAATCTGTCCCATACCACCCCCTATCTCACTTCCTCATTATCATTCTAGTCCTATAGGCACTCCTTGTGGTCTTGGGCAAGCCACTTAACCCTCCATTGCCCATGTTCCCTGTAAGTATTAGCGTATGTGTGTCATATCCCCACGTGTTAAATGTATCTCCCAATTGACCGCTTTGACCCGATGAAAAGCGGGATATAAATACAGCTAAAATAAAATAAAAATAAATAAAAATAAATCATTCTCCCTAAAATACTCTGGTATTAACTTCTCAAGTTCTTGTACCACTCTTCTGTCTTCCAAGAGAGCATCATTCAATAGCCAGACTTTTGCGCCCCCCCCCTCTTCTGCGCCCCCAGATTTGATTCGTACTACCAATGGTGCATGGTCTGATCATGAGATCGCCTCAATATTAGCATCTAAAAGCTGCATCATGCCCTCTTTCCCAACCCAGAGCATATCAAGTTTGGAGTATGTCCTATGCACTGATGAGTGAAAAGTAAATTGCCTTCTTTTGGGATTCAGGAATTGCCAAGTATCTACCAGATCCAGAGCCTCACACAAACTGCTTTAACCTGAGACTATCAACCCTCCTACCCTCTGCCCTACCAGTATGATCCTTCCCTGGATCTATCATTAGGTTAAAATCGCCCCACCAGATCAGTAGCCCCTCCCACAAATTATCGATCCAGTCTTCTACCTCTCTAAAAAAAACAAAAAACAAAAAAATCCCCCTTGGTTCCCATTAGGGGCATAGATTGTCACTATTTGCAGCCGCTTTTCACCCACTTTTACCCGCTCTAGCAGATACCTCCCTCCCCTGTCACAGGTCACCCCTCCTACCTCCATTCTTAAGTGGGATGCTAAGGTGATCGCCACCCCCCCCCCTTTTTCTCTTCCACCAGATTTGACACGAAAGCCCTACTTCATACCCTTTCAGCCTCGCCAAATATTCGTGCCACCTGCGCAAATGCATTTCTTGTACTAGGTATATGTTGTCTTTGTGCTGATGCCCAATAACTGTCTTTTAAAGGGAGAATTCTGCCCGCAAACATTCAGGGTCACAATTTTGAGCTCACCCATTTCGAAACCCACTATCTACTTCAAATCCTGGCTCTCCCTCCTCCTCCTCCACCTCCAATCACCTCCTTCGCATCCCCCAACACTATCCAGCCCTCCCCCCCACACAGGATAGTAAGAACCAACATCATCCCGACAACCGGCCCCCCACCCTACCCCAGCCTGCAGCTCCTTACCTCCCACCTGCCTCCCAAAATCTCTCCTCACCCTGTATTTCCCAATCTTTCCCCAGCCCACCTCCCTCCGCCTTCCAACACCCCATTACTGTTAAACACATTCAAATAAACATACAACATATGGCAGGAGGAAGCAATGCAACAGAAATTGTTCACCCCTCATTATGTCCTTTTAGTGAAGGCTCATCATTCCACAGTAGGTCCCCTCCACACTGGCCCAGTCCAGGTCCTCAAGCATCACTTCCGAACTGGACACAGTCCTTGCCCAGTAGCCGGTGGTGTTCTCACGTGGATGTCTGTTCAGCATTGCTGCCACCATCTCCCCCAGCTTGCCTTTGCAGCCACCTCATGCAATGTGTCACTCTCTGCCACTTCTATGAGTCCGTGGTCCTCTCTGCTTCCATCCGTGGTCCCTTCTCCAGCCCTTCAATGCCTGCCGCCGTCAATGTGTGAATCACCTCCTCCCTTCTAATCCACAGCCTTTTCCCCCTCTTATGCCCTCCTCCTGCAGCTTGGAGGTGATATCTTGCATACCCCATCTTTTCTGTAGGGTCGACTGGGCAAGATCAGCAAATATTTCCACCATGTTGTTCTTCCATTCCAGTGGGCTATGCAACAAAGCTTGTAAGACCACTTGTTCCTTTACCCCAAAGCCATGGAATCAATCAATAATGTCTTGGGGCATATTGATATTGGGAAGGCCTGCTTGCCGCACTGCTCTATGTGCCTGATCAATTTGCAAGTCCACCTAGCTAAGTGGCAGGTCTGCCTCTTGCAGCAAAATTTTCATTATGTTTTGAACAACTTCCTTGTAATCTTGAAATGCTGCTGTCTCCACCACTCTCTGAAAGTGAAGATTGCTACAGCAGGACTGGTTCTCAAGATCCTCCACTTTATTCTCAAGCTCTGTATTACAGGTGTTCCATCGCCTCCAGTTATATTTTGACAGTTCCCAGGCCCTTCGCATGAGCATCCACTCAATCCTCCATCTCCGCTACCCTGTCACCTAAAGCAGTCAGGTCAGACTGCAGGACCTCTATGCTAGCCACCACTTCAGAACACATTTGGGCTATGTCTTATTTCAAGTCCTGAAACTAAGTGCGCATTTCCTCCTGCAGACCACCATTACCTCCTGACCCTAGTGTGGACGTCTCCTTCGCCTTTACTGTCTTTGATGTAGCTGAAGGGCTTGGGCTCTGATTTCTGACCGACCGACTGGTCCTGCCCACCATCTTTTCTGCGGGTTTCTTAGCCACGGTGGTGCCCATGAAGCCAAACTCTTTTAAGTACTGCTTTTTCCGTTTCACCATTAGCCCACATCTCCATGGGCCTCCCATCCACCAGTCTGTAGTGTGTTTTTCTCGGGGCTGTAGCGCAGTTTTGCTATTGAAAAGTTGTGGATCCATCAGACCTTAGGCTTAATCGGCCATCTTGTCCAGTGACGTCACCTTGATAACATTGTGAATTGTAGACATAGGAATTCCAAGGTCTTTGGAGATGGCCATGTACACCTTTTAAGTTTAATATTTGGTGATAGTAGCTTTTCTGGTGGTCTCAGGCAGCTCTCTTGTCTTCACCATTGTGAACATGGAATGGGGAGTGAATGCGGCCATTTTAAACATTACAGCTGTCTTTCATTGGTTGATTCAAGTCATGTGAGTACTGACAATTGATCACATTCCCATTGCAGTCTAATTTTACTGCAGTGGGAATGTGTATTCTTCTGTTCAAACTAATTTGAAATGTTTATAATGGTGCCAATAAAGGTGTCCTGGCAATATCCCAGTTTTTATACTATTTCCTATGAGGGTCTTTTTGGAGGCTCTATTCATGCTTTGGATGTCTGAAAACGAGATGTCTCCAGAATAATTTTAGAAGATGGCATGAGCATATATATCCAAGTCTGAACAAGATGTGGTGAAGGCCTGGTCAGGGTGTTCCCAGGAATCTGCACATCCTTGCCTGATTGCAGAAATGTCATGGGCGCCTGACATTGCATCTAAGTTTAGATTTTCTCTAGGCTCCAACAGGCATCTGAAAAACATCCAGAGAGTGTAGAGAGGAAACCATGCCATTATCCCCAGTACTCTGCACAGTCACAATGATAGCAGTAGTGGGATTTGAACCCTGACTTTCCTGGTCTTTGCCCACTATTCCATCCATTAATATATCATAGATGTCCAGGATCTGGGGATGTCTATGTAGATGTTCCTGCAGACGTTTATATCAGGCACATCCATGTTTATGAAATTGTGTCTGCACTTGAATGTGCCTGGTCTTTTTCAGATGTTCTAGCTTAGATGTTCCAGTTTGCACTTAGATGTTCCAGTTTGCACTTGGATGTTCCTCCTAAAATTCCCCTCCACATGTCTTTAAAAAATAAGCTAATAATAGAGGCCTACATGACCTTCACGCATTGGTGGCCTGATATAAAATTACCTTCCACATGTATTCTTATCTGGTAATCAGAATCCTACCATGCAAAAACTTATAAAATGTCAAGAAAAATTTAATTTTACATGATTTAATTTAGCCATGTTCAATGGTGACCTCGGAACATAGCAAAAATCACTTTTCTTAAAATATTAAGTGACAAATTATTATAATGGAAGTTTTCATTTTTAATTAAATTAGAGCACAAGTCTTCTTGCTTCCTTTCCACAGAGGAGATAATGCTATGCCATGTTATTAGCAAATTTCCCTGGAGTCACAGCTCTGTTTTGATGAATTTGTCATAGTCTAGGATTATTGGAAGCCAGTCACATGCCAAAAGGCTCATCTCTTAGATTTATGCTACAGCAAGCTTCTTTATTGTAAAATGAACACTCGTGATAAATTATCAGGGCAAATTTTCTCCCCAGATTTATCCTGATGTTTAAGATGTGTGGGCAGTGTATGAAAAAATAAATACAGGCAGTCAAAAACTGAAAGATATCTACTCTGCAGTTTTTTCTTCCCATCCTATCTTGTCTTTAAACAAGGTACATTTTGAAAATGTTAACTTGAAAGAAACTAGAGTTTTTGCAAGCTGTAGTACTTTTTATCAAATCAACTAAAATAAGTTGTAATTCATGACTTCTTCGGGGCCAGCCCATCCACTAGGTGAGCTTGGCAGCTGCCTAGGCTGGCCGACCCGGGTGGGCAGCTTTGTGCCACCACTTTATTGCCTGTAGCAGGCCAGGTGTTTTGGCCTGCCGCTTCAGATCCCCCCCTCCAATGCAACTTATTGTTGGAGGGAGTCAGAAGCGGCATGCCATGTGTGCTGAAGATGCCGTCACTGCCACTGCTCCTGCCCCCCCCCCCCCCCCGATGGAATCTGAGGTAGCAGGGGCGGCAGCACAGGGAGCTGGCATGGCCAGGGTTGAATTTAAGTCAAGGTTGAAAAAGGCACCTACTGTCTATAGTTTTGAAAGCAAACACGCTTCCATGGGTTAGACAGACTCATCATTTTTAGAGGATGTAGGCTGCATGAGATAGTCACTGCCTTGGTCAGAGGGTGATGGGATTTAGGTTGGAGGGCGGGTGAAGGGAGAAGCATTCCAAGAAGTAAAACAGCAGCTTTTTGCCAAAAAAAAGGATGCAGCACAGTGGGGCACGACCCTATGGGCATGTTTACTAAATTGCGTTAGCATTTTGCAAGTGCTGCACGCACGGTCATAGACGATCCTGTATATATGTGTGGTAGGTGCACAACATATGTGCTATCTATTAGGGGGTGTACACAACACGGCCCCAGCAAGACAGCACACTGAATCAGATTCCAACATGCACTGGCTGCTTTGCAGATGCAGGTAATGCCACCCACTCAGGAGCTGTTAACTATCCCCATGCTACCTGCACTGTTGACAGTAAACACATGCTTTCAATGCCTGTGCTAACTGTGCTTTGCAGATACACCCCTTCTCTTCCCCTACTGTGCCCATTTTCCTCCTGCCATGTACTATGCAGACAGCATGGAAATAACCCCATGCTGTCTATGTAGCTAGTGCACTAAATGTTACTTCATGTCATTACTCTGCCCTCAAGTCCAAGTAAACAGCTTTGCAAATATGTCCCTATGAATACTTAAGGAGCAGGGAGGAGAAGATGCAATACTATAGGCAGCAAGAGGTGAGAGAGGACAAGTACCAACAAAGGGGGGGGGGGAGGGTAGAGAAAGAAGGAGGACTCAGAGCTCAGAGACCACCTTTTAACAAGAGCTTACCTTGGGGAAAAGTTGAGAGAATAAGGCATTCAATTATGAGAAGCCATTAGTTACACAGCAACTGCAATAATACAAAGAGATGAGAGGATGATGGACTATAATAGCAGAGCATCTCACATATGTAGCATGGAGATTAGGAAGTGGTGAGATGCACTTTTAAGGGGAGCTGGAAGATTGTATGCTTTTCAGCAAAGGAACCAGCACCATAATGAACCAGCAATGAATCACAGGAAAAGGCAGATGGCACAGCCTGCAATAATACCCATTTCCGTCCATTAGTTCTTTTTTTAAATTTTATCTTTATGCAATTATATTAGATACACTAAGAATCATCTCCTGCAAAAATTGAGTAGTGCAGAGAGAATAAACAAGAAGAAAAAAAAAACAAGAAGAAATCACAAACTTTATTTTATTTATTTATTTAAAACTCTTATATACCACGCTATTCGACATCAGTGCGGTTTACATGGAACATCAAAGAAGTTTTACGGTGGGGTTGCACCGTAAATTACAGATAACAAGGAGATTAACTTGGATAACATGTTAACTATTTACACAAAAGGCATAAGATGAAAACCCTATGTACATCACATTGTGGAATGGTTACCGGGTGATTAAGGATCTGTGTTACGTGCAGGGCGCTTTGGCTTGCCTACTTCAGGGCAGCTTGTGAACAAACTGTAACTTGTGAACAAACTGTATTCTCAACCCAGCCCGCAAAAGGAGGGGGAGAAACACTTAAACCAAGGTAGATGGCACAGCTGGTTCTTCTTGAAACAACTTAAATAGCGCAGATACATTAAGGATGTCTGCTTGCTGTGTCCCAACAATTTCTGAAGAAGACACCTTAGAGATAGTACATGTTGACCATTGGAGGATGTGAATCAGCTGGAACAGCTAGAACGTCAGTTAAGTACACATAGAACATATCCCGTGAGGATACTGTAGCCGTTCTAGGAGAATTGATCAATCGGAGGTTCATAGCATGGGATACATTTTCCAAGTTCTCCAATTTTGCATTCACTGAAGCAAAATTTCTTAAGGAAAGCTTCAGCTTGTCCTTCCAATGCCATTGCTCTAGTTTGAGTCTCTAATGCCAAAGTTTGAGCTGCCGCTGCCTTAGCAGTGACCACCTCAATTGCCTTACAGTTTGATTGACCTTTCACAGCAAGAGACAAAACTTGTGCCATCAAGGCTTCTCCCAAACAGGCAATAGCAGACCATAAGGTCTCTGAAGTAAAGGTTGAAGGGTGTACCAGGGAGAAAAAAGCCAGAATTCTGGAGAGACCAATATCTCCTTCCATCACAGTCCATGCTTCTCTGCCACCCACATAGGCAGTCTCATTTGTTAGCAAATCACTAACCTCCCTGACTCTAGAGTCTGGCCCCCAGTCCCGAAGAATTCCAATCCCAGATGGGGAAGTATTCTGCAACAGACTTGTATCAGGAGTCCGCTGAAACACCTGTTTTAGGCCTTCGCCACAAATCATGGGAGAGAGATGAAATGCCCAAGGCAATTTCTGAGCTTACTAACCCCAAGGAGACCTGCAGCTGGACTTAACTCCCCAAACTACAATCACAGCTAAGGCAAAAAAGTTCAGCCCGTCCCTAGTCATGGTATGGAAGAGTAGTTACTAACAAGCATTAAGGAATAAGACACATTTCTGGTCAGCTGACACACTTTAAATAGCAACATTTATTATGTTTGAGCACAATAAATGGTCAATAATAAAGAGATGTAAAGCAACTCATTATTATGTCTATTGAATAACACTGCTTGTGTTTAAGCTTGCATTGCTCATGAAAAGATAATGTCAGCTTTCAGCTGGTAATATCTCTCCTTCCTGGAAGCACTGGACCACACTAACAGATGACCTGATGCTCCTGAGGAGCCTCTAAAGGGAGCTGGTTGCAGGAATAAATAACCCCCACTTCCTGGTCAAAACTTCCATCTCCCAACACACATGATCACATTCCCTCCATCTCTGGATAGGCCCAATTGGCAAAGGCACCCACCCCCATACCAACCCAACAAGATTAGTGAAGGCAACCACCCCAAAACTTCTTGGCAGGATTTATTAGCAAAAGCATTCACCTGCCATCCTCCCCAACAGCAAACCTGGTAAAGACATCCACTCCTCTGACCCCTCTTGACAGCACAAATTACCAAAGATACCATCCCATACTCCAGTCCCCCACAACACAACCAATTGGAAAAGGTGTCTCCTTCATCACCTAATCCCCCAAGATCTACTGGGATTCTCCCTGGTGGTCTTGAATGACTACTAGAGTCTTGAAAGACTACCATAAGGGACTGCCACTGCTGGAAAGAAATCTGCACTTGTAAGTATTTACTTCTGTGATATTTTCTAAATCTTGTGGAAAAGGGAATTCTTTGGGCCAAAGCTGATAAATCTGTGTACTTTAGAACCCAGTGTATTTGTTAACTCGGGGCCTAGTATCAGCAGATACTTTTAATTTAAATCAGGGTATAGCTTAACATAGAAGGAAGAATAGGGTAAATATTCTTTTGAGTTGAAAGAAATAAATTGTTTCTAGAGACCTTTACAAAGAGACCTTCCAGTTAGAAGACAAGAGATCCGGGAATTTATTTTAAATAGATGTTAAAGACAAGTGACAGGGGCAATTTGAAAGGCTTCCTCTATCAAATCAAGGGTTGTGTGAATCAGCCAGGAAATTGTTAACAGATTACCTTAGAAACACAGGTCTGGGAACTGTGTAGCAAGCCAGCCTTTATTAAATGAATTCCCTCCAACCCACTCCATGCATAACCTTAGCTCTATAGGCTCTTAAACCTATTAAAGGGGGAGAGGTGGGCAAATTTACCTTTAGTTTCAGCTTGTTAAATTACCAGGAATAGATCAATTAAGGCCCTGAAATTAATTATTCATTATATTTATTCATAATCTCTTATTGATTCATTAGTTATATATCCTCAATATTCCAGTTCTATGTAAAACAGCTGTTCATGCACTGTTAACACTTAGTTCTATGTAAATTGCCTTGAATAGAAGAAAGGTGGTATATAAGCAACGTTAAATAGATTAATTAATTAATCTTAAGGTGAACAAAGTCCATTAAACTTAATTGTTATAGTTGTATCAGTACAATTATCCCTAGCAACTTTAAGTAAACAACTCAAATAGCTAAACAAAACTTTAAAACTAAGATGCAGACAGCAGTCCAGGAGCAAGATGGGTGCTATACATTCTTTTGCATTGAGTGTCACATGTATGATTTTCTCCCAGTTGGTGAGGGATCTTTATGTGTGCATGGAATTGACCTCAGGGAATGGCGATCTCTGGAGGCTAGAGTAGCAGACTTGGAGGACATAAGGAAGACAGAGAGGTACATAAACGAGACCTATAGAGACGTAGTACTGAGGTCTCGCCTCCAGTCTGGTAGCTTCTCAGTTGCCAAGGAAGAGAGAGATCAAATGAAAGGAAAGCACTTTAGTGTGGAAGGAAGTCATCCTGTAGCTAGGACCTGTCCACCCGCAGATGTAAAACCCGCTCCAACTGAGGGAAGTTTCTCCAGGGTTATGTGCCCATGAAGGAAGGGTTAAGATGACTGTTATAGTTGGAAATTCAAGCATTAAACATGCAGATATCTAGGTGGTTGGTGGACGTGAGGATCACCTAGTTACATGCCTGCCTATTGCAAAGGTGGCGGACCTCATGCAAGGTTTTAGATAGTGCTGGGGAGGAGTTTGCTGTCATAGTACATGTTTGCACCAGTCTCATCCATTTCAATGTGTGGATGATACGATGGTGCAAAGAAGAGGGTTTTAGATTTGCTAGGAACCTGGCAACATTCTGGGGAAAGAAGTGGCATTTCCGAAAGAATGGGCTCCACCTTAACTGGGATAGAACCAGGCTGCTGGCATTATCCTTTAAAAAAGAGAGCAGCTTTTAAACTAGATAATAGGGAAAAGCCTGCAGTCACCTGGAAGTGCTTGGTTCAGAAAGATGTATCCTTGAAGGATACTAGCAAAAGAGGGAAGTTAGGGCATCCTGACAGAGAGGTTCCAATAAAGATAAAAGTAACCCAGATGCCCTTAAGTACAGAGCTGAAATATTCCAAATTATCCCTATCAACTGATAACCAAATTAATATGAATAAAATACAACTTCTAAAATGCCTATATGCAAATGCTATAAGAATAAAAAACAATATGGGGGAGCTAGAATATATATCACTAAATGAAAGGTTACGTATTATTGGCATCTCAGAGACTTGGCGAAAGAAAGATAACCAATGGGACACTGTGTTGCCTGGGTACAAACTATATTGCAATGATAGAGTAGATCAAATTGGTGGAGGTGTTGAACTCTGTTAGAGAAGGCATTAAGTCACACAGAATTAAATTTTTGCAGAAAACAAAATTCACTGTAGAATCTCTATGGATAGAAATCCCATGTAAAAAGGTAAAGGCGATGGTAATGGGGGTGTACTACCGACCGCCTGGCCAGAATGAACAGATAGATGATGAAATGCTAAAAGAAATCAGGGAAGCTAACAAAAGCTAGAACACAGTAATAATGGGTGATTTCAATTACCCTGATATCAACTGGATCAATGTCACAGCAGGAGAGAGATCTGGAGCCGAATTCCAGGAAGGGCACTTCCGTGCCATCCAGATGGCCCCAGGCAAGATGGGCCCATTTGGACATGTTTCTGGTCTGTGGGAATTAAACGTTCCCGTGGCAACCAGAATCAGGCCCAAAGACAGCCTGGCATGCCCCTTCTGCCTGTGTGGCACACTCCCAATATCCGCAGCTCTGGCCCCCCATTTCCCTGCTGTCCAACCCATGGCTGACTGCCATGGCCTGGATCAGGCATTGGGGACCCCTCCACACCCAGTCCCGGACTTGGTGGGGGATCCTTGAGCTCGATCGGGCCAAAAGGGTTTCTTATACCCTTTGACATGATATAAGCAGCATGTTCCCACGGGCCCGGCAGCACGTACAGGGCTGTGACTTGAATTGGCCCTGTACATGCTGCCAGTTGGGCCCACCCCTACTCTGTCCACTTGCGCCCCTGCCAGCTCTCCCCATACTAATGCACAGAAAATATGGAAGAGCTGATGGGGGAATTGGCCCCGCAACCCGCATTCGGGAATGACCTCCAAAGGTTCTCAATGAAATAAATGGCTGCTTCTTGGAGCAGCTGCTTCATGAACAGACAAGAGGGAAAGCTATTTTGCACCTAGTCCTTAATGGAACACAGGATCTGATGCAAGAGATGAGGGTTTTGGGGCTCCTTGGCAACTGTGATCAAAGCATGATCACATTTGATTTAATAAATGGAAGGATGGCAAGGCCATAGTACTACCTTTTAACTTTAAAAAGGGAGACTGATAAAATGAGGAAAATAGTTTAATTTAAAAAAAAAACACCTAAAAGGAGCAGTTACAAAGGTTAAAGATTTACATCAAGCATGGGCGTTGTTTAAAGTACTATCCTGGAAGCCCAGACCAGCTGTATTTCATGCTTTAAGAAAGATGGCAGAAAGTCTAAAAAACTGTCAGACGGTTTAAAGGTAAGGTCAGAGAGGCTGTTGTAACCAAAAAAGCATCTTTCAGGAAATGGAAAAAGGAGCCAAATGATGAAAACTGGAAACAATGTAAGCACTGGACAAGTTAGATGCAAGGCATTGATAAGGCAGGCAATGATAAAATTTGAGAAGCTTGCTGTGAAAGCAAAAATGCATATTAAAGACATTTTCAAGTACATTTGTAGAAAAAAACCTGTGAGTTAGTTCGACCATTAGATGATATAGGGTAAAAGGGGCACTAAGAGGGGACAAGGCTATAACGGAGAGACTGAATGAATTCTTTGCTTCAGTCTTCACTTAAGAAGATGTAGGGAAGTTACCCATGACTGAAATGGCATTTAAAGGTGATGCACCAGAAGAATTGAAAGAAATATCGATAAACCGGGAAGATATATTACAACTATTTGATAAATTAAACAGTAGCAAATCATCTGGACCTGATGGTATACACCCAAGGGTTTTGAAAGAAATGAAATATGAGATTGCAGACCTACTATTAGTAATTTGTGAACTGTCATTAAAATCATCTGTAGTACCTGAAGATTGATGAATGGCCAGTGTAACACAAATTTTTAAAAAGGATTCCAGGGGTGATCCAGGAAACTAAAGGCCAGTAAGCCTGACATCAGTACCGGGCAAAATGGTAGAAGCCATTATAAAGAACAAAATTACTGAACATGTAGATAGTCATACTTTAATGGGAGAAAGCCAACATAGCTTTAGCCAAGGAAGGTCTTGTCTTACTAAAATGTTATATTTTTATGAAAGTATGAATAAACAGGTAGACAAAGGTAATCTGGGCAAATATAGACTATCTGTATTTTCAGAAAACCTTTGACAAGGTCCCTCATGAGAGACTCTTGGCAAAGTAAAAAAGTCATGGGATAGGAGGCAGTGAATTATTGTGGATCAGAAAATGGTTAAACGATAGAAAGCAGAGGGTAGGACTGAATGGCCAATTTTGCCAAAGGAGAAAGGTGAACAGTGGAGTACCCAGTGATCTGTGCTGAGTCCACTGCTTTGTAACATATTCATAAATGACTTACAAGTGGGAATAACAAGTGAGGTAGTCAAATATGCAGATGACACAAAGTTATTCAAACTTGTTAAAACCCAAGGCTATTCTGAGAAATTGCAAGAGGATCTTGATAAACTGGAAGACTGAACGTTCAAATGGCAGATGAAATTTAATGTGGCCAAGTGCAAAGTTATATAACTAGGAAAGAACAGCCCAAACTATGGTTACACAATGCAAGGTTCCACTTCTCAGGAAAAAGATTTAGGTGTCATCGTGGATAACACATTGAAACCCTCCACCCAGTGTGCAGTGGAAGCCTAGAAGGCAAGGAAAGGAATGGAGAATAAAACACAGGATATTATAATGCCTCTGTGTCGTTGCATGGTACGACCATACCTTGAATTGTGTGCAGTTCTGGTCACCGTATTTTAAAAAGGATATAGCAAAATTAGAAAGATACAGAGAAGAACCACCAAAATTGTAAAGCGGATGGAAGTCTACCCCTACGAGAAGAGGCTTAAAAGTTTAGGGTTCTTCAACCTGGAAGAGATGGCTGAGGCGAGATATGATAGAGGTCTATAAATTAATGAATAGAGTGGAACGGGTAAACATAGATCGATTCTTTACGCCATCAAAAATTAGAAAGACTAGGGGACATGCAATGAAGCTACAGTGTTACCCTTTTAAGACTAATAAGAGAACATATTTTTTCACTCAATGTGTAATCAACTCTGGAATTTGTTACCAGAGGATTTAGTAAAAGCTGCTAGTGTAGCTGTGTTTAAAAAAGGTTTGGACAAGTACCTGGAGGAAAGGTCCATAAACCATTATCCAAGAGGATCCAGGTAATCCACTGCTTGCGCCAATACAAGAATTATGGAACCTGTGTGTCTCTTTGGGAAACTGCTATGTACCTGTGACCTGGATTAGCCATTGTTTGAAACAGGATACTGGGCTTGATGGACCTTCGTCTAACTCAGTATGGCATTTCCTATATTCTTCTATTCTTATGGAGAAAGCCAACATGCATTTAGTTAAGGAAAGTCTTGTCTTACTAATCTGTTATATTTCTTTGAAGGTGTGAATAAACAGGTAGACAAGTGTGAGCTGGTTGATGTGACGCCTGATCCTCAAAGGGGCAGGATGGGCCCTTTAGGACCCAATTCGCACCATGGGAGCAAGACAGCCCCACAGGTGCAGGATCGGGCCCGGGGTTGTCCTCCCTGCAGCACAACCTGACTGCTGCCGTTGTGACTCCCAATTCCTCGCCGACCCAACTCCGATGGGGGCTGTTGGGCCTGGATCGAGCAATGGGGACTCACTGTGAGTGTCCCATTGCTCTGGTGGGGGGGGGGGGGGGTGGGCCTGCTGGGCTCCAGGGAAGGCTGTTGGCCAGAATTGGAGGGTGCCCCACTCTTATTCCACATTGGAGGTGGAATACACAGCTCATCCCCCTGCTGATCCCCAGATGTACAGTGCCATCATTGGAATCGGGCCTGTATGTCTGGGGGGTCTGTCCTGTCCATGCTCCCCCCCCAATCTCCACCCCCGTGCTGTCCCCATTTCCCGCAGCATGCACAGCGGTTGTGTAAGTGCAGCAGGCCGTGAGGCAGCATAGGCTGAGGATGGATAGCGGGGCTGGACGTCACCGCTATTTGCCTTTGTGGTTCGGGCCCATAGTATATCTGGATTTTCACAAATTGTTTGACAAGGTCCCTCATGAGAGACTTGGCGAAATTAAAAAATTATGAGGGAGGCACTTTAGTATTGTGGATCAGGAACTGGTTAAAAGATAGAAAGCAGAGAGTAGGACTAAATGGCCAATTTTCTCAATGGATAAAGGTGAGTAGTGAAGTACCCCGGGGATCTGTGCTGAGCCTGCTGCTTTCTAACGTATTCATAAATGACCTGGAAATAGAAATAATGAGTGAGGTGATCAAATTTTCAGATGACACAAAATTATTCAAAGTTGTGATAAATTGCAAGAGAACCTTGATACATTGGAAGACTGGTCATTCAAATGGCAGATACAATTTAATGTAAGTGCAATGTTATGCACCTAGGAAAGGACAACCTAAACTATGGTTATATAATGCATGGTACCACCTTAGAAACCACTACCCAGGAAAAGGATTTAGGCATCATTGTGGATAATATGTTGAAACCCTCCGCCCAGTGTTTTTAAATGAATTTTTTATATTGGTTTTGTTTGGGTTTGTCTATACTTTGTCTATTGCTTTTCTTTAGTTTATGGAATTAAATGTATACATTCATGATTTGTACTTTATTTGGCATGTCTATTGATCATGTGGGAGATAGTTTTATAACTAGGAGCCTATATGAAAAGTCCAAAATGTGCCTGTTTTATAAGGGACAATTTACACTGCAACTGCAACAATAAATGTAAAAAATATTGACTCTATATTTTTTTTACATTTTATAAATTATTAAAAAGGACCCCCAGCCAACCCTCCTCAGTTTACTACTACTCCTTATTGTATAGCTCTATAAGGTATACACAGTGTTGTACAGACACATGTAAAAGACAATCTCCAGGAACAAGCAGGAATAAGTCCTCACATATGGGTACGTCGGAACCGACGGAGCCTGCGCGGGAAAGCTCCCCAGCTTCCTAGAATGGAAGCTTTTGGGACCTCCCACTGCACATGCGCGCTGCCTTCCCGCCTTCCTGAACAGCTCTCCTCAGTTTCTCTTTTTCCGCGGAGCCAGCAGGTCGTGTATCCTGTCACCGCTGAAGAAATTGTAGTTTTTTGTTTTGTTTCTTTAGACCGCGTACCTGCCTTCCCATACCGATACCGGTATCGCCGGTCTTCCTTTTTCTTTCTTGAAAATTATTTTCTTTTTCTTTTATTATTTTTCAGCACTTGGTCACTTCAGTTAGGCCTTCAGGCCTACTTGAATTCTCCACATGGAGAAGCCAGCCCCTGGATTTAAGAAGTGTACCAAGTGTACTGCTGTAATATCAGTCACAGACACCCATGAATGGTGTCTTAAATGTTTGGGGCCTGACCACTCCATTCTGGACTGCCCTTCCTGCTCCCAAATGTCTAAGCGTGGGCTGCAGAACCGGGCCAACAAATTCCATGTGCTGTTTGCTTCAGAGAATCCAACATCACAGTCATCCAGGTCATCATCTCCGGATGGATCTCAGGTAACCAAACCTTCTGTGGGCAAGTCCTCAAAGGGCAAATCTCCTTCAAAGCATCGAGAGGCTCTTAGTTTTGAGGACCCTGCCCCAGCCAAACAGCCCCGGCAGGAAGCTCTGCCTTCCAAAACGCCAATTCAGGGGCTACAGGTTGACATCGATGGCACGGCCTCGACAGATCACCTGTTGGACTGCTCTGGGGTACCGGCCCATACCGGTACCGACATCCAGGCAGCCGTGGCGTCTATGGGCAATACT
Organism: Ichthyophis bannanicus; assembly: GCA_033557465.1. NCBI lineage: Eukaryota > Metazoa > Chordata > Amphibia > Gymnophiona > Ichthyophiidae > Ichthyophis > Ichthyophis bannanicus. The sequence continues at coordinate 1,176,605,442 of CM066033.1, read as the reverse complement.
GTCCAATCCATGCAGCAGGCCGTCATGGCTTTCATTAAAGCTGCAACGCCATCGGTACCGCTTCCAGCGGTTCCGGGCCCGGTTCCGGTATCGTCCGCCATGCCGGAACCCAGGCCTTCCTCTTCTAAACGCAAATCGGTACCGTATGGGCTTTCGCTCCATACCGCTTCCATACCCGGTACGCCCGATGTCGATACCGATCGGTATGCGTATCGTGCGTTGGAGGAAACTAGAGAATACACCGATTCCTCTGAGGATTTTGGCTCCTCTGATGAGTCTGCAGAGCTCTCCCTTGACCTTCCTGAGGAACCTTCTTCTCCAAAAAGGAGAATGTCTCCTCCAGAGGATTTGTCCTTTCAGGACTTTATTTTAGAAATGGCTAAAGGCCTTTCTATCACTACCTCCTCTGAAAGGGAACCAAGGTCAAAAAGGTTGGATATTTTAGGATACTCTAAGTCTCCTAAAGAAGCAGTTACCCTGCCTATCCATGAAATCCTTCAGGAACAATTGATGGATTTCTGGGAGAACCCTTTAACTCTGTCTCCTTATTCCCGTAGGTTGGACACCATGTATCGGGTCCCTCCTTCTCCTGGTTTTCAGAAAACTCAATTGCCTCACCACTCCATTGTGGTAAAGTCTGCAATGAAAAAGATCAAGAGTACTAAAAGGCACTCTTCTACACCTCCAGGAAGGGAATGTAAGACACTAGACTCTTTTGGTAGGAAAATCTTCCAGGCTAGTATGCTTATAGCCAGGATTAATTCCTACAGCCTCTATATGGGCATGTTCCTAGGAGAACTTGCCAAGAAAGTGCGGCATTTTGCCCCCTTTATCCCTGAGGATAAACAGGAGGACTTCCTTTCTGTAGTGAAACAACTTTCAGATGTTTCTAAGTTCTCCAACAGAGCTGCCTTTGATTCCTTCGAGGGAGCCAGCAGAGCTTCTGGCATTGCTATTGCAGCCAGACGTCTGGCTTGGCTCCAGGCTTCTGATCTGGAACCCTGGGTTCTAGATGGCTTACGGAATCTGCCCTGTACAGGTGAGAACTTATTCGGTGCAGAGTGGCAAGTTAAAGCCACTCAAATGGACGCTGAAAATGCCACCTTAGAGAGACTTTCTAAGTCCACTTCTACTCCCACTAAGAAGAAGTCTTTCAAGAGGCCTTATTATAAGAAGGCCAGATATGCTTCCAATACTGGCCAGCAATCTTCTCAACCTCGTTTTGCGGCTAAACGTCAGCAAACGAAACAAGCAAGAGCAAAGCCTGCAGCAGCTACTGCAGCTCAACAGGCTCCACCCCCTCAGGGGTTTTGACTTGCCCTTAGAGAACTTGCCATTCCTGGTTCTGGACCAACCAGAACCTCTCACCATACCTGGAAGGTTAGCTCACTTTGCTCCCAGATGGGAACAAATCACAACAGAGCAATGGACCCTCTCTATCATCTGAGAGGGTTACAAACTTCATTTCTCCAACCTTCCTCCTCATCACATGGTGAGACCCTTCAATTCTCCATCTCCTCTCCTAGCCCTGTTGGATCGGGAGATCTCTTCTCTGCTTGCCCAAGGGGCCATAGAAGAGGTTCCTCTTCATCAACAAGGGTCAGGTTTCTACTCCCCCTATTTTCTCATTCCAAAGAAGACAGGGGGATTCAGACCAATCCTAGATCTGAGAGAATTGAACAAATTTCTGTACAAGGAGAAATTCAAAATGCTCTCTTTGGGCATTCTCCTTCCATACCTTCAGAGTCAGGACTGGCTTTGTTCTCTAGACCTGCAGGATGCGTATACACATCTACTCATCCATCCATCCCACAGAAAATATCTTCGCTTTCTGTTCAGGGGAAGTCATTACCAATACAGAGTACTTCCCTTCGGTCTCGCCTCTGCCCCAAGAGTCTTTACCAAATGCATGGCAGTCGTAGCCGCATTTCTCAGAAGCATGGGGATTTTCGTATTCCCATATCTGGACGACTGGCTCATTCGAGCTCCAACTCAGTCGCAGGCCCAGATTTCCCTAGACCGCACAAGGAGTCTTCTGCAGTATCTGGGACTGGTGGTAAACCTTCCCAAGTCTCAACTCAGCCCTACTCAGTCTCTAGAATTCATAGGGGCCCAGTTGGACACCACCACTGCAAGAGCCTACCTTCCACTGGTTCGGGGTCAGCGTCTGCTGAGCTTGGCCTCCCAAGCCCAGTCCAGTACTCACTTGACAGCCAGGGAAATGCTACGCCTCCTGGGCCATATGGCCTCCACAGTACATGTGGTGCCCTATGCTCGTCTTCATATGAGAGCAGCTCAATGGACCCTGGCCACCCAGTGGACTCAGGCGTCGGGAGCACTCTCAGACCAAATACAAACCTCAAACCGTCTGTCTTGGTCCCTCCATTGGTGGATATCCACCAAGAATCTGTTGTTGGGGGCTCCCTTTCAGCCCTTGCTACCCCAAGCAACCCTCACAACAGATGCCTCCCAATTGGGGTGGGGAGCCCATCTGCTAACACTCTCCACTCAGGGCACTTGGTCTCCACAGGAGGCCACCCTTCATATCAACCTCCTGGAACTGCGAGCAATTTACCTTGCCCTCAAGGTCTTCTATACCCTCCTTGCCAACCTGACTGTCCTGGTTCAGACAGACAATCAGGTGGCCATGTTTTACATAAACAAACAAGGAGTGACGGGCTCTCTGTCGCTTTGCAACGAAGCTCTCAGATTATGGGCCTTCGCCAGAGAGCACCAAATTCATCTGCTAGCAGTGTATCTTCCAGGAGTTCAAAACTCTCGAGCAGACAGGCTCAGTCGAGTTCTGCTGCCACACGAGTGGTCCCTACACGTGGACCAGATAAGCAGAATCTTTCAGGAATGGGGGACCCCGGACATAGACCTCTTTGCAAGTCCGTGGAATGCCAAACTTCCCCGGTTCTGTTCCAGGACTCCGTGTCAGGAAGCTCAGGCCACGGACGCCTTTCTCCTCCATTGGGGTCAGGCGTTCCTATATGCCTTTCCACCAATTCCGCTGATTCCCAAGACTCTATTCAAACTCCAGAGAGATCACGGCTCTATGATCCTCATAGCTCCACGCTGGCCACGCCAAGTGTGGTTCCCTCTGCTTCTACAGCTCTCCCAGGGATCCTCCCTGGACTTAGGAGCTGCACCAGACCTTCTGTCTCAGGAGGAGGGGACTTTGTGGCACCCAAACCCCAAATCCCTACATCTCCGAGCTTGGTTACTGAAGGCTTAAGTCTTCAAGACTTTAATCTTTCTCAACCTGTGAAAGATATCCTTCATGCCTCTAGGAAACCTTCCACGAGGCGGTCTTATGCTTTCAAATGGAAACGTTTTTCCATTTGGTGTGCTCAGCAGGGCCTTGACCCTCTGGCACTTCCTTTGAATTCCCTCTTAGACTATCTCCTGCATCTTTCCAATGCAGGCCTTAAGACGAATTCTGTAAGAGTCCATTTAAGTGCTATTTCAGCATCCCTGAAACCTATAAATGGACAACCTATCTCCTCTCATCCTCTTGTTGCAAGATTCATGAGAGGCCTGACTCTCACTAAACCTCCCATCAGACCCCCCCCCGGTCGCATGGGATTTGAATCTAGTGCTTGGTCAGCTTATGAAGCCACCTTTTGAGCCGTTATTTTCTACCTCCTTGAAATTTCTTTCCTGGAAGGTACTATTCCTAATTGCAGTCACTTCCGCTCGCCGCATTAGCGAACTGCAGGCTCTAGTGGCTAATCCACCTTATACAAGATTTCATCATGACAAGGTGGTCCTTAGGACGAATCCCCACTTTATGCCCAAAGTGGTCTCGCCTTTTCATCTTAATCAAGAGGTATATCTACCTGTCTTTTTTCCGGCTCCTCATGCATCCAGTGCAGAGAGGAACCTTCATACTCTCGATTGTAAAAGAGCTCTAGCCTTTTACCTTAATAGGACTCAGCCACATCGAAAGTCTTCTCAACTTTTCGTGGCTTTTGATCCTTCACATTTGGGACTTCCAGTCTCCAAGCGTACACTTTCCAATTGGATTGCTCAGTGTATTTCCTTTGCTTACCAGAGTAAAAACATTTCTCTGGAAGGCCATGTCACAGCTCACAATGTGAGAGCCATGGCAACTTCTATGGCTCATCTGCACTCTGTTTCTATTGATCAGATCTGTCGAGCCGCTACCTGGGCCTCGGTTCATACCTTTACAGCCCATTACTGTTTGCACAAGGACTCCCGCCGGGATGCCTTGTTTGGCCAGGCTGTCCTCAAACACCTGTTCCATTCTTAGACAACTCCTGCCCACCTTCCCAGGATGGATGCCTGAGATCCATACGAAGATGGCGAACCCTTGGAGGGGGATCTCCCAGGCATCTCAGCTAGGGAGTCCCCATATGTGAGGACTTATTCCTGCTTGTTCCTGGAGATAGCACAGTTACTTACCTGTAACAGGTGATCTCTGGGAACAGCAGGAATTAGTCCTCACAACCCACCCACCTCCCCTAGGAGTTGTATCTTCTATCTATCTGTCTTCCTGTCCTCTCTCTATTGTCTCAGCTATAAACTCGAAACTGAGGAGAGCTGTTCAGGAAGGCGGGAAGGCAGCGTGCATGTGCAGTGGGAGGTCCCAAAAGCTTCCATTCTAGGAAGCTGGGGAGCTTTCCCGCGCAGGCTCCGTCAGTTCCGACGTACCCATATGTGAGGACTAATTCCTGCTGTTCCCAGAGATCACCTGTTACAGGTAAGTAACTGTGCTGTTCCTGCTCATCAGCGCTTACAATCTAGTCAAGACAGACAACACAACAGCTGAGGACAAGGATATATCTAGGGAACTGGTAAGGTAACACATATGAGACTAAATTGATCAGGATCCAAAAGTGGCCTTGAAGAGGTGAGTTTTCAACCTGGATTTGAAAAGGGTCAAAGATGAAGCCTGATGCACAGACTCTGATAGTTTGTTCCAGGCATAAGGAGCAGCAAGTTGGAAGGATCAAAGTCTGTAGCTGGCAGTAAAAGAGGGGTGCAAATAGAAGGGATCTGCCAGAAGAGCAGAATTCCTGAAGAGGGGTATAGGGAGAGATAAGAAAGGAAATGTAGGTAGGAACAGCAGAATGAATGCACTTATAGATCAGAGAAATCTGAATTGGATACAGAAACAGTTATGGAACCAGTGAAGCGACTTGGGAAGAGCGATTTTATGAGTATATCAAAGCTGGCAGAAGATTAGCTGCACAGCTGAGTTTTGAACACATTGAAGAGGAGAGAGATGATTCAGAGGGAGACCAGCAAGGAGGAGGTTGCAATAGTCTAGACGGGAGGTGACTAAAAATTGGATGTGTCTTAGTAGTGTGTGTAGAAAGGAAGGGACACATTTTGCCAGTGTTATAGAGAAAGAAGTGACAGATTTTAGTTATTTGTTGGATGTGTGCAGAGAAAGAGAGAGTAGAGTCAAAGATGACACCAAGGTTGTGAGCTGAGGAAATAGGGAAGGGAGGAAGGGGGAGGTGGGTTTAGGGGAAAAGATAAGAAGCTCAGTTTTGGCCATGTTCAGTTTCAGACAGTGGTGAGACACCCAGGCAGCAATGTCGGATAAGCAGGCAGATCTGGGCCTGGATTCCTGGAGAGATTTTAGGCACAGAAAGGTAGATCTGAGAGTCATCAGCATAAAGATGGTACTGAAAACCATGGGAGGAAATGAATGCACCAAGGCACTAAGTGTGAGAGGGGTCCCAAGACGATCCCTGAAATATATCAACTAAAAGTGGGATGGCAGTAGAGGAGGAACCACCAGAACATTCACTAAAAGTGTGATGGGAGAGATAAGAAGAAAACCATTACAGAAGAGAACATCTAAATCCAAGCAAGACAGGGTATTTGGTGATCAACAGTGTCAAAGGCAGCAGAAAGGTCAAGAAGACTGTGAATTGAGTAGAGACCATTGGATTTGGTGAGAAAGAAGTCTCTAGAGACTTTGGCAAGAGACATTTCTGTGGAATGTAGAGAGCAAAAGCCAGATTGCAGTGGATCCAGGAGGTCTTGAGAGGAAAACATCAAGACAGCAGCAGTGAACAGCTCATTCAAATAGTTTTGAAGCAAAGGGGAGGAGAGAGATAGGTCGATAACTGGAAGGACAGGTAGGATCTAGTGAGGCTTTTTGAGGAGAGGGGTAACCACAGCATGTTTGAAGGCAACAGAAACAGTTGCAGTGGAAAGCAGGTTAAGAAAGCAGGTTAAGAATATGACAGATGGAAGGCATGACGGCAGAAGAAATAGAGCTTAGCAACAGGTAGTCAGTTTGGATTAGGAGAGAAGATTTGTAGTTTCCTCCTCAGTGATTTCAGAAAAGGAAGAAAGGGTGACCGAAGGTGAGGGAAGGCTTTGGGATTGAAGAGTGGGAAAATGAGGTGGAGGTGACCCTGCAGAGAATTCAAGACTAATCTTCTGGACTTTGTCAGAAGTAGTCAGCCAAGGTCTGGGCAGACAGTGAAGGAGGGATTGGAGGAGGGAGGTACCTTGAGGAGAGAGTTGAGTGTAGCAGAGATGGCAAGGGTCAGAGGCAAGAGAGTCAGATGGACATAGCACTCTTGCTTGGTGAGTGCTATGGCCGACTGTAAAGAGGTTAGCATGAATTTGCAATGTAGGTAGTCAGCAAGGGTACATAATTTAAGCCAAAAGTGCTGGTCCCAATATTCAGATGTCCTTATCAATGCCCAAAATGTACTCTCTTCCATTTTTATATATGCACACAGAAGTCCAAAATGTAACTTATCTTGCTAGCCATTCAATACTGTAACACGTGACTCAAGTTTTGTTAGACTCTCTCAACCACATTGGGCTTTATTGAATGGAAGCTGTTACTGCAATAATCTTTTCTCAGCTTTTTACCATGCCCCCCTTCTCAGCAACTTTTAAACACTACTTGTTCTGCAGAAATATACAACACACGTCAATGTGATGATGTCTTGATTCATTGGTATAATTACCGCATTATTCAAAAATACTCCATAAGCAATTATCAGATTATTCTTGCAGTTACTAACCCAATAGTTTGATGATCAAAATAAATCCAATTGAGAAATTTTCCTCAAAAATTATAAAACAATTGTTTGATGATAAAAAAAAATGTCACTCAAGTCCCACAAATATATTATAGACATCGATTCAATTTCTTCATTTAAGTCACATGGACATAAACAGTGAAGTACAAAAATCTAATGTTGCTCACTGTGAGCTAGCAATAATGATATATCGCCATGAATTTCTTCAATAATATGATCTAGAAAGAACCAATGAATATCTTGTTAGGTATGTTCTGCCCAACTCCAATGTTTTACTAGGGAGGCCATTTGTATCTATGTATTAAGCTATGATTTATGTTCAATAAGTCGTGTCTTAAGTTTCTTAGTGGTACATCCCACATAGATTTTACTACAAAGGCATACAATGACAGACTACAAATGAGATCTGGCAAGTGGTTGCATGCTGCAACTTATGCCTCTTGCCAATAATAGGATTAATCCATTATCACCCTAGTGTCAGAACAAAATTCACATTTACCACAAGGAGAATGTCTCTTATCCTTTGCTTCTAAACACCGTTCCTGTACTAAATCAGAAAGGACTACTATAATTTTTATTTTTTTTGTCACGTGTATACTAGAACCTGTCTGAAAAATGGAATACAATGTAAAAATATGCCAATAACTATAGATACTTTTAGCTAGCACATTAGCTTGATTGGAAAACTTAATGAATCAAACTCATTTATCCATAAATGACTTTTTTATTTTTCTGTAATAAGAGCTCTCTATTAGCATAGCACACTCTGTTAAAAGTTCTCTGAATTGTCTCTTGAGGATAGCCTCTTTGTGACAGCCTCCTTGACCAAAAACACATTTATTTATTTGACAGGTTTTCTATACTGCCTTATCTTAAATTCAAGGTGGTTTACATTATAACAGAACTTTACATTGAACAGGGACAAAGAACTTGGAGGTTTAAACATAAAACGTATTTGAACTTAGGTAATATGATGTAACAGTAATCAATAAAGGTATTAATGATGAATGTTTAGTGGTTACATTGTGATAATTTTTTTTTTTTTAGTGCCATCAAGTCAGTGTTGACTCATAGTGACCCAGCTACCTCTGGGTTTTCTTAGCAATTTATCACTGGAAGTAGATTGCCAGCCTTTTCTTCTAAGGCAATGGAGGGTAAAGTGACTTGTCCAAAGTCACAAGGAGTGCCAGTGGGAATTGAACCCTTGATCTTCTGGGTATTAGGTAGTTGCTCTAACCTCTAGGTTACTTCTCCACTCCCCATTGTGATACTATGAAGACAATATTAGAGCCTAATTGTAAGAAGGCATAACGAGAAGGAATATGTTTTAAAGCATGAAAAATTATATGGGAGAGGGGTGGCAGAAGTGTATGTGATCCAGTCTGCAAGTCATGAGTCAAGTAGTTGTGGCATAGTGTTCCAAGAAGAGGAATGTCTTTAGGGCCTTTCTGAAGTCTTGCAGGTCTTTAATAGCTCTTATGTTTTCAGGGAGGGAGTTCCACAGTGTTGGAGCATAAAGAGAGAACTCTCTATTGCCTGTTAGTTGTTTGGCTTTTGTTTTGGCCTTTAGGATGAGTAGTAAGTTTTTGTTTGATGTTTGTTGGATTTGAATTTCTGGTCCTTCTTGATCAGTGTTTGAAGGGTGATGGGCTAGATGGTGAACTATTTTAAAATAATGATCAGTGATTTGAATTTGGATCTTTCTAATACTGGTAGCCAGTGCAAATGTTTCAAGGTTGAGGTTACATGGGTATTTCTTGTTGTACCAGAGATTAGTTGTGCTGCTGTGTTCTGCACTGACTGCAGTAGATAGGTAGTGTGTGTCGGAAGCCCTTGATAAATTGCATTACAGTAGTCCAGTAGTGGCATTATTATGGCTTGGCAGATTATATGGAAGTTATTCTCATCTAGCAGTGGTTTGAACTTTTAAATTATTCGTAGCTTGTAGTAAGCTGTTTTATTTATATGTGACTGGAAGTTAAGGTGCTGGTCTAGGTTAATGCCGAGGTACTTTACTTCATAATTGACCTCTATTTCATTTTGATAAATTTAAGTATTTTTGGTGAGATGAGATGTTCCTAGTTACTGTATGAAGAGTGCTTCTGATTTTCTGTAGTTTATACAGAGGTTTTGGTCCTGTAGTTTTCTATGAGTTAAGTAGAAAGCAAACCATTGGAGGGTGATTCCATGTAGACCTATGTCCTGTAGCCATCCCAGTAGTGTGAGGTGGTTTATTGAGTCAAAAGCTGCTTTGTTATCAACAAAGATCAGTAGTAAGCCATTACTTGCATCATCTATGCCTGTTGCAATGCTGTCTATGAAACAGGTGAAGTGTGTCTTAATACTATGATTTGGTTTGAAGCCATGCTGGTGAGGGTCAAGCACAGCGTGATTGTCTATGTAACCCTGTAGTTGGATTTGGATTACTTTCTCACTCATCTTATTTATAAATGGCAGACTTGAGATGGACTGGTATGAGTTGGGGACTTTGGGGTCTTGGCAGGGGCTCTTTAATATTGGCCTTACAGTTGCTTGCTTGAAGCTAGGTGGGATGAGTCCTTGTGTGAAAGGAGTAGTGTGATATTATGTAGGATAGGGCCCAGTTGTTCAACCGTCATCTTGATCCAAGAGATCGGACCTGGATCAAAGGGTGATGTTGTGGTATTAATATTGGCTATTACATAGGAGTGGAGGAGTGGTTGGGGCAAGGTACTTCAGGCCAGAGGGTCAGGGGTTCAAATCCCACTAGAGGACAGCAACCTTGGGCTGGAAGGACTGGGGTTACTAGTCCTACAGGAGCTCCTTGTGGTCTTGGGCAAGCCACTTAACCTTCCATAGCCCATGTTCCATGTAAAATAATTATCTCCAAGTTATAATGCCCTGTTCAATGTAATTTCAGTTTGTTCAATGTAAACTGCACTGATGCAGAATAGCACAGTATATAAGAGAATGTAAATAAATACATTATTTAGCTGTATTTTTATACCACTTTTCTCTGGGTCAAGGCAGTGTACATGAAACAGCATAATCATTAGATACAGTGTAACAAGTATACTATATACAGCATACATTGGATAATTAGGGATTGTATAACTATATACAAATGTACATGTAGGTCATGGAGAGTGGTTAACTATATACAGTGAGTGTTGTGTTGGAGGGGGGGCTAGCCTTCTGAGGTGGGAGTTGTGAGGTAGGGCTGAAATGTTTGGAGAAGAGGTGTGTCTTTAGGTTTTTCTGGAAGGTGATGAGGTCGGTGGTGTTTCTTAGCGGGTCCGGTAATGTGTTCTAGTTTGAAGGTGCATATAATTGGAAGATTTGTTGTTTGGATTTGGTTCTGGCATGGGGATGATTAGGGTGTTCATCGTGGAGGTACGTCTTGATCTGTTTGGTTGGGGGGTTTGCAGTAGGTTTCGCAGGTGAGTAGGGGAGTTAGAGTAGATGGCTTTGTGAGTCGGGAGGAGAGTTTTGTATCTTATGCGACTTGGTATAGGCCACCAATGGAGGTGCTTAAGTATGGGTGTGATATGGGCTTGCCTTGCATTTTGCAGGATGAATACTGTTGTGTGGAGAGCATTCTGTAGGCAATGAAGTGTCGTTTGTGGGAGGCCCTGGTAAATAGTGTTGCAGTAATTGAGGTGTGATAGGACTGTGGATTGAAGAGCAGAATAGAAATCTGTCAGTTCTAGGAGTGGTCGGAGGTGCTGTAAGATCTTTGCTTTGTAGTATATTGTTTTGATGATTTTGCTTATGTGGGCTTTGAAGGTGAGGGGATGATCAAGGGTGACTCCAAGGTATTTCACTTCCATCTGGATCTTGACTGACACTCCTATGAAGAGAGGCTACAAAGGTTAGGGCTCTTCAACCTGGAAAAGAGATGGCTGAGGGGAGATATGATAGAGGTCTATAAATGAATGAATGGAGTGGAACGGGTAAACGTAGATCGATTGTTTACGTTATCAGAATATAGAAAGACTAGGGGACATGTAATGAAGCTACAGGGTAAACTATTTAAGACACATAAGAGAAAATATTTTTTCACTCAACGTTTAATCAAATTCTGGAATTTGTTACCGGAGGATGTAGTAAGAGCTGTTAGTGTAGCTGGGTTTAAAAAAGGTTTGGACAAGTTCCTGGAGGAAAGGTCCATAAACCATTATTAAAAAGGGACCCAGGATATCAATGCTTGACCCAATACAAGTATTGTGGAACCTGTGTCTCTTGGGGATACTGCTAGATATGTATGACCTAGATTAGCCACTGTTGGAAACAGGATACTGGGCTTGATGGACCTTGATCTGACCCAGTATGGCATATCTTATGTTGCTAAGGGTTATGGTATTTTTTTTTGGGGGGGGGGTGAAGAGGGCTTCCATTTTTTATATTTAATTTCAAGGTTCTTTTCTTTAGCCAGATGGAGACATCTGAGAAGCATTATTGAAGGACAGAAAAGGAGGGTTTATTTATGTTAAATGTGCTGTATATCATGATGTCATCAACATAGATATGGTAGTTGAGGTTGTGGGCTCTGATGAGGGTGCAGAGAGGTTGAATGTAAATGTTGAATAGGAGTGTTAAGAGAGTGGCTTCTGATCTCCTTCTGACTCAACTTACTTCCTTCAAGGTCTGCCTAAAAAATCACTAAATATACTTCAGATGGCCCAAAACGTGACGGCCAGGATCATAATGGGAACAGGCATTACTGAACACATTACCCCCATCCTGATAGAGCTACATTGGCTCCCAATTGCAGCTAGGATACAATACAAGATGTTAGTGACCACCTTCAAACTAATAAACAACATATCCCCATCATTCCTATCATCACTTATCAGCACGCAACCTACAAATAGGGACAGAAGAACTATCAACTCGGGCAACCTACAAGTCCCCACCAACTTCAGAACAGTGAAAACAAGTACGAGTCGTAGAGCGTTCTCATTCTCTGCACCAACTATCTGGAATCACCTCCCGTGTGAGCTGCGTTTAACCAAGGACATCACCAAATTCAGGAAGGAGCTAAAAACTCACCTATTCCGATGTCATTACAATCAGCTATGACCATCAACTGAGAGAGTATTCAAAACTGCTATATGTATAATTATGTAATATGTATATATAGATGTAAGAATGTATAAGTCACCCCCTAAGACGCTAACCATGTGTGCTGTGACCCCAGTTCTGTGTACATACCACCCCCCCCCCCAGTCTTGATTGACAATCCCCGAACATGAATCAAACCGCTGCTGATCGCTGGAAGTAGCGGTATATAAATGTGCAGTAAATAAATAAATAAAATAAAATAAATACTGTCAGAGGGGGAGTCAGAAGCAGCAGGCCATGTGTCCTGAAGGACATGGCCTGCCATGGGCAAGAAAGCAGTGGCAATAAGCAGTCACATTTGGAAATACTGCTGTTGCCACTGCCCACCACCCCCCCAAATGGAATTAAGGGGGAGGCCAGTCATGTGTGCTGCTGCCGCTGCCCACCTGGGCCAGCCTCCCTAGGTGGTTGCCTATCTCACTTAGTATATGAGCCGGACCTGGGTACTGGACTCTTCCAACAGCTTTAAAGATCTTACAAAACACCTTACTAAGCCCCCAGTGCCCCCAGATATGCTGGAGAAACTTGGTAGTCCCATTATACATGCCAAGATTTGCCAAACTATCCAAAGCCTTCCAGCTAACAAGGCAGCTAGGCCTGATGAATTCCTGTCAGAATCTTTTAAGATATTCTATCTGGAGCTTTTGCCACAACTACACACACATTCCACTACACACTACTCCAGCAACAAACCCCCCACACAGGTTCCTTTGCTAATGTGATGATTGTGGTTTATCCCTAACCTGTGAGGGACCCTCAAAAGGTAGGTAATTATGGCTCATTTCCATATTAAATATAGATTATAAAATGTATGCTAAATGTTTGGCTACCCGATTTTCGAAAATATTACCTTTACTGATGCATCCATGTCAGTGTGACTTTGTCCCCAGTAGCTCCACAGCTGATATTGCACGGTTATTTTGCTACATCCTAGCACATGCCCAAACCATAGTGTTCCCTCTTGTGGGACTCTCTAGATGCTGAAAAAGCATTTGATCACCTAGAATGGGCCTTTTTATTACAATCCCTTTGATGTTTTGGCATAGGAGAACCATTTATACACGTTAGAGTTATGTATGCAAGCTCTTCGGCTTGATTATTGTTAACTCCATGGTCTCTTCTCCTTTTCTACTTTAGAGAGGCACTCAACAAGGATGCCCGTTTTTGCCATTCCTTTTTAATTTAGCTTTAGAACCACTCACTCTCCTTATCTGGCAATCGGATAGCACTGGAAGTGTGAAAATGGTAGACTACCAGGTTAAAGTATCTGCTTATGTCGATGACCTCTTTATATTTACTAATCCCACATTTATGGCATTGGTAATTGACTTGATTAATCAATACTCGGCCCTGTCAGGCTACAAGATAAATCAGACAAAATCGGTAGCCTTTCCACTCATCCATTGGATGTTCCAGTCCTATATGGCCCCCTTTCCATTTTTCTGGCAAAATACAGCTAAAAAATATCATGGTGTCCATTTTTGCCCCACCCTTGAAGAAATTATGCACTGAAATCAAACAGATATCGTTCAGCTCCTGCAACACTTATTTATTTATTTATTTATTTACATTCTCTTATATACCGCGCTATTCTGCATCAGTGCGGTTTACATTGAACAAACTGAAATTACATCGAACAGGGCATTATAACTTGGAGATAACTATTTTACAGGGAACATGGGCTATGGAGGGTTAAGTGGCTTGCCCAAGACCACAAGGAGCACCTGTGGGACTAGAAACCCCAGTCCTTCCGGCCCAAGGTTGCTGTCCACTTAACCTCAAAATGGTCCCCTCTGTACTTGAAATGGTGGGGCCATTTAGAAACTATTAAAATGATGATCATAGCTAAAATAAATTATATACTCAAAATGCTACCCATATTATACCAGGCCTCGATATGCAGACTGTTTGAATGATTCCTAGTACAGTTTTTGTAGAAAAACAAAACCTCTCGTATTGCGACCAGAAAATTGAAATTGTCCAAAGCATTAGGAGGAGTTCACTTTTCAATTTCCTCTGCTATCATTTAGCATTTTCTTTCAAACAAGGTTCCTTATGGACTCAAATATCGCTGTAGCTACACTCTCCTGCTTGTCTTTCCTTAAAATAAAGATTAGTTGCTCCAATCTCACTGAAATATTTTTCTGGTATGCAATTTTCTAAAGATCACACTGTTTCTCCTGTAATTACTGCCATGCTAGATTCTATATGAGCTTTAACTATTTTCCTGACCCCAGCAGAAGCACAATTACTCCAACTCCTGATCTGGCACAATCCCTTACTTATGATCCAAAAATCCCCATTCTCATAGCTGGCCTGGCATATGGACCCTGAATGACATTGTGTCAGAAGGTGTAGTCCGCCCCTTTCAAGAGTTACAATCCTTATTCTCCCTTCCTGCTATCTGCTATGTTCAGTGGCTTCAACTCGAGCACAATATCCTTAAATTGGGTTTCACAATCGCGTCTCTTCCAATAGAGTGGGGACTTCTTTGTTTCATGAAGGAGGCTTCTAGTGAGGACCGAATAGTCTCAAAATTGTATGCTATTCTTAGGGATAAATCAAGTCATTCCTGTCTGGGTACCCAAAAGATCTGGGAGTCTTGATATAGGTCATCCCTTTAATCCTCAGACTTGGCCCAAATTCTGGAGACCCATAATCTGGGTCTCCCGTTCTGCGGCATTAACTCAAACATTGTATTTTTTGGCTTATCGAGTGTGCATTACCCCACTATTATTGTTGAAATGGAACCCTAATCAAGGGAACACCTGTTGACATTGTAAAGTAGTGATGGGCATCTTTTGACATTTGCTCTTTAATTGTCCAATTGTATAATCCTTTTAGCAACAGGTATGGATGAGGATTCAAAGTATACTGCAGATCACAACTTCTGTAACTTGGCGTACAATAATACCACATTCCACTAATAATACCTTTAATTTGCCCCCTTTGTATAAGTTCTTTCTTGATTTTATGGTTGGGGCTACCCTGAAAATTATCATTAATCACTGGAAGTCTGTGACTGGACCACAATTTCAGTACTGGTGGAACCTTGTATGCTTATACCTCCGATATGAATTGGTATACTTATCCACTACCTGGTGTCTTACAGAGCCTAGACCTGATTCTGATCCAGCAGGGCGCATCTAGCCCCCACAAGATCGGAATCGGGTCTACCTTTGTGCGTCCCAATTCCGATTGGGCACACTGGGGCCTGGGCGCACATGTTGGAATGTGCCTCTGAATGTCTGGGAATATGAAAGGATGGAAAAGTGAAGATGAAATGGGAGAAAATGGAAGAGGTGAAGAAGGAGAGTGGAAAAGATAATAAAGCTGAGATAAAGATAGAAGAGAGAGTGGTGAAGAAAGATGATGAATGAAGAAAGAAGAGAAAGATATAGGGAGGAATTAGGAATGGCATATATAATTGAGTGAAAGTACTGTCTTGTAGTTGTGTGATGTGCCCCATTAACTTCCCTACTGAGGATGGGAGAAGAGAAGGGCTCCATTAAGGACTGCTTATTATTCTGCATTGTATATCATATTATATTGATATATTTTATTCTGTGTGATGTAAACTACTTTGGGTGGGGGGAAAAGGTGGTGCCTAGGCCTTCAAGTAGACAAGAGTAAGGATTGCTTTAGACAAGGTTCCTCATGAGAGAATCTTGAGGAAATTAAAAATTCATGGGATAAGATGCAGTGTTCCATTGTGTACTATGAACTGATTAAAAGATTTAAAAAAAACAGAGAGTAGGGCTAAGGGGCCAATTTTCTCAATGAAGAAAGGTAAATAGTATAGTACCTCAGGTATATGTGCTGGGCCCAACTGGAAATGGGAAAAAGTGAGGTGATCAGATTTGCAGATGACGCGCAATTATTCAAAACTGTTAAAACACAAGATCACAGTGAAACATTGCAAGACAACCTAAAGAAATTGGGAAACTAGGCATCCAAATGTCAGATGAAATTTAATATGGACAAGTGCAAAGTTATGCACTTAAGGAAGAACAACCCAAACTATGGTTACATGATGCAAGGTTCTACATTAGGAATCACCACCCAGGAAAAGGATATGGACGTCATCCTGGATAATACATTGAAACCCTCTGCCCAATGTGCAGCAGTGACCAAGAAAACTAATAGAATGCTAGGAATCACAAGGAAAGGAATTCAGAATAAAACTAAAGATATGATAATGCCTCTGTAATGCTCCATAGTGTGACCGCACCTCAAATGTTGTATTCAATTCTTGTTGCCATAACTTAAAAGGGATAAAATAGAATTCAAATATGTACAGAGAATGGCAACCAAAATGATAAAGGGGATGGAAGGCTATCCCTACAAGGAAAGGATTAAAAGGTTAGGGCTATTCAATAGTCTATAAAATGAGTGGAGTAGAATGGGTAAACATAGATCAGTTTACTCTTCAAGAAGTAGAAAGACCAGGGGACATGCAATGAAGCTACAATGTTAGCATAGCTAAGACTAATCAGAGAAAATATTTATTCACTCAATGCGTAATCAAATTCTCGAATTCATTGCGTAGTAAAAGCTGTTAGTGTAGTTGGGTTTAAAAGAGGTTTGGATAAGTTCCTGAGGAAAAGTTCGTAACCTATTATTAGAGTGGACTGGGAAAATCCACTGCTTACCCCTAGGATAAGCAGCATGTAATAGGTCTTACCTTTTGGGAACCTGACAGGTACTTGTGACTTGAACTGGCCACTGTTGGAAACCATATACTGGGCTTGATGGACCTTTGGTCTTACGGATTATGGCATACCTTATGTGGGTATGTTGCTATATTTCAGTGATAGATAAATGAACCAGGGAACAAATTCAGGAGCATACACATACAATGAAAGCAAAGATGATATCAAGAACAAGTTAATGAGAAAAAGAAATGAAAAAAATGCATTTTCAATTTTGTGGGCATTTTAGGAATGGAGAAGTACCTAGCAGTTAGAGCAGCAGCCTAGTACCCCAGTGATCAACATTCACCACTGACACTTCATGTGGCCATTGGAAAAAAAGATCTGGCAATGTACTTCTGGTCACACCTTGCCAAGAAAACCCAGGGACTGCTGGGTTACCAGGAATCGGCATTAACTTGATGGAACTTAATAATAATTTTTTAAGAAGCATTTCTGTGCATAAAGCAATGCCTCAAAAATTGCCTTTTCTAAAATTGCTGAAGACGTATACACCTAAACTTATGTACAAACTTTGTGACTAGAAATACATCTTTTGGAATAGTTCCTGAGGATGGAATTTCATGGGATTTGGACTTGTATGAAATACGCTCAAAAGTGCATAAAATACAAGAAAGTGGCAAATTTGCAAATGTGCAGTGCAGGCAAAACTGTATGTGGGTATTTGCCATTTGTGATGTTGAAAGGAAAAGCATACTCATATATTCCCTTTAAAAACTGATATAACTCATTTGCATACCTTCTACATAAGTTAAGTAGCCTGTTAGGAAATTACCCACCAAGAGACTTGATTATCTCACTTCAGAAACATTGTGCATATTTACAAATATTGCTTAAAATATCTATGTACTGCTTGGTAAGTCGTGGTGTTCTATCCAATCATTCCTACATAATAATTATGAAATTTTATTTTTCTTATCTTTTTAATTAAGGAGTTGCTCACTGCAATTATTGCTGTCTCTGCCTCCACCCCCTCAAACATGCTGTCTAAGAATAAGAATCTGATAAGGGACAAGGCTGGGAGGAAAGGAAGGAAAAAGAGTGGGAGGAGGAAGAATGGATAATAAAAACATCTTGCGTTTGCTAACTAGACTGCAGATTGGTTAATTATTCGAGGAAAAATAGGCCCATAAGTCAGCAGTTTGGAGTGGAGATTGTTGTTGAGTGTCGGGAATGGCTAGTGAAGGTTGAAATTAAAGCAGAGAGGTTAAAATGGGACAGAGAACGAAAGGTCACACACTCATAGTTACACTCTACATCAGAGGTTCTCAGCCTGTGGGTCGCGACCCCCATGGGAGTCGCCGCAGGATTTAGTAGGGGTCGCCTCACTCCGCCGTTTAAAAAAAAAAAAAAAAAAAGGCTGCTGTTGCTGAATCCGCTTCTCGGCAGTGGCAAACTCACCGCCTCCCTTCTAATGCAGCCACGGCTCCCTGCCTCTTAGGGAACCGCGACTATGCCTGTAAAACCGCTGCAGAGCCCTTCCTGCCTCTCAACGGGCTCTGTGCAGCATTGTCCCCCTTTTGAGGCAGGACAATGCTGCATGGAGCCCGTCGAGAGACAGAATGGTTCCGCAACAGCTTCACAGGCATAGCCGCGGTTCCCTAAGAGACAGGGAGCCCTGGCTGCAGAAGAACAGGGCAGTAGCAGGCAGACAGGGAGAGGGAAGAAGGGGGCAGGGAACCTGCAACGGGGCTGACATGGAGGGATGGATGGAGGGAGGGGGCTGACATGGAGGGAGGGGGGCTGACATTGGATGGATGGATGGAGGGAGGGAGGGAGGGTGCTGACATGGACAGAGGAGGCATACCTGGAGGGAGGGAGGGAGGGATGGAGGGAGGAAGGGAGGGGGCTGACATGGAGAGAGGGGGGCTGACATGGATGGAGGGAGGGAGGGAGGGGGCTGACATGGACAGACGGGGACTGACTTTGAGGGCGGGACGGTTGGAGGGTGGGGGGCTGACATGGACAGGGGGGGCTGACATGAAGAGAAGGGGGGGGGCTGACATGGATGGAGAGAGGGAGGGAGGGGAGGGCTGACATTGATGGATGGATGGAGGAAGGGAGGGAGGGGGCTGACATGGACAGAGGGGGGCTTCCATGGAGGGAGGAGGGGGGGGGCTGACATGGACAAAGGGAAGAGACAGGGGGACATACTGGACAGACAGGGGTTAAATGCTGGACAGAGGGGAGAGACAGTGTGGGTTAGGATTATAATGGGCAGATGGGGGGGGGGCTAGGACTGGTAATGGGTTGATTAGGGAAGGCTAGGACTGGGAATGGACTGATCAAGGGGAGGGTGGTACTGGTGATGTGCTGATAGGGAGGTAGGACTGGTAATGGACTGATGGGGGGCTAGCATTGGAAATGAGCTGATCGGTGAGGTAAGGACTGGAAATGGGCTGATTAGAGGAGGCTAGGACTGGTAATGAGCTGATTGGGGGGTAGGAGTGGTATTGGGCTGATTAGGGGAGGCTAGCACTGGTAATGGGGTAGAGGGGGGACTAGCACTGGAAGCGAGCTGATTGGGGGCTTCGACTGGGAATGGGATGATTATGGGGAGGGAAGTATAGAGCTGCTGGCCCTGGAAGAAAACTGGGGGCTAAGGCTACAAATGGGCTGATACGAGGTGATGGGAGAATGGAACTGGAAGGGAGTAGATATGAGAGGGGCTGCCATGGTATTTGTACTAGAAGGGACTGGTCAGTGGGGAAGGAGGGGGACTGGAAGGGAATGGACACCAGTGGCAGTCATGGGAATGCAAGTTGACATTGGAAGGTACTGAGAGTGAGGACTGGAAAGGGGCTGATACTGGGAAGGGTTACTGGGACTGGAAATAGGCTGATAGAAAGAAGTGAAGAAAACGAAAGAAGAGATAAGACATGGCAGATGGACCATAGACCACAGAAAGAGAGCTAAGAGAAGACAGGAAAGCAGAAGCCTCAGATCGGGACCAGCATGATCAGAGAATAAATTGGTCAGACAACAAAGGTAGAAAAAATAATTTTATTTCATATTAGTGATTTGACTACAAAATTGCCATAATTTTGAAATCAAATATTGTTACTTGTTATTGTGATTAATTATTGTGGTTTAAATAAGTAAATTTTATAAATAAAAACATATTGCAAAGGCCTATAATATATTAATAATTCAACAAATGATTACAGCGACAATGCGTTAACGGTAAAGGAAGAGAGATGCATTTGATTTTATCATTGGCGGTCACCAGGGGTCACTGTACAAAAAAGGTTGAGAACCACTGCTCTACATACTTTCTAAATCCATGCAAACCTTTTAGCCCCTATACACTGCTCAGTAAGATAAGTACTACTCCAAATTACAGATGTGGAAAGACGTGTAGGACTGGAGTGGCTAAGCATTGGATTATCAGAATTTACATGCTTCTCTATCTAGAATGTTAGAGAGAATCTGAGAGAGGATTAATTATATCCTAGAAGTGATCAAGCTTCTGGGATGTGTCCATAGCAGGATAGACTAGAATGACTGGAAAGGCTGAATGCATCAATTGATCTTTATTTGCCATTATCTACTACATTATTATATTCTGGTACTTGGATGTTATATCTGTCCCCCATGACACATCCAGTTCTGGTGGACTTTTAGGCTGTATCATGAAGCAGGACTCACTCATTCAGACTCTTTATAGCACTATCTAACATAGATTGTATCCAAATCAGGCATATTCATAACTCTCCTTAACAACTTACACTGAACATCTGGTTAGAGATGTGGAATCTAGTTACTAAGGAGCGCCAACGTTAACACACATGAATTCCTATTGGGGCATATTTACTAAAGTGTGCTATGAGATAGCATGGGGTTCAGCCTACTCCAAGTGTGCCATGGAAAAAAGTACTGTTGCACCGAGAATGCGGCTGTGATAAAAGTCCCACACTACCCAAGTAGCATGTGTTGAAGTCAGTGGTGGGATTCAGCTGGTTTGCACTGGTTCTACTACTACTACTACTACTACTGAGCATTTGTATAGCACTACAAGATGTACGCACAGTCTCTGCTCATCAGAGCTTACAATCTAGTCAAGACAGACATCACAGTAGCTGTAGACACGGGATACATCTAGGGGGAATGGTAAGGAAACTCAAAGGAGACAGGTGAGTTAATATTCAAAAGCGGCAGCAGAGATGACTTTTCAGCTTGGATTTGAAAAGGGCCAGAGAAGGCGTCTGACATACAGACTCAGGTAGTTTGTTCTAGGCATAAGGAGCAGCAAGGTGAAAGGAGCGACGTCTGGAGTTAGCAATAGAAGGGCACAGATAGAAGCGATTTGCCAGAAGAGTGGAGTTCCTGAGGACGGGTGTAGGGAGAGATAAGAGGATGGGCACTGTCGGATTCCAAAAAAACTGGAATTATTTGGATGCATCGACAGAAGCCCCTGATACTATCCAAATAATATTGGGTGTTTTGAAAGCTTCCAGTGCAGATCCGGCGGTAAAACAGCCTGTAGAGACTGATTCCTCACCAAGTCCTATACAACCGCACCCCCCAATATCTGGCAGAACTACTTCAATTTCATACTCCCACTCGTTCACTTCGTTCAATCCATATCAACCACCTTCACCTCCCCTCACCATCACGTGCCCACCTACAATCCACAGGCTCCTCTGCCTTCTTCTTTGTTGGCCCTGCTATGGGTATTTGAATCTCACCACTGGTTGGAGTGGAGACTGAGTGATTCGTGTTAGGAGCGTCTATTTCATGTACACTTACCACTACCTCAATGAATGGCATTAAGTGCACCCACACTAATTACGCCAAAGGTAATGAGTGCCAGAGCAGTGTCATAGCCACTTTATAATCATGGGGACATGACGGGCACACCCCCATTAGTAGTGTGGGTCAAAAACCACCCCCGCAGTCATTTTCAAGGATGATCATGTGCTATCGACATGGATCTTAGTAAAAAAAAATGCCCAATTATATGTAACTAGGCCTCATTGAATATAATGGGACCTGGGCTAAAATAGCCTATATTAACGTTGAATTAACATGCATTAATGATAGTGCATCTTAGTAACTGCACCCCATGGTGGCCAGGTTTCCTGGATTATCTGCCTGGGATCTGGTTTCCGTTCTGGTCACAGCACAGAATCTGTTCTTTTCTCTCTTCTCAATGAACTGCATTCTGTTCACGACCACGGTCTCTTCACCCTTGCTATTTCTCTTGATCTCTCTGCTGCTTTCGATCTGATAGACCACCACACTCTTCTAGACCTCTATCATATCTCCCCTCAGCCATCTCCTTCCCAGGTTGAAGAACCCCTCACCTTTTTAGACTCTCTTCATTGGGGTATCCTATCCTCTTTCTGATTTTTGGTGGTTCTTTTCTCTACCTTTTCTAATAACACTATATCCTTTTTAAGATACGGCAACCAGAATTACACACAATATTCAAGGTGCGGTCGCACCATGGAATGATACAGAGGCATTATAATATCCTTTGTTTTATTCTCCATTCCTTTCCTTACGATACCTAGCATTCCATTTGCTCTCTTGGCCGCTGCTGCTGCACACTGAGCGGAGGGTTTTAACATGTTATCCACGATGACGCCTAAATCTTTTTCCTGGGTGGTGGTTCCCAATGTGGAACTTTGCATCATGTAACCATAGTTTGGGTTGTTCTTTCCTAGGTGCATAACTTTGCACTTGCCGCATTAAATTTCATATGCCATTTGGATGCCCAGTCTTCTAATTTTTCAAGATCCTCTTGCAATTTTCCACAGCCCTCATGGGTTTTAACAACTATGAATAGTTTTGTGTCATCTGCAAATTTGATAACCTCACTCGTTATATCCATTTCCAGGTCATTTATGAATATGTTAAAAAGCAGCGGACCCATCACAGATCCCTGGGGTACTCCACTATTCACCTTTCTCCATTGGGAAAATTGGCCATTTAGCCCTACCCTCTGCTTTTTCTGTCTTTTAACCAGTTCCTGATCCACAATAGTATACTGCCTCCTATCCCATGACTTTTTAATTTTGTCAAAAGTCTCTCATGAGGGACCTTGTCAAAGGCTTTCTGAAAGTCTAGATACACTATATCAACTGTCCACCTTTGTCTACTGTTTATTCACACCTTCAAAAAAGCATAACAGATTAGTAAAACAAGACCTTCCTTGGCTAAAGCATGTTCAAAAATTTTGTTGTTTATGGTTTTCACCATTTTTCCTGGTACTGATGTCAGGCTCACTGGTCAGTAGTTTTCCGGATCACCCCAGAATCCTTTTTAAAAGTTGGCGTTATATTGGCCATCCTCCAATCTTAAGGTATTACTGATGATTTTAATGATAGTTCACAGATTACTAATAATAGGTCTGCAATCTTATATTTCAGTTCTTTCAACATCCTTGGATGTATACCATCCGGTCCAGGTTATTTGCTACTCTTCAGTTTATCAAATAGTTGTAATACGTCTTCCCGGTGTATCAATGTTTTTTTAAATTCTTCCACGGTAACATTCCTACATCTTTCTCAGTAAAGACCAAAGCAGAGAATTCATTTAGTCTCTCCGCTATGGCCTTGTCCCCTCTTAGTGCCCCTTTTACCCCTCTATCATCTAATGGTCCAACTGACTCTCTCACAGGTTTTTTACTACAAATGTAATTGAAAAAGTCTTTATTATGCGTTTTTGCTTCCACAGCAAGCTTCTTCTCAAATTCTCTCTTTGCCTGCCTTATCAAAGCCTTGCATCTAACTTGCCAGTGCTTGTGTTGTTTCCAGTTTTCATCATCTGGCTCCCTTTTTCATTTCCTGAAAGATGCTTTTTTGGCAACAACCACCTATGTGACTTCACCTTTAAACCATGCTGGCAGTTTTTTGGACTTCCTTCCAATTTTCCTTAAGTATGGAATACAGTTGGTCTGGGCTTCCAAGCTAGCATTTTTAAAGAACACCCAAGCTTGATGTATATCTTTAACCTTTTCAACTGCTCCATTTAGTTTTTTCTTGACTATTTTCCTCATTTTATCAGTCTCCCTTTTGAAAGTTAAAATGTACTACTGTGGATTCCTTACTGTCCTTCCTTCATTTATTAAATCAAACACAATCATGTTATGATCACTATTGCCAAGTGGCCCCAACACCCTTATCAATTGCACCAGATATTGTGTTTCACTAAGGACTAGGTCTAAATTGGTTTCCCTTTTGGTCAGATCATAGACCAGTTGCTCCAAGAAGCAGTCATTTATTTCATCTAGAAACTTTATCTCCCTAGCATGTCATGCCATGACACTGACCCAGTTGATACAGGGGTAATTGAAATCAACCAATATTATTACTGTGTTGTAACTTTTGTTAGCTTCCATATTTTTTTTTGAGCATTTCATCATCCATTTGTGCATTCTGGCCAGATGGTCGATAGTATACCCCCACTGCCATGGCCTTTCCCTTCCCCTTTTTACATGGAATTTCAATCCATAGAGAATCAACTGTGAATTTTGTTTCCTGCAAAACTTGAATCCTTTGTGACCCAATGCCCTCTCTAACATAGATTGCAAC
The DNA here is from genome assembly GCA_033557465.1 of Ichthyophis bannanicus. Classification (NCBI taxonomy): domain Eukaryota; kingdom Metazoa; phylum Chordata; class Amphibia; order Gymnophiona; family Ichthyophiidae; genus Ichthyophis; species Ichthyophis bannanicus. The sequence continues at coordinate 1,176,581,046 of CM066033.1, read as the reverse complement.
CCCTCCACCAATCTGATCTGCTGTATCATTACAATATAATTTGTACCCAGGTATCACAGTGTCCCACTGGTTGTCCTCCTTCCACCATGTCTCTGAGATACCTCTCATTTGGTGCTATATATTCAGACTCTCCCATCCTATTTTTTAGATTTCTAGCATTTGCATACAAGAATCTTAGAGGCTGTATTTTATTCATATTATTCTGGCTATCGGTAGGCAGGGGTAATTTGGAATCTTTAAGCTCTGTCTGCTCTGTACTCAAGGGCATTTGGGCTACTTTGTATTTATTGGAGCTTCTACTGATATGCCCTAACTTCAATCTTTTGCTAGTATCCTTCAAGTATACATTATTCTGAACCATGTGCTCTTGGGCAACTGTCGACTTTCCCCTATTATCTAGTTTAACAGCTGCTTTTTTAAAAGTTAATGTCAGCAGCCTAGTTCCATTCCGATTATCATGGAGCCCATCCCTTTGGAAGAGCTCCTCCTTTCCCCATAAGGTTCCCCAGTTCCTAACAAATACAAACCCCTCATCCTTGCACCATTGTCTCATCCATGCATTGAGACTCCGGAGCTCTGCTTGCCTTTTGTTTCCTGCACATGGAATGGGAAGCATTTCGTAGAATGCTACCCTGGACGTTCTGGATTTCAACTTCTTACCTAAAAGCCTAAATTTAGCCTCCAGAACCTCCCTACCACACTTACCTATGTCATTGGTACTGACATGTACCAAGACAGCAGACTCCTCCCCAGCACTATCTAAGACATAGGTTTTCAACCCAGTCCTCAGGGAACCCTAGGCCAGTCAGGTTTTCAGGAGTCCCACAATGAATATGCATAAGATAGATTTGCATACAATGAAGGCAGAACATGCAAATCTTTCTCATGCATATTCATTCTGGGAATCCTGAAAACCTGACTGGCCTAGGGTTCCCCGAGGACTGGGTTGAAAACCCCTGATCTAAGACCTTGTCTAGATGACGCGTGAGGTCTGCTACCTTCACACAAGGCAGGCATTTTACCAGGCAATCCTCACATCCACCAGCCACCCAGCTATCTACATGCCTAATGATCGAATCACCAACTATAATGGCTGTCCTAACCCTTCGCTCATGGGCACATGGCCCTGGAGAAACCACCTCAGTGTGAGAAGGTTTTACATCACCTGAAGGACAGGTCCTAGCTTCAGGATCACTTCCTGCCGCAGCGTGGTGATGCTCTGCTGTCACGCGACCTCTCTCCTCCATGGCAACAGGGATGCTGCTAGACTGGAGGTGGGACTTCAGTACTATATCCCTGTAGGTCTTGATTATGTACCTTTCTGTCTTCCTTATGTCCTCCAAGTCTGCTACTCTAGCCTCCAGAGATTGGACTTGTTCCCTAAGAGCAAAAAGCTCCTTGCACCTAGTGCACACGTAAGACCCCTCACCAACTGGGAGAAAATCATACATGTGACACTCAATGCAAAAGACTGGAAAACCCCCATCTTGCTGTTGGACTGCTATCTGCATCTTAGTTTTAAGGTTTTGTTTAGGTATTTAATTCTTTACTTACTAAAGATTGCTAGGAATATTTATACGTTTAATGTTCTTTGTTCACCTGAAGCTTAATTAATCTCAGGTCCTTAATGTATGCCTGATGAAGATAAACAGCTGCACCTGAGAGTGAATATGGCACCTCCTATTTTTAAGAGATTTAAGCACCTATAAAGCTATGATTATCCCAGGGGTGAGTGGGTGGGTGTTAGGGAGGGAAGGAAAGAAGACTTGTTACAAACTGGCTGCTACACAGTACCCTGCCTGTGCTTCTAAGGTAATCTGTGACCAATTTCCTGGGTGATTCACACAGCCGTTTCTTGGATTGAGTGAGTCTTGGGTTCTAAATTTAACTAGAATGCTCTCTGCTGTGTTTTAAATTTAAACTGAAAGCTCTTTGCTATTACTAGGCCTTGATTGAGCATTAAATTTAAACTAAAAGCTCTCTGCTAGGTTTTAAACTTAAACTGAAAGTTATCTGTTGAGCTTTTAATTTAACTAAAAGCTATTTGCTGATACTAAGCCCTGACTGATTTAACAGATACACTGGATTCACAGATTAATCGGCTTTAATCTAAAGTATTCTTTTTTCACCAAGATTTAGACAAGTTCCCAGAAGTAAATACGTACAATTGCAGATCTCTCTCCAGAAGTAGCAGTCCCTTTTTGTAGTCTTTTTCAATTATTTTCCCTCCAATCCACATCTGACCCAAATATGTCCAAAATTTGACATAATGGTAGAATTTACCATTTCTTCTACGAAACAATTTCTTGCCCTGTCAATTTAATTGTGCTTCCTTCTAAACAATTACCCCAGTCAATATCCAAATCCCGTTTCCCATCATCAGCTTTTGCAATAGTCCCCATAGTGACTAGATCAGTGATATCATAGTATAGAATTGTCCAGCTTTCTCATGCTCACTAAAGTTTGGGCTCCCTATGCAGCTCACCCAGCATTCTTTGCAGTCCAGTACTGCTCTACCACTTCTGTTTATGGTTATTACTACTGCTCAATTCATAATAATACATAAAACTATATAAAGAGACAAACTTTAGTTGAATAACCTATCAAAATATCCTCAATAACGATGCCACTTTCCAAAAATCATTTTAACTGAGAAGGGGTATCATAATGCTAAATTCTGAACATAAGATATGCCATACTGTGTCAGACCAGAGGTCAAACAAGGCCAGTATCCTGTTCCAAACAGTGGCCTTTCCAGTTCTCAAGTACCAGTCAGGTTCCCAAAAGCTAGACAGATTCCATGCTGTTTATCCCAGGGGTAAGCAGTGGATTTCACCAGTCTACTCTAATAATGATTTATGGATTTTACTAACAAACCTGAAAAGAAACCCAATCCAAACTACCACTAACTTTAATAGACAGCAATCTTCCACCTCTGAAGGAAGCCACACTTGGTACCTCACTCCAAAAAACACAGCTCCAGCTCCCGAACAGATCTAGTCCACAATAGATAGTATTTTTAAACACCCAGGCTTGATGTTAACCTTTAACCTCTGTGGGGGCATTGTTTAGTTTTTTCTTAATAATTTTCCTTTTTTGATCAGTCTCCCTTTTGAAAGTTAAATGTTAGTGCCATGGCTTTCCTGGATTTCCTCCCTCTATTTATTAAATCAAATGTGATCATGTTATGATCATTATTGCTAAGTGGCTCTAGTACCATTATCTCTCTCACAACAGAGCCTGAGCTGCACTAAGGGCTAGGTTTAAGATATTGTGATAAGGAAGCTTGTAGTGAACCTATGGAAATAGGAGAAACTAATGATTTTGCTTTTAAGAAAAGTAACATCCCTGCAGTGCACAGGTTTCAGCTTTTGCCTAAAGGAAGCAAGCAGAGAGAAACTGAACCTAGGCTGCCACATCCAAGCTCTGCTGACATAGTTGCAGGCTTGGAAGATAATTGCAAGCACCTGTCCAGAGAGGGGGAGACACTGCCCAGGAAGCAGGGATATAAACCTTGGCTAGAGAGAAAGCAGGGGAGAGAGCCCCGAGGAGGAGAGCCTGGGAGGAGAGAGCTCGGAGGGAGAGAGCCTGATAGAGGAGAGCCTGGAGAGGGAGAGCACTGGAGGAGAGAGCAGAGAAGACTTCAAACCCTAGTTCCTGTTCAGAAGGTTCAGAGAGTTCAGAGGTGGGAGCCCAGGACTCAGCACAGGAGTCAAAGGAGCCAAACCTGTAACAGGGAGCCATGGCAGAGCTACAGGAAGGAACTCAGGGAAGTGAACCAGGGACTGTTTCCCAGAAGCTGGAGGGAGACTGGTGAACACAGCCAGGGAGAAGTGTCCATAGCTTCAGGTACAATTTATCCTTACCGGGTGGAGCTGTGCTCCAGAGAGACACAGGGATCCTCAGAGAGAATACACCCTGAGACATACGTTAAAAGCTCAGAGCAGGGCAGTGCATTTCCAGAGCCAGAGGAAATGCAGGTTGAGCCTATTGAGCAGGATTTATTGCCTCCAGAAATACTCATGGACTGTACTCTATGTCAAGCTGTTAGCATTGAGTCCCTTTGCTAAAGAATAACTGAAAAGATAACGTCTCCTGAAAAGTAGAGTATTGAAACCTAACCTGGACTGAAGGTAGGAACTTGTTCTTTTTAATGGGAAGATACCTGTTGCATGTACATTTGAATGCTTAATGAAGACAAAGGTAAAAAGAAGATATTTTTACTTTGTTGAATGAAGAAGCTGTGTTTTCTTTATCCGTTATACTAATAAGCAGCTGCATATAATTAATGACTGCGAAGCTCACCCAGCATAAGTTATAAATAACCTTGAGCGAATGAATGGAGAAGTATCCTGTTACAGTCTACATGGACTTTGTTTGCGTTTGGGGAATAAATTTTGTCATTTGCCTTTACTTTCGGTTTCATGACTGCACTTCATCTTAGAAGGTCAAAACTACAACTCCCAGCATGCTTCACTGGAGAAAAATAGTTTATTAAACCTTTTATAAGAGAAGTTAATGGCAACCCTACCCCTCTAAGCCTTAGGCAGAGGGCTGGGGCGTGACAATATATTCCTTTCATGTTGCATGTTGGTTACTGAACCAGCAGCTCAATGAAGCAGTCATTTATTTCATCTAGAAACTTTATCTCCATAGTATGTCCTGATGTGAGAGTGACCCAGTAATTAAAATCTCCTTTTGCTTTTGCTAGCTTCTGTAATTTCTCTTAGCATTTCATCATCCATCTCTTCATTCTGGTCAATCAGACAGTAATACACCTCCACTGCTATTCCCCTCCCCTTTTTACATGGAATTTCTCTCCATAAAGATTCTACAGTGTATTTTGTTTCCTAAAAAACGTTCATCTTTTTGACTCATTGCCACCGTTAACAATTTCTTTAATGCTATAATTAACATTATTTATTGTTATAATTACTAGAAGGTTCCATGTAAAAGCCCTGTTGGCCTGTTATCATGTAAGCTGCTTAGACTTGGGGATACAGCAGTAGAGAAAAACTGCTAAATAAATTAATAACGTAATCCCTTCACCAATTTGGTCTGCCCTCTCATTGTGATAAAATTTGTACCCAGGTATAAGAGCGTTCCATTGATTGTCCTCCTTCCACCTGGTCTCTGAGAAGCCAATTATATCTAACCTTTCATTCAATCCTATATATTCTAAATCTACCATCTTATTTTGTAAACTTACAGAATTTGCATACAGGCTTTTCAAAGACTATATTTGGATCATATTAACAATTTGGTTATCAGTCGACAGGGATAATTTGGAATCCTTCAACTCTGTCTGTTCTCTTCTGAAGGGCATACCGTCAACTAAATGATGACTTCTGGTGACCCAGCAGCTCCTGGATGTTCTTGGCAGTGTGACCATTTTTCCAAGGCAATGGAGAATTAAGTGATTTACCCAAGGTCACAAGGAGTGCCAGTGGGAATCAAGCCCATTTTTGTTTAGTAAGGCAGTGCTCTAACCACTAGGCTACTTCTCCACTCCAACTTAAAGGCATATGGATTTCTTTTATCTTTGTGGAACCTCTTTATCAGGATTCCCTAACTTCCTTGTTTTGCTAATATCTTTCAAAGATAGATCATTCTGAACCATGCACTCTTGCACACTTGTTGTCTTTCCCCCATTTCTAGTATAAAAATGTTCCATCTCCTTTTTAAAGGTTAATGCCAGCAACTTGGTTCAACCCTGGTTAAGATGGATCCTCTCACCACATCTCCATGTCGGCAGTCTTCAAACTTTCTAAACAATACATTATCTCTGATCATTAATCTATCTCTTTGTTTCCAGAGCATTTTTGTTTCTTCCGTTACTTGTTGCCCATTCGCTCCTGTAGGTTTTTGTCTTAGCCACTCTAATATTACTTTTATTACCGGATCAACCGTTTGAGCTAGATAAATTTCTTCTTGTAATTGCTCAGATAACATCAACGTATTTAAGACTATCACCTGCTTCATGGGAATATCTTTACTTGTATTTGGTTTTTTGACACACTGTAACAAATTGAGTCTCAAGAAATCTTTTCCACCATTATCTTTTTCTTGTTGTGCTAGACCTTTAGCTATCAGGATGCTGTTTGACATACTGGCGGACTGGGTAGCAGTTATCATCAATGGTCCTTCCCAGTTCCTAACAGTATTACATTTTCCTACAATTATCTTTTCAGACCTCACGGAAATCAATTGACCTACTCTTCCCAAAACTTTTACAAAATGTACTCGGTGCTCTTTTGGATTTTGCTTTTGAAGACTTATTTCCCTAATTACCGTTGAATGTTTTGTTGGTTCCAACATAAAACAGGATAGATCCCGAAACAGTCCTTCCAAGTGACTTAACACATTCATTCCCACGATACCTTGGGCTGTGTTTTCTTCCAACGTTCCGTTTCTGAAGTTCTCTTGAACGAATATGCACCTTTCTGGAATCAATTGTCCCAAGCACTGCACATTAGCATCAATGTACCCTAGAACTGGAAGTCCAGTTCCGTTCACAGCTATTAACTTCAACTGTGAGGCATCCTGAAGCAAATACAGATCAGGGAAATTTTTATTAAAAAAACTGGCTAAGATAGTGGATACGCTTGACCCAGTATCAACGGTACATGTTATTTCAATTCCATTAATTCTCATTTTAAGGAGCGGAATTGGTCCCACCGCCTGTTTTCCAAATAATTTTTCTTCTGATTTTTCCCTCTTGGTTTCAGTCACTTGTCCTTTTACCACAGCTTTTCGTCCAATCTCTTTGTCTATGGAATCATTCAGTTGACTTCTTTTAAGCGATTCATTGCTGGTACTTGGTATATCACTACTGTTTAGACTCCCATTCCCACTATCAAAATGAGGTACTTGCCGAAATGTTTCACTCCTGCACTGTCGAGCTATGTGTCCTGATTCTTGACATCTAAAGCAGATAATTTGTTCTGAGGATGTTGTTCTTAAATTTTCTCCCAAAACAAAATCTCTCCTCCTGGCTTGAGGATCACCGGTTCTACCGTTATTATGTTCCTTCTGTATTCCTCTATTCCATCTTTCACGTCTCTGCATCTCCCACTCTTGTTCTTGTCACTCAGTCCACTGAGTAAACAACCGGGTCAGTTGCCCAATCATTGCTGCAGTAGTGTCCCTACTTGCACCATCACCCGCATCTTCTCTAGGCCTCTGGAGAATTTTCTTTGGCTCTACCACGACCGGTACTCTCTCTTCTCCCGCCCACCTTATGGCGACATGTAGCAGTTCTGAAAATTCCAACCCTGGGTTGTCTTAATTTCGTTTAGTGATCTCCCTTTTCAATGAGGTATCTCTTAACCCCAGAATAAACTGTTCTTTTAAGGTTTCCTCTGGCGTTCCCATTCTTCTGCGATCTCTTTTTAAAATTACATCTATCTTTTGTTGTAGTTTATACCCGTAAACTCTAATAGTTTCTTTTTCTTCCTGTTTGGCATTGTAAAATTCTTGTATCCTTATTCCCAAAGCAACTTTATCTCCGTACACTTGTTTTAAAATTTCAAAAATCTGCTCCACAGTACAGTCTGTAGATAAAGAATATTTCACGGTATCAGCTGCTAGACCTTTCAGATGATCTCTGATAACGTCTACTTGGTCTTCTGTAGAAATCTTTAAAATTCTCATCCTAACTCTCACTTTTTCTATCCACTCTTCCACAGTTAAATCCGAAGTTTCCTTCTGGAACCCAGAAAATTTTGGAATCATGTGTTCATGAGGGATTACTACTGTATTAGTAATTATCTGAGGCATTCGAATTCCACTGAATCCAGCTTCCAATTCCATCTTCAAAAAATTTTAATTAAAAAAAAAATTGTTTTTAGTTATTTAATTTAAGGAAACAAATGTTGTTGTGAAACAGAACTTACTCTCCCAACTAAATAATTGTCAAACACACCCAAAACAAAGTTATTGAAGTGCCCTTCCAGCGTTAACAAAAATTTTCTAAAACTTGTAAATTATTCAGCTTAACCTCTAAGAAAGGTCAGAGTGAGCAATTTAAATTTGAATCCTGTCTGTCTGAATCCTGTCTAAATCCTGCCTGTATCCTGCTGACTACGCCAAAAACCTGTAGCCCGCCCCCTCGCCGCGCGTGCGCGTCCTCCTCGCCCCTGCAGGTGACCTGATACCGCATGCCCTGATGTAGCTTCCTCTCATGTAGTCAGTGGCTGTCGGGCGTCAGCACCAGACCTGCAAAGCGAGCCAAGGGAGGGGGGGTTGCAGTACACACCGGTACCCTCAAAAGGTACCGGGGAAAAAAGGGGGTTTACAATGGGTAAACTTAGATGTTAAAAATAAAATTTAAAAAATGAAGCTACAGCAAGGTATCTTAATATTTATTTCTCGCAGGTTCTAACACCCTACTGTACCTTCAGCTGAATTCATCTTTCTATTCAGTCAGATGAACATAAGAGAATAACCCTTCTTGCATTTCAATATTTATTGTATTAACAGATAGTATTAATTAACATCAACCACAATTCTTATAAAGTTTTCTCTAAGTTTTCTAAACAATTGCACAACTATTCTGACTATGCAGCATTCCAAAGTTTATTTCTCTCTCAACCTTCTATAGTTGTCTCCTGAATTCAGAACTTCTGGTAACTTTACTTTCCCTTATAACAACAGCATATTACAAAACTAACAAACAGGAAGTAGTTCTCTCTCTTTTCTTACTCTCTTTTTGTCCTTTGTTTATACTACAAAACTGTCCAGAGCTTCACTTAGCTTTTTCCTGACATTTGTGGACGATGTCTTTCATCCGAATGAATGTGAAGGTTGAAGAGTTGGGGCCCAGAATTCGCGCAGGAACACTGCTCCTCGGGAACCTTGGAAATCTGGTGACCTGTCTCCCTATCTTAAAGAAAATAACAGGAGGCAAAACCCTAACTTTCTACTTCTGTTTTCACAACATTCCAATGTATTATTGCTCTTCAAAATAAATTTATTTCTCTAACTAATAAAAATAAAATTAATCAAAGTCCCTAACTAAATTTCACCTGACAGTACTTTAATCCCTATGCTGAAGTACTTACCAAACTCTCTTTTGACATAACACACCTTGTATCTAATCTTACTCAGTCTTCAAAACTCAGAATGGCAGTTGTCTATAACCATTCCACAATGCTTAGCCTCTACACATTTCTGTTCCAAAGCTATACCAAAGCTGAACCAATACTGTACCAATACTGGTGAAACAACAAGTTCCTGAATTATCCCTGACAAAGAAAACCTGTACACCAATATTACTCTATCTTTAATAGAGCTTTCTTTCAAACATTCACTGTCACAAACAAAGCAGTTTTTAAATACATTCCAAGTTTCTGCCTTTAACTCTCTGTCACAGCAGGAAATTTCTTAGTGTGCTGATTGGCTTTATGACTTCAAACACTTCAAAATACAGATTACTAAAAACACAGCTCTGCTTAAGAAACCTCTAACAATTACACTCTGTTTCTAGCAGAGAACTCCCAAGAAAATCTTTGGTAAAAACCTCTGGTTTCACAACCAACAGAGTCTCCACCTACACTGTTCAAAACCTCTCCTTATCAGGACCATCTCCAGTTAGCCTGAAGTCTCTAAACCCAAACTCCAGTTTCACACTTCCAATACAATGTTTCTCCAATAGATACTTTTACAAATGCATAACAGCACATCTTCAAACACAATTCAATGCTGTTTTCCTCACTCAGGATCACACAAAAAAAAACAAACTTCAGTCTGTACAACTTCAAGCACAAGACTTCTCTCTGTTCAAAGAAATAAATATACGTCTGTACACAAACAGACTTCTCCCTTTTTTCAGAAAACAAACCCTTTTTATTTCTTGCAGTTCCTTTTCAGTTTCCCTGCCTTCTTCAGTTTCATAAACAAAACAGTAAACAAAAACAACTTTCTTACTAATGTTGTCAAGGAAACCAAGACTCTGGACATCATGCATCTGTTTCATTAGATTCTCTAACCAATCAAAAACATGTTTACGAAATAGGCAAATGAAGCAATAGAACCTAAACCAAATGCTGCATGAGAAAATCTGTTTTACTTTTCAACTGCACATCTCATTAAAAAGAATGGCACAAACTCAACCAGGATGTTTCAGATAATAAAAACCTCTCCAGACAATCTAAAATCCACAACTCTTTAGAACTCAGCTAACTCACACATTCTAATACATTCAAATGTAAATGTGTACACTCCTCGGGCACCGCACAGTCCCAACAAAAACTTAACCTCACAAGGTACTTAACCCCATCTCAAACAAACTTAACCCCACAGAGGGGGTTACAGAATCACTAACTATAAAGGCCATTTTCATGATCTCATGGTTCTGGAGATGGCTCCTTGGTATGAGAGGGTATTACATCACTTGGGGACAAGTCCTAGCTACAGGATCACTTTCTGCCACATCAAGGTGATGCTCTCCTTTTGCGAGACCTCTATCCTCCATTACAGCAATGGAGCTTCCAGCCTGTAGGTGGAATTACTCTACTATGTCCCTGAAAGTCTCATCTATATACTTCTTTGTCTGCTTCAGCTCCTCCAAGTCTACTACTCTAGCCTCCAGAGATTGGACTCACTTCTTGAGAGCAAGGATATCTTTGCACCTAGTGCACAGATGACATGTCACCAACTTGGAGATAATCATACATGCCACACTCAATGCAAACAACTAAATAGTTCCATCTTGCTGTTGGAATGTTGTACGCATCTTAGTTTTAATGATTCATTTAGCTATATATAAAGATGTTCATTTATTTAAAGTTACTAGGAAAATACGGTATAATATACCGCTTTGACCCGGTGAAATAAATAATATAGTGAATATCATTTAAAACAAACTGTCCTGCACTCTTTTAATATACAGTTTATATGTGTATATATATATATATATATATATATATATATACACACACACACACCTTGGGGTCCATCTTTGACTCCTCCCTCTCCTTTTCTGCACATATCCTACTGATGCTAAAACCCGTTGTTTCTTTCTCTATAACATCAACTAAATTTGCCCCTCCCTTTCTGAACAAATTACTAAAACACTTATCCATTCTTTGGTCACCTTCCGTCTCGATTATTGCAACCTCCTCTTTGCTGGTCTCCCTCTGAGTCATCTCTCTCCCCTTCAATCTGTTCAGAACTATGTTCCACGGCTAATCTTCTGCTAGCCCAGATATACTCATATCACCCATCTTCTCAAGTCACTTCATTGGCACCCCTTCCATATATGTATCCAATTCAAATTTCTCCTTTTGACATATAAATACATTCATTCTGCTGCTCCTCACTACCTTTCCTCTCTCCTCTCTCCATATTCCCCTCTTTGTGAACTCCACCGTTCCACTGGCTTGCTTTTCTTTCACTGCCAATGTTGGACTTTGTTCCTTTCACCTTGCTGCTCCTTATGCCTAGAACAAATTACCTGAGTCTGTATGTCAGGCTTCATCTCTCCCCCTTTTCAAATCCATGCTAAAGACTCACCTCTTTGAGGCTGCTTTTGGATCCCGATCCCTTGTTTTCCATGTGCCTACGTACCTTTCCCTATTTGTACCCCTTGTTCCAGCTATTGTATCATCTTGATTAGATTGTAAGCTCTTATGAGCAAGGACCGTCTTTTATATGTGTCTGTACAATGTTGTGTACACCTTGTAGCACTAAAATATAGTAATATATGCCACTTGGTATTCAAAATAATTCATTGCTGAACTCGTAAACATCGAAAATATTAAGAGATTTTTACAAATATGCTACTATCAAGTGATAGCCATTATAATTTAATTCAAGAAACAGTATTGTTATCAATTGCATGTAATACCACTGCAACCATATAGCACATCTAACGCCATTCAATATGGGGGTTATTCTGTGCTATGAAAAGTGGGGATGGATGGCCTGATGGTATGCCAATTCCCGCTATTCGTGCTGGCTTCTGTCTCCGACTAACTTCTCCGCTGATGTGCAGGAAGGTTAGGTGGGGTGAGGAATGGGTGGCCTGGGGGCAGAGTCTGGGTGGACAGTGGATGGTCGCTGGCCTTGGACGTACAGGGCCAATTCTAATGTTGGACCTGTACATCCCGGGCCAGTGACATGTGCGGGGAAATTATTCCACCTCCGAGGTGGAAGAACTTCCATGGATGTGTCTTAATTTCAATGCCGGGGCGTGGATGGGGCAGTGGGAGCCAAGAAACATTTTCCTCAGCCTAACCTTGGCCTTAGGAGGCCAGATCAGGGGTCGGGCTGTGGGGAATAAACCCCTTTTTAGGCAGCCGGCTTTGCAGCTCTTCATTGGAGCCGCGGTGCCATGGCAACATGATGCTATGGCGCCACGGCCCCATTGAGGAGCCTTGACTGAATTAGCTTGGGGCAGTCCTGCATGTGCAGGCCGAGCTGAATCGCAGTCCCGGCCTGCATGTGCAGGGCTGTTTTCAATTCTGATCCTGTGGGGCTAGGCATGCCCTGTGGGATCAGAATCACGATCCCCTCTGTGCATCCAGTTCAGAACAGACGCATAGAGGCGATCAATGTGTGGGATGGAATCAGGCCCTATGTGTGTCTCTTCTGTACTTCCTCCAGCCCTGATGACCATCTATAGAGACATTCGAGAAAACAGTTCATCAAAATCAAGATCAAATCCTTTGCTAACACAACTTATAACATAGGCATTGGAAAGGAATGGGTCACACGGGCCATGGCCCCACCAGAAATTGCGGGATGGCAGGCAGCAGACTGCCTGCAGGGATCCCATCCCCTGCGGGCAGAAGAAGAAAATCCCCTTCCTGTCTGTATGTGGGAGATCGGATTCCCGCAGGCAGACAGAAGAGGTCTTTGCTGCATCCGTGGCTTCTCTTCTTCTGCCCAAGGGGGATAGGACCACCCGCAGGCAGCCTACTGCCTGCCGGCCACGATTATTGCAAAAACCCTTCCTGTCTGCTCACAAGGCTCATAGGCAGATAGGAAAGGTCTTTGCAATGATCGCGTCCGGCAGACCGCAGTCTGCCCACGGAAATCCCATCCCCCATGGTCAGAAGATAAGCCACAATCAAAGCAATGACCGTTCCTGTCTACCTGTGGGAGATCAGATTCCAGAGGGCAGGAAGGTTTCTGCCAATGGGGCGATGCTTGAGGCAGAGTGAGAGTGGAGCTTGTGGCAGTACTTGGGAGCCCTCCAGAAGAAAAAGGCCTTCTGCTGCCTCTGACTTAAACCATTTTGGGTTCATGTTTGGAATGGACTTGATGTTGTTTTTGATTATTTCCTGGAATATCACTAAATAAATGTTCTGCCTGCAGGATGGCTTACAGCACCAGAAGAAGTGTACGCAAAAATATACACTTGATAAACTGCTGTTTGGATAATTGTTAAAATCATATCACTGCGGCTGAATTACAGGTACATGGAGGTTAAGAAACATAAAAACGTGATGGCAGAAAAAGACTATATGGCCTTTCTAGTCTGCCCTTCCATATCAACTAGAGATCTTCTATGTTGTTCCCATACTTTCTTGAATTCAGATACTGCCCTAGTCTCTACTACCTCCACTGGAAGACTGTTCCATGCATCTGCTACTCTTTCTATAAAGAAATATTTCCATATATTACTCCTGAGTCTATCTATTTTTGCCTTAATCTTATGCCCCCTCATTTCAGAACTTTCTTTCAATTGAAAGAGGGTTTCCTCCTGTACATTTATGCCACAGAGATATATAAACATTTCTATCATATCTGCTGCAGCCAGAATCACATTGAAAATCAACTCCCTTCAACACATATCACCAATACTAGCCTCCCTTCATTGGTTACCAATTCAAAGTAGAATAATTTACAAAATAATAATAACAACATTCAAAACCTTATATGATCTGGCCCCATCCATGTTATGTAACTTAATACACAAAGAACCATCTAAGCCTACACACAGAAAAGGACAACTAAACAGATTAAAAATCCCGAAAGATTTTACAAAAGCTCACAAATCAACAAACAATAGAGCATTTTCGCACATAGCCCCTACTATCTGGAATTCCCTTCCAGAGGACCTACGAAAGCTAACAGAGATCACAGAACTCCGCAAGAAACTGAAAACCTACTTGTTCACCAAGCATTATAACATAGATAACTCATCATCTACACTAGACAAAGGTTAAACAATCGATTACTCCATGCAATAAACCTTTAACCTACACAGTTAGCACCCTCCAATGATGATCCTTTGACCTCCCCTCAAGTATTCCATATATATATATTCATAGATAACTTGTATATAGTTTTTCACACTGTTCGGTATTATACCACATTATTTGTTCTATATTTCATATGATATTCCTTGTAAATAAGTTCTGTTATATTTAATTGTTCCATGTAAAACAAACTTGATTTGTAAATTATTGTTACCTGTAAACCGCAACTGAACTTTGGAAGATGCGGTATATAAATGTGAATTAAATAAAATAAATAAATAAATCTCCTCTATCCCGCCTTTCCTCAAACTGGAACACAATTCCAAGCAATCTAAGATCCATCAGAGACATAACTGAATTCCAAAAGAAACTAAAGACACACATCTTTGTGGAATTCTTTGGAAAGGGCATCTAAATCTCCCTCTCCAAAATCAGTGCATACCCCTCTCCACTTGTAACTCCCCTCATTCACCCCTATCTAACCCTAGTAAGCCCACTTCCCAAGCACTCCCACCTTAACCCAATTGTTACCCTATAGTCATTTTATCTTATGAATCTATGTAATGTACACATTAACTGGTTTTAAGTTATAATGTTCACCCTCCCCCACCCCATTGTTCTCTGTAATAAGTTGATGTTAACTGTAAACTGTTTTGATAATTTGAAAGGCGGCATAAAAGAAATTTTAAATAAATAAATAAATAAATATGTATACATATTGAGATCTTTAAGTTTGTACCCATATGGTTTAGAATAAAGACCACTAACAATTTTGGTAGCCATCTTCTGCACCATGCACTTTCACTATGATTCTTTTGCCGCCATCCCCATTTTTGTCTCCACTACCAGAAGACGTTTCAAGGTACACTTGATTAATTTAGCACAGACAAATTATTGCGTGTTTTACTAAGCTGGGATACCTGAAGTACCAGAGTTCAGAAAATCCTGTAGTAATTTTACCACACTACTGCACCGAGGAACTCCATATATCCCTGGACACGTTAACAGAATGTGGTTGGCCCTATTGAAATAGAAATGCCTCTTCCTTGTCTTTAAAGTCCCTAGTAAGCTTTTGATTAATGCAAGTTTTTTCTAGATGTAAACCTCATCAGTGATCAAAGTAATTTAAAAAAGAATGTAACAGTGCCCTCCATTAACTCTGCATAGTAGGGGGATGTGCGTGTTAGAAACCTCAGCCATTGAAGTATCAAAATAATTGTCATATGTTAGCCCTGCTACGATCATAGGCCACACCCCTGTTGTTAAAACATCTATCATATCCCATCTCTGGCACTTCCTAAAGCTTACCTTAGATTCAGTGGGAGGTTGACATGATCAATAACACAGGTACACTAAAAAAAATTTTTTCAAACTGCCTCTAATGTTTCGATTGATTTTTACGTTTTTTGGTGCGCTGAATCCAAATCTGGTAACCAATTTGCTCCATTACGTACAGATTTTTTGCTACATTGGGTTAGCAGTTTGAGGTGAACATTTCAGATTGAGTGTGATCGAGATAAAAGTTTCTTGGATGAATTCTTTATACTAATTGTTTAGTAGTTATTCAAATAAGAATAAAGAAAATTGTAACAAGGCAGCACATAAGAATAGAGTAATGTCAACAAAACACACTGTGATGGTAGCAAAATTGTCTGCACTTAAAACAGCCACATACATGTGCACAAATATTGAGCATATAAGAGCGAGGTTAGACACAAAGCAAAGCAAAGAAATGTGCAAAAAATGTTGTACAGGTATGTATGTAAGAATAGAAAACGCAAACCGCACCATTGCAATACATGAAGACAAACACCCGATGGTGTGAAAATAAAATTCTAATAAATGAGATCCGACACTGTGGTAATAACTAGCAAATTTTTACTTCAAAGTTTAGTAAAAACACGATATTTGTCAACACAGTTTAGATTTTAAAGTCATTCTTGGGTCAATCAATCTCCTGGTGGGCCCGTTTCTTCTTCCCCCGAATGCTTCTCTTGGTGCGCTGCTTGGCATATTTTTCATCTGGGGTTTCCCGCAGCAGCAACCAGCAGAAATCAACCATCATAGTGGTGTTCCATCTTCCTTGGTACCTTCTCTCTGCGTCCTTGATGTCCTGGTGAAACCTTTCACCTTGTTCTTCACTGTACGCCCCCAAGTTTTTGGGAAAGTAGTTCACATGGGAGTGCAAGAAATGGACTTTCAGGCTCATGTTACAGCCTTGTTCTTTGAAGGCATTGAGCATCCTGGCAACAATATCCTTATAGTTCTCATCCCGCCTGTTCCCCAAGAATTTGAGAACAACATCCTTGAAGGAATCCCAGGCTTCTTTTTCCTTCTCAGACATCGTTTCAGTGAATGCTCCATCTGAAATGAGTTTCCTTATATCAGGGCCAACAAACACTCCTTCCTTTAGCTTTGCTTCAGAAAGTCGGGGGAACTTTGAGCAAAGGTATTGAAAGCACTCACCATCTTTTGGAAGGGACTTGATGAATTGCTTAATGAGTCCCAACTTAATGTGGAGAGGTGGTAATAGAATTTTATCACGAGGTACCAAGCTCTCATGAAGAACATTTTTCTCACCGGGTCTCAAATACTCCCGAATTGGCCAGTCTTTTTTCCCCCAGTGTAGGTCGCGGGCCCGGCTATCCCACAAGCAAAGGAAGCAGGGATATTTGGTGAAACCGGATTGCTGCCCTAATAGCATGGATAGAATTTTAAAGTCTCCACAAATCATCCACTTATGCTCATCATAACGAATCTTCTGAAGAATCAGGGCCAAATTCTCGTATTTTTCTTGGAGAATAACAGAGTGAGCAATAGGAACTGAAGTGAATGTGTTGCCATTATGAAGAAGAACACCTTTTATGCTGTCTTTTGACGAATCAATGAACAGCCGCCATTCAGCAGGATCATACTTGAGTTTAAACTTTTCCATCACTCCGTATATATCGTTGCAAAATACCAAATCTTCCTCTTTGCTGAAATACTTCAAAAATTGTGTCTCGCGGTTGCGGTACCAATAAAAAGTTGTTCCTGGTGACAATAGATTTTTCTGTTTAAGCCGAGAACCTAGCAGTTGGGCAGCATCTTTTGGGAGTCCTAAATCCCGGACTAAATCATTCAATTCAGCTTGAGAGAAAAGTTCAGGTTTCGGATCTGGTTCAGTTTCAAACTCGTAAGTACTGGACTCATCGGGAAAAGCCATCTGATGAGTCTCATCATGATCAGAACCGTCCACACAAATATGATCCAAAGATTTTGGTGGTTCAGGCACAGGTACTTCGTTGCTATGAGGCATAGGCCTAATTGCTGAGGGAAGGTTGGGGTAACTTATTACGTTCTTATTTTTTTAAGTTGTATCCCTTCACAATACAAGAGCAAAAATAGCAGTCACTGCTGTGGTCTCTTTGTTCACGCCACATCATAGGTATTCCGAAACGAAATGCTTGTTTTTTACCTTTCATCCATAAGCGTAGATCTTCCTCACATGTCGTGCACACTTTGTGAGGAGCCCACGGTTTGTCTTGATCGCCTAACTTCAAACCGAAATAGGCGAAATATACTTTTTTAATAAATGCAGAAATGTTCCTCTGCCGCTTTTTCACGGTATATTCCCCACAAATAAACAAAAACTGTCCGGAGAGTTGACGCAACCTCTGGCTCTAACCAATCTTAATCACTACCCAAACTAAGAACAAATCCTGTTATGTATACTTGTAAATACTCTTGTAAATACTCTTGTAAATAGTTGCAGTAATGACGTCCCATGTTTTATCCAAGTTCTCTGACCTTGTTCTCTGTAAAACCTAACAGTTTGTTGTTATGGTATGTTGTTATATTGTGAACCGCGCTGATTCTGAATAGAGCGGTATATAAGAGCCTGTAATAAATAAATAAATAAAATAAATAATAAAAATAAATCACAAATACAGAGCACTGCAAACTACAACTGTAGTGAACCACTTCAGAATAAAGCTGGATTACGACTGAACAAAAACAAGGTAATAATGAACTTGCAAGAAACTGAAATTTGACAGGAACGTTCATGTCGCAACCACCGTGTTTGAGCGAGCGAACGAGGCGAGGCGAACAGGAAAGAACATGCGCCAGTGCGAGTACTGGATTTAGCCTCCCGCCTCCCAATTGTCCTGTTAATGTATAAAATGGATACAAAACACTCTAAAATATCATGAGGGAATGTTTCTAGTTAGTTAACCATTACAACCTCTATTTTGGGCCAAGAAAATAAACTGCAGTCGGCTAAAAAGAAATTATGTGAACATTCCTTATATGGGTAAGAAATCTAATTTTGCAAGAAAACGTGACGTGATGGAACATTTTGACTATTTTTCCTGGATTCAGCACCCCAAAATCTATAGGAATCAGTTGCAAAACTGGAGGCAGTTTTTTGGTAGTGTACCTGTGTAATTGCTCCTGGCCCCCTATTAGTACATTGAAATTCACCACTATGATTCTGGCTTCCAGATATTTTAAGGCCTCCGTTTGGCAGTCTGATCCCCAGTGGTATGTCCTCTATTGTACCCCCAAGGAATTTAGTGTTTGCAGCTTTAGGAGATGCAGCAGTAAATGACTACTTTAGTACAAAGATCACAAGTTCAAGCATAGTCCCAGGTCTGAGTTAGCAAACTGAATTTACCATGTGAGTCTGCTTCTTACGTCATGGGCTATTAGCATTCTTGGAATGCCCTCCAGATGGAGGTAGAGGAAATATAGTGACAGCATTCAAAACGGCATGAGGCAGACATAGTGAATCCCTTAATAGCAAGAGAATAAAATCAAAATAAACATAACTTATTTTATACTTGAAGAAATAGAGGGGGGTGACATGCGTGGAGTGGCAGTTACATCTACTCTTGCCACCTTACTGGGAAGACTAGATGGACCATACTGGTTTTTATCTGCTGTCATATATTATGTTACTGTGTAATATAGGCTTTTTGATCATATGCTCCATTGGTCAAACACTGGCTGATAAAGGGACATATGACTGAAGATATCCATTGAATGATTATTGATTTAATGGTATTAAACAAGAGGGAGGGTGTTTGTGTGCAAAAGAGCAAGTGTGGATCTTTACACTATGTGTGTGGGGTGGGGGCGGGGTCCGGCAATGACCCTTAGGATTGTATAATTTATCTTCCATGAATTTACATCTGCTCCAAAAGTACAAATGTGTGTGTATACTCAATGAGTATAAATATATATTTTATAAAATACAAATATACATCACAAGTCCACTTCAAAATTCTCCAAACTACACCCCTAGGTCGATTATTGTAAACTGCTTAGAAAAAAATGATTTGGTGATGGGTATATCAAGTAAACTTGAAACCTGAACTTGGGAAGGTAGGTGTGATCTTTTGCTGATCCTCTTTTTAATGGTTAAAACAAACCATTTTCTGCATATAACAGATGCTTTTCACAAGAAAAAAGCTGTAGAATCTTATTCTTTCATCAAACCTAAGCTTTCTTTAGAAGCTCAGATGACAAGACTTCGACTTTCATACTTTGGACACATCATGCGAAGACATAGATCATTAGAGAAAGACATGAGGTCAACGCAAAAGAGGAAGGCCAGCAATGAGGTAGATCGATACAATAACAGCAGCGACGGGTACCAGTCTGTCAACAATGAGCCGCCTGACTGAAGACCGAACACAGTTTAGGATAGCTATCAAGAGGGTCGCCATGAGTCGACTCCGACTTGACGGCATTTAACAACGACAACAGCCAAATGTAGGGACCCTGACTGCAGAATTCTGGCTTATCTCGGTGCCATCTCTTTCTTCCTGAGAAGTTACAGATTCCCTTCACTGTGGGTGGTTAGTGATCTGGTCAGGGTTGTTCTAGCCATGACTGGATTAGAAGAAGTTTGGAAGGTAAATAAAATAGGGAAACAATTCCTAAGCAGTTGCCAACCAGATTTCATGGTGCCATATCCCAGACTTTGTTCCAAATGAGCTGGCATATGAGGTGCAGGAGGAAACTGCATGTTCAAAATAAACAGGCATTCGCAAATATCTTTTTGTCAGAACTTTTTCTTTTTTAATCCTGAAGTTGGCTCAATTGAGCCCTATGTTATTATGGGTGATCAATATATTTTGTCAGCTACGCCTTAGTAATTCTTCTTTTATCGTTTGCACTATACATGCACAGCGCGTTTGTGATTTATATCAAAAATTCTCATTTAAAAAATAAGGCTAGACATTTTGTAGCGCTCCAGAATTATAGCAGCTTAGTCATTTTTTATTTTGAATGCTTATGCCTGCTGCAAGTTCTCATTTGCATAATATGCCTGTCACTCTGACTCATATAAGACCTTAATGCAACACAGTCCTCTTAGAAGCAGCATTAAACATTATGCTGCATTTCAAGCCACCTTTATTGCAAACACCTGTTCGGTGTCAATGATATCAACATCTTAAAATGCTGCAACTAATTTTCTATCTTTAAATTCAGTTTTATTTGACTTTGACTAATTTGTTTGTCTCATCAGGTTTGATGTTTTCATGCCAAGTTGACTCGCACCATTTTTTTAAATGAAATTATTTTAGGAATAGTTCATGAAGGGGTATTCATCTACCCAGCAAGTTCACCTACTATACTAGCTGTTTTGAAAAGATTCTCTCCTTCATTATGTGGGTTATTTTAGAAGCCTTAGTCATACCTTCCACATGGGAATTCCAGAATTTACATGTCCAAATGGCCATTTTTAGAAAGGGCTAAATTTACATGTAGAAATTGCAAGTGGATATGTCAGAGGCATGATAAGGACATGGGGGGGGGGTGTCATTTTAAAAGTCTTAGTTGTGATTAGGAAGTCCGAAGATGTAGACATTGGTGTCTAAAATACAAAGATGTCTCCAGAGCCATGTCACAAATGACATTTATAGACGTCCCCAGTATGGGGACATTCAAGAAGTTAGGAAGATGTGTTAGAGGCACAATGAACTTAGATGTCCCCGTTTGATTTCAGAAATACCAGGGACGTTTGCAGGCATGTCCACTTTTAGACCACCTCTAGGCAGTAACAGGTATCAGAAAAGGGCTTGTTGTGACCTTAAAACATCCGAGTGAAGAGATGGTGGAGAATTAATTGACTAGCCTGAGATCACAAAGGCCCATATTGAGATTTAAACCCTAGCCACACTGTTCCTTATCCACTACTTTAACTATTAGGCTATTAGATGTCCCTGTTGTGAAATA
The DNA here is from genome assembly GCA_033557465.1 of Ichthyophis bannanicus. Lineage (NCBI taxonomy): Eukaryota > Metazoa > Chordata > Amphibia > Gymnophiona > Ichthyophiidae > Ichthyophis > Ichthyophis bannanicus. The sequence goes on along the minus strand of CM066033.1, from coordinate 1,176,559,612 downwards.
CTATTCTGGGTCATCTCTGTAGATGTCTCCATAGATGTCCGTTTTGGGCACATCCTGAACTTCTAGGTGCCTGCTTTTTTTCATACAATTTGGCTTTGATGTCCCAGATTGCATTTTCACGTCCTTTGTAAAATGAGCCTTATGGTCTGGGCGGGTTAAAAATATACACATGCTTTCCCCATTTCATGTAGGGAATGCACATGTATGACTAAAAATGTCCACAATGGAATTTTCAGCTGCTTCCTGCTGAAGAGAGGGTTGGGCTCCTGGTACGGGGGTCCAAAACAGATCACGGGCATAAGGGCAGAAGAGTGTAGCTTCACATCACCCACATTAGGGAGTTGTGCCCTATAAGGGCCGTGAAAGGAATACCTGTGGGTGCAACCGGCAAGGGATGAGGACCTGTTGTGGCACCAGGACGGTTTCTGCCTGTCACAGTTCCAACCAAAGTGGTGACACCGGGCTTTGGAAAATGTAGAGTTTGACACCACGGGCATGCCTCTCCATTCCTTCTGGATAGGTGTGGCCACCACTGTGCATGGGTTGCATCTCGAGGACGCAGATACAGAATATAGGCAGATGGGCATCCAACAGATTCAGGCTATATGTCTGGCACTAAACCGTTTGATTTAACATACTCTCCCATTTTCCTGGCAGGAGTAAGGAGGTGCACAGTTTGGATAGTTGGCCACTCTTACATCTTCTGGGTCAGGAGAAGAGCAATGTGCACTCGCTACGGCAAACAGCTCGGGTTTCCCATGGACTCTGTGAACATCCAGTGGCTAGGCAAGTGGGGGATGAGGTGGGACCAGCTTGGACCCGTGCTTGAGTACAAGCTGGGAGCAAGCCAAGCCCCTGATGTCATTGTACTGCATTTTGGAGACAATGACTTAGAACTACCAATAGCATTGACCTGATCATCAAGATCAAGAGGGACTTGGCCTGGATTCGCTCTGAGCTGAGGGCGGGGGTCATCTGGTCCCAGGTACTTCCCCAGCAACACAGTAATAATAATAGTAATATTTTATTAAATATGCATATCAATTTGATGTGCCAATGCCCTATCCAAACTCCGCCTCCTGTGCATGTCTACTGTGAAAAAACACACTGGCTTGCATTGCACATACCTTTGCACCTGACCTAAATTTGTAAGAGACAATTTTTTGCTTAAAACAGGTGTAAAAATGGTATACAAAGGGAATGAGTCTATGAGGGCAATTTTATAACCGGTGGCATGGGTTGAGGCCCACATAGGCACAATTTTATAAAGACAAGCGTTTAACCTAAGCTAATGATTGAACTAACTAAAAACTGATCCCTGAGCTATTATATTGGCAGACATCTGCATTCAAACTGTTCAGAAATTATAGACTTCAGGACATAATCTTTAAAAAATGAAAAATAATCTAGCTGCTGAAATCTTCTGCTCAATTCCTACAGTCTAATACATTAAACCCCCAAATCACATATCCCACACATCTATAACCCACCACATAAGGAATGTGTACTCATAAACTAATTTTTGTCGGAACTATTGCCATGAAGATGTAACACCCTCTCGTAGCAAATATGTTCCTTTTTAATTGTTTATTTAAAATGGGGACGCAACCCCAAACAACCACCCTTATAGATATTCAAATCAAAAAGGGTTTACATCGATTCTGTGTCATAGAAATCCAAATAAATATAGTCAAATATGCGATAGTTCATCTCTAAAGTGAGGTAAAATTCACTTAGCTTTTCCAAATGTGTTCCTCCAGCTTCAGAAAGGATACTCAAAATCATGAAGCTTCATCCCCACAAGATAGAGAACGTAAAAATATTCTTCAAATGATCCGCAACAAGTTAAATTTATGGCCCAATGTTGCGTTTCGGGCTCCCAACATTCACAGCTCTTCTTCAAATTCCCATTGCACAAGTCAATGAACAAACTCGCTCAAACTACTTTTATTGGTTAGAATAGCATGACATCACTAATCAATCAACCTATCACAGCCATGCATCCTATCGATGGAGAAATCCCTATATTATAGAATACTCCACCAATCCAAGGAAAAATTCAGCAGGACAATTCTTCATGTTGGAATGTATTTTAGTATTGCTGAACTTTCAGTTGGTAGTACACTTGGATATCCATGATTCCAGCAGTTTTCTGTCGAGACCACAGAAGTATTACTGTACTTACTGTGCCTGTAAACATTCTGGACCTGATTTTATAATAGAATGCCTATGTGAGAAATACAAAAATATATCTAGTATAAGCCTTTTTGTATAAAGGCAACAGAAGCACTTATGTGCCTTTTATAAAATAAGCATCCAGAAGCAGCACCTGTTCTGCAGAGATTAATTTAACTATTTATTTATTTATTTTTATTTATTTACGGTCTCTTCTATACCGCACTATTCAGCATCAGCGCGGTTTACATGGAACAAAAATGCTCAGTACAGATAACATGTATGAGTTTACAGATAACATGTATGAGTTTACAGATAACAGGGTACGAAACTTGGATAACAGGGGTAACTATTTACAACATTTGCTACATAATCTTAGATAACAATGGTAAACTATTTACAAATATTGATACATAGAGTCATATGGTAGGGATTCGGTAGATACAAATGAACCACTAAGGGTTAGAGAAACTTTCATGGCATGTTGTTGTTAGAGAAACTTTCATGGCATGTTGTTGGGAAACCTAACCGGGTAAGGCGGACCAGGTGCTCCTGTCCCCGCCCCCACCCCCACCCCAGCCCCATTTCCGCCCCCACCCCCACTCCACCTTACAAATAACCACAACACACTCATTGGGAATCAAACTGGTCGCAGCTTTATTAACCGTACAACATTTTCCTTAAATCACAACCAACAGCAAACATTCATTAATTGAATACGGCCGCGGAACGAATCCTCACCCGCCGCGTGAGTAGCAAAGTGAGTTCCGCCCGCTTCCGCCGTGAACCGGCCACAGGCCATTCCGTCGCCCCTCTTCCGGCTTCGCCCTATTATTAGCAAAAGCCCCGAGGGTTTCACCGGGCCGGGGGTACCCCACCCCCGCCCTGCATCTTGCCACCGGCTCCGGACCCCGGACACCTCCGGGATCCCGCCAACCCCCCTCCAGCTGCGACACCCCCTCCTCCAATCCAGCCCCAACTGTAGGGATGGGAGGGTGGGACGCCAGCCACCTTCACCCACTCCCCCGGTGACTGCCGCTCCTGCCGGCTCACGCGGCCTTTGCCCCACCTCCCTCCATGCCCAGACCATTCCCCCATTGGCTCCCGCGCCGCCACTCACACTCGGGAGCCAATGGGGGGCCAGCCAAAGCCACGCCGACGAGAACCTCCTCCCGACGCCTCATGGGGGCCGGGGCCACGCACCCGCCGCCCCCCCGGTTATCAGCGGCTAGCGGGCACGAGGCCCGCGGCCTTTCCGTAACCGGGTAAGGCGGACCAGGTGCTCCTGTCCCCGCCCCCACCCCCACCCCAGCCCCATTTCCGCCCCCACCCCCACTCCACCTTACAAATAACCACAACACACTCATTGGGAATCAAACTGGTCGCAGCTTTATTAACCGTACAACATTTTCCTTAAATCACAACCAACAGCAAACATTCATTAATTGAATACGGCCGCGGAACGAATCCTCACCCGCCGCGTGAGTAGCAAAGTGAGTTCCGCCCGCTTCCGCCGTGAACCGGCCACAGGCCATTCCGTCGCCCCTCTTCCGGCTTCGCCCTATTATTAGCAAAAGCCCCGAGGGTTTCACCGGGCCGGGGGTACCCCACCCCCGCCCTGCATCTTGCCACCGGCTCCGGACCCCGGACACCTCCGGGATCCCGCCACAGGCTCAGGGACCACCGACCCTGAGCCACCCCCCACGGCAAGCTGCGACCAGTCCCCATTCCAGCCCCACATATTCCAAAGCCTCTCGCTAGCCATATAGTAACAAGGGGAAACACACACCCCCGCCCAGGCCATACACCGGCACCCTCGGGAGGCAAGATATAACTTGCGGTTCCGGCGGCGGGACAATCCCTCACCAGCCATATGGGTAGCAAAGTGAGTTCCTTCCCGCCTCCACCGAGGACCGCTCCCCGGCAATTCCTATCCCCCTCATCCGACTTCGCCATGTTACTAGCAAAAGCCGAGGGCTTCACCGGGTCGGGGGTACCCTCACCCCCGCCCTGCATATTGCCAGCCTCTGGACCCCGGACACCTCCGGGATCCTACACACACCCCTCACCCAGCCATCCCCACCCAGCCATACACCGGCCCATCCCGCCTCCCAACCAGGAGGCAAGATTAGCCAATCAACCCAGCAGACACATCCCCCGGCCACCTGCCGAAGAATGTGTAAGCAATCCGCAAGACACCACTGGGGACCCAGCGAGCAGGCCTTGGAAATATGTCTGACCCCAACCACATCTTCACCACTCAGCAACTTACCCGTCCTGGCCCCCCAGCGCCAGCAACCAAGGCACATCCGTCTCGCCGCCCTGGCGCCGAAGCAAAGGAAGCTACGGCCCCTTCTGGAAGCAAAGGTAGCAACGGCCCCGCCAGAGACCGCGCGTGCCCAGCCATAAGACGGGCACCTCCGAGGCGTGCAACCCCCAGGCGCGCCCCAATGGCCCTGGCGCTGCACAGGAATTGAAGAGCTGAGGCATCCAGCAGCAACCTGTATTCCAGCCGACATCTAAAAGAAAGTAACAGTTAGCACCCGCTAAACCCCCCCCACCCCCGAAAAGCTCCCAACCCCTGACAGGTAGCCGACTGCCAGCAGCCCCTCCACCGACTCTCCCACTCAGCACAGTCCAACGAAGGAGCCCGAAAAAAAAAAAAAAAGGCGAGACAAGACCAAGCCGCACCCATAACCCTCCCATTAGCGGAAGCGTGCCCGTCAGCCGCCATTCACACAGCAAAGGATGCGCAGTCGTTCCACCCCGCAACAACCTGAGAACCCGCAATCCCCCACCCCCCCACCGACGCCCCCAGACAACAGCCCCCGAGACCCTACCAAAACCCTTTTGTTCTCCGAAAGATAGCCCCACACCGTACCCAGCCGCCACCCTACTAGACCAGTCATGCAACGACTCCGCCGCCGCCGCCGCCCCGCCCCCACCCTCCCCGTCGCCGCCGACACTGTACTCCATGGCAGGTCCACAAGGCAGCACCACATAGCCGCAGGCCACCAGTGCTCCGGGATCTGCAATCGCATGCTAGCTGCCCCTGGAGCCACATTCCAACCAGCTCGCACCTGGGCACCAACGCCTACCCAATCGGTCGGGCCACCGATGCAACGCCACCAGGCCGGGGAACTTCCCAAGCCCAGTCGTATTATCGACGATACCCGCCACCCATGACCCCATGACCCCGAGCACCCGGGGCCTCACAATACCAACCAAAGTGCCGACACTTCAGTCCGGAAAGAGGCCGAGGAATTGCCGACCGCCAGCCGAAGTCCCCCGCTCCCTCCAAACACGCCCCCCACCACCTGCGCTCCCCTTCGCCCGCAGCGCATCCCCGATGCAGCTATCCTGCGGTCCCCCTGAAAATGACCTTTTGCACAACCCCCTGGTCCCGAACCTCCCATCGCAGCTACCAGGCCCCACCCACCTACGACTGGGAAGCTTCAACTAAAGTCAGATGAGGCGACCCGCAGGAGGCCGTCCCCGTACTCCAGATCCTGCGCCCCCCTTCTCGTCCGCCCATAGCACCGTACCTCTTCCTACCCCCCGGCAGCCTAAAACGCCCACCCACTGCCACCTCCGGGTCCCCTTCCAGAACTGCCGCGGCGCCCCCAGAACAGCAAATCCAGCGAGGGCCCCACCCCCACCCAACATGCACTGGAAGCCACAGCCGCCCGCCACTCGAACCCTCTCTCCACACCCCATAACAATGAAGATGCCCCGAAGACGAGGATCCCGACCCGCGGCTCAAACCACAGTAGTGTGGCCGCTACGTGCAGCCGCTCCTGCTTTCCTCACCTCCCACCCCGTGTTCCCCCCCCACCCGGTGACTCACCTGCCACAGCAGCCTGGGCACCCATGCCCACCGTCCAGCCCGCCGTCCAACGGCAACCCATCCTCCGGATCCCTGTCGACTTCACCATCCGCCGCAACAGGTCCGCATCTGTAAAGACAAAGCAGAACACACCGCGGGGAAGCAGCAAACCCGCATGACTCCTGCCCCATCCCTGATCCCCGGGCGGCCAGCTCAACGCCCCCAGAGGACTCAGCTAGCCCACACGGACCATTTAAACCGTGCCCTCCCGACTGGCCAGTCCCCTGCCACCCTACACTGCCCCCCCCGAGTTATCAAATTGCCCTCGGTAAGCGGAGTGTTCAAGAGGGCTGGGTTGAGCACCCCCACTTGAAATTACCAATGTATCTATAAACAGAATCAACACCATCATGTTACGTGCGCTCTGTTGTAAAGCTTGTGCGCTCGCTCTGTGAAACATGCGCGCGCCCAGCTTAGAGGGGACAGTGCAAGCAGCTACCCAGAGGGAAGAGTGCAAGCAGCCACCAGCTCCAGGGCCCCCTGTCCCTCCAGTCTCTCGAAGTCCGGGGTTGCACAACCTCTGGCAGGGTAGACGCCGAAGTCGGAAGCCCCTCCTGGAAGCCCTCCCGCTGCGCCACGGGTACCTCCGCCGCAATCCGTCCTGAGCCGCCCAATGTCGAGTCCCTACCAATGTACCCTCTAATTTTTTTTTTTTTGTGTAGGCTGTGCGCGCATAAATATCAGCTGTGCCGCTGTTGAAGGAAGATTAAATTCTTGTGCGCCACAGAACGACACTCGGAGTTATATACTTTACAATTTGACTACATGTCAGAATACAGTATGTACACCACATTGATTGCACTAGAAAATATTGTAGAACTTGTGAGACCATAAATACACAACAACTTTAAATTTTAAGACATCTGTTGTTTTTTCAGAATCAGAACCAAATTTTTTTTTTTTTTTTTTTTTTGTGCGCTCTGTTAAAAAGTATGTGCGCAAGGGGCTCTGGAAATCCCACCAACCCCTTCAAAGCTCCCCAGACTGACACAGATCGAATTTTTTAATTCAGCTACGGGCGACCAGTGAAGGGGCACTCCAGCCCGCAAAGAACAGCTCCGCCCCCCCCCTAGAGGTCCCCAACGCACCACGTCTCCTTCCTTAGTCGCCCTCCCCTTCAGTCCCGATTTGAGCAAAAGGAGTGCTAGCGGGAATTGAACGCTGGTCTCTGGGTTCCCAAACCAGTGCTCTAACCATTAGGCTACTCCTCCACTCCTATATCCATGGTAATACTTCACTCACTCCCGCACCCCAGCCGAACTGGGTCTGTTTCCCCTGCAGCCTAGCCCTAACGACTGAACACATTGACCCCACTGTACAACCCGAGCCAGCCACAATCCCACCCCTTACTTTTTTTTTTTTTTTTACACGTTTTTGTGATGTGCCAGTCACGCTCCGCTGCCCCACCCCGTAAATTAACTGTCTTTCGAAATCCAGATGAGTTTCACCACGAGGCATTTAGGTACCCAAATGGATTTACAATCTAGGGTGCACCTGAGGTCACGAGAAGCAGAAATGGGAGAAGCAGCACTTGAACTCTGACTTCCCTGGCCCTCAGCCAGCTGCTCCACTCCCGTCCAAGAAAGACCCCTGAACAACTATCCCCACCGAAGGAGGCCCCCTCCAAACCAGGGCTGCCACTCTTCGCGAAGGACCCCTAGAATTTCCCAAACACTGCACCTACAGCGGGAACAGCGACGGGCCGGCAACGGGCAGCCGCGGCGCCAGCAGCGCCTCCCGATCTCCCCGCAGACCCCTCGCCCACCGCAACGACGTCCAGGCACCCGCAGGACCAACCACGGCCCCCACTGCAGCGACAGGCGCGGGAGCACGGCCTGCCGAAACCCACGCCGGCACTCTGCCCACAAAACGCAGCCACTCGTCACCAGGGGAGCTCCCCACTCCTACCTCACCTCCCTCTGCTACTCCCAGCACCCGACACCCCTCTTCCGACCGCTCCCGTCCTCCGGAGACAGCAGACACGCCAGCCACCTTCACCCACTCCCCCGGTGACTGCCGCTCCTGCCGGCTCACGCGGCCTTGGCCCCACCTCCCTCCATGCCCAGACCATTCCCCCATTGGCTCCCGCGCCGCCACTCACACTCGGGAGCCAATGGGGGGCCAGCCAAAGCCACGCCGACGAGAACCTCCTCCCGACGCCTCATGGGGGCCGGGGCCACGCACCCGCCGCCCCCCCGGTTATCAGCGGCTAGCGGGCACGAGGCCCGCGGCCTTTCCGATATATTTCCTTAGCGGATTGGCTCTCTAGACTTATATACTGCTTTTCTACGAGTAAAGCTGAGGCAATGTTTGTCACCAGGAACCCCACCTTCAAACTCCACAAACTATCAGCATCCTAAACAAATACATAGTAGTCAAAGAAGAAGTTAAATATCTGGGCATCACACTAGACAGAGCTCTGAACCTGAAATCCCACATTAACAAAACCGCAAACAAGGCCTATCAACGATTGAAGACAATCAGACAAATCAAACCAATGCTCCATCAGGACCACTTCCGCACAGTGTGCCAAGCACTCATTACACCACTGCTTGATTACAGAAACTCACTATATCAAGGCCTTCCTCAGCAGACACTACACCCACTACAGATGGTACAAAACACCACAGCATACATCATTACAGACACTCCAAGGACCGAGCACATCACTCCCGTCCTACAACAACTACACTGGCTCCCAATGGTGGCAAGTGCTAAATACAAAACAATAATGATCATCTTCAAAATCATTAACCATCTCTCAGCAGACGTACTCCAAAATGTTATAACAAGGGATACCAGCAATAGACCAAGAAGAATCAATAATGACACCTTGATCGGCACACCTGAAGGCTACCACAAAACCAAACAAACTATTTCAAAAAGAGCACCATCAATACTGGCATCCTCACTATGGAACTCCCTCCCAACAAGCCTGAGGGCATTGGATGACCTCACAGACTTCCGCAAAGACCTCAAAACACTGTTATTTATAGAAACATATGATCACGCAGGCAATATCCCCTACCCAACTAGAAATACAACTACCTCTGCCAAATAAGCACGCACTCGTCCTATCTACACACACAAGTTTATCATACCACGTTATTAAATACCCTCATGTTAAATGTTACCCTTCAATTGTACTGTCTAAATGCTGTCAAGTAACTGTACTGTCTAAATGTGTATAAATACCCTAATGTTAAATGTAACCCTCCAATTGTGATGTGACGTGACCACCTTGATTGAAGGATAAGGTGGCATACAAATCTGTCCAAATAAATAAATAAATAAATAAATATGACTTTTGTTGTTTTGTTTATGTCAGAGTGTAGTGTGGGGTATTGATCAATGATTACACCAAGGTAACAAACTTCAGGTTTGACTAAAAGATCTGCATTTTTAACCTTTAGTGTTATTGGTGGGAAGAATGACTGGTCCCTTGATAAAAAAAAATACCTCGGTTTTATTGTATTTAATTGTAAGACAGTGCTCAGATAGCCAGTGGGCCATTGTATTGAAGTAGTTTATTATTGGTGTAAGCTGGTGGAGATGGGAGCATAAATCATGATGATATCTGCATAGAGATGAAATAGGATACCATGTGATCTGATCAGGTTGCAGATTGGCTGGATATAAATATTGAATAACAGGGCTGATAATGCTGATCCCTGATTGTAGTCACTCTGGAAGAATGTCATGGCATAATGTGTCAAAGGCAGCGGCAATATCCAGGAATATGAGGATGAATCCCTGTTTAGGTTTGTGTATAGCTTTCATCAGATGGTCAATAAGTGCAATTAGCAAAGTCTCAACTTCATATGCATTCAGTTTATTAACATGCCTCAAAATATTTAGCGGGTGCTTAATCAATTTAACATGTATTAACCTACAAATTAAATTATCTGAAACTGATCAGCATGCGTTTGCCATCTTGAGTGGTAAGTTAGTGTTTTGCATGCAATGCCTTCAAGTTCTGTTATTTGGTGTCACCTGTATGATGGCCTTCAGATAGGTTATGAGTGTACTTTGTACTTAATTCTACTTATTAATGGAAGCCAGTAGCAACACAAGGGTTCATTAGCACACATCACTGCACTCAGGACACTGCACCTGGTGCTCAGCCCTAAACCAGCATCTCAGACAAATTTGGCAATGCAATCCCAACCTCTGCCCCTGGAAGAGTGTCATCAGGTGGGGATAGCATCAGCTGTGAAAATCACTTCCCCTAGGCGAGCATCCAAGGTAGGGCAGCCATAAGAGGGCTCACCAGCACACATCACTGCGCTCAGGACACTGCACTTGGTGCTCAGCACTACATTGGCATTTCAGACAGAATCAGCAATGCATTCCCAAGCTCCGCCCCCAGAAGAGCATCACCAGGTGGTGACAGCATCGGCTGTGAAAGGCACTCCCCCCCCTCCTCTCGAGTGTCTGATTTTCTGGTTGTTTCATCATGTTTATTGGATCTTCAGGACCTGCATTGCTGCACATTGACTAGTTACGTGTTCCTGAAGGGCTTTAAATATCTTGTCCTATCACAGGACACGGCCGCGGGCACATGTCCATGGCAGCGCGCTCCGAAGGGGTATGCCCAAAGGGGCAGCCTTGCCCCTTTGGACCTCTAAGGAGCATGAAGGGGAATGGAGGAGGCCCTGTGATTTTCAATGGGTAAGCACAAGAAGAAAGTGGTAATGTCGGTATCCACCAAGACTGTGAAATTAGTGGGGCCGATGGATTTACATCTTAAGACAATGGATTCTTCTGTTAAAGTTAGCACGCCACTGGTGGCTTTGGAGACAATCTCTTCTGTAGTACTCTTACCTCTTCTCCTTCTCCTGATTTACAGGGTTCTTCTACCCCTCACAACTCTGGAAGAGTTAACTGAACCAATGACTTGTTCCTTACCAATGCCTCCTCAAGATATTTCTTTGAAGGACAGATGGCAGATGGTGACCAAGGGCAGAACTTACATTGCAATCTCCTTTAACTAAAGCTTTGTCTTTTTCTAAAGAAGTAGCAGAGCATAAGTCCAATATTTCTGCTATTGAAAATACTTGTAGTCAATTAGAGTCTCAGGTATCTGCTCTGCAGGGGGGCCCTTGCTTCTACTGCTCAAGATCTTTTGACATTATGTCATCAAAATGAGCTATTGGATAATATAAATCGGTCAAAAAATTAATGTTTTTAAAATTTTCCTTGAAGTAATTTTCTTTCACCCTTAATATATTTTACCACTTATTTGAAAGATGTTCTTCTGCCTAATCCTGAGGAGATTCATTTATCTAAAATGTATTATTTGCTGAGAGGGGTTAAGGAGCCTGTTGGGGGGCTCGGCAGAAGTCAAACAAGAATTTGATTCTTTGAATGTTCCTAATTTAGATTTGTCTGCGTTTTTTTTAGAGTCATCTGTGGAAGAAATTCCTATATAGGTGACTCTTTTAGTTTCTTTTGTTGCAGATATGGATAAGACTCAGATACTTCATTTATACTTTGCAAAGAAACATGCAAATCTTTTTAGTCAAATGATTCAGGTATTTCCTGACGTTTTGCAGGAGAGACAGACTGAGAACGGCCCTATTAGAGCTTAAGCCTAAGGCTTTGGCTCTGGGTGCTACCTTCTTGAAGTACCCATGCAAATGTCTTATTTCTTATCAGGGTAGGAGAGATGTGTTTTTTGAGTCACTTCAATTGGAGGCTTTTCTGCAGGTGAAGTTATGTGATATTTTCAGTTTATAATTTTTGGCTTCTGGGTTATGTAAAAGGGGTATTAATGTTCACTCTGAGGATCCTGCATATTTCTTATATTGTTAAAGGTGCTCTTCCTGATGTAGATTTGATTGTATATTTCATGTTTTTCTTTGTTTAATGTTAAAACTTTCATTTAAAAAAAAATCACTTCCCCTAGATGGGGACCCTTAGGCGTAATCCCTAGCATGGACCTCATTACTACACCACTCTAGATTCAACACTAAAATCTACAAAGCAAATGAGAGAATAATTACAGCACCAGCTTTTCCAAGGTAAGCTGAAAATTCTACAATAATTATTAAATCAACGACACCAAACAAAAATGATGAAGTTATACTAGATTCTTTATATCTTGCTGGGCATTTATTACTGACTACACAGAACACATCACTAAAACCCCCACACAAAATATCCCAATAATATATGGAAATAACCACAGCAAACTAGTTAGTACATACTACAAAACACGAAACAGACACACACGGGACAATCCAAATATGAACCCACAACTATATATTGCATAACCCAGACTTTAAACAGAATTACACTCAAAATCTCCAATACACGCTCATCAATGCACACTCAGCATGAAACAAAATACCAATTTTAACCATCTTAAGAACATAAGAAATGCCATACTGGAGCAGACCAAGGTCCCTTAAGCCTAGTATCCTTTTTCCAACAGTGGCCAATCCAGATCACAAGTACTTGGCAGGTTCCCAAAAAGCACACAGGTTCCATAATGCTCATCCCAGGGTAATTAGTGGATTTCCCAGGTCCTCTTTAATAATGGTTTATGGACCTTTCCTCCAGGAACTTATCAAAATCTTTTTTAAACCTAGCTACACTAACAGCTACAGAGTTTGATTATGTCCTCTAGTCTTTCTACTTTTTGATGGCGTAAACAACTGATCTATGGTTACTTGGACATCATGGGCCCGATATTCTTTTGGGACTACTATTGGCTGCTACAGCACATAGATGTTATCAACAAACTTTAATCCTGATATTCAATACCAGGATCATCTGTAGCACCGTCACTGAATATCCGGGGTTGCCGCACAGCCCACAAGCCGAAGAAGCTAACCAGGCAGCAGCGATATTGAGCCGCTGCCCAGTAAGCTCCCATAGGCCAGCACGGGTTAAGATAGCCGCTGCCCGGTTAGCAACTTGTGCCACCACAGAATGCCTGTGACACACCCCGATGCTAAGTGGTAAGCATTGGGACATGTGGAGGGGTTAATCGGAGATATTCGGCATCACTAACCATGTTAGTGCCGCTGAATATCCCATTCAGCGGCATTTACATGGTTTACAGGTATGTAAACCATGTAAATGCCTTTGAATATTGGGCCCCATGTGCATAACTAAATGCTGACTCCCAAACACCATCCTAATAAAGCAACTAAAAGTAGCAATCTATGATTTATTTCACTGCCTGGGAATGGGTAGAAGAGAGAGATGACTGCTAATTCTAATAAAAACTAGACTAAAATTCAAAACTGGAAAGTACAAAAAGATTAGACATACTCACAATTACAAATAGATATCTATCAATACTGTCTGTCTAGCATACAGACCACCAATGATGGTCGCCGAAAAACTGTCAGCGTTACTAGAAACAGTATGTATAAACACCACATAAAATAAGCAACTACTCCTTCTAGGTGACCTTAACCTCGCTTCAGTACCAGTAAACAAGCACATTCATTTCTGGAATCTATGGATATACTGGACTACCAGGAAATAGTCAACAAACCAACGCACAACAAAGAAAACAAGTTGGACCTTATACGATTTGTCCCCAAAAACATACTCAACAGGAAAAACCCTCACCCCAGTTGTTACCAGTACTCTGGTCTGATTATAGCATAGTCAACTTCCACATACCTTATGTACAAGCCACAGACATAGATAGACATATTGTATTACACCCACATATTGCAGATTCCGATACTTTGAAAAAAACATTCTTCAATGAAATAATACCAAAATTAGACTTACAAGCATCCAACATCAAAATACTCATGCAATACAGTAAATAACTGGAACAAAATCATAGGCGAGGTAGCCGCTACACCACAAACAAGACATAACAAGAAAAACAGAGTGCCACCTGGTACAGGAAAAAGCTAAGCGATACCAAGAGAGAGCAAAGGACAGCATGCAAATAGAGGCAATCAAAGCTGATGGATTATCACCACAAATACATAGCCAAACTTTAAGAATACTGCAACATGATTAACAAGATCAAGAAGGAACACCAGACAAAATTCATCATGTGTTCTTTAAAGCGGGAATTGTTTGATATAGTACAATTCCTATTAAAATACCCTAACCAAGAAAAGACAGACAGCTGCCCGAACCCACAAATGCTAGCAAATGTCTAACAAAGTAAATTCAACAACAGCAATAGCAAAACACCAATGATGACAAATAACACCACCACTCACACAACTTGGCAGTTTTTTAAAACATACACAGCAGAAAACACTGAAAGTTTAATTTTATCAACTTAAATAAAATCACATCTCCACTGGATCCATGCCCAGTCAGCTGGATCAAAATAGCAAGGACTGAACTATGTCCTACACTATTCAAACTAACAAACCTATCACTTACCCAGGGCTACATGCCAGAGGATCTCAAACTGGCTTCCATATGCACACTATTAAAAACTCCAAAGCAGATAAAAGAAATCCATTGTCATATGGACATATTTACCTTCCCTTTTCAGCTAAAATAGCAGAGAAAATAATACAGGCAACAACTTCAAGACGACATCATTGCAAATGCCCCACTGGACCCACAACTACACGGATTCAGACCATATCACAGAAGAAACACTTTTAATATCACTCATGGACAGACTTGTAAGAGGCACTGAGAAACTTAAATAGGATTTCTTCTAATATTTTTAGACATAGCAGCTGCATTCAACTCTGTCTGCCATGATATTCTTCTCACAAGACTACAAGGAATTGGAATAGAAAATACAACATTGAAATGGCTCCTTTCATATTTATCAGATCGCCAACAAGAAGTGAAAGTAGGACCAAATAAATCTGATCCTTAAAAACAAACACAAGGAGTTCCACATGGCTCTGCACTATCCTCCCTGCTATTCATGATCTACATATAGCCTTTCTGTGACATATTGAAACACAGAGTCCATTACCATATTTACTTAATTGATACGATGATATAGCAGCCATATAGCACTTCAAAACCAGAACACACCCAAATAGCAAATTCCTTCAATGAAATAACACAATGGCTATTGGAACACAGATTAACAATAAATTACAAAAAAAAAACCCCAAGGTGCTATTTATTACAAGAGTCAAAGCATTTATCCCACTAAATTCACTAAGGGGGTCATTCTGCGCAGCGTTTAGTGGGTATGTAGGTCCAGTCTGGACCAACAACCTCCACTAATGCTTGTGCCCAATTCACTGCCCAAAGCTTTCCACACATACAGAGGAGACGTGCAGGGAGCTCTGGGAGGAAGTGAGTGGGGGAGGGCCAGAAAAGGAGCATAGGTAGGGCGGAGGTGGGACCCTGACTACAGACGTGCAGAGCCGATAACGGTCACAGCCTTGTACATCCGGGGAGGCAGAAATGGCTAAGTAACTTACTCCACCTCGGTGGAATAAGTCACCCTGCGCTCAGAGAGTGGAACCGGCGGACACCCCTAATGAGGTGAGGGGCACCAGGAGCTTCCCTGCTGCCCGATCCCGACCTTGACAGGCCCATCCAGGGGTCATGTGACAGGGAACAGCACATGGGGCTGTGTGGGGCAGTGGGGCTCTTGCATGGTGTCCTGGTGCAATGGCGATGGGACACCATGGCACTAGGCTCCATACCAGAGCATTTTGTGGTTAGATGGGGAGGGAGCAGTGCATGCAGCAGGCCAGAATCGGGGCACATCCTGTCTGTCCAAGCCCTCTGCACTTGATTCTGATCCTGCGGGAACGTCTAGCTCCCACGTATGCAGAAAGGTGCAGATCTGGACTTTCCAGATTTTGGAATTCCGGACAGACCCCGATCAGAGTGGGGCCCATAGAGTAAAAGATGCTGAGTTGGAAGTAAAGCATGAAGTGAGATATCTAGAAATAACCCTCGATCAGCATTTAAACCCCACACATCGTCAGAGCCACCAGAACCCTACAACACTTAAGCCCACTTGTCTTAGTAATCTGTTAAATTTTTTGAAGGTGTAAATAGGTAGACTGTGAGTCGGTTGATATAGTGTATATGGATTTTAAGAAAGTCTTTGACAAGGTCCGTTATGAGAGACTCTTGGCAAAATGAAAAAAGTAATGGGATAGGAGTCAGTGTACTATTCTGGATCAGGAAATGGTTAAAAGATAGAAAGTAGAACACAGAGAGTAGGGTTAAATGACCAAATTTCTCAAAGGAGAGAGATGAATAGTGGAGTACCCCAGGGATCTGTGCTGAGCCTTCTGCTTTTTAACATATTCATAAGTGACCAGGAAGTGGGAATAATTAGTAGGGTGATCACATTTGCAGATTGTGAAAAATTGCAAGAAGACCTTGATAAATTGGAAGACTGGACATCTAAATGGCAGATGACATTTAAGGTAGACACATGCAAAGTTATGTAGCTAGGAAAGAATAACCCAAACTACAGTTCCACAATGCAAGGTTCCACATTAGGAGACAAGACCTAGGAAAAAGATTTAGGCGTACATTGAAATACATAATACATACATTGAAACCCTCTGTCCAGTGCACAATAGCAGCCAAGAAAGCAAATAGACTGTTAGGAATCATAAGGAGAGGAATGGAGAATACAATCAAGGATATTATAATGCCTCTGTATCATTCCATGGTGTGAGTGCATATTATGTGCAATTCTGGTCACCATGTTTTAAAAAGGATATAGCAGAATTAGAAAAGGTAGGGAGAAGAGGGCGGAGTGGCCTAGTGGTTGGGGCAAGTTGCCTCAGGCCAGAGGGACTGGGGTTTCTAGTCCCACAGGTGCTCCTTGTGGCCTTGGGCAAGCCACTTAACACTCAGTTGCCTCAAGTACAAATGTAGATTGTGAGCCCTTTGTTACCTGAATGTATACCACTTTGACCCAGAGAAAAGCAGTATGTAAGAATTGCTAAATAAATAAGAAGAGCTACCAAAATTTTAAAGAGGATCAAAGGAAATTCTTATGAGGAAAGGCTTATTTAAAAGGTTAGGGCTCTTCAACTTGGAAAAGAGATAGCTGAGGGGAGATACGATAGAGGTCTATAAATTAATGAATGGAGTGGAGTGGGTAAACATAGGTAGGTTGTTTATGCTATCAAAAAGTAAAAAGAGTAGGGGGGACACAATGAAGCTACAGTGTCACCCATTTAAGACTAATAAGAGAAGTTATTTTTTCACTCAACACGTAATCAAACTCTGGAATTTGTTACTGGAGATGTAGTAAAAACTGCTAGTGTAGCTGGGTTTAAAAAAGGTTTGGACAAGTTCCTGCAGGAAAGGTCCATAAACCATTCACAGGTCTGCAAAAAAATTTTTTCGAGAGCTGTTTTGGTTATTCCACATAATCTTTGTTTTCTGGTGCGCTGAATCCGAAAATGACCTCCATTTTGTCATAGGACATCACGTTTCCTGACAATTTAGGTAACTATGTTAAATTAGGCAATACCTCAAAATAAATGGAAATAGACTTATAAAATTAAAGTTTTATTACAATATTTTCATGAAAATCCTTTTTTGAACTGAAATGAGCTCACCTACACACACTAAACTCAATTCTTCTTCCTTGTGAGGCTCCTCTTGGTGCATTTACGCTTGTGAGTAGCATCTGGAATGTCTCTCTGAAGCATCCAACAGTCTGCCATCATTGTAATGCTCCATTTTCCCTGGCATCTCCTTTCCATCTCTTTAATATCTTGGTGGAATCGTTCACCTTGTTGCTCACTCACAGTTCCCAAATTTTCAGGAAAGTAGTCAAGGTGGGACTGGAGGAAATGCACTTTCAAACTCATCAGGCAACCTAAAGCTTGAAATGCTTTCAACATTCGTCCGACGATCTTTTTGTAGTGAGGATCTTTGTTATTGCCTAAAAATTTCTACCCTTCTTTTTGAGGATCTGTCATGGTATTGACAAACGCTTGATCAATTATAAGCCTTCTAATGTCTGGTCCGACGAACACACCTTCCTTCAATTTTGCCTCCAACAGGCCTGGAAACTTGGTGATCAAGTATTTGAAGCATTCTCCATCTCTTGGAAGTGATTTTACGAATTGCTTCATCAATCCCAATTTTATGTGGAGAGGTGGCAGAAGAACTTTATGGGAAGGTACCAAAGTTTCTCGGAGGACATTTTTTTCACCGACTGTTAGCACCCTCGGCTGCCAACTCTTCTTGGTCCAGTGATTTTGTCGGTCTTGACTGTCCCATAGACACAGAAAATAAGAAAATTTGGTATACCCAGCTTGTTGCCTGAGCAGCACAAGACCTTCAAGTCCCCACACACTTGACAACCATGGTCTTCATATTTAAGTTTATGAAGAATCAATTCCAAGTTCTCGTAGGTTTCCTTCAAGTGTACGGAATGACCTACAGGTATGGAAGTGTAAAAACCGTTGTGGAGTAAAACTGCTTTGAGATTTCTTTTTGAAGAATCTATAAAAAGACGCCATTGCTCTGAATCATATTGGATTTTAAATTGACTCATCAGACCTTCGACATCGATGCAATAAACCAACTTGTCTTCCTGGGCGAAGTAAGGAACAAACTCCTTTTCACGATGTCTGAACCATGAAGATGATGCTCCTGGCAACAATAAATTCCTGCTTTTCAGCCTTGATCCGGGTAACTCAGCGGCATCTTTGGGAAGATTCAAGTCTCTTACCAAATCATTCATCTCCTCCTGAGAAAACAATTTTGGTCTTGTATCATCTTCAAAGTCAGAACTTGATTCGTCATCTGGTTCAGATATGACTTCACCTTCATTGGAGCTAGGTATCGCTTCCAAGGTAGCAGGGGGCTTGGGTACTGGTATATCTGTGCCATGGGGGATGGGATGAATTGCCGATTGAAGATTGGGGTATGAAATGGAATGCTTCCATTTGGAATTAAACCCTTTCACATTGCATGAACAAAAGTAACAGTCGTCACTATGGTTCTTTTGCTCTCGCCATGCCATAGGAATCCCATAACGGAAAGATTTTTTCTTACCCTTGAACCAGTTTCGGAGGTCCTCAACACACCGTTTGCACACTTTGAGGCACCCAGACTTTATCTTGATCTCCAATTTTTAGTCGAAAGTATGCAAAGTATACTTTTTTCACAAAGTCTGTAATATTCTGCTGTTGCTTCAACACTGTATATTCACCACAGATGAAACAGAAACTGTCTGGCGAATTAATACACTTTCGCGGAGCCATAACATAATGGTTGAAGAATGACGAGCTAACACGAATTGCGATGAAAAAGTGTGAACAGCCTAGAACCAAGAAACTGATGATGATTCGTGCACAAGTGTGGCATGCAGGAGAGAGCAGCTCTGTGTCTGTTCACGAGACGCCACAGTGCTGGCCACACCCCCCTGCACTGACCGAAACTGCTGCTATCTGCCCTGTGTCTCCCTCTCACTGGATTCTTCAGGAAAGATTAACCCCTTCTACCATTAGAAGCACGGACTTAAAACTTGCTTAGCTTATGCATATATTGCTGACCATCAGATTTACAGTGCTATATTTTTTTTTACATAACTCGGACAATCCCTTTAAGATTTTCTTGGCATTTTATATCTTAAATGCACTTATGTGAATTAATTAATAGTAATTTGAATTAATTACTAGTAATTTGAAAAAAAATTGATAAATTTGAAGACAATTTTGCATGTTGTGGCAAATCATAACGTCTAGGAGTTTTTGAAAGACTTATTTGAACAGGAGATGATTGTTGAAAACAAAGAAAATCCTGTGGGAGACCTTTCCCTCCTAGGTTTCAATCCAACTCATGTTCACAGTGGTCTTTGCTGTCTTCTGGCAGGGTGTTTACAGCCACATTCGCCCTCCACAGGTCACAGGGTACCTCAGGGTCGGCTCTATAATGAGGCAAAAATTGCCCCCAAAACAGCCGCCTCACTCCGCCTTCAAAGTTAAAAGAAAAAAAAAGGGTGGACAAGCTGTTGCCACTGCTTCTCAGTAGGGGCAGATTCAACCTCCCTGCTGTGGCCCCAGGAGGCCCCGCACTTGTCTGATGGCCCGAAGCCCAGCGCCATGTCTCACCTCTGCAGAGCTGCGAGAAAGAACAGCGTTCCCTTCTTTCCCGCAGCTCTGTTAAAGTTGAGGCCGGTGGCGCGCTGAGGATAAACAAGGGCATTTCCTGTCTCATGCGAGACAGGAAATACTCCCAACACTCAGTGTGCTGCCGGGCTCAACTTTAACAGAGCTGCGGGAAAGAAGGGAAACGCTGATCTTTCTTGTGGCTCTGCAGAAGTGAGCCGTGGCACCTCCATGTCTCCCCCTGAAGCTGGACAGACAGGCGCAGTGCTCTTCGGTGGGGAGGGGCTGGGATTGGTAATGGGCTGTTGGGAGGGCTAGAACTGGAAATAAGCTAGGACTGGAAATGGGCTGATTTGGGGGGGGGGACTAGGGTTGGTAATGGAGTGATCGGGGGGTGGGGGTAGGTCCAGAAATGGACTGATGAGAGGGCTAGCACTGGAATGGGCTGATGGAGGGATAGGACTGGAAATAGGCTGGGGCTGGAAATGGGCTGATTGGGGGGTTGGGACTGGAAATGGACTGATGGGGGGACTAGGACTGGAATGGGCTGATGGGGGGGATAGTACTGGAAATAGGCTGGCACTAGAAAGGGGCTGATGGAGGGCTAGGAATGGAAATGGGCTGGGGGGGGGAGAGATCTGATAGCCCTGGAAGAAAACTGAGGGCTAGGACTACAAATGGACTGATGTGGGGAGATGGGAGAATGGGACTGGAAGAGAGAGGATGCTGAGGAGGGGGCAGGAAAAGAGCTGACACGTGGAGAGGGGGATGGTGGGGGCTGGAAGGGAGCTGATATGGGGGGAAGGAGGGGGTTGAAAGGAAGCTGATACCTGAGGGACAGAACTGGAGGGGGACTGGAAGGGTGATGATACTAGGGAAAGGAGTACGGGAATGGAAGGGAGTTGACACCTAGGGATGGTACTAGAGGGGGACTGGAAGGGAGCTGACACTTGGGCATGGGACTGGTAGGTGGTTGGGTAATGGGGAGGATGCTGGAAGGGAGAGGCCACTGGGGCTGGAAGGGAGCTGACATGTGGGGATGGCATTGGAAGGGGGATGGACAGAAGGTAGGGGATGGAAGGGAGCTGACACATGGGGGGGGGGGTTGCAGCACTGGGAGTGGAAGTCAGCTGATACCAGCGATGGTATTTGGACTAGAAGGGGCTAGACAGTGGGTAAGGAGGGGGACTGGAAGGGAATGGACACCAGTGGCAGTCCTGGGAATGCAAGGGAGTTGACATTAGAAGATACTGGGAGGGGAGGACTAGAAAGGAGGCTGATACTGGGGAGGGTGACTGGGAATGGAAATAGGCTGATTGATGGAGGTGAAGAAAACAACAGAAGAGACAAGAAATGACAGACTATAGACCATAGAAAGAGAGCGAAGAGAAGACAAGAAAGCAGAAGCCTCAGATCGGGACCAGCATGGTCAGAGAATAAAATGGTCAGACAACAAAGTAGAAAAAGTAATTTTATTTTCATTTCAGTGATTGCACTATTGTATTTTACACAGTATGGGGAACTGTATCTCTTATTTATCTGATGTTGCACTGCATGCAGTCTGACGTCTTGGGGTTTCAGTTTCATTTTTGTCTACATATTTTTATTTTTACTTTAGGTTATAGTCACTTATTCTGTACTTGGTGAGAGTCTGTGTTCTGAGTGTGTGACTCAGGCCAGGTGTGCTGTTAACATTGAGTGTGTACATAGGGATCTATACTGTACTGTAGTAATTTGACTTGTTCAACTTTTCAAAAAGGTGTTCTAGGGCCTGCTGCAATATTTATAGTGCTGCTTTTTTTTCTGGGTAGATCCCTTGTATGAGTTTTGAAAGTTTATGCTGGTATGGTATGGTATGGAAGATTTGGCCTTGTAGATCTTAGGTGGCTTTTTTAGGATTTTATGTTAGTTACCAATAAGTCTGTTACTGGAGAATGTTAGTGAGATAACCAGAATCAGATTTGTTTAAAATATATTGAGTTCTGTGGGTGAATGTCCTACTTCTGCTCTGCACCCATTGTCGAGGGAGATGTTTCTGTGGATGCAGAATATATATTCAAAAGAAAAAGTGAGAATCATAAACACAGTTTATAACAGAATAAAATGAGTTATAATTTGGTCTTATAAACTGTGCTAAAAGTGGTTTTCACTTTTTCTTTTAGTTCCTTGGTGTGCGTTCATCTTGCATTTCCTCAGCCGGGCAAGAAGGTGGTCATGCCTCCCCTTGTGCCCTCCCTCCCTCCCTATTTTTTCAATAATACCAAGACTTGTTTTCTGTATCAAATCACAAATTATTTTATTGGTGTTTCTTGGCCGCAGCATCACATATTTACATAACCATTAAATATCAACATACAACTCATATATAATATATATAACCAGTGCAACTGGAGTGGAGGAGTAGCCTAGTGGTTGGGGCAAGGTACTTCAGGCCGGAAGGTTGGGGGTTCAAATCCCACTAGAGGATAGCAACCTTGGGCCGGAAGGACTGGGGTTTCTAGTCCCACAGGTGCTCCTTGTGGTCTTGGGCAAGCCACTTAACCCTCCATAGCCCATGTTCCATGTAAAATAGCTATCTCCAAGTTATAATGCCCTGTTCAATGTAATTTCGGTTTGTTCAATGTAAACCACACTGATGCAGAATAGCACAGTATATAAGAGAATGTAAATAAATAAATAACTCTAAAATTAAAATTTATGTTGATCGTTCTAATAACCACATTTACGAGGGTCAAACAGCCTTGGTGCAGGGCTGTTTGAAGCCTTCCCCTTTTCTTTCTATCATTCTTGCCCATCACTTAGGTCCTGGTACCAGGGTAAAGCAGGCCGTAAAAGCACGCCTTACCCTCAACGCAGCAGGGGTCATATCTCCCTGCTCCAATCCTGACCCGTCAAAGGTCGGTTCAGAGCCACTCACTTATGTGTCAGCGATGTGCCTCTCTCCCCCCACGCCATGTAAGCGTGGGGGGATGTGGGGCAGTGCCGTTCACCCCCCTGTCATTGCTGCGGCCGGTTGCCCTGTCCGGGGGAGGACAATTCCCTCTGGGCCACCCTCCCTTTGTTCCCTTGCACAGCTGTACACCCCGTCTCGTGATCGTACTTACACTGCCATGCCACAACAAGTGTCCCCCTTTTTAGGGTGCGGGCGAGTGGGAGGCAGACATGCTGTCCTCACCTGGAGGGGCAAGAGGGCAATCCTGGTCTTGCAGGCCACTCAAATAGCCTCCCCTGGGCCCGCCCTCCTGCCCCTCTGCCCCTGCCTCCCTGTGTCCCGCAGCCACTATTCACCGCCACAGGGCCCTCTGCCGGGCAAGAGGGTAGCCATGCCTCCTCATGTGCGTCGGCTGCTCCCCCCCCCCCCACACTTTTCTTCAGTAATACCAATACTTGTTTTCTGTATCAAATCACAAATTATTTAATTGGTGTTTCTTGACCACAGCATCACATATTAAACATCACACAACCATTAAATATCAGCATACAACTCACATATAATACTGTATATACAACCAGTGCAGCTCTACAATTCAAACTTACAATGATCAACTTAAACATTTTAATAATAACCAGGTTCAAGAAGGGCACACAGCCTTGGTGCTGAGCTGTTTGAAGTCTGCCCTTTTCTTTCTATCATTCTTGCCCATCACTTAGTCCCTGGTACCAGGGTAAAGCAGGCTGTAAAAACACACCTTACCCTCATTGCAGCAGGGGTCGTATCTCCGGCTCCGATCCTGACCCATCAAAGGTCAGTTCAGAGCCCCTCACTCCTGTGTCAGCAATGTGCCTCTCCCCCCCATGCCGTGTAAGCATGGGGGGACATGGGGCGGTGCAATCCACTACCTGTCCCTGCTGCAGCCTGTTGCCCTGTCTGGGGGAAGACAATTTCCTCTGGGCTACTCCCCCTTTTGTTCCCTTGCACAACTGTCCGCCCTGTCTCCTGACCCTACTTGCACCAGTGCCCACCGACAACAGCTCCTCACTTGCCAGTAGGCCCCATCCTACCCTTAGCTGCAGCCAAGCCTCCCCCTCTCCCACAGCATTTCTACCATGTCTTGCATCACGCAGAGGAAAATATCCATGCCTATGTCCAAAAGGTGCACCCCATCTGAGTGATACAAACCAGGGCATTTCTCTTTGATGCATTAATGCCATGCTGGTCCATTGTGAAGCTTCAGGAGTTATATTGGGGTTGCCAAGCACTTCCTGTTGTTTGTTGGAGTGGGAGGTGTTGTGTTGGGGTCACAAAGTCACTCTTGTTTATTTTTTTTTTAGAGGGTAGGAAGTGTTGTGTGGGGGCCACTGAGCCTCTCTTTGTTTTTCAGAGGAAGTGCTGTGTTGAGGTGTCAAGTCACTCTTGTTTTTGTGAAAGTGGGAGATGCTGCATGGGTGCTATTGAGCCCCTCTTGTTTCTCTAAATATTCAAAATATTCCTTATCCTTAGTAAGGAGTTTTTTGAATATTTAAAGTGACATTTGGCTCCTTGTGAGAATTTTTCATTTGTATAGAGCCCCTCTTTTTTTGACATATTTAGCAGCATGTTTCCTAGACTCTGTCCTGGTAACATGAACATAAGAAATGCCATACTGGATCAGACTAAGGTCTATCAAGCCCAGTATCCTGTTTCCAACAGTGGCTAATCCAGGACACAAGTACTTGGCAGGTTCCCAAAAAGGCACACAGGTTCCAGAATGCTTGTCCCAGGTCATCTTTAATAATAGTTTATGGACCATTCCTCCAGGAACTTGTCCAAACCTCTTTTTTTCCATCTTTATTGTTTATTAAAGCAGTATCCAAACATATTCAGGCATGGCGGGTGCTCTTACACCATACCCAAAATTAACAATATAACAGCTCTTTATTTTTCATTTTAAACAATCCACTCTGTATCTAACATAATTCCAACCCCCCATTTCCCCTCCCCCTCCCTATTACCATGGTTCACTATTGTTCCATTCCATAGTTTAACCAGAATCTGGGTGTTCTACTGTGTTAGCAGCCAGGGCACCCCCTTTCACAATGAACTACATTGTTATTAGTTTGTTACGCATGTAAGGTGTCATAGTATCAAATGTATAGCCCCCAAAGTGTGAGAAACGCCTCCCACTTGTTCTGGTTCCCTTTGGTGTCCATCCATTCCAACAGCATCAGTTGGTGAAAATGATTCCTCCATTCCCAATATGTGGGTGCCATAGGACCCCCCGCCATAGATGCAGGATGGGTTGTTTGCCCACCACGCAGGCCTTACCTATATGCTTATCCATTTTCCCTTGAGGCCCATTTGGAGTAACCGGTCAAAAATAACCAAATTACTGGTCCACTTCATCTCTTGCCCCATAAGCCCACTAAGATACCCTTGTATTTGCCTTCAATAATATTGTATTTTCCCACATGACCACCACATGTGGCCCAATCTAACCAATGGTGCATTGCTCCAGGGGCAACTGCCATCTGAAGTTATACCGCTCCATCCTGGGGTGCATCTTTCCCACTGCGTTGGACAAGGGGGGCATTTACTTAGGCATCCAAACCTTTTTTAAACCCAGCTACACTAACAGATTTTTATTGTCCACTTGGCAACTAATTCCAGAGTTTGATTACGCAGGGTCATAGGCTATCTGCAGGGAGGCAGTTACATCCCCCTGCAGTTACCTCATTTCAGTGTGGAAAAACAGCTACCGGTGCAACTAAGGTTACCCACTGAGGTGGCATTAGTTGCACTCATGCTATTGGGATGAGCCATTATATTAGTTTCTGCTGACAATGCAGATGCGTGTGTGTGAGAGTTCTTTCTCTTGCCTCACTCTGCAGTAAAGTATAATGTTGGTAAATAAATCCTGTAAACCTAACAGTAATGGGGAAAAGCATTTGTTTTACTACATATGTTTGTTTTTAGTCTGTACTGATATATTCCCTACTTGGTGAGCATCTATCTCTGTTCTGCATATATGTGACTGAGGCTACATGTTCTGATAGCATGGAGTTTCTATGTAGGGAGCTTGGTCAGTTTTCTGAATAGGAATATGGATGTTCTAGGGCCCACTTCAATATTTATGGTGCTGCCATTTTCTGGGTATGCTCCTTGTTGTGTGAGTTTTGGAAGTTGGTGCTGTTACGGATAGTAATTTTGCTCTATGGGTCCTGTGCTCTGATTCTTGGTGAGATGAACATGTAGGGTGTTGGTTGGGGGTACTGGAATATGAAGCGTCTTTGAGATTTGTAGTTTTGCATTCTTTATGCTGTCAGACTGAAATTTAAAATAGCTTGTCAGTTCAGATTCAAGGAAATTTCAAATTTTCAGGGAATGTCTCAGTTTAATTTTGTTTAGTAGCCTGATTGCTTCACCGCTGCTGAGTTCAGGACTTTTCCAGCTCTAGCACAATCCAATCCAACGTTTGAATTCATGGATACCAGGATTAGTTTCTCATTTTATATCTTCCCTCCTCATCAATAATCTGGTCATAGAAAAATAAATCTGATGTGCAGATACTTATAATGGTTTGGTTGGGGGGAAGGGGCTGTGTAAGTGGCTTTTCATTAATCAAATTTCATGTTTTATTATTATGTTTGTTTTATTGTAACATCTGTTTTACTAAATTGCATGTGTATGTTTAAAAGCCACCTAACATTTTAGATGGGTGGCATATACATTGTAAAATAAAGTATACTAAATTTATGCAAATGATGCCACGGTGAGTCTCCGCGCATGGTCCTGCATCACCCTCATCCTATCCCTGGGGGAAAGTAGACAGGAGGGTGCATTGGGAGACAGAGGAATGAATAAATTTCAGATTGGGACCTACATGATCAGAGAATAAAATGGTCAGACAACAAAGTTAGAAGAGAATTTTATTTTCAGTTTAATGATCAGACTTGGTGCTGTCTTTATATTTTATACAGTGCATGGAAATACATCTCTTTCTATTTCTCTGGTATTGCACTTTATGCAGAATCTGGCTTCTTGGGGTTGCAGTTTAATTTTTATCTATGTATGTTTATTTATAGGTTATGGTCACTTATTCTATACTTGGTAAGAGTCTGTGTTTTGAGTGTGTGACCAAGACCAGGTGTTCTGTTAACATGGAGTTTGTATGTAGGGGTCTGTACTGTAATAATCTGAATTGTTCAGCTTTTCAAATAAGTGTTTGGATGTTCTAGGGCCCACTGTATTATTAACAGTGATGCTTTTTTTGGATGGCCTCCTTATGTGAGTTTTGGAAGTTGGTGCTGGTATGATATTGTATGGTAGATTTGCTCTATAGGGTTAGGGTTTTGTATTAGTTCACATATGCCTGGTACTTGATAATGTTTGTTAGTGAGATGATCAGAATCCGATTTTTATTTTTTATTTAAAGATATTGAGTTTTGTGAGTGGATGTCTTGTTTCTGCTCTGCACCCACTGTTGAGGAAGAGGGTTCTGTGGATGCAAAATACATGTTCAAAAATAAAAAGCAAGACCCACAACATAGTTTATAACAACAAATAAAAATGAGTTATAATTTAGTTTTATAAACTGTGCTGCGGTTCTCGCTCTTTCTTTTAGTTCCTTGGTGTGCAAACATCTTGTATTTCCTCCATATAATCTAATCGGCTTTTTGGTTTGGTTCAGTCCCTCATTGGAGTTTTGAGAAAGCCTTCAACCCCACTATGGATTGGGGGGGGGGGGGAGGGTACCATTTCATCCCTCACCTCAGGTAGCAGATTTCTTTGAGCTTGCCCTGAGACACCTCCACCACCCAGACCAGACGCCAACGACTTGCATATGTGCCAATCCCACAGAGAGCCCCTGTTTCTCCTGCGTCGGCCACTTAACAGGCAGTCACAACTACAGGCTTGAGGTGGAATCGAGGTCCAGGGAGGAAGCAGACAAGCTTTCCTCTACTAAACTCCCCAAGGACGCTGTTGGAGATTTCATGACCAGGGAAGCTTCAGGCTGCAGATGTCGATCCATTGGCCCAGATTTCACCTGGCTCTTAGCTGCAGAGGATTCTTGACGCTTCATTTTGTGCTTTGTCATTTAAACAGGAAAGTGCATCAAGGGAAAGTTGGGACCAAAGCGCTTCAGCATCTGACACTGCCACCATCATAGAACAACGCCTCCCCCCGCCATGCAGTTTTCTAAAAGTCCCCTTCAGTATGTCTAACTGGCTTTGCAAGTTTAACAGCCTTTATAAATTACTCTATTATGGGACTTTATGATTTCATTTAACAGTTCTGTGTGTGTTTTCAGTTTTTTTTTATTTTAAGACTTATAGATAAGTTGATTGCATTATTAATGAAAAAAGAATTTTGTCTGGAGAAGACTCAATATTATTCTCCCAATAAATATTGCTGTATTGTGTTTTTCTTTGGCACAAACAAAGCAATGGTATTGGACATAAAGCTGCTAATGAATATACTGATTGGTAACCCAGGTGCTAGAGGAAGAAGCCAATATATCATCATATCAAGCTGATAAAGTTCAGAAATCTACCCCATATGAGCATTGCCTGGGAACAGCTTGCTGAACATGCCCTTTTCCCTAGCAGTGCTGTTGGAAACCAGATGAGCCATAATTAAATGTGGGTCACCAAGGAGAGAAACAGTGGTTGTAATCATCATGCTATTTGTATGCCTGAAAATATGAAAATCAAGCATACTGTTAGAAATGTAGATGTTTTAGTTCCTTTCAAATTTATTCAATGTACAAATGACATCTTTGGCTGGCTCGATAGTACGGCTGGCAAGTACTTTGCAGAACCATGCGGAAGTAAGACCATAGCAAGGTTTGTACGAGCAGTGTAGCAACACAAGACAAAAGTACAGAAGGGGTGTTAATGTTAGCAGTGAGGCTTGCAGAAAGCCTCATAAGAGCAAGTTCCTGTGCAAGGCTGGGGGGTGGGGGGAGGGACATATTCCTAGATTGCTGTGGTCCTGTATGGAAGGTTTCCAGATCAATCCCCAAGTGGGACTTCTAGAGTAGACAGAGGCTGGGGATATTTAGAAGGTAGCCTTAGCCCCAGGGAAGAGGGGCAGTGTTCATTGCTTAAATACGACACCTAGTAGTCAGATTCAGGACCCAATATTGCAATGTTCTGCAAGGAACCTTGATGCACTGAAACCAGCCAAAGACACTCACGGCAATAATTAGCTAGCTATGTTGAGGGCATATAAAATAGGGAATACATTCTTGAATAGTTGCCCTTGAAGGTTCATAACATCATATCTCAGTCCTTGTTCAATTGAACCAGAAGCAGTAAGCAACTGAAGAAAAGTACCAGATCAAAAAGAAAACAATAAATACAAACTCTGTGTGTGTGTGGTTGGGGGGGGGGGGTGTGTGATTAGATTGGAGTGGAGAATCTTGGCAAATTTCTTTTTAAATGCTTGGGGCAATGCCAGGACCCACATTCCATCTGCCAAGGCAAGTAACATGGTCTGTGCGGTACGTATCTGCCCCATGTGCTAACTGCTGAGAAAGCCCCTGACAGTTAATGCATAGACTTTACACTTAATGTGCAGCAGTTTTTGGACATTATGAGGTTGATTCTATAAGCTTCCATGTACTTAATATGCAGTTTTAAGTGCATTAATGCATTCATTGCACCTATTTTTATAAATTCAAATCTAAGTGGTTTTGACTTTCTAGAATACAAGTGTAAGTGGCCACTAATGAGCGCAAATGCAAACTGCCATTTAGGGTGCATAGTTTGTCTTGCATGCTTTTGAAAATGGGTGTTAAAATGCAAACTCCACTTTGCTGAGTATCACCTCAATCTCTAGGTGAAGTTACAAGCATACAAACTATACCTGATGTATCCCAGTCACAGTTTTATAGATGTTTGTCATTGTCCTTTTAAGTTGTCTCTTCTCCAACCTGAAGAACCCTAACCTGCTTAGCCTTTCTTCATAGGAGATGAGAAGAGGGTATTAGTAGGATTCAATAACTGTCCAATGCCCAACAAAAAAAATGTAATGCGTAAGACTGTGAGATCACATGGACCCCTTCTTCAAATACCAGAGGTAAATGCTACAGAGGTTGGGCCATGTCTTGAAGAGGTTAATATTAAATTAGAAAAGGAGTGAAGAAGTTAGAAGAGTTTAACGAGTTAAGGTCATCATTAGAACTTAGAGGTTTCATCATTAGAACTTAGAGGTTGGATAGGGCTACTCCAATCCTTCAATCTTGTGGAGAGTAAAATTTAAAGGTTTGGTAATGGCCTTTCAAGCTTTAGAGGGAAAAGCTCCACATTGCATTACTTCAGCGTTGCATTGTTATGTCCCTGAACTTGGCTTGTGGTCAGCTAGTCAGTCTTTTTGGGCCATGACGTCTTTACGTGAGTTTTTTCAACTGAAAACATGCTTGTGCATTTTCTATTGTTGTTCCTTAATTATGGAATTCTTTACCATCTGAATTAAGAAATCTTACTCATGTATTGATGTTCAGGAAAAAGTTTAAAGCTTTTTTTTTTTTTTTACTATAACCTCTTTTGGGTGATGTGGTATTCAGTTAGTAGACATGCTAGACAGCTTACTACTGTGAATACGTATCTAGGGGAAAATGGATAGAACTGTATTATGTCTTTTTGATTTTTTATGTGTGTTCTCTTGTACTCCGCCTAGAATTTCAGATAGCTGTGGGCTATAAATGTTTTAAATAAATACATTGAAAGCTCCTGAGAAAGGTATCACAGCCTTCTAAGACTTCAAAAACAATATGAACAATGGTCTGAGGAGGTATTAAGACCTTTACAGGCACCTAAGTATTAAAACACTAATTATTTTGGATAAATGATTTGAACACCACAGATGTTTGTAGTCTTACAGAGAAGAAATGGGAAGCTGTAAGCTACAATGCAATAAAAACCTCCAGATAGTAGATTTCACAGTGTTGCCAGAAATCAATAAACTACCTCTTTAAATATGGTGATTTCTATATGCTGGTAGTTTCTAACTGCAGATATGGTATTTTTCATTGCAAATAGTGATTTTTTTAAAAATAAATGCAGCTTGTGTAACAGGACTGACCCGTCCATTGTGCGGGAATGTTGCCCACTAATGGCCCTGTGCCTCAGGAGGCCCCATGGCTGCCTGACCGGCTTCAGAGGGAGCCGGGGAGGCCCAAAGCCCAGCACCCTGGCTCTTCTCTGCAGAGCCGTGGGAGAAAAGAACAGCATTTACCTTCTTTCCTGCGGTTCTGTTAAAGTTGAGCCCACTGGCACGCTGACTGCCTGGAGGTTAAACGGGGGCATTTCCTGTCTCGTGCGAGTGAGGGTTAGCTAGGCAGGAAGGGGAGGGGGAGCTGACACAAAGCCAGAGGGCCGGCCAAGACCATGCCTGTCAGCAGGTTACCACCAGCCCAGAACAGCTGCTAGTCTCACTTTGCGAGAATTCCAATCAGCTAGATCAGTCATAGGCAGCTTGCAGAAGTGGGGCAACATTGGGCTCTGTCAGCAGCGCATATACCATTTGTGTTCAATCTGCTAGTCAGCACACACTGCATGTACACATAGCCACCGTGACTTTGTGCAAACAGCAACTTGACTGCCAAACAAGAAACAGCAGTCATATTACCGCAGTTTGACCTTATATAGCACCATGTGTATACATAGCCGTGACATGGTTACAGCTCTGTCAGAGTGAGTGTGGCCTCCCAGCATGAAAAGATGTGTGCACCCAGGCCATGTCCATGGCAGACCCATGTTAGGATGGTTCAACCATGTACCTAACCTCCGATCCATATACATTATGTGAAAACCACTCTGTTTTAGCCAATAGACAGAATCCTCTGCTCCTAATTATGTACCCTTTTTATTTTGAACCTGGGTACAGCTTATGCAATGCGAAGCACGGTGAAAAGTGGGCCAGAGATAGGCTGCGAGTGCATGCTGGCCCATGTCTGACACATAGCCAACTACGGTGTCCCCCTACACAGTTTTTGGCAGTGAGCGTTGAACATAGTGCCATGCGTGTACTCCCATATAATGACATGTCCTTAGCCATGGACCCTGCAGAACTGGCCAGTGCAGCACATGCATGCTCCCACACTGCAGACGCAGTGATCCCCCCCCCCCCCAAAGAGCACTTGGCAGCTTGTACATGGGATCTCACACTGTATGTAGAGTTGCTGAATAGCTGGCCTGCAACATGTTGTGTGCATAGCCAGAAAGCCTGAGCAACACGTGCATGCATAGTGCATTGCTGCAGCTCACAATCCTGGGGGGACCCACACTGTCCAAAAGCGGTGCAGATTGGCATTCTTACCTGCCCCTTTGGCCTCTTTTAATGCTCCACCATTGTCCAGGCCTGCTCAGTGTGCTGGTAGTGAGACATTCAGCCATTAACACGTGCCCCTCCTGCTTCCCCCACCAAGACCCAATCAGGGCTCTGCAGTACCTTTAAACACCAGCAACCGGCAGGCGTGCCCGTGCCTGGTGGGCCCATGCCTGAGGGCCTCGCCAGAGGGCCCTTTGGTGTGGAAATTAGGCGCCACAAAATACAAAAATAAAAAGGGAAGATCTACCATCAAAAACATCACAACAGTATAACAGCATTAGAGACAAGGTTCATAGTCACCAGTGAGAAATCCTGTCCAGGACACCAGGCACTTCTCAAACAATCTAAAAAGGACACAGCATCATAGTAATTATACGTCTCCAGCTAAGCCTGGCTCCACCATAGTCATAGCTTTCTAGTCTCAGCATATATAATTGCTCATAGACCCTCCTGTTACATTGTCATTCTATAACCAATGTCATCCTCAAGCTGTTATATCTACTTCTCCCTAACATTTGATTATCTTGTACATTCTGTTATTTTTAACCAAATCTCTAGGTTATGCTACATGGACACTAGCAAGATTATCTACCATTGTCTTAAGCCCATATTGGCATTACATATTATTGATCGTTCAGTCCCCATACCTTCTATGAATTTTATTTGAAAACTCTCACACAAAGCACTTTTGCTACTTCCCCTCCTCCTGATGGTATATCTGATATCGGATACCCTGTATGGTATAGTACAATGATATAACAGGCCCTAGATGTATCATCTTTGAACCTATCTTACTGTGTTGTTGTTGTTATTGCTTGTTAGACAGCCCAGCATTACAAAATACTTACGTTTTTTCCACCACTCTGTGAGTACTATTACATTGAAAGGTTGTTTGGATATGCCTACCCAGCTTTGATAGCATATACCCTTACCATTGAGAACTAAGGTACGCCCTCATACCATTCCACACTTAGAAACTATTACTGTCCCCTCTCTGAAGCTATGCCACCACAAACTCACCTATACTGCTGTCTCCTGCCTTTAACTCCCATTCTTGCATATCACCTCTTGACAAAATGGCTGATATCACACAAATTCTAATAATTGCCCTCCACATGCTCGCACACATCTTGGCACTATCTAGCACCCTCCAGACCTACCAGGAACCTTCTCTTCATTCCCCCATCCCCATCATCCAACACCATCCTAACCACATCCAACTACTCAATACCTATGAATATGAATACCCATGAGGTAACCACCATCACAAATATAAACAGAAGAGACTAATTCACATCAGCACTACCCCCAACATTAACTCCCCATCAAAGGACAGACCCTCCACATCATTAAACTGCATACCCATAAATTCCCGATCCATAAGAAATAAAATCCCTATAATACGAGATATCCTAATAGACGAAAACCCAGACTTATATGTCATGGAAACTTGGATCACTGAACGAGACTCCATACTAATTAACCAACTAAACACTAAGGATTACTCCCTTTTCAACTGCCCCAGAGATTCCAAAAGAGTCACATGGTCAGACCACTTCATCATACAAATAAATCTACCAATCAACCTCACTAACCAAACACCCCAACAAATCCTCCCATATTGTATGATTTAGACAATTTGACAAAAAATCCTTTCTAGAAGAAGTCACTCATCAACTTGCATCTCAAACTACGAACCTCTAAGAAACCATAGAAAACTGGTTTTCCATAATCAACAATGCTGTGAAATCCAACGCACCTATCAGGAAAGCTAATCACAAGCACTTTGAAAAATGGTATACCCATGACATATGAACTCTCAAAAGGGTGCTTTGCAAGATCGAGAAGAGATGGAGAGCAAGAAAAAACCCCTGTAAACAAAGACCTTTACACTGTAGCACTGAATACCTATAGGGAAACCATTCTTAGAGCTAAAGGTGTTTCACACAAACATACTAAACAAAGCCTTAAATCGCCCCAGAAACTATTTGAATTAGTGAAATCCCTAACCAAAACACACCAAAACCACACATCTAACATACTGATTAACCCTCAGATAATGCCAAACCACCTAGCAAAATTTAAAAAACAAAGATCCTCTAACAATCCCCCCCCCCCTCAGAGAATGTTACCTCAGCCCTGATAAATGGCAAGCTTTTCACCTCATCAATGCGAAACAAACCTTAGAAACAATTAGAATAATTAATACAACCACCTCATACCTTGATCCATGTCCAGTCTCTTGGATAAAAGCAACGAAAACTGAACTAGCACCTTTCATCATGGAAATTGTCAATCGATCCCTAACATCAGGAACAATACCAACTGCACTCACTCTATAATTTGACCCATACTTAAAAACAGATACCTTAACAAGGATGGCCACACATCATATAGACCGATTGCTAGCATTCTATTCCTAGCAAAAATCATAGAACAAGTTGTGCAAATCCAACTTCAGGACTATATTCATAGTCATGCCCCTCTTGATGAACACCAATATGGGCTCTGCCCATATCATGGAGTAGAAACATTACTCCTGGTACTATCTGATACTCTCCTTTGCGGCCTAGATAATGTAAACCAAGCTTATCTCCTGGTGTTCCTGGACATCTCCTCTGCTTTTGATAACGTAGATCACAACACCCTCCTAACAAGACTTGCACATGTAGGTATAACTGGCACAGCCTTCAAATGGTTTAAATCCTACCCGTCAAACCGATCTCTGTACGTGAAAGTCGATCAGGAACTCTCCTCCATCTTCCCTCAAGAACAGGGAATTCCACAAGGTTCCGGGCTCTCTGCCCTCTTGTTCAACTTATACCCTCAACCTATATGTTCGATCTGCAAAAAATACAATATAAGCTACTACATCTACACAAACGATATCATAGTTTACACACCTATAGACATAAAAAAACCCACATACCACAATATCACAAAATGCATAGCCGAAGCTTAATCTTGGCTAAAGGAAAATAATCTTCACATACATTTAAAAAAAAGAAAAAAACAGATCTTATTCACAACAAGGAATCAAAGCTTTACCCCTCCCACAACATTTAAACAACATGACACAAATGTCCCAGTCAAAGATGAGGTTAAATATCTAGGCATCATAATAAAGAGATCACTCTCGATGACAGCACAAATTAAGCAAATGGCAAGAACTATATTTTACAAACTAAAGATAATTCAGCACCTCAGACCCCTCCTAGAGACCCATGATTTCTGTACAGTAGTACAGGCCTTAATCACACCTCACCTGGACTATTGTAATTGTATACTACAAGGGCTGCCTAAAAAGAGCCTTCACACTCTCCAATTAGCCCAGAATGTTACTGCAAGGATCATATCCAAGGCAAGACTAACTGATCATATCTCCCCCATTCTCTACAGCCTACACTGGCTCCCGGTGGCCAGTAGGATAAAATACAAATCCATAGTCACCACATTCAAACTTATCCATAATATCCCCCCATCTTTTCTTACAACAAAGATAAAAACACAACCAGAAAACAGAAGCAGGAGAAAAAGTAAGTTTAACCTACTAGCAACTCCTTCCTCATTCCGCAAAACAAAATAAGCAGCCAGTAATACAGCCTTTTCCTATAAGCGCCTACTCCTTGGAACTCCTTCCCAGACCTAATCAGAACAATAAAAGACTTTCAGGCATTCAGAAAAGAACTGAAAACACTGCTATTTACTGAACACTATAACAACCTCTCCTTTAGTGATACAATCATGCAACCCAGCCACTCAACTATCTCCTAGCACATCCTCCTTGCCGGAGCAGGGCAGTCAGCCCTTTTAAATTTGGAGGGGCCATCGGGCGCACGGCTGCACGCCGCACACCTTGACGGAGCCGGAGCAGGGCAGTCGGCCCTTTAAATTTGGAGGCGCCATCGGGCGCACCCGCGCCTGGCGGGCCCCTGCCTGAGGGCCTCGCCAGAGGGCCCTTTGGCATGGCCCTTAGGCGAGGGTCAAAGACGTGGCCTGTACATCCAGCACCATCTAGTCACCAGCTAAACACCAGGCAGCCTCGAGAAGAAGAACAGATCCAAATGTTCCTCCACACCTCACCTCCTGACCCCAACCAGCTCCCATACAAGTAAGCACCCACCACTGCTACCCACAGTCTGGTGCCTCCATTGCTACCCACTGCTCCCTCACCATCGCTACCCCATTACCTGCAATTAATTCTGCTTCACCGAACTTGCTCCCATCGCCTGCTTTCAACTTGCTACCTATTGCCTGCTTTCAACTTGCTACCCATTGCCTGCTTTGAACTTGTTATCCATTGCCTGCTTTGAACTTGCTACCCATTGCTACACTGAACTTTGCTGCACAGGCTATAATCTCCCCGCTACCCTCTGATGGTATGTTACCTATGTTGCATAGCGTGCTTTCCTCACTTGTAAATCAACACATACTGCATAATGTGTAGAATCCCTACCCACATCATTGCTTGTAAATTATTATACGCTGCTTTGCCCCATCACACTTCTTCCATGGCCCCCCCATCTCATTGTCCTTCTCTTCCTCATACTCCCTCACTGCCTCCCCTCCTACCAGCACCCTCACTGCTCTCTCTGCTACTCCCCCTCAACCTTCCTCATGTCTCCCTTCATTCTGTCCTCTAACCTAGCATCTACTCTTGAACTTCATTACACTCTCCCCCTCATTCAATCTGCCCCCCTATTTCTAAGGCAACCCCACCTTCGCTTCTGCCGTACAGCCTCTGCCTTACCCCGCTCTCTATTGCTCCTTCTTCTTTCATCAGGTAATATCAACCCCAACCCTGCCCCCCCCATTTTCTATCTTACTCTAAGAAGAGTTCCTCACGTACCTTATCTAATCGCATCCATATCCCTCTCCTTTACCCTTCTACCCACCCTCACTCATGCCCCAATCACTCATCTAGAGATGTCAACACCAACCCTATCCCCTTTAGAGCTCTGTCTCACTCCAAAAAAAAATCCTCACGTAACCTATCTAAGCTCATCAATATCCCCCTTCATTCCCCTTCCTTGTCCCCTCCCTTATGCCCCTCATAGCAGGCACACTCATCCAGAAACACCCACCCGTACCCTAGCCCTTCTAAATCCCCATACTACTCTGGAAATAGATCCTCATGTACCAGCCCCCCTAGACCACCACCTTACTCTGGAAAGAAATCCTCACGCAACTTGTCTAACCTTATCCATATCCCTCCCCTTTCCCCCTCCACTCTCCCATTCTCATGTGCCCTATGGAACGCATGCTCAGTCACCAACAAACTTCCTTTTACCCATGATCTCTTCATCTCTAATGTACTACACCTTCTTGTCCTAACTGAAACCTGGCTCCTCCCATATGACACCACATCCATCGCTGCTCTCTGCCACGGGGGATACTAATTCTCCCATACACCTCGCTCCACCGGCCACGGTGGTGGATTTGGGCTTCTACTTTCCCCCTCCTGCCAATTCTAACCCCTCCTGCTACCCCAGTCACATTCCTCCCTCTCTTTTGAAGTCCACTCCATTCGCCTCTCTACACCTCTTACCCTCCTAGTAGCTGTTATCTATCGCCCACCCGATAAATCCACATCAACCTTCCTTACCGACTTTGACTCCTGGCTTTCCGTCTTTCTGGATCCCTCTTCCCCCACTCTTATTCTCTGCAATTTTAATATTCACGTCGATAACCCCTCCAATACCCATGCCCTAAAGTTCCTCGCCCTCACCTCCTCATTCGACCTCCAACTCTGCTCCACTGCCCCCACCCACCTGCATGTCCTCTGCCTTGACCTGATACTCTTCTCTAACTCCTCTCCCTCAAACTTCTGCAACTCAATCCTTCCCTCATCTGACCACCACCTTCTAACCTTTAATCTTCAGCTTCCACCGTCTCTACGTCATCCTTTTACCTCCGACCTATTTAGAAACCTTA
The DNA here is from genome assembly GCA_033557465.1 of Ichthyophis bannanicus. Taxonomy (NCBI): domain Eukaryota; kingdom Metazoa; phylum Chordata; class Amphibia; order Gymnophiona; family Ichthyophiidae; genus Ichthyophis; species Ichthyophis bannanicus. The sequence goes on along the minus strand of CM066033.1, from coordinate 1,176,521,352 downwards.
ATAATATTGATCCCCTGACCCTCTCCTCCACCATTTCTCCTTCTCTTTTCTCCATTATGTCCTCCAAGTCCATCAGTGAGGTAGTATCCTCTTATAATACTGCACTATCCTCGGCTCTCGACACTCTCGCCCCACCTACCCCACGTCCCGTCCGACATTCTGTTCCCCAGACCTGGCTTTCTTCCACAACCTGCTACTTATGCATCTGTGCCCACTCTGCTGAACGTGCCTGGTCCAAATCCCATTCCCCAGAAGACCACCTACACTTCAAATTCATGCTTGGCTCCTTCCAATCAGCCATAGCACATGCCAAACAAGAATACTACATCCATCTGACTAACTCCCTTGCTTTTGATCCTTGCCGCCTCTTTAATACCCTCAATTCCCTCCTTAAGGTGCCCCCACCCCCAGTCCCGCCCTCCCTCTCTGCTTAAATTCTAGCCGACTACTTCCATGACAAAATCCACAAAATTACCCTCCAATTCCCCACTTCCTCATCTACCTCTCCCCCTCCCCAGTTCCCCCCCTCATCAATACCTCCTCTTCTACCCTCTCCTCCTTCCCTACGATCTCTGAAGACTAAACTGCACTCCTTCTTTCCTCCTCGAAACCCACCACCTGTTCCTCTGACCCCATCCCCACCCATCTCCTACACCCCATCTCCTCTTCCGTTGTCCCCCATCTCTCATATTCTCAACCTTTCACTCCACTGCTACTGTCCCCGCCAACTTCACACATGCTGCTGTCACACCTCTCCTCAAGAAACCCTCACTCGATCCCACCTGTCCCTCCAACTATCAACTCATCTCCCTCCTTCCCTTCATATCTAAACTACTAGAATGAGCAGTCCACAGCCGCTGCCTTGACTTCCTCACCTCCCAGGCCCTCATGAACCCACTACAAACTGGCTTCCATCCCCTACACTCCACTGAAACGGCTCTTACAAACGTCTCCAATGACAAGTTCCTGGCTAAATCTAAGGGCCTCTACTCTATCCTCATCCTTCTCGACCTGTCCGCTGCCTTTGACACTGTTGACCACAATCTTCTCCTCACCACCCTCTCCTCGCTTGGTTTCAAGGGATCTGTACTATCCTGGTTCTCCTCCTACCTCTCCCATCTTTCCTTTAGCGTATGCTCAGGCGACTCCTCCTCCCCCACCACGCTCCATGTCGGTGTACCCCAGGGATCCATCTTGGGCCCACTCCTTTTCTCCCTCTATACCCAGTCCCTTGGTGCACTTATCTCCTCCCATGGCTTTCAGTACCATCTCTATGCCGATGACTCCCAAATCTACCTATGTACACCTAATATCTCTCCAGCAATCCAGACCAAGATCTCTGCCTGCTTTTTTGACATCGCTAGCTGTATGTCTCATCGCCGCTTGAAACTAAACATGGCCAAGACCGAACTCCTGGTCTTTCCCCCCAACTCCTCCCCTCCTCTTCCCCTTTTCTCAGTCTCCGTGGCTGGATCTACGATCCTTCCTGTTCCCTCGGCCCACAATTTAAGGGTTATCTTTGACACCTTCTCCACACATATCCAGCTTGTAGCTAAGACCTGCCGCTTCTTTCTCTAAAACATTCACAAAATCCTCCCCTTCCTTTCTGAACACACTACCAAAACGCTTATCCACTCCTTAATCTCCTCTCGCCTCGGCTACTGCAACTTACTCCTTACTGGTCTCCCCGCAAGCCAGCTCCTTCCTCTTCAATCTATACAAAACCATGCTGCTGGACTTATCTTCTGCCAGTCTCGCCATGCCCACATTACTCCCCTTCTCAAGCCACTTCACTGGCTTCCTATCCAATTCCGCATCCAATTCAAACTTCTCCTACTGACCTATAAGTGCATTCACTCTGCGGCCCCTCCATACCTCTCATCTATTATTTCTCCATACACCCCCTCTCGGCAACTTCGCTCCGCTAACAAATTACTTCTTTCTAGGCCTTTCACTCACACCGCTAACTCCTGACTTTGCTCCTTTCACCTTGCTGCTCCTTATGTGTGGAACAGCCTACCTCTCCCCATACGCCAGGCACCCTCTCTGGCTCTCTTCAAATTCAGGTTGAAGACCCACCTCTTCACAATCGCTTTCAGATCCGGACTTCCACCCCTTATCTTAGCCTGACTCCCATCAATCTTCATGACTGAATTGTAAGACCACACTGTGCTTTGCACCGTGTTGACTAATGCTCTGTATTGTCTCGACTAGACTGTAAGCTCCGACAAGCATGACTCTGACGAACAGGGACTGTCTCTTGTATGTTTATCTGCACAGCACTGTGTGTGTGGTGCTATATAAGTGCTTAATAGTAGTGGTAGTACATCCTCCTAGGCTGAGCCTTCCTCTCAGCCACCTCTATTCATTGCACATGTTGCAAATTATTTTATATATATAGTTATATATTAACCAATCTCTACTATACCCATTTCTGGTGTAGCTGATATGTTATATGTTCTCTGTATATAGTTTAAATATTGTTCAATGTAAACCGCCCCTGATCGTTGGAAGGGGCGGTATAGAAAACCGTTCAAATAAATAAAAACACATTTGGACATACCATTCCTGACCCACAGGCTAGCCTTGAACCCATGAGCCTTTGCTCATACACACACTGGCCTTATATTTGGAGCCACAGAGCAGCCTTGTGGATTCATCAATCCAGGGGTATATAAGCGGTCATTGTCAGGCTGTATGGTGGGAGGACTTGGGATATGCCTACGTCTGCTTAGTTCTCTTCAAGCTCTGTGCCATACTTGTCTGCCAGGTACGTTAGACAGGTGTGTGAGAGGGATGTCTTGTTAGGTCTGTATGTTGCAGTGCCTTGCTATGCTGCTGGTTCAACTGACATTCATGTCTAACATATGAGATCTGTCCAGTCAAAGGAACAGAATATGATACATGAACACACACATTCCAGCCTCTGGGTGTCCTAGAAGAATGACCAATGTACCCATTTCCTGGTGCGTGCCTGTGGGCCAGTGATGAACTACTCTCATATTTTGCAGACCACAAGAGCTAAATTAGACTCAGATGTGGCTGAGATGGTTGTGCCCACTGTGTACCGATGTATGGAAGAGTCACCTGTTCATGCACAGAGTCTGGTCATCATTTGGCAGGTGAGAGAGTAGGTTGCTCATTTTTGACTCTGACATGGGCTGTTCTCATATTTCATCATGTTCCTGGCTCAGTGGAATTTTTAAGCACCAATGCACATATCCACCCAATATTCGCAAGTAGGAGGCATCTAGATCCCAGGGCCAACCTAGTCATGTGCCAGGGTCCACAGATGGTGGTAGGCAGCATGCCAGCCAATACCTCCCTCTCTGCAAGCATGGCCCAGCAGCCACCTCAGTGATGCCTGTGATCTTACTGAAGTAGCACACATGCAGCAAGTTAAACCATCCTGCTCCTGCCCCCCTCCACTGGGGGGTGTGGGCACAGATGCTGCTGGCTTAGACCTTGAAAGGGAGGGAGAAGGATGTGCTCCATTGTACCTGCTGCTGACATGCTTGCCATCCCGCTGCCAGTGGCAACTGCAGCATTGAACCTGGCACAGAGGGTCGGGTCACATATTTCTCCTACCACTCCTCCTCCTCCTACTACTACTGAGCATTTGTATAGCGCTACAAGACATACTCAATGATGCACAGACACATGTAAAATATGGTCCCTGCTCAACAGAGCTTACAATCTAGTCAAGGCAGACAATACAGTAGCTATAGGCACGAGAGACATCTAAGGGGAATGGTAAGGAAATCCAAAGGAGAGCAAGTGAGTCAAGATCTGAAAGCGGCAGCAAAGAGGTGAGTTTTCAGCCTGGATTTGAAAAGGGCCAGAGAAGGTGCCTGATGTACAGACTCAGGTAATTTGTTCCAGGCATAAGGAGCAGCAAGGTGAAAGGAGCGAAATCTGAAGTTAGCAATAGACAAGAAGGGCACAGATAGAAGCAATCTGTCAAAAAATTAGCTATCAGATGGATGTGTGTGGAGAAGGAGAGAGATGAGTCAAAGACAACCCCACATTTGCAAGCCGAAGAAACAGGAAGAAGTAAAGAATTATCCACTGATACTGAGAAAGGAGGAAGGGGAGAGGGGGGTTTAGGGGGAAAAATAAGAAATTCAGTTTTGGCCATGTCCAATTTCAAGCGGCAATGAGACATCCCACACAGCAATGTCAGAAAGGCAGGCAGAGATCCAGGCCTGAATTTCCAGAGAGATGTCAGGTGTAGAGAGGTAGATCTAGGAGTCATCAGTGTAAATATGGTACTGAAAGCCATGGGAAGAGATGAGTGCACCAAGGGACTGGGTATAGAGAGAGAAAAGGAGTAGACTCAAGACAGATCCTTGGGATACACCAACTGAGATCGGGATAGCAGTAGAGGAGGATCCATCAGAACTGAAAAAGCTATGAGAGAGATAAGAAAAGAACCAGGATAGTACAGAGCCCTTAAAACCAAGTGAGGACAAGGTATTGAGGAGAAAGTTGTGGCCAACACTGTCAAAAGCAGCAGAAAGGTCAAGAAGGATGAGGATTGAGTAAAGGCTCTTGGATTTTGCCAAGAACAAGTCACTGAAGACTTTGGCAAGAGCCGTTTCAGTAGAATGTAAAAGACGAAAGCCAGATTGTAAAGGATCCAGGAGGGCTTGAGAGGAGAGAAAGTTGAGGCAACAGCAGTGAACCACATGTTTAAGTAATTTAGAAACAGGGGAGGAGAGAAGGAAGGACAGGTAGGATTCTAGTGAGGGTTTCTTGAGTAGAGGTGTAACCACAGTATACTTGAAAGCTGCAGGCCCAGTTGTAGTGGACAACGATATATTGAGAATATGAGAGATGGAAGGAACAACAGTGGAGTAGATGGGGCTTAGGAGATGGGTGGGAATAGAATCAGTGGAGCAGGTAGTGAGTTTGGAGGAGGAAAGGAGGAATGTGGTTTCCTCCTCAGAGATCATAGAAAAGGAAGAAAGGGTAGCAGAGGTATGGCAGCATAGTGGCAGCATAGTGGCAGTGACACAACTCCCTTCTGACTGTGGCAGCAAGTATATGTGCTGCTGCTGTCACAGCAGGGTCCTACCAGCCATCACTGATGTTCTCCTTAGGTAGGTGCCTTGTCAGCCTAGTGGACCTTCCAACCCCATTGCATCACCCACGTAACACCTCCTTTGCCAATTTGGCACCAACAACATGATGGCCTTTATTACTTGGGCACCATGCTTTTACTGCCAGTGGAGCACTACTCTCACTAATTTGGGAGCACCCACAATCCTCACCCCATCTCTGCCTCATTAACACACTCTTTCTACCTCTTTTTCCCTTAATGCTAAGGGAACCATTTCCACATGTTACTGTAGCATTTTCAGCCCTTTTCGCAGCGTTAAGTGCTCAAGGGTGCCAATAATGCATGTTAATGGCACATTGGCTCCCTTAACACTCTTTATTAAACATACCCCTTTGTCTTTTTTCCTTAAGGCTTTATAGTCTCTGCATTGATGTGCCTCCTGAGCAAGGAAGTCCACAGCTATGGCACAACCATTAAAACGTTTTACCATGGTAAATCCAGTACCCTTACTGCAGACCTTTCTATGTTCTGTAATATTCATAACCGTCTCTGTGGAAGGCCTACTTAAAGTGTACTGCATTAAGTTAATTTCTGAGTCTATCTGAATTAATGATGCTAAATTGAAAGTATATAAATAAGGTTTGAGTTGTGTAATCATTTGGGATGTTAATGGCAAACATTTTCAGTTTAGTTCATTTTTTTGGTTCACTAACCCACTCAGTTTGTCCTTAGACTCCAAATTATTTGGATCACTGGGTTCATTAAAGGAAATGAAGAAGCAAGTTGGCGCTCTATCAATGCCATTTTTTATTTATTTTAAATAAGACTTGCTTAAAACATGCTGGCAGCCATCTGTTATAGTAGAAAGAACACTCAAAGATTTCAGGAGTGTCATAAAGATCCCATGGAACCAGAAGAAGGGCAAAGGGCACTTAAAATAGCATAAAAACCAAGACATCAGAGAGGCAAAGCAAACAAATTCTGGAATGAATACCCATAGGCATGGGGAGAGGGGCAACTCAACATAGACAATGGCAGGGAGACCACAAGACAGCAGGAGAGGGATGGAACAGTAACAACATTGACAGGAAGACCCCAAGGCGCCAAGAAAGAGACAAAGCAGCATCAGCATTAGTATGGAGACCTTAAGGCACCGGGAAAGTGGGCAAAGCAATACCATAGAAACATAGAAATGATGGCAGAAAAAGACCACTTGGCCTGTCTTTCCATATTGACAACAGTAGTCCTCATTTTTTTCCTTTAGAAATCTTCTGTGTTTGTCCCATGTTTTTTTTAATTCCGATACCATTTTTGTCTCTGCTATTTTATTTATTTAACTAGACTTATATACTGCTTTTTGTACAACTCAAAGCACTGTACATTCAGGTACTGTATTTATTTACCTTGTCTCCAAAGGGCTCACGATCTGTTTTTGTACCTGAGGCAACAGAGGGTTACGTGGCTTGCCCAAGGCCACAAGGAGCATCTGTGGGACTAGAAACCTCAGTATTTCCAGCCCAAGGTTGCTGTCCTCTAGCAGGATTTGAATCCTTGGTCCTTTGGCCTGAAGTAACTTGCCCCAACCATTAGGTCACTCTACCCTCTGGGAGGCTATTCCACGCATCTACCACTCTTTCCATAAAGAAATATTTCTGCATATTACTCCTCAGTCTACCTCCTTTCACTCTCATCTTAAGTCCCCTTATAGCAGAGCTTGCTTTCAATCAAAAGAGGCTCTCCTGTTGTGCATTTATGCCATGGAGGTATTTAAACATCTCTATCATATCTCCTCTATCCTGCCTTTCCTCTAATGTATACATACATATCTTGAGTCTGTCTTCATATGCTTTATAACCAAGATCACTAACCATTTTAGTAGCCAATCTCTGCGCTGACTCCATCCTGTTTATATCATTTTCAAGGTGTTGTCTCTAAAATTGTACACAATACTCCAAATGAGGTTCACCAGAGACTTATACAGAGGCAATATCACCTCCTTTTTTTCTGCTGTCTATTCCTCTCCCTATGCACCCAAGCATCCTCCTGGCTTTCACTGTCACCTTTTCTACCTGTTTAGCTACTTTAAGATCATCGGAAATATCCACGCCCAGGTTCCACTCTTCCTTCATGGACAGAGGTACTTTGCCCCCTACACTGTACTGCTTCCTTGGATTTTTGCAGCCCAAATGCATGACCCTGCATTTTTTAGCATTAAATCTCAGCTACCAAATTTTTGACCATTCTTCAAGCTTAGCTAGATCTACTCCTTCCTGGGTGTCTACTCTATTGCAGATTTTGGTATCATCCGCAAAGAGGCAGCCCTTACCCGACAGCCCTTCCACAATATCACTAACAAAGATATTAAAAAGAATCAGACCAAGGACAGATAACTGCGGCACACTGCTGGTAACCTCCTTCTCCTCAGAGTGAGCTCCATTTACCTCACTCAACCAATTTCTAACCCAGTCAATCACTTTAGGGTCCATCCCTAGGGTGCTTAGTTTGTTTATAAGTCATCTGTGAGGAACAGTGTTAAAGGTTTTACTGAAATCTAAGTACATCACATCTAGGGCTCTCTCTAGGTCCAACTTCCTGGTCACCTGACAAGACCTTCCTCAGGTAAACCTATTAGATAGTAATTGAACTACCAAAGACTGAGTTTAAAACAAAACACTGTATGAAGTATTGGTGAAGCTGTTAGGAGATGCTGAATAGCAAAAACTTGACATCAATAAACAGTCAGAAAATACTTAGCAACTTTAATGTCAACGAGTGAGATATTATAAATAATTTGCTGGGAAAATTACATTAAAAAAACATGTAACGCCATGTTGAATGCTAATCGACTTTAATATCCATGGATATAATGTTATAAATAAATTGTTGGAATCCAAATTAGCTTGTTGATAATTTGTAGACAATGGCATAACCAGTGTAAATTAAAAAAAAAAAAAAACGTGAACTGATGCCATAGAATTATGCACATCGGGAAACTATAAAAGTTAATATCAAAATGAAAAATTGTGTTATGAATAATTTACTGGTCAAATGACATGAAGAAACGTGTCATTTTGCCAGCAGTTCATTTACAATATCTCACTCGGCGACAGCTTCGCCGATACTTCATACAGTGTTTTGTTTTAAACACGATGCCATGTGCTATCTAATACATCTTTTGCCTTTGAATTGGTCTTTTTGCTTTCCACATCAATCACATTCATTTGGTGCGTTTACCAATACGATCGTCCTTAAATTTGTGTCTGGTTTGATGGTCGTTCCCTTCTGTTTAGTGCAGAACTTTCTGTTTTAAGCCCAGCGTTCTCCATCTATGCTGTTTGACTTCAATGCGGCATAACAGAAGTATGGTCACATGACTCTAAGGCTAGTATGAATCGTTTTATTTATTTGTGATCTTTGGCTATTTAGCCACTGTTTTATACATTTTGTAATACATTATTGTCTTGGTAATAATTGGTGAGGCGCAGAAATAGTGTTTCCTTGGGTAAAGATGGTTATATGGAGATTCTGATCCTGTGGATCACAGCATAATGTCAGCATTGTGAAGTAACCTCCTGATGCAGCTTACATTGTGAAATGCTGCCAGCATTGGGGAATTTTCTTTACATGAGGAAAATGTAATGTTTTTGAAGATGTATGTTTTGTATATTATGAAACTGAAGATGTGGGGCACTTGATGTTTCACATGATTCACTATATGGTGGTTCTTTGATGATCCATATAAAACTTGTTTACCATTTTTTACTGATGCTCACCATATTTGTTTTTGTTGGTTTTTTTGTAATTTGATTAGTTGTCATTTTCTGATAGCACTGTTAGATTTTTTTTTTTTTTTTTGCAGTTTTTGCTATCTGGTTTGAGAGGTTTTTTTCATGGTTGTTTTAACCATTGGCTTTTATACATTTTACTTGCAATGACAGTTTTCAATGTCCTCATACACTGATTTGTGTTACAGGATCATTTTGATGTTTCAGAAGGTTTTCTTGCTAGTTTTGGGCTGATATAAGAACGAGTGAGTCTTTGACACACAATTGTTTTGATTTTTACTAATTGAACCTGCCTCTCTAGTTCCTCCCCTGTCTGGTATCCTCATGGAAGATGATTAGTTAGGTGTAACTTTTATATAATGTATGATTTTGCTGTTGATATGAATCCTGGTTATTGCTTCCAACTTCTATATCTCATATATATTTGTTTGCTTTTGTTACAGATATATTTTATTACCTGTTTACCCTTTATATGCTTTAGCTTTATAATTTTTATTCACTATTGGTTATATTTACTTTTTTATTTGTACAGAAAGTATTTTAATTGTTGTTTATTATTATTATTATTATGTATGGATTACAATTTTATGATTTCATTATTTTGTTTTGTTTTGAGGCTTTTATCCCTGAAGAAGGCAAGTGCCAAAATACATTGGGGCTCTCTGTTAATAAAGCTGTCTGATACACCATCTGTTTTATGTTGCTTTTGTTCTGCTGCTAAACTGCATAGCACTACATTTATTCTTTCTGTCCCTGCTTAACTCTCTCTGTCTTTTCTGATAATATTATGGAGTACCATTCTGATTTTTGTTAATTTTATTTGTAAACCATCTTGTCTTTATAGAGAAAGGTGGTATATAACATCTGAATAAATATGAACATTTTACCATTTCTTTGAAAACAAAAGTACTTCCATACTTATTTTACAAAATCCTCTGATTTCTACCTGGGCCATGGAGGCAATTTTTATTTCCATAGAAAACTTTGGGTTCAAACATAATCTAATATTCCACCCTGTCTCATTGAATGCCGGAGGCACACTCGTCATATAGGATTTCTTTTTGTAATCTGAGAAAACTGATTTGTGCACCTAGAGATTTTGTGACTTGCTAGAGTCTAAAAACATCTTCTTTCAGTGATTTAGAAACAGGATTAATATAACTATTCATTTTAAAAAGTGTAGTCTCTTTTCCAAAGGAAAATCAATATGGATATCATCCACAGTATTTCCAACCAAATCATTTAATAATGTTAGAGATGTGAAAGTAATGATGCTTGAATTCTGATTTAGCAATGAAAGCATTTGTACTGGTGCTAAACTTGGACTCCTAGGTCACTTTGGGACATGTTTACTAAAACGTGCTATGTGGGTAGCATGGGGCTTAGTGCATGGTTGGAGCACCATTGCTAAAAGTCCTATGCTGCCTTGGTAGCGTGGATCTGTGTGGCGACTGGGTGGCATGAGGAAATTCCCGCTGCAGCGTTCAAAGCCCATACTATCTGCACTCGGCGAGTTTGACCTGATGTAGCATAGTTGTATATGGTGGTGTTAATTCAGAAATACGTTGGATACTTGAATATAAGAAATCATTTTCTTTTCTTTAATAAAAATGCCACTCAGACAAAAGCTTTATCATGGATAAATTCAACTTCTTTAGAACTCAAATGAGAATGCAGACTAGACCCTAAAATTAATTATATAGAGAAAAGTAGTTTGAGAGATGTCATTTTAAGGGATGGCCCAACCATTAGGCAAACTAGGTGCTTGCGTAAGGTGGAAGCTTCTAGGGTGTGGAAATGATTCTGACAGCAGGGGGGGGGGGACATAAGGCTTAAGGATTGCCTAGGGGGCCAAAACCTTGTATCAACTCTGGGGCCCACCCTGGCTCTTTTATTAATCTATTTACCTAGAACTGGGAGCTTTTGCCCTTATTTGGCAGCTTGACCCCTGGTGAGAGTACAAAAAGACTCCCTCCCCCAGAGATCAGAGCCACCTTTTTGACCCTGGAAGCGTAACAGAAGCAAGACCATTGGTGGATTACTCTTGCCTTGCTATCTGAAGGCACATTTTAGAAAGGGTATGTAGATGCAATCTGAGACACCCGTCAGAAAGTCTGAAATTCCATGGGAGGGGCAGCAATGAAGACAGTCACATTTAAGAGCATTCTAAGACCAGCCTGTTCTGTCTCCACCCTAAAATATGAACATCTCTGGAAAACAAAAACAAACAGGAACATGCAGAATAACGGGCTAGGCAAATTCAAATTTCTGGCTGATTTTAGAAACGTGCATGTATCTGATGTGGATGGTGGCAGCCTGGGTAACATAGATATGCCTGTGATGGTATTTCAGATAGGGCATATCTGTTGGATGCTACAAACACATCCCAGCCTGCCATTTTGCAAATAGAGAGATGAAGCGGTGCGACAGCCTCTTTATCTACCTGCATGCTTTTTTTGGCACAGGAAAAGTACGGAGAGAATGAATGGGTTTTCTCCTCTTCTCTCCAGAGGCATGGTTGCTTAAATGAGCATTTTTTTAAATGTATAATCATGTCCAGGGTCAGGTATAGACATGAACATATGCACCAGCAAGTTCCAACATGTGGCACATATACCTTTTAGTAATGCTCCACGCCTACCTCCATCAGAGCCCTGTACAATATGAACATGATGGTGCCAGACATGTGTGAATTTGGGGCTTTCTAAAATGGCTCCTGGGGATGTCTAAGTGATTTACATGTGTGAACGAACAGTTTGAGATACGAAAATCATGACTAGAGCTTCTAAAATGGCTCCCTATACCAATAGGTGCTGGAGGAGGAGTTTGGTAGAGGCAGGTCAGATGCACTTTCAGGGAAATAGGAGATCTTGATGCTGACGGGGAGATGAAATGGGGATCTTGCTGCTGATGGGGTATCAGATTGGTGGGGGTGGCCCTGCTTCTGCTAGTGGGTATCAGAGATGAGTGGGTTGGAGATGGTGATTGGGATGTGAGGATCAGGATTTTTTAGTGCAGTTCGCTCTGGTAACAGCATTAGTAGATAGTGTAAATGCACTTAGCGCACCATCTGCCATCGAAGTTACTGTGAGTTAAGTGTCTGCCCAGTGTAGCAAATGCAGTGCACATTCTGGCCAAACCCCCCAAAATGTTCTGCACAGCTTTTGCTAGTTATTTCCTGCATCTAGCATGCGCTTAAGTATATTATTATTATTATTGGCTTACCACGCAGATGTATACCTGCCATGTAGAAGGTTTGAATGGGTGCTTGTTCACTATGGTGCATGTTTAGTAAACTGTGCCACCAAGTAGCATGGGATTCAGCGTGCGCTAAGTGTGCTGTGGTAAACTTTACCGTGCACCAAAAATGTGACCACCTTAAAAATCCCGTGCCAACCAAATAGCCTGGGTTGGGGCAGAGACCGAGCATGAGTGTCTTCAGTGTGCATTCACTGGCAACGCTGCACTTAGTATGGCTGCAGCTACTGCCACCTCAATGAGTGGTGTTACACCTGCAGTTATTGGGTCAAACAGAATCAGCATGGAGGTGGTGCGAAGCCCACACTAGCTACAGGGGGACATGTCAAGTACAAGCAGGCATCCTCACTTTAGTAAGTGTGTCTCTATGCATGTACATGCATGTTAAATAAAACACAAGTGAGCATTTTAACTCTGTCCCTGCTCTATCCAAACTGTTCCTTGGGAATACAAGTGCACGGTGTACATATACGTACAAGCCTGTGGTCAGTGCATAGACATATACTCACATAATTTTATAAGCGACCTTTTTCATGTGTAAAACATATGGAAAACACTGTAAACACTGTAAACTCTTTCCCCTTGTTCTTACCTTCGCTCTTTCTGCCTTGTTTGCTCAAGGTTGATGTTGTGCCTCTTTCCCTTTGTCTGTGGAATTCTGCAGGGCAGACAATTGAAAGCCTTATCATAGGTACCTGAAAAACAAAGACAACTGCTGCAATAAAAGTATATAGGACAGTACATTGCAGATATTGTGTCTTAGAGAAAATGTGAAATGGGAGGAAGTATGCCAATTCAATAACAATATGTATCAGCTATGACATCAAATAAGCAGATCTTATTTTTACTCACTTAACTATTAGATTTTTTAGAAATACTTGACCATTTGCTATTCTAAATAGAGATGGTTCAAAGTGTCGCTTAGTAAAAACTTTCTGAAAAAACTGATACCCATTAGGAGGTAATGCTGCCTAAGTTACAATGTATATTGCTTTCCTTTCAATCAATGAAAAGATAACTTAACAGGGGAGCTTTCAAAGTTATACAAGCTTCCATGCCTGAACAGTGTTCTCTGTACAATCTTCTGCACAGCGGGGTTGTAAATACTCAATGGCACCAAAGTTAGTATGGTTCTTTCAGTCCATAGATCTTATCAAAAACAAGAACAATGGGAGTTACTGAACACATACTCCCACAGAGGCAACAAGATGAAGCTAATTAGGAAGTCTATAATTAAATTATGGAGACTACAAGGTGCCTCCTGCTGAATAAGAAGGGTTGCACAGAAAACAGTAAGGAGAAAACTGTTATGTGAAAGCGGATATGTACCATTTCACAGCTTCAAGAAAAACCATGAAGTACTCAGGAACATTCAGCCTGATAGAAGACATTATTAGAGGCAAAAACATTGCCCAGATCAGCATTCTATGGGCTTCAAAAATGAAAAAAAAATATTTTTCAAGTAATTTTTATTCTGAATCTTGGGATCAGGTTTGAAAGGCACTTTCTGACTGGATAAGTGCAGATGAGAGCTATATTTAGTGGTATTGTACAGGTACCGTAAAACTGCAGTTTAGAAATGACATCCAGATGAAAATTTTTCAAAAACGGCCAAGAATATCCAAGTTTGGGCACGATTTCAAAAATGTGGACATAGCCGATATGGACGTTGTTGGAGACGGCTGCATAGATATTCCATGCAATGGTTAGCCAGACAGGAGACGCATCCCAGCCTTACATTCTGCTACCACAGACTTTCAGCAGTCCTACAACCGCAAAGCAGGTTTTTCCAGTATCTGTTGATTGTCTTTACAGTTCTGCAGGCCGATACAGAAAGCTAATGCGGCCTTTAAGCTTAGATAATGCCACATTTAAGCATACTTGAAGCACTTTTAAATGCAGAAAACAGATGTAAACTGATGGGAAAACTAGAGACCAATTAACGTCACAAGTATTTAAATGTATTTAAATTGTAGGAAAATGAGTTGCACATAATAGTCTGTTATGCAAATCATGGCTACACCCACACCCGATGCAGAGACACACGTAGAGATTTCGCAACCAGCCATAGCACCAATATTTTTAATGCAGGGTCTAAGGTGACATAAACCTCTAACGTGTGCCCCCAGCAGTATTTTGATGGCTCCAGGTGCTTTCCCTGGTGCCTAGATCATTTTCTCCTCGGATGATCAGGCATCAGGCAAAGCCCCTGGTGCCATCAAAACAGGGAAATCAAATCCCTGGTGGCCCAGCAGCCCCAATCTCCCCACCCAATAGTATTTCAATGGCAGCGGGGACGATCGCGGCATCAGGAAAGTCCCTGATGCCATCAAAGTACTGCCGGGGTTGGTGCCATACAGAAAATGACTACTTGGTGGTCTAGTGGCCCCTGTACCCCCACCCAAATTAAAATTACAGGTGCTGCCATTTTTCAAGATGGGAGACCCAGAGCAGGAGCACCTAGGCAGCACGTCCGCTTATTTTAAGGTACCATGTGGGGATGGATTTAGGGATCACTAGGTTATTTCATTTAATTTGGGATGGGGGTGCGTGGTACAGGGGCCACTAGACCACCAGGTAGTCACTTTCTGTTGGGGCACCAACCCCTGACAGTATTTTGATGGCATCAGGGGCTTTTCCCGATGCCGTAATCATGCCTGATGTCATCAAAATACTGTTGGTGGCAGATATGCAAATTAGCCATATGGTGCCTGTTTCTCTGAGCAGCACTAGTCTTGTGATCCCCGGAAACCGGCAACGGTGAAACGTCTCAGTGGTGCCCTGCATGAACGTCGGGATTGTGATAATGAGTGCTCTGAAGATAAAGCGAAAATTTTTTGAAAGCTAAGTACCTGGATAAGCTATTGCTTTTCGCGCTTGATTCTTTGGACACTTAATTCTTATTCTGTATTGAGAACATTGCACTACAGATTTTGTTTATAAAGAAGAGAACACTGCACTACAGATTTCTTTATGTAAAGGCCGTTGATGCAATGCTAGCACTCTCTAGTCAGGCTTGCCTGCTGGGATGCGAAGAAGAAGTCTGAGGCCTTAAGAAATCAATAGTTGCAGTTGGTCTAGAATGTGAAGTCCATAGAATAAGATTTAGTAGAAGATCATGTGTATTGTTGAGATTGGATGCACCTTTGAAGTCTATTGATCTATACATCCAGTAAGAGACCTGTTTCTCTGGGAGAGCATGCCAAACTAGCACCAACTTCTTGTGTGCTTGTGTTTGGCTTGTTCTCCCAGTTTAACACTGCCATTTTGTGCCCTGTTTAATGGGTGGTTCATTTGCATGGACACAATTGCCACATCCTTAATTTGCATAACCTGTTTTTGCTGCATCGTGGGTTAAAAGGTTTGCGTTGTTGAGCTTGTAAAAAGTCGATCCAGCACGCGTCAAGCACTGGCTTTCTGCACTGGCCTGCTGGACTGTACTGGGGATATTAGACTACCATTTCCTCTAGACCCTCTGGATCTTTTACTGGCTAAACAAGCATTTTCAGATTCATATTCATGCCCTGGAGCAGGTAGAGATTTTAATGAGAGAAGAGATGTTCCGGCTTTTTCTGTCTAAGGTCTTTGGAAAGCCCCGGGTATGTCCCCACTACACCTTTGCCCTAGATGGATGTCCTCAATGTGGGAATGCTTTTATAACCATTTTGTAAAATGGCTCTGGGGACATCTCTGTGATTTAGACATCTGCATACCAGTTTTCAGTCATCCAAAGCATGGAAATAGCCTCTAAAAGGACCTTCTCTCTGACTGCTCCAGCACCATCCAAATAGTGCCAGAGCAGTCCAGAGGTGAAGAGAGGACCCACCAGTTATCTGTATAGTAATGATTTACAGCATAACTATATGGATAGCTATGTAGATAGCCGATTAGGACTGCTTTTTTGTATCCTAAGCTATCCACATAGCTATCCATATAGCAGTGCTGCAAATAACCTCTATATTGATAGTAGCCATCACCAAATATCTGGTCTATGTGATCAGTGCCTGGTATTATCTGGATACAGGTGCTGAATATCTATTTTTTATACGCATCTAGAGGGAGCTAACAAAAGTTACAACACAGTAATAATGGGTGATTTCAATTACCCCAATATCGACTGGGTTAGTGTCACAGGAGGGCATGCTAGGGAGATAAAGTTTCAAGATGAAATAAATGACTGCTTCTTGGGGCATCTGGTTTATGAACCAACAAGAGAGGAAGCTATTTTGGACTTAGTCCTTAATGGAACACAGGGTCTGGTGCAAGAGATAAAGGTGTTGGGGCCATTTGGCAATAGCGATCATAGCATGATCACATGTGATTTAATAAAAGGAGGAAGGATGGCAAGGAAATCCACAGCACTGCTTTTTTTAACTTTGAAAAGGGAGACTATGATAAAATGAGGAAAATAGTTAAGAAAAAACTAAAAGGAGCAGCTGAAAGGGTTAAAGATTTACATCAAGCATGGACGTTATTTAAAAATACTATCTTGGATGCCCAGACCAGATGTAGACTATACTTTAAGAAAAGTGGAAGGAAGGCCAAAAAAACAACCTGCCAGCATGGTTTAAAGTTGAGGTCAGAGAGGTTGTGATAGCCAAATAAGCATTTTTTCAGGAAATGGAAAAAGGAGCCCGATGATGAAAACTGAAAACATTAGCACTGATGAGTTAGATGTACAACATTGATAAGGCAGACAGAGAGAATTTGAAAAAAAAGACTTGCCATGGAAGCCAAAATGCATGATAAAACTGTTTCAAATACATTCGTAGCAAAAAACCTGTGAATCAGTTGGACCATTAGATAACAGAGGGATAAAAAGGGCACTACGGGAGGACAAGACCATAGTGGAGTGACTGAATAAATTCTTTGCTTTGGCTTTACTGAAATGGTATTTAAAGGTAATATAAGAATTGAAAGAATTTCCGATAAACTGGGATTACAATGATTTGATAAACCGAAGAGTAGCAGATCAACAGGACTGGATGGTATACATCTGAGGGTGTTGAAAGAACTGAAATATGAGATTGTATGCTATTAGTAATCTATGAACTATCTTTAAAATCAACTGTAGTACCTGAAGATTGGAGAATTACCAATGTAATGCCAATTTTTAAAAAGGGTTCCAGGAGAGATCCAGGAAACTACAGACTGGTGAGACTGATGTTTAGTACCAGCAAAATGGTAGAAACCATTTAGTTTTATTTGTTAACAAATAAAACTAAACCAATAGAGAGATCATTCAGACCTCCAAAACTGAAGTGTGCCCATAGCTTTCTGTTTCTTTACAATGCCAGAGACTTATCAACCCCCCCTCATATTAATCCATTTCAAGTCATTGCCCCCTCCCCCCCAAAAAAAAAAAATCTTGTAAATATTTTTAAATTTTTTTTTTTGTTTGTTTTTCCTAAATGATTTTTGAATCAGTGAGAGCCAGGAACACAAATTTGAATGGATGCTACTTATGGTCTAACTTAAATAAGTTGATTACACAGGTACACTACCAAAAATCTGCCTCCAGTTTTGCAACTGATTCCTATAGATTTTGGGGTGCTGAATCCAGGAAAAATAGCCAAAATGTTCCATCACGTCACGTTTTCTTGCAAAATTAGATTTCTTACCCATATAAGGAATGTTCACATAATTTCTTTTTAGCCGACTGCAGTTTATTTTCTTGGCCCACAGCCGCACGACTGGCATGACCGCCTCGGGTTCTTGCCTACCCCTACCTTGTCACCTCCCTCCCTCCCATCCCCCCCCAATAAGTCATCACACTTCTCCAGATGTTTTCTTTTCAACAACATATTTCTATTTATTTGTCAACAATGGTTATTAACAGTACACTCAAAACTGTTGGCCACAGCATGCACGTAACATCAACAAAACACTGTCCCACTTCTTTCTGCCCCCTCGAGAGACACAGCCCATGTCCCACAGTCGTTGTAAGTGGCCGGAGGAAATTTGCCGTCAAAGCTTTTCCTCGGTCCTCTTTCTTCTCTATCTCCTTCATCCGACAAGCTGTTACGCCTGCCGTTCAAGCAGACTTGGCAACCTTTCTTACTTTTACCCCCCTTTTTGCCCGCCGTCAAAGCAAGGCAAGGGGCCCTCAGCACGGTGTTCGTGTCGCCTTCTCACTCTCTCCGGGGGGCAGGTCCGTGTTTCTCTCCTGCCCCCTGCCCTCCTTTACTTAAAGCCTAGGCTGTGTTCTCTCTCACCGGGTGCGTTTTTTCTGCCAACCCTGGCAACAGCGAACCCTCGCTTGTTGACGGGGCCCCACTCCTCAAAATGCCGCTGTGGCCAACACCTGCTTCTTCCATAACAGTTCCACCATGTCCTGTACGTCGCACAGAAAGATGTCCATTCCTATATCTGACAGATGAACTCCATCCGCTCGATACAATCCTGGGCATCTCTCTTCTATCAGGTCATGCTTGATGCTGTATCCCCCTATCGCCGCCATGAAGCGGGTCATCCACTTGTTCACTTTCTGTCTTGTCCTTTCCAACGCTTTGTGTGAGTTCTCGCCCCTCCACACACGCCGCGGTATGATGTGCGACCATGCCAGCGCCGTCCCTGGGAAGGCGTTTGCCAGTGTCAGCATATCCCTTTGCATCTTTTTGGTGAGTTCCACGCTGCGTGTGGCCGCCAGATCATTGCCACCCAGGTGGATCACCAGCGTCCCTGGGTTCCCGTAAGATCTCTGCCTTTGCATCAGGGATGGTACTAGCTGGTCCCACATCATACCCCGTCGTCCCAGCCATTTTTATTTTATTTATTTAACACTTATTTATATACCGCATCTTCCAGCGATCAGTTGCGGTGTACATTTAACAACAATTAACAATGCAGAGCTTGTTTTACATAGAACAGTTATAACTTTTTACAATGAACATCTTAACTTGAACAACAAAGTGTATGTAAAAACTATGCGGAATAGTTCAATGAATCAACTAACACAGATTGTGTAACAATTTAAACTGTAGTACTGTTTCTAACTCAATTTTAACTATATACAAGTGGGGTATTGATGCATTGGAATGGAAAGATTATTCATTTAAGTTGTACGTATTATTGTACACCGAAACCTCGGCGCTGGGTAATCCCAAATTCAACCCCTGTGGCCTGCCCCTTGTCCGCTTCTGTGCCCAGTGAACGAATGAATGGCCACATATCCATGCTTCATGCGGCCATAGGCGGCCCCTCGTTCCTGCATTGGATCATAATCAAAAGATATTATAATAACCGCACATTGTTACAATGATTTTATACAACTGTTAACACATTGCCTGATAATGTTTGCTCTTCCATATTCATATTGTTTATGTAACTACAACTTTTTTTTTTTTTTTTTTTAAATTATCTCTCCTATCTAACCTCATTGCGCTGGACGTATATACAGTTTGTATCTATCCGAGCGCCACCGTCCTATCTGCATGATTTGCTCCCTGGACATCCCGATGCTGGCTGCCGTTGAAGCAGCGCCAATGCGAAAGGAGTGTGAGCCGTAAAAGCTTGCCTCCCGTCCTGTTAGTTCTATTACCCGTTTTAGTACTCTGCTGAATTGGAAGCGTGATAGGGGGGCGCCGTTGGCATGCACGAACCATTGATTTTTTGATTGCGCCCGTACTTGTTGGTAGGCTAAGGCATTTCTTAGCGGGCATGAGTGGTCGTTGTGCAACGCTTGCAAAACCACCTGTGCCCCTTTTCCTTGCCTGTCCGTTTTGGATCTGCGCAGATGGAGTACTACCACCCCTCCGCGTATGCTCACATCTCGCTCTTCCATGCCCCCCCCAGCTGTCCTTAGCTTTGCGGATGAGGCAGCCACTAGCTCCCCTACCCGAAATGCCCCATAAAAGGCCCAGGAAAAGGCACATCGAAAGAGCCTCGTCTCGTACTCATCATAGCACACTTGACTAGTCGCTACCATGAATTGCTGTAGCATCGCATGGGTAATCGGTCGGCGTTGGTCACTTTTCCGTGGCTGCCCCAACGACCAACCTGTTATTACTTTTTTTATGACAAACTCTGCTGCCGGACCCCGTTTACCCATCGCCTTTGCAAAAAAGGATATTGCGGCCAAACGGGCTTGCACTGCTGCCTTCGTGTAGCCGTTGTTTTTGCAATGCAAAATCCAGTTTAGGATCGTTTCCACTTCAAGTCTGTCTTCTGGCCTTATCCGGGCTTCTCCGCAAAATGCTAGGTATTGCTCCCATGCTGCGATATATTTACGTCTGGTGTTCTCCGCCAAGGAGCCTAACAGGAGCTCCCATACTTCGGTGGACCATACTCCCAGATATTCCCGGGCACCGCTGTCTTGACTGCGTCCGCCCAGGGCGCCAGTTGGTGAAAGAGCTTGATCTTACAACGAGAAAGAGCATCGGCAATGTTATTCCTTTCGCCCTCAATATGTTCAGCTCTCAGGGTTATATTATGAACCAGGCATAGCAACACTATTTGCCTTAATAGTGCTACTACTCTTGGCGTCCTAGCTCTCATACTCTTCACCGCCCATACCACCGCTAGGTTGTCGATATGGAAGGTGATGGCCCTGTTGGCCAGCCCGGGTGCCCAGATGCGCAGCGCTACCATCAGCGGGAAGAGCTCCAGGAAGGTGATATCCTTGGTGGTCCCTTCCGCATGCCATTCCTTGGGCCATGTTTCCGAGCACCACGCCCCTTTATAGCAAATGCCGAAACCTATTCCCCCCGAAGCGTCGGTGAAGAAATCGAGTTCGGCATTAGATACTGGTCGAGCTTGCTAGAAGGCCAGGCCATTGAAGGTGCGGAGGAATTGTAGCCAGATCTGCAGGTCTTCCAGGATTTCCCTGGTGACCCTTATGCGATGGTACCTCTTTATGACACCTCTCGTTGCCCATGCCATACGGCGGCAGAAGACCCTGCCCATGGGTATCACCCTGCATGCAAAGCACAGCAGGCCCAACATTGCCTGAAATTGTTGCAATGTCGCTTTGCGCTGGCTGTGCAGTAGTTGCAGATCGCCCCTCAACTTCAGCACCTTATCTGCCGGCAAGCGTGACCTGTGCGCTGCCACGTCTAGCTGGATGCCCAAGAAAGTGATGATCCCCGTCGGGCCCTCTGTCTTTTCTTTTGCTAATGGGATTCCGAAAGACTGCGCTACTTGCACAAAGATATCTAGTATCCTTTTGCAGTCGTTATAGTCTTTTCCCATGAAGAGGAAGTCGTCCAGATAGTGCACCACCGTGTTGGGGCCCGCCAGGTCCTCCACTACCCAGTGTAGGAATGTACTAAATTGCTCGAAATATGCGCATGATATCGCACATCCCATGGGCAAGCATTTATCGTAGAAGAATTGCCCATTAAACGAGAAACCCAATAAGGGGAAGGACTCGGGGTGAACCGGCAATAGCCGGAACGCGGACTCAATGTCCGCCTTCGCCAGCTGTGCTCGCGGCCCTTTACTTCGTATAAGCATGATTGCTTGATCAATGGTCGCATATTTCACCGAGCATAAAGCCGGATTGATATAATCATTAACTGACTTGCCTTCTGGGTATGATAGATTATGTATTAACCGGAATTTGCCTGGCTCCTTTTTTGGAATGACCCCCATGCCTATTCGCCCCATGCCTATTTCTTTTGCTATCTTGCTATGCGCGATGTCCTTGTATTTTTGCACTGATGGTGGGTTATTTTGACAGCGGGTTTGCGTTTTATTTATTGTTATCATGGATGGGATGCGGAAACCCTTCGCGAAACCGGCTTCAATCCTGATAGCCATCTCTCGCTTAGGGTAGGCTCTCAGCCATGGCCGCATATTCTCAAGCCTGATGGGTGTTGGGGCCAACTCCCTCGGCTGAGCGTTGCTGCAGCCCTCTGAATGGCTTGGATTCCCTTGATGCCCTACAGGTGAAGGCGGGGTGTGCATTTCCGCAAACTGCGCAGGAATGTTTGAATTTGCAAGGCTGCCATGCACAACTCCCCGCATTGTACTGTCGACATGTCTTTTTTCCTGCCCATTGTTGGGTTGGCCGCCATTGTGTGTTCGGCGCCGGCTGCTGCCATTGCATACTCTGCAAGTGTTGTGGCAGCCCGTCTTGCAACAAGGGTCTATTGGGCGCCATCTCTTCCGTCCACATGTCCAGAATCCTGTGATGCCATGCTATGGTGGGATCGTCGGCCATGTTTCTCCTGAACCTTAGATCATAGTTCAGCCAGGCCCATCCCCCGTATTGCTTATGCGCCCTGGTGATGGTGTCCAGGTACTTAGTCAAATATGGCCCCGCTTCGGGTTCCTTCTCCATTACCACGCTCATAAAGCTATGGAATGCAGTTACCCAATTGTTGATTGACTTGGGAATTTTTGGTTTCTTATCTCTCACTTCTTTTATCCCTATCTTTTCCATTGCTAGATTCATCTTCGTGATCCCGAAGCAGGAGCGAGAATATGTCAATAAATTCCCGTCTCCAAATCCGCTTTTTTATCTTTCTGGGTACTGACACCGCCAGGGAGCTTACTCCGCATCGTGGATCACGACTGGAATCCCGCCAATCCATCTGCGTTCTTTGGAACGCCTCAGTTGGCGCGCTCCCTAGGTCCTCCCCCCTCTGACTCTGCCCCGCCCATGCCTGCCTTAGTGGATTTGGTTGCTGTGAACTCTTCTTCCTCTTAAATCTTTTTAAAGCATATTGCATCACTTGTGTCCATGTGGTGTCCCCGTCACTATCTGACGAGGCCTCATCAGATGATGATGAGGAGAACTCTGGCACCCCCTTCTTACACCTGGACTTACCCTGAGTTGCGTTAGATGTTGCTGCGCAGCTGCTCGTTGTTGGCAGTTCCTCTTCCGTGAAGCCTGTCAGTCCCAGTTGTTGTCCAACTGAGGTCAGGCCGTGTTGCTCCACTTGCTCTCGAACTTTCTGTATCAGGTCGTCCAGCCCCTGCCTCTGCGGCGGGGCTGCGGTGCTCTGCGGAGGGGCTGCGGTATCCTGTGGCCCCTTGTTCCTAGCGGTGCGTCTGGGTTTCCCTGCTGCCACGCCTCTATTTGCGTCCTGGGTGATCTTCTGCGCTCTTCTTTTGCCTGCACTAGCCTCTGCCTTTGCCCTCGGTGCTGGCGCCACCTTCTGTGTAGCCTTGACACCCCGCGCCCTGGGGGCCTTTGGTGTCTCCTTTCTTGGCATCTTTTAGCTAGCACAAATTACTGTGCAGAGGTAGGGGAGAGTGGCATTAATATATGTCCCCCGTACACCCTCAATCCCGCGCTTCCCTCCCCCACGCATCTGTATTAGGCAAAGGGGATTGATAGCATTGATATCTCTAGTACTGCTCTATCTATATCCCTATACATATCCATATATATATATATACACATTTTTTTTTTTTTGCATCAATCACATATACCTATATCCTCGTACATCCGTCTACTTCTTATATCAATATATCAATACATTTCAACATCTACTCATAAATAATTGCCTGCACAATTACCTGTATCCACTAGATGGCAGCCACGCTCCCTGAGGTGCTCATCTCCGTTTGTAAGTTAAGCCCCACACTTACTGTCTTCTTTCTTTTTTGTTTTATGCTCAGTTATTTAGCTATTAATTTATTTAGTTATATATATATTTATTTTTATTTTTTATTTTTTGTTTTTCATATTACGGGCTGAGCTGTTCCAGGCCGCGTGTGCCCTCAGTATATTTGCCTAGGCCACGTGGCTCGCCTAGCTCGCCCCGCCATTGGGATCGTGCAACCTACAGGTCAGGCCTTGATGCCCCCCCTGTCCTTACTGTCTGCTTTCTGTCCTATGCTACCTCCATCTGCCTCGCCTCCTGGCAATCGATCACTGTTTGCCTGGGCTGCCGACCCCCCACATCCTTTACTGCATCGCCTGCTCACCTGGCCCCGGGGACCCACCGCCATGCTCTCTCCCGCTCCCTCCACTTTCTATCGGGCCCTTGTCTGCTGGCCTCCGTTCCCCGTTGCATTTGTACTTGGCATTCAGCTGTCCGATAGCGTTGCAGCTCCGTCGGTTGTTATCCTATCTTTTGGCCCCCTCGCGATTCTCCTCGATCCTCCGATTCTCCTCGATCCTCCTCTTGCAAGGTGGGGGGGGGGGAGAGCGAGCGGCAAAAGAGGCCGAGGCAGCGCCGCGCGCGCTTTTTGTACCTGGGCCTCTTGCCCGCCCCCCGCCGCCCCCCCCCGCCCCGCCTCCCCACCCTCGGCTCGCCCGCGCGCGTCTGTGTCCGGCCGCTGTGATTTCGCCGCCGGGTCTAAATAGAGGTTGTAATGGTTAACTAACTAGAAACACTCCCTCATGATATTTTAGAGTGTTTTGTATTCATTTTATACATTAACAGGACAATTGGGAGGCGGGGGGCTAAATCCAGTACTCGCGCTGGCGCATGTTCTTTCCTGTTCGCCTCGCCTCGTTCGCTCGCTCGCTCAAACACGGTGGTTGCGACATGAACGTTCCTGTCAAATTTCAGTTTCTTGCAAGTTCATCATTACCTTTTGTTTGCTCAGTCGTAATCCAGCTTTATTCCGAAGTGGTTCACTACAGTTGTAATTTGCAGTGCTGTGTATTTGTGATGGCTCACAGAGCCAGAGGTTGCGTCAACTCTCCGGACAGTTTTTGTTTTATTTGTGGGGAATATACCGTGAAAAAGCGGCAGAGGAACATTTCTGCATTTATTAAAAAAGTATATTTTGCCTATTTCGGTTTGAAGTTAGGCGATCAAGACAAACCGTGGGCTCCTCACAAAGTGTGCAAGACATGTGAGGAAGATCTACGCTTATGGATGAAAGGTAAAAAACAAGCATTTCGTTTCGGAATACCTATGATGTGGCGTGAACAAAGAGACCACAGCAGTGACTGCTATTTTTGCTCTTGCATTGTGAAGGGATACAACTTAAAAAATAAGAACGTAATAAGTTACCCCAACCTTCCCTCAGCAATTAGGCCTATGCCTCATAGCAACGAAGTACCTGTGCCTGAACCACCAAAATCTTTGGATCATATTTGTGTGGACGGTTCTGATCATGATGAGACTCATCAGATGGCTTTTCCCGATGAGTCCAGTACTTCCGAGTTTGAAACTGAACCAGATCCGAAACCTGAACTTTTCTCTCAAGCTGAATTGAATGATTTAGTCCGGGATTTAGGACTCCCAAAAGATGCTGCCCAACTGCTAGGTTCTCGGCTTAAACAGAAAAATCTATTGTCACCAGGAACAACTTTTTATTGGTACCGCAACCGCGAGACACAATTTTTGAAGTATTTCAGCAAAGAGGAAGATTTGGTATTTTGCAACGATATATACGGAGTGATGGAAAAGTTTAAACTCAAGTATGATCCTGCTGAATGGCGGCTGTTCATTGATTCATCAAAAGACAGCATAAAAGGTGTTCTTCTTCATAATGGCAACACATTCGCTTCAGTTCCTATTGCTCACTCTGTTATTCTCCAAGAAAAATACGAGAATTTGGCCCTGATTCTTCAGAAGATTCGTTATGATGAGCATAAGTGGATGATTTGTGGAGACTTTAAAATTCTATCCATGCTATTAGGGCAGCAATCCGGTTTCACCAAATATCCCTGCTTCCTTTGCTTGTGGGATAGCCGGGCCCGCGACCTACACTGGGGGAAAAAAGACTGGCCAATTCAGGAGTATTTGAGACCCGGTGAGAAAAATGTTCTTCATGAGAGCTTGGTACCTCGTGATAAAATTCTATTACCACCTCTCCACATTAAGTTGGGTCTCATTAAGCAATTCATCAAGTCCCTTCCAAAAGATGGTGAGTGCTTTCGGTACCTTTGCTCAAAGTTCCCCCGACTTTCTGAAGCAAAGCTAAAGGAAAGAGTGTTTGTTGGCCCTGATATAAGGAAACTCATTTCAGATGGAGCATTCGCTGAAACGATGTCTGAGAAGGAAAAAGAAGCCTGGGATTCCTTCAAGGATGTTGTTCTCAAATTCTTGGGGAACAGGCGGGATGAGAACTATAAGGATATTGTTGCCAGGATGCTCAATGCCTTCAAAGAACAAGGCTGTAACATGAGCCTGAAAGTCCATTTCTTGCACTCCCATGTGAACTACTTTCCCGAAAACCTGGGGGCGTACAGTGAAGAGCAAGGTGAAAGGTTTCACCAGGACATCAAGGACGCAGAGAGAAGGTACCAAGGAAGATGGAACACCACTATGATGGCTGATTTCTGCTGGTTGCTGCTGCAGGAAACCCCAGATGAAAAATACGCCAAGCAGCGCACCAAGAGAAGCATTCGGGGGAAGAAGAAACGGGCCCACCAGGAGATTGATTGACCCAAGAATGACTTTAAAATCTAAACTGTGTTGACAAATATCGTGTTTTTACTAAACTTTGAAATAAAAATTTGCTAGTTATTACCACAGTGTCGGATCTCATTTATTAGAATTTTATTTTCACACCATCGGGTGTTTGTCTTCATGTATTGCAATGGTGCGGTTTGCGTTTTCTATTCTTACATACATACCTGTACAACATTTTTTGCACATTTCTTTGCTTTGCTTTGTGTCTAACCTCGCTCTTATATGCTCAATGTTTGTGCACATGTATGTGGCTGTTTTAAGTGCAGACAATTTTGCTACCATCACAGTGTGTTTTGTTGACATTACTCTATTCTTATGTGCTGCCTTGTTACAATTTTCTTTATTCTTATTTGAATAACTACTAAACAATTAGCATAAAGAATTCATCCAAGAAACTTTTATCTCGATCGCACTCAATCTGAAACGTTCACCTCAAACTGCTAACCCAATGTAGCAAAAATCTGTACGTGATGGAGCAAATTGGTTACCAGATTTGGATTCAGCGCACCAAAAAACGTAAAAATCAATCGAAACATTAGAGGCAGTTTAAAAAAAATTTTTTTTAGTGTACCTGTGTTATTTGTCAACATTGGTTTTCCCAGTCCCATTTTGGCCCATTGATGAATAAAATCATCTATATCCACACTTGCATTCCCCAAATATTGGAATTTCACATTTGTTCTCATGCACTGATATAGTCATGTACCACAAATATGCGTATACCAACATATTCGACTCTAACTTCCCATTTATCCATCACTCATCTGCTGCATACAGTCTACAAATATGACACACATTATTCCTACATACTTCTACACTCCAGTCTCCTTATTCCACACACTTACACATACATCCATAGTCCTACAAACAAACTCGCAACTCCCACACCCAAATACATACACAACCTTAACCTTCGCTACCCAATCACACTCCACATACCTACCCCCAGAATGTCACATTCATTCTCCATGCACTTAAATAAACCTCCTCCACAATCTATATACACACACAACACACAAGCCTTGTATACGTTTATGTTGGAAAACAGTTCATCTACTGTCTACTAGCCTTCTCTCAACTATATTTATTTTATTAAACACCCACAACACGTTACAATCATCTAAAAGGAGTATTGTAATAAATTGTTTTTTTTGAAAGGCTTGTATGATGATAGACTATGACAAAAAAATGTCAGAAACAAAATAGGCTGAAAACCCATTGGATAGTATAGAGCTGAGTTGTATTTTATAGAGTAGTATATTAAAAGACTTTACTTTTGTATTTTCACAGGAGGTTACAAGCCAAGTTAACAAATTTGCAAAGGGGAATTTTATTCTGGATCTGTGTTCAGGTAGTCTTTAAAAGAGTCACCAATTTGTGCTAAGAAGGGCTACAACCTTTGTTTATGAGTGTGTGCAAGATGGATGCTTTCCAAGATAACTGGGCCAAATAGCCTTGGCTCCTTTGCTGAAGAGTAAGAGTTTGGCTGTTGCATTCCAGGCCAATCATCACTCTCTGAACAACATTTTTTTTTACTTACAAAATTTGTGGAATCAACAGTGGTTGGTTACCACAGTATTTGAATGAGCAGGGCATTCAAAGCTAAAAAATAGGTTGTGACAGGCAGGGGAACATAAGGCTTAAAGTTTGCCTAGGACGCCAACACCTTGAACCGACTCTGGGGCCAGCCCTGATTATGACCTATTCGATA
Organism: Ichthyophis bannanicus; assembly: GCA_033557465.1. Lineage (NCBI taxonomy): Eukaryota > Metazoa > Chordata > Amphibia > Gymnophiona > Ichthyophiidae > Ichthyophis > Ichthyophis bannanicus. The sequence continues at coordinate 1,176,493,212 of CM066033.1, read as the reverse complement.
AAAAACAGTCTGTTCAGAGAGATGCATAGTACAGAGACAGTAGTAACCTCAGGACTAGAAGAGTTGTGCTATATTGTAGATCAGTAAAGTTAAGGCTAGTGATGCAAATAAATATTTTGGCAATATTTTATTTGATCAATCATGACTTGCTGCTATCAAAGTTCTATGGGTATAACAGGCAAGGTGTTGACTGATGATTTTTTTATTATCTAGAAAGTTAAGGTTGTTTTGGTATGGGGAGTTATTGATGCAATGTGTGCCTTCAAGTCATGGCTGACTCCTGGCAACCGAGCAGCTTCTGGGTTTTCTTGGCAGTATCACTGGAAGTAGATTGCCAGGCCTTTCTTCTGAGGCAATGGAGGGTTAAGTGACTTGCCCAAGGCCACAAGGAGTGTTAGTGGGCATCAAGCCATAGTCACTTGGTTACCAAGCCAGTGCTCTAACCATTAGCCTACTTTTCTGCCATGTTTCAGATACAATGAAATTTATCCCAAGGATCCCCACTTTCCACTCTTCTGCGCAATGTATTCATGAGTACATTGAAAGACATGTTAGCAGTTCTGGAAATGTTCACTTTTTCATATACAGATGAAGTTTTGATGATTATCTCTTTTAGGGAGTCATTGATTTCTTGATGCAGTGTTTTGTATGATGCATAATTGATTAAAGAGAACCCCAGATAAAGCTAAATTGTTTTGGGCGGGGTGAAATGACATTGATTAATGAGGAAAGGGCCACTCTTAGCAGGGATTAGGATCCTACCACATTCTATAATTAGGGTTTTGAGTGGAAACCTTGATTCAGGTTTCACAATGGTTCAACAAACTGAGTTATTTGTAAAAAAGATGAAGGATACCCTTTGACAAGTTACAGAGGATATCTTCCCATGTAGCGTTCCGTCGAGGTCTGAATTCCTGGATATTTAAGAAACGCTATTCAAATCTGTGTAATTAAGAAGGTTTGGATGTGTGTTTGCTGAATTTACATGTTTTAGGCAAGTGTTTACTTATTTAACAGGTTTTTTTATCCTACGGTCAAGGCGGTTTACATTGAAACAGAACTTGATTCATTATAACAGGGCAATAAACTTGAGGAGAAGTTAATATAAGAGGAGAATGATGATTGGGAGGGGGAGGGGGCGACAGAGGCTGTTGCAAGAAGGCATTATGTCTTGTGCTTAGTGAAGTAGGCTGTAAAGAGGTGAGTCTTTTGAGGGCCTTTCTGAATGCTAGTAAATCCTTTGTGGCCCAAAGTTTGTGTGGGATTGAGTTCCAGAGAGAGGGCGCACACAGGGGAGAAGGCTCTACTGGATGTGGTAGTGCAGGATCTGGTGAAGGATGATGGGGTTGCTAGGGTGTTCTGAGCACTTTGCATTTATTATATTGCTGTTTTCTGATGATGCCGTTTTTCTTATCTATCTTGAACTGCTATTAGGAAAAACAGACATGTCAGAATACAAATGCCAGAAATAAAATAAAATTAAATCAAATCTGTGGAAATATTGTTCTTGTAACTGTAATAACTGGATAGAAGTCATTTTGATATTGATATCCCCAGCCTTTTAAATAGGGAGCTCATTTTTGATGGGAGATATAATTGAAGCAACAATACTGAAAGGTTGTGCAAAATGAGAAGATGTGCTAATACCAAGAACCCTACTTATAACTATAGATAATGCCAGTCTAGTTGCAAAGGATTATAACATCAAACACAAACATTGAATGCTGCTGGAGCAGATTTCTGGTTTGACTGGTTTGCATTAGTCATGGTCAACTACTCTTTCTATTTCAAGAATTGTTGTTGTTGTTAAGTGCTGCCAAGCCTATGTCAGCTCATGCGGACCCTTTAAATAGTTATCCTAAACTGTGTTCGGTCTTCAGTAAGGTGGCTAATTTTTGTTTAAGTGGCGTCCATAGCTGCTTTTATTGTATCAATTCATTTCCTTGCTAGCCTTCACCTTTTGCATTGACCTTCAACCATGCCAAAAATTGTCAAGCATTGATAATGCCCTATGCCAACTTCTTTTTGAATGGGTGCAGAAGCCACGTTTGCTGCCATGCAAACAGGAAGTTGTCTTCAAGCATCTGAAGGGGCAGACGTCAAACATCCTTGCAGTTCTGGAAATTTAAAGTAAGTGCTGTGAGGCCATTTCAGGCCCTTGCTGCCACTGCAGGTCCCAGAGAGGGGCAGCAATGGGCTGCCCCTAGACCACTGGCGCTCTAGGAGGCTGCTTGGTTCTCCTAATGGTCATGTGGGCCCTTACTAGGGTAAATCTAGGGGACCGGTAAAGATACACATAGGTGATGAACAGGAAACTAAGGGGATAAGGATGCAAAAGCAGCCTGGCCATATCTGACTTACACATTTGCCTATTGTAATTATAGATTACACACATCATTATGGTGTTGATTTTTCTGTTTTCTTAAAAATCAATAAATATATATGAATTTAAAAATTGATACTGCTAGGCCCATCTAGTATGTCCAGTTTTTAGAGAAGTAAATTTGGTTTATACTTTTGGATTATAAAATGTTATATGGTTCAGGATTGAGCACTAAATCAAATTTACAGGAATAAAGCCCCCCAAATATAGCTATAGCTGTAGGTATAAATATATGGTTATTTAGATTTATACTTTCACACACACACACACACACAGTTACAACGTTTTTGGATACTATTTTGTAAACTGTGATGTGTATTAAATAATTGGTGGTAAATAAGATTAAATAAATTATAGACTGCATTTTTCTGGGAATAAATCCACAGTCATTTATGTCATGTGGTAATATTTAACTGTGAACTACGGCTGGCAATTAACAATGTAACATCAAAAAATGTAGTAAAATACATTTGAGCATATTCACTCATGAAATCTGAGTTCACTGGTGTGTGAAAGTAAATTAATCCCATAAAAAGTTAATATCATGGAATTTATTGGCACAAATAGTAACAGCTACTAAACGTGCAGTTTAAAAAAATCAATACAAAAGTACTTTAGTTTGGCTGTGACTTTCAAAATTTGTATTCATAGAAATCACTTTGAGTTTTGCATTTTGAATTAATATTGTACGTAGATATCTAATAGCTCAAGCAGCAGACATTGAGAGGAATGGCTAAGTTCAACGTACGATAAAGCTATTGCACTCTACAGTAAGCCAGCCTGAAGTGTTTCACGAGCCATGGACAATCTCGCTCTGCTATCCATGCTACGTACCAGCTCTGTTTGTTCCTGTCGACAAACTGAAATCTTAATACATTTTGGCATGACCATCTGGTGTTAAAATGTCACAGGGAAAAAGATTTATGGCTTAATTACTTTAAAAATCAAGTAGATGAACTAATGAAGAGTTGGTATTTTCTGCTGAAAATAATACAGTTTCTTAATGAGAATATTAGATAAGACATAAAAAGGAGGATGTTTACTAAAGTGTCTAATGGTTAACATGCACAAAAATGTCATACTAGTTGTTTAGTGCTGATTAGGGTGGAGACTGGGAGGGTTAGGGGTGACCGTGTATTGGAGCTATTGCGGGTGTCATTAGCATGGACTCACCATCAATGTTGCCATTACATGAATGAACTTAACTGCCACCTCAGGGGTAGTAGTAACAGTGCCCATGGTAATGGTGGCCATCGGATTAGCATGGAGGTGCTGCTAGACCCACATTAACTGCATGGGGATATGCCACGCATGTCCTTATTCAATATTTCGGGTCCGGAGCCACTCCTAATAACTGGGCCTGAATGCATGATAAACTACTGTGTTTTAGTAAATACACCCCAAAAATGTACTCCTTCCACGGATAATTGTGGAATAGAAGTGTCTAATTACTTGATACAGTTTTTGAGTTTAAATAACATCTAACTTTTAAATCTGTTAGTAATAGATTGTTATAATTGTATTGGGGGCCATCTGTTAGACAGGTTGTTAAACTCATGAAAAGAGAGATTTCACAGTTTTACAGCTGCTTAATATAGTAAAAGGACTAAAGATATGCAATACTCTCTGCTAGTGAATATGTAAGTATGTTCCGAGAAAGCTCCATGATAACGATTTGCCTCTTTTAAAAAATGTCTGATACTGCATGCATATGAATGCATATTTAATTTACAATGCTTCTGTTAATCATGTTGCGTGTTTAAATTCACATTTCTATAAGGGATCTCTTGATCAGAAGCCTTCAGATATAATCAAACCTTTGCTTGATCCCATGTATCAGCAACTTTGCAAAGCCTTATGCAACAGAAAAGGCAAAATGAGTCATCTGGATAGAAATGAGCTATTCTATTCCTAATTAAGTTACCTCCATTTGTAAACTGATTTGCTAGAAGTCAGTAGTCTATAAGCAAATTGATAAATTTTACATAAACTAGAGATACTGTAGGTTGACTGATTTATCAGGCTTGATGAGATAGGATTCCCAATCTGGAAGCAAATGTCCAGGTTTGGGATTTGCTTAGAATTTTCCATTTGGCTCTCAAGGTGCAAACCACAGTACACATTGAGGAAATGACATTTCTTGGCTATATTTAAGGGTTAAAATCACTTTAACAAGAAGGACAATACATTAAACCGTTAATTTATGCATGTTGGAAGTAAAAAAGATTACATATGAAGGAGAAATAATAAAAGGGGCTTCCTTACTTGCACTTTGAAAGTTGATGACGAAAAGATCTGATGGCTTCCTTACAATTAACACAATGCCCCCAAAAATAGTCACCGAAGAAAGAAAACAAAAGACGTTAATCAATGGTAGCTGCATCCTAATCAAGGCAGATTATATACTAGGACAAGAGAAATGACGTAGTCTGAGCATGGATCAGGAGCATAAATAACCATGATAAGGCTGAATATACAGAAGAATCAACATTCTTTCAATCAAAAAGCTAATTGTTTATCCAAAGAGGTGTTTATGGAAAGTATGCAACGTACTTGAAAAACAAAATCCGTCAGGAGCTCTATGCGACAAATTCAGTAAGAGGCACACCAAAATGATGTAACATATATGCACACCTCATTAAGACGCACACAGCAATATATAACAGAAATCTCTAGCAGCATGTCAAGAAATTCTCACAGCATCTCTTGAGATCACCAAGATGGCCATTTTAGAAGCTCTATTTATGATTCGATCATCCGTGGAGCCATTTTAGAAAGCCCAAATGATCACATTCAAGTTAGCCAGGGGCATGTCTGGGGCGTTGGCAGGGTAAGTGGATAAATATACATGTGCAGACATGATTTCAGACTAGTGCTGCACATCTAAAATCGCCATCACGGATGTCCATGGCTTGTACTTGCTCCTGGGCACAAGCAGGTGCTTGTTTCTGCAATTCAGTAACAGTATGATGAAGCAGAAAGTGCCTGTTCGCTTCTCCAATACTTTTCATTTCTTCCAAGATAAATGCCAGTAAGAACAAAAAGAATTTCTCCAGGCTCCCAAGTCACCGCATGTCCTTAATTGCAAAATGGCAGGCCAGGATGTGTAAGGGGGAAAGATCTATGATTGATTTCTGTAGAAGGGCCTCCTCTACATATACTCATGTGCAAGTTTCTGAAATCCAGAGACATCCTGCAAAACTGCTTTCAGATCCTAATCCCCTCAGCTTCCTTTTCACCTCCTACCATAAGTGTGTCCTTAACATATCCTAGTCCCTAGTTGTGTTGACTAGACTGTAAGCTCTAACGAGCAGGGACTGTTTGTAGTGCTGCATATACCATTTTTTTTAAGTACCATCAAGTCAGTGCTGACTCCTGACAACCCATCAGCCTCTGGGTTTTCTTGGCAATGTATAACTGGAAGTAGATTGCCAGCCTTTTCTTCCGAGGCCATGGAGGGTAAAGTGACTTGCCCAAGGTCACAAGGAGCGCCAGTGGGAATTAAACCCTTGATCTTCTGGGTATTAGGCAGCTGCTCTAACCACTAGGCTACTCCTCCAAACCATGTACACAAATGATAAGTAGTAGTAGTAGTAAGTAGTAAGCCATATCGCTGTGCCTCTTCATGTTTGGTTTTATGCAGCAAGCACAAATATCTTTCGGGGTGGAGAAAAGCCGATTTTGCAAGGCACTTACATGTGACCACCTTGAAGGCCCCTCCTGCTGTATATCGGATGTTTATACTTGAAGGTCCTTTTTGCATCCTGATGTCCTTTCTAAACCGTGCCTTCAAGTGTTTCAAACACATAGGCAACCGTATTTTATTTATTTATTTAAACATTTTTATATACCGCCCCTTCCAGTGATCAGCGGCAGTTTACAAATAACATATCAAACTAAGTACTATTTACAAATCAGCTGTTCACATATACAGCAGGATAGTGGATGCTGAGGCAGAGCTATTTACAGTGTAGGACGGGGAAGGGAACGGTTAAGGGAGAAATATATTAAATGGAGTTTCATAAAGAGAAAGGCTTAGAGGGGGGAGAAGAGTAATTACCTAATTAAGCAATATAAAGTGAGAAAGAGGTTCAGGAAGGTATGTATTTATTGCTATATTCTTCAGTATATAGCAGAGAGTAGAAGTGTGTGTGTGTGGGGGGGGGGGGATCATGGTGTTCCCCTGAATAAATACTATTAACCATAATCATTACAGGCATGGGATAAAGGGACCCTTTTAATAAAGCGCTGTTAAGCAGTAAGTTTCAATCAGTTACTCTAAGTATTCCCTATCCCTGGAGGACTTACGATCTATGCATGACTTGTGACATTGGAGGATTAAGTGACTTGTCCAGTGCCACAAGGAGTTCAGTGGGATTCAAAACCTGGTCTTTCTGGTCCCTGGCTACTGGCCTAACAACTAGGCTACTCTTCTACTCTGAGTGCCATTAGGTGCACTGGCATTAAGTGCAACACACGTTAAGGTACTCAAGTCATGGGTTAGCTGCCAAGAACATGGTGGTCACACCCCCCGAAAGGTGATGCTGAGGCTTTGTGCTTAACGCACGTTTTTAATTCACATTCAGTGCAATACCTTAGCAAGCTTTAGTAAAAGGACCTCAAAGGTGGCTATGAAGATGACTCTTAAGGATTGGTTATGGCAAAATATTAGAAAATTCGGCCAAGGAATACTCAACTAGTGGAAATGAAATTGTGTTCAAAACCGTGAGCGCTCATGAGGCAAACCATGTTTTTCTTCTATATGTCATCCATCCATCTTGTCTTACTAATCTGTTATGTTTTTTTGAAGGTGTGAATAAACTGGTAGACAGAGGTGAGTCGGTTGATATAGTGTATCTGGACTTTCAAAAAGTCTTTGACAAGGTCCCTCATCAAAGACTTTTGGCAATATTGTGAACCGCGCTGATTCTGAATAGAGCGGTATATAAGAGCCTGTAATAAATAAATAATAAATAATAAAAACTAAAAAGTCATGGGATAGGAGGCAGTGTACTGTTGTGGATTGGGAACTGGTTAAAAGAAAGAAAGCAGAGGATAGGGATAAATGGCCAATTTCCCCAATGGAGAAAGGTGAATAGTGGAGTACCCCAGGGATCTGTGCTGGGTCTGCTGCTTTTTGACATATTCATGAATGACCTGCAAAACGGAATAACGAGTGAGGTTATCAAATTTGCAGATGACACAAAACTATTTAAAGTTGTTAAAACCCATGAGGATTGTGGAAAATTGCAAGAGGATCTTGATAAATTGGAAGACTGGTCATCCAAATGGCAGATGAAATTGAATGTGGACAAGTGCAAAGTTATGCATCTAGGAAAACAACAACCCAAACCATGGTTATACAATGCAAGGTTCCACATTGGGAACCACCACCCAGGAAAAAGATTTAGGCGTCATCGTGAATAACATGTTAAAACCCTCCACACAGTGTGCAGCAGCGGCCAAGAGAACAAATAGAAGGCTAGGTATCATAAGGAAAGGAATGGAAAATAAAACAAAGGATATTGTAATACCTCTGTATTGTTCCATGGTGTGATCGCACCTTGAATATTGTGTGCAATTCTGGTCACTGTATCTTAAAAAGGATATAGCGTTATTAGAAAAGGTACAGAGAAGATCCACCAAAATGGTAAAGGGGATGGAAGTATACTCTTATGAAGAGAGGCTAAAAAGGTTAGGAGTCTTCAACCTTGAAAGAGACGGCTGAGGGGAGATATGATTGAGGTCTATAAATTAATGAATGGAGTGGAATGGGTAAACGTAGATCGATTGTTTATGTCATCAGAATATAGATAGACTCTAGTGGATATGCAATGGGTAAACTATTTAAGACTAATAAAAGAAAATATTTGTTATCAGAGGCTGTTAGTGTAGCTAGGTTTAGAAAAGGTTTGGACAAGTTCCTGGAGGAAAGGTCCATAAACCATTATTAAAAGAGACCCAGGATATCACTGCTTGACCCAATAAAAGCATTGAGGAACCTGTGTCTTTTGGGGAAACTGCTAGGTACTTATGACCTAGCTTGACCACGGTTGGAAACAGGATACTGGGCTTGATGGACCTTGGTCTGACCCAGTATGGCATATCTTATATTCAGTGTTCATAGAGAAATGATCAAACCTCTGCATGAATAGCCAGCTGCATTTTTATTTATGTTTCCACAAATGTTAATTGCAGAGTGGTTCATCCTGCTGCCAATAATCAAATAAAAGGATTGTCATTGTCTGAGATCTCTAAGATCCCATCTGGTATGTTTCTAATCAGGGGGATAATAAAGATAATTATGAATACAAAGAAGCAGTATTTGTCATAGAAACCTAGGCGTGCATCGGTTTCATGAAGTATAGTCTCTAGAGTTGCATTTCTCAGCATAGCAGTAGTCTAGTGGATAGCTGACATAGCACTGTCCTGTAGAATCTTTATCACATTCTGATGAAGGTTAGAGTAAAGGTCAGTAACTCCTTTAATAGTAAATCACTTGTGAGTTTGTATCTAATTATGTGAAATTACTACTTTGCCATTTTGCTGAAAGCAACTATACAGCTATCATTATATAGTATTTTATGCTGATTTAGGGTAGTGTTACTGAAGTTCACTACCACGTTAGTTACCTGTGCCAACATGCTTTTAATGTACTTTTTTAGTGAATAGATCAAATGGCATAAAGAGGAACCTGCGGTAACTAATGTGTTAATGCATGCTAATGTGTAAATGCAGTAGTACCTTTTTGGTAAATCTTGCACTTAATTTGATATTGCTTTATATTTGTATGCTTTATTTGATGCTGTATTTATGATGATTGTTTTTTAGCATGTAGAAGCTGTTCACAGTAGTAGCCCGTATGAACATGGGGCCCTTCCCTGTCCACCCCCAGCTTACCCCCACCACGCCACCAGACAAAATAACTCGGACACAACATTATATTTGACAACAGTTGGTCACATTTTTATTTTACAACTTACAGAACAGTAACATGGAACAACCAAAGCAAATATGCATAATCTTCATATCATATACCCCCTCCATAACCACGGATAAGGACCTCCTCTCGCCATATTACTAGCAAGGCATATACCAAATAAGGCTACTGCTCCACCACTGGCAGCCCTTTCACTTCACCACCAACCTTGCCATGTTGCTAGCAAAGGTCAGGCATCACTGAGGTAAGGACTCCAACTACCAGACATTCCCATGTCCAATGCTTCCGGGCTGAGGACACCTGTTACCAGCAACAGGATCAAGGACATAAAACAAACTGTCCCACTTACTGGCTTGGGTAGCCACACCCTCTAACCAGCTGCAACAAGACCCCCAGTAATTCCCAATTAACCCCTCCCCTGGGCAAGAAAAATGAGGGAGGGTGGGCTGGCAAAAAGGCTCCATCCCGCAACCAAGGGAGGAACTGTAAAGAGCAATGAGGAGACAAATGTTTACCATGGAACTGCCTATTCACCTCCCCCTTCACTATGTCACTCTATTCCCATACAGTCAAGTACTTTCCCTTCCCCATAGCACAAATTTAAACTAGTAGCCATGCTCTCAACTATTCCCTCCACCACTAGCACTCCACCTGCCACCCCCCTCCCATCTCCCATACAGGCATTTACCGCCCTTCCAGCTAAACACAATACTAACTCTAACTAGTAAAAAGGACATGGCAGGGTCCCAAGCCACATAGGCACACAATTACTATACAGCTGCTGGGACAAGTCCAGCAGCCTCCTCCTTAATGCTGGCCAGCACCAATTGTTAGCACATGTTAAATCCTACTCTACCTACCTATTGCGCCTTAGTAAACAGGTCATAAGAACATAAGATATGCCATACTGGGTCAGACCAAGGTCCATCATGCCCAGTATCCTGTTTCCAACAGTGGCCAATCTAGGTCATACGTACCTAGCAGTTTCCCCAAAAGACAAGGGTTCCACAATGCTTGTACTGGGTCAAGCATTGATATCCTGGGTCCCTTCTTAATAATGGTTTATGGACCTTTCCTCCAGGAACTTCTCCAAACCTTTTTTAAACCCAGCTACACTAACAGCCTTTACTACATCCTCTGGTAACAAATTCCAGAGTTTGATTACACGTTGAGTGAAAAAATATTTTCTTTTATTAGTCTTAAATAGTTTACCCTGTAGCTTCATTGCATGTCCCCTAGTCTTTCTATATTCTGATAACGTAGGTCCCTTTGTCTTCAGGAAATCTAATTTAAATATGAATCATTCAATCATTTTTTTAAGAGCATTCATATTATTTACAGGATATTGAAGTTTCATATAGGTCTTATGCCATTATCCACTACTTTTGTGTTCTCCTTTAATAAAACACAATATAGAAACATAGAAACATGATGGCAGAAAAAGACCACATGATCTAGTCTATCCTTCCATATCAACCATTACAACAGTCCCTTTTTTCCTTTAGAGATTCTCTGTGTTTGTCCTATGCTTTCTTGAATTCAGATACTGTCCTCATCTCTACCACTTCAACTGGGAGACTATTCCACACATCTACCATTCTTTCCGTAAAGAAATATTTACACATATTACTCCTGAGTCTATCCCCTTTCACCCTCATCTTATGTCCCCTCATATCAGAGCTTGCTTTCAATCGAAAGAGGCTCTCCTCCTGTGCATTTATGCCATGGAGGTATTTAAATGTCTCAATCAAATCACCTCTATACCCCCTTTTCTCTAAGGTATACATATTAAGATCTTTAAGTCTGTCCTCATATGCTTTATAATGAAGATCACCCTCTGTACCGACTCCAACCTGTTTCTATCCTTTTGAAGGTGCAGTCTCCAGAATTGCACACAATACTCCAAATGAGGTCGCACCAAAGACTCATACAGAGGCACTATCACCTCCTTTCTTCTGTTGGCCATTCCTCTCCTTGTGCACCCAAGCATCCTTCTAGCTTTTGCCATCACCTTTGCTACCTGTTTAGCAAAGCATAGACGTTCCTGTCCCAAGTATTTGTTTTGAGGATGTGTATATGGCCGCCAATGTGACCATCCATTTTGGGGACATCTAGGTTGCTAAAATTGTGCTGAAGTGTAAATGTCCTTGGTATTTTTGGATGTTTTACCTGGATGTCCCAGATCGCACCTGGATGTCCTTTCTAAAATGCCACTTCACATGTGCAGTTTTCCTTTTAAACTTGGTGCAAAGCATTGGATACAAAGTACCCTTGGATTTTGTTTCAAAATGGAAAGTCTGGACATTGCCCTGTTGATTAGTATTGAAATATAAAAAATGCTTAAGGGATAAAAGATAATAAATCTTTTCTTAGAGCCCCTTTTTCTAAAGTCGGTTAGCTGATTAACAGGTGTTTTAACACATGGCAAATGGAAGTCGGGAATACTAACATGTGATAATGTCTGCCATAGCATGCTAAATGCATATTGATTGGCAGGCATGGGATGGAGTGGGAAATGGGTGGCGCATGGGCATGGAAAGCACATCAGCATGAGAGCCCAGGGGTGGAGCCTAGCATTGGGCAAGATGGTCACGTAAGAGCTGTGCTCCAGAGGGCAATGGTGAAGATTCCTGAATTCTGCAGTCTTTAACTAAGTAGTTCCTACCTAATCTGATATCATTTGATCCTCAATATGTCTGGCCCCAAGCCAACGTGCCTGGATTACCAAATACCTCAAAACGCCAGCGCAAAGAGAACCAAAATGGAGCCTCTCTCACTTCACAAGATGGCGGTCATTAGAGATTGTCCTGAGGCCTTACAAGAACGTCTGGCTGAGATTTGCACTGTTAAGGACTTAGTCAAACCTAATGGAGACTCGTTATGCACAATGCAGGAGGATATCGGCGACTTGAAAAGTACTTTGGAGTCAATTACGGTCAGATTGGAGAAGGTGGAGGGCGGGGTGGCAACACATGGGGAGCGGTTCAGAGCCGTGGAGAAGCAAGCAAAGTCGATACGGTCATTGCAAAGGGAGTTAGAAGATGGTAACAATCATGCTTGGAGGAACAAAAGAATTTTGGGACTTCCAGAGGGAGCTAAGGGTCCTGGCATGATGGCTTTTCTACAGTCAATGATTCCGGGTGTGTTGAAGGTGAGGTTCGCCATGCCTTTTGAGACTGACCACGCCCATTGAGTTCCTACAGCCCGTGGTTGTGGGCAAGCGTCCACGTCCAATCATCCTCAAAGTTTTGCGCTTTCAACAAGTAACACAAATAATGGAAGCAGCCAGAGCACACTCTCCATTGGAATATCAGGGGCACAAACTCTTATTCTTCCCTGACTTCGTGAAGGTGACGGTGGATCGAAGAAAGAGTTTTTTGGATCTACATCCACGCTTATTGCAGCTACAGGCCTGTTTTGGGTTACTCTACCCTGCTCGCATGAGAGTCACGCTGCACAACCAGACTAGAGCTTTTGATGATCCAGAGGAGTTGTACGCGTTCTTGGAAGACAAGGAGTTGATGTTGATGCGGTGAAAGCTTGCCTTGCAATCAGTGGCTTGTAAAAGTTCTTCAACACTTTCTTATTTGGGTGGTATGACTGCTCTGAGGTCGTGAAGTAGCAACTCAGGTACCTTGCTGTACTTAAAGAACGTCGGGGCGCCGTTCAAGTCCTGCTGCTGTGTTCTACTGTCTGCTACTGCTTGCCTTGCCTTGTTTTGCTGCCTGTTTTGCTGCCTTGTTGATTGTCTGCCCTTTCCCTCAGGTTCATCCATGCCGTCCTCCCTGCACTGGTTTACACTTGCCAGACCCGCCTCCCAGAAGTGACGCGGGCGCATGCAACGCGTCCGCGCCAAGCCTCAGGTACCTTGCTGTAGTTAAAGAACATTGGGGCGCCGTTCCGTGCCATGGCGCATCACGCCAAAGGAGCGCACACAAGGAGCAGGTCCTGCTCCTTGGGCGAGCTCCTTGGGGCGACGACTGGGGCACCTTTTCCTTCCTGCCAGGTCGATCTCCTCCTTGTGGGGGGTACTATTTGCACCTTCTTTCTCTGCTGCTTCTTCCCCTATTCTTTCCTTTAACCCCCTGTCCATTCCACGCCTCTAGAACCGCTCCTGCTCCTTTAACTTTCCTTTTGCCCTCTGTTCAGGCTCATTCTATGGCCTCCATTCCCGTTCTCTGGGGGAACCGCCCTCTGAGGGTCTCCTCTATCCCACCGGGGGTCTGCACCCGGAATATGAATAATCTCGTTACCTGTCGCGTTACTCAGCTCTCTTCCACGTCTCCACTTCAATCCGTTTGCTTTCTGTTGACCCTCTCCTTTGCTCTCATAAACTGCAGGTCTATCCGTGCTAAAACCCCTTTGGTCTATGACCTCTTATCACAACACTCTCTTGATGCTCTGTTCCTCACCGAAACCTGGCTCCGTGAGGGCGAGGACGGTATCCTTCATCGATGCTTTCCCCCTGGTTACTCTGCCCTCCACGTTCCCCAGCTTCACCGGTCTGGTGGTGGCGTGGCAGTTATTCATCACTCTTCTATTCCTCTCTCACTCGTGTGCCCCCAGCCCCGCTATCCCGAAGCCTTACTATTGCGTTCAGGGACTTCCATCTCTATATTTTTCCTTCTTCTCTATGCCCCACCCACAATGCGCTCTGATCTCTGGGAGTCTCTTCTACTCACCCTCTCTGAGACATCCTTACTCTTCCCATTTGGTTATCTTTGGTGATTTCAATGCCCACCTATCCTCCCAAACCCGCCCTCGTGATAAGACTCTTAGTTCACTCTTCGCCGACCTTGATCTAATCCAACATGTAAAATGTCCAACTCATTCCTCTGGCTATACCCTCGATCTCATTCTTACTTTTTCCTCGTCTCCCTATGTTCCCTCTACTATCTCATCCACCCCTCTTCCCTGGTCTGACCATCATTTCTTATTGTTTTCTTTCGCTCTCCCTCCCATGCAAACGCTCCCCTCATTTGCTGCTGCAACCTCATTCAAGGTTCTCAAACGGCGTCTTACGCCCCTCACTCTGCAAGCCTTTCCCCCAGCTGACTCTCTCTTTTCCCTTGAATTTTTTTCTCTTCCTGTCGACCAGCAGGTTGATTCCTGGTCCTCTATTCCTGCTAGTACCCTTGACACCTTAGCTCCCCTCCACCCCACCTCTTGCCGCTCTATGTCCCATCACCCCTGGTATCACTCGGGTCTTTATCTCCAGCGTACCCACCTCCGACGTGCTGAACGTCACTGGCGTAAACACCTCTCCTCTGCCTCCCTGACCTCTTTCTGCTGCGCACATCGCTATTACCGCACTATGATCACCGAGGCCAAAAGGACCTACTTTTCGGATCTCATCACTGCCTCTTCTAACTCCTCCCGTTGCTTGTATCGGGTCCTTCACTCTCTGTCCTCTCCCTCATCTTGTCCCTCCTCATCAGCGCCCCCTTCCACTGCCCCCAGCCTGACGACCCTCGCCTCCTTTTTTGTTATTAAGATCCAGTCCCTTCGCTCTTCCTTCCCCCTCTGCCCCCCTCCTCTTTCCCCTCCGCCCCTTCTCTTTCCCCTCCCCCCTCCCTCTCCGCCTCCCCCGTCATTCTCTCCCCTCCTCCCTTCGGCACCTTTCCTCACACATGGTGCTCCTTCAGCCTTGTCACCTCCACTGAGTTTCTTCAGGCAATTTCCTCTTCCCACAAAACAACCTGCCCACTCGATCCTCTCCCTTCTTCCTGGCTCCTTGATCCCTCTCTTCAACTTCTGCCATATATCCTTGCCATAGTCGATACCAGTCTCTCTTCCGGCAGTTTTTCCACCTCCTGGAAACACGCCCTGGTCCGCCCGCTTCTCAAGAAACCCTCCCTCGATCCTAGCCTTCCTGCCAACTGGCAACCCGTCTCAAACCTCCCCTTTCTCTCCAAGGTTCTTGAGAAATTGGTTTTCACCCAGCTTTCTGCGCACCTTGATTCCACCCTCTATCTTCACCCTCGTCAATCTGGTTTTAGGCCTGGACACAGCACTGAAACTATCCTTCTTGCCCTCCTCAGCGACCTCCACCGCTCTCACGACCGGGGTGACCTATCTATTGCCGTCTCTTTAGATCTCTCTGCGGCCTTTGATGTTATCGATCACCGCACTCTCCTCACTCGTCTGTCTGACTCTGGTATTCAAGGCACTGTGTTGCGTTGGTTTCAGTCTTTTCTTTCTCTCCGTTCCTTCGCTGTTCACTTCGGCTCCTCTGCGTCTGCCCCCTCCCCTCTACACTGTGGTGTTCCACAAGGTTCTATCCTCGCCCCTCTACTTTTCAATATTTTCTTCGCCCCCCCTGGCCCTTCTCATCCAACAGTCCGGTATCTCCTTTTACTTCTATGCAGATGATATTCTTCTTGTCCATCACACTAGCTCTGCCTTTCCGGACCTCTCTGCTCCCAATGCCTGTCTTAATCTTATTGCCTCTTGGTTCTCTGATAATTTCCTCTGTGTTAATCCCTCTAAATCCTCTGCCATCTGGTTCTCTTTTGCCACTCCTCCTCCCATCCTCCCATCTTAGCCCCTATGATGTCCTCCCTCCCCATCCCTGTCATTTCTTCCCTCCGTTACCTGGGTGTCACCCTGGATTCCTCCCTCTCCTTTCACCCTCACATCTCTTCCCTTGTCCGCAGTTGCCTCTTTCACCTCCACCGCATTTGCTCCCTCCGGCCCTTTCTCTCCACTAATTCCCTCACCACTCTAGTCCTCTCCCTGGTAACCTCTCACTTGGATTACTGCAATTCCATCTTCGCTGGCCTTCCATCCTATCAACTTCGTCGTCTTCAGCTCCTTCAAAATACAGCCGCCCGCTTACTCACCTTCTCCTCCCCTTTCGACCACTTCACTCCCTGTCTTTTCTCCCTTCATTGGCTTCCCATCAAATTTAGGTTCATTTACAAGTATCTCATCATCACTCATAGAGTTCTCCACACCAATACTCCTCAATATCTTTCCGATCTTATCTATCATCAACCTGCTCCTCGTCTTCTCCGATCGTCCCATACCAACCGTCTTTTCCTTCCATCTCCGTCCCAGGCCCACCTTGAACTCACCCGTCACTCTGCATTTTTCTTCTTAGCCCCCACTCTCTGGAACTCCCTTCCCCACACGCTCTGAACTGAGACCTCTTTCCCGCACTTCAAAGTTCTCCTTAAGACCTATCTCTTCTTCCAGGCTTTTGATCTTCCAGTACCTCCATGACCATCACGTCAGTTCCAATGCCACAAACCACCCCCTTCACTCCCTTCCCCCCGTGTTTAATTGTCTAGTCGTGTAATTTCTGTCCTTTTTCCTTTTATCTATCCCTCCCTAGTTCTTTCCTGTCTTCGAATGGCGTTCCTTTCTCTCTTTAACTTTTCTGCAGCCGTTTTTCTTTTATTGTACACTGCTCTGATACTTCGGTTTTGGGCGGTATATCAAGCCTGTATATAAAATAAAATAAATAAAAAATAAAATAAACTCATCCATACAGAGTTGACATTCAATCATGCAGAGTTGACATTCGATGTGCCATTCAATGTGACTGTTTTGGAGGAACGTCAGGGTATTGCCCTGGTCAATAATGCTTTACTCTTTGTTTCTTTCTCTCTTCTTCTGTGTTTTGTGTTGTTTGTGATGTCTGTTGTGGTTAGGAGGGCAGCAGGGCTTGGAGGAGCGGGACGACCCTTACTTACATACATGCGGCCTTTTGTTTTTACAAATTGTTTGGTTGGGGCAGTTTCGCTATAATTTTTGGGGACACTGTTTTCCTGTTTCTGAAGTGGGTAGTGTGTGGTTTAAGTTGATTTAAGCGGCAGAGGAATTGAAGTAAACTAGTTAATTTTCCCCTCCATGCCTGTCTTGTCCCTTTGGGCTCACCCGGTAAGTTTTGAGCTTATATAGCCCCCCAGGGTTTTGGTGGCTTGTTATTTAGAACTAGGTGTTTTTATTTAGAGCAATTTTCCATAGGGGCAATGGCTAAACAGTGTCTTTTCCTTTTGTGTTTTTTTTTCCCTTGGGCTATAAGTGCAGCTATCATTGTGAGGTCTTTTAAGGTGTGGATCAACAATGTAATATCATATGTTACAACTTGGTATGTTTCTGTAACAGTGGACTGTCATTTTGTACTATATTTTCAATATGTCTTCCTTTAAGATAGTCTCACTGAATGTTAAGGGCATTAACAACCCCATAAAGACGAAAAAGATATTTCTAAATGGACGCAAGGAAAGTGCTGACATCCTACTGTTACATAGTAACATAGTAAATGACGGCAGATAAAGACCAGTATGGTCCATCTAGTCTGCCCAGCAAGGTGGCAAGAGTAGGTGCACCTGACGCTCCATGCAGGTTACCCATCCCCATGTCTTTGTTTAGGGGTGAACCTACTGCTCCGTGTAGGGCACCCCTGTTGGTTGAGAAAGTAAATAGTTAAGTTTATTTTGATTTCATCTGGTTGCTTTAAAGGGATCCACTGTGTCTGTCCCATGCCATTTTGTTACAAGAGACTCATTTAAATGTGATTAAAATTAGATTTAAAACCATTTTCACTAGTGGCTTTTTCTGCTGCCAATCAAAAAATGGGGTAGCCCTCCTAGTAAGGAAATCTCTATCCCCCATTGTAATACAAACTAGAAATCTTTACCTGATATGGGAATATGATACAGAGGAGACTTCTCCGGAATCATGGGTAAAATTCTGGAGCAAGACAAATGGAGTATCGCAGCTTTTTATATTTTTTTTCACACAGAGCTCATTTTACCCCGATAAAGGTTGCTAAATGGGATAAAACGGTTGGGAATAAATGTTGGTCTTGTCAGAATGATGGTGGCACTTCAAGGCATGTGGTATATGACTGCCCTAATATTCAGTCCTATTGGATTCTGATTTGGAACCGAATCCAAGAAGTCTTGGGGTTCAGGGCCACTCTCTCCTGGTCTGTGGTCGTATTTCGGTCAACAATTGGCATCTTGTCGTTACAGAGGGATTGTCATTTTTTATTTGACTTCATGATGGGAGTGGCTCTGCATCTCGTTATTGCAAACTGGAAACATACTGCAGAGCTTAGCTGGCATGAACGGTGGAACCGTCTGTGCTTATGCTGCAAATATGAACAAATGCCACGTTATGGCACAATTGTCATACCTTCCACCCTCCTCAAGTGGAAACCCCTAAATACTTACATCTCTAAAGCACAATATGGGGTAAATTAAGGGGTAATGTAGACATGCCAACATGTTATCACATAGTAAGGAACTGGTGTGGAGTCATAGCCCTTGTAGCCCCCCCTTTTCTGTGCTCATTTCATAGGCTTTTTCTTTTGGTGATCACATGGTGAAGGGAAGGGTAAGGTTTGGGATAGACTGTTAAAGCCTTGTTTTTCTTTTTGCTTTTATGTTTAAAGAGGATTATCATTTTAATTTTTTTTTTTTTTGCTTTTGTTGTGATTTGTTTGAAAATGTAAATAAAGAATTTAAAGCATGAGAGCCCAGGCTATTGCCACACACTCGGTAACAACGTGTTACCTAAAGTGGGTTCACATAACAATACCTCTATAGGAGTTTCTAAGTGAACCCACCATAGTGGAGCACATGTTAGGCAAACTCTTTGCATGTTAGCTGCCAGGGACATACGTACCAGACATACCCCTGACAGCTAACATGTAGCCTTTATAATTAATGTGAGATCATCGCATTTATGACAAATCCTTAGTGGGCTTTAGTAAATGGGGTCCATAGTTTGAGAGGGGAAGTAGGTGCCTACTTACGTGCCCTTTTATAAAGGCTAATTGACACCTATGTATTCTTATAAAATGGCACCATAAGAAGCAGAACCACATCCTAAATGTATACACATTTACACATGCTCAGGAGTAAATGAATATGTGTAAAATATGCAAGTACACACCTAGATTAGAGTATTTCATAATCAAGGCTTGTACTGATGAACCACATCCATGCTCTGCTGTCTTACAGGTCACAGATTTCTCCACTTGCGTTTGAGATTATCTGCATTTGTGGATGCCGTTCTAATTCTGTTAAATGCAGTTGAAACTGTCTCTAGACTGGCTTCTTGACAGTGTTCTCAATGTTTTTTGAGTGTTTTCTGTAGATATGTGGTAAATATGAGACAGTTTCATAGCCCAAGAACTCTACTTCATTGGAATAAAATTGGTGATGAGGGTCATATTGCCCTTTCTGTAATCAGCTGCCCAATTTTCCATTGTCTTTGAGTCCTCTGCATTCATTCAATACCTAATGCCTGAATGTTGGTTGATAATTATTTTTTCGAGAGCTGTTTTGGTTATTCCACGTAATCTTTATGTTTTTTGGTGTGCTGAATCCGAAAATGACCTCTATTTTGTCATAGGACATCACGTTTCCTGACAATTTAGGTAACTATGTTAAATAAGGCAATACCTCAAAATAAATGGAAATAGACTTATAAAATTAAAGTTTTATTACAATATTTTCATGAAAATCCTTTTTTGATATGAAATGAGCTCACCTACACACATTAAACTCGATTCTTCTTCCTTGTGAGGCTCCTCTTGGTGCATTTACGCTTGTGAGTAGCATCTGGAATGTCTCTCTGAAGCATCCAACAGTAGTCTGCCATCGTTGTAATTTATTTATTTTATTTATTTAGACAGTTTTGTATACCACCTTATCCTTCAATCAAAGCGGTCACAACACAATTGGGGGATACATTTAACACGCAGGGATATGAGACACATGCACTAATACTTACAGGGAACATGGGCAATGGAGGGTTAAGTGGCTTGCCCAAGACCACAAGGAGCATCTGTGGGACTAGAAACCCCAGTCCTTCCAGCCCAAGGTTGCTGTCCTCTAGTGGGATTTGAACCCCCGACCTTCCGGCCTGAAGTACCTTGCCCCAACCACTAGGCTACTCCTCCATTTTCCCTGGTATCTCCTTTCCATCTCTTTAATGTCTTGGTGGAATCGTTCACCTTGTTGCTCACTCACAGCTCCCAAATTTTCAGGAAAGTAGTCAAGGAGGGACTGGAGGAAATGCACTTTCAAACTCATCAGGCAACCTAAAGCTTGAAATGATTTCAGCATTCGTCCGACGATCTTTTTTGTAGTGAGGATCTTTGTTATTGCCTAAAAATTTCTGTACGACTTCTTTAAATGCAATCCACCCTTCTTTTTGAGGATCCGTCATGGTATTGACAAACTCTTGATTAACTATAAGCCTTCTAATGTCTGGTCCGATGAACACACCTTCCTTCAATTTTGCCTCCAACAGGCCTGGAAACTTGGTGACCAAGTATTTGAAGCATTCTCCATCTCTTGGAAGTGATTTTACAAATTGCTTCATCAATCCCAATTTTATTTGGAGAGGTGGTAGAAGAACTTTATGGGAAGGCACCAAAGTTTCTCGGAGGACATTTTTTTCACTGACTGCCTCGGCTGCCAACTCTTCTTGGTCCAGTGATTTTGTCGGTCTCGACTGTCCCATAGACACAGAAAACAAGGATATTTGGTATACCCAGCTTGTTGCCCGAGCAGCATGCACAAGACCTTCAAGTCCCCACAAACTTGCCAACCATGGTCTTCATATTTAAGTTTACGAAGGACCAATTCCAAGTTCTCGTAGGTTTCCTTCAAGTGTATGGAATGACCTACAGGTATGGAAGCGTAAAAACCGTTGTGGAGTAAAACTGCTTTGAAACTTCTTTTTGAAGAATCTATAAAAAGACGCCATTGCTCTGAATCATATTGGATTTTAAATTGACCCATCAGACCTTCGACATCGATGCAATAAACCAACTTGTCTTCCTGGGCGAAGTAAGGAACAAACTCCTTTTCATGATGTCTGAACTATGAAGATGACACTCCTGGCAACAATAAATTCCTGCTTTTCAGCCTTGATCTGAGTAACTCAGCGGCATCTTTGGGAAGATTCAAGTCTCTTACCAAATCATTCATCTCCTCCTGAGAAAACAATTTTGGTCTTGTATCATCTTCAAAGTCAGAACTTGATTCGTCATCTGGTTCAGGTATGACTTCACCTTCATCGGAGCTAGGTGCCTGAAAATAATTTAATCATTGTATTCTGGAACCCCTTTAAGGTTTTTTTTGGCATTTTATATCTTAAATGTACTTATGTGAATTAATTAATAGTAATTTGAATTAATTAATAGTAATTTGAAAAAAATTGATAAATTTGAATACAATTTTGCATGTTGTGGCAAATCATGACGTTTAGGAGTTTATTCAATATTTTATTTGTTTTCAGCACACCAAAATACATGGAAATTAGATCAAAATAATCAAACAGCTTTTTAGTCGCAGACGCAGTCTTCCTGGAAGGTGATATGAGTTATCATCTTGTCCACTTCCTGGTGCTTCTGTTGTACAACAGGACAAGGAGTACATCATGTTGATGCAGTTGTTATGTGTTCTGCATCTTATTATGTAATGAATGAAATGGCTTATCTGATAATATTTGCATAATTTGATTATAACATGCTTATTAACTTTCTTAGTTTAACCACAGAAATTTGAGCACACTTACTGTTTTACACTTGAGCGATACCTTACTTTACCATTGTCATTACTTTACTAATGTTTACTAATCCCAACAAAATATTGTTTTCAAGATTTCAAATAGCTTTTCTCCTATTATTTACCCAGATGTTTTGATGATACGGTTTTATTAATACATAGTATGTGCTACAAGATTTTCTGTGGTTTTGCAGTATGCTGTTTATAATACTGCTATTTTCACATTAATCCTATGGAGCTAAGGTACTTAAATATTTCAGTGCATACTTAAATGAAGTGATGCAGTGCATGCAAGTGGGGCCGATATTCAATAATGGCGACTAGGATGCCTAACTGCCACCACTTTAATAAGATCTAGATATTCAGCAACATAACTTATCTGGCATTAGGCAGTGAATATCTAAGTTCGCTGGACAGCAGCAATGCTATGGGAGTCATTCACAATGACGAATAGCAGGGATGTACGTCCAACCTGGACATACATCCCCGCTATTCGTGCAAATGCGGCTGATGGCAAAAGGCTCCCTGTACAAACATCGGAATTGTATGGGGAGCCTTAGACCAGGGCAGAATGAGGGAGGAGAGAGGGCCTATTACGAAGCTGTAATTCCGGCGTTGGTGGGGTAGGCGAGGGAACTTATTCCACTTCAGAGGCGGCGAATGGCATGGACAAAGGAGGTAGGCATGCAGGAAGTTCCCCGCAGCCAGACCGTGGACATAGGAAGCCGGATTGCGGGTCCGCTGCGATGAAGGAAACTTTTTGACAGTGGCTGGGGACCGAGACATGGCAACATAATGCCATGGCACCACGGCTCCATTGAGGAGCCTGATTGAGGTAGCTGGGAAAGTGGCTGGACATCTGGGGTGCCTGAATAGGGGCACGTTCCTTATGTCCAGTCACTTTGCTGCGGTTCTGCTCCCACAGGGACATCTAGCCCCCACAGGAGCAGAATCGGCTGCATCTCCTGGCCGTCCGGATGTCTGTATGTCCGGACGCCGGGAGACGTACAGGTCAGAAAGTGCCTCTATCTGTTAGCTAATATCTTTCAGCCACTTATCGGAAGTGAAAACTGTTTAAAATAGGACAGCTATTAAGATGACACAACTTTAACTGTTTTTTTTAGCTGGTTAGTGGTTGCATATTGCAAAATGCCCATTTTTATGTGCAGAAGAACTCAAAAAATGCACACAATCAAGTGTATGTGTATTCATTTGTAGCTATATGCATGCACAAGTGATTTGTGTGCCCAAATGAACCAAAAGCTGACTGGATAGTGACCGGCACCGGCCACAATCCACCCACAAACTGCCCCATTTTTAATAGGGTATGTTGTACAGAGTCTGTGATGATATTCAGCAGCACTGTCTATATAATGTCTCTGAATATGAGTTTTAGCCCATTAGCAGATCTACTAACTAACTAAAATGCTTTTAATACCACACCCAAGTATTTTTATTTCTTACCCTTATTTTATTTCTTACCCTTAATGAGCATTCTGTGTGTATATTTGTAATGTCAGTAGAATGACTTTGCATATCCAAAGAAGGAATAACAAACGTTATACATATTATAATAAAGCTGAAACATTTACTACAATCTGGAGAATAGCAGATAACCTATACACCAGCATAAAGGGTTTTACTTGCCTTTTCCAAGATGCTGCCTTTTAAAATCATTTTGTATGAATATTATTTCCCTCCTCTCATTGGGAAATTGACTTCTTTGCTGGCAATTATCTGTGTCCAAAATGGGGATGAAATGAGTCCAAGGTATATAGTGAATACATATAACCCAATTCAGGAAAATAGCATTAAGATAATATACACACTGAACTCTGGAAACAATGGATCTAGACAGCAAATAGGTGGAGGGACCTTCTCACGGCACTCTTTAGGCTCGAAACAGCAGGGGGAGCTGGGCTCATTTTATAATCTCAGCAGAGCAAGTGACAGTGAAAAGCGAACACTCCACATGATATTTAAAACTGTGCAGAAAATGACTCACTATCATGTCACAGCTGATTCTGACAGAACAGAGAATACTTCATTACCAGTTGTTAGCATGACAGCAACCTCGGGATCCTAAAAAGCTTACTGGATTTGAAGCGTTTTATAAAATACACAGTGGAGAGGAGATCCATTTAAAAACTCAGGTGGTTATTTAAAACTGGGTAACTGCATTAATGCCATAGCCTCGATTTGCTGGGGGAGGTTAGCTTGCTGTGTCTACACAGTCTGAGGAAACATTGCACTTGATCAACTTACACACTGTATTAATCGTCTTTATATTTTCATTGTCTTTCCAAGAAGACAGACATACAAAAAGTACAATGTGAAAATACTTATTAATAATTTGCAGTGAAAAAAGGAGTAATTAGAAAAAGGCACCTATACATTAGTAAACTGTGCTACGATTTTACGCTCAATGCACTCAGCGATAGTTGAAATGGAAATATGGTGACTGCAATACCTCGGCATTAACTGTTGGGGGTGATCCTAGCACTGTGCACTTAAAGCAGTTGCTAGTCTGCAGTAGCAGCACAGGCGATAAAGACCCGGCAGTGAATTAACGCAGCCGGGCACAGCCGTGGCAGTGGCAGGCCAAGGGTTAACCTTGGCTGGGGGCAGGGTGGGCTAGAAGGGGGGCAGGCCGCAATGGACTATAGAAGGGCCCACCGCTTCTTCGTAGTATAAGTGCTCTGTGCTAGATATGCCACGAAAGGTCAGCCAAAGCGCTACACGGGCCCACAGAGGACAGCCGGATGTGGAGAGTAGCCGCAGAAGAGAGAACACAGAGAGCACAGCAGGCAGGGTGACATGCGGGACTGTGGCAAAGGTGGCAGCAGTAGCAAAAAAGAAGTCAAGAAGCAGGGATGCCTCTCGCGGACGGGAGGCGACCAAAAAATCCACACATCGCGGAAAACAGGCGCTACCGCAACAGCAACTACAGCCAACTACGCCTTCCACATCCAGTCAGGAATTAGATGAATTGCTGCGGATCATTCGTGAACAGGTGAATCAACATGGCCTGAGCGCATTCAAGCAACGGCTTGAAGCTCCCACCATGAGGCCGGAAGAACCACGAACAGCAGGCACGAGCACGGCTATAGGTGAGTCACGGGGTGTAGCGGGGGCACTTGAATTGTCATATTCATCATCTGATGAATCCACCTCTGACACAGACGGGGAGCTGGCTTTAGCAAATGTTATACAGAATGCCTTAACATTTTTTTAAAAAATAAGTCAAAAAAGAAAAACCCTCTGGCAAAAGTATGGACAGCACGCAGTGCGCTACCCACCCAGAGAGGAGAAAACCAGGAGGCTGGCGTAGCCAGACCAGGGTCAGTGGCTTCAGTACCTTTATCTACGGTGGGGGAAGATACCCGTTGCGCCGTGAGCTCCTTAGCCAGCGCGGTGCCTAGGAAGTTGAAGAAGTGCATTTGGCAAAGGGAATATATTGACATATTCTCGCTGCTACTTAGGGATCAGGAAGGCGAGACCAAAGAGAGTAAGGATAGGGAAAAATACAGTAAAAAGGACAGGAAGCCGAGGATTCTAAAATCCATTAATAATTGGGTATCGGCTTTTCATATATTCATGAGCGTAGTCATCAAGCGAGTGCCCGAATCGAGTCCATATCTAATTAAGTACCTGGACACCATTACCCGGGCGCATAAGCGATTCTGAGGATGGACTTGGCTAAATTACAATGTCAAGTTTAGGAAAAGCATGGCGGAGGACCCAACCATGACATGGCAGCACAGAATTTTAGATATATGGCTGGATGAAATGGCCCCTAACAGGCCATGGGTCAAGAAGGGCTGCCGCAGCCCTTTCAGGCACCACAATGGTGGCAAACCAACCAAATGGCTGGTTGCCGTGCATGCCGCCAGTGCAATACAGGGAGCTGCACATGGCACCCCTGTAAATTCTGACACTCCTGTTCGAAATGCGGGAGCAGTCACCAGCTTACACATGTCGAGCGGGAAAAAAGACGAAAACATTCAGACCAATGCAGCAGCGCGCAAATGACGGCCATGGGCGTGGTGTTCTGAGAAATGGCCAAGCGAGTGGCACTCCGAAGGAGCTACAAAGGACATCACATTCCTGGAGCTCTTTCCCATTATGGTAGCCCTGTACATATGGGCCCCGCAGCTTATTAACAAGGCAATCGCCTTCCACACAGATAACTTGGCAGTGGTACATGCAGTGAATGGAATACGTGCCAAAACACCGGGGGTGGTGGCATTGTTGAGAAAGATAGTGATGTTGTGCCTTACACATAACATAACTATTTTTTTTTTTTATTGAAATTTCAGTCAATTACAATAACCAAATAAGTAAAGGTCAATCAGAAATACAAAAATAAGAGAAAGAAAACTGCCTCTTAGAAATTATTATATAGGAAATAAACATCCATGATACAGTCCACATCATGAAACCACGCTGCTCACAATTCAAAAGAAAAAAAGCATACAATTAACAAAGAAAAATAGGATCTAAGACCCAAAATAGGAGGTCAATTTTTATCACTGGTCAGATTCTACCACTTTCCTGTCAGCCACAAAACTTTCTAAATGAAGTACATCAGTAAATACGTATGAAGCATCCCCGAGACCAATGATGCATTTACAAGGGAATCGCAAAAAGAACGAAGCACCCAGGGCTAACACCTGCGGCTTCAACTTTAGAAATTGCTTCCGACGCAATTGGGTGCTGCGGGCGACATCAGGGAAAATATTGATCCGCTGGCCACAAAACTTAGTCAACTTCACCTTAAAAAAGGCACGAAGAATACGTTGCTTCATTTCAACCGAGGTAAAAGTGACTAGCAGAGTGGCCCGCGTACCAATATTATCCTGTGAGTCCTCCAAAAAGGCAGTAAGATTCTCTAGTGGGGCAACAATCTCATCAAGTCCACCCTCTACCACATTAACTTGCTTGACTGAGGAGGGAATGTAGTATAACATAACTATTAAGGCGGAGCATATCCCAGGTCAGCATAATAACCTTGCTGATGCTCTTTCTCATTGCAAGATCCCGCTTTTCCGGGCACTCGCCCCCAAGGCCAATGTGGTCAAGACATCCATCCCAGAGCAGGTATGGGAGTTTGGTCCACCGAGGTTTGGGAGCTCTTACTGGGCGCACTAGCCGAGCGGACGAGGCAAAAATACCTGGCCGCGGATTTCAAGTTTTCTGTAGAGATAGCAGGATTGAGGATGCAGACAGTCTCACGACGGACTCGATTCTGCAGTGGATCCTACATTGTAAAGACAGCAGAGTTAATAAATCTACAGTGCAGACGCAGCTAGCGTCAGTCACATTTTTTGCTAGAGCAATGTGGAAGAGGAGCCTGAGAACGGACTTTGTTATCACAAAGGTAATGAAGGGCTGGGCGGCAGTGCAGGCCCTCAGCGAGGATCGGCGTCATCCAATTACACACCAAATATTGAAGAAACTCATGATGGCCGCAGGCCAGATATGTTTCGATGTATTTGAGACACGGCTGTTCAGATGTGCCTTTTCCTGGGCGTTCTTTGAAGCATTCAGGATAGGCGAGTTGGTGGCCTCCGCAAGTCGCGAGTCAGCCGATGGGGGCATTAGAAGGACTGATGCTAGCATACAGGATGGGGCATTAGTGTTATACATGCACAAGTCCAAAACGGATACCAAAGGAAAGGGTGCCTGCGTGGTGTTGGCCCTGCTACCGGGGGACCCATCTTATCCAGTGAGAAATTTCACGGAATATGAACAACTTCGCCCAGCAGGAGGTGAACAATGGTTAGTGCATGCGAACGGTGCCCCTCTATCACGTTTCCAATTTGCCAGAGTGCTTAAGCTGGGCCTGGAAGCAGCGGGCGTGGAGGCGCACTTTTACGTCACTCACTTCTTCCGCATCGGGGCCACTTCAATGGCAGCCAGCATAGGGATGACAAGGGAACAGATTATGAGCATTGGTAGATGGCACTTGGACAGGCATAGGCTTTATGTACACCGAGTTTGACGCCAGCGTATTATCTATACCTGTTGTGGGGCCCGTTTGGTTTTGGTGTATGGTGTGTTTGGGTGGCGGTAAGGAAGGAGTTTAGAGATTGTCATGGTTTAAAAAAAAAACTATAATAATTTTAATAACCCGCGGTTAATAGTATGACCCTGGCATGATGTATGTATAACCTGCAATGATACACGGTTAACAATGCAATCTTTTGTCAATAGATAAAATAGGTGCATGTCCTCCCATGAGACCTCAGGAAGTGTGGATATGCGGCCATTCCTTTGTTCACTGGGCACAAAGGAGGACAAAGATCAGATCGCAGGGGCTCAATCTGGGCTTGCCAAGCGAGAGAGTGGCAGTCGTGTGGATGGGCCGGCGAGGTATGGTGTGGGACCAGCTGCTGCCATTCCTCCTGCAAAAGAAGAGAGCAGGGAAAAAGCCAAGGACAATAGTGGTTCATCTGGGAGGCAACGGCCTGGCTTGTATGCACAGTGTGGAGCTCACAAAAAAAATACAAAAAGACATGCTGACGCTGGCGGAGTCATTTCCAGGAGCATGGCTAATATGGTCTCACATCATACCGCGGTGGGTATGGAAGGGCGAATGGTCACACCAGGCGGTCGAAAGGACAAGGCAGAAAGTGAACAGGTGGATGGCCTGCTTCATGGAAGGAATCGGGGGGGGGGGGTACAGCATCATACACGACCTGATAGATGAACACTGCCCTGGTCTGTATCGTGCCGATGGGATACATCTGTCCGAATTTGGGATGGACGTGTTCCTGTGTGACATACAGGATGCGGTGGAAAGACTATGGCAAAAGCAGTTGTTGGCCACAGCTGCGGAGATGGGTGGGGCCCCACACGACAAGCGAGGAATCGCTGCCATGCGGGGACGGCAGGAGAACTAGGACCCCCATAGAAGAGAGTGCACAGCCCAGGCAGGAGGAGGGGAGTGGTCGTATCAGATTTTGACCTTCCCTCATTGGTACACAGAGCTTAAACAGGAACAGTGTGTAGAGGGCCTCCTTATGCTTTTCACGGCAGCGGGACGCAGAGACGAATATGGAATAGTACTGACACTAATGGAGCCCTGCTGTCGACCTTTCTGATGGGCCGTGGGCAGAGGCAGATCGGGACACTGCTGCGAATAGGGAGGGAGCCTTAAGGCCTGTTTTTTTTTTTTTTTTTTAATTTGTTTTGCAACCCAAATAATGTAATACAATGAAAATAAGTAGTATACCAATATCAATAAGGAAATATGCATTACAACAAAATGAAAATACTACATCACAACCCACATCATGGAGAATACAGCGAGACCCACACACCAGGACAGTTAATTAATAAAGGCTACAACCCACAACTAAATCATAATAATGATAACTGATAAGCTAGAAACAAATTATCCCTCTCCGACCTGTAAAGAGACTAATAATGATTCGAGATGAGAAGGGTCAGAATATACATAATTCACGCCCTGCAAGGATACCAAACATTTACATGGATAGCGAAGGAAAAAGGTCCCTCCCTCAGCCAACACTCTCGGTTTAAGCTGGAGGAAGGATCTTCGTCGAGATTGCGTATATCGAGAGACGTCGGGGAAGATGGATAGCTTCTGGTCATAAAAAAGAAAATCCTTTTTGGAAAAAAAAACCCTTCATAATAGAAGTCTTATCACCGAAATTGACCAGAGTAACCACCAAAGTGGCGCGGGTGGAAATTAAAGTTTGAGAATTTTCCAAAAAATCAGTTAGATTTGGAGAAGCAGATTCCACACCCAGCGACCCACTGGTCTCCCCGGGTACTACTCGAAATGTCAAATAGAAGGAGCGATCAATCAAGAAACTATCAGCATCAGGAAGCAACAGAACCTCTTTGCAATATTGACGAAATAAAAGAGCAGGTGTCAACAAACGAGTCTTCGGGAAATTTAAGACACGTATATTTTTAGCGCGAGAAACATTCTCTAACAATTCCAACTGTTAGTACAAAAGAGCAGTGTCTTTCAGGGCGGATGCACCAGCCGACTGCAAAGAGACAACCTGTGCATCCACCTTGTCAGCACGCTGAGAAAGATTATTAACTGAGACCTCCACAGAATGCAGTCTAGTTACAACCTGCTGAGAGAACACTGCAGTTTGATCCATAAATCGAGACAATAAGGCATTAGTCACTGAAACTTGCTTCCAAATGTCAGACAAAGTGATTTCTCCCTCATTAGGAGTCTGAGAGGAAACCAAGCCTTCATTGCCCCCAACTGAAATAGGAAGGAGTAGATAATGAAATAACAGGAGACCCCTCATCATCTCCAGAGGACGAGGATACATCAGCAGAAGAAGAAGTCACTTCAGAGGCCTGAGAAGATCCAGGGTTGGGTGGAGGAGTCCTATCGATGGAGCTAGTGAGACCTCAGAGGCCATTGAGGAGAATCAGCTGTGCCTTCTACCGGGACCGGCGGCAGTTTCCTGCTTTCACTTTGATTGGCTTCAGTAGTCTCTTCTCCTGCTCCTCGTTGGCTCCTGCTGCCTATTTAAATCGCTGGCTGCCTGGACGTGGTGAGAATCAGCTGTGCCTTCTACCGGGACCGGCGGCAGTTTCCTGCTTTCACTTTGATTGGCTTCAGTAGTCTCTTCTCCTGCTCCTCGTTGGCTCCTGCTGCCTATTTAAATCGCTGGCTGCCTTGTGGCCGCGGTCGCGGCCCGCGGTCGTGCGCCCGAAGGGGGCGTGACCAAAGGGGGAACGCCCCTTTGGTGCCCCTTCGGTGCCACTTAGGGGCCCTCGGCCCTAGCCGCTGTGGGAATGCCTCGGGGCCATGTGAAGAGGAAAAGTAAGAAGAATAAGTCTGGTAAAGAACCTGTTGCTGTGTCTTCAACTCCAGTGCTTGTCACTGGTCCTATGGACCAGCATGTGGTGGTTCTATCGAATCCTGTTTCTTAAGGTCTGTTTTTGAATGGCAGGCGATCCTTTACCTATTAGAGTGTACTCAGGACTGCGGGCAGTGCGGAAAAGGCTTTGACGGCATTTTCCAACCATCCCTGCCGGGCGTCATTGGATAGGAAGGGCTGTGCCTCTTAGGGGGGTGGGCGGGGTAATCTAGGCAAAAGGATAGCTCTGGAAGGAAATGGAATGTAGTGGTTGTTATGTGTGCAATAAAAAAAAACTGTACTTTAACGTTGTATGAATATGCAGATTATGCTGTGGCCAACAGTTTTTACTGTTATTTCCAATATTGTAAAATAAACAAATGTTGTTCTGTCGAAAATAGCAGAGTCCTTGTGATATGTACGAGGGGGGGGGGGGTGCGAGCAGCTACCCGAGGCCGTCATGCGGCTTGCCTGGCTGTGAGCAAAGCAGTTATCTACAGCTCTTGAGGAGATATTAGTTTCCAAGTTAAAAAGTTAATCAAGCTTAGTAAAAAAATGAATAGACCAATAAATTATTATTTAATCTATTTCAGAAACTAAAGGTGAATGGTGGGAAATCATTGGGGTGTATGAGGTATATGTTCAAAACAAATTTAGTTTGTGCTTATTTACAATGCATTTTTTTTTCCAATTTTAGACATTTTTTAATGTTAATTTGACCTATACATTGCTTTAGGAGCGCATTGTGGGGGGTCATTTTCAAAGCCCCATTCGTGCTTTGGATGTCTAAAAATGTGCCCACAGATGTCCAAAGCACAGCAATGTCCCCAGAGTCATTTTAGAAGCTGGATTTTGGGGGGGCGGAGCTTGCCGCGAAGCATGATGGCCGCCTAAAGCACTAGCTCCTGCATTACATAACAGAATCCACCCTTTCTTCCCGATTAATACTGACGGTAAAGGATCTAATTCGGGAGTCAGTGAATTGGAGGATGGCGTCGCTAAAACCGGCAAAGTTAGAGTTTCCGCCGTCCACGGGCCAAGCTTCCAAACGCCTAAAACATGATGCGGCCTCCCCGCAAAAGGGGAAACCCGAAAAGGAAACAGAGGACAGCGTTCGAGAAATCCTTTCGGAGCTAAGAACAATGAGAGGGATGATGGAGAGCAATAGTGAGACACTATCCCAAATGCAAGAGGAACTTCATGCGGTTCGTGAAAAGCTGACCGACATGGATGGGCGCTTAGTGAAGGTTGAGGCCCTGACTCACAAGCACGAGGGCATGGTGTCACAGATAGGCCCTCTGGTAAAGAGAGTAACCCTGCTAGAAGCGCAGCTGGAAGAGCAGAGCAACAGATCCCGGAGAAGTAATGTGCGGGTTATTGGACTCCCGGAGGGAGCTGAAGGGACCGACCCGATTGGCTATATGGAGAAGTTAATCCCCGAACTCCTTCAAATTAAATTCTTAGCCCCCTTCGAAATTGAGAGGGCACATAGGGTCCCCACAATGAGCACAGCTCAAGCAAAGCGGCCGCGGCCTATGCTGATCAAAGTTCTGCGACATCCCCAAGTGCTACAAATCATGCAAGCGGCCAAGCAGAGAAGCTCCTTACAGATGAATGGTAGTAAGATTGCCTTTTTCCCAGATCTATCCAAAAAGACAGTAGACCGACGTCGAGAGCTACTTGACTGTCGACCTCTGCTACAGAAGATCCAAGCGCGCTATGGGCTCTTCTACCCAGCCAAGATGCGGGTCACCGTGGATAATGTCACCAGAAACTTTGACAATGCAACAATGCTGCGATCTTTCCTGCAGGACTACTCCCAGATGGAGGTGGGCCGCTGACAACATATGCTGAACGACTCTATCTACAGAGGTTAAGGAAGTTCGGGCCTCAGAAATTTGGAGGAGTCGGTATGCCCTGCGGGGATATGACAGGAAGTGGTGGGTGCTCTTGGGCCTGTAAAGCCTTAGGGGCCCCATAACATTAAACTCTTTGTGGCATTGTCTTGTAATATATCTAGCTATGGAAGTTATAGTAGGACCTACGAATAAATAGCAGCCGACCTACTATGTGGGCTCGGCAATGGAATACTTCTAAATGTATGAGTACGGGGTGGGTTAAAGGGAAGGAAGGGATAGGAACGGGTTATGTCAGGGTTAAGTGCAGGGGGGTGGGACTGGGTGGTTTGATCGTGTAGGGGAGGTACTCCACCGTACAAGGGGGTCTGTTGTTAATGGTTTTGTATGTTAAATGGCTATGTGTACAATGTATCAATGGCAATAAATGTCTGACTTGGCGATGTATGTGGCCCCAGGTAGCAGGGCAAGTTAAATGATGGCTAAGAGTGGACTCAAATTTCTGTCCTTGAATGTCCAGGGCATCAACAATCCCATCAAACGCACGAAAATCTTAATGTACTGCCAGAAGCAAGGTGCTGATATTGCATATTTGCAAGAAACACACTTGACCTTAGCTGAATCCTGTAAGGTTCATAGTGGTGTATATCAGAATATCTTGGCATCCCCTGCGTTAAAAAAGAAGGGTGGCATAATCATCCTTATCAGGAGAGCTCTGCAACCCATCGTTCGAGAGACCAGGATAGATCCCAATGGCAGATGGGCCAGGGCGCAGGTACAGATTGGGTCCGAGGAATACCTTTTGGTGGCCGTATATGGCCCTACTAATGAAGATCCAACATTTTTTCAGCAACTTGCGGCTGAAATCAAGATGCCAGCTTCAGTACATATGGTGCTCGGGGGAGATTTAAACATGATCTAGGACCCTTTGCTTGATCGCACCCCCTACCGTCCTCAAAACAAACCCAAAGCGTTCGGAGTGTTGCAGGGATTAATGGAGACCTTTGATCTTGTCGACCCATGGCGACTCCTACATTCCAATGCTCGGGAATATACTTATTATTCCATGCCGCACCAAACGCAAACTAGAATTGACTATTTTCTCATATCGAAGCTGCTGATGCCACGGCTCACAAATGCAGATATTTTGCCTAAAACTATATCGGATCACGCTGCAATAATTTTGACGCTGGGAGACCATACCAATGGGCGATCGAGCCCGAGATTCCGCATGGAGAAAACTTGGCTAGCGGATGTGAAGTTTATGAGTCATATGCATACCTGTATAACTACATATTTGGATTGCAACAAGGTCGGTGACACGGCCACATGGGCCTGGTGGGAAGCCCTCAAAGCAACTCTCCGAGGTTATATGACCACATACGATATTCAACAGAAGAAACTGCGTAAAGAGAAATTGAATGACCTGCAAACTTCAATAGGGGTCGGGGAGAGGCTGCTTACCAGAAACGCTGATCCGCTGATTCTGCTTAGGCTGCAACGGTTGCGATATCACTATAGTGCCATTCTGAGTGAGGAAGCCCAGCGCCAACAACATACGCAAAGCAGTATTTATTACTATGAAAGTAACCGTGCGAGCCCCCTCTTAGCAAGATCCCTGAGAGCGAGTCAGCCGTCAAGACGTATCGCGGGCTTACAAACTGCACAAGGGCACTTGCTAGTGAAAGATGATGATATCTTGGAGAAATGCAGGGAGTTCTATCAAGATTTATATCAGTCCGAAGAGATTACCTGTACTGAAATCGACGCAGCGATGCGCCAGTTGGCTAAGGGGAAAGCGTGTGGTCCCGATGGCATTCCATTGGAATTTTATCTCGCCTTCTCTACTCTTCTAATCCCTGAGATGCAAACCTACTATAGTCACTTGTATGAAGAATATCCTGAAACAGGAGCGCTTGCTGAAGCCACTATTGTAATACACCCTAAACCGGGTAGAGACCCTCAGCGAATTGAGAACTATCGATCCATATCTCTTCTTAACTCAGACTATAAAATTTATGCTAAAGTGCTGGCTAACAGACTGAATAACGTATTGAGCTCTCTTATCCACCCGGATCAATCCGGCTTCATGTCCGGCCGGTCGACAGTGGATAATGGTAGGCTGTTGGCTCATGTACTATTGGAGTCCCACAAAGCCGCTTCCCCAATTGTTGGGTTGGCCTTGGACGCTGAAAAGGCCTTTGACAGGATAGAATGGGCTTTTCTCTTTCGATCTCTGCGGTGGTTTGGCTTTAAGGATTGTTTCCTGAAACGAATCCAGCTGCTATACGCCCAGCCCACTGCACGAATATTCACAAACGGGGTACTGTCAGCTGCCTTTCAGCTCTACCGGGGCACCAGGCAAGGCTGCCCACTGTCACCATTGCTCTTCAACCTAGCCCTTGAACCGTTAACTATATGCATACGGCAGCAAGATCGCATCAGGGGAATTGAGATCCATGAACAACAATACAAGTTGTCGGCCTATGCGGATGACTTACTCATATTTGTGGAGTCGCAGTCTCTTGACGCATTACTACACACCATTGCAACCTATTCGGAGATCTCGGGATACAAATTAAATCTTACTAAAACAGTGGTAATCCCACTAAATCGCTTGGTAACTGCAGATATGCTGAACAAGTTTCCGTTCAAAGTGGAAACGAGCCACTTCAAATACCTGGGTGTTGAATATTGTACTACTCTAGCAGAAACAGTGCTACGCAATGAAGCATATTGTGAGAAGTTAGTGCGAGAATGCATCCACAAATGGAACCCCCTTCATCTGACGTGGTGGGGTAGACTTGAGACTATAAAGATGGTGATTGTCCCTAAAGTCAATTATATCCTAAGTATGATACCAGTCCTATTCTCAACACGATTATACAAAGCAGTGAGTCAGCTCTTACTAGCCTTCCTGTGGCGTAATAAAACTCCTCGAATAGCACACTGGAAACTTAAGCTGGCTAAGAACTCTGGTGGAGTGCAATTTCCAGATTTTTACTGGTATCATGTAGCAGCCCTGCTGCGTCACGGAAGCCACTGGAGTGATGAAGACCCGTGCCCTGATAGTCCACATTGGCTACAAATAGAAACCGCAGTCTGTAAACCACTCCCTCTGTCTGCTTGTATTGGATCGGCCTGTCTTAGAGGGTGGAAATCTAATGAGGTAATCCAAGCTACGCTGCATGCATATCAGCTACTCCAGAATTCAGTCGCAGAGTGGAAGAGACATGCTGCGGATACTACTATCTGGCTAAACCCCGGATTTAAGATAGCAGGGAAATGTTTTCTGTGGCCTCTTTGGCTCCAGCATGGGATCTACACACTTGGGCACTTGATCATCGGAGATCGCTTTAAGACTTATCCAGAATTGCAGCAAGAGTTTGGCCTCCCTAGTTGTGGATTGTTCCAATGGTGTCAGTTGCGCCACTGTTTGGCAAAAGCTGAAGTAACACCAGTAGGGTTACCTACCTCCAGCTTATGGAAGATGAAAGTTGCAGAATTGCGTGAAGGACCGCGGATTGTCTCAAAAATAGTCTCCCTTTTGCGAGAGGGACAGGACAGGAAATGTACGAGCGTGCAGTCCATCTGGGAAGAAGAAGTGGGTCGCATAGAGAGACTAGAGGATTGGACCCATTTCTGGCAGTCCCAAGTCAGGATAGCGTGCTCTGCCCCTCTAACGCAAACGCTCTTTTTTCTGGCTCATCGGGCCTACTAACCCCGGTTAGAGTTGCGAAATAGCAGACCTCCGCCGATAATCTCTGTTGGTCGTGTAAAGCAGAACCTGGCACATTGGAACACATGCTTTATGCCTGCCTAAAGCTGAAAAGATATTGGCGACAAGTATGGGAGAGAATTGCTCTTCTGCTGGGGCTGCAGGCTCCTTTAACATTCCGTATAATTATCCTCCGCTCAAGAGCAGGAATACCGGGACTGTCGAGAAAAGATCATCCCACGTTAGACTTGTTGCTGGGACTTGCCTTAAAAGCTCTGATGATTCATTGGAAAAACTTTGCTGCTCTATCCTTTGAGCAGTGGTGGAACCTGTTGTGCGCCCATCGCTTGTATGAACATCTCTATGTTAAACAAAATCCCTATCTTTCAGCTCGGCTACTAAAATGGCAAGCCCTGGACTCCAAGATTATACCCAACTGACTGACTCCGGCTCTGGGGGTCTACATACCTCGCCAAATGCCTTGATCTAAATCAATGTATGCCTTTCTAATATAATTGATGGTAGTAACTAAGTCAAGATGGTTATATGTATTTTCATATAGATCCCTATTAGTTACTCCATGCTGTACTTCATAGCCAGTGTTGGTTGTTATGGTATTTTTGTCTGTATATGATTTGGTTTGTATATGTATGAGTTGAAATGGATAAATAAAATTTCAAAAAAAAAAAAGAAGCTGGATTTTGGAGATGTTCCCCTGCACGAGGACATCCTTGTAGGAATGGAGGCATGTCTGGGGCAGTCCTCCAAACTTAGATATGAATGACCAGTTTCATGTTGCCGCCAATGTCCAAGTTTGTACCTGCTCAGAGCACAGATAGGCATCTGAAAAGTGTGAGGGTGTAGAGAAGATGGTACCCTAATATCCCCCATACTGTCCTCAGCCCGAAAGGGGAGTGATTGGATATGGGGAAACATGTTGTGGGGCTCATGTACTGCTGAGCTTGCAGTCTAGAATACCATTGCGGGGACATGCATATAGCCATCCCCTAGGATGTCCATGTCAGTGATGTCCATATTTCTGAAATCATTTCCAACCTTAAATGTGCTGGTTGTTTTGCATTCATTTGTAGCTATATATGTGCACAAGTGATTTGCATGCCCAAATGAACCAAATGCATGCCCACAAATTCATATCCTTTTAAATCAAAAGATTTCATTCATAATTATTTCATTTGACTGAAAATAGGTAAAGATTCTCTTTCAGAGCTGAGAACTTCAGCATACTTCTCCGAGTACAGAATTCTATTAGGGTCTCAGTAATGCCTTTACTTTAAAGTATCTGCATATGTTGCAAAGTCATTGTTCACTGCTCCTGAAGGGAGGGAGTTTTAGCCATCTGCCAGTGATCATCACAGGGTGCTTATTGTGTGCTTTACTGTGCAAGCCTAAATGGACCCACTGGAAACGTGACAGCAGGCTGCAGAGTGGATGGGCAGGCAGGAATGGGGTTCATGATCATTGCAGTACGGCTGTGGTTTAGGTTGCAAGAGCAGGACTGACTGGCAACAAGGGGGCAGACCATGACAGAAATGGCAAGATAATGAGACTGGCACCACCAGCAGAGGGAGCCCATTTCACTGCTTTTTGTTTTATTCCCTTCATGTTTCTTTTTTTTTTTCTTTTATTTCTTTCTTTTTTCAGTTAAATTTTGGTATGGTTGACTGAAAGGTAGCCACTGAAAAAGGAAACCAGCCCAGAAAGACTGCAGTGCAAATTGTTAAAAACATGGCTAGTAGATACTAAAGGAAGAGAGTGTGGGCAACTGCCGCTAAATATAGCTCTACACTCCTTTTCCTCACGGTTGTATGAAAAGAAAAGGAAATCAAACAAGGGGAGATTTGTCTTCAGAAACACCAGCTTTTCCACCAACTCCAGTGCTAGCCTTCAATCCCTCCTGTAAAATGAAGGCTAAAAGAAACACTATTGAGAACCCCATTTGTGCCAGGACAAAGGTGTAAATCTTATGGGTGCATTCCCTGTATGAAACTGGGAATGCACATATATCTTTTTGTCCTGCCTTAGCAAATCCCCCAATATGCTCCCCATAAAACTTGAACATGGAAGGGCCATCCTTGTGAAAATGCAAATCTTTCTAAAATGGATATAGTTGACACATGTGTAAAAGGCATATCAGGCTTCTAAAATAACTTCCATAGCTTACTGTATATGTTTGCCTCCAACAGACCAAGGTAAAACTGTGTTTTCCATGTCCGTGCCAAACATATAAGCACAGTATAGGGGACAAATACTGACACCTAGACATACATTTTTATACCTTGGAACTGCATGTATCTTTGGGCCCCTTTTAAAAAAGCCTACTAAGGATTGGCCATTACTGCAGGAGAAATGAAGATAATGAAGTGAGTTTTTTGCAGAACAGTTAGCATCGGGACGTATAGCAGCATTATTGGTGGATATTCAGAGGCACTAACCGCTGAATATCCCGCTTAGGGGCATTTATACGGTTTACAGCTCTTTAAACCGTGTATATGTCTTTGAATATCGGACCCTTACGCTTTCAAAAACATTTATTGTTGGACCTGTTGTCATAAGGATATAAATCGCACTAGAAACAATCTGGTTATTTTTAATATATATAGAATTTTTTAAAAATGGTACATCAGTTCACTGAAAAATATTTTGGGAATGAGTTCATGAGTTAAATGATGTATGAACATATTCCAATAATAAAGCTTTTGACTAAAAGTAAGGGGTTTTTGGGCATTCACTTGAGATTTTTTTCTGGGATTTGATTAGGTGAAATATTGGAACTATCCAGATAGTGGCACCAGGCTGAATATTCATTGCCAGCCAGTATGTGGATACCAGTGCTAAATATTTGGTTGTTTTTGGGCCATCATGGCCAGTAATTAAAAAAGCCAACTGCAGTGGCTGAATATCAGCCCAGTATCTACTAACCTGTCTTAGGAGTTCATTATGGAGGGCTCAGCGGTGGCTTTAGTCTTGATGGAGAGATTTGGGGGATGGAGGTCTTAAAGCTAGATATTGGAGGGATTGTAGGAATGAAAGGATTATGCATCATGAAGAGAGGCAAATTATTTTGTGTGGGGGAACTGGGGAACATGGAGGACCATGCTTAAGTTGAAAGGGGGAACAGAATGGGGAGCATAAGGCTTGCTGTAGGGTAAGAGGATTACGCTTCATGTCAGGAGGATCTCCTCACTGGCCCCTTTAAGAGACAAAGGCAGCTGAGACTTAAACAATGCAGGGCTGTGAAGTTGGGCTGCAAAACTCCAAGGGAGCGGTACAGTACAGGGGTGAAGTACTTCTATCCATAAAAGAAGAGCGGGAACCTGGGTGTGATTGTTTCTGATGATCTTAAAGTGGTTATACAGGTAGAAAAGGCAATGGTGAAAGCCAGAAGGATGCTTGGGTGCATAGAAAGTGTAATGGCCTCAGAAAAAGGGAGGTGATATTGCCTCTGTATAAGTCTTTCGTGAGACTCATTTGTAGTATTGTGTGCAGTTCTGGAGACCGCACCTTCAAAAGGATATAAAGAGGATGGAGTTGGTAGAGAGGGCGCCTACCAAAATGGTCAGTGTGTTATAAAAAATATGGGGACAGACTTAAAAATCTCAACATGTATATTTTTTAAAGGAAAGGTGGATAGAGGAGATATGATAGAAACATTTACAAGTAAATACTTCTGTGGCACAGGAGGAGAGTCTCTTTCTATTGAAAGAAAGCTCTAGGACAAGGGGGCATATGATGAAGGTGAAATGGGATAGACTTAGGAGTAATATGCACAAATATTTACAGAAAGATTGGTAGATGCATGGAACAGTCTCCTAGAGGAGGTATGAGAGATGAGGACAGTATCTGAATTCAAGAAAGCATGGGACAAACACAGAAGATCTCTAAAGGAAAAAAGAGACTATAGTAGTTGATATGGAAGAGCAAACTAGAAAGGCCATATGGTCTTTTTCTACCATCATATTTCTATGTAAACATGTATAAATGTCCATAGCTAAATGTCAAAATATATCTCTGTCAATAATAATATGGGCAGGAGGTGCTCTCAGGTGAAGCTCATTATCCAATTCAGTCATACACTAAGGACCTGAGATTAGTTAAGCTTCAGGTGAACAAGGTATATTACACGTATTAGGTACAGTTTTATTAGTATAAATATCCATAGCAACCCTTAGTAAGTAAAGAACTTAGATCTAAACACAAACTCAAAACTAAGATGCAGACAGCAGTCCAGCAGCGGGATGGGGGCTTTCCAGTCTTTTGCATTGAGTGTCACATGTACGATTTTCTCCCAGTTGGTGAGAGGTCTTATGTGTGCACTAGGTGCAAGGAGCTCTTTGCTCTCAGGGAACGAGTCCGTTCTCTAGAGGCTAAAGTAGCAGACTTGGAAAGCATAAGATAGACAGAGAGGTACATAGAAGAGACCTACAGGGATATAGTCCTGAAGTCCCACCTCCAGTCTGGCAGCATCCCTGTTGCCATGGAGGAGAGAGGTCACGTGACAGGAGAGCATCACCCTGGTGTGGCAGGAAGTGATCCTGTAACTAGGACCTGTCTTCCAGGTGATGTAAAATCCTCTCGCACGGAGGACGTTTCTCCAGGGCCATGTGCCCAAGAGGGAAGGGTTAGGACAGCCATTATAGTTGGTGATTCGATCATTAGGCATGTAGATAGCTGGGTGGCTGGTGGACGTGAGGATCGCCTGGTAACATGCCTGCCTGGTGCGAAGGTAGCGGACCTCACGCGCCACCTAGATAACGTCTTAGATAGTGCTGGGGAGGAGTCTGCTGTCTTGGTACATGTCGGAAACGTCTTAGATAGTGCTGGGGAGGAGTCTGCTGTCTTGGTACATGTCGGTACCAATGACATAGGAAAATGTGGTAGGGGGGATCTGGAGGCTAAATTTAGGCTTTTAGGTAGGAAGTTGAAATCCAGAACTTCCAGGGTAGCATTCTCCGAAATGCTTCCTGTTCCACGCGCAGGACCCAAAAGGCAGGCAGAGCTCCGGAGTCTCAATGCGTGGATGAGACAATGGTGCAGAGATGAGGGGTTTGGATTTGTTAGGAACTGGGGAACATTCTGGGGAAAGGAGGGGCTCTTCCGAAGGGATGGGCTTCACCTTAACCGGGATGGAACCAGGCTGCTGGCATTAACCTTTAAAAAGGAGATAGAGCAGCTTTTAAACTAGATATTAGGGGAAAGCCGACAGTCGCCCAAGAGCGGATGGTTCGGAAGTATGTACCTTTGAAGGATACTACCAAAAGCAGAGAGGTTCCACAAAAGAGTAAAGTAGCCCAAATGCCCTCAAGTATGGAGCAGATAGAGCTTAAAGATCCCAAATTACCCATGTCTAACAACAGCCAAATTAATATGAATAAAATACATTCTCTAAAATGCTTGTATGCAAATGCTAGAAGTCTAAAAAATAAGATGGGAGAGTTAGAATATATAGCACTAAATGAAAGGTTAGATATGATTGGAATATCAGAGACATGGTGGAAGGAGGACAACCAGTGGGACACTGTGATATACCTGGGTACAAACTATATCGTAATGATACAGCTGATCAAATTGTTGGAGGGGTTGCTCTCTATGTTAGAGAGGGCATTGAGTCAGAAAGGATTAAAGTTTTGCAGGAAACAAAATCTGCTGTAGAATCTATATGGATTGAAATTCCATGTAAAAGGGGGAAGGCAATGGCAGTGGGGGTGTACTATCGAGTGCCTGGCCAGAATGACCAAATGGATGATGAAATGCTCAAAGAAATCAAGGAAGCTAACAAACGTTACAGCGCAGTAATAATAATGGGTGATTTCAACTACCCCGGTATCGACAGGGTCAGTGTCACGTCAGGACATGCTAGGGAGATAAAGTTCCTAGATGAGTCCTTAGTGGAACAACAGATCTAGTGCAAGAGATAAGGTTGTTGGGGCCACTTGGCAATAGTGATCATAGCATGATCGCTTTTGATTTAATTAGTGGAGGAGGGATAGTAAGGAAATCCACAGTACTACCTTTTAACTTTCGAAAGGGAGACTATGATAAAATGAGGAAAACAGTTAAGAAAAAACTAAAAGGAGCAGTTGCAAAGGTTAAAGACGTACATCAGGCTTGGCTGTTGTTGAAAAATACTATCTTGGAAGCCCAGACCGGCTGTATTCCACGCTTTAAGAAAAGTGGAAGGAAGTCCAAAAAACTGCCAGCATGGTTTAAAGGTGAGGTCAGAGAGGCTGTTGTTGCCAAAAAAGCATCTTTCAGGAAATGGAAAAAAGAGCCAAACGACGAAACCTGGAAACAGCACAAGCACTGGCAAGTCAAATGTAAGGCATTGATAAGGCAGGCAAAGGGAGAATTTGAGAAGAAGCTTGCTGCGGAAGCAAAAACGTGAAGTAAAGACCTTTTCAAGTACATTCGTAGCAAAAAACCTGTGAGAGGGTCAGTTGGTCCATTAGATGATAAAGGGGTTAAAGGAGCACTAAGAGGCAACAAGGCGATAGCGGAGAGACTGAATGAATTCTTTGCTTCAATCTATACTGAGGAAGATGTAGGGATCTTACCCATGACTGAAGTGGTGTTTAAAGGTGCGGAAGAACTGAAGGAAATATCGATACATCGGGAAGATGTATTACAACTATTAGATAAAATGAAGAGTAGCAAATCACCTGGGCCGGATGGTATACATCCAAGGGTGTTGAAAGAACTGAAATATGAGATTGCAGACCTGCTATTAGTAATCTGTGAACTATCATTAAAATCATCTCTAATACCTGAAGATTGGAGGATCGCCAATGTAACACCAATTTTTAAAAAGGGTTCCAGGGGTGATCCGGGAAACTACAGACCGGTGAGCCTGACATCAGTACCAGGAAAAATGGTAGAAACCCTCATAAAGAATAAAATTACTCAGCATGTAGATAGTCATGACCTAATGGGAGACAGCCAACATGGCTTTAGACAAGGAAGATCTTGTCTTACAAATCTGTTATGTTTTTTTGAAGGAGTGAATAATCAGGTGGACAAAGGTGAGTCGGTTGATATTGTGTATCTGGACTTTCAGAAAGCCTTTGACAAGGTCCCTCATGAGAGACTTTTGGCAAAACTAAAGAGTCATGGGATAGGAGGCAGTGTACTATTGTGGATCAGGAACTGGTTAAAAAATAGAAAGCAGAGGGTAGGGCTAAATGGCCAA
This sequence comes from Ichthyophis bannanicus, assembly GCA_033557465.1. Classification (NCBI taxonomy): domain Eukaryota; kingdom Metazoa; phylum Chordata; class Amphibia; order Gymnophiona; family Ichthyophiidae; genus Ichthyophis; species Ichthyophis bannanicus. Next base: position 1,176,449,714 of record CM066033.1, on the reverse strand, counting down.
TTTTCCCAATGGAGAAAGGTGAATAGTGGTGTACCCCAGGGATCTGTGCTGGGTTCGCTGCTTTTTGACATATTCATAAATGACCTGGAAAGTGGAATAACGAGTGAGGTTATCAAATTTGCAGATGACACAAAACTATTTAAAGTTGTTAAAACCCAAGAAGATTGTGGAAAATTGCAAGAGGATCTTGATAAATTGGAAGACTGGGCATCAAAATGGCACATGAAATTTAATGTGGACAAGTGCAGGGTTATGCACCTAGGGAAGAACAACCCAAACTATGGTTACATGATGCAAGGTTCCACATTAGGAACTACCACCCAGGAAAAAGATTTAGGCGTCATTGTGGATACCATATTAAAACCCTCGGCGCAGTGTGCAGCAGCGGCCAAGAGAGCAAATAGAATGCTAGGTTTGATAAGGAAAGGAATTGAAAATAAAACAAAAGATATTAAAATGCCTCTATATCGTTCCATGGTGAGACCGCACCTTGAATATTGTGTGCAATTCTGGTCGCCGTATCTTAAAAAGGATATAGCGATTTTAGAAAAGGTTCAGAGAAGAGCCACCAAAATGGTAAAGGGGATGGAAGGATACTCCTATGAAGAAAGACTAAAAAGGTTAGGGCTCTTTAACCTGGAAAAGAGACGGCTGAGGGGAGATATGATAAAAGTCTATAAATTAATGAACGGAGTTGAACGGGTAAACGTAGATCGATTGTTTACGTTATCAGAATATAGAAAGACTAGGGGACATGCAATGAAGCTACAGGGTAAACTATTTAAGACTAATAAAAGAAAATATTTTTTCACTCAACGTGTAATCAAACTCTGGAATTTGTTACCGGAGGATGTAGTAAAGGCTGTTAGTGTAGCTGGGTTTAAAAAAGGTTCGGACAAGTTCCTGGAGGAAAGGTCTATAAACCATTATTAAGAAGGGACCCAGGATATCAATGCTTGAACCAATACAAGCATTGTGGAACCTGTGTCCCTTGGGGAAACTGCTAGGTACATATGACCTAGATTGGCCACTGTTGGAAACAGAATACCGGGCTTGATGGACCTTGGTCTGACCCAGTATGGCATATCTTATGTTCTTATGTTAAGAGCATTCAACAGTGCATACAGCACTAAAACATGCCCAAAATCACCATCATTGGTCTGCAAAATTGTATCTCTTATTATTGAAAGGGGCATTTTTTGACATTTACAGTAGCTATGGAGAACCTTTTGTGATTTTTCCTGAAATATGTTTTCTTAAGGTACTCTAATAAGATCATATATTGTTGGCAGTGTGAAAGGGCAGCCATACATTCCCTGTGCCAAACACTGGGAGACATGACTGATGTTATGCCAACATTCCCCAAATTGTTCCATGAGGCCTACATCCTTACCCAGTCCAGGATCTATGAGAGCTGAAAGAGTGGTGATATTGCTGGAGGCTGGCTGCTTGGTATGATGGCACAGGGATCTCCTCTTACTTGACACACAGGCCTGCCCAGCGGAGCACTGCCATACAGAAGACTGTGGGAGGACAGGCAGGGTTGCCCCACAGATAGGAGATGTATACAGACCAACATAAGCCAGGAGGGAGAGTGGACTTTCTATGGGACAGGTATAGCCACATGTAGGAAGCTGCTGTGTGAAACAGCTGTACCCAGATATGTGGGGAAACAGATGCCATAGCCAGACAGCCATTGTAATTTCAAGAGCATTGTTATGTTGCTCAGCAATACAATGCTCTTGAAATACAATACAATACAATACAATGCTCTTGAAATACAATACAATACAATACAATGCAATACAATGCCCTCACACTGCAGTGTAGATAGTTTATGTATATAGTTAACCCAGTTATCTAAGTTTGTACTCCTGTTCAATGTAAAACCTGACAGTTTGTCGTTATGGTCGTTTTGTTATGATGTAAACCGCGCTGATTCTAAATAGCGCGGTATATAAGAAACTGTAATAAATAAAAATAAATAAATAAATGCATCCTTTGGGGAATTGCAAAGTTAGTTTTAGTTTTTTGTGAAATTGGTGAGGGTCCATACTTAGCATTGTAAAGAGTGTTTTTAGAGATGACGAATGAAAGAATAACTAAGGATTGCTTCTACTGTCATGTATGTTTTGATCCATGAGCCGAATGTGCATGTTATGGAATTGACCTCCACGCCACACACTTTCAGGCAAGTGAGTGCAGCATAAGCAGATTTACGAGCCAGAGTAGCATTCAACTCATCATCAGTCCAGAAAACACTTCACAGGAGTTAGAGAGAACATTATAGGAATCATTCAAAGGGCATTATATATTCGTTCACCACACTACTGGAATAGCCTCCAGAACAGCAGAAAGTTAATTTCCCCAAAATTGCCCCAGGTTTGCAATCCAAAGGAGCAGATGATCAAATTAACATAGTTCAAATGCTTCTAATCCTCACCCGCCATGGTGTCCTTGCGATTACTGAATGTATTCTGCCAGTGGGGACTGGAAGTATTTGGCTTCAGATCCGGATCCATATGTGAGTATATATCCCTGATGCAGAACTGCCAAAACATAATATTATGTCAGATAGATGGATAAGTGACTGGCATTATTTTTTTAATTCTTGAGTAGCATTTGAACCACGTCATTTATTTATTTTATATATTTATTTATTTAGAATTTTAACCAAATATCATACCAAGAACAAGCTTGTACAGCAAAGGCATATATGTCAGCAATGCATAAGGAAATAAAGCAAACAAGATATGCCATACTGGGTCAGACCAAGGTCCAGCAAGCCCAGTATCCTGTTTGCAAGAGTGGCCAATCTAGCAGTTTCCCCAAAAAACACCGGTTCCACAATGCTTGTACGGGGTCAAGCATTGATATCCTGGTTCCCCCCTTAATAATGGTTTATGGACCTTTCCTCCAGGAACTTGTCCAAACCTTTTTTAAACCCAGCTACACTAACAGCCTTTACTACATCCTCCGGTAACAAATTCCAGAGTTTGATTACACGTTGACTGAAAAAATATTTTCTTTTATTAGTCTTAAATAGTTTACCTTGTAGCTTCATTGCATGTCCCCTAGTCTTTCTTTATTATGATAACGTAAACAATCGATCTACGTTTACCCATTCCACTGCATTCATTAATTTATAGACTAATATCATATCTCCCCTCAGCCGTCTCTTTTCCAGGTTAAAGAGCCCTAACCTTTTTAGCCTTTCTTCATAGGAGTATCCTTCCATCCCCTTTACCATTTTGGTGGCTCTTCTCTGAACCTTTTCTAAAATCGCTATATCCTTTTTAAGATACGGCGACCAGAATTGCACACAATATTCAAGGTCTCACCATGGAACGATATAGAGGCATTATAATATCTTTTGTTTTATTTTCCATTCTTTCCTTATGATACCTAGCATTCTATTTGCTCTCTTGGCCGCCGCTGCACACTGGGCCGAGGGTTTTAACATGTTATCCACAATGACACGTAAATTTTTTTCCTGGGTGGTGGTTCCTAATGCGGAACCTTGCATCGTGTAACCATAGTTTGGTTGTTCTTCCCTAGGTGCATAACTTTGCACTTGTCCACATTAAATTTCATCTGCCATTTTGATACCCAGTCTTCCAATTTATCAAGATCCTCTTGCAATTTTCCACTATCCTCTTGAGTTTTAACACTTTAAATAGTTTTATGTCATCTGCAAATTTGATAACCTCACTCATTATTCCCCTTTCCAGATCATTTATGAATATGTCAAAAAGCAGCAGACCCAGCACAGATCCCTGGAGTACACCACTATTCACCTTTCTCCATTGGGAAAATTGGTCATTTAGCCATACCCTCTGCTTTCTATCTTTTAACCAGTTCTTGATCCACAGTAGTACACTGTCTCCTATCCCATGACTCTTTAGTTTTGCCAAAAGTCTCTGATGAGGGACCTTGTGAAAGGCTTTCTAAAAGTCCAGATACACTATATCAACCAACTCACCTTTGTCCATCTGTGTATTCACACCTTCAAAAAAAACATAACAGATCTTACTTGTCTAAAGCCATGTTGGCTGTCTCCCATTAGGCCATGAATATCTACATACTGAGTAATTTTATTCTTTATGATGGTTTCTACCATTTTTCCCGGTACTGACGTCAGGCTCACCGGTCTCTAGTTTCCCGGATCACCCCTCGAACCATTTTTTTTAAAATTGGTGTTACATTGGCGATCCTCCAATCTTCAGGTATTAGAGATTATTTTAATGATAGTTCACAGATTACTAATAGCAGGTCTGCAGTCTCATGTTTCAGTTCTTTCAACACCCTTGGATGTATATCATCCGGCCCAGATGATTTGCTACTCTTCAGTTTATCTAATAGTTGTAATACACCTACCCAATCGATATTTCCTTCAATTCTTCTGCACCTTTAAATACACTTCAGTCATGGGTAACATCCCTAAATCTTCCTCCGTAAAGACCGAAGCAAAGAATTCATTCAGTCTCTCCGGTATCGCCTTTTCGCCTTTTAGTGCTCCTTTAACCCCTTTATCATCTAATGGACCAACTGACTCTCTCAGAGGTTTTTTGCTACGAATATAATTGAAAAAGTCTTTATTTTGTGTTTTTGCTTCCGCAGCAAGCTTCTTCTCAAATTCTTCCTTTGCCTGCCTTATCAATGCCTTGCATTTGACTTGCCAGTGCTTGTGCTGTTTCCAGGTTTCGTCATTTGGCTCTTTCTTTCCATTTCCTGAAAGATGCTTTTTTGGCAACAACAGCCTCTCTGACCTCACCTTTAAACCATGCTGGCAGTTTTTTGGACTTCCTTCCACTTTTCTTAAAGCGTGGAATACAGCTGGTTTGGGCTTCCAAGATAGTATTTTTCAACACCAACCAAGCTTGATGTAAGTCTTTAACCTTTGCAACTGCTCCTTTTAGTTTTTTCTTAACTATTTTCCTCATGTTATCATAGCCTCCCTTTCTAAAGTTAAAAGGTAGTACTGTGGATTTCCTTACTATCCCTCCTCCACTAATTAAATCAAATGTGATCATGCTATGATCACTATTGCCAAGTGGCCCCAACATCCTTATCTCTTGCACTACATCTGGTGTTCCACTAAGGACTAGGTCTAACATGGCTTCCCCTCTGGTTGGTTCATGAACCAGCTGCTCCAAGAAGCAGTCATTTATTTCATCTAGGAACTTTATCTCCCTAGCATGTCCTGCCGTGACACTGACCTAGTCGATACCGGGTAATTGAAATCCCCCATTATTATTGCTGCGTGTTAAGTTTTGTTATCTTCCTTGATTTCTTTGAGCATTTCAGCATCCATTTGTTTATTCTGGCCAGGCGGTCGATAGTACACCCCCACTGCTATCGCCTTCCCCTTTTTACATGGAATTTCAATCCATAGAGATTCTACAGCAAATTTTGTTTCCTGAAAAACTTTAATCCTTTCTGACTCAATGCCCTCTCTAACAAAGAGTGCAACCCCTCCACCAATTTGATCAGCTCTATCATTATGATATAAGTTGTACCCAGGTATCTCAGTGTCCCACTGGTTGTCCTCCTTCCACCATGTCTCTGATATTACAATCATATCTAACCTCTCATTTAGTGCTATATATTCTAACTCCCACATCTTATTTTTTAGGCTTCTAGCATTTCTATACAAGCATTTTAGAGACTGTATTTTATTCATATTAATTTGGCTATTGGTAGACATGGGTAATTTGGGATCTTTAAGCTCTGTCTGCTCCATACTCAAGGGCATTTGGGCTACTTTACTCTTTTTTGGAACCTCTCTGCTTTTGGTAGTATCCTTCAAGGATAGATTCTTCTGAACCATCCCCTCTTGGGTGACTGTCGGCTTTCCCCTATTATCTAGTTTAAAAGCTGCTCTATATCCTTTTTAAAGGTTAATGCCAGCTGCCTCATTCCATCCCAGTTAAGGTGAAGCCCATCCCTTCGGAAGAGCCCCTCCTTTCCCCAGAATGTTCCCCAGTTCCTAACAAATCCAAAACCCTCATCTCTGCACCATTGTCTCATCCACGCATCGAGACTCAGGAGCTCTGCCTGCCTTTTGGGTCCTGCGCGTGGAACGGGAAGCATTTTGGAGAACGCTACCCTGGAAGTTCTGGATTTCAAACTTCCTACCTAAAATCCTAAATTTAGCTTCCAGAACCTCCCTACCACATTTTCCTATGTCATTGGTACCGACATGTACCAAGACAGCAGACGCCTCTCCAGCAGTATCTAAGACCTTATCTAGGTGGTGCGTGAGGTCCATTACCTTCGCACCAGGCAGGCATGTTACCAGGCGAGCCTCACGTCCACCAGCCACCCAGCTATCTACATGCCTAATGATCGAATCACCAACTATAACGGATGTCCTAACCCTTCTCTCATGGGCACATGGCCCTGGAGAAACTTCCTCAGTGCGAGAAGGTTTTACATCACCTGGAGGACAGGTCCTAGTTACAGGATCACTTCCTGCCACACCAGGGTGATGCTCTCCTGTCACGTGACCTCTCTCCTCCATGGCTACAGGGATGCTGCCAGACTGGAGGTGGGACTTCAGGACTATATCCCTGTAGGTCTCATCTATGTACCTCTCTGTCTTTCTTATGTTTTCCAAGTCTGCTACTTTTGTCTCTAGAGAATGGACTCGTTCCCTGAGAGCAAAGAGCTCCTTGCACCTAGTTCACACGTAAGACCTCTCACCAACTGGGAGAAAATCATACATGTGACACTCAATGAAAAAGACTGGAAAGCCCCCATCTCACTGCTGGACTGCTGTCTGCATCTTAGTTTTAAGCTTGTGTTTAGATCTTTAAGTTCTTTACTTACTAAGGGTTGCTATGGATATTTATTCTAATAAAACTGTACCTAATACGTTTAATATACCTTGTTTATCTGAAGCTTAATTAATCTCAGGTCCTTAGTGTATGACTGATTTGGATAACGAGCTGCACCTGAGAGCACCTCCTTTTCTTTAAGATGTGTAAGTACCTATAAAGCTCTGATTATCCCAGGGATGGGTGGGTGTTGGGGAGGGAGGGAGGGAAATAACCCTTATTAAAAGACGGCTGCTACACAGTACCCTGTCCTGTGCTTCTGAGGTAAGCTGTGATTAACAGTCCTTGCTTGGATAGAAGGAGGCTTTCAAAATAGCCTTTTGACCTGCCACCTGGCGTTAACACCTATTGAAAATGTTTCACAGGTCTCTTGCCCCCTAGGTAGAAGGCCTCTTTGTAAAGGTCTCTAGAAGACTTTATTTGTTGCTCAAAGAATACTGACCCTGTTTTGCCTTTTATGCTAAGTTATATTCTGATTTGATTTAAATTAAAGCTCTTTGCTGCTGCTAGGCTCTGACTTATTATGAAATTTATACTAGAAGCTCTCTGCTGGGTTCTAAATTTAACCAGAAAGTTCTCTTCTATGCTTTAAATTTAAACTAAAAGTACTTTGCTGATACTAGGCTCTGAGTGACTATTAAATTTAATCTACAAACTCTCTGCTGGGTATGAAATCTAACCAGAAAGCTCTCTTCTGTGTTTTAAATTTAAACTTAAACTGCTGCTACTAGGCCCTGACTGATTTAACAAATACACTGGTTTCGCAGATTAATCAGCTTTAATCCACCCTTCAGAAAAATTCCTAGAAGTATATATTCATAATTGCAGATCTCTCTCCAGAAGTAGCAGTCCCCTTTTCTAGTCCTTCAAGACTGAGGATCACAGAACTCTGGTTGAACTATTTATGCCTGTGCTGCTGAGATAAGCTGTGACCAACTTACTGAGTGATTAACAGTCCTGCTTGGATAGAAGAAGTCTTTCAAAATGGCCTTTTGACCTGCCACCTGGCGTTAACACCTATTGAAAAAGTTTCACTGGTCTCTTGCCCCCATGTAATTTCAGTTTGTTCAATATAAACCGCACTGATGCAGAATAGCGTGGTATATAAGAGAATGTAAATAAATAAATAAAAATAAAATAGGTAGAAGGCCTCTTTGTAAAGGTCTCTAATGTCCATCATGTACTTGTGGAAATTCACTGTTTACTTATAATGGTGAAAATACACTTTAAGGCACTGGTTATGTTTTTCAAGGTATTATAATGGTGAAAATACACTTTAAGGCACTGGTTATGTTTTTCAAGGTATTCTATATAGGAAACCCTCTTATTTAAAGAACAGAGAGATGTAGTATGAACCTGTTAAACTGCTAAGATCTAGTCAGAGGAAATTATTGGATGCCCCTGTAAGGACAGAGTTTCAACTGAAGAACAATTTTGCTGATCATGCAACACTTAAGAAAAAATCCCATAGTTTTAGAGAAATAAGGTCAATCTTTTGATATTTTGCAAACATTTGAAAACGTTTTTGTTATCAACCAATTCATTCTAGGAATGTAGTAGAGTATGCATCTGAATGTAGGCTTTCAGTTGTGAAGTAGCATTTTAGAAGGGATATCTAGTAAGAATCTGGAGCATCAAGAGCAGAATATCCAAAACTCAAAGGACATCAAAAAGGGAAGACACGTATAGAGATGCCTTCTGAAATAGCTCCATCTCCACACCAAAAAAATGAATATCTCTGTAACTACTTCTAGAGGCAGGCCCCATACAGGTTGCAAGGCCTGGGTACATGCATGGGTATAGGCCATTTCCCAAATGTGGACGTTCCCGAATTGCAAGGCCTTGGAACTGGGTCCTTGGACATGCCAGCAGGAGTAAGACTATGCTATGAATCGTGCACATCCCAAATGGCCATTTCAGATACTCAGACATGCAGCAGTAGGCCAGTTACTATATATGTTTGGACTATGTCTTGATGCTCAGGTTTCTATGAAAAGAAAATAACTGTGGCAATGTAAGCTCATTATGCACTTTCCTCTGGAAGAGTTAAATCTATGAAACAAGCACTTTTTTCATCTTATTCATGGTCAGGAGCAGGTTTAGACATGGATGTCTCTTTAACTATGTCCAGACATGCTTGTGCTGTTCTTAAACTGTACCACACTGTGCATCTCCCTTGCTCCGCCCAGGTCATGCCTCTACCATCCCTCCATGCCACATGGACATTCTCGCACTGGGGACGTCTATACACTTGGCTTCTCAAATGGCTTCATGGATGTCTCCATCCTTCACGCATCCATATGCCTGTTTTCAGATGTCAATTTCACGAATAGGGCTTCTAAAATCCCCCCCCCCCCACACACACACACACCATAGTCTATCTATTGATATTCAGATTGTCTATTGTTGAGATGTACTTGATATTTTATGTTTGTTTTGAGTGCTTTATTGAATGTATATACAGGAATGTGGTATGGAAAACATCGTAAAATAAATAAAATGCAAGTAAGCAAATAAATTGTCCCATGGATTTCAATAGCAAACAAAAGGAATGGGAAAACAAATCCAACTTAACATTTTGTTGTCACTGTTAACTTCTTTAATTTCAAAATGTACCAAAACAAATCATGTTGTTTCACAGAGGGTTTTTCCCATTGTTTTCAAATGAATGCACATTCCTAATCAAGTATAATAATTAAGCTATAGAAAATTGCTTGGACTAGGTTGACTGAAGAGAGCACAGATTTTTAAATATACTGGCTTTATAAGCGATGAGTCTCTTATTAAGCAGCATAGTTTAAACATATGAAGTGATTTCAAATAAATTGGACAATTGCTCTGAATGATGAAAACTTGGACAGTAAATTGCAATTTCAGTGTTAATGGTGCTCTTTATATCAGTCTCATCCTAAACCACATTTGAATTTAAATTGCCTGAAAAATATTTTATCTAGCTTGCTTTGATAAATATTTAAATTCCAATTATGACTTCTGCAACAAATGGGATAGCTGATAAGTAAGAAGGCTGTTTCTTTGTTTTCTTGTACAGCATACTCTCTTCCACCTTCACATCCTGTACCTTATCACTTCAGCCAGCGGCATGCTTCTGTATATAGTGATACCTCATTAGGAAACAATCAGTAAAATGCTTGTTGGGTGGATGGGAAGATCTGTACCAAATTGTACTTCTCACATCATGGATCTCCAGGAACAAGCAGGAATGTAGTCATCACATATGGGTATCGTCGGTACCGACGGAGCCTGCGCGGGAACGCTCCCCAGCGTCCAATTAGAATACTTTTGGGAGCATTCCACAGCACCTGCGTGCTGCCTTCCCACCTTTCCCAACTGCCTCTCTCCAGTTCTTCTTTTTCCGCGGAGCCAGCAGGTCGTGTTCCTGTCACCGCAGAAGAATTTCTTTATTTCTTTTTCTTTTTGTGGTCGCGTCTGCCTTCTTCGATGCTTTACCGGTACCGCCGGTCTTTCTTTTCCTATTTCTAAAAAGTAAAAAAAATATATATATCTTTTTCTATTTTCTTCAGGTGCACCCGCCTTTTTGGGCCTTAGGCCCAAAAACTTTCTTAACATGGAAAAACCTGCGGTACCATTTCCATCACCGACACCCATGAATGGTGTTTAAAATGTTTAGGTCCTGACCACTCCATCACGGATTGTGTGTCCTGTGCCATGATGTCTAAAAGAGGTTGGCAGAACCGAGCTGCCAAGCTCAGTACCCTGTTTCCCTCTGATGCAGCTTCGGTGGCATCAACGTCTTCCAGGGCTGCTTCTTCCTCCCGTGGATCTCAGGTAACTAAACATAAATGCAGCCGGTCCTCAAAGGGTAGATCTCCTTCTAAGCATCGAGATACCTCTGGCGTTGCTCTCGAGGATTCTGCACCGGCAAAATTACCCCGGCAGGAGGATTCAGCTTCCAAAGCATTATCGGGGTTCCAGGATGTTCTAGATGGCTCGGCCTCAACAGATCTCCTGGTGTCATGCTCTGGGGTACCGGTGGCTTCCACTGGTACCAACATTCAGGTATTGGCGGCGTCCATGGACCAGAGAATTCTGACCATGGAACGCAGTCTGGCGGCTTTCCTTGCGGCATCGACGCCCTTGGTACCGCAACAGACAACTCCACCGGTACCGGCACTAGTACCGGCATCGGTATCGGCACCAGTACCGATAGCATCGATATTGGCATCGGTGTCAGCTATGCCGGTACTCTGCCCTACGATGCCATCCAGTACCGATTCTCCGGTACCGGTTATTCCCGGTACCGACCTTGGTCGGTACGGGTATCGGGCTCTGCAGGAGCATCCGGACAGACGATACTTCGAGTCCTCAGAAGAATTTGAGGATTCTGAAAGTTCTGTCGATGCAAAGATACTTCTTCCAGAGGAGTCCTCCTCCCCTAAATGCAGGATGTCTCCTCCAGAGGACATGTCTTTCCAAGACTTTATCAGGGAGGTGGCTCGGGGCCTGTCCATCACTGTGGCTCCTGAAACAGAGCCAAGGGCCAAGGAGTTGGAAATTTTACAATATCCCAAAACTCCTAAGGAGGCAGCTACCTTACCCATTCATGAGATTTTATATGATCTCATGTTGAGGATGTGGGAAACACCTCTTACCACCTCTCCTCATTCTCGTAGGTTAGATACTATGTATCATGTCCCTCCTTGTCCTGGGTTCCATAAGACTCAGCTTCCTCACCACTCTATTGTGGTGGAGTCAGCTATGAGAAGGATTAGAAGTGCAAAAAGACATGCCTCTAATCCTCCAGGACGTGAATGCAGAACCCTGGATGCTTTTCGATGTAAGAATCGGTTCCTATAGTCTCTACATGGGAATGTTCCTAAAGGAGGTCACAGATAATTTACAGACTTTAAGTCCTGTCATTTCTGAGGAGAAAAGACAGGACTTTCTCACTTGGGTCAAACATGCCCAAGATGTCTCTAAATTCTCCAACCATGCAGCCTTTGACTGCTTTGAGTGTATAAGCAGAACCTCGGCTATTGCCATAGGTGCACGTAGAATTGCTTGGCTCCAGGCATCTGATTTAGAGCTCTGGGTACAAGATAAATTGGGAAATATCCCTTGTACTGGTGAGAACCTGTTTGGGAAAGATTGGCAGGAAAAAGCCAATGAAATGGATGCTGAAAATTCCACCTTGGATCCAAGTCCACTGCTAATCCTGTTAGAAAGAAGTTGTTCAAGAAAACACCTTTTTCTAAAAAGAAAAGATTTTATCCTGCTTATACTCAGCAGGCATCTTCTGCAGGTCAGTTTTCAACCAAACGTCAGCAACCATCCAAACAGAAGAAAGCAAAGGCTGCTAGGCCTCCACCGGCTCAGCAGCCTCAGCCTCCTCAGGGCCTTTGACTTTCAGCTAGAGAACTTAGCCTTTCTGGTTCTGGAAGGACCAGAACCGTCCACCATTCCAGGAAGGTTATGTCATTTTGCCCCCAGATGGGGGCAAATAACAGCAGAGCATTGGACACTCTCCATCATAAAGGAGGGATACAAACTTCATTTTTCAAGCATGCCCCCTCACACAATAGTGAAGCAGTTCAATTCTCTGACACCTCTCATCAACCTCTTAGGTCAGGAGGTTGCCAGTCTTCTTGCCCAAGGGGCAATAGAAGAAGTGCCTCTTCATCAACAGGGCACAGGGTTCTATTCCCCTTATTTTTTTATCCCAAAGAAAACAGGGGGATTCAGACCCATATTAGATCTCAGAGAATTGAACAAATTCCTTGTCAAGGAGAAATTCAAAATGATTTCTCTCGGTGCTCTGCTTCCATACCTTCAGAGTCAGGATTGGCTTTGTTCTCTAGATCTCAAGGATGCGTACACCCATGTACTCATCCAGCCAACCCACATAAAGTTCCTTCGGTTCCTTTTTCAAGGAAAGCACTACCAATACAGGGTGCTTCCTTTTGGTCTGGCCTCTGCTCCAAGGGTGTTCACAAAATGCATGGCTGTGGTAGCAGCATTTCTCCGTACTCTGGGAATATTCGTCTTCCCTTACTTGGACGACTGGCTCATTCGAGCTCCAACACAGTCAGAGGCCAAGACCTCTCTATCTTGCACAATGCGTATCCTCCAGTATTTAGGGCTGGTAATAAACATCCCAAAATCCAGTCTGACTCCCACTCAATCTTTAGAATTCATAGGAGCTCTTCTGGATACCACAAGAGCAAGGGCCTATCTCCCCCAGGCCCGTGGCCTTCGCTTAGTGCAGTTAGCTTCTCAAGCAGCGCTAAAGCCTGTGATAAGGAAGCTTATCATAGCTCAGGAAGGAGCTATAGGAAAGGTGAAGTGACTCTGAACAAACAACCTGTCAGTTCTGGTAGAAATAAGAAAACAGAATTTTCCCATAAAAGACTACCAGTCCCAGAATGCACCAGGTTTCCAGCAGCCATTAGAGGAGCTGAAGTGGGGAAACGTGTGTTCAATCAGGAGGGCTATGAGGTAATCCCTAAGCACTCATCTCAAAGGGCAGGGTCTGATTCAGCACAGCTGTGCTGTGTTAGGGAGGAACACTCATCTAAGCAGAATAAAGGTAGAGTTTATTCTACAGAGAATTATCCTGAGGATCATCATCATCTTCATGATCAGCTTGGATATCCTCAGTTTCATCTGAAGGATTACACAGGTACACTAAAAAAATTTTTTTTTAAACTGCCTCTAATGTTTCGATTGATTTTTACGTTTTTTGGTGCGCTGAATCCAAATCTGGTAACCAATTTGCTCCATCACGTACAGATTTTTTGCTACATTGGGTTAGCAGTTTGAGGTGAACGTTTCAGATTGAGTGCGATCGAGATAAAAGTTTCTTGGATGAATTCTTTATACTAATTGTTTAGTAGTTATTCAAATAAGAATAAAGAAAATTGTAACAAGGCAGCACATAAGAATAGAGTAATGTCAACAAAACACACTGTGATGATAGCAAAATTGTCTGCACTTAAAACAGCCACATACATGTGCACAAACATTGCGGATTGAAGAAACCAGCCAAAGTAACTTTAGATAGCTTATGGGAGGCTATCTCTTCGCTCCAGAGCTCCCTAGCTCCAGTTGTGGGGGCTTTATCACAAGAATTTGTGTTGGTGAAAGGGAGGTGTGCAGCGGTGGAAACGAAGTGTGCAGACCAGGCTGCTAAAGTTGCGCTGCTAGAGTCAAGTGTATTGGACTTACAAGTTATGGGTGAGACTATCTCTAAGGACCGTTTAACCTCTTTGAGGCGTTTTGAATACATGGACAACTCATTGAGGAGGAACAATTTATGCTTCTTGAGTTTTCCCAGATCGCCCCTGTTGGATCCCCTAGTTCTTGTACGTAGATATTTCACGGAAGTGTTATTGATGCCTCAGGATAATTTACCCCCTATTGTTAAAGCCCAATATGTTTCAATTTCCTCTGGGGCTAGTGCTGTGGAGGGAACTGGGGGTCCTGCTGGGGACGGTCAAATGGGTTTAACTGATTTCTTAGAGAGTTCCTTGGAGGTTGTGACAAGCAGGCCTACTTTGGTGGTAGGGTTTGCATTCGAGTCCGACCGCAATGCCGTCCTTAGATTGTATTTCCGCAGGATTTCTTTTTCCCAGTTTTTGGGCTCTAAAATTCTTATATTTCCTGATTTGTCCCGGGACACCCAGAAGAGGCGTAAGGAGTTTTTGGCCTTGCGCCAGAGAGCCGTCGCCTTGGGTGCCCAATTTAAATTGAGGTATCCTTGTAAATGTGATGTATTATTTCAGGCTAAACATTTCCTGTTTTTCGAGCCCAAACAACTGATTGATTTTCTTCAGGTGAGGGAGGCGGGGGGAGGGGGGAGGGGAAGGGTAGCTCCTGTACTGGCCGCCATTAATGTTATTCTATGCTCTTATGATAGAGGGGTTATCTCTCCTTTTTCTTATGGGAATTTCTTAGTTTGGAACCGCATTGTTTTTTTTTTTTTTTTTGTGGTCTATCTATTGAGATGGAATGTATTATGGAAATGTATTATGGGATTACTGGTGGTTTGAGTGTTTTTGTAATGTACAACCATCCTTTCCTTTTGTTTTGTTTTTCAATTGTGTATTGGAAAATTTGTTAAATATAAAATAAAATAAAAAAAGCTTCAGAGAGAGAGAGGCCACATGATCCTCATAGCACCACATTGGCCATGGCAAGTGTGGTACCCTCTGCTTCTACATCTCTCTCAAGCTCCCTCCCTGGAATTAGGGTCTGCTCCATATCTCCTATCTCAGGAGAACGGGATGTTATGGCATCCCAATCCCCAGTCCCTGCATCCCAGGGCTTGGTTGCTGAAGGACTAGATCTCCAAGATCTTCATCTTTCTCAGTAAGTGAAAGATGTTCTTTATGCTTCCAGAAAACCTTCCACTAGACTTTCTTATGCTTTCAAATGGAAAAGGTTTACTATTTGGTGTTCAGAAAAGTGTCTTAACCCCCTTGCTATACCTCTGGAATCTTTACTGGAGTATCTCTTCCATTTGTCTAATGCAGGCCTTAAGAGAAATTCAGTAAGAGTCCATTTGAGTGCTATTGCAGCTTCTCTTAAACCTCTAAATGGACAACCTATTTCCTCTCATCCTCTTATAGCAAGATTCATGAGAGGCCTCCTTCTAACTAAGCCTCCCATTAAACCACCTCCGGTGGCTTGGGACTTGAACCTGGTTCTTGTGCAGCTCATGAAGCCACCTTTCGAACCCTTAGCTACCACCTCCTTGAAGTTCCTTTCTTGGAAGGTTATCTTTCTCATTGCAATCACATTAGCACGCCGCATTAGTGAATTGCAAGCACTAGTAGCTAATCCACCTTATACAAGGTTCCATCATGACAAGGTAGTCCTTAGGACTCATCCACACTTTATGCCTAAGGTGGTCTCGCCTTTTCATCTCAACCAAGAGGTCTACCTACCTGTCTTTTTTCCAGGACCTCGTGCATCAAATGCAGAGAGGAATCTTCATACCTTGGACTGTAAAAGAGCTCTAGCTTTTTACTTACAAAGGACACAGCAACATAGAAAGTCCTCTCAACTCTTTGTTGCTTTTGATCCTTCTCATTTGAGACTTCCAGTCTCCAAGAGAACACTATCTAACTGGATTGCTCAGTGTATTTCTTTCGCCTATCAGAGTAAGAACCTTTCTCTGGAGGGCCATGTCACAGCTCACAATGTGAGAGCCATGGCAGCCTCAATGGCTCATCTGAATTCTGTGTCTATTGACGACATCTGTCGAGCAGCCACTTGGGCCTCGGTTCATACCTTCACAGCCCATTACTGTTTGGACAAGGACTTCCGCCGGGATGCCTTGTTTGGTCAGGCTGTTCTCAAACACCTGTTTCTAATCAACTCCTACCCACCATCCCTGGTAGGATGCCAGAGATCCATGGGGGGAAGTGGAGCCCTTCTCAGGGACACACAACTTCTGGGGTCTCTCCCTGGAACCTAAAGCTAGGGAGTCCCCATATGTGATGACTACATTCCTGCTTTTTCCTGGAGATAGCATAGTTACTCACCTTTAACAGGTGATCTCCGGGAGCAACAGGAATTTAGTCCTCTCAACCCACCCACCTCCCCTAGGAGTTGTATCTCTCTCTCTTCCTTTCCCTCGCTCTCTCTCTTTGTCTCAGCTCTAAAACTCAACTGGAGAGAGGCAGTTGGGAAAGGCAGGAAGGAAGCACGCAGGTGCTGTGGGATGCTCCCAAAAACGTTCTAATTGAACGCTGGGGAGCGTTCCCGCGCAGGCTCCGTCGGTACCGACGATACCCATATGTGAGGACTAAATTCCTGCTGTTCCCAGAGATCACCTGTTACAGGTGAGTAACTATGCTCGCTCTGCAAAAAACTTGGATCACTACTTCCTGGACTGCCACCATATCCATCTTTTCTACTATACACCTCGCCTAAAGCCTTATGTTTCCCTCCTACCCCCCACCAAATGTTCTTTTGCTTACCCTAAATTGCTGTCCCCTCAATCTCCCCCTCTCCCCCACTCTGGCCTAATACTATCACAAGGTCTACTGCTGTATCACTCCTCTTCCCTAATACAAAATATTCTTTGCTTGGTTTCATTAAGATGAAGCTGTTGTTCACTTGGTTTTATTAAGATGGGATTTGCATCTTTTTATGTTATTATGTTCTATTATGTTATGTTGCTTCCTTCCATGTAAACCTTAATGTTATGCTTTAACATGAAGTTCTCTGTAAACAGCCTTGACTCTGAAATAAGGCGGTATAAAAAAAACTGTTAAATAAGTGCCTTTTTAAGATGCAGTTGCCTGTGTTAATGCTCAGTCTTTTCATCTGTATGCGTCAAATAACCCAATAACAAGCTCAAAATGTGCCCTGATATTACACTAATCACAGAATGGATCTGTATAGGGATAATTTATTCTCACTAAGTGACCCGCTCAAAATCCCATATACACCACCAGCCTTCAAGCAATATAATATTTTGTCAGATTATTGCAACACAGGATGCTATCAACAAGCTGCCTTTCTTATCAGTTCTTTTTTAAATAATAGTGATCATGCAAAATTACTTTTAAAATATCAATGCTCAAGACCAACACAATGTCACATTTCAAACTTGCTATCAACTAAATTCTGCATCAGGGTAATATTGATACACTCATCTGCACTGGAGATGTATTGTCTTCTGTAAGAATTTGCACTGAAAAACTCCTCCAAACTGGAGTTCAAGAAACAGCAGTGCTTCATGTCGTAGCTGGAACCTGTTGGCTTCTGAACCAACATAACCACAGCAGCTTTTGAAACCCTCGTAGCTCCATCCCTAGGTGGACTCTTAAAGAAAATGAGGAGGCCACGGGCAGGGTCCCGGCGGCCGACCGTAACCGGGCGCGCGGCCGGTGCGAGGACCCTGCGCGCGGCCACGGCTAGCTTGGATGTTATTGGCTCCCGGCGGTGGCAGCCGCGCGGGAGCCAATCAGAGGGAATCCGGGCGGTGTGGTGGGTTATGGGGGGCCGGCAGGCAGCCTCCGCGTGGTTATTCACGGCGGAGGCTGCTCGGGGGTGCTGGCTTCCCATGCCCTTCTTCGGGTCTCGTGCGGCAGGACTATGAGGCCTGTGCCGAGGTCCGGGGGGGGGGGGGCGGCCGCCGCCACCGCCGCCGTTTGGGAGGAGCCTGGGCCACGATGCATGGGCCGGTGTATGCCCAGCTTTGCAGGTAGTCGGGGGGCTGTGGGGTGGTGTAGTCGGGTTGGGCGGTGTGCTCGGCGGGCACCGGCTTCTGGGCCGTTCGGGTTCCTGCTGGGCCTGGGGGAGTTGGCCGACAGCCGGTTTCTTTTAGTGCGGCTGGGGCTGGGGCTGGGGCTGGGGCTGGGGGGGGGGGCGCCGGCGGTGGGGAGAGGGAGTTGTGCGCGGGAAGCCTTTCCTCAGGTGGCCTGGAGGCCCTTTCCTCAGGTGGCCTGGAGGCCCTTTCTCAGTGGGCCTGGCGGCCCTTTCTCAGTGGGCCTGGAGGCCCTTTCTCAGTGGGCCTGGCGGCCCCTGTCTCAGTGGGCCTGGCGGCCCCTGTCTCATTGGGCCTGGCGGCCCCTTTCTCAGTGGGCCTGGCGGCCCCTTTCTCAGTGGGCCTGGCGGATTCATTGTCCTGCTCCTCTGTACAGTGTGCTGTATTTGGCAAGGTTTTTTTGCCTTTTCTGTTTTGATCATTTACTAATAGTACATTAGACATACATTATACCCCATGTTTCATTTTTAATAAGCCATAATGCATACTGCAGGTTCATCCTTTGGTCAATCTGCTATATATGACATGTCTCTTGTTTATGCTATGTATTTATTAATTTAACAGGTTTTATATACCACATTAGGGCCAAAGCACTTTACAGAGAACAATGAACAATCTCAATTGAGAAACAGTTATATAGAACATAAGGGAGTATAACTTTGAGTTTTATAGAAATGGGGGATAACTTATTTAGAGGGATGGGGAAATTATTTTCTAGAGTGTTATGTGGTTTCATTGGTGCCATTGTACTCAATGAAGAAGTATGTCTTTAATAGCTTCTTGAGGTCTTGGGTTGTCTGAGCGGAGCGGATTGGAGCTGGGAGTGAGTTCAAGATTGAGGGGGTGAAGAGGTTGAAGGCTCTATTCTTTGTTTGCTGGGTGCATTTTGTCTTGAACGGAGGGATGATAGTAAATTTTGGGTAGTTGATCTTCATTCTCTTGTTGTGGGAGCTCTTCTGATTAGTGGGATAAGGCAGGGTGCAGATAAATTTTGAATGATTTTGGGGGTGGTCGTTATCACCTTGTGCTTTATCCTTTGTACTATTGGTAGCCAGTGTAGGCTCTTGAGGGTGGGAGTGATATGCTGGAGTCTTGATATGTCTGTTAGTGTTCTGGCTGCCATATTTTCTGCTAATTTGAGGAGGTAGCGAGTGCGTTTTGAGAGCCCTTGGTATAGGTTGTTGACATAGACTAGGTGAGGTGTTACGATGGCTTGGAAAACAGTTTTGTAGTCATTGTGGTGTAACAGCAGTTATAGGGGCTGTAGTGATTTCATCTTGAGGTATGCTGTGTTGGCTGCTTTCTTGATGTTAGAGTGCATGTTGCGGTTTCTGTCGAGGGTTATGCCTAGCAATTCAGGTTCATCTTTTATCATGATTTCAGTGTTTTGGAGTGTTAACTTTGCTGGTGGGGAGAAGGAGGTGTCTCTTGTGACCAGTAGAGCCTCGGTCTTATTGCTGTTCATGTTTGAATTTAGGCTTTTGAGGAGGTCGGTGATGGCTGAGAAGCAGTCTGAGATGTTGGAGAAATATGGAGCTAGGGTGTGAAAGGGTATGTAGAACATGATATTGTCTGCATAGAGGTGGAAGTGCATTTGAATCTTGTGACTAGGTTGCAAATGGGTTGTATGTAGAGGTTGAAAAGAAGTGCTGACAGGGCTGATCCTTGGGGTATGCCTTGGTTTATGCCAAACTGATTGGATTTGAGGGAGACAGTTTTTACTTGAAGTTGTAGTCAATAAAGTATGAGGAGAACCAGGTTACGGTGTTTGTGTGGAGGCCCATGTTCTTCAGTCATAGCAACATGCTATTGCTGGTTTTAGCATGTTGCTACTTATTTGAATGTTTTGTTTTTGTTTTGTTTTTTGTTCTGGTGTTTGTGCCACATACAGCACAATGTAAAAAAGGTATAACTGCACAGAATTCTACAGTTTCTTATGGTGGTTAGTGTAATCAACTATAAACCTGAAGAGTTTTACATTTTGATTTATATTGTAGCATATTTTTAATTTGCAGAACGTTTGTATACTCCCTATTTTCTGAATTCTCTAAATCCCCTGTCCAGCATTGTCTAACCTTGAGAAAGTCAATTAACTTCCATTCACTTCAGCTTGCAATGCCACTGTCCTAAATAATTTAAACTGCAAGCATTGCCAGCTTGTACTGAGAAATTTGTTGACGTGCAAAATATTAAATACAAAAATAAATCTGCATGGGAATTCAATGGGATAGGACTGAAAACTGCAACTGCCCTAAATAACATTTATTTTGTTTTCTAGTATTAGAAAGCAATATTGTTGGACTAATATGTCAAAGTATTTTGCTAAATATGGGATCATGTGAATTTAAATGTGAATGGGTCCTAGATGTCCCTTAGTAATTAACTAAAGTCTTCACGATCATTTACCAGTGATGTAATAATGAGGATATAGTGGTTGTGCAGGCTCGCCCAATAGGAGGTGCCTTTTAAAGAGAGATCTTTCCATACAGCAAGGGAACTCAGAGGTTACCCTGTTCTTTAGCTCTCCTCTAGGGAAGCTGGAGACCTTGGGGTATAGAAGAATCCTGAGGGTGAGAGAGCTAGAGATGAACCTATTATGTTATCAGAATATAGAAAGACTAGGGGACATGCAATGAAGCTACAAGGTAAACTATTTAAGACTAATAAAAGAAAATATTTTTTCACTCAACGTGTAATCAAACTCTGGAATTTGTTACCGGAGGATGTAGTAAAGGCTGTTAGTGTAGCTGGGTTTAAAAAAGGTTTGGACAAGTTCCAGGAGGAAAGGTCCATAAACCATTATTAAGAAGGAACCCAGGATATCAATGCTTGACCCAGTACAAGCATTGTGGAACCTGTGTCTTTTGGGGAAACTGCTAGGTACGTATGACCTAGATTGGCCACTGTTGGAAACAGGATACTGGGCTTGATCGACTTGGTCTGACCCAGTATGGCATATCTTATGTTCTTATGTAACCTGATAAGAATAGGGTAAGAATAGAGTAGACCCATCCTGAACAATCCCTTTCCCTTACCATGTCTCCTGCAAAACTAAGCATGATATGCATAACCCCATGTAAATGGTTCCTTTCTAAAATAGCATTTACACAAGTATGCCAATCTAAATGTCTAATTGCTACTATTTACATGTTTACATGTGGGGATGCTTCTAAAATAACCACCTAAAAGTGATTAAAATCACCAACTTATCAAGGATGTTCCAGTCATATGAAGCACATTGTTAAAAATCCTGAAGTTAGGAAGCTGCAATAGAGAAGGAGGCAAAGCTCAGAACAATTTACCTAAGGAACTAAGGTCACAAGGGAGGGCACCGGAGATAAGGATACCCAGGTAATACGGAATTGAAACCTGTACTATAAGAAATCATATCTTAAGACAGCAGTTGATGATTGGAACAATTGATCATTAATCTTAATAATAATTGATTCAGCAACTGAATTTAAGAATGCTTGGAAGTGATATGAGTGGAATGGCTGAAGACAAAGGAGACTGATGTCGGGAGATCAAGTAGACGGTGTGAGGAAGCAAGAGGCAGGGACAAAAAGTCCTTATCTGCCAGCAACTACTACGTCACATTGAGTACTGTATTATATTGCTAAAAACCTATTAGGAGAGGAACTCTTAGACTGAACAACTGAAAAGAATCAAATATTATTCAAACTAAAAGGACAATGAAATGGATGTATTTGATGAGTAGCTACAATGCCATTATGTCTAAGTTTTCTAGATAATATATTCATGTAAATTTAACAAGCAGCAAAACAAAAAAATATATTTTTTGCTATATTAAAATCCTTACCATTTTTAAGGACAAAGGTAATTTGCTACTGATCAAGCTTCGTATTAGAAAACTTTTCAAATCTTTCAGGCCATCTTAAAAATACTGAAACTGTATAAAAATAAACATGTATACTCCAGACCCTGAGGTTCAAGACCTATCTAAACAGAAAAGTTGAAACATGATATAGATGTAGCATTTTTCAAACAGGTATATTACAGCTTTGGGTGGAGAAGAACACTATCTTAGAGGGTCATTTTTGAAGGTTTAGTTATGATTTGGAAGTCTGAAGATGTGTGCTTGGACATTGAAATCACAGAGACATCTCTCTGGTCATTCCACAAATGATGTTCGCAGATGTCTCTGGTGCAGGGACATCCACATAGGCAAGGGGGTATGGCAGAGGCTTGTTTGGGGCAATTGACTTACCTGTTCCCATTTGATCTCAG
This sequence comes from Ichthyophis bannanicus, assembly GCA_033557465.1. NCBI lineage: Eukaryota > Metazoa > Chordata > Amphibia > Gymnophiona > Ichthyophiidae > Ichthyophis > Ichthyophis bannanicus. The sequence continues at coordinate 1,176,427,370 of CM066033.1, read as the reverse complement.
AAATGTAGAGATGTCTGCTGGCACTTTCCACATTTATACCTGCTCCAGGCACAAATAGGCATTAGGAAAGTGTTTGTTTTCACCTTAAAACATCCAGAGAGTGTAGAGAAGATGGAGAATTAAGTGACTAGTCTTACTATAGATCACAAAGTCACACACTGGGATTTGAACCCTGGCCACCATGCTCTTAAGTCACTATTATAATAATTATACTATTAGGTTCTGAAATGGTACTCTGGGGATGTCTATATAGATGTCTGACAGACGTCCATATTGAGCACATCAACATTTCCGAAATCATGCCTAAACTTGCACGTGCCTGATTTTTTTCCCAGACGTTCTGGCTTTGACATTCCAGATTGCACTTGGACATCCCATTGTGAAATGTGCCTCTTAGAGTAATAACTGTCATAACACCCCCTCCTAATCACATTTTCACCTTTGTCTACAGCATGCTTCTGTGATTTGTCAGAGCTTGGCTTGTCAGTATTGTAGGGAAACTCCCAGGTTCAGAGAGAGCTTTGTGTCACTGTTCCCTCACAAACCTTTATTCTGTCATACCTGTTGTAGACTCTAATAAATTAGTTCAGTGGGATGATATAGCACCTATTCTACCACATGGGCTGGTGAAAATGTGATTGGGAGGGAATGTAATGAGTTCTTCATCTATAAAGCATTTGTCAAAAAGGCATTTGGACATTTGTAATGCACTGAAGCTTTTTGTTGGTAGTTTATTTATAGGTAACCGGGAATGGTTACTGCATACTAAAACAGGCAGGGTGGTAAAAATCCCACGCTAACTGAATAGTATATTTTAGGATAGGCTATGGATGAAATATGGATGGACAATGGCTCTTGTCAGCACAGACTATGCGAATGTTACCGCATGCTAACTTTCAAAGTTGCTGATACCACAGGTGTTTTTAACACCACCTCACCAAGACTACCAGCAGCAATTAGCACCACCATTACCCTCACCAAAGCAAGAAATCCCAACACTCCCAGTACAGAAGTTCCCCGATGCCATCACCCACCATCATAGGTATCTTTTATTCCATAAGACAGATCTGCCCAGATGCCATCACCTATCCACCAAGACAGAATCCCCTAATACCATTACCCATCCCTCATAATGACAGCCACAACTCCCGATTCAAGCCTTACTCCTTGATCATGTGCACATTACTAGCATCAAAACTACAGCTTCTTCCTTCCTTCCAAAACACTTGCACTTGGTCTAGTGGATGAGACAGCAGCAATCCTCTTCTATTCCTGCCCCATTGTCGCCCAGGTTAAAAACGGAAGCTATGACCTCTAGCAATAGTATCACGAGACTACTGCTAGGGGTCATCACTGTCATTTTGACTCAGGGCAGCAAAGGGGCAGTGGAGGTGGAGGATTGTTCCTGCACCATCCACTAGATCACCAGGAATGCCTCTGCATAAGTCTTGGAGGTGTGGAAAGGGTTGGGCTTTGATTCTAGTGGGGTAGTATGTGATCGAGAGGTCGGATCTGAATCAATGTTTGGGGCTGTGATCTCAGGGGGTGATATCTACAAGAGGGTTTTTTTTTTTAGAGGGGTGGATGATAACCTTGGGGGAAGGGTTGCAGTGCTTTGCTGTGATAATTTAGGGTTTTTTTTAGCCAGTTCTAGGGCACAAATTGACAGATCTAATGCATGCAGTCTTTATGGCAATGATTTAAGTATTGGCTCAGAGCAATTTCTCCAAATGGGTTAGTTTTGTGCATTATATAACCTCACTGCCAAAGGAAATACCCTTAATACCACCAAAATCCAAATATTTCCAAAAGGTTTTTATTTCTCAAAGACCTTTTAAATTACAATAGGGTATAAATAAGACCTCAGGAAAACTCTTTCCCTACATCTGGCGAACCTAATCACCATAGGGTTACGTCATAAATCTTCACATCACGGGTCATACCCTCTCAATTTTATTATCCAATTATTACAAATATTGATTAAAAAAGTACTTTTAAGGGATTCTCCATATATTAAAAATAACTTAATAATTTATACATATCCAAGTCTTTCAACTTAATAATTTATTCATATCTATATCTTTCACATCTTCAAACTAATGCTGAAATTCTCCAGCATTGAGGCATCGATGATGTCCAAAGGAAACTGTGATGAATGAAGCTCCGTTGGCTTGAGAGAGCTGCTTTAGAGAGCTGTATAATACATAAATTTAGTATCAGAATCCCTGATGAAGCCTGGTGCAGTGAAACAAAAGCTTTTGTCAGGCACTTCTAAGATACAGAAGAAAGTTTGCCGCATTGTTTGAAGCTATTCGGGACTTCTACGGTAGCATAGTAGCTGCCTGGAACGCTTGCCAGATAAGTAACTATATGCTATTTAAGCAGCGTATATCATTCCTCCACTGAAAAGTGTTTTGCCTTTTTTTTCTAGGAAGCAAATTATTTGCTGGAGAATTTCAACATTAGTTTGAAGATGTGAAAGATATAGATATGACTAAATTATTAAGTTGAAAGACTTGGATATGTATAAATTATTAAGTTATTTTTAATATATGGAGAATCCTTTAAAAGTACTTTTTTGGATGTAGGTATGTGTTAGGTTAATCAATATTTGTGATAATTGGATAAAAAAATTGAGAGGGTATGATCCGTGATGTGAAGATCTATGACTTAACCCTATGGTGATTAGGTTCGCCAGATGTAGGGAAAGAGTTTTCCTGAGGTCTTATTTATACCCTATTGTAATTTGAAAGGTCTTTGAGAAATGAAAGCTTTTTGGAAATATTAGGATTTTGGTGGTGTTAAGGGTATTTGTTTTGGTTTGTTAGTTTTGTGCATATCATGACAGCCATGAATCTCATTTCTAAGCCATAGTATATGGAATATAATCTCCATTGCTCAAATTCACTGATGCTCGATGTAGAACAGTACTTGTATCATGCCAAAGTGAGCTGCCTTCTGGAGTTCATAAGATATAACATTTATGGGTAATTTATCAAGGTGTGCTTGGAAATTGTTCTTAACAAGCTTGTGCTTTTTTCTGGGCAGTTTCTCCAAATGGGTTAGTTTTATGCATACCATGATAGTCATGGACTTCACTTCTAGGCAGGGTTTGTGGAGTCTGTGTGCTAACTGGAAGGATATTTTCAGCCATGTTTTCAACTGTTGGCGCACAGCCTTTGTACACACAACACATTACTTTTTGTACATAACATATGGTAAATGTAAATATTTACTGCACATTAGTAAACCACACCCTATGGGGGTCATTCTGAACACTGAATAGCGTGGATAGACATCCCGTTTGGACATCCATCGCCGCTATTCGCTCCCCTGCAGGTCCCGGCTAAAGCCTCCCCATACGAACAGTGCATTTGTAAGATGGGACCTAGACAGGGGCAGGAGAAGTGCATTCCAGAGATGAAGCAAAGGCGGGGCATGGGTGGACTGTGACCCCAGACGTATAGGGCCAATTCACAGGTTGACCCTGTATGTCCAGGGCCATGAACTTAGACGGGGGACTTATTCCACCGCAGAGGTGGAATAAGTCCCCCCGCCATCGGGGGATGATGTTGCCAGGCCTACAAAAATAAGTATGGGGGTGCAGTAAGTTCCCCACAGCCGGGCCCTGGCCATGGTAAGCCAGATTGAGGGTCCAGCTGTGGGAAAAGGAGGATTTCAGTGGCAGCTGGCATTTGCGGCTCATGAATGGAGCTGTGGTGCCATGGCGATGGGACACCATGGTACTATGGCTCCATTCAGGAGCCCCTGGCTGAGGTAGGCGGATATGTGACTGGGCATGCAGGCCGATCAGAATCAAGGCCCGGCCTACATGTCCAGGCTGTAGATCTGATTCTGATACCGCAGGCACGTCTAGCCCCGTGGGATCAGAATCGAGTCTATCTCTCTGTGTCCCGATTCTGTTCAACCGCATAGGGGGCTGGACGGTCTGATTGGATTGTGCCTCCACATGTATATTGCAGAAAAGCAGATGCTATTTTTGTTTATTTATTTATCTCCGTTTATTACTTGCCTATTTAGAAGTATGTTTTCCTATGGTAGTCAGCAATTTTTATTATATACTAGTTACCATGGCTAAATAATTGGATATTGGGAGGAGGGAGATGCTTAAGCCTGATTAGACCCAAACTGTAAGAACCAAACCTAAAAATAAACCCCTTACTTAAAATCCCATTTTTTTGTCGGAAGAGGCTGGAGGCGACTGGAATGGAAACCCAGTCACACCAGACAACCTGTTCCCTTTTAATTATGTAAGCGAAAGCGCTGTACTTAGCTTTAGAAATGTCCAGTGAAGTTTGTGCACTCCAGAAAATTCAACTTCTTCTTGTGAGCGGCCAGATAGCAACCACGACGTACGTTTCGGGCCCTAGGCCCTGTTTCAAGTGTTCATGCTTCTTCCAATATACCGCTAAACCGAACATTAAAATCCTTCACACCCCACTGATTAATAAAGGGAAAAGTCATTTTTCATTGGCTAACACGAGTTGCTCATCAATTGGAAGCTCCAATCAACTAAATGGGAGACCCCATTGTCATCGGGGAATCCCTTAGTATCATGGATGACGTCAAAGCAGGCTAAACCACTCAACCTCTTTGTTCAACCCCAAAGGGTGGACAGCTTGAAATTCATAAATAAGTTGCTGTTCACGTCTCTGCAACGCAAGAAGTCTGTTACCTCCCCGAGGGTTCGGGGGTATAAAATCTAATACCGTCCAAATGAAATCTGAATGGAATTGATGATTTAATAACTCGCAGTGATTAGAAGCATGTGAGAGACAATGCAGAGGGTCATCAGTACTTCCTGTACTGTCACTAGGAAGTTTCTTGTACCCTGAAGTTCCATCATTTGGAGGGACCCACTTCAATAAAATCAAGCTCCCTTTGTTCTGTCCCTTTGATTTGTCTACCTGTGCTTGACCCCCTGGAGTCATTGGTCCAGGTTTATGGTCTTATTTGTTTTTGCTCTGTCCTTTTCTCTGCTTTCCTGTTATATTATGGCATTCCTTTTCCATAGTTTGGCGGTGTTGACCTTTTATTGTACACCGCTTTAATGTTTCGACAAAAGCGGTCTATCAAGTGAAGAAATAAAGATAAAGATAAAGCAGAAGCCGCATTACAGAGGAGGGAAACACCAAGGCCTAATTGAGAGAATGTTAAAGGGAACTCCTGTACTTGTTAAAAATCAGTGGACAGTTCCTTGTACCCTGGAGTAGTGTTATTTGGAGGGGCCCACCAATAATAAAATCAAATAGACCCATAGTACGGAGGAGGAGGAATATGCTGAGGCCTGATAGGAAGCATACACAGTACATTGCAAAAGTATTCATCCCCTCTGTGTTTGTCCTGTTTTGTCACATTGCCATCTGGAATTAAAATGGAGTTTTGGGGATTAGCACCATGTGATATACACAGAATATCTATGACTTTGAAGATGCAAAATATCCTTTATTGTGACACAAACAATAATTAAGACAAAAAAAAATGACGACAGGAGTATTCACCCCCCCAAAGTCATTACGTTATAGAGTCACCTTTTGCTGCAATTAAAGCTGCAAGTCTCTTGGGGTATGTCTCTATTAGCTTAGTGCATCTAGCTACTGGAATTTTGACCCATTCCTTAAGGCAAAACTGCTGCAACTCCAAGTTAGATGGGTTGCGTTGGTGTACAGCAATCTTCAAGTAATGACACAGATTCTCAATTGGGTTGAGGTCTGGGCTTTGACTAGGCCATTCCATGACATTTAAATGTTTCCCTTTAAACCAGCTTTAGCAGTATGTTTAGGGTCATTGTTCTGCTGGAAAGTGAACATTCGTTCAAGTCTCAAATCTCTGGCAGAATCAAACAGGTTTTCCTCAAGAATTGCCCTGTATTTCATGCCATCTATTGTTCCTTTAATCCTGACCAGTTTTCCTGTCCCTGCCAATGAAAAACATCCCACAGCACGATGCTGCCACCACCATGTTTCACTGTGGGAATGATGTTCTCGGGGTGATGGGAAGTGTTGGGTTTGCGCCACACATGGTGTTTCACATGATAGTCAAAAAGATCAATTTTCGTCTCATCTGACCAGAAAACCTCCTTCCATGTGTTTGGGGGATCCGCCACATGCTGTTGTGCAAACTCCAAACATATTTTCTTATTTCTTTCTTTAAGCAATGGCTTTTTTCTGGCCACTCTTCCTTAAAGCCCCATTCTGTGGAGTATATAGCTTAAAGTGGTCATAAGAACATAAGATATGCCATACTGGGTCAGACCAAGGTCCATCAAGCCCAGTATCCTGTTTCCAACAGTGGCCAATCCAGGTCACAAGTACCTAGCAGTTTCCCCAAAAGACACAGGTTCCACAATGCTTGTACTGGGTCAAGCATTGATATCCTGTGACCCTTCTTAATAATAGTTTATGGACCTTTCCTCCAGGAACTTGTCCAAACCTTTTTTAAAGCCAGCTACACTAACAGCCTTTACTACATCCTCCGGTAACAAATTCCAGAGTTTGATTACACGTTGAGTGAAAAAATATTTTCTTTTATTAGTCTTACATAGTTTACCCTGTAGCTTCATTGCATGTCCCCTAGTCTTTCTATATTCTGATAAGGTAAACAATCGATCTATGTTTACCCGTTCCACTCCGTTCATTAATTTATAGACTTCTATAATATCTCCCCTCAGCCGTCTCTTTTCCAGGTTAAAGAGCCCTAACCTTTTCAACCTTTCTTCATAGGAGTATCCTTCCATCCCCTTTACCATTTTGGGGGCTCTTCTCTAAACCTTTTCTAAAATCGCTATGTCCTTTTTAAGATACGGCGACCAGAATTTCACACAATATTCAAGGTGCGGTCTCACCATGGAACGATATAGAGGCATTATAATATCTTTTGTTTTATTTTCCATTCCTTTCCTTATCATACCTAGCATTCTATTTGCTCTCTTGGCCGCCGCTGCACACTGGGCCGAGGGTTTTAACATGGTATCCACAATGACGCCTAAATCATTTTCCTGGGTGGTGGTTCCTAATGCGGAACCTTGCATCGTGTAACCATAGTTTGGGTTGTTCTTCCCTAGGTGCATAACCTTGCACTTGTCCACATTAAATTCCATCTGCCATTTTGATGCCCAGTCTTCCAATTTATCAAGATCCTCTTGCAATTTTCCACAATCCTCTTGGGTTTTAACAATTTTAAATAGTTTTGTGTCATCTGCAAATTTGATAACCTCACTCGTTATTCCACTTTCCAGGTCATTTATGAATATGTCAAAAATCAACGGACCCAGCACAGATCCCTGGGGCACACCACTATTCACCTTTCTCCATTGGGAAAATTGGCCATTTAGCCCTACCCTCTGCTTTCTGTCTTTTAACCAGTTCCTGATCCACAATAATACACTGCCTCCTATCCCATGACTCTTTAGTTTTGCCAAAAGTCTCTGATGAGGGACCTTGTCAAAGGCTTTCTGAAAGTCTAGATACACAATATCAACCGACTCACCTTTGTCCTCCTGTTTATTCACTCCTTCAAAAAAACATAACATATTAGTAAGACAAGATCTTCCTTGTCTAAAGCCATGTTGGCTGTCTCCCATTAGGTCATGACTATCTACATGCTGAGTAATTTTATTCTTTATAATGGTTTCTACCATTTTTCCCGGTACTGATGTCAGGCTCACCGGTCTGTAGTTTCCCGGATCACCCCTGGAACCCTTTTTAAAAATTGGTGTTACATTGGCGATCCTCCAATCTTCAGGTATTAGAGATGATTTTAATGATAGTTCACAGATTACTAATAGCAGGTCTGCAATCTCATATTTCAGTTCTTTCAACACCCTTGGATGTATACCATCCGGCCCAGGTGATTTGCTACTCTTCAGTTTATCTAATAGTTGTAATACATCTTCCCGATGTATCGATATTTCCTTCAATTCTTACGCACCTTTAAATACCACTTCAGTCATGGGTAACATTCCTACATCTTCCTCAGTAAAGAACAAAGCAAAGAATTCATTCAGTTTCTCTGCTATCGCCTTGTCACCTCTCAGTGCTCCTTTAACCCCTTTACCATCTAATGGATCATCTGACTCTCTCACAGGTTTTTTGCTACGAATGTACTTGAAAAGGTCTTTATTTCGTGTTTTTGCTTCCGCAGTAAACTTCCTCTCAAATTCTCCCTTTGCCTGCCTTATCAATGCCTTGCATTTGACTTGCCAGTGCTTGTGCTGTTTCCAGGTTTCGTCGTTTGGCTCTTTTTTCCATTTCCTGAAAGATGCTTTTTTGGCAACAACAGCCTCTCTGAACTCACCTTTAAACCATGCTGTCAGTTTTTTGAACTTCCTTCCACTTTTCTTAAAGCATGGAATACAGCTGGTCTGGGCTTCCAAGATGGTATTTTTCAACAACACCCAAACTTGATGTACGTCTTTAACCTTTGCAACTGCTCCTTTTAGTTTTTTCTTAACTGTTTTCCTCATTTTATCATAGTCTCCCTTTTGAAAGTTAAAAGGTAGTACTGTGGATTTCCTTACTATCCCTCCTCCACTAATTAAATCAAATGTGATCATGCTATTATTGCCAAGTGGCCCCAACACCCTTATCTCTTGCACTAGATCTGGTGTTCCACTAAGAACTAGGTCTAATATGACTTCTCCTCTGGTCGGTTCATGAACCAGCTGCTCCAAGAAGCAGTCATTTATTTCATCTAGGAACTTTATCTCCCTAGCTTGTCCTGACGTGACACTAACCCAGTCGATACTGGGGTAATTGAAATCACCCATTATTATTACTGCGCTGTAACCTTTGTTAGCTTCCTTGATTTCTTTGAGCATTTCATCATCCATTTGGTCATTCTGGCCAGGTGCTCGATAGTACACCCCCACTGCCATTGCCTCCCCCCTTTTACATGGAATTTCAATCCATATAGATTCAACAGCAAATTTTGTTTCCTGCAAAACTTTAATCCTTTCTGACTCAATGCCCTCTAACATATAGAGCAACCCCTCCACCAATTTGATCAGCTCTATCATTACGATATAGTTTGTACCCAGGTATCACAGTGTCCCACTGGTTGTCCTCCTTCCACCATGTCTCTGATATTCCAATCATATCTAACCTTTCATTTAGTGCTATATATTCTAACTCTCCCATCTTATTTTTTAGACTTCTAGCATTTGCATACAAGCATTTTAGAGATTGTATTTTATTCATATTAATTTGGCTTTTGGTAGACAAGGGTAATTTGGGATCTTTAAGTTGTGTCTTCTCCATACTTGAGGGCATTTGGGTTACTTTACTCTTTTGTGGAACCTCTCTGCTTTTGGTAGTATCCTTCAAGGATACATTTTTCCGAACCATCCGCTCTTGGGCGACTGTCGGCTTTCCCCTAATATCTAGTTTAAAAGCTGCTCTATCTCCTTTTTAAAGGTTAATGCCAGCAGCCTGGTTCCATCCCGGTTAAGGTGAAGCCCATCCCTTTGGAAGAGCCCCTCCTTTCCCCAGAATGTTCCCCAGTTCCTAACAAATCCAAAACCCTTATCTCTGCACCATTGTCTCATCCACGCATTGAGACTCCGGAGCTCTGCCTGCCTTTTGGGTCCTGCGCGTGGAATAGGAAGCATTTCGGAGAATGCAACCCTGGAAGTTCTGGATTTCAACTTCCTACCTAAAAGCCTAAATTTTGCCTCCAGAACCTCCCTACCACATTTTCCTATGTCATTGGTACCAACATGTACCAAGACAGCAGACTCCTCCCCAGCACTATCTAAGACCTTATCTAGGTGGCGCATGAGGTCCGCTACCTTCGCACCAGGCAGGCATGTTACCAGGCAATCCTCACGTCCACCAGCCACCCAGCTATCTACATGCCTAATGATCGAATCACCAACTATAACGGCTGTCCTAACCCTTCCCTCATGGGCACATGGCCCTGGAGAAACTTCCTTGGTGCGAGAGGGTTTTACATCACCTGGAGGACAGGTCCTAGTTACAGGATCACTTCCTGCCACACCAGGGTGATGCTCTCCTGTCACATGACCTCTCTCCGCCATGGCAACAGGGATGCTGCCAGACTGGAGGTGGGACTTCAGGACTATATCCCTGTAGGTCTCGTCTATGTACCTCTCTGTCTGTCTTATGTTTTCCAAGTCTGCTACTCTAGCCTCTAGAGAACGGACTTGTTCCCTGAGAGCAAAGAGCTCCTTGCACCTAGTGCACATGTAAGACTTCTCACCAACTGGGAGAAAATCATACATGTGACACTCAATGCAAAAGACTGGAAAGCCCCCATCCCGCTGCTGGACTGCTGTCTGCATCTTAGTTTTAAGTTTGTGTTTAGATCTAAGTTCTTTACTTACTAAGGGTTGCTATGGATATGTATGGGGAGGGAGGGAGGGAAATAACACTTATTAAAAGAGGGCTGCTACACAGTACCCTGTCTTGTGCTGCTGAGGTAAGCTATATTCTGATTTGATTTAAATTATAGCTGCTGCTAGGCTCTAACTTCTTATGAAATTTAAACTACAAGCTTTCTGCTGGGTTCTAAATTTAACCAGAAAGCTCTCTTCTGTGTTTTAAATGTAAGCTAAAAGTATTTTGCTGATGCTAGGCCCTGAGTGACTATTAAAGTTAAACTACAAGCTCTCTGCTGGGTATGAAATGTAACCAGAAAGTTCTCCTATGTGTTTTAAATTTAAACTTAAACTGCTGCTACTAGGCCCTGACAGATTTAACAAAAAATAGTGGGTTCACAGATTAATTAGCTTTAATACAAAGAATTTATTTTAGAAAATTACCAGAAGTATATACTCACAGTTGCAGATCTCTCTCCAGAAGTAACGGTCCCTTTTTCTAGTCCTTCAAGTCCTATGGACGACTCAAGCCAATCCTCAGCCAAGAACATTTCCACACTGTATGCCAGGCAGTCATCACCCCCATACTGGACTACGGAAATTCATTATATCAGGGGTTGCCCAAACAGTCTGTCCACCCACTTCAATTGGTTCAAAACACTGCAGCGCGCATAATCACAGGCACGGCCAAATACGAACACATAGCACCAGTACTCCAACAGCTGCACTGGCTACCTATAATGGCATGGACAAAATTCAAGGCAACACTAATCATTTTCAAGACCATACACCACTGCTCAGCAGAAATTTTACAGACCACAATAACCAAAGAAACAAGCAGCAGACCCAGACAAACCCAAGCCAGCAATAGACTCCGCACCCCAGCCGGATACCACAAAATGAAGCAAGCAACTTCCAGAAGAGCGATTTCACTCTCGGTGCCGGACCTATGGAACTCTCTCCCTGAGGAACTAAGAGCACAAAAAGACCGCAAGGACTTCCGCAAATCCCTCAAAACCCACCTTTTCATGCACTTATTTGAACAAGTACCATAACTCCCAATCTATGCAGCCTTGCCAATACAGCCACCAAACACCAACGACTCAGATGTGGACTCAACCCTCAGAAATATACATAGAAACATGATGATAGAAAAGACCACATGGCCTATCTAGTCCGTCCTTCCATATCAACAACTACAACAGTCCATATTTTACCTTTAGAGATCCTCTTTGTTGGTCCCATGTTTTTTTGAATTCAGTTACTGTCCTCATCTCTACCACCTCCACTGGGAGACTATTCCATGGATCCACTACTCTTTCCGTAAAGAAATATTTCCGCATATCACTCCATAATCTATCTCCCTTCACCCTCATTCCATGTCCCCTCGTAGCAGAACTTGCTTTCAATTGAAAGAGGCTCTCTCCCTGAACATTTATGTCACGGAGGTATTTAAACATCTCAGTCATATCACCTCTATCCCGCCTTTCCTCTAAGGTGTACATATTAATATGATTTATACCGACTCCCCTGTTTCTTCCAAGTTTTCAAAACCCTGTTAAATGTAAAATGTACTACAGTTATCCTGTATGTATATGTTTTTGTTCCATGTGAACCGCGCTGATGACAATAGTGCGATATATAAGAGATGTTAAATAAATAAATAAATTAATTAATTAATTAAGATTCTTAAGTCTGTCCTCATATGCTTTATAATGAACCCCACTAATCATTGTAGTAGCCACCCTCTGCACCGACTCCATCCTGTTCACATCCTTTTGAAGGTGCGGTCTCCAGAATTGCACACTATACTCCAAATGAGGTCGCACCAAAGACTTATACAGAGGCATTATCACCTCTTTTTTTCTGCTAGCCATTCCTCTCCTATGCACCCAAGCATCCTTCTAGCTTTTGCTGTCACATTTTCTACCTGTTTAGCTACTTTAAGATCATCAGACACAACCACGCTTTTCTTTAGTGGACAAAAGTACTTCACCTCCTATACTGTATTGCTCCCTTGGATTGCTGCAGCCCAAATGCATGACTTTACATTTTTTAACATTAAATCCCAGCTGCCAAATTCTAAACCATTCTGCAAGCTTAGCTAGATCTCTCCTCATGTTATCTACACCTTCCTGGGTGTCTACTCTATTGCAGATTTTGGTATCATCCGCAAAGAGGCAAACCTTACCCGACAGCCCTTCCGCTATATCACTAACAAAGATGTTAAAAAGAATCGGACCAAGGACAGATCCCTGGGGCACACCACTGGTAACATCGTTCACCTCAGAGTGAGCTCCATTTACTTGTACTCTTTGTCGCCTCCCACCCAACCAATTTCTAACCCAAGCAGTAACTTTAGGGTCCATCCCTAGGGTGCTCAGTTTGTTTATTTATTTATTTACATTCTCTTATATACCGCACTATTCTGCATCAGTGCGGTTTACATTGAACAAACTGAAATTACATTGAACAGGGCATTATAACTTGGAGATAACTATTTTACAGGGAACATGGGCTATGGAGGGTTAAGTGGCTTGCCCAAGACCACAAGGAGCACCTGTGAGACTAGAAACCCCAGTCCTTCCGGCCCAAGGTTACTGTCCTCTAGTGGGATTTGAACCCCCGACCTTCCGGCCTGAAGTACCTTGCCCCAACCACTAGGCCACTCCTCCACTCCAGGCACCTGTGAGGAACAGTGCCAAAGGCGTTACTGAAATCTAAATACACCACATCTAGGGCTCTCCCTCGGTCCAACTCCCTGGTCACCCAGTCAAAGAAATCAATCAGATTTGTCTGACAAGACCTGCCTCTGGTGAATCCATGCTGCCTCAGATCCTGTAATCCGCTGGACTCCATAAACCTCACTATTTTTTCTTTCAACAGCGATTCCAATAATTTACTCAACACCGAAGTTAAACTAACTGGCCTGTAGTTTTCAACCACATCCTTACTTCCGCTTTTGTGTAAAGGCACCACATGAGCCTCTCTCCAGTCCTTTGGCACCACTCCCTACTCCAACGAGGCATTGAAAAGGTCAGTCAGTGGAGCTGTAGGAACGTCCCCAAGTTCCCTCAGTATTCTCGGGTGTATCCCTTCCAGTCCCATCGCTTTGTCTACTTTGAGTTGAGACAGTTTCTCACGAACACAGTCTTTTGAAAATTGTTCAAGATGTCCTTTGCTTCTGTTCCTATTTGTGGGTGTTTTCTGAGGTCCTGCTCCTGGTTCTTCATCTGTGAACACAGAACAAAAATATTTGTTAAGCAATTCTGCTTTATCCTTATCAGCTTCTACATATTACTTCCCTTGCACCCTTGAGTCTGACAATACCACTCTTGCTCTTCCTCTTCTCACTAATATATCTGAAAAATGTCTTATCCCCCCATTTTATTGCATTGGCTATTTATTCCTCCTTTTGAATCTTTGCCTTCTTGACTACTTTGCTAGCTTCTCTAAGTTTTTCCAAATACAGATGCCTGTCTTCCTCTCTCTGTGATCTCTCTTTTTCTTCACTTTTTCAGCTACTTCTTTCGAAATACATAGCGGTCTCCTTTTCCTTTTACCTTTATTTACCATTTTAACAAAAAGGTTGGTTGCCCTTAAAATATCCCCTTTCATTTTTTCCCACTGTTTTTCTACATCCCTCAGCTGTTCCCATCCAACTAACGACTCCCTGAGGTATTGGCCCATCTTCTCAAAGTTAGCCTTCCTATAGTCTAAGATCCTCGCCTTTGAATGGATTCTAACAGCCCTAGTCCTAATAGTGAACCACACCATCTGGTGATCACTGGATGCAAAATGATCTCCCACTACAACATCAGAAACACTTTCACCATTGGTAAGCACCAAGTCCAGTATGGCCCCTTCACGTGTGGGGCTGTTACCAATTGCCTGAATAGTTCTCCCTGTAGAGACTCCAGGATCTCCTTACTTCTAGATGATACTGCAGCAGGAATGTGCCAATCAACATCTGGCATATTGAAATCTCATATCAGTAGCACTTCCCCTTTCCTAGCAATGCTGCGTATGTTTTCAATTAACTCTCTGTCCACCTCTTCCTCTTGTGAGGGAGGTCTGTATATCACACCAATGCAAATAGATTTCTCTTTCCCTCTTTTTAGTTTATCCCACAATGCCTCCCCTCTCCCTTTTAAGCTCTGTAATTCCAAAGCTTTAATAGTAGTTTTTACATATAGTGCCACTCCTCCTCCCCTACTTCCTACCCTGTCCTTTCTGAATAAAGTATAGCCAGGTATAGTTACATCCCAATCATGGTTTTCTGTGAACCATGTTTCTGTAACTGCCACTAAATCCAAGTCAGCCACTCCCACCAAAGCTTCAACATCAGGGATCTTATTTCCCATGCTATGGGCATTTATACACACTGCTTTCCATATGTTACCCCTGTTACCCATTTCCATAAAGTTATTTGATGTATCACCTACCTGGGGGCTTTCACTTACCTGGGGGCTTTCTTCACCCATCCCCAACGAATCTAGTTTAAAGCCCTCTTCAGTAGATTAGCCAGTCTACTACTTAAGACGCGTTGACCTTTCTTGGACAGATGGATGCCATCTCTGCTCTGCAACCCTTGGAACAGCATCCCATGGTCTAGGAAACCAAAACGCTCTCGATGACACCATCCACGCAGCCATGCATTCATTTTCAGGATGTGAGCCTCTCTGCCTTGGCCTTTACCCTCAAGAGGGAGGATTGAAGAGAACACCACTTGTGCACCTAACTGCTTCACCCTCTGTCCCAGAGCCATGAAGTCACTTTTGATACGTTCTGAGGTATACCTGGCAGTATCATTTGTTCCAACATGGATTAGCAACATTGGGTAATAGTCAATGGGCTTGATGAGTCTTGGCAAACTCTCCGTAACATCTTGGATTTTGGCACCAGGCTGACAGCATACCTCTCTGGACATCAAGTCTGGTCGGCAGATGGATGCCTTAGTACCCCTCAGAAGAGAGTCTCCCACCACCACTACCCTTCTTTTCCTTGTGGTTACTGATTCTGCAACTTTGGGATACTTGAGCTCTGGTTCTTCCCTTTCCAGGGATGCTTTCACCTCCTCCACTTCCAGGGCTGCATAATGGTTCTTCAATTCAAGGGCTGGAGAAGTTGGATTGGTGATTTTGCAGGCCCTGGTGACTTGTGTCCAACCATCGACATTCTGTTGGCACCCATCTTCTCCTCTGCTGGAGAGCTTGGTTGCTGCAAAAAGCATCTCATCAATGTACTTCTCACTGTCTTGAATGCTCCTCAGCCTCGCCACCTCCTCTCTGAGTTCCTCCACTTGTTTCCTCAGAGCTTCAGCATGCAGGCACCCTGCACATGGAACCTGTCCTTCAACTGGCATTAGGACCTCTGCCTGGACCGAGGCAGAAGCTGTAACAGGGGCAACAGCTTTAGCGATACGATTTTTCCCATCCATTGTTCTGTTCGTGGAGCTTAGGTATCTGTTAAAGCATAAGAGAGAGATCTACCAAGTACCAGCCGGTTTCCCAGCTGTCCTTTCAGAGAAAAAGCAGTTAAATCTCCTTAATTATATTCAAAATGTGCTGGTCCAATTCTCTGTACTTTGTCAAATGGGGAGGTGCCCTATAAAGCAAGACTACTCACTAGGGGTGGGTAGGGAGGGAACTAACACCTGATTAGGTGTTAGCAGTTCCCAAAGCTGAGGAGGTTACAAGAGTTCAACCACCTACTGTGCTCAAGGAAAGTCCCACTAAAGCACCAAAAAAAGTAACCTTGCTTTAAAGATGTATAAAAAAACATTTTAAGAGCTCCCAGTCAGAGCGCTAACAACTTAATATAATAAAACAAACCCTTAAATCCTTACTGTTGGTTGATCTGGAGAGCTTCTGTAGGAAAGCCTGAACAGGGCAGGGCACTGGAGCCTTTTATGCAGGCCCTCAGCTGCTCTCAGGAAATCAGGCCCACTAACTCCTGATTAGGTGTTAGCAGTTCCAAAAGCTGAGGAGGTTACTGGAGTTCAACCACCTACTGTGCTCAAGGAAAGTCCCATTAAAGCACCAAAAAAAGTAACCTTGCTTTAAAAATGTACAAAAAGCCCTTTTAAGAGCTCCCAGTCAGAGAGCTAACAACTTAATATAATAAAACAAACCCTTAAATCCTTACTGTTGGTTGATCTGGATAGCTTCTGTAGCTTCTGTAGTTTGTTTATAAGTCGCCTGTGAGGAACAGTGTCAAAGGCTTTACTGAAATCTAAATACACCACATCTAGAGCTGTCCTTCGGTCCAACTTCCTGGTCACCCAGTCAAAGAAATCAATCAGATTTGTCTGACAAGACCTGCCTCTGGTGAATCCATGCTGCCTCGGATCCTGTAATCCGCTGGACTCCAGAAACCTCACTATTTTCTCTTTCAGCAGCGTTTCCAATAATTTACTCACCACCGAAGTTAAACTAACCGGCCTGTAGTTTTCAACCACATCCTTACTTCCGCTTTTGTGTAAAGGCACCACATGAGCCTCTCTCTAGTCCTTTGGCACCACTCCCGACTCCAACAAGGCATTGAAAAGGTCAGTCAGTGGAGTTGCTAGAACGTCCCCAAGTTTCCTCAGTATTCTAGGGTGTATCCCATCCGGTCCCATCGCTTTGTCTACTTTAAGTTGAGCTAGTTTCTCACGAACACAGTCTTCTGAAAATTGTTCAAGATGTCCCTCGCTTCTGTTCCTATTTGTGGGTGTTTTCTGAGGTCCTGCTCCTGGTTCTTCATCTGTGAACACAGAACAAAAATATTTGTTAAGCAATTCTACTTTATCCTTATCAGCTTCTACATATTCCTCCTCTGCACCCTTGAGTCTGACAGCACCACTTTTGCCCTTTCTCTTCTCACTAATTTATCTGAAAAATGTCTTATCCCCCCATTTTATTGCATTGGCTATTTCCTTCTCCTTTTGAATCTTTGCCTTCTTGACTACTTTGCTAGCTTCTCTAAGTTTTTCCAAATACAGATATATGTATGTCTTGTTACCCCTCTGTTGAATGTAAACCCCTTGTTATGTCCCTAACCACTTTGATTGAAGGATAAGGTGGTATACAAAACTGGCCAAATAAATAAATAAATAAATACTCCCACCTCCGCTGTGGATCTTTGCAGCTCCTTCAGTGTTATCTTTGGTGTCTTCATAGCATCTCTGATTAATGCTCTCCTTGCCCGATCTGGTGGGTGGCCTTCTCTTGTTAGGTTTGTAGTGGTGCCATATTCTTTCCATTTTGTTATAATGGATTTAATGGCGCTCCGTGGGATATTCAGAATTTGAGATATTTTTTTATAACTGAATCCTGATCTATACTTCTCCACAACTTTATCTCTGACCTGTTTGGAGTACTCCTTGGTCTTCATGTAGTTTGTTTAACACATTCCCTCCATGCCACCAGCATTCTAGTGTAACCTAGACCACACAGTTATTAACCGTGTCAGATGCCTCTGTTCCATACCATACAATTAGCCAGAATTTCCCCTACGAGCGATTTCCTCTCCTCCTCTTCTAACAAGTTCCCTCTTACCCCTCCCCCCCCCTTTGTACATAGTTGCCAAACCCTGGCATAGTTCTTAAATTATTGAATGTTATTAATGTACCAAGTTCTTGTTCTCTGTACAACAGCTGTACCTTACACTGTTACACGTTTTGTTTCTTGTAAACCGTACATTGAATCGTAGAAAGACGGTATACAAAAAAGTTTAAATAAATAAATAGCTTGCCAGGCCTTTCTTCTGGTCTCCCATCCAAGTTTTAGACAGGCCGAGATCAGCCAAGCGCAGGTTCATTTAGGACAAAATTGTATCTAGATAAATGCTGATTGCACCGCAGCGCTGTCTGCGGATCACCCCTGAACTATCTGATCAGCGGAGGTCAGAGGAAATATTCACTTGCACAATCTAGACTGTTTCCATTGACTATCCCTTTCACGAGGACTTTCCTGGTTAGCAGGTCC
The DNA here is from genome assembly GCA_033557465.1 of Ichthyophis bannanicus. Taxonomy (NCBI): domain Eukaryota; kingdom Metazoa; phylum Chordata; class Amphibia; order Gymnophiona; family Ichthyophiidae; genus Ichthyophis; species Ichthyophis bannanicus. Next base: position 1,176,409,043 of record CM066033.1, on the reverse strand, counting down.
TGCTAACCAGGTAAGTCCTTTTGAATATTGACTTCCTAGTGTCTTTTTTCTGTATGCACAAGCTGGAGAATTGTTGAATCCCCACTTGAATTCATAAAATGCTACCTTACAGGCTCAAGTCTTTTATGAAACTGTCTTCCAGATTGCATTCTTATAGTCTGTACATGGGTAACTTTACCCATAGCTTAAGACGGGGGTTCCCAGATAGTTTGGGGCAAAGTTTATACCTACACCCCTACTTTTTAAATTTCAGTAGTATGTGCACATCTTAGATTCATTTTCCATTTCTTTTTCAACTGTTTTCTAGCTCTGAACCTTTCTTTTACTTTCAGTTTTCTATTAAATATTCCTCTGCAAAGCCTGGTCAAAGGCTTCTACCTTTAAAAATATAAGACCACAAGCAAATGACATATATATTTCAAGAAAATTTATGATTCCCAGAGTTACTGCCTTGCTCTTTCAAGCTCCTATTTCCTCTAAAAATTTGATTTGTAGTTGCGTTGTTTGAACTTTTATGGATGTCAATAATGAAAAATCATTGTGATATGGGGAAAGAGAGAGAAGCAATCTCTCCCCTTCTTTTAAACCAATTGTACTTGCCATTCTTTCACTCGTATATCAAATTGGTCCTTTAGGTAGATGTGAGAATGGCATTACTGCATTTAATATTTCTATTTTAAATCATGCTTATAAATAGCAGTTTTAAAATAAAGGGGCCTGTTTGCTAAAATGTGTTAGTTTTTTTGCTCTCAATGCACATTTAAAGTGGCATTTTAGAAGGGATGTCTAGGGAGAATATGGGATGTCCAGAGCACAATGTTCAAAACTCTGGGGGAGAGGCAGCAGTGAAGGAAGGCACACAAAGTGCTGCCTGAAATCCCTTTGTTTTGCCTGCGAAAGATGGATATTCCAGCAGCTGGCTCTAGAGGCAGGCCCACGCAGCTAGCAAGGCTGTGTAAGTGCATGGGTGTAGGCTATATTAGAAGTGTGAACATCCCTGAATTGGACAGCCACAGAAACAGGTGTTAGGCTGGCCAGCACATCCAATTTCAGAAGGAGGGCATTCATATTCAATGACATGCGCATCCCAGCTGGCCATTTCAGAAATTCTGGTATGCAACGGCAGTCGGCTAATATGTTTGGTGGATGCATTTACTTGGCGGTTTCGTTAACCAGAAGATATTAACTGTGGCAGTGAAAGCACATATTGTATCTCCTGGAAGCATTATAGCCGTGAAATCAGCAATGGTTTGCACCTTGTTCATGGTCAGAAGCAGGTATATTTATTTATTTAAAAGTATTTATTTACCACCTCTTCCAGCGATCAGAGGTGGTATATAAAGACTTTGGCATGGACCACTCAACAACCAGGGCCAGATGTTCTTGTGCAATTCTTAAATCATACCACATCTTGGTTGCTTCACACAGACCACTCCTCCTCCATGCCCTCATTTTATTTGGTCGTCCATGAACCGGAGACATCTGTATACCTGGTTTCCAAAAATGGCTCTGGGGACTTCCTTGTGATATGGATCACTGAGTGCCTGTTTTTAGATGTCCAAAGCATGAATAGGGCTTCTAAAATCATCCCCTTAGCACAAAACCTATCATGATTAAGTACAAAGCCTCTAGGGTTGCTATCAGAGGCACGACCAGCATGTTCTTGACAGTTAATATGCGGATGCATACCCTAACGCATGGTGGTATCACCAAGCGTGCGCTTACCACTACCTCCTGAGGTACATAATACACCCATGATAATTGTAACATTGATAATTAGTGCATGATATGTACCTCTTTGCTAACTGTAATGTGTTGTTTGCTAACTGCAATGTACTCACCATACTCACTCTCTGCCCCAATACACCCATTCAGCACCCTAATACACAACTAGTAGTGCTAAAAGCGGCATGGTAACTACTGCTGCAGATCTGAGCATGCAGTTAAAGCACATCAAATTGTGCATTAACTGTAGAGCACACTTTAGCAAAAGGGCCCTGAGTAATACTCTGTAAAGCAATGGCATGCCACTTCTAACCAGAAACGGTATTTTTTAGATACAAATGTTGAGTTAATATATTGTGCTAAATTCTGAAGGTTAGTTCCATCAACCATCTCTATTTAGTGCAGGAGCAAAACTGCTATGCTATGCATTAAGGAGTATGTTTAATAAAATATGATAGCTTACCACTTGATTGACCCCAAAATTTAGCACAAGGATGGCAGCGAACTTGCGCTAACAAATAGAGGTATGCTCAGCATGTCCTGACACAGTTAGTGGGCTCTACATCACCCCCATGCTGTCATTGTCAATAATTACCATGGGTGCACTAAATGCCACCCATTGAGATGGTGATAAGTATACCAGTACTAAATGCAACCGGTGGTTAACATGCGTTAAAGATGCCTGTGCTAACTGCAATGCACATGCTTCACCTCTGGGCCGCCAAGTCTCTTCCCCAACCCATGCCAAATAGTTAGCGTGAAATTCTTATGCAATTGAATATCTGGTGCATGGTAATGATTACCACAGCACACTTGGCACATGCTAAGCTCCAAGCTAACCATTACCATGGTTTAATATACATGCCCTTAGGTTAATGAAATATATTGGGCCCAGTATGACTTGTGCGGGGAAGTTAATCCACCTCCGAAGTGGAATAATTTCCCTGCATGTTTTTTTTTTACTACAGGCCCGGGGCGCAGATGGGGCAGGGGGGGCTGAAGACATTCCCCGCAGTCTGATTCTGGCCTTAGGAAGCTGGATCGGGGGGCAGGCTGCGGGAAATGAGGCTGGGAAGCCGGCAGCCAGCATCGTGGCTCTTCAATGGAACCGTGGTGCCTTGGCAACATGACGCCATAGTGCCACGGCTCCATTGAAAAGCCTTGACTGAGTTAACCGGGAAGGTCCTGTACATGCAGGCCCGATTGAATCGCATTCCCAGCCTGCATCTGATCCCCTATGTATGTCCGGCTCAGACCGGATGTACAGAGGGGATCTACATCCATAACTGTAAAGCCCTTAAGGCTTAAGGCCCTTAAGGCTTTACAGTTAGGGGATATTTTTTTAAAGGTATCTAGGTCAATAGGGCAGAAAGATGCCGATTTTTAGCCTACTTTGTCACGTAGGCACCTATGTAACTTTGTAAATATTAGCACAAATCCTGCAGAAATCATACACAGAATGAAGGTGCAAACGCTATGCCTGCTCAAAAGCAGCATAAAAGTCGGCATGAACTTTATGCATATAAATGTATTTTATAATATATACACGTAAATAGTGATTCTACCCCCCAGGCATGCCTACTCTTCTAGTACCCGCCACGTTGCACCACGCTTACTGTTAGGCATGACCTAATTTTATGAGCCCATTTACATTTTACACATAAAAAAGTTTTTTAAAATTATGCTCTTAATGCTCATTCGGTGCAAAATCTGTCAGGAACATTCCCAGCACTTTTGGAAGGGATACTGTGCAGTTAACATAGCAAAATTCACCTCTGTGGATTTAACTGTACAGTAGATAATTCAAAATAGAGTTATTTGTACCTCTGGAGGTATATAGTTGCAGTCTGAATTACGTTATCTCTCGCATTAGCAATTAATGCATTGTAATGACTGTGCATGAACTGCAAGGCACATACCTCTCCCATTCCCTGTCATTACACAGCCCAAAATGATGATTTTTAAGGATGCATGGCCAAGAAAAGATTGGTTCATGCCCATTTAAAATTAATCTTTCCTAAGTTTTGGACATTTCTAGGTGTTTGAACACATATTTGGTCTTAAGGCATGAACTGCATGTGTACTCAAACATTTTAAGCATGCAGGTTGATTGTATACCCATGAATTCACGCTTTAAAGATTTATGTGCCCAGACATGTCAAATGCATGCTTATTAATGTGCATCCCTAGGGATTTCCACATTAGCTGTTAAATGAAGCAGTTAGAGAACATTTGTTAATACAGCACTGCACTGACTTTTAGCATGAAGTAATGTCCTCCTTAAATAGCTTAGTTTAGTAAATAGAAAGTTATACATCTGAAAAAGAGAATAGGGTAGATGATTGAGTGATGGGTATGAGTAGGACTATGGAAGTGAGTGCAGAAATATGTGTCAGGTAGAGGGTTTGAATGACCAGGAGGTTTTGACGAAAGCTTGGGAGGTAGTTGAAATAAACTGAGCTTTATGGAGAAGATGAGAGAAATAAGAAGGAGATTGATTTTTGAAAGAAGTAAGAGAGGGTAGAAATGGGGATGGTCAAAGAGGGAGTAGGAGCTTAGAAAGGGGTGAAGGATATGAGAAGAAGACTGGAAATAGAGAGATTAGTGACATGGAATGAGCTGGGACTGGTGAGAGGATGAGATGTAGAAGAAGATAGCTGGGGCTAGGGAGGGGATGGAAATGGAGAGTAAACATAGGTGAAAAATGAAGGGAGGAGGGCTTGTGAGGATGGGGAAGGAATGATATGGGGAACTGGTGGATTAAGGGAGTAAGAATAGAAAATGAATAGCTGATAAGTAGGTGAATGGTAAAAAGATGAAGGCCAAAGACGCGGAGGAATTAAATCTAGCCATAGGAGATACAAAAGGCAGATGACAGCAATGGAGACAAAAGATAACACAGAGATATAAAGAAAGATAAGGAAGAAGATAGGGAGAGTAAAATAGCAGAAAATGGAAATGAGATCTTGAAAAAGGATTTAGGAGAAAACTTACAAGAGGAAGTGATAGAGAGACCAGGACCAACCAAACTGAAGGAAAAAATGATCACACAACAAAAGTTAAAAAAAAAAAAGTTAGTTTTTGGAGAATGAAAATGAGTTATTTCTTTGGGGATTTATTTTCAGTTTTACTTGTGTAATCAAGGTGAGGGATTCTCTTGAAATGCAGATTCTGTGCAGGAATCTATAGCAAAACAGCTTGTTCTCCATTGCCAAATGGAGTTGACTTGCTATTCTAAAATATTTGCAATGCAGACTTTTCATAGGTAGAGTTGCTGTAATTTAAGTTTGATGTGCTGCTGATATGGTATGGTATGGTAAGCTTCTGAATATCTGGACCCCCTGACAAGTTCACTTCTACCTTCCTCACTGATTTTGACTCTTGGCTCTCCTTATTCCTGGATTCTTCTTCCCCCTCCCTTATTCTTGGTAACTTTAATTTTCATGTTGATAACCCCTCTGACTCTTCCTTTCTTTTACCTCCTCTTTCAACCTTTTGCTTTGTTCTTCTACCCTCACTCATCAGCGTGGTCACTGCCTTGACCTCATTTTCTTCTCTAATTGTTTACCTTCAAATTTTCATGCCTTTGCTTTTCCCTTATCTGGCCTCACCTGTTAAGTTTCACGCTTCATTATTCCCCCCTCAATCTCGCCCAATCTCCTCCTATCTATTTAGGATTCTTTATGCTATCGATCCACTGACTCAATCCACTACTGTCTCATCTCTTCTCTCTTCTACTTTGTCCTCTAAGTCTATTGATGAAGCCATAGCTTCTTATAATACTGCTCTCTATTCTACTCTGGATACCCTTGCTCCGTCCATTATATGTCCTGTGTGGCGCATCCCACCTCAGCCCTAGTTGTCTTCAACTACCCGCATTAATCAGATAGTGCTGGTATGGTCTGAGGAGATATTCAGTGGAGCTATCTGGATAGTGCCACTAAATATCGCAATCTGTCCTCTTGGCCAGTTGGTCTCTCATTACTGGCTAGGGGGCTTTGAAAGCTGGCCCCTACATGTATACCTCATGTCAACGTCCTTGTGCTATCCAAACTATGTTCTCAAACATGCTTACATATGGGTCATATAACAGTATGTGCTTTTTGTCACTGTACATACTTTTGCTTGCATAATCTGTGAGGTAATTTTATAAGATGCCTTTTGCATGCATAAATCAGTGTTTCCATATGAAAATATTTTATAGAACTGCTCTGAGAATATTTTTCATTTAAGCGGATTAAGAATGTTATGCTTTATTGCCTTTATAGGTAGATACTAATATTAACCTTTAGTAAACATACCCCTTAGAGTAACATGTGTTTACCCCTTAGAGTAACATTTGTTTTTAACATCTTTGTTAGTGATATAACGGAAGGGCTTTCAGGTAAGGTTTGCCTCTTTGCGGATGATACCAAAATCTGCAATAGAGTAGACACCCAGGAAGGGATAGATAACATGAGGAGGGATCTAGCTAAGCTTGAAGAATGGTCTAGAATTTGGCAGCTGGGATTTAATGTTAAAAAATGTAAGGCCATGCATTTGGACTGCAGCAATCCAAGGGAGCAATATAGTATAGGGGGTGAAGTACATTTGTCCACTAAAGAAGAGCGGGACCTAGGCGTGGTTGTGTCTGATGATCTTAAAGTAGCTAAACAGGTAGAAAAGGTGACAGAAAAAGCTAGAAGGATGCTTGGGTGCATACGGAGAGGAATGGCTAGCAGAAAAAAGGAGGTGATAATGCCTCTGTATAAGTCTTTGGTGCGACCTCATTTGGAGTATAGTGTGCAATTCTGGAGACCGCACCTTTAAAAGGATGTGAACAGGATGGAGTCGGTGCAGAGGGTGGCCACTAAAATGATTTGTGGTCTTCATATGAGGACAGACTGAAGGATCTTAATATGTACACCTTAGAGGAAAGGCAGGATAGAGGTGATATGATTGAGATGTTTAAATACCTCTGTGGCATAAATGTTCAGGGAGAGAGCCTCTTTCAATTGAAAGCAAGTTCTGCTACGAGGGGACATGGGATGAGGGTGAAGGGAGATAGATTCAGGAGTGATATGCGGAAATATTTCTTTACGGAAAGAGTAGTGGATCCGTGGAATAGTCTCCCAGTGGAGGTGGTAGAGATGAGGACAGTAACTGAATTGAAAAAAGCATGGGACAAACACAGAGGATCTCTAAAGGAAATAAAAGGGGACTGTTGTAGTTGTTATGGAAGGACAGAATAGATAGGCCATGTGGTCTTTTTCTGTCATCATATTTCTGTTTCTATGTTTCTAAGTAAAGTGAACATACATTAAGTGCTGCAATGGGCCATAGAAATGAATGGGCAGTGGAAGCACTTAAGGCACGTTAACTTTACTTAATGCACATTAACCTTTAGTAAACATACCCCTAAGTAAATTTTAACTTTTGGAATTCTGATACTGAGCTGCCATTTGTTGCTATGTCAGAGGGAAATGATCTTGCAATGCCAGATATATAAAACTTCTTGAAAAAGGTTTAGGAGCTACGCAGGGGCGACGCAAGATAATCTGCTGCTTGAGGTGAAGGATGAGATGGTGCCGACCCCCATGGGGTGGGAAGGGCTTTCTCAAAACCACAATCAGGGATTGAAGCAAACCAAAAAGCTGATTAGATTATATGGAGGAAATGCAAGATGTTTGCACACCCAGGAACTAAAAGAGAGCGAGAACCACAGCATAGTTTATAAAATTAGAACTCATTTTTATTTGTTGTTATAAACTGTGTTATGGGTCTTGCTTTTTATTTTTGAACATAGATTTTGCATCTACAGAACCCCCTTCAACAGTGGGTGCAGAGCAGAACCAGGATATTCACCCACAGAACTCAGTATCTTAAAAAAAATCTGAGTCTGATCATCTCACTGACAACAACAACAAACATTTTCCAGTACAAGGCATATTGTGAACTAATATAAAAACCTACAACAAAGTCACAGAGTATCTTTAGGGCAAATCTCCCATACCATGCCAGAACCAACTTCCAAAACTCACATAAGGAGCCCACCAAAAAAAGCATCATTGTAAATACTACTTTCCCAAAATTATACTTTACTGCAGAGTGAGGTGAGAGAAATAACTCACACACAAGCATCTGCATTGTCAGCAGAAAATAGCATAATGGCTCAGCGCAAGAAGCGTGAGTACAACTAATGCCACCTCAGTCGGTGGCTTTATTTGCATTGGCAGCTGTTTTGCCACGCTGAAATGCGTTAACTGCAGGAGGATGTAACTGCCTTCCTGCAGTTAGCCTATGGCCCTGAGTAATCAAATTCTGGAATTAGAAGGCCGCAGGGGCGCGTCCCCGGGGCCGCCACTAACCGGGGGGGCGGCATGCTGCTGTAGCCCGCGGGAACCGGCGGCGCGCATAGCGAGGGGAGGCCGCGCCATCTGGCGAGCTCATTGGCTCCCACGGGGTGTTTTCAAATGCGCGGGAGCCAATGGGTGCCGAGGACGGCGGGCCGCGGAGGGGGGGGAGGTGCGGGGACTCGGCGCGGCTCCGGCCTTTCTGTTTGGGGGCTGGAGGCGACGGACGTGGTTTTTCCTTCTCCGCGCCGGCGGCCGGAGCCATCCTTGGTGCCTGGAGGGCTGGACCTGAGGCACGGCGGCGGCGGCGGGTCGGAGCGGCGGCGTGCGGGTGGCGGTTCCTCTCCTGGCTGTGGGGTTTTCCTCCGGGCTACGAGGACAGGCCCGGAAATCGCCAGGCAAGTGGTCCGGTTTTGGACAGGGGTTGCTTGATTGCGGGGTGCAGGGCTAACACACAAAAAAAAAAAAAAAAAAACGAACGTGAGCAGGGAGCTGTGCAGACGGTTTCCCTAGCTGCCTCCTGCTAGTGCTGACTATGCGAGTGCTGGGCATGTCGCCAACGGGAAAAAAGGGGGGACCCAAGTCGGGGAGGCGGTCTGGCCAGGCTTCCTCGAGTCAGCCTGGAGCCTGTGGGACAGCTGCAGCAAGGCCCGAGAGGCAGCGGGCGCGCAAAAAGAAAGGAGGGGCTGGGTCGGGTGTGGAGCCACAGGAGCCACCTTCTTCAATTGCTCGGGGGCGGGAGGCCCGGGGCAGGGCTCCTAGCCGGAGCAGAGCTTCCCAGCGGGGCTCTGGCTCTTTAACGGGTACGGGGCGTGACCGGCAAGCGCAAGGTGCGGGTCCGGTTGCCCGGGGGGGGCGGGGTGGTCGGGGTAGGTCTAGGGGGGCTGTGAGAGGTGCACCAGGAGTCCGTGGGGCTCCCGGGGGGGCTGTGGCCAACCAGCAGGGAGGCGATACTTCTTGTGGGCCAGCTAGGCTGGGGAGTGTCTCGGCCAGTGCAGGTGGGGTTTCCCTGCCTGCTTGGGAACACTGGCAGAGCGGGGGACAAGGCTCTTCTAGTGCAGAGTGGCTAGGAGCGTGGCAGCCACCATGGGCGTTGCCGGGTGTTCCTTCGGCGTTTTCTGTTTTTTCTCCGCAGGTACCTGCTGGATGGCACTACGGGGGACACCCGTTGAGGATGGCTGCTGGACAGGCAGACGACAGGCCGGTGGTTGCTGGCGGTAGTCCCTTGCCTGGTGGGGCAGGTGGCGGAGCGGCTGCAGCGGATGCATCGCAACGGGAGTCCGGAGTTCCTGCTGCGACAGTCGCCTCAGCGGCAGGTGAGTTGGATGCGGGCACAACGCCGGATGTTGTCGTCGAGGTAGCGCCCATCGCTAGTCGGGCGGAGGGGATTGAGGCTCCGTCGGGCGGAAAGGGTCGGAAGCGGTCGAGGAAGAGGGGGCGGCATTTGTGTCGTCGTCATCGACGTTCGGAATCCTCTTCCTCATCAACGTCGGATTTTTCATCCAGTTCTCTTTCGGACGGTGGCGGTCGAGGGCGCGGGGACAAGGGGGAGTCAGATAGGGCGGTGCAAGTGGGAGCGTCTCCTTCCGTAGTGGCTTTCTCAGAGTTATGGGAGGGCGTGCCAAAGCATCTGCGGAGAAGAATTGTTAAGCGTCGTTACTTGGATATATTCCGTTTGCTTGAGGGTCGTAAACGGTCGGGGGATAGTAGGAGGAAGCGTAAGGAGGACGAGAAGGCAGGCAGGGTTCGGAGGGTGGCGCGGAATGTGGTCAATTGGACGCGGGCCTTTCTGCGATTAGCTAGTGTGTGGGGTAATGCGCATCCGGACCAGTATGGGATGCTTCTGGCGTATGCGGATTCCATCTTAGAGGCGTCGCAGACTCACGAAGGTTGGGCTTGGCTCAACTATGATGAGAAGTTCCGGGATAAGATGGAGGAGAATCAGCTGCTGTCCTGGGGAACGCAAGACATTAATCTGTGGCTGACGCAGATGGCGATCCGACCTAGTGGGGGGAGTGCAGGCCGCGGGGGACTGTCGGGTGCTACGAAGGTGGATCGCCCCTTTCGATCCGGCGTGCCCCCTGCTTTGCAGAGACTACAGGGGGGGGGGGGAGTGCAGGTGACTTGTGCTGGCGGTTCAATAAGTCTTCCTGCCCCTTTCCGGACTGCAAATTCCGGCACGCATGCACCCTCTGTAATGGAAGCCACTCAGCACTTAAATGTGTTAAAAAGAGTGGTGGAGGGGCCGCCCCCCTCCCTCCCCGATAGTAGCAGCTTGGGGAGTCTGGCTCCCACTCCGATTGAGATTAATGTTCTGGGTCCTTGGCTTCGGCGCTATCCTCGGAGGCGCGTAAGCCGTAGTTTGGAGTATGGCTTTCGGGAGGGGTTCCCTATACCAGTGGTAGGCAATGTGAGGGTAGCCAGGGCTCGGAATTCACCGTCGGTCCGGCATTTCGCGCCTTTCGTCAGGGATAAGTTGGCATTGGAGATTGTTCTGGGTAGGGTAGCGGGTCCGTTCGATCAGCTGCCGTTTGCTGACCTGGTGCTATCTCCACTGGGTATTATTCCAAAAAAGGAGCCGGGTAAGTATCGCTTGATTCATAATCTGTCCTTTCCCATTGGTTCCTCGGTTAATGATCACATTCCTAAGGACTTGTGTGCGGTACGCTATGCATCTTTTGATGATGCAGTCGACCTGGTGAGAGCCTGCGGGTCTGGGTGCTTGTTGGCAAAAGTGGATATTGAATCCGCCTTCCGGTTGTTGCCAGTTCATCCGTCGTCCTTTCCTTTGCTGGGGTTTTCTTGGGAAGGGAGATATTATTTCGACAAATGCATGCCGATGGGCTGTTCGGTTTCCTGTGCGTATTTCGAGCAGTTTAGTTCCTTTTTGCATTGGGCGTTTGTCGACTGGATGGGGTGTGGGGCGGTCGTTCATTACCTGGATGATTTTTTGTTTGTCGGGCCGGCGGCTACTGGACAGTGTAAGGCGTTGTTGGACGGTTTTGTTCAACTAGCTCAGCTTTGGGGGGTTCCCCTAGCGTCTGGTAAGACGGAGGGCCCGGCGACTATCCTTACCTTTTTGGGCGTGGAATTGGACTCAGTGGCTCGGGTCGCCCGCTTGCCCAGGGAAAAAGTTGTCAAGCTGCGTGTGTTGGTGGCCAACGCGCTGGTTTCCCGAAAGATCACGTTGCGTGAGATGCAGTCCTTGGTTGGTTCGCTTAACTTTGCTTGCAGGGTTATTCCCATGGGGAGGGTCTTCTTGCGTCGGCTCGCTGGGGCCACTACGGGTGTGGAGAAGCCCCATCACCGCATTAGAATGTCTCATAGCCTCCGGGCAGATCTCAGGATCTGGGACGCATTTTTAAGTACGTTCAATGGGACCACGGTGTTACGGGACCAGGAGGTGACTTCTGCTGATTTGCAATTGTTTACTGATGCGGCTGGGGGAGCGGGCCTGGGAATTTATTTTGGAGGCTCGTGGTGTGCGGCGGGGTGGCCGCAGTCCTGGAGAGATAGTGGCCTTACGGATAACATTACCTTTCTTGAGTTGTTCCCCATTCTCGTGGTCATGTCAGTATGGCCTAGCCGGCTTCGCAATCGGAGGATTCTGTGGTGGTGCGACAATGACGCCGTGGTGTCCGTGGTCAATCGCTATTCCCCCAAATGTAGGCCCGTCGCTAACTTGATGCGCCAGGTTATTTTCACCTGTTTACAGTTGAATTTAGTGATTAGGGCTCGGCACATTCCGGGTAGTCATAACACCATTGCTGATGCTCTTTCCCGTTTCAAGTGGGAGCAGTTTCGCGCCTTGGCGCCCGATGCGGACGAGGAGGGCGCAGCAGTCCCGGAGCACCTCTGGCGCATTGGCCTAGTGACCTGATGGAGCTGCTTCGCCAGTCAGTCTCTCCGGCAACCTGGGTTGCTTATCAGCGCGGCTACAGCTGTGTCGTATCCTTTCTGGTACTTCAAGGGTGGCAAGAGGGTCCGGCCTCTGATCAGCTGTTGGGTCAGTATGTGCTGGAGTCCAAGTCGGCGGGCTTGTCGCGTGCTACCGTGCGGCGGCATCTAGCGGGGTTTTCCTTTTTTGCCCGCGCTCTCGGGTGGGGGGCAGCGGGTGGGGGATTTTTGACGCGTATGCTGTTGCGTGGTTGGGAGCGGTCCTGCCCTGCTTTGGGAGATTGGCGGCGCCCTATCACGCATGATGTGTTGCGGCGTTTATGCGATGCTTTGCCTCATGTGGTTTCCTCCCACTATGAAGGGGCGCTGTTCCGCGCGGTTTTTTCCGTAGCATTTTTCGGAGCTTTTCGGGTCGGTGAGTTGGTGGCGGAATCGGGAAGGACTTGCGCCGGGAGGGAGTTTCAGCTTCATCAGGTGCAAGTCCGTGGGGGCGGGGTTCGTATCCGCCTGGCCCGTTCTAAGACGGATCAAGCGGGGCGGGGGGCCTGGGTAGAGTTGTCAGCGGTGCCTGGCTCCCCTTCGTGTCCGGTGGCGTTATTGCAGGCGTACCTACTGGTGCGTCCGGATATCGGAGGTAGCTTGTTTATTCATCGGGATGCGCGGGTTCTCACCCGCTTCCAGTTTGCAGCGGTGTTGCGTCTGGCGTTACGGCGCGTAGGCGAGGACCCCGCGGCGTTTGCCCCACACTCCTTCCGGATTGGGGCGGCGACCAGCGCGGCTGCTGCTGGCCTGTCGGATCCGGAGATCCAACGGATCGGGAGATGGCGATCGCGGGCATTCCTTAGCTATGTGCGGCTTTAGGGTTGGGGGGGGGTATGACTAACTACTTTGTTATTCTTTCTTTGCAGGGCAAAGCCTGGGATCGTGTGGCTGTTGGGTGATTGGCCACTCCTTTGTGTTCTGGGCTGGTCGGCGAGCAGCGACACGGCCGATGGGGCTGCATTTGGGACTTTCGGAGCTTGCAGTAACCATCTCATGGCTGGGCGAGCGCGGGCTTCGGTGGTTCCAGCTATTGCCTTTGCTGCGGCATCACCAGCGTTCCCGATGTGCACCGGACATTTTACTGCTACACTTGGGTGGCAACGATTTGGTTGCCTGGACTTGCCGACAGTTGATTCGGGCAGTCAAAAAGGACTTGGGGGTGGTGTTCGGGATGTTTCCGGGAGTGCTAGTGTTGTGGTCTGATATCATTCCAAGGCCGTCCTGTTGGGCTCAGCGACGGTGGTCCCGGGGTGTGGCGAAGATTAACCGTCAAATTGGCAAATGGGTGGGGGCAAAAGGGGGCTGTCAAATTTTACACCCTTGGGTGGAAGTGGGGTGCTCGGGCCTTTACCGGCCTGATGGCGTGCACTTGTCCCCAGTAGGGTTGGATTTACTTCTCAATGATTGGCAGGAGGCCTTGGAGGATATTAGATTAAGGGCCCGGGCTGGTCGCAGCTTACCTTTGGGGGGCGGCTCCGGTCGTGGCTGACCGGAGCCGGTGGCGGGATCCCGGAGGTTTCCGGGGTCCGGAGCCGGAGGCAAGCAGGAGGGCGGGGGTAGGGTACCCCCGACCCGGTTAATCCCTCAGGTTTTTGCTAATGATATGGCGAAGCCGGAAGAGGGAGGGCGTGGATAAGCAATTGGGCTTGTGCCCGAGGGGGAAGCGGAAGCAGCGTCACCTTGCTCATAACGTGGCGGGTGAGGGCTCGCTCTGCTTGGCGGGGGTGGGGAGATTTATGATGTTTTGTATTTGTATTAGATGGTTTGTTAAAAGGTTATTAAAGCTGCGACCAGTTTGAAACCCAAAAATGTTGTCATGTGATTGTTAACAGGTATTGGGTCGAAGGAAAATGGGGGTGGTAGGAGGGGCGGAGGGCAGCGTGTACGCCGTACCCGGTTATTAGTTACTAGAGGATGCAATAAAAGCTGTAAGTGTAGCTGGGTTTAAAAAAGGTTTGGACAAGTTCCTGGAGGAAAGGTCCACAAACTATTATTAAAGAGGACCTGGGAAATTGACTGCTTGCCCAGGGACAAGCATTGTGGAACCATCGTGCCTTTTTGGAAACCTGCCAGGTACTTGTGACCTGGATTGTCAACTGTTTGGAAACAGGATATTGGGCTTGATGGACCTTAGTCTGATCCAGTATGGCATTTCTTATGTTCATATGTTACCAGTGCAGAGTTAAGGAAACATGCTGCTAAATATGCCAAACAAGAGGGACTCAACAGCACCCATGCAGTATCTCCTGCTTCCACAAAAACAAGAGTGACTTTGCATCCCAACACAGCACTTCCCACCCTCTGAAAAACAAAGTGAGGCTCAGTGGCCCCCACATAACACTTCCTACCCTCTAAAAAAAAACAAGAGGGACTTTGTGACCCCAACGCAGCACACCCATAACTCCTGAAACTGCACACTGGACCACCATTGTGTTTATGTAAATATATATTCTGTAAAAAACAAAGGAAATGCAAGATGCTAGCAAACAAAGCAACCAAAAGAAAAAGTGAGAACTCCACAGCACAGTTTATAAGACCAAATTATAACTCATTTTATTCTGTTATAAACTGCGTTATGGTTCTCAATTTTTCGTGCAGAATCAAGGTCTGGCCTGCACATCCAGGTCATAGACCTGATTCTGATCCCACGGGCATGTCTAGCCTCTGCAGGATCAGAATCTGGTCTACCTCTGTGCACCCTGTTTCTGATCGGCCACACAGGGGGCTGAACAGTCTGAACGGAATAAGCCTCCATACTATTAGACATACCCATTCTGGTATGCTATTCTAGGGACATCTATAGGTATGGGAGAGAGGTATGAAAATTTGAAGGTAAACAATTAGAGATATCGGGCATGTCCACGTTTGTAAAATCATGCCTGTTCTTGCACGTGTCTGCTTTTTTATTTTCAGCCATTCTGGCTTTGATGTCCCAGATTGCACTTGGATGTCCTTTGTAAAATGTGCCTTTATCTGTTCAGCAAAGATTTTCATCCAATAACTGGATTGTCAAAGCACATAAGAAATGCCATACTGGGACAGACCAACGTCCATCAAACCCAGTATCCTGTTTCTAACAGTGGCCAATCCAAATCACAGATACCTGGCAGGTTCCCAGAAAGGTACACAGGTTCCACACTGCTTGTCCAGGGGTAAGCAGTGGATTCTGCAGGTCCTCTTTAATAATGGTTTATGGGCCTTTCCTCTTGGAACTTGTCCAAACCTTGTCCAAACCTTTTTTAAACCCAGCTATACTAACAGTTTTTATTACATCCTCCAATAACAAATTCCAGAGTTTGATTACGCCTTGAGTAAAAAAAAAACATTTTCTCTTATTAGTCTTAAATAGGGTTACATTGTAGCTTCATTGCGTGTCCCCTAATGTTTCTTCATTTTGATGGCATGAGCAACCTGTCTGTTTACCTGTTCCATTCATTAATTTATAGACCTCTATCATATCTCCCCTCAGCCTGTTTTCGAAGTTGAAGAGCCCTAACCTTTTAATCCTTTCCTCTTAGGGGTATCCTTCCCCTTTATCATGTTGGTAGTTCTCCTCTGTACCTTTTCTAATTCTGCTATATGCTTTTTAATATATTAACATAACATTCAAGATAATACACAAGGAAGCAACTACCTGCCTTCAGCCTGTCATATGAATGCCCAAGTATGACAGGCTTCGAAGACACAATTCACTCAACCTCCTTTCCATAAAGTTAAGTAAATAAAAATGCTGTCCTAAAATTGTGGTTTTGCAATCTGTTTAGTGTCTGAATATCCCTGATGACCAGATTAAAAAACTACAATCCAGACATTTATTTTATTTATTTATTTATTTAGTATACATTTGTATACCGCTACTTCCAGCGATCAGCAGTAGTTTTGATTACAGATTGGAAATTGTCAAATCATGACAGGAAATTTTTTGAGGTATAAACACATTGATTAGAGAGGAAAGCACAGCACACAGAGAACTATTTTACAGGGAACATGGGCTATGGAGGGTTAAGTGGCTTGCCCAAGACCACAAGGAGCACCTGTGGGACTAGAAACCCCAGTCCTTCCGGCCCAAGGTTGCTGTCCTCTAGTGGGATTTGAACCCCCGACCTTCCGGCCTGAAGTACCTTGCCCCAACCACTAGGCCACTCCTCCACTCCAGTGCCGATCACCGTATGTCACTGACACTACATGCCCAGTTTCAGTTTAAAGTGGTGGGGGCTAGACACTTCAATGGCTCTGACAACTGACGGTAAATATGCCCCTAATATTTTGTTATGTCCTTGCTATATAGGCAATATATTATGCAATGTTTCAGAAAGAAAGAAAGTGTTAAACTGAGTTTTATTCTCCTTCATTTCTGATTGTGTGGTCAATCTGATATACTGTATTAATTAGTCCAATTCATAATGAGATCATAACTTTTAGCTTTTATAACTTCAGGTATAAACTGTTTCTTAAACTTATAAACGAAGTCAGAAATGTGTGATATCCATTTAAGGCTGAGCAGATTTTCAGCATCATTATCCATTTAAGTAGTGAGTTGATCAAATTTGCAGATGACACAAAATTATTCAAAGTTGTTAAAACACAACAGGATTGTGAAAAATTGCAAGAGGACCTTGAGAAATTGGAAGACTGGACATTCAAATGGCAAATGAAATTTAATGTGGACAAGTGCAAAGTTATGCACCTAGGAAAGAATAACCTAAACTAAGGTTACAGGATGCAAGGTTCCACAGTAGGAACCACCACCCTGGAAAAAGATTTAGGCATCATCGTGGCTAACATGTTGAAGCACTCTGTCCAGTGTGTAGCAGTGGCCAGGAAAGCAAATAGAATGCTAGGAATCATAAGGAAAGGAATAGAGATTAAAACAAAGGATATTATAATGTGACCGCATCTGGCATATTGTGTGCCATTTCGATCGCCGTATCTTAAAAAGGATGTAGCGGAATTAGAAACAGTAGAGTAAAGCCACCAAAATTTTAAAGAGGAAAGGCTTAAGAAGTTAGGGCTCTTCAACTTAGAAAAGAGGTGTCTGAGGGGAGATATGATAGAGATCTATACATTAATGAATAGTTTAATGGGTGCGTAAATCAATTTTTACGCCATCAAAAAGTAGAAAGACTAGGTGACACACAATGAAGCTACAATGTGACCCATTTAAGACTAATAAGAGAAAATATTTTTTTCACTCATCGCTTAATCAAACCTTGGAATTTGTTACAGGAGGATGTAGTAAAAACTGTTAGTGTAGCTGGGCTTAAAAAAGGTTTGGACAAGTTCTTGGAAGAAAGGTCCGTAAACCATTATTAAAGAGGACCTGCAAAATCCACCGCTTGCCCAGAGATAAACACTGTGGAACCTGTGTGCCTTTTCAGGAACATGCTAGGGACTTGGGGCCTGGATTGGCCACTGTTGGAAACAGGATACTGGGCTAGATGGACCTTGGTCTGACCCAGTATGGCATATCTTATATTCTTATGACTTAAAATCCACATATAACTTTAAATGGCTATTTTATATGTTTAGGAGGTTATTTTAGAAGCCCTATTCATGATTTAAATGTGTATAAGCAAGTTATATACACATGCAAATCATGGCCATATGGATATGGTCATTTTTGAAAGGGCAAAATGTACTCATGGATGATCCCACCACATCCACAGTAGATGGGATCATGTTGGAAGCATGTTGATGGTTAGTGCCGGTGAATATCCTCATTTATCTCCGTTACACTCCCGTATGCTATCCACTTAGCATTGGGGTGTGTCTGGGCATTCCAGGGTTGACACTAGTTGCTATCTGGGCTATGGCGATATTGCGCCACTGCCCAGTTAGAACACATGGGTAAAAGATAGGCATTGCAAAAGCTGACCTAACTTTACCTGTGGGAGCTAACCGGGCAGCGGCTCAATATCAACACTGTCTTGTTAGCTTTTGCGGGCTTGTGGGCTGTGCTGCGACCTCAGATAGTCAATGACGGCTCTGTATATGACTCTGGCATTCAGTGCCCGAGGTTAAAGGCTGGCAGCAACCGCTATGTGCCATTGCAGCACATTGGCATCCCAGAGGAATATCGGGCTCTATATGTGTATCCATCTTTTCATATGGAGTATGCAGTTGAAAGCCCACATTGTCTATGTCCAAATTTACACCTGCTCACTGGCACAAATAAAGATTGCATAAGTGCTCCTTGTGTTTATGTCCCCCGCTGAAATGGAGTCAAGAGAGAGTGTCCTGTGATTAGACAAAAGCATGTGCACATCTTGGTTTGCGAAATGGCCCAGATACATGTGTAAGTGCCAACATTTACTAGTGTGTGTTGTGAAATTCCTGCACTTACAGTACATATGCAAGCTGTTAGTTTCCACGATGATATTTCTGAAATGGCACCTTCCATGGCATTTTTATGTGTATTTTAAGAATGGCTCCATGTTTGGCAGAGCCATTTCTAAAATACCAGCACAATTAGACATTTGGGGATGTGGTGATCCCAATGCTAATTTCCACGTCCTATCTAAAATGTACCTTCATATGTATAGATAAGATTTAAATTATATTCCATGACAGATATGATCAAGTTATCTAAATATATTTATGGAAATATATCTGTCATCAAGATCCTTAAGATCAGAACTTGATATTCAATTGAAATACTCTTCTAGAAAGTAGGGTAGATTAGTATTTGTAAGAGAAGTTTACCTTGAAGTGCCCCCATTGAATAGAATAGTTTACCAAAAGATCCATGCCAGGAAATAAATTTTGAGGCCTCTAGAAAATAGTTAAAAACTTGGTTATTTGAACAATGAAGGGTGGCATTATGAGCAGTTGTTATGGTAGCTAGTAATTTGCTATATTAGATAATTTATGAAAATGTATGATATATTAGATGGTAGTGTTATCTGCCTTGAATCTAATGTTTTAGAAAAAGGGGATTATAAACGGCCTTGTTAAATTAAATTAAATTATTAATTAGGGAAGTGCAGGCCAAAAATGTTCATTTGTGAGACTTTCCTTTTGTTTCAAAGTGTCTTCCGCAGCAGTCTGGCTGACCTACTGAAGAGGGCTTTAAACTAGATATGTTAAAGATGGGTGAACAAAGCCCCCAGGTAAATGAGAGATTAAATACCTCTGTAGAAATGGATAAAAGGACAACATCTGAAAAGCAGTGTATATAAATGCCCGTAGCATGGGAAATAAGATCCCAGATGTTGAGGCTTGTAAACGGGGGCGTTGGGCGTGAATGTCCACAGTCTTGGCAAAGGCAAAATACTATTATGACTTGCAAAGGATTGTGGGGAATGTAGTATATTCATACCAGAATCAGCCGTTCACAAAATAATGAGTTGTGTTGCTCGAGTGTAAGCAAAGAAAAATATATTTTATTCATGGGGTTAATTCTCCCACACAGATTTACTTGGTAACACAAAAGGATACTTGCTTTCAGTATTGTACTTAGGAAAAACAAATCATGATATCAGCAACTGAACTTCTTAAGCAATCAATCAAACAATAAAGACCTTGATGGGAAACAGAAAAGGTCTTTCTGAGGGCTCCTGCTAATACCTTTTAGCAGTGCTCCAAAAGCAAAAACAAAACCCCAAAAGTGACCAAAAACTGTTCTTTTTCAAGGATAACTTTCTTGTATTTTCACACACAAACAGTAGTTTCCTTTCAGAGCTCACGTGCAACTGTGCATGGCTTAATTACCAATAATTAGCCAGCTGCAAACCCCTTTGCTGGTTCACTTTTTCTACGTGGCTCAAATCCTACCCTAAAGCTTTCTTGTAAACTTTTCTGGGTAGATAAAAGAACAAGTTATATTTCCTTTTGATGGTTGTTGTATTTGTGAAAGTATTTTACCACAGCAGCCTAGACAGAGAGCAATCCATGTATTCATTCTGATCATTTAAAATATCTCCTTCTTTTTCAACTATCATAGAATCAATATCATGGTCTGGCTCAGAGGAATTCCTTAATGAAGTACTCTCAGGATAATATCTGTTTCCCTGCTGTCTTCCAGATGAAGAGCTAGGGCATAGATCAGCGTTCATACCTGAGCTTCCTTTACTGTTAGGTTTCCTCTCCAGATATTCTGGCCAATAAGTAGTCCAGCTTTTATGTCCAGCCTTCCAATCAAGATCCCTGGACACTGGGTCTCTCTTCACATACCTTCTTGCACTGGTCTTAGGGCCCCTTCCAAATGCAGCCGTCTCCCTCACAGGTGCCATCCGGGAATTCCTGGCTCTGTAACCCCACTCCTCTGGCTTCCTCCAGTCCAATGGAGTATGCTTGCCTCTGGAATGACTCCCAACACACGTGCTGCTGTGAGCTCCTTCTTTAGACCTCCAAGATGTTTTCCTCTTCTTCCTTCCACGCTGCTGCTGCTTCTTGCTCTCTCTGTCCTTGAGCTCTGGGTTCCTCATCTGATTCTGTGTAGAATATGTTTTACTTTTAACTTGTTTAGAGGGATACTCCACCCTAGCACAGCTCAGCTGTGCTGAATCAAGCCCTGCCCTTGGAGATGAGTGATTGGGGATTACCTCATAGTTCTCCTGATTGAACACACGTTTCCCCACTTCAGCTCCTCTATAGGCTGTTTGAAACCTGGTGCATTCTGGGACTGGTAGTCTTTTATGAAAACATTCTGTTTTAGTATTTCTACCAGCTAAGACAGGTTGCTTGTTCAGAGCCAATTCACCTCTATTACAGCTCCTTCCTGAACTATGATAAGCTTCCTTATCACAGGCTTTAATGGAAGAGGCTGAATTTAGTGGCAGTTACGGAGACATGGTTCACGGACAATCATTTTGTTAAGTGTCATCGAGTCAGTGTTGACTCAATAACAACTCAAAAAACAACTCTTTGGATAGTTGTCCTAAACTGTGTTTGGTCTTCAGTCAGGTGGCTGATTGTTGACAGGGTGGCACCCATTGCTGCTGTTACTTTATCAATCCATCTCATTGCTGGCCTTCCTCTTTTGCATTGACCTTCTACCTTGCCAAACATGATGTCTTTCTCTAACAATCTCTCTCTTCACATGTTGTGTACAAAGTATGAAATTATACTGGGCTATACTTTATTCAGGAAGGACAGAGTAGGAAGAAGAGGAGGAGGAGTGGCATTATATGTAAAAAATAATATAACAGCTATAGAATTACAGGGCTTAAACAGGAGTGAGAAAGCACTGTTGGTTAAACTAGAAAGGGAAATCCATTTGCATTGGAGTGATATACAGACCCCCCTCATTGGAAGAAGTGGTGGACGGAGATTCAATAGAAGACATACACAGTATTGCAATGAAAGTAGAAGTGCTACTGATAGGTGATTTCACTATGCTGGATGTTGTTTGGCACATCCCTGCTATGGTGTCATCCAGAAGTAAGGAGATCCTAGATACTCTACAGGGAGAACTATTCCGGCAACTAGTAACAGAACCTACATGTGAAAGGACCCTACTCGTCTTGGTACTTACCAATGGTGAAAGTGTTTCTGATGTTATAGTGTGAGATCGTCTCGCATCCAGTGATAACCAGATAATATGGTTTAGTATTAGGACTAGGGTTGATAAAATCCATTCAAAAGTGAGGGTCTTAGACTTTAGGAAAACTAACTTTGCCAAGATGGACAATACCTCAAGGAGTCATTAGTGGGATGGGAAAAGCTGGGGGATGTTGAAAAACAGTGGCCAAAACTGAAAGGGGATATTTTATGGGCAACAAACCATTTTATTAGATAGGTAAATAAATGTAACAGGAAAAAGAGGCCACTATGGTTCTCAAAAGTACAGTTGTGAGCAGCGTTATTGGTGCCCTTGCAGTTCAACTCCTTAATGTCCAATATCTCCTAAAAAAATAGTGACTAATGAAATGGCTTTAGTCTATATATGCACACATATTTGACACACAAAATAATCAAATTAAAAAAAGACCAATTAAAAAGGAAATAGGAAATAGTATAAAAACTGCAGCTCCTCCCTACCTTTCCTCTTTTATCTCTCGCTACACCCCTCCTTGGGAATTTCGCTCTTCTAGCAAATCACTTCTATTTGTGCCCTTCTCTTCTACTGCTAACTCCAGACTTTATTTCTTTCACCTTGCTGCTCCTTATGCCTGGAACAAATTACCTGAGTCTATATGTCAGGTGCCTTCTCTGGGCCTTTTCAAATCTAGGCTAAAAACTCACCTCTTCGCTGCCACTTTCGGATCTTGACTCACCTGATCTCCTTTGTGTATACTTACCATTCCCCCTAGATGTATCCCATGTCTATACCTACTGTGTTGTCTTCACTAGATTGTAAGCTGCGATGAACATGAACTGTCTCTTGCATGTCTGTGCAGTGCTGCGGAAATCTTGTAGCGCTATAAAAATATTCAGTAGTAGTAGTAGTAGTAGACATTGCCAGGACATAATTATTGTGAACCTTATAAACAATTCAAATCAGTTTAAACAGAAGAACCACATTCCCATTGCAGTAAAATTAGAGGCACCTTTCATCAATTGTCAGTACTCACATGACTTGAATAAACCAATGAATGGAGGCTCTAATGTTTAAAATGGCCATATTTCCTCCCTGTATCATTTTCACAATGGTGAAGATAAGAAAGCTGCCTGAGAACATCAGAAAAGCATAATTTATCAAACTTCAAAGGGGTACAAGGCCATCTCCAAAGATCTTGGGATTCCCGTGTCTATAGTTTGAAATGTTATTAAGAGGTTTTCTGCTCATGGAACTGACAAGAATCTTACGGGATGTGGTGGGATGAGGAAGATTAGGCCAAGAAGTCTTTGAAGGTTAATATGAACTTTTGGAAAAATACCATGTACGACATCCAAAGAGCTTAAGGCTGACCTGGAACTATATGGAGTGGTGGTTTCAATCCATAAAATATGGTGTGCCCTAAACAAAGAAGAACATCATGGGCAAAGGCCAAGGTGGACTCCACTGCTCAAAGACAGACATAAAAAGGCACGCCTGATCTTTGCCGAAACCCACCTTGAGAAACCACAGTCCTTCTGGGAAAATGTTCTGTGGACAGATGAAATTAAACTTGAGCTGTTTGGTAATGCAGAACAGTGATACATTTACAAGCAAAGATATGAGGCTTAAAAGGAAAAAAATACCCTTCCTACAGTTAAATATTGTGGTGGTTCCATAATGTTGTATGGTTGCTTTGCTGTCTCAGGAACTGGAGGCCTGGGATGTATTAAAGGAATCATAGAGCTCTACCAAGTTATTATGGAATGAAATGTGCCACTTAGTGTCAGGAAGCTAGGTCTGGGTCAAAGGTCATGGGTCTTCAGCAGAACAGTGATCCAAAACATAAGAACATAAATGCCATACTGGGTCAGACCAAGGTCCATCAATCCAGGTCACAAGTACCTAGCAGGTTCCCAAAAAGACACACAGGTTTCATAATGCTTGTATTGTGGCAAGCAATAGATTATCTGATTTATGGACTTTTTCTCCAGGAACTTGTCCAAACCTTTTTTAAACCCAGCCACACTAACAGCTTTTACTACATCCTCCGGTAACAAATTCCAGAGTTTGATTACATATTGAGTGAAAAAATACTTTCTCTTATTAGTCTTAAATGGTTTACATTGTAGATTCTTTGCATGTCCCCTCATCTTTCTACTTTTTGATGCCATAAACAATTGATCTTCGTTTACCTATTCCACTCCATTCATTAATTTATAGACCTCTATCATACCTCCTCTCAGCCATCTCTTTTCCAGGTTGAAAAGCCCTAACCTTTTAAACTTCTCCTCATAGGGGTATCCTTTCATCACCTTTACCATTTTGGTGGCTTTTCTCTGTACCTTTTCTAATTCTGCTATATCCTTTTAAAGATACAGCTACCAGAATTCCACACAATATTCAAGGTGTGGTCGCACCATGGAACGATACAGAGGCATTATAATGTTCTTTGTTTTATTCTCCATTCCTTTCCTTATGATTCCTAGCATTTTATTTGCTTCTTGGCCGCTACTGCACACTGGGCAAAGCATTTCAACACGCTGTCTATGATAGCGCCTAAATCGTTTTTACTGGGTGTTGGATCCTACTGTGGAAGATACATCCAAAGTACAAAAGAATGGTTAAAAAGGAAAAAAAGATGTTTTTTAACTGGCCAGCAATGAGTCCTAATCTCAATCCAATCGAGAACCTTTGGAAAGAGCTGAAATCTGCCATTGGAAAAAGGAATAGTGGAAACATTCCTGAGCTGAAACAAATCACAGTTGAGGAGTGGGAGAAACTACCAGCAGACAGATGTAAGAAACTTATAGATGCCTAAAAAAAATCTTTGGAGGCTCTCATCATTGCCAAATATTAGTGAGAGATTTCATTAATCCTGTCCAGGTCATATTTTTTTTTCTCAGAATTTATCACATTTAAGTTGCACAGACATCTCTTTTTGGTTGTATATCGTTGAACATACTACAAAAATATTATGATGACTTACAGTTGGAATGTTTCCAATTATTTCTCCAGATATTGTATACAACATATCTACAATGCAAGGGTGCCAATAATGTTGACTAGAAATGTATCTGAAAAGGTGAGGAAAAAGAGGGAGGCCTTCATAAAATACAAGAGATCACAGAGAGAGGAAGACAGGCATTTATATTTGGAAAAACTTAGAAATGCTCGCAAAATAGTCAGGAAAGCAAAGATACAAAAAGAAGAATAAATAGTCAGTGCAATAAAATGGAGGGGATAAGACATTTTTCAGATATGGTTTACCTCTCTCTTGCTACTTGGGTGTCTTTCTCCCATTGCTGGTGCTACTTTGCCCTTTCCCCAGGGTCTCTGGGACTTTTGTCAGTGTCTGTGTTGTTTTGCTCCTCTCCTGGAACTTTGGGCTGTCCTTGGTAGGATAAGACATATTTCAGATATGTTAGTGAGAAGAGGAAGGGCAAAGGTTGTATTATCAGATTCAAGGGTGAAGGGGAGGAATATGTAGAAGCTGATGAGGATAAAGTGGACTTGCTTAATGAGTATTTCTGTTCTGTGTTCACAGATGAAGGACCAGGAGCCAGGACCTCAGAAAACACCCACTATTTTCCACTGTGTAACTAAGAGGGTCATTTTAGAAGCCTTATTCATGATTTGCACATCTGGAAACATCCATTCAGACAATGAAATCACATGGATGTCCTGTGAGCCATTTTAGAAAGCCCACATATACATGTGTCCAGCACAATCATAACCAAGTCACATACATGCATGCATGTCAATTTAGCAGATGTCCATATCTGATACTTGCAAGTTTCTGAAATTAGACAAAAAACTGCATATGTATTCCACAAGTCCTCATTTTCCCTTTTATGTGGCAGGCACCTGTATTTTTCAGGGTGCCGAGAGACCAATTCTTCCAGGCACTTATACATACCTTCCTTCCCTGCTGCCTCACCCACTAAATAGTGGATGTTCTGGCTTGGGCAGCTCAAATTTCACCTTCATAACTTTTCTAAACTGTATTTTTTTTTTTTTTTAACTTTTATTTTCATTTTGCAACAAACAAAAGAACAACACACCAAAGGAGACAAAACAAGTATACAATAAAGAAAAGTAAACCCAATTACCCCCCACCCCCACGCTTCTTCTCTAGCTGATTATGTCAGCATGTGAGCGCTTCCAAACAACAGTGATTATACATCAAAACAATCAAAAGAGGATCTGCGATACAGAATAATCATGGGACAAAGATATATACAAATTTAGACAGTCAGATGAGAGCATTGAGCAGAATGTACATAGTCATTGAGCATCTTCCATTTAGACCGATGATGAGGAGTCTGAATGGGGGAAGCAAACATACGAGGTATTTGTTCATATTTACTGTAGAGACAGACATGATTCCACCATTCATTGGGGCTCAGCTGAGAGCTATTTTTCCAGTATTTCGTGATTAGGGAAATAGCAATGCCAAGCATAAAGTCCAAAAGGAAATAAGCCGTTTTTGGAAGAGAGGGGATCCCCGCAGCTGAGCGAAGTCCCACTATCCTCCAAGAAAGGGGCTCTTGAAAGTGCAAAATAGACTGGATACGACCCCAGACCCGACGCCAGTAATACTGTAGTGCGGGGCATTCATACATAACATGAGGTAGTGAACCAATGGCCGCATGGCATGTCCAACAACTATTGCCCTGAGTAGTGTTCCATTTGGCTAATCTGTCAGGAGTGTAAAAACACCGGTGGGCTAGAAAGAAGAGTGTCTGAGTGAGTGAGGCGGATCGGGAGACCCGTGTCACTCTACTCCAGACAAGGCTCCATTGCTCCGGGGTCAAAGTCACATGCAATTCTCTCTCCCATGCTTTCTGCGCTATAGGGGTATCTCTAATTATAGCATTACATAAGGTTTTGTAAAAATTGGATGCTACACCCGGTGAACTACCGATAGATCGGATAGTCTCCAACCAATCTTGTGTAGGGGAGGCCGATGGCGGGAGCACCTTAGCACTCCGAAGGCAATGCTGAAGTTGCACCAACTGAAAATAGTGTTTCGCTGGGAGACCAAATTCAATTTGCAATTCACTAAAAGTTTTCCAGCGACCTTCATGGAACAACTGACTAGGAATCCAAATGCCCCTAGTGTACCAGGGGCTCCACGCCATCGGCTTATTTTGTATTCGAAATCGAGTGTTATACCAAAGTGGGAGCTTGTCTAACGGACAGAGTCGGGAGTCTAAAGAGTGCATAAGATTATTAAAGGCACCTAAGGTGTCTAAAAGCATTGGTGGAAAGTGGGAGTCTGATGGGAGAGTCATACCAGGGAGAAAAGTAAGAGGAATCGGTTTGCAAAGGTCCTCTTCTATGTCTAGCCACACAGGTCTACTCGGTACTGGATCTTCCAGCCAGCGAGCGCCTTGTTTGAGAAGAAAAGATTGATGATACTTCAGGAAATCAGGGAATCTGACACCCCCATTTTCCTTATCTGCTTGCAGCTTATGTTTCGCTATCCTAGGTGTCTTGTTTTGCCACAAGTATCTAGTCAGAAGGCCCTCTATATCTTTATAGATACGTCGAGGGAAGAGACAGGGCAACATTTCTAAGATATAATTCACTTTCGGAACAATCATCATTTTTATGGTTTCTAATCGACCCCACCAGGTAAGTGTTAAAGGAGTCCAGCGGTGAGTAAGCGCCCGGACTTTAGAGGTTAAGTCTTTGGCATTGAAGGAGATAGTGTCTTCCAAAGGAGAACAATAGTGAACCCCAAGGTATTTGACCATGCGAGGTTGCCATAAAAAGGGGAAGGGTTGCATATCTGCCTGATGAAGCAAAGGATTTAATGGAAAGGCTACCGACTTGGTCCAATTTATCTTATAACCGGACAGTTGTGAGTATTTACCAATTTGCTCTAGGACAGCCGGTACTGAGTCTATAGAGACAAAAAGCATAAGGTCATCAGCATACGCTGAAATTTTGACTTCCCTATGGGTGAAGGGGACTCCATGAATCTCCTCCGATTGCCGGATTAGTAAAGCCAAGGGTTCAAGTGCAAGATCGAAGAGAAGTGGAGACAGTGGGCATCCCTGGCGAGTGCCGCGTTGAAGGGGAAAAGGCTGAGACTTTAAAGCATTGGCACATATACTGGCTGTAGGCTGTGCGTACATGGTGCGAAGACAACGGAGAAAACCTTCCCCGAATCCGTACCAGCGGAGGACTGCAAACAGGAAGGGCCACTCTAAGCGATCAAAGGCCTTCTCAGCATCAAGTGAGAGGCCAACAAATGGGCGATCAAGATTAACTGCGGTAGTCAGTACATGGCATAGAGTCCGAGCATTGTCGGCAGTTGATCTACCAGGAATGAAACCGCATTGATCTGGGTGTATTAAGGTAGGCATCCTATCCGAGAGCCGGGTAGAGAGAATGGTAGCAAATATTTTATAGTCCGCGTTTAGAAGGGAAATCGGACGATAATTAGCTGTTAGTTGCGGGTCTCTCCCCTCTTTCTCAAAAACGACTACATTTGCCATGGAAAAGGACCCAGAAGGAGAACCCTCCTCGGCCAGAGCAGAAAAATACATTTTCAAAACTGGAGCTAAGTCAGCGTGAAAAGTTTTGTAGAATTCAGCAGGGAGACCGTCTGGGCCTGCGGCCCGACCTGAGGCACATTTCTTGATAGCAGAATGAATTTCTGAGACAGTAAATGGTGTGTCCAAGGCCACTCTATCGTCGTCAGATAGGGTCGGTCTTTGTACCCCTGAAAGTAAGCGTTCAAATATATCTGGCTCAAAATCACATTCAGATTGATAAAGCCGAGTATAAAAATCACGAAAGAGTTCTAAGATTTCGGTATCTTTAGTGACCAAGCCCCCCCCCGACGGATTACGGAGGGCGGTAACACGCTTAGCTTCTTTTTGACCTTTTAGGGCATTTGCTAATAATTTGCCAGCACGATTATTTTCCCGATAATATAGCCCTTGTTGTGATTCGATATTTTTAACAGCAGCAGTGTACAAAAGCTGATTGTATTGAAAACGCAAGCGTTGTAAACGGAGTAAAATACATGGGTCAGTACGGGACGTGAGGAGACGCTCCCCAGCTTGTATCTGCTGCTCTAGAGTCAGTAAATGCTGCTTTCTTTGTTTCCCCTGCCGAATTTGATAGCTAGTTATAGTGGCGCGGATAGATGCTTTAAAACCCTCCCACCAAGCCCAGCTCGCTGTGTCATGGGGTGAGTTAAAATGAAAATAATCTTGGATAGCGGCCTTTATATCAACCTGAAAATCCTTTTGACCCAGTAGGGATCTATCAAAAGACCAAGCTCGGGGAGAATCGTCCCGCGCAGTGACACGTAATGATAAAGATATGGCAGCATGATCTGAAATATGGAGAGGATGAGTCCTAGTCGTGTCTACTTGAGAAATCAGTGCTTTGGAAATGAGAAAGAAATCTATTCTAGATTGGGAGTGATGGGGGGCAGAAAAGAAAGTGAACTCTAAGTCGGAGGGGTGAAGTAGCCTCCATATATCTAGCAGCGCAAGATCTTGCATCAGAGCTGTAAGGGTAGCAAGACTCTTGGGTGGACTACTCGTTCTAGGCGGCTGTCTATCTATCAAAGGGTCTAACACTTGATTAAAATCACCACCAAGTATTAATGGAGTATTGGCAGAGGCCTGTGCCAACTGCGCAATACTTGCAATAGTAAGCAGGGTTGTCCACATTCGGGGCATAAATACAAATACATGTAAATTCACTATCTCCAACCTTAAGATGTACGCGGGCCCATCTACCCTCCTTGTCAGCACTAGTATCAATTACAGTAGCTTGCAAAGATTTCTTAACCAGAATGGCTACCCCGCACCGTTTGGAAACGGCGGGAGAATAGGCAGCCACCATGTAAGGCTTAACATTGAGTTTCAGTGTTTCAGCAGAGTTTAAGTGCGTTTCCTGAAGAAACGCTAAATCAGCATGCTCATGGCTAAGATAGCTAAGGATTTTCTTCCTCTTGATTGGACTATTAATGCCCTTTACGTTGAGTGA
This sequence comes from Ichthyophis bannanicus, assembly GCA_033557465.1. NCBI lineage: Eukaryota > Metazoa > Chordata > Amphibia > Gymnophiona > Ichthyophiidae > Ichthyophis > Ichthyophis bannanicus. The sequence continues at coordinate 1,176,379,550 of CM066033.1, read as the reverse complement.
TAAGATTTTACATAAAGCCATTCAGACAAGTTAAAAATTCTGAGCATGATAGCGCACATAATTTCACAATGTCCCTCATATTGACTGTATCTGGCTGTACATATGGCATAAAAGAAAATAAGCTTAGATAATACAATGAAGCGCCCCACATGAAAAAAGAAAAACCGCAGCGCGGTAGAGAAGAAGCAGAACCCCAAAAATTACTGGCGACCATGTGTCTGCGGGGAGAAGCCCCGGAGAAGGCCGAAATTGAAAAAACACATAACCTGTAGGACTGTGCGTGCTCCGAATCCGACCGGGGCACACATCATGGAGGGATAGGAGACCACATAACAAAAGTCATAGAAAGAAAGAAAGAAAGTCCAGGCAGTCTCTGTACTGAACTATGACCGCCGCATCGGGCCCTTCAAAATGGCGGACAGAGCCGGCAAATAAAGTCCAAGTCGTTGGATTAGCGCATCTGCTCTGCTTCTTTGGAGTCTAAAAATGTTGATAGTAGATCAGGATCTTCGAATGTCCTGGTTTGATTGTGGAGAGTCACTCGGAGCTTCGCGGGATACAACAGGCCAAAGCGAGCCTGTAGCTGTTGAAGTCGAGGGCGAAAAGCAAGGAGTTTCTTCCGTCGGTCGACTGTAGGCTTTGCCAGATCAGGGAAGAAGGAGACTTTGTGACCTTCAAATTCCAAATGATGGTTCGCCCGGGCAGCATTTAAAATTTGTTCCACTTGTTGATATCGTAGCAAGCGAAAGATAATAGGCCGGGGGGTCGTTCGGGTTTGAGCGCCATGTGGGTAGGAACACGGTGTGCTCGATCGATTTCCAGTTCTTTATGAAAGGTGATCTTCAGCAAGGAGGGAAGAGTTTTGAGCAGGAATTCTCTCATATCTCCCGCTTCCACCCCCTCCGGTATTCCAATGAGCCTCACATTGTTGCGACGGGCTCGATTATTGCTATCTTCTAACTCCTTTTGAAGATTCTGTATCTGGCGCTCAGCCTTGTCCAGTGTGCCCAAGCGCACCGCGTGCGAGTCGAGGACCCCCGTCATATTGTCCTGCCGTAATGAGAGACCTTCAAGTCGGTCCTGGAGCACTCCAAAGTCTTCTCGCATGGCTCTAAGCGCTTCTCCATTGGACTGCACCAATTCCTTCACGCCGCGTATTTCCTCCAGAATCTCCAGGTGCATCTCGGGGTTCTCCCGAAATGGAACCATCTTCTGTGGGGAGGACACCTCTGTTTTGGAGCGTTCCCCGTGAGAAGAAGAAGGAGACCCGAAGTCCAAGCGCGCTGGTTTATGGGCCGCCATCCCCCCCGAGGTACCCCGGTCAGCCCGGAGCGAAACAGTAAGTTTGTATAGGTATTATGTCAGGATTCTAAGTAGGCCTCTCGGGAGCTTCAGCGCGAAGCGTCCTACCCGCTGGACATCAGGCTCCGCCCCCCCTCTAAACTGTATTTTTATACGTACAGTAAAATCAAAAAGAAACTTCAATATTGAACCAAAATTAAACTCAATAGGCAGCACACCCACAGCGATTCCCTCTTTAGAATATGCACGTTATTAGTAACTAGGACCCATTGATTAATGTGGGACCTGTGCTAAAATAATTGTGAATCAATGCATGTTGACATTAGCACACCTTAGTAACTACACCCCATAATGTATCTGAATGTAACTTACCTTGAACTATAAATAAAAGATATGAGTTAAATATCGAAAAAAATAATAATAATAATGGGTGAGGGGGAAGGTTCTCCATGAATATTTCGAACCACCTTGGCTTTTAGAAGGACTTACAGGAAGTGGTGACATCTAAGGACTCAATAATAGTTATGATCTTATTGTAAGGCAAACATAACAATCTAGTACACCTGTATTTTAGGCTTTTGAATCAGACTTTTGAAAAGTTAAGGTTGTCCTGATTTTTCCATAATAAGGCAAGAAAGGCATAAAGCTTTCTTGGCGTGCAGCCATGAGTTTTAGCCTTAGGAGCCTGCTTTATACTTAACATTTCCTTGTAAATATTTTGTTACTCTTTTGTATATGCAATCCATGTTTTTTGAACCTAACCAGCTTCAAGAATCGCTGTTGATCAGGTCTGTCCCCAATGAGGTTATGATCTTCATCTTGTGGTCTTTTAAAGAACACTTTATATTAGAGCTTTTTCTTATTTTGATCAGTATTACATTGTAGCACAATCATGTTAACATCAACTATCTAATTCATTTTTTATGGCATTGAATTTTCAGCAGCAGCGGAGATTGCATTTTTATAACATATGTTTACACAGAGCCATTATATGGCTAGACAGCAGCACTGAATATACATTGAATGGGGTCACCACTGGTGGTTTTACATATAGCAGCAATATTCAGCTGCTATACAATTAGTTAGGAAGTTTAATTTAGGACTGTTTTTTGTAGATCTAAATTAAAACACTCAGCGATATATATAGCAGCTGAATGTCTCCATTGTAAGGATAGTTATTTACGAATCCTGCTCTTCCTTAACTCTATCCCGACACTATCCAGGTGGAGGCATATTCCGGTTCCTGCATGTCCATCTACATTGGTCGGGCAAAAAACAGACGTGTGGGAGATGGACCTGATTCTGTCACCATGGGTCCCAGACATCCGCAATGGCAGAATCGGGGACATAGTTGTCCAGGTGCTCCTCGTATGCCAATGAAATCGGCATACAGGAAGCTGCCTGTCCCAAGGCCAGAACACCATGGATGGGGTGCAGAAGCCACGGCGTTCTGTGACGGCTTGGAATACCATTGCCCATATCCACCCCTGCAGCCTGCGATCCTGCTGACACTGATGGCTCCCATGGCTCGGATCGCGGCTGCAGGGGCACAGTGTGGCCGGCAGCATGGTGTGCAGGGGTGTGTGGCACCATGCAGTGGGGACCACCAGGGCTTATTCCACCTTCAGGAAATGCTCCTTAAATTGGTAGTACTTAATTTTAAGTTGTTGCCACTTGGCTGAAAATTAGGTTCCAGATTTTCAGGTCTTGTCTAAATGTGTTTAAGTCTTATTCTGATCTGAGCACTTTAGGAAGGTATTCAACAAATGTGGGATCAACACAGGGAAGCCCTATTCCTAGTTCTTAATTCAGGCAAGACATGAACTGAGCCATGTACAGATATGTTTAAAATATGTACATGTCGTCCAGCAAGCCAATTTGGTGACTTTTCATCCTTCTGTAGAGTGTTTTTTTGCCCTCAAACAGGCAGAATGTTGGACAGTGCAAAGATGGTTTTATGCTTAGGAAGAATTAAGGTCATTAAGTTGTTTCTTGATAGCAGAGCTCTAGACACTGTTCTTCATGCCCTAGTGATAAATAATTCCCTATTAGTTGGAATACCTCAACTCCAACTGAAGACACTTCAGATCATTGAGAACATCACAGCTAACTCAAATATGGTGCAAAAAAAGACCACATTATATGACCCTTATGCTATATGAACAGCACTGAAATTTCCTTTCAGATTCGGTTTAAAATGTTATTGTTAACCCTGCTATCCTGGTCTCCCTGTATATCTTCCCACACATCTCATCTCCTGCTGCTCCATTATAACCTTCTAGTCCTCTGGGAAAAACCTTTTGGTAGACCCTACAATATCCAAGCTGTGACTTGGAACTTACAGATCAATGGCCTTTTGTTACCTTTTGCTCCTTAGCTCTGGAAATCCCTTCCATCAGAGCTTTGCCTGGAAACCTCTCACAGAAAATTGAACGCAGTTTTCAAAACCTTTCACTAAAAGCCTTTTCTCTAGAGAAACATTTTAACTTTTTATGTAGCTCTGTCAAAATTGTGACCTCTCTTCTGTTTTCCTCTACCTTTTACCTCATGTTCCTCAGTTATATGTTTGCTTTTACTGGTAAAAATTGTTGTGCTACCGTCTTTCTCCTCTCTCTCATTTTCACCCATTGTCCTGTCTTGAACCTTAGCAATATTCTTGTTTGCTTTGTACCAGTGCTCTATATGACAATTCTGTAAACCTCTATGAGGTGTATTCTATTAACGGTATATTGATTCCTGTGAAATAAATAATAAAATCTCTTTTACATGCTTCTCTTCAACATTTCATAAGTTGACAAGCATTAAAATGAATTACAGTTGACAGCTGTCATGCATGTATACTGTATGAGGCCAATTTCAAAAATGTGCACATGCAGACAGCAGGCGCGTCCAAATGGAAACGTGCAGGGATAGATGCAGCTGTGTGCACAGAATCAACCACATAGATATGGTAGGTGCAGCATGCCCACATCTCAGCATTGCACAAAGACAGTTATATCCTGACAATGGCTTTGTACATCCCCGCACTGTATTCTGAAAAGAAGAACGTCTGCAACCCTGCTCATCTCCGCGATATACCCGAAAATGGCCACACCTTCCCTTTAAAAACGTGCAACTATACATCTGTTGTGGGCAAGGACAGTGCTGTTATGAGACTGAATGACAATGAAAGTTGGCAACAATTATAGGTGGATACAAGTTAGACAATGGAAACTAGTCTTTGCCTTGCCCAGACCGCTACAAAGCAATTGCAGTGCACAGTAATGTAGCATGAAAACAGGTAGAGTGTGAACCTACTGGCACAAGATGCAGTGCAGTACTACATACATGGCTGTAGATGACCTCCCGAGGTATTGCACATTGTGAACATCTCAGGAACATGACTGTACAATGCTAAGTAAGGACATGATCCCAGCAGAACAAGCCCCTCGTAGAGAACTACTCAAACATTTCCGCTGCACTACTAAAGGGCCATTGGAATGACAGCAGTCAGCAGTGCAAGCACCACACAGACATGTCCAGAAACACCATCATCACCCCTACAATGGTGCATGTTTGTAGAGACCAATGCTGGTGCACCTGGGAATGGCATACTGCACTGTGCATTGTTGCACACCCACCCTCTGAGATCCCCTGAGTAGAGACAGGGAAGTGATTGTGGAACTGTCCTGCTCACTCCTGCCTTATTGCACTGACACCTGTTAATGCTGCAGACAGCCCTATGGTGCAGGTACCTTCCAGGCATACCTTCCCCTCCCCCCCCCCCCAGATATGTGGATGAGCAATCTAGACCATGCCCCATGCTGCTCTCCAACCATGCTCAAACACACACTCTCACTTGCAGCCCCACAGAAACAGCCATCTGCTAAAAAACTGACCTGCACCGAATGTCTTAGCTGATGGAAAGGAAACTATAGCAATCAATACTTCCAACCCAGCATCATACCTTCTCAGTGCATTTCTATATGGCTACCTACATACATGATAACTACAATAGTGGACCTCTAATAGATACAGAGCTGCAGTAGGCCCAAACAGCCCTTCCAGTATATCAACCTCAAGGAACAAACCCCGTATGCACATGTGCACAGGCCACTATTGCATTTATTTACATATGTGGACCTGTTATGTGCAAAGATATCCCCAATATAGTGTTCCAATAGGATTCATATATGCCCTCATCTTCATCAGGGGACTGTACACATTGCATAGAGCATATTGTAGAACTCCACTGTGTGGAATGCAACACTCCAGCTGGCTGTCTGCTGCACATAGCACCAATGGCTGGGCTTACATTTTCACATTGGGTGCTATGATTCTGTCACCAGTATCATTGCCAGGACGTGGACATTGTTAGGGAGCCTTGGCTGTGCCCTTTAACTCACACAGCAAATGTCAGCATAGCTGAATTGAACCCCTGTTCTCCACTGCATACATTTATGGGGGTGTTTATATCTGCTACTTTGACTTACATCCTCCCTCTCCTCTGCTTTCTGTTCCATAACACTGCATGCTGTGGTTTTCTTGACTGCAGTCACACCAGTGCACAGCATAGGTTAGACATCCATTCACAACTATTGGCTCCACGGGTGAGGATCACTAATATTTCTAAGTCCTACCTTTATTCCACGGTTTTGCAGACGTACACGGGTGTGACCAGAATATGCTTTATATGTCTCTATGGCTGGCCACACCCCAATTCCGCCCCTTCCCGTCCATATCCTATGATGCCTGTGCAAGTTCCATGTACGTGCAGGGCCACGAAGGTTCAGAATATAGTTCTGGATGTTTTTGTGAGATAAACTGTCTCGCAGGCAGCTTATTTGTGGTTTAATATAACCCCCTATATATATATATATATATATATATATATATATATATATATATATATATACATACATATATACAGCGTGGCCCAAAAAAAGTGAGAACATCTCGTAGCATTTAAGTTATTTAAAAATTCAAAAAGACAGATGTAAACGATTGACAAATTTTAAAAAAAAGATGGCGACCAGAAATTGTCGAAATAAAGACGTTATATAGCTAAAAAAGATAAATAAGTAAACTATTTAAGCTTTTAATTTCCGAGATGTTCTCACTTTTTTCAGCCACCCTGTGTGTATATATATATATATATATATATATATATATATATATATATATATATATGTTGTTAAGTGCTGTCAAGTCGGAGTCGACTCATGGCGACCCTCTGGATAGCTATCCTAAATTGTGTTCGGTCTTGCGTCAGGCGGCTCATTGTTGACAGACTGGAACCCGTAGCTGCTGTTATTGTATCGATCCATCTCATTGCTGGCCTTCCTCTTTTGCGCTGACCTTCTATCTTGCCAAGCATGATGTCTTTCTCTAATGATCTCTCTTCGCATGATGTGTACAAAGTATGAAAGTCTAAATCTTGTCATCTGAGCTTCTAAAGAAAGCTTAGGTTTGATCTCCTCTAGTACCGACTGGTTTGTTCTTCGGGCAGTCCATGGTATACACAGTATTCGCCGCCAGCACCATAATTCAAAGGCATCAATTTTCTTCCTGTCTATCTTTTTCACTGTCCAGCTTTCACATCCTGTACTACTTTCACAAATTATGTACTACCATCTTGTTAAATTAACACTTTCCTTAATTTAAATGGTTTCTTTTGCAAATCAAACATTTTCTATTAGTCAACATGTAGACCCTAATTCCTCTTCTCTTTCTCTCCCACTGCTCTCATATTTTTGTCTGTCTTCTTGGCCTTTAATATTCTCAGACTAGATAGAATATAAGGGAATTGAAAAGCTAAGCCAGGATGCTGATATAGTAATCTGGCTCTGGCTATGTTACGCCACTTGAACTCCTGTATTTTCTATGCTGGTGATATGCAATTCCAGAAAGGCACCTTTAAGCCCCATATAGCCTTCTGCAGACTTGTACTTAAGACTGGATGCGTGAATTGGAGATACCCAAAGGTCGAGCCTTGCCAAAATGCTGAGCTAGATCATATTTCAACACTTAAATTTGTTCCTTTTGCTTTTTGGGGTCAGAATTGCCCAGTACAGCTTGACAGGACCATACTTTGAATTTAACATAATAACGGTATTCTTTGATGTGCTTAACACCTATGTACTCTTGTCATGATTTGTATCTTCTTTTAATAAAAAATGTATAGGGCTCAAGCTGTTGATGCGGTTGGCATCTGTTGCAGATTCATTTTTACTGACAGCAAGCTGTTACTGGCAAGATCTCAGCTTTTCTATCATCAAAAACACCCAAACTGGTACTCCTGGCATTGTTCTTTATTCTAAAGCACAATGGTTTGTTGGGTTTTTTTTTTTTTGGGGGGGGGGGGTTGCATTAGATATACTGCATTAAAATCAGAGATGGATGAGAAGCTTTAGAGAAAGTGTCATTAAAGTTTCCTAATTATAATTTGTATATCATGCTAGATTTTACTGATAAGTTAGCATGTATAACGATGTCAAATGTCTCCTCCCCTTAAAAAAATCTAAGTGATAATCTTATTTTTCAAGATGGGCTCCTTGACCACATACAAGCACACTAGACAATGAAATAGAACCAGTGTTAAATACAATATACTTTAAACTGTTCTACAGATACCAACGTTTAGTGTAAAAGCTATTTATTTGGTCTGGAAAAAAAAACAGCTCCCACCCTCACTCTCAGCTGAATTATAAAGCATTCTACAGAAAATAATGTTAAAATACAATAAAACACATAAACAAAGTAAAATATACAAGCAAAAAATCTCCAAAAATCACACTTCCATATCCCCTAACAAACAACTCCTAAGAAAGGGAAAATCCTCTCACCTAAAACCCTCATCATCAGCGCATCTTGCCAAAAACATTGGCAAACAGTATGGTCTTAACCTTGTTATGAAGGCCAACATTTCTAACTCTTCCCTCAGGGATGATGATAATGAATTCCACCAGAATGGGCCAAAAAAGACCTCAGCTCATGCAGAAAACCAACCATACCTCTACAAAAAACGGAACCTATAGAAAATTCTTATCTGCAGAACACAATGCTTGACTGGCCTGGAACATCCTCATACAGTAGCCAGAAAACTAACAACAAAATGATTAGGCCTGACTTTGTCTTCCTGATGAACCAGTGTCTGGTGGATGCTATGGAAGCAGTATTCACTGTTTATTAGTTAGGTAGTCCCAGCTATAGTTCAATGATCATACCTGTTGGCTGGAATAAGAGTGCATGCGGAGCAGGTTCTTCCAGTCAAGAACCATCAATGCAGTGGTTGGCTTGGAGGATTATAGAACAAGGACAACATTCTAGTTAGATGTGAATGAAGAATCTTAGCCAGGGACATCTAATAGTCTAATGGTTAGAGCAGTGGCTTGGTGACCTAGACACCAGGCTTCAATTCCCACTAGCACTCTTTCTGACCTTGGGCAGGTCACTTTACCTCCATTGCCTCAGGAGGAAGACCTGGTGATCTACCTCCAATAACACCTTGCTAAGAAAACTCAAGGGCTGCAGGGTTGGATGAGTGAGCATTGACTGAGTGGAGGAGTGGCCTAGTGGTTGGGCAAGGTACTTCAGGCCGGAAGGTCGGGGGTTCAAATCCCACTAGAGGACAGCAACCTTGGGCCAGAAGGACTGGGGTTTCTAGTCCCACAGGTGCTCCTTGTGGTCTTGGGCAAGCCACTTAACCCTCCATAGCCCATGTTCCCTGTAAAATAGTTACCTCCAAGTTATAATGCCCTGTTCAATGTAATTTCAGTTTGTTCAATGTAAACCACACTGATGCAGAATAGCGCGGTATATAAGAGAATGTAACTAAAAGCTGGTTCTGACCAAGCTGAAAGCCTCAATGAACAGAAGAAAATTGCTGGACTGCAACTATAAATCATAATGTAGTGTTGACAAGGGTTTCACTTTGGTATCTTTTCTACTGTATTTAGTAGTATTTATGTGACTCATCTAATGTAACAAATTGCCATTCATTTTAAACAGCGTAATGCAAATGCAGTACTGACTCCTACTAGTACAATAATACATACATAAAAAAATGGTTTATTTAAGATGATTTTCATTCTACCTGCATAGCTGAAAAGTTTACAGGTACTTTATTCATTGATGTTGCCCTACTTCTCAAATGGCGCAAGAGAGAAAACGGCGCAAGAGAGAAAACAGGTGAAAATCCAGTGTGATTTTCACCTGTTTTCTCTCTGGGTACTTTTTTCATACAATCAAATATGGGTGGTTCTGAAAATGCAAACTATGTGCACGGTTCCTCCCCCCAATCAAACCCTGGCCCCGGGAACGCTTCCAGAAAATATGAGTAACAATATGCACATTGCAGAAAATAATACATACTTTTACCCAGGTAAATTGCTATTTATTTGGAAAAATGGCTTTGGAAAATTGTCTTTTTGAAACACACTGGTTAGTGTGTCTTACTGGAGCATAACAGGTAACAGCTGATTGAAGTACTCTGGACTGTATAGCCAAGGTCACGATGAACGATAGTCACAGTGTTAGGATATAGGAGTGGTTATGGAAGTACTAAACTGAGTTTAGTTTTTAGCCCCAAGGAAGAAGTGAATGGGTATTCTTGATGTCTGGACACAATTTATTCTTCCTTTTTTTTTTCCTTGAAATTTCAAAACAATTACATTCCACTTCTACAAGGAAGTGCATCAATACTACCACACAAATTTCAAGAAAATAAAAATAAATAAAGAGAAAAAAACAAGATGTCCCAGCCCACATCATGGAAATTAAACCCGACTAAACACATCCCACTATGATAAAGAAATTAAACATTGCAGCCATTAATTGGAGGATAACTTTAAATACACCCTACATATCCACTCCACCATCCTGTTTATCTGTCAGAAACTTCTCCAAATGAGATGGATCAAGGAAAACATAGGCTTGACCCTGCGATGTTACCAAATGTTTGCAAGGAAACTGAAAGTAGAAAGTTGCGCCAAGCGCAACAATCTGCTGTCTTAACGCCAAAAATAATTTATGGAGCACCTGGGTGGATCTTGTTGCATCCAAAGAGGTGCCAGTACTATATTGGTGCAGGTTGCAGGGGGGAGAACCCGAGAGCAGATCACATGCCCCCATCCTCCACAGCAACAGACAATCCAGCTCAATCCCCCACAATTTATTCTTGCAGAATAGGGCCAAGGAGAAAAAAAGCACAAACCAAGGATGTACTGAAAGATCAAAGTAGTACATGAGGTGAGATATAGCAAGAAATAAAAGAAAAAAGGGAGAAAGAGATAAGCCCAGGAATACATTTATAGGCTTGTAGAAAAATGTTGAATATTCTAATATAATCTGGGGGTTTTTTATACCATCTTTCTGGTTCTTCAGAGGATTACAGAACAGTACAAAGCAAATATAAAAAACATTCAAATAAATACAAGAATAATTATAGGGTAGTAAGATTTTACAGTTGCCACAAATTAATGGCTGAATTCGTGCACAGTTAACTGTAGGGCATATGCTACATTTGCCATTCAGGTAACAGTGAAAAGTTCCTTATCATGTGTTAACTACATGGCGGATTATACAGCAAAGTTAACCAGAGGGTTTGTTTTTTTAAGGTGTACTCAATGGTGCCTTTCTCATTGCCTGCTAAAATTGATCTCTAGTCCTCCTGTATTAATGAAAGAACCCTACATATGAGTACAGCACCTTTCTTTCTAGGAAAACTACACTACAACTAGCTGTACCACTTCAGGTGGGATTAACTATCTCATTAGCTGACATTTTTACAGTTAATGCATCTTAATAAATAGGATCTCAATGTTTAATAACATTAATCTTTGAAAGAAATGAACACAAAATGTTACTTTCGTCATCTAGGTTATAACTTAAGAAGCTGATATTTAGCAGTCTGAGAGATCTTAATCCATATATTCAGTGGTCCTTCTATATCTTTGTAAATATAGTTAATTCCGGGGTCATACTCCTATCTTAGGGACACACTTAGTCAATCCGGTTTTCAAAATAATCTTTCTCATGCATAATTATTATGGATATCATGCATTTCCTGTGTTGTATGCAAATATATCTTATGCATATTCATTGTGAATATCATGAAAACCATACTGACTGGATGCATTCTAAGGACTGCGTTGAGAACCTCTGAGTTAACTGGATAAAGATATCAGTTATAGGGATGTGCACTGGAAAAAATGTTCGGTTTGTTTTGTTTTGTTTTCAGATCAACCACTCATGCAGTTTGTTTATAGATCCAAATAATGTTTCATTCATTTCTATTAAAGTCAATCGGGCAAACAATTTTGTATTCTAACAGTCCGTTTTCCATACATGTTCCATCTTTTTTTTTTTTTTTTAACATGCTGAAAAGTATTTACCAGAGAGGCACTATAATACATTGAGACTGGCATAAAGGCCCCTGATACTAAGACATAAAGGATACTAATAATGGCAGGAAGACTCCAAGACCCCCGGAAAAGAGAAAAGCAGCACAAACAGTATCATGAAGATCCCAAGTCAATCGGTAAATAAAAAAGCAGCACCAATATTGGCAGGAAGACTCCATTGGAAGAAGTGTACAATGGGACAAACATTAGAATGAAGGCCCCAAAGCCTTCATTCTAATGAAGGCTACCAGAAGCGTGGTAAAGTGGTCCCAGATCCCAAGGTACTAGGGGAGGGGTAAGGCTGCATAAACATTGGTATTTATATAGTTTACAAGTAAAACAACTCTAACTAGTCTATGTTCTGCCTACCTCTGTGTTTCAGTCTTTTCTCTACTGTGCCTTTTCGGTTTGTTTTGCATGAATCTTCTCACTATGGAATAGGTTGGCTCTGTATCACAGAGCCTGAAGCTTATCTGATACAAAAGCCAAATCAGTAGACATAGAGATACAGATCATACATGCCCTACAGATGAAACTATGGGATAACTAACTTAGCTGAAAAAATTCCATACAAAGGCTTAATGCCTGTACCCGGAACATATATAAAAGACAACAACCTGAAAAATCACATAATAATTTAGGTTACATATTATCCCAGAGGTCTGCAGATCATAGTAGAAAGAAAATAGCAAGATACGTATAAAGATAGAAGATCCCAAATATTACTTGAATCCAATGGAATACCTGAGACTACATAGACGTAGATTTCATGTGTATACTAGCAAATACCAAGAGTGTCATCAAAATACTAACCCAGGTTTGAAAGTTTTTTAGGGATGCACATTTGTTAGCATGAATATGTCTCACTAGCACACCTTAAAATATAATGAGGGCAAAATTATTTTAATGCTTGTTAATCTACAAATGAATCTGCATAAAGTCAGTTCCCAAGCATTGGGAAGTTCTAACTCACATTAAAACTTTTTGTTAACATCAAAGTTTGAAACAACTTGTAAAAATGTGCAAAAACTGGTATAAAAGTCTGAAAATAAACAGAATTTCTTTTTTCTGTACACATCCTTATTTATTTTCCATTGTGATTTTTAAGTTACAGACAAAAGTCCAATTATGTAATATGCCATACTCATTTAGGGGGATGTTTACTAAAGTGCGGTAATCGTGATTAACGCGCGTAAAGTACGTTTAACGATCGTTAGCACGTCCGAACGCGCGTTCTGACGTGCTAACGATCGTTAAACGTACTTTGCGCACGTTAACCGCAGTTAACGATCGTAAACCTCCGCGGCGGTTTAAAACAGCGCAGAAGGTGGAGAGTGGGCGGAGAGAAGGGGTCAATGGGCGGAGAGTGGGCGGGGAGAGGCTCCCCTCATACTAACGCGCTGAATGTCTGAGCTCAATTCCAATGCGAATGAAAACCTGTCGTTAAAAGGCATATTAAAGGGAAGAGAAACCATTTCCGTCAGCAATGTACAGCAAAACCGGGGAAACCTACAAAACGTGAGCAGTGTGATACATGTGCAAAGACCAAAAGTTCACATAAAACCTTAAGAATGACCACAAGAAACATTGTAAAAAGCACAATTCAGCTGGGCAACAGTGATAGCAATGGGCAACAATGAACAACACTCCCTGGAAAGCACCAAAGAAAGAAATGATGTTTGGAAGGGTCTACGCTCCGTAGACCCTTTCAAAGATCATTTCATTGTGATGGAGCTTTCCTGGGAGTGGTGTGTAATGTTGCCCAATGATATCATTGTTGCCCAGCTTGGTTATGGGTGCTTGCCCCTTTTTTTGAGGTCTGTTTTGAGGCTTATGTGCACCTTTGTCTCCATACAAGGTAAATGAGCCCACAGTAAACCTGAGCAGAGCAGGGTTTCTGACTCGTCAGGCCGCTTTAACTAACTCCAGGGACTGCACCATCTCTGTGGCCACAGTGTGGTGCAACAGACACAGCCAGTGCCTGTAAGACCAGAGGGTCACAGATTCAAATCCCAGCTGGGGCTCCTGCCAACCCAGTCCCCATAGTTTTACCCACCACTAAACAGTGTTAGTACAGACACCCCTTTATTGCAGAGAACATACGCATGGTTAATACGCCTATATTATACCACACCAAACACAGACATCAGAAACAGGCGCATTACCCAGAGCAGAGTCTCGCAATTGCAGTCCTGGAGGGTCCCACACCATTCAGGTTCCATGCTGCCTCTAATAAAGATGCCTGTGCTGCATATCTATGCACCACCTCCATGGTATGCAGATGTAGCTCATGCATTTTTATGAGGGACAGCATGAAAACCCGAACAGGTTTGGAACACCAGGACTGGAGTTGGGGAACTCTGCCGTAAAGCAGCAGCCAACAGGGCCAGACACACCCACAGGCCCCATTGGCCAATGCCTCCTGGAGAAGCAGGACATTGGGCCCTGCCTGTATCTCCCAATACTAGCAGTTGCATACCTTAGCAATGCCACCCTACACCTGGGTATATGGTACACAGCTATCAAACGTTTCCTGTGATAACTGGCAGATATCAATTCCTACATTAGGCACAGTTTGCTCAGTGAGCTCCACCATAACAATCATTCTGCTGTCTGTGGTGTGTGTTGCAAGTCTGGTCTCTGACAGTGCGTACCACCATGGGGAGTGACCCCCAACAGTCTTGCGTACAATATCCATGCCTGAACTGTGCCCAGGACTGGTGTGGTGGGTATGGCTGCTGAACACCTCTATAGTTGCACAATGCTGGCATAGGTGTGGGGGTGTCTGTCTGTCTATCCAGTGTGTGGTGGCTGCAAACACCTTCCACAGCCCACACTGCCAGCAATGTTGCCAGTAGTGAGCTGCCAATGTGCATAATGAGAAGCAAGGTACCATGGGTATAGGCCGGACAGGGTGGCCTGGCCAGGGTGCATCTGCACAGGGCATAGGGCAGTGACAGGCACATTTTAGTGCCCGGCCACCACCTACACAGACAGGGTGACCTCAGTATGTCCTGCTGAGAGATCACTCTCACCCTGACTGTGCAGTGACCACAGCATGGCTAGGCACCCCCATAGTGCTATATAGTATTTCTCTCATGTGATAGATATGGGTTTCCTTTTGGGGCCCAGTCACTGATTTATCTGCCTGCTGTGTATGCTGACATCCCAGTTCTGGGTGCATGCATCTCCACTGGGCACATGCATTATGGACTAACTAGCAGACTGTTTGCAGCTGGTATGTGTCTTGATGGAGTGGCTTGCAGGGTGCAGTGGCTGATGGCTTGTTGCAGGAGTATATCAGATAGTGGTGGGGTGCAGCTTACCATATTCAGGCCTGATGTCTGTCTGCGTACAGAGCTGCGGTGCCTGCCCTGTGGGGTATCTGTTCCTCACCAGAACTGGGGTTGATGTTCCTCTCTACTGCCACCTTTGCAGGGAGGTAGAAGGTGGATCTATTGTTAGGAGACCCTGTTTGCCACCCTTGGCACTTGGGGGGGGAACATGGGCCACCTAGGGGTCCATGGGGGCTACACCTGACTGCAAGGTGTTTGTGCAGAAACTACCTATCTCGCACATTAACACTGCTTTGGACCTGCGCCATGGCCTCTTTCAGCCATGGACGGTGCTGTGGACCTGGTGCTGGGCGCCTCACTGCACCCTCAAGGTGAGCACAGTACCCGCACAATGTGACGGTGTGTAGCTACTCTGTGCCAGTACAACACACGGTCAGTACCCCCTACCAGGCCGAGGTGCTGTGGGGGTGCACATGGTCACTTCCCCCACACCACTGGTAACATCCTTCTCCTGGTCTCCTATTAACCAGTACCCAGCTGCAGGGCCACACCTAGGGCTGTGCAAATCTGGAGGGGTGCAAAAATTAAATGACAGAAACATTCTAAATGAAAACCTGACAAAGCCAACAATGTATTTACATGGTTGTATTAGCCAACAGGCTGATGCGAAGTTGGAAAAACTATTTGACAAAAGTACAAAACACTCAACTGATAAAGTCTGATATGTCATAATGGGGGAGGGACATCAGGGTTATGAGTTACACAAGGTCAAATTGAAGCTTAGTGCAACTAGATTTACATGGATGAAATGTGGCCACTCACAGCTCCTAATAGTATGCATGCGTTTTTGTAATACATGCTGTTTTAGCTGGAGTAAAAAGATGCTTCCCCTGGTGTTTAAATCAGAGTAGTATGTAACATGCATACAATTGAATTATTAAGGGGTCGTTTACTAACGGGCGCTATGGTGTTGCTACTAACGCACTAATAGTGCTCAACACCATAGAGCGTTAGGTGCAACACAATCATGTTAACTATCGGGGGTGTGGCAAGCCTGTTCCTGACAGTTCATTAAGTGCAACCTGCCCTAACGCGGCATAAAAATAGCATGAGTGTCCTTAACTCTACCTTGCAGTGTAGTGGGGCACGCTGACAACAATCTGTTCACCTCGCCCACTCTCCACCCCTAACCTGCCCACATACCACCCCGACATATGAAGCACAGTTAGCGCGCAAATCAGGCCGCACTAACTATGCTGTTCCCACACCATCAGTTACTGAGGGTCACAGCTCAGGGTTAGCATCTACTATAACCCATGGTAACTGCTTAGTGTCCTTTAGTAAAAGTCCCCTCTAAATGTACTCTTGGGAGGTCATTTTATACAGGATCCTTTGTACATATATGCCAGTATAAAATTACATCGCACGTACAAGGATGCGTGGGGCAATTAGGTACATATTTGTACATGAATTAGACTAGGAATATTTAAGTGAGAACTTTGGGTGGAGCATCAGCGGAGTCACGATTTATATGCATATTTTATAAAACATGCATATTTTATAAAATATGAAGGCATGTTTGTACTTTATGCATTAACATTGTGCCTGCTTCCAAGCAGCAATGTCTGAGGCTTCAATTTAGCAGCTCTTTCTGATGGTTTACCCTTAATGTTTTATAAAAGCATGTAGGATGAATTTTTTTGAAAATTAGCTACAAGATCCATCAGTGCAATATTACTTTACAGTAGCAAAGGCAGCTGAAAACTGCACCCAACGTGATTTGTTAAATCTTTATGGCATTTCTTTCCTGAATCTAGAATATGCCTTATTTCCATTGCAACGTGAGAATGCTTGAGTTAGCTTGGTCAGTTGAATTAGGAATTGATAGGAAGAATACTTCAGATACCTCAGTGCTACATATGTCTAGTTGTGCTATGGAAATAGGTAGTAGTAGCAGCACCACAACCTTATTTGTCATTTTGCAGTCTTTAACAATACCATAAAAGGCTCCGTTTAAAAAAAATGTTACACATGAATGTCTCATTAGAATCCATTATCAATTTAAGAACAGCTGCCATAAGTACATTCAATTAAAATAATGCAATTTGATTTGTTGATCATTGCTTGGTTATCAGAAGGAAAAGCTAAGTAGGAATAATAAGGAAAAAGCAATGGCCCATACTAGCACTTGACAGATTTTAGCAGAATCTAGGAGCCTGCCCTTCCCACCACCCCTAATGAGCATGCTTATTGGTGACCCTTTATAGCTGCACCTGAGGCACCTTTCTTCATGTATCACCATGGCCTTGTAATATGTGAAGCAATAATAGTCCATAGCCCCTGCACCCTGCCTTCACCAGGTCTCTCTGTCTGTCTCTCTCTCTTTCACTCTGTGCTCCCCAAAGTCTTCACCCATTCTCTGTTTCATAGTCCCCGCAACCTCCCTTCACTCTCATCCATTCTCTTTTTTAGAGCCCCACCTTCATCCAGTTTGCCTCTCTGAACTCCCCCCAATATTCATCCAATCTCCAAGCCCCCTCAGCCTTCACCCAGTTTCTCTCCGACCCCTTCGCCCAGTCTGTCTCCGCCCCCCCAAGCCTTCACACAGTTCTCTGATCATCATTCTTGTCCTCTTGCTCCTTGTGCTGCTGCTGCAGGGAAGACGGTGTGCTTCTAACCTCCCCCTCATGATCGCCTATCTGCAAATAGATTGAAATGTGCAGTGAAGGAAGTTCAGCTTGATCTTGCAGTTTCAAACTTTATTTATGTATGTGACTTTTATGCCACTATTTTCAGTAATCATAACGGTTTTCGTTATTAACAACTGAATTGCATTACAACATTTTAAACTTGTAACAGGTGCAGGTAAATATTAATCACAGATATGTACATGATTCAAACTCTTTTGTTATCTTATTTACAATTCCTATAAATAAATGATGTCCTTGATTGTTCATATTTGGATAGTTTTGTGGTTAAAATGTCTCATTAGTTTATTGTAGTGTAGGATGATGATAGGTGTGGGATGTAATACTTAATGTATGTTGAGCCGGTGTCTGAAGATTGTCGGGTCACTGTTTGTGATTTGAACATCTTTCATCACGCTGCTTAAGTGTTTGCAGAGGGTCGATCTCAGTGGTGAGATTTGCAGTTCAGAGCAAATTAAAACCTTCAGGGACTTAAAATCCCAGGTGCCAAAGTGCATTTTCTAGGCACCATGGTGACCTGGAGCCTGGAATTTGTGGAGTCCTGGCCTATGCTATATTATACGTTCACTTCCTTAATAAACATATTTCTGCTTATGAGTTCAAATGGGACACCCAAGTGCACATAACATGTGCAACAAGTAGAACATGCCATAATTCTGACAGAAAATAAAATGAGAAGTAACAGATCTTCAGTGATTTGATATATTTTTTGATCGCACAAATTTTGATTTTCTATTAACTTAAAAGTAAAAGGTAACGGGCAAAAGAGGAGCACAAGAATTAGTATGTCAGAAATGCCATAGCCTCATTTCATAGTCATATTCAAAGCTTTTAGGGGTATGCAGTCTTAACGTGCGCCCGGTGATAGTGTGCAGGCTTCCATAAAAGGAGTGGGCGTGTCGGTCTTAATGTAGCAAAATGGGATTTTCGTGCGATAACGTGCGCTGAGCACATTATCAGGCGAGAAGCCGCTAAGCACGTTAACGCACGCTGAGTTGCAAACAAAGCAACAGAGGAGTAGCACAATGGTTAATACACTGATTGATGGTACAGGGGTCATGAGTTTGATCCCCCAGTGTGCCTAATGAATAAGGTTGGCTGAGGCATTACCCTTTATGTTCAAGTACTGCTTTTTGAGGCATTTTATTTTTATTTTAATTAGTGCTGCCAGCAAACACATCCTCAGTGCCGTAACCTGAGGTGCCGCATAAGGCGCCCTATAAGGCACTCCAGAGGGCACATTATAAAGTGCACTGTCCACCAAGGCACCCTATAATGTCCCCTATAGGATGCCTTATAAGGCACTTTATAGGGCGCTTTATAGGGCGCCCTATAAGGCGCCTTAAGGTTACAGCACTGTGAGGGCGTTTTTGCTGGCAGCACTAATTTACATTAAAAACAGACAATGCCTCGGACAGGCCTATAAAATAACCCCACTGTGGGATCAAACCCATGACCTCTGGCTCCATAGGCAGTGAAGTAACCAGTAGGCTACAGCTCTATAGCTGCTGACAAGCCCCTGGCTGGCTACAGAAGGACTGCAGGGCACCACACAAACTGTCTGCTGTGGTTACCAGGATAGGATTAACCCACCCATACCCTTGATGCACTGCACATGCAAATCAGCAGTCTACAAATGATCACAAGATGGAGTATGTACCCCCACAACCCTCAGCCTGGTAGGGGGAACTGACCGAGTGCACCCCCACAGCGCCTCAGCCTGATAGGAGAAACTGAACGAGTGCACCCCCACAGCACCTCAGCCTGGTAGGGGGAACTGACCAAGTGCACCCCCACAGCAACTCAGCCTGGTAGGGGGTGCCGACAGTGTGTTAGTGGCACAGAGTAGCTACAGACCGTCACATTGTGTGGGTACTGTGCTCACCCTGAGGGTGAGGTAAGGCGCCCAGCACCAGGTCCGCAGCACCTTCCATGGCTGAAATAGGCCATGTTGCAGGTACCCATCAGTGCCAGTGTGTGTGATAGGTAGTTCCTGCAGACACACCTAGGATGCATTAATGTCCATCTGTAGTTGTCCATCAGGTCTAGCCCTTATGGGCTATGATGCACCCAGAATAGTGCATATTCTGTGTTGGTGCCATGGTAACATGGTGTAAGTGAAGGAATGGGGGGTGGGTGTGTGGACCCATAGACGGATGTACCACCACCCAACCCACCCTCTGTGGCTCAGGGTGGGAGACAGGATCCCCCACCAACAGATCCACATTCTACCTCCCTGCAATGGTGGCAGTAGAGGGGGGCCATCAACCCCAGTCCTGCTGGGGAACAGACACCCTACAGGGCAGCCAATGCAGAGCTGTATGCATCCATAAGGCAATAGCAGAAAGACAGTAGGCCTGGAAATGCTCAGCTGCCCCCCACCACCATCTGACATTCTCCAGCAGCAAGCACAGTGAGTCACCAGCCACTGCACCCTGCAAGGTGTTCCAGCCATACACATATAACTACAGACAGTCTGCTAGCTAGTTCACAGTGCATGTTCCTGGAGGAGATGTGTGCACCCAGAACTGGGATGTGAGCACACCCACCAAGCAGACAAGTCAGTGATTAGGCCCCAGATGAGAGAACCCATAAATATCACTAGAGAAAAATACTATATAGCACTATGGGGGAACCTAGCCATGATGTGGTCACTGCTCAGTCAGGGTGAGAGTGACCTCCCAGCAGGACATGCTGTGGCCACCCTGTCCATGAAGGTGGTGGCTGGGCACTACAATGTCCCAGCCATTGCCCTATGCCCTGTGTAGATGCATCCTGCCCAGGCCGCCCCATCCAGGCTATACTCACAGTACCTTGCTCCTTATTATGCACATTGGCAGGCTAACACTGGAAACAGTGCAAGCAGTGTGGGCTGAGTAAGGTGTTGGCAGCCACCACACACTGGGTAGACAGACACACACTCCCACACCTATGCCAGCATTGTGCAACTATAGAGACTTTTGGCAGCCCTGGCCACCGCACCAGTCCTGGGCACAGTGCAGGCATGGCTATGGTACGCAATACTGTTGGGGTAAACACTGTCAGACACCAGACCTGAAACACACTCCACAGACATCAGAGAGGTTGCTATGATACAGCTCAATGAGCAGATTGTGATTAACTTAGGAATTGCTATCTGCCAGTAATCATAGCAACCATTTAATATATGTGTACCGTATTCCCAGGTTTAGGGTGGCATTGCTAAGGTATGCAAGTGCTAGTATTGGGAGTGCACGCAGGGCCCAACATCCTGCCTCTCCAGGAGGCTTTGAATAATGGAGCCTGTGGGTGCGAATGTGTCTGCCCCTGTTGGCCGCTGCTCTAAGGCAGAGGTGTCCAACTCCAGTCCTGGTGGGCCAAACACTGTTCGGGTTTTCATGCTGTCCCTAATGAATATGCATGAGATACATTTGCATACCATGGGGGCGGTGCATAGAAATGCAGCAGAGCCATATTTATTAGAGGCAGCATGGAACCTGAATGGTGTTTGGCCCTCCAGGACTGCATTTGGGAGACTCTGCTCTAGGTAATGCACATGTTTATGGTGTCTGTACTCTGTAGGGTAAAATGTAGGCATTTTGGGCATGTTTACATTATCTGCAATAAAGGTTCTGTCTGTATTAGCATGTTTTAGTAGTGGGTAAAATGTGGGGACTGGGTTGGCAGGAACCACAGCTGGGACTTGAACCTGTGACCTTCTGCTCCTGAACAGACTGGCTGTGTGCCCTGCACCACTGTGTTGCCACAGAGACAGTGCATTCCCTGGGGATAGCATGACTGTTTGTTAGACAGAGCCTGTCTGTTGCAGTGCATGGCACCCACCTACACAGGGCTAGGTCATGGTCTGCTGTGGGCAGCTGGCACTACCCCCTCCACCACCAGTATCCCTCTGCCACCATGCTGACATGCCCTTCTGCTGGTGGTGTGCAGTCTCAGGCCATCCAGTGTGCTGGTAGGTGGCTGCCTATGGTGTGGGTTCTGGGGTAGGGGTGTCTGCATAGCTGTCCATGCTTCCCCCCAGCACCACTTGCCAATGTTCTGTGCCCTTGGGGGTACCTGCTGGGTACTATCCCCTGTGACACTTACTTATTTTATTTATTTATTTACATTCTCTTATATACCATGCTATTCTACATCAGTGCAGTTTACATTGAACAAACTGAAATTACATTGAACAGGGCATTATAACTTGGAGATAACTATTTACAGGGAACATGGGCTATGGAGGGTTAAGTGGCTTGCCCAAGACCACAAGGAGCACCTGTGGGACTAGAAACCCCAGTCCTTCCAGCCCAAGGTTGCTGTCCTCTAGTGGGATTTGAATCCCCAACCTTCTGGCCTGAAGTACCTTGCCCCAACCATTAGGCTACTCCTCCACTCCACTGTGGGAAACACACTCGTGCCCATGTTGGGCCCTCATCAGTTGCTGTCTGGCTGCTCTACTGTTTCAGCATTCCTATGGGCCACCTAGGCATCACCCTAGTCCGCACTGTGGCCCAGCTGCACCACAGCATGTGCCGCCTGCAGCCCTCTGTGTCCCCTTTTCCAGCATCTGTCCAGTTGCCCGTTCCGACATGCCAGCCCTGCTGTTGTGGAACATGTGCGCACCATAGGAAACCTGTTCAGTGGGGAGGGAAAACCCTGATCAGCGCTATTTCACTGTGGGCTCATTCACCTTGTATTGGGACGGAGCATAGACCCTTCCAAAATTCATATCTTTTTTTTTGGAGCTTTCTCGTGAGTGTTTTTTGATGTTTCCCATTAATATCACTATTGCCCAGCTTGGTTATGTTTTTTTTAAATATTTTTTTATGGTCATTTTCAATGTTTATTTGCCTTTTTGTTCCGTGCACATGTATCACACTTATCACGTTTTGTAGGTTTCTCTGGTTTTGCTGTACATTGCTGACGTAAATGGTTTCTTTTCCCGTTAAATCTGCTCTAACGCCAGGGTTTCACTGGCGTTAGTTTTCAGCCCCGGATTCCACAGCATTAGTGTGCAGGGAGCCTCTCCCCTCCCACTCTCTGCCCCTTGACCCTCTCTCTCTGCCCCTGGGGAGCCTTCCTCTGCCCTCCTTGAGCCTATCCCCACCCGCAGCGCTCATTTGCACCGCTCCGCACGTTATCGCGCGCTAAGGTACCGTTTCGCCTGATAAAGCGCCATTATTGCGTGATAAGGTACCTTAGCACGCGATAACGTCGCCGGGCGCACATTAAGACGGTTTAGTAAACATACCCCTTAGTTTCTACTACATATTTTAGTACTATAATTTCAGATATTATGTCTGAAGTGCTGGAATCTAGAGAATCCTTATGACAAAATGTTTGCAACAAGATACAGCACACAAGCAATGAGAATTTCAAATCAAGCCAAACCAGAATGAGTCGAGCACTGCCCTATTAAATGGACATTTAATTACATTTTACAAAAGCTGTATTCTTTCTCTTTCAAAATTTGAATATAAATTATACTCTGGAAATCTATTTTATTTTAAGAAGTATATATATTTTAATATTAAATTGCAACATATTCTTTTAGTTGACTTGTCTTTCTCTTTCGTTATTAAATATTGCTCAGGAAAATAAAAAAAATATATAGAAAAGACAAGAGATGTACATGAGTTATAAATGAGAGAATAGAAGAAAATAAAAAGGATAATAAATCTTAAAAAAGGAGACATAGCAATGAAGCAGCTAAGGGGGCTGATTCACTCCTTGCTCTGTGGCTCTGCATGAAGCAAACAGAACTGAATAGATTTTACTGAATATCTCTTTCCATACAATGGGAAAACTTTTTGTTAGTAAATGTTCACATTTTTAATTAAAAATGCACTTGAAAAGGAGCAAAAAAAACCTATTCAGAATATACAGGCAGTCAAGCCTGCTGCTGCTTTCTAACATAAGACTCTACCCTAATACCATTCCTAAACCAAAAATCTGCAGTTGAACCCACTGACTAGGCGGAGGTCAATATTCAGCTGCACATATAATATGAAAAATCTAACTTAGAAGCAGGATTTAATTTGTGTTAAGCAATAGCACAGGTCTGCTCTAATGGCTAGTGTGTGGTAAAAACTATCATGCATTAAAAAAAACATGCTAACAGGTTTATTATATCACTTTAATCAAAGCAGTTTACATTGTAACTTAAACTTGGCAATGTACATTAAACAGGATCATTGATAACTTGGATTCTTCTGAGCCAATGAAGGGTTAAGTGACTTGCCCCAGGCTACAAAGAGTGCTAGTGAGAATCAAACCCTGGTCGCTTGATTACCAAGCCAGTTCTCTAACCATTAGGTTACTCCTCCATTCCAGGTTGGGGGTAGGATGAGGTCAGTTTCTAGAGACCAGTCATGGCCACATTGACAGCTATAATTCACTACATTACCGCATGGTAGTTGTCACATCTGACAATAGCATGGCTTCACTTAATAGTACCTTAAGAGATAGCATTAAGTACAACCATGCTACTGGCAGTTCAGTAGCACAGCCCTGGCCAAAGGGTTCTTTTTAAAAAATCTTCCCGAGGTTCCCTCCCAATCTAATCCTCCCAACAGTACCTGCATATATCTTGTAGTGCTATACGAATGTTCAGTAGTAGTAGTATCCATCCCTGATCTCTTGTCCCCTGAGAGGTTGGTACTAAACAGGAGGCAGTAACCAAAGGTTTGGCACTGAATGGGGTGGATCAGATTAGGGGGCTTGTTACCAAAAGGAAAAGATCCGATTGGGGGATTTTAATGTTGGAGGGATCAGATCAAGAGTATGTACTGCACAGGGGGATCGAAGTGGAGGGTTGTTTTGTGCTGCCATAGCAATTGCATTTTTAGAAACTGCTATAGTAGGGCCAGCTTTCCATGACTAACCAAGTTGCAAGGATGCACCCAATTATCTGTCGAAACGAGGAATGCAGATCCATCTGGTAAGTGTCCGTCTTGTATGCTAACTGCAGGGCAGATGCTTTGCACGGCCAAACAGCGCTCAGGCTTTGCACTTACCATGCATTATTTTTTGTTCACAATGCACAATAAGTGCAAAAACTTACTGCGCCTTAACAAATTTGTCTCTGAGTGAATCGTGTGCATTCACTGGTGTTATCCATTTAGATGGAGACAGAGAAAATCCATATATAGCTTGAATATCTAATTTGGTCATTTTGAAGGTAATTTTATTGTCATTCCCTTGAGTATATAGACACATGCACTTGCAAATGACTTCTTATAAAATACTAAAAGTATGCGTTTGACTTTGAGCATGTGCTTGCATTCATATAGGTGAAGTATGGATGGAGTATGTAAGTGTGGGTATAGATTAAAAAATACTAGAATTTACACGTGTAATTGCAAAATATAGGTATGGACATTTACACCAGTACTAGGGCTGGCATAAATGCCTATGCTGCAATGTAGATATATTACATTAGTATTTTATAAAGACAACCAGGCTTAATATAGGTGCCTTAAAACATGTTTTAACTAGGCTCTCCCTTATACAGTAAAATTACCATCTTAGGGGGTAATTATAGAGTCTTGCATGTATCTGGCTCTATATTCATATAAAAGATCTTTTATAAAACATTGACTGGCTTATGTGTATGAATCTTTTTATGAAGGTGTGTAATAGTTTACTGGTAGGCTTAACCAAGGAGGAGCATGGCCTAGCCAGAGATCACAGGGCTCATAGTATGAGGTTATTTTAGGAACCATATTCATGCTTTCCTTCACTTGGTTTGCAGCTTGTCGTGCTGTGAGGACTTGTGTGCATCAGTGATGCTGTTAGTTAAGCTTATCAGTAGCTTAACTACTGGCAGGGTCTCCCAAGATAGACAGGTCTCAGCTGAGGTGCCAGACAAAGACAAACCACCCATCTGGGCAGCAGCAGAATGAGACAGTGTTGGTGGCGGAGGATCACATTCTGTGACAACTGTAACAACACTAGAATTAAATGCACAGAAGAAAGGCCTGGCAAATCTGTTATGTATCTTATCACAAAAACCCAATGGATAGTCACAAAACAAACTATAATGCTGGAAGATGAGACCCCCAGATTGGAAGGCACTCAACTGGCTACTGGTGATGAGGTGAAGACTTCTCAGAGTAAAGCCAGCATTTTTGATGTGGTTGGATCAAAGCCTTCGAGACATCTGACTGCTGATGTAGCTGCTCATGATATGAGAGTCAGACGCTGCAAAGATGTCTTACATATTGGGACATGAAACGTATGAAGCATGAACCAAGGGAAGTTGGATGTGGTCAAGAATGAAATAGAACATGTGCAACTCAATTTGTTGGGTGTCAGCAAACTGAAATGGATTGGCTTTGGGCAGTTTGCATCTGATGATCACATGGTCTTCTATGCTGGAAATGAAAGACAAAGAGGAAATGGTGTTCCATTTATAATAAGAATAAACTTGCAAGAACTGTAATGAAATACAGTACAATTAGTGAATGCTTAACTTCTAGTCATCTACAAGGAATGCCCATCAACACAACTGTAATTCAGGTTTATGCCCCAACAACAGCTGCAGAAGAGGAAGACATTGATAAGTTCTATGAACAGGTACAAGCTGAAATTGATAGGAAATGCAAGCATGATATC
This sequence comes from Ichthyophis bannanicus, assembly GCA_033557465.1. Lineage (NCBI taxonomy): Eukaryota > Metazoa > Chordata > Amphibia > Gymnophiona > Ichthyophiidae > Ichthyophis > Ichthyophis bannanicus. The sequence goes on along the minus strand of CM066033.1, from coordinate 1,176,353,261 downwards.
CTGATAGTTATGGGTGACTGGATTGCAAAGGTTGGCAACAAAGAAGATGGCAAAGTGGTTGGAAAATATGGACTTGGCAAAGGAAATGAAGATGGTGAGACTGACAGACTTCTGCAAGACCTATGATCTATTCATCTCAAAAACCTTCATCCAGCAATACAAGCGCCAACTATACCCTTGGACTTCACTCAGTGGATTGTACAAAAATCAAATTGACTACATCTGTGGAAGTCAATGATGGAAAAGCTCAATAACATCAACAAAGACAAAACCTGGAGCTGACTGTGGTACAGATCATCAACTATACAAACTATGCTAAAGTTGAAAAAGAGCAAGCCACTCATGAATGCAGCAAAATATGGCCTTGAGCATATACCACTGGAATTTAAAGACTGCCTGCAAAATCGATTTGCTGCTTTAGATACAAATGACAGAACTCCAGAAGTGTTATGGGATGACATCAGGAAGGTTATATTGGAAGAAAGCAAGAAGTCTCTATAAAAGGTGAAAAAACAAAAACAGCCAAAATAGATGACTGAAGAAACTCTGAAAATGACCCAGAAATGCAGAGAAGCCAAAGCCAAAGCCAGAGGAGAAAGAGAGGCAATTGCAGAACTCAACAGAGATTTTCAATGTGCAGCAAGAAAAGACAAGGAGAAGTTTTGCAATGACGCATGCAAGGAAATAGAAACAGAAATTATTAGAGGAAGAACAAGATTGGCTTTCCTAAAGCTACAAGAGTTAAAGAAAAATTTCCAGCCTCAGCTTGGAATGCTGCAACAAGATGCTCAAGGATCTATGTTGAATAATGCTGAGAAGATTAAAATAAGTAGAAAGAATATACAGAGTCATTATACCATAAAGATCAAGTGGACCAACAGCTGTTTCAACCTGTACCTTATGATCAGGAACCATTGATGATGAAAGAAGAAGTTGAAGCAGTATTGAAAGCCTTGTGAAAGAAGTATTACAGTGATCAGATGAAGCTGTTGCCATACTTACAAGGCTCTGCCCAGAAATTAGGAAGACAAATTCATGGCCAACTGACTGGAAAAGATCTGTGTTTATACAAATACTGAAGAAAGGTGATCCGACTGACTGTGGAAATTATCTCACAATTGCTCTGATCCCACATGCCAGCAAGATTCTACTCAAGATCATTCAGCAGAGACTACAACCATACCTGAAACGAGAGCTGTCTGAAGTGCAAGCAGGGTTCAGGAAAGGGCGAGAAACAAGAGATGGATCCTTGAAAAAACCAAAGAATACCAAAAGGATATCTATATGTGTTTTATTGACTACAGCAAGGCTTTTGACTGTGTAAACAATGAGAAACTCTAGGCTACATTAAGAAGCATGGGTATACCAGAACACCTGATCTTCTCTTGCACAACTTTTACATTGATCAAGAAGCAACAGTTCAAACGGAACTAGGAAAAACAGAATGGTTTAAAATCAGCAAAGGTTTATGACAAGGCTGCATACTTTCCCCCCTTCCTCTTTAATTTATATGCAAAACAAATCATCAGAGAATCAGGACTATATGAAGACAACCGAGGTGTGAAGATTGGTGGAAGAGTCATCAAAAACCTTCGGTATGCTGATGATACCACAATTCTGGTTGAAATCGAAGATGATCTGAAACATTTGCTTCTCAAGATCAAGGATCATAGTCTTAAAATGCACCTGCACCTTAATGTTAAGAAGACAAAGATCCTGACAACTGGCAAAATCAATATGTTCATCATTGATGGACTAGAAATTGAAATAGTTGACAACTTTAACCTACTTAGATCAGCAATCAATAAAGAAAGGACAAGCAGTCAAGAAATCTGACAATGCATTGCTCTTGGCAGAAAGGCTATGAAGGACCTAGACAAGATTCTCAAGAGCAGAGATGTCTCTCTCCATACAAAAATTTGACGTCTCGAAGCCATGTTATTTTCAACGACGACATATGGATGTGAAAGTTGGACAGTGAAAAAGAGATAGGAAGAAAATTGATGCCTTTGAATTATGGCGTTGGCGACAAAAACTGTGTATATCATGGACTGCCTGAAGAACAAACAAGTCAGTACTAGAGGAGATGTCCACATAGGTAGGGGGTGTGGCACAGGCATGTCTGGGGAGGTGAAATTTATTTAGACATTCCATTCAGTTTCAGAAACATCAGAGACTTGCAGGCATGAGAATAGAGAAGTTGGAACATGAATTAAGTAACCTAAGATGACAAAGGCCTGCATTGGGATTTGAACCCTGACCATTCTGTTTTTAACTCACTACTCTATTAGGATATTATATATTGCTTTTCTGAAGCACTATCCTGGGGAATGCTATGTAGACGTCCCCATAGATGTCCATATCAGGCACATCCACGTTGGTAAAATTGTGCCTGAGCTTGCATGTGCCTGCATTGTTTCAGACATTCTACCTTTGACATCCCAGATTGCACTCGACCATCCTTTGTATAATGTGCCTTTGTCTTTATAAAATATTCTCACAAGTGGCAGAAATTTTACCTTGAATGCAGATGTGGATATTCATACCTGCTTGAGAACAGGTGTAAATGTTTGCGTGTAAAATTTCACAAGTAAGCGTATAAATGAAGGTATGTTATAATCTATATACCTGATTGTGAACCCTGCCTATGCCCTGTCGAGCCAGCACTCCTAGCAATACTTACTGGCAATTCTGTTTCTTGATATGGAAAATACATTGAAGCCACTCTAACTGAAGTTTTCTTGTCTGTGCACATGCACACCCTTCACTTCTACTTCCACCAGTCCCTCTTTCTTGATCCCTCACCCAAGTCAGTTTTCTCTCTCTCTCTTTCTCCCTCTCTCCCTAGCCCTCATAACCAATCTCCACCTGCCTATCTGTCTTTCACTTTTCTGTGTCTTGCTTTTGGATCCTGATGCCCTGCACTCTCTTCTTCATCACTAACGTGTATATTTGCATCTTCTAATCCCTAGTTTTGTGATGTTTGTTTTTATTTGATTGTAAGCTCTGATGAGCAGGAACTGTCTCAGCTATATGTACAATGCTGTATATGTGTTGCAATGCTGTACAAATGGGGAACAACATAAGCACTGGCAAGTTAGATGCAAGGCACTGAAAAGACAGAGAAAGAGAATTTGAAAAAAAAAAGCTTTCCATGGAAGCAAAAATGCACAATAAAAACGTTTTCAAGAACATTCATAGCAAAACACCTGTGAGAGAGTCAGTTAGACCATTAAAGGTTAAAAGGGACGCTAAGGGAGAACAAGGCCATAGTGGAGAAAATGAATTATTTGCTTCAGTCCATACTGAAGAAGATTTAGGGAAGTTATCCATGCCCAAAATGGTATTTAAAGGCGATGTATCAGAAGAATTGAAACAAATTTTGATAAACCGAGAAGATGTATTACAAATATTTGATCACTAAAAAGTAGCAAAACCTCTGTATCAGATGGTATGCATCTGAAGGTGCTGAAAGAACTGAAATATGAGATTGCAGGCCTACTATTAGTAATCTGTGAACTATCATTAAAATTATCTGTAGTACCTGAAGATTGGAGAATGATAAATGTAACGCCAATTTTTAAAAAATGGTTCCAGGTGTGACGTAGAAGCCTCTCAAGAAGCTATAGAAACAGATAGTGATCCGGTGGAGAGAACCGGTACTGCAAGAGAATGCAGGATTTTCTCTTCAGAGAGAAAAAAACACAGAGCTAATCAGGAACCACACCTCACCTCAAGGAAGGAAAGAAGCCAAGTCCCTGATTGGGCACGCCCAAGCAGGAGGCGGGCAGTGCAGTACACAGGCAGCTTGTTAAGCACTCAGAAACAGAGAGAGTCAGATTTAGATTTGGATTTGAAAGAAGACGACGAGAAGGAAGAGTTGGAGTGAGAGCAATTAGGCAGCTGTGATCCACTAAGGAGAAGATTGGACTCAGGAAGCAAGTACCTGGGAGACTCAGGGGCAAGGAGAATCTTCTGTGACCAGAAGGATTCAGGAGCACTGAGAGACCCAAGGCTACAGCACAGGCTTCTAGAGGACCAAGCTGAACCTTGGAATAGAAGGCAGAGGGACGGTGAATTACCCTGGAGAAAGCCACAGCACAAGGTACACAGTGGGTTTGAAGCAGCTAGCAAGTTTAACATTGGGAAGCCAGAAAGAGTAAAGGCTAACGTTAAAAGCCAAGACAAAGTCAGACAACATGGTAGCAATCGGTTGCAGTCTGAAAAGCATGTAAGCAGCCTAGGCTATTCTCACAAGCCAGCAGTAACCTATAGTAAGGGAACAGCTGAGTCTTATTACAGAGATGTGTGCCAAGAGAAGCCTGACCGTTCTACTTTTAACACACTGTTGAGAAACTCTCCACTCACAGCTGAAGTTTTAAACCCAGCACTTACCTTTAGTGATAAGTGGGGGAAGGATAATTCAAACACGCAGAACTGTTGTCCTAGTAAAAGCAGCATTGCTAATTATCAAGAGATAAGCAGTTTAAACAAACGGTTACCTGAAGGAGGAAGACATTGTCGGCTTAGCCCAGGAGGAACGCAGGCTGAATTGCTTCTTAAAGATTTCAGAGAGTTCCTTGAAAGCAGGGCAGTTTCTTCCTCTGGTGTAGCACAGCCCACAAACAGCTGTGAAGAGGAAATGCCTTTAGTCTCTTCTCTACCGTTCACAGAGCCAGACATGCCAATGGACTGTTCAGCTTGTGTCATTGAGAAGGACATTTAATTGAAATGCTGTACAAAGTTATATGAAGCAATATAACAGACGTTGCTGTATTGATTCCTATGCTGAGAAACTTATCAGAAGGGAATAAGTCAAAGCATAATTGTCTGCATACCAAGAGCATTGCTGTTTGCCAAAGTTTGTTTCTTCCGTTAGTGAAAAGGGTCACATGACAACTGAATGTGATCACAGAAGATAATGGACATTTAGCCTAGCAGTGCAATACCTTGTTTTGGTTTCTCACTCTTGTTTTGTGCTATTATACTTTATTTGCATCTGTTTGCACTTGAACTGCAATGCGGAAATAAACCTCATCAAAGAAATTTTCTTTGCCTGCCTTACGACTTGAGCACACACAACTACAATTCTCAACCCTGAAGGGCATCAAAGGCCACCCCCTCCTGAAACCCTCAAGGTCCAGGGAGGGGGTGAGTGGCACAGGGGTGATCCAGGAAACTACAGACCGGTGAGCATGACATTAGTACTGGACAAAATGGTAAAAAACATTATAAAGAATAAATTACTAAACATGCAGATAGTCATGGTTTAATGGGAGAAAGCCAACATAGGTTTAGCCAAGTAAGATCTTATCTTACTAATCTGTTATGTTTTTTTGAAGGTGTGAATAAACAGGTAGACAAAGGTGATTCAGTTGATATAGTGTATCTGGGTTTTCAGAAAGCCTTTGACAAGGTCCCTCATGAGAGACTCTTGTCAAAATTAAAAAGTCGTGGGATAGGAGGCAGTGTACTATTGTGGATCAGGAACTGGCTAAAAGAGAGAAAGCAGAGAGTAGGATAAATGGCCAATTTTCTCAATGGAGAAAGGTAAATAATGGAGTACCCCAGGATCTGTGCTGGGCCCACTGCTTTTTAACATATTTATAAATGACCTGGAAATAGGAATAATGAGTGGGGTGAATGAATTTACAGATGATACAAAATTATTCAAAGTTATTAAAACACAAGAGGATTGTGAAAGCTTGCAAGAGGACCTTGATAAATTGGAAGACTGGATATCCAAATTGCAGAATTTAACGTGTTCAAGTGCAGTTATGCACCTAGGTAAGAACAACCCAAATGACAGTTCCAGTGGTGTAAGGTTCAACATTAGGAACCACCACCCAGGAAAAGGATTTAGTTGTCATTGTAGATAATACATTGAAACCCTCCATCCAGTGTGCAGCAGCAGCCAAGAAAAAAAATAGATTGCTAGAAATCATAAGGAAATGAATGAAGAATAAATTCAAGGAGATTCCATCGACTCTGTATCGTTCCATGGTGTGACTACACCTTGAATATTGCATGCAGTTCTGGTCACCATATTTTAAAAAGGACATAGCAGAATTAGAAAAGGTACAGAAAAGAGTCACAAACATGTTCAAAGGGGTGGAAGTATACCCCTATGATAAACATCAGGGCTTTTCAACTTGGAAAAGAGACGGCTGAGGGGGAGATATGATATAGGTCTATAAATTAATGAATGGAGAAGAAAGACTTCGGGCAACGCACTGAAGCTACAATGTAACCCATTTAAAACTAATAAGAGAAAATACTTTTTCACTCAATGCATAATCAAACTCTGGAATTTGTTACTGGAGGATGTAGTAAAAGCTCTTAGTGTATCTGGATTTAAAAAAGGTTTAAACAAGTTATTGGAGTAAAAGTCCATAAACCATTATTAAAAAGGACCCGGGAAATCCACTGCTTACCCCAGGACAAGCATTGTGGAACCTATGTACCTTTTTGGGAACCTGACAGGTATTGGGCCACTGTTGAAAATGGGATACTGGGCTTGATGAACCTTGGTAATAGTGGTAGAACCATGAGACTAATGTTAGAGGTCAGAGGCATCATTTTGATCCCAAGCTGCCAACAGAGCATAGCAACTGGAGGTCACACTTGTTCCTCATTAGACACCAGACAAAAACCCCATAAGAGCCTGAGGATATTAAGGATATTGGGGATTCATTGATATATTAATGGGAGGTTTTATGCTGCCTTTCAGGGGGTTATGGGAAGGTGGGAGTTTTTCTTAGCCTGCGTCATCTACAATAACATTTATGAAAGCCTGACTGCACTCACGCTATCAGCAAAGTACTTTCTATGCGCGGAAAGTAAATACCGTGCAATAACTGCAGGGGCAGATAATGCCCATACCCCCGACAGTTATTGTGCAGGCTTTGCAATTACAGTAAACAGGCCATTTAGTAAACACTTTAGTAAACAGGCCGTTTGGTATCTTTAAAGCCCGTTTGTGATATATTCAGTAGATTAATTATTGTCATATTAACATGGTTTAAAGCTCCTGTCTAATACAAAAGATTTAAAAGATTAGTGCACTTAAAAGTATAAAAAAATAAATCAGAGGAAATAGTTATATTAAGAATGGCTTAATATGTTTAATGTGAACAGTATACAATTTCTCTTAACAATGAATAAATTAAATCAAGTCAGAACAGTCTGTGATTTTACCAAAGTTGTATTAAATTAGTATTTGAAAGAAATTTCATTAGTTTTCCTTTTCTTCCCCCCCCCCCGCAAAAAAATAGGATTTAAATCAAATCTAATTAATGCTTTTTCCTAGAACGAGAAAAAAAAATCAATTACCTGTGTCGATTTCAATGACTAATTAGTAAACAGACGTTTTTCTTTGTCCAACCATTTTTTGTTATTTTTTTTTTCACTGTTTTAATGGCAACATATGGGGCAATTTTATACTGCAGACATAGCACAGATCTGATATAGCATTTGGGAAAAATGACTGGAGAATTCTGTTCTTAGACTGCTGCAGAATATTGGAAGCTTTGCCAGTGATGTCATTTATTAGCACATAATGAAATTAGAAGATACTGGGAATGGCTTCTTCATTGTGTCTGTAACATAGCCAGGACTCATTTTTAAGAGGCCTTAGATGAACATGGGTGGGCATATGCAAATGTTAGCTCAGCTCAAAGTTTCGCTTTCCCAGATGCACATCCACCCACTCTCTCTTGCTGCGTTTCAATCTGTCTCTCTCAGACACACAAAAGCACACAGACACTCATATGCTTTTCCTATGACACATGCTCGCTCTCTCTGACACACACACACCTATTCGCTCTCTTTTCTCTTGTTTTCTCTGAAACACATTTCCTGGCTCACTCAGGCAGACCAAGGCTTTTTTACTAAAGTGCATTAGGATTTTACACCTAATGTGTTTAGATCAAAAACGATCATGTGTTAAGTGCAAAGCAGTAACTGTCAGAGTCATGGCTGAGTACCCTCATGCACGACACAAGTATTGAGGGTGCACCTAACTCCAGCTATTGGCATGGAATTAGGTACACCCGTGCTAATGGAAACCTTGACAGCATGCAATATGTGCCAGCTGCAATGGCTCACCACACCTACTCTTTGTTCCTACCCTGCCCATTCAGCACCCTAATGTATGAGTGAAAGCATGCAAATCAGCATGTGGAACTGCCTTGCCCCCCACAGTAAGTTACCATGAGCCTAAGCAAGCCGTTACTTTGAGTAAAAACGCAAGTTAACTGCTTAGTGCATTTTAGTAAATGGGCCCCTAAGATACACTTCTGCTGTTTCTGCCCATGTGCATATTCAGTGAGTGCCACTTCCCCGCATTGGACTGGCTAAAGAACAGCCCTGCAAAAAATTCTTGCACTTGCTTCTTCTCCCCCAGACACTCCATAGCTTCACATCCCTTCTTTGAGCTCAGTTTATCCATTTATCACTGAAATATCTCTAGCACAGCATTGCCCAACCCTTCCCTGTGGCTGCAGCTTGCTTTTCAGATCTTTCCCCTGGCATGCTCCTATTGGCTACACAATTTCTCTGACCCATGGGCCCTTCACAGATGAGATTGATTCATAGAATGTGCTAATAAATGACATCACTGGCAAAGCTTCTGATGTTATGCAACAGTTTAAGAACAGAATTCTCCAGTCATTTTTCTCAAATGCTATATCAGGAAGCCCAAAGGGATGTGTATAGGGTTGCCAACTTATTCACCAAGAAAAACCTGAAATCCTGTGGCTCGCCATGCTCCACCCATTCTCTGCCCTTAGTCCCACCCCTGCCCCGCCCCCAGCCCCACCCACAAAAATTACCGAGGATACGTGTAGGCTAACTTCCTTGGTCAGATAATAATTAAACTGGGAACCCCAAAATCCAAACATGAAATGTACAACACTGGAGAAATAAAACTATAAAGTAATTTCCTCTTGCACTAAACAAAAACGCAAAGATGTTAGCAATACACACTTCCCAGACCAGACATATTCCAGTTAATAAATTCAAAATAAAAAGTATTTTTCTACCTTCTGTTTGGGCATTTTATTTTTCAGTTGCAATTGCTCCAGTCACTTTCTTCTGGTTTCTTCGTGTCTTCTGCGAGCTATCCATTTGTCCTTTCTTCTCTTTTAGATGTTTTCCATTCTCTCTCTATTTCTGCTTTAATATACTGATTGTTTCCCATTTGCTCTTTCCCCCAATTCTTTCCTTATTCCTTTATCATCCATTTAAATTTTACCCTTCCATTCTCAAGCCCCTCTTACTCTCCCAATACCCAGCCCATCATAGACTTTTCTTCCACACAAAATATTTTTTCCCCTCTCCATTCTCATTCCCCATCCATTCGAGTCCTCCCCCAAAATCAGTTCCCTTATAGTTCTAGACCCACCCAGCATCCACTCCCTTCTAGTCCCATTCTCCCATGCCCCACATCAGCCCATTTCCAGTCCTATTCCAGCTCTTCATCAGCCCATTTCTCAGTGCTAGCCCTCACATCACAGGCCATTTCCAGTCCTAGCCCCCCCAATCACAGCCCATTTCCAGTCCAAGTCCCCCATCACAGCCTATTTCCAGTCCTAAGCCCCCCCACCATCACATCCCATTTGCAGTCCGAGTCCCGCCGCACCATCACAGCCCATTTGCAGTCCTAGCCCCCCCCCCCCACCATCACAGCCCATCTGCAGTCCTAGCCCCCCTAATCACAGCCTATTTCCAGTCCAAGTTCCCTCTCCCTCCACCATAGCCCATTTCCAGTCCAAGTTCCCCCCCCCCATAGCCCTTTTCCAGTCCAGGTCCCCCTCCCCATCACAACCCATTTCCAGTCCATGTCCCCCCCCCATAGCCCTTTTCCAGTCCAGGTCCCCCCCTTCACTGCCCATTTCTTTCCTGTCCATGGCCCCCCCCCATCCCCATTTTCCTGTCCAGTTCCCCCCCCAATCACAGCCCATCTTTAGTCCTTGCCCCCCCCCCCCATCACAGCCCATGCAGTCCTTGGCCTCCCCCCCCCCCCCCCCACCGACCAGCACCGCAGCAGTCTGAGGAGCTTTAGAGGGAGCCGGGGAAGCCCGCGCGAGTCCCCGGCTCCCTCTGTACAACCGCCAGCGTGAAGAGCCTTTTCCTTCACGCTGGCGGTTGTTTCTGTGAAGCCGCGAATGCTGGGAAAGGTTAAAGGGTATTGCCTTTAACCTTTCCCAGCAATCGCGGCTTTACAGAAACAGCCGCCAGCGTGAAGGAAAAGGATCTTCATGGTAGCGGTTGTACAGAGGGAGCCGTGGCCTCGCGCGAGCTTACCCGGCTCCCTCTGAAGCCCTCCGGTGTGTGGGCCGGCTCTGGGTAGGTTTTTTTTGGACTTCGGGTCAGAAGAAAAGCCGGTTTTTTGCTCTGGCCGCTCCAGATCTTGCGACCAGAGCAAAAAAACAGCTTTTCAAGGGCCGGTTTTACATCTGCGCCGGCAGCCGGCCTGGCCATGGAAAAACCGGCCAGGCCGGCTGAAAACCGGCCGGTTGGCAACCCTAGATGTGTACTGATTGAAAAAAAAAAAAACATACTTTTCTGCATCTGCTCACACAGCTGATGCCCATCTACTATTAATGCTCAGATTAGGTGGACCTGAGGCAAAGGTTGAAGGCTCCAGGCTCTCGTACCCCAAATAGATTAGTTCCTGGTGTGTATATGTTTACTTGTGCCCGTATCTCACTCAGTAATTCCTGTGTTCGGTATCCTAATGAAATCCACATTTCAGTACATGTCAACAGGACCAAGAAGAGCCTGAGAGCCATTTTCTTTTCATCCATATTTATACATGAATGTCTTCACACTAGGGTTGCCAACTGGCTCCAGATGCGCCCGACAGGCTTGATCCAGTCCTGGGTTTACTCCATTGCATGCAGGGACATGTAGTTCTGATTTCTCCATTGCACTCCATAAGAAAAGCCAGAATACAAGTCCCTGCATGCAATGGGGTAAACACAGGACTGGATCAAGCCTGTCGGGCGCATCTGGAGCCAGTTGGCAACCCTACTTCACACTTGGGTCAGCAACTGGCTGATTTCCGTATGGTCAGACCAACTGCTTGCAGAGGTTAAAATCTGGAACCCAAAAAGCATTTGGGGAGGGGGGGCAGGGAGCAGATGAGAGAAACTGCTCAGTTGTAACCATGTAAACAAGGCTGCATACTTTCTCCCTACCTTTTTAATTTATTTGCAGAACAAATCACCAGAGAAGCAGGACTGTAGGAAGACAATTGTAGTGTGAAGATTGATGGAAGACTCATCAACAAACTTCGCTAAGCTAAGGATACCACATTATTGGTTGAGTGTGAAAACAATCTGAAACATTTGCTTCTTGAGATTAAGTAACATAGTCTTAAAATGGGCCTGCACCTTAACATGAAATAGACAAAGATCCTGGTAACTGGAGAAGAAATAAAAAAATTGGACAAATTTAACCTGCTTGGATCAATAATATTCATAAAGAAATGACAAGCAGACAAGAAATCCAATGATGCATTGCCCTTGGCAGAAGGGCTGTGAAAGACCTAGACAAGATTCTCAAGAGCAGAGATGTCTCTCTCCATACAAAGATTTGACTTTTCCAAGCCATGCCATTTTCTACAATGTCATATGGATGCGAAAGTTGGACAGTGAAAAACATAGGAAGAAAATTGATGCCTTTGAATTATTGTGGAGAAGAATGTTGTATACTATGGATTACACAAAGAGAAAACCAATCTGTACTAGAGGAGATCAAACCTAAGGTTTATTTAGAAGCTCAGATGAGAAGAATTAGACTTTCATACTTTGAATGTTGTAGCTGATAAGCATGCAATAAATAATACCTGGAGTCAGGCAAAGATTCAAGCCGGTTTAATGTGCACAGACTCAGATTGCAGTAGCATTCAAAATGATCTGAGCCCAGAGCTCAGAAAAATGACAGTTTATATACTTTTCTTCTCCAGTCTAATACAGGCAAAACTCCTCATTGGCTACTTACTCTCATCCAATAGACATCTCTGACCGGGCCCAGGACTCGCTCCCCCTGCTTGGGTCACTCTAGCCACGGGTCAGCAATTAGACATAACACTAAACATAATACTTTCGCTAAAGTATACAGTATATTTCGCTATTCTTGCAAGGTCAGTTAGCCACAAAGATAGTGGAAGGCATATCAGAAGCATTCTTAACAAAAGCAAAACAAAGTGAGGCCAAACATAGCAAGGCTAAAATGTATCTCTAGCCTTGGCTCAAAACACTAAACAATCTTCATAATGCTAGACAAAATATTCTTACACTGTTCAGTGTCTCTGCTATATTTTCATCCTAATTACGAGGTCAGTGCACAATCAGCAAAGATACAGTGGCGCGGCATTCTACTGAAAGAGACGTCTGACTTCTAAACAATAAACAGTACCAAGGTTTAATTCTCTTATCTCCAAGAGAGCAGAACATGAATAGAACAGTATTTCTTTCTAACAGCTAACAGCATTCTGCAATTTTCCAAAATCAGCAATAACATTTTAAAATAGGAAAAAGGGGCTTCAGACCTAGCTCTGCTACATACTAGGCCATCGCCTATCACATTCCCTCCTTTTGATTATTCTCACCCACAAGTGAGGAAGGGTGAGAATCGAATCACACAAATAGCAAAATACTTCAGACTATAGTAGAGGGAGCACCGTGTGGTATAGGGTAGTAGACCTACGTTGCTAGGATTCGTGTAGCTGCCTGACGTTAAGTTTAATATACGTAAGCATAAGGGGAGGAAACATGGGATACATAAACAGCCACAATCAATAATACATTTGATACAAGTGTCTTTGTCAAATCATATAGCATACCTAGTGTATAAGCGGAGGGGCAGGAGACATAGGAGGAACAAATGACATATATACCTGTCAGCATAGCAATAGGCCCGTTCTCATGACCCACAAAAATAAGAACCATTCCTATTAATAGCAGCACCTGTATCAGAGGTCAGTAGCAGTACATGTCAAAAAGGTAGGTAGCACATGTTTGAAAATTAGCAACACATGTACTAAAGTCCAAAAAATTGCAGTTCCCATAACAGGAGAGGAAAGACTCTAGCGGGGGTTGAGACAAGTCCGGGTATTCCCTGTTGTGCAAATACTAGGTTTGCAGGCTGCACAGGGAAGTAGGGCAAGAGTCAATTCAAAGCACCCCAAGGCTGCCGCCAGAACGAAGCAATAATAAGAATTCATAATGGGCATAGTCTCTGGAAAATTGGTGGAACCGTCGGCTTCCACAACAGGTAGCAGACGTAGAGTTGATTGTAGGTCCTCAAGCTTCTGCCGTACGTAGACCTACCAGCTTTGTGGCAGGAGTAGGGCTGTAGATTCCAAAGTATCACTGTCCTCTGGGATGTCTCAGGCTCTTAAAATATCATAGTACAGTCTCTCAGGCTATTATTGCCTCCTTAGAGCAGTTCACTTTTTAGGAGATCAAAACAGTTTTTTTCTCTTTCTTTTTTTTTTTTCAGAGCATTTGAACACAGTCTCGTAAAAGACTCAATTTCTTAACACAACACAGTCTATTTCTGATGATTGCAGCTTTCTCCAGATGCAAGGCTTACCTTCGGATAAACAAACAGTCTTGAAATAGTGCAGTTTCCGAGGGACCAATAAGTCTTAGGTCCGTGGCCGTTGTCGTAAGGTGAGGCGCAACGGAGTCTCAGGATCATTTATGGAAGTCCACGACCAAGTTCAGAAGCGGCTGCTGGAATGCAAAACTGGAGGACGTCTGTTCTCTTGACGTCCAGGAGCAAGTTGGTAAAGTTCTTACGATGACGGATCTTTTCTTCGCAGCGTGAGTCGCAATGGTGCTGCAGGATTGGCGATCGAAGTCCAGGGACAACTCTCAGGTACTGTGGCTGGTTTCACTCGACTGTGGTGGATCCAGGAGTCGATCTCGGCCACTTTAACTGCTGTTAGGGTTGATAACAAGACGACATATGGCCCTTTCCAATACGGCGCCAGCGGTGTCTTCTTCCACTCTGTCACCCACACCGAGGCTCCAGGCTTGAAAGGATGCAGGGGTTTGGATGGGCTGGTCTCGTACTCACGCGTGAAGACCCTGCAAAACAGAACTTAAAACCAATAGTGCTTATCTAGTAATTTCAGATCCTATCTGTCACACATCTCCTTTTACTCTCTATACAATAGGCTACAGAATCTCAGAATCTCAAAAGGGGAAACTCCTAAAGACTTAGGGGCAGGGGCTAAGTATATCCTATGAAGGGCTATAGGAAGAACCTGGGGCCACTGCAGGTAAACCTCTGGGCAGTTTGGACAACTTGAGTACACAATGTCCATTACTTCCAAGCAATCATGGTCAGGAGGGCCTGGACTGACGGGCAATTAGGGTGGCTGGGTTTAGAGTTTGGCTGACACTTAATTGCAAGTTAGGATTCTCACATAGCATATTTTGATATTTCAGCATTCGGGCATTAGTAAGCCAATGATTTCCTTTGTGTTCCATCAGGGTTAGAACAGAATGTGGCACAGTAACTTGGAGTTCTTATCCTAAGGTGAGCTTGTCAGCTGCGCTCACTAAGAGGGCTGTGGCTGCTACAGCTCTCAGGCAAGGTGGCCAGCCTTTGGCAACAGGATCCAATTGTTTTGACAGGTAGGCCACAGGTCGCTGCCAAGACCCAAGAGGCTGGGTCAAGACTCCCAATGCGTATCCACTTGATTCATGGGCATACAGACGAAATGGTTTCTGCACATCTGGTAGTCCCAAAGCTGGGGATGACATCAATGCTGTTGCCAATGATTTGAATGCTTTATCTTGTTCTGGGCCCCATTCCAGGGGAGATCGTTCCATTCCTTGTGTGACTTGGTACAAGGGTTTTGCCATGAGTGCAAAATTTGGTATCCATATGCGGCAGTAGCCTGCGGCTCCCAAGAAAGCTTGCACCTGTTTCCTAGTAGTGGGGGTTGGGATGCGGCATACTGCTTCTTTTCGCTCAAGTCCTAATTTCCGGGTTCCTTTGGACAGGTGGAACCCTAAATATTTCACTTCTGTCTGGCACAGCTGCGCCTTGGCTCTGGAAACCTTGTACCCAGCTTCATTCAAAAGGTGCAGGAGATCACTTGTAGCTTGTATACAATCAGATTTGCTATTGCTGGCTATGAGCAAATCATCTACATATTGGAGCAAAATTATTTTTCCCGGAGTTACAGAGTAGCTTGACAGATCTTGACTGAGGGCTGCACTGAAGATAGTGGGTGAGTTCTTAAATCCTTGTGGTAATCGAGTCCAAGTAAGTTGCCCTCGCCGTCCTGTGGTAGGGTTTTCTTATTCAAAATGCAAACAAAAGCTGACTGGCCTCTGTCAGTCGTATACAGAAAAAGAGGCATCTTTTAAGTCCAAAACAGTAAAGTGAGCGGCTTCTGCTGGAATCAGTCCCAGGAGGGTGTAAGGATGTGGTACTACTGGATGTATGGTTTCAACTGCACTGTTTACTCGACGTAAATCCTGCACTGGGCGGTAGTCACCTGTCTCAGGCTTCGTGATTGGGAGAAGGGAGGTGTTCCAGGGTGACTGGCATTCTCTAAGAAGTCCATACTGCAATAATTTCTTCAAATGGCGATGAATGCCTTCAATTGCTGGTCTCGGGAGGGGATACTGACGCACATGCACTGGTTCTGCTCCTGGCTTAAGGGTAACAAGTACAGGAGCTATATTCTTTGCTAGGCCAGATGGATTATTCTCTGCCCATACTCCAGGTGGGGCTGCAATGCTGGTAAGTATACAGGAACTTTGCTGGCCTGATTGGAGATGCACTATAGAACCGCTACTCTTCTTCTCGGGGAACAGTCAGCACTATCAATCCAGCTCCTTCGATTAGGAAAACTTCCTCCACATCATTCAACTAAAGTATCAGCAAGAAGAACTGCTCTCTTCTCCATCTTACATTCACTTTCTCTGTCACATTATCTCCACAATTCACAGGCATTCTGAACAACTTAAGTGTGCTGTCATTTATGCCCGCAAATCCATCCCGTTTCTGCAAGTTCTGTTTTATATCTCCCTGGGACTGACTTGACAAAAACTGCATTTACCATGCGCAAATTCTCCTGGGCTGCTGGATTTCATGGGGCATATAGTGAGGACTGCCTGCACTATTTGGATTCCACTTCATGTTCTCGGGCGCTGACTGTGGGTGACTCTGAACTGGTAAAACGAACCCCTGCCTGCAGTGTCAGCGGTGGACTGTAGCCCCCACATGTGCTTGTCAACAGACAGAGGAACAATCTAGATAGAGTCCTTACAATAGAAAACTACACTTCTTCAACATGTTATAATAACAAATCCTAACAGAAAGAACTATAGTTCATAACATGACGACTACATAGCTGTTACGTATAACTGGAATAAAACTACTTGGTAAAAAACTAACTGCCAGCCGTAATCAGCTTGGATTTGCAAAAGAAATTACTTTCAATTTTACAGTTTCTAGGAGGTAGAGATTCAAAAAGACATTCATTCTGGATACATTTTCCATAAAGCGGGTGGACATCTAAAATACACATACACATTTTCCTTCCTAGTTTATTTTATTAACAATAAGCATGTCTTCTATGAGGCGCTTGCTGTATCAGGAACTAAAACTCATACACGATTAACCCCTCATTCACTCAGGATTCAAAGCACTTTCAAGTTGCGATCTAGTACCGCTGGCTCGAAGCTGCAGAGTCCTTTCAGTATACGTAATCAAGCATTCTTTCCTATTGAAACCTGAGCTCTACAAGATTTCTGCTCACTTGATCTGCACAGGAATTCGAGTAGGAATTTAACCCTTTCCAGGCTAAGTACAATACTATCGAGATCCACAATCCTGACTAAACATTCTTATTAAATGATATATAATACATGACCATAGCAGAAGGCACATCGCTATTACAAAATATTGAATAAAAACAGGTATAATTCCTTAAAATAAGCACCCATCAGCCCATCAGCAGAACGTTGAAAACATGCCTTCATAGGGTTAAAACATTCCTCTGCACAAACACGTCTCCTGTCAGTTTCACTCTGCGCTGCAGCTGAATGAGGGAGAGACAGCTTCGTGATTTTACAGTGACTCTAGGTGTTTCTTTCTTTTACTATTTCATATGAGGTAAAGTGTCACAAATCACTCAACGGAATATAATCCTACCCTTATACTAGAAGGGAAACTCGTGGTTTCAACAGATAACAAAGACAAACTCCCAACACTTCCTCCTTTTCACAAGCATTCTTCACACAGACAAACATGCCAGCATTTTCCAAATTCCGAATTTCCGGGCTGACTGACAAACCAGAATTACTGAAACCGAAAGGGCTGATGGTTTCGCCCCGCGCACTACTTGCAGGGGTACTAGGATCACCCTGGAAGTTGATCAGACTTCCTTTACCTGTTACTGTACCAGAAGTGTCTCGAGACTTCCCAAAGCTATCTGACTAAGAACCAGAAAAATCAATACTCACCGGATCCGGTAGCTAATGCGCTGCGCAACCAATCCCTCCTTGGGTTGAATCCTGGACTCCCCTCGGGTTCGAGGTGTTGGTTGGTCAGAAGCAGCAACCTGCGGAGGCAAGGAGGAGTCTCCTCTGATACAAAAGGACCAGGGGCGCCAGAGACCCTCCTGCGGTCAGTCAGGCTCAGCTCTAGCCGGACCAAACCTGTGAGGCGAGATGTCGGGGCATATTCACTTGCATACCATCTCCCACTCACACATTCCCGGCCAACGCACCAGAAATATGTTGTAGCTGATAAGCATGCAATAAATAATACCCGGAGTCAGGCAAAGATTCAAGCCGGTTTAATGTGCACAGACTCAGATTGCAGTAGCATTCAAAATGGTCTGAGCCCAGAGCTCAGAAAAATGACAGTTTATATACTTTTCTTCTCCAGTCTAATACAGGCAAAACTCCTCATTGGCTACTTACTCTCATCCAATAGACATCTCTGACCGGGCCCAGGACTCGCTCCCCCTGCTTGGGTCACACTAGCCACGGGTCAGCAATTAGACATAACACTAAACATAATACTTTCGCTAAAGTATACAGTATATTTCGCTATTCTTGCAAGGTCAGTTAGCCACAAAGATAGTGGAAGGCATATCAGAAGCATTCTTAACAAAAGCAAAACAAAGCGAGGCCAAACATAGCAAGGCTAAAATGTATCTCTAGCCTTGGCTCAAAACACTAAACAATCTTCATAATGCTAGACAAAATATTCTTACACTGTTCAGTGTCTCTGCTATATTTTCATCCTAATTACGAGGTCAGTGCGCAATCAGCAAAGATACAGTGGCGCGGCATTCTACTGAAAGAAACGTCTGACTTCTAAACAATAAACAGTACCAAGGTTTAATTCTCTTATCTCCAAGAGAGCAGAACATGAATAGAACAGTATTTCTTTCTAACAGCTAACAGCATTCTGCAATTTTCCAAAATCAGCAATAACATTTTAAAATAGGAAAAAAGGGCTTCAGACCTAGCTCTGCTACATACTAGGCCATCGCCTATCACATGAACACATTATGTGAAGAGAGAGATCATTAGATGAAGACATCATGCTTGGCAAGATCATCCATGGAGCCTCCAGAAGTGACCACGTGACACCTTTACTGATACAGTTACATTGGCTACCCATACAGGCTAGAATCATTTTCAAGACTTTGTTACTCACTTTTAAAGCTATTAACAAGCTCTCCTCTGAAGCAATAACTGCCCTCATCCATACCACATCCCCAAATAGAGCAAGAAGATCCACGGCTATAAACTCCCTAAAAGTTCCAAAAGCAATAACAGATTGCACTGCATCTACAGCCAATAGGGCGTTTAGTATCAGTGCGCCAAGATGCTGGAACGCATTACCTCCAGATATCCGGGCCATTAAGAGCCTTACACAGTTTAGAAAAGCCCTCAAATCACATCTTTTCAATAAGTACCTCATACAATCCAACACCACCCCTTAGTGGTGCATATGTTTCTATAGAATTCATGTTTATATGACTCTATGTTGCACGATATGTAAATAGTTACCCCTGTTATCCCAGTTATTTGCCCTGTTATCTGTGAACTCATACGTGTTAATTGTACTGAGCATTTTTGTTCCATGTAAACCGCGCTGATGCTGAATAGTGCGGTATAGAAGAGACTTTAAATAAAATAATAAATAAAATAAAATAAAGGTTGAAAGTCAACACAAAAGACGAAGCCTAGCAATGAGATGGATCAATACAATAACAGCAACTATGGATGCCACTCTATCAACAATGAGCCACCTGACTGAAGATCAAACACAGATTAGGACAACTATTCAGAGGGTTGCCATGAGTCGACACTGACTCAGTGGCACTTAAAAATAACAACAAGAAGAATCCAATAGCAGCATAGCTCAAAAGCACCTAATCTAAACATCTTGCTGACAACCATATACTGACTAAGTATCACTATTGTTTCAATAGAAATAAGGTTCATGCATGAACGTACATTTAAAAAAAGAGGTTTTATGACCAATGATAAGAAATAATGCCAGGAGAGTTTCTCCCAGAGTAAAGTTTTGAGGTTTCTCCCCCAAACAAGATAAAAAACACAGGGGTTTTTTTGTTTTTATGTAGGGTTTACAATATTACATATGGACATGCTAAATTTGGCAAGGGTTTGTGAGATGGCATAAAAGTTATGCTTACAATATTTTGCATTATTTTTAATCTACGCATTTAGAACAATGATCAAAGACCTTTCCCCAAGTAACAGCATTTTACCTGTGGAAATTGTGTCTTTTGCTGTTGCCCAACCTATCGGTAGGTAAAAATGTGTGTGGCATTCGACAATGTACTTTATTTTGCCTGCTTCTTGCAAAGGTGATCTGGGATAAGGGAGGGACAATTTGCAGAGTGAGGGAGGGTCAATAGATGGAGTGAGGGAGTGGCAAGGCAGGGACAGATGGCAGGTTTTTCTCATTGAAAAAGTTGGTAACATACAGTATTTTGCACATCACTTCAGTAGTTTGTATGGAACATTTTTTCTTGTTCTATGTTTCTTAACGGTTCTGAAGTGCCGTGGGAGAGACAGTTTTTGAAATGGAACCTTTTTATCAGGCATAGTTAAATTAATTTCAAGCGATATCAGTGAGACATTAACGGACCTATGCAATAAACTTTAGTGTGCTATTCAGAAGGCCATGCACACTAAGGGGATAGTGTTATGAAGCCGTTTCCACATGTAGAGCCTATTTGACATGCAGAAAATGACCTTTATAAAATTTTATGACCACATATTTGCTTAAACAGTAGGTGTATGGGAATAGTGCATTTTTATGCTTTGAATAGATATTTCTAGAAGTACAGTTTGAGTGTTGTGAGGTACATTCAAAGAGAAAATGAAGACTGTGGCCTTGAGCTTAATTTTTTCCGCACTCTGGCAAGAGGTGAAGAAGGCTCTTGCTAGCACCTGTGTTCCACTACATGCTCTATTTCTAAGGTAGCTTGAACAAAGCCAGTACTAGTTGCTTACAAATTTGCTTCTTCAAATATACCAATTTACAGCTTCCTCGGCATACAGCACTAACCCACGGTAAAGGAGCAGTCTTTTCTGTGTATTAATGGCAGCGATAAGGGGTTACCGTGTGGTAAGTGTGCTGGGAGTGTCGGAAGCATTCTGGCGTTAAGGGTGCTAGTGAACACAAACCATGAGGTAATAGCACGTGCTGCATTAAGGGATGGTAATGGACACTTACCGTGTGGTAACAGGACATTAAGGAGTGGTAATGTACACTTACTGTGTGGTAATGGGACATGCTGCTGGAAGGTGTCTTGCATATACCTTAATGCAAGAAAGCCACTGAAACTCTGAAAGGGGGGCAGGGAAGCCATTGGAGAAGGTATGGATGCAAGCACAATTGGTAGCTGCCTGTTGCCTGGCAATGTGGTCTATGCTGTTGACTAGGCGAGATAGGCAGCTGCCTAGTGATGATGGTCAGTGTGGGTGTTGACTGAGTCATGGGTAGGTGGCAGCGGCAGTGGAGTCAGCAGAGGGGATGCAGCCGCAGGAGGTGCTGTGACAGGTGTGCAGTCCTAGATGCTCCTGAAAGCATACACCATGCCATATGCCACATGATAGTGTCTGTGAGGTGTGGACAGTTATCCAAATGTACTGTCAGCGTATGGCATTCCATAAGCCAGGACAGTGTCTGGGTGGAGGCAGCATGTTCCTGATGTGGGCAGCAAAGGGAGGATTGTCCATGAGTGCTCATGTTGGAGCAGTCACAAGAGAGGTGTGCATGATATGGCTAACTGCTGCAAATGACCCCTGATGGCCATGGTTGGGCAGTTTACTGCCAGTAAGTTGCCCCACCATGAATCTCCCTGATGGTCAAATGGTGGGTGCAATGCTGTGCCATGGATTTTCCAAGCAGAGAGTGCAATGTTTGTGGTGGGTGGATGTATGGGATCATACAGGCCAAAGGCATTGGGGGTGTGAACTAAAAGTACCAGTGTCATGGGCTACATGAAACACCATTTGTGCGGGTGGGACTGGTGCCTAAACCTGTGCAACTACAAGACAATATACCCGACAAAGTGGCATGATAGAAAGGGACAAGATGACCCATTTGCCCCATGTGGGGCATGTAATGATGGCAGAATAGTGCAGGGAATGTCTATGCAACGAGTGTTAGGTGCCTGAATGTACAAGATATATCCTCTTTATGTAAAGCTGGAAGTTCACAATGACGGCAAAACAGAAAATGCATCCATACTAGTTGACCCAGACATCTGATGTGTATACATCACTGACCCGCTACAATGTCACTAAAGCCAAGTTCACAGATGTCCATGATAGGGAATGCCATGTTGGGCTACAAAACATGTGGCCATAATGCATAGAAATGTAGAAGAATGATTGTCTGCAGGTCACAGCAGAACCAGGACTGTGCAAGTGCACCCAGGCACAAAATGACAAGTGGGACTCAAACCCTGGCCCTTTGACCATGGAGACATTGCACCAACCAGTAGGCTATGCCTCCACACAGTGCTGTGCAGATGAATAGAGCCTGCACATCTCTGATCAAACTGCTGTCTGCTGGCATAGGTTGAGCCCTCCTCTACCCATGGGGCACTGCACATGCAAAACAGCAATCTGCAGCTGAAGAACCAATGGAGAATACACTGATCCAGCATATCAGCTCAGTAAGATGCACTGGCTGTTGTGTGCTACATGCACATAACAATAGCATGCCATCCTGTAGATCAGTTTCAGCTGTCACCCTGAGGGTGATGAGGGGTGCCCAGCACCTGGTCCACTGACCCTGCCCTGTTAGTGGTGATTTCTGCTAGCTGTGTTGTAGGTCCACATCACTGCTAGTGTTTAGCAGATATTGTCTGGAGTGTGTTATGCTTTATTCCTGCATGCTGAGGGTGACAGCAGCAGCTTAGCCCTGCCCTGCGTTCTGCCCATTGGAAACTAATCCTGCAATAACAATGCAGGCTAGTGGCCAATGTCAATATGATGCTGCCATGGACAGCCACTGCAGTGGGGGTGTACAGACTGATGTGGGGCTACTGCTACAGTCCTGTCAGGACCCCAGTGAGTAGACCATGAATGACTATTGCCCCAACTGTTGAGGACTAACAACTACAACACAGGCAGAAAGACTGCCCCACTGCCCTTTACTGGGCTGTGTCAGCCAAGCACAAACTAACTACAGTAGGTCTACTGGTCAGCATGCACGGCATATGCATAGTATGACCATGAGCACTCTGCCGTGGGATACTCAGCACTGGCACCCAGCCATTTACTCAATGACTCAAAAACAAAAATAGAGCGTTAACTCAATATGATACATTAGTGGGCGTATTACCATATATGTCATACACTATACAAATTAAAAAGATTCTTTTAAAGCATTGGCATATTCTGCAACTGCATTCTTGTTTTCAGAAGAGATTACACATAGCTCACACACAAGGTTCAAACCTCCGTGATTTAGTGGGCATTGCTTCTTCTCCTTTGGATAGACAATCCTTTGAATAACACACTGATTTGGGTCATTTTTCTTGTACCACATATCATTGTTGTCAACGTGCTATTGAAGGTAAAGAATGGCAGGTTCCTAACTCGGATTTTCTACACGTTGCCAGGTGATATACTACATGTTCTACATCTTATGTGGTATATGTTCTTGTTTGCCCTTGTAAGCTTTTGTACATTGGGCGAACCATTCATCCTGTTGTGTTTGTTTACATGAACATGCATCTAGAATAAAAACAAAAACTGTGTCTGTTCCTATAGTCCAACATTGTTTGGACTATCAACATCAGTTTACTGATTTGTCTTGGAGAATTCTTGACTATGTACCTGCCAATCCACGAGGAGGCAATCGTGAACAGCGTTTACAATTGCTTGAACAAACCTGGATATTTCGTTTGGCTACTGTGGAACCACAGGGTCTTAATAAAGAACTGGATTGGACCAGCCTTCTTTGAGGTAACAGGATTGAGTTGGTAAATCAAATACATCTGACTTCCCTGGTGTGGATCGGGTGAGTCTTTTGATGATGAAAGCAACTATGATTGGCTCAAATTGTCTTTTAACCACCAATTCCTTCCATGTGGTATTAGATCATATATGGGCATGCGCTAGCGTCCTGAAGGATTGGGGAGCTAAGCTTTTTGTTTGCTGTAAAGGGGAGCATTGATACAGGGCATTAATATTGATTTGCCCGAAACGCAGTACTGTGTTTTTGATTCTGCTCTATTTTTGTTTTTGTGTAATATAAATAGAGTAAAGGTTATTTTTGTAATATTTACTCAATGACTAGCATCCCCAGATAGAGAATGCATCCACATCACTGGAACCAGACATTATAATAGATCTATGTAGATACATATCCATGCCATGGTCACTTTTTGGTTATAGTGAGAGTGCCAACTCAGCATGATATACAGTGGCCACACAGGCAATGCACATGACAGATAGGCACAATGGCATCTCAGCCAGTGACCCTACCATTGTGGCAAACACATCCAGGCCAATCTGCGCTGTTACAGGTGATACCCACAATGCTCTGCCTTGCCTTATTCACATTTTCCAAACAGACTGGGAAAAACTCAGACAATGTGAGCCAAAGTGCAGTGCAGAAAGCCACAGGACAAAGGGAAGCCATACAAACACACACACACATGCATACACTCTCATTGGAATACTGAGCAAAAGTGGAGATAGTTGGCATTCCTGTCTCAATGTCAGCTCAAGGACTGATAACGTGTGCACTGTTTGCAGGTGCTATATTACCATGTTCTATTAGTCTCCAACCAGCTGTGGATAGTGGAGCAGGTCATTGCTGCTGGTGGGTGTTTCCACCCTTGCTGGCCATCTCTTTGAGGGTTGCACATGCTGGAGCTGTACTTACACTGTCAGCTAAACTTTGTCCACAGAAATATGCAATACAGAAACTCCAGCAGGGACCTGAACCTGTGACTCTCCACACATATACACACCAACTGTGCATGTTGCACCATAGTGCTTCCTTAAAGGGATGGAGGAGTAGCCTAGTGGTTAGAACACTGGCTTGGAAACCCAGAGACCAGGGTTCAGTTCACCACTAGCACTCCTTGTGGCCTTGGGCAAGTCACTTAACCCTCCATTGCCTCAGAAAAATCCAAGTTATCAATGGCCCTGTTTAATGTACATTACCAAGTTTAAGTTTTAATGTAAACCACTTTGATTGAAATGATAAAGTGGTATATAAAACCCAATAAATAAATAACATCTCCTTTTGCTGACATGCTTCTCTTCAGGTGACCTTTGGCACATGCTGCAATGCACATGGTGCAATTGACCAGGACAAGGCTTCTGACTGCTGAAAACTGGTGCCACTTCCCACTCTACCACTAACACCCCACAAACATGTGGGTTTGGCGGGCGCCTTGGGCAAAAGGTCCAGATGGGGGGACAGGGGCACACATGGATGGCCACTCAGCCTCCCATGCAGGGGCCCCATAACCGCCTCCCACCGATTATGTCTTGGGGGGAGGATGGCAGCCACTGCTGTAGTATATCCCTGGGCACCTGCATTTCCCAGCTACCTGTTGGGCTACAGCATCTGGCACTATTGGCCTCTTCCCCCACAGCTGGGTTCTGTGGTAGCAGGGGGGGGCAGCCTAGATCTCTGCCTAGGGTGCCAGGACCTATGGACTACCCCATGTGGCACATTGCCTTTCCGCAGCAGTAGCAAGGCCGTGTGCTGCCACTGCCACTATGGGATCATGACGAACATCACAGATGGTTATGCGGATAGCAGACTACCCCTTTGTGGAGAGGCTAAAAAGGTTGTGGCTCATCAACATGGGGGAGATAGGGGAGATAGGATAGAGGTCTATAGATTATTGACCAGAGTGGAACAGGTAAATGTAGGTCACTTTTTTATGCCATCAGCTTGTGGACAGACTAGGGGAACTGCAATGCAGCTATGTAACCCATTTGGGTCTTCTAGGAGAAAAAATATTTTCAGTAAACGTGTACGTAAACCCTGCAATCCATTACCGGAGGATATGGTAAGAACTTTCAGTGTAGCTGGGTTTAAAAAGGTTTGGACGGATTCCTGGGTAATGGTCCATAAACTGTTGTCAAACAGGATCCGAGCTATGCACTTCTTGCCGCATTACAGTTATTGGGGATCCTGTGTGTCTTTTGGGGAAACTGTTAGGTACTTGTGACCTAGATTGTACACTGTTGGACACAGGATACTTTGAATGATGGACCTTGGTCTGACACAGTTTGGCATATTTTGTAGTCTTATGATCCTATGTGGCATTTAGGCACCTGCCTGGTCCCCCCTGTGTACCAGCAGCTCCCTCTGCATGACCCATGTGCCACCACCTTTCCCCCATTTGCACCATCAACATAGTGCCCTTTCATACTTGGGCACTATGCTGTTGCTGCTAATGGAACACTGCTATCACTCTCTTGGGCTCCCCTGTCTGTGCATCACATTGCAGACGCGAGGTTTGAGTTGCGTTAGGTTTCCTGCTGTTAAGGTGCCTGCGTTAAGGGAGCAAGCCTTGTTTCCGCCCACTCCCTGCCCATTGACCCCCATTCTCTGCCCCATGCACACCTTCTCTCCACCCACAGGTACCGTTAGCATGCGCTAAAGTGGCTGGTACCATTAGTGCATGCTAAAGTGGATTTTTGCATGCGCTAAGTGTGGGCATGCACAGTTAGCACATGCTAATGGCACACTTGCTTCTTTACTGCAGTTTAGTAAACATACCCCTAAGATCCGAGTAGATATTCTATCTGTAATTTGAATTAATAACAGAGACTATGCTTGACTTAAGAATAGGGACCATAACTACAGTGAAAGTAGTAGATTTTTATTTGGAAGATAACTAAAATGTAGATTAAACACTTATGTGCTTTCACTTTTTTAGCTGCTAAGATTATGATCATATGTTGCAATATGGCTTATTTGCTTTTGCTGATCTCATGCACGACTGCTGCTTGGGGACTGTGAAACTGTTCTTCAGCTCTTGCTCCTTCTTGAGCAGCTGCATCAGGAGCATGTCCTTGGATGGCTGAAAAAGTGGGAACTCATCAACCAACAAAACACTAATACCATCTTTGATGATATATACAATAGCAAGCACTAAATGTAGAGGTGGGTATAATGGGCATCTGGGAGACCTTGTGGAAGCAGAATAACCATGGTAGAAATTATATCTCAATGATAGGGGAAACATAGGACGATCAGTGGTATTGAGTAAAACGCACTGTATAATCTTTATGGATAGAAATCTTATTTGAGAAGGGGAAGGGAATAGCAGTGGGGTGTGCAATTAAAGTTAATTAAATCAATCTCTTCATTTAGTGCTGTCTATTCTAATTCTCCCATCTTAATTTTTTAGACTTCTGGCATTTGTATACAGGCATTTAAAAGTATGCTTTTTGTTCATAATAGCATGTTGCTTATCAGTTGTCAGTTGTAATTTGGAATCTTTCTATTCTGCTTTTTTTTTCTTAAAGACATTTGGGCTACCTTTACCTTTATTGCAACCTTTCTATCAGGATACCTTCACCTCCCTGTTTTGGTAGTATCCTCCAAAGGTGCATTCTTATACACCATGCACTCCTGGGCAAATATCAGCCTTCCCCACACCATCTAGTTTAAAAGCTGGTCTTTCTCCTTTTTAATGGTTAGCGCCAGCAGCTTGTTTCTAGCCTAGTTAAGGTGGAGCCCATCCTTATGGAAAAGGTCCCCCCTTCCCCAAAATGTTTCCGGTTCTTAACAAATATAAAGCTTACATATCTGCACCATCATCTCATCTACTATTGAGGAGATCTCTCTACCTCTTGGGTCCTGTGCATGGAACAGGGAACTTTTCTGATAGTCCTGGATTTCAAAGTCTACCTAAAACTTAAATATGACTTTCCTATATCTTTGGTACCCTCATGTACCAAGACAACTGACTCCTACCCTGAACTTTCTAAAATCCTATCTAAATGATAAGTGAGGTCTGCCACCTTCATACCAGGCAGGCAAATAAACAAACTATCCTCATACCCACCAGTCAAACAGTTACCTACATGCCTAATTATTGAATTGCCAACTAAAATTGCCATCTTAGCCTGTTACCCTTGGGCAGATGTCCTTCGAGACTCATTCTCAGTGTGATGAACAGCTGAATATTGAACAGATTCTAGTGGAGAAAGATGGTTCACTGAAAGATCTACAAGTAGCAGGTTGCAATAGTCTAAGAGAAAGTTGATGAGAAATGAAGAAGTGCATTTAAAACTAGACAGAAAAGCTAGGGCATGATTTCATAAACGTGGATGTACCCAATATGGACATCTGCAGGAGAGTCTACATAGACATCCCCAGAATAGTATTCCAGACTGTACACATCTAGGAATAGTCTAAGGGTTAGAATAGTGGGCTAAGACCAGATAAGCCACAGTGTGAATCTCACTGCTGCTATCATTGCGATTATGCAAAGTACTGGGGATGGTGAAGTGTCATCTCCCCTATGCCCTCTAGATGTTTTATGGCCAAAACAAACTCTTTGCTGATTCCTATTGAAGGTATAACCTTGGACACGACTCTAAACATCCAAGACATTTCTGAGATCAGGTCGTGACATCCAGGTTCTTGGTAATGTCCCAAGCATGCCTCCACAATGTCCACATTCATTCCTCACGCTGGGGATATTCACAGACTCCACTTCTATCCTACTGGTGATGTCTCTGTGCTTTGGACATCTCTATGGATTTTTTTTTTTTGTGCCATCCAATCAGTGTTGACTCTTGTCAGCCCAGCTACCTCTGGGTTTTCTTGGCAAAGTATCACTGGAAGTAGATTTCCAGCCTTTTCTTCTGAGGCAATGGAGGGTAAAGTGACTTGCCCAAGGTCACAAGACGTGCCAGTGGGAATTGAAGCCTTGATCTTCTGGGTACTAGGCAGTTGCTCTAACCACTAGGCTACTCTTCCATTAAAGTGTGAATAGGGCTTCTAAAATAACCCCCTATAGAGTTCAATCCAGGAAGGCGAATAGCGGGTCTGTACGTCCAGCCCCGCTATCCACCCTCAACCTATTCCACCTCCTTGCCCCACTGAACGTACAGAGCCTCTGCGCATGCTGCGGGGGACATGGGCAGAGAGTGGGTGGGCCTGATCCCTGAATGTTAAAGTTATTGCAAACCACCTTGATTAAATTAAAAAACGGTATATAAAAATTGTTAAATAAATAAATAAATGTACAGGGCCGATTCCAGTGATGGCCCTGAATGTCCGGGGATTGCCGGTGGGACGCTCTGCTTATTCCACATCTGAAGGGCGCCCCTCCGATCCTGTCCAGCAGGCCCCCCTGGAGCACAGTAGCTCCTGCCTGGAGCAACAGGACACTCCATCCACCCGATCTTGGCCCTGACTGTCTCCAGTGGTCGGGCCGCAGGTTGACAGGGAGGGCACTGTGATGGTCACACCGGCATGTGGGGTCGACATCCTTGCCAATATGCAGGGGCACGCCAGGCTGTCTAAAGGCCCAATCCTGCACCCGTGGGAACATCAGGCTCCCGCGGTGCAGAATTAGGTCCTAACAGGCTCATCCTGCTTGGGGCCGTCCAGATGGCCCGGATGTGCCCCTAGTGGAATCGGGCTCCACATATCTTTTCCAAGAGGCTCTGTATTTGCTAGACTCCTTGTAAAATAACCCGGAATTTTCTACATCCTGAGCTTGGGTGACTTAATTCCCTTTTCCATGACCCTCCTAAAACCAGCCATCACATGTCTTTATAAAATACTAGCATAAAAAGCAGAGAGTGTGCCTTAAGTGCGGGCATAAACATTTATACCTGCATGACAGCAAGTGAAAATGAAAGCTTGTTAAATCTGCACATAGATAAAAATATTTCATAATCAACATGAATACTTGTGACCTCCGCCTGTGCCTCAGCCAGACGGCACACCCAGCTACTGGGAAAGTACACTCATTTATGCCAATGCGTGCACTTTTATGCCATATTTAGTTACAAATGTGTGAAAATAACTATATAAATCAGCTTTGCACTGATGAATGCAATTACAGTTATTTGATGGTAGCATCTGAGGTCTCTCCCTCCCGTGTTTCAGCTGCCTCAGAAGGTATGCTGGGAAGGCTGGAGAGAACAAGACAGAGACAATGGGATGTGTAAATGAGGGCATATAGCTTTTGGGAGTAGAGAGAGCGAGGAAACAAATTGTCAGACTTGACAAAAACACTAAAAACATTTTTCATTCTGATGACAGTGATACATTTAGCTGTAAGTATGCTTTTCTTAAATTCTGCATATATAAATATAGCAATAGTATACCTAGTGCAGCTCAGTAAGGGTTGTTTTTTTAACATTATTGCTTATAATATAGAATTTGCAAATAGGTCAGTATTCTTTTGGTATCCTAACCCTCTTTTGTGTTGTGTGCCTCCTTTGTTCATCTTGGAAGCATGACTTGCCCTAAATTCTGCAAGACTCCCTTGATGCAGGCTGTGTGACACAACCTTTCTTTGTGTTTATGAAAAAGACCTGAGGGCCCAATTACTGTCAAGCCCTATGGTTGGAATAAGAGTTAAAAGAAGTTTTCAGAGAAAAAAGGAAGCATGTTTATTTTACCAGCAGGAGAAATGCTCAGCTTTCAGTGCACAAGACAAAGTTGCCATGAGTGGTCATCTTTTTGCTCAAAAGAAAAATTATGAGCACAGTTTTCATCTGGTGAATCCTAGCCAATCAGAGCCATCTTTTTGTGGTGTGTTTACTAAACTGCACTAATGGTTAACATGGGTTTACCATGTGTGTGGTAACTTAGCATGGACTAAAAATGCAGCCATAGTGAAAATCTCACACCAACTGCTTAGCATTTTTGGGTGGTGACTGGACTGCTGAGGGTGAAGAGTGTGGGCATTAACCATGTATTGCAGTTAGCACAGGTGTCATTAGTATGAGTTGGCCGTGATTTGAAAGGAAAGGGAATACATTCATTGTTGTGTGTTTGGTTTGTTAGCAAATTAGAGAAGAGCGGTGAGGCACCATGGCAAACCAGCTTAATGGTAGTTAGCCGTGCTGCCTCCATGGGTCTGGTGGGACGAGCCCACACTGCCCTCCTGACTGGCACCCAGGGCGAGCCGCACCAATTGTCTTGATGGGACAGGCTGCATTGATTGCACACAACAGGATTAGCACTGGCACCGGGCCACCCCCATGCTAAATTTTGGGGCTGAAAGCATGGTAAATTAGCACATTTTAGTAAACATACCCCATACACTTTAATTTACTAAAATATGTGTATAGGTGCAAAATCTTTCCAACCCCATCTTCAAGATTGCTTCTTCTCAGTCCAGGTAAACAAAAGCATACAGGTTGCACAAACATACTGAGTAAGCAATATTATAAGAGACCTTTTCCTGTAGATTTTTTTTTTACAGAATTGATCATAATATCTATTTTGTCTTGATTGGAAAGAGATATTCCCAAAGGTGGAGGTGGGGAGGGATTTGTACAGGACCGGCTTAACCATTAGGCAAGACTATGTGGTCACCTAGGGCAGAGGTTCTGAAAGAGACACAAAACAGCATTAGTCAAAGCAAAAGAATAAATCCTGACAGTCACACAACTTGAAGTACCATCAATATATTTTTTTTTACCTGTTGGTAGGGTGGGCAGTTTTAAATAACCTATTTCCCTGCCCACATCATATATGCACATATCCATACAAAGCAAAGTTTAACATTTAAAAACATGGGAGGGGGTACAGTATATTCAAAGCACTGACATGGTTTGCAGACCTAGAAACTATGTAAATGCCAGTTAGCAGGATATTCATCTGCATTAACACAATTAGTGGCACTGGATATCTGCAGGTGCTGCTGCTACACACATTCTGGAGGCACATGTTGCTAAACGAGCAGCGGTAATATTGAGCCACTGCCCGG
The DNA here is from genome assembly GCA_033557465.1 of Ichthyophis bannanicus. Lineage (NCBI taxonomy): Eukaryota > Metazoa > Chordata > Amphibia > Gymnophiona > Ichthyophiidae > Ichthyophis > Ichthyophis bannanicus. The sequence continues at coordinate 1,176,321,778 of CM066033.1, read as the reverse complement.
TTAGCGATGGATAAAGTTAGGCATTGCAAAAGTTAACCTAGCTTTACCCATGGAAGCTAACCAGGCAGCTGCTCAATATCACAGCTCTGTGGCAACCTATATATTCAATGCCAGTGGCTGGATATGGCCCTGGCATTGAATATTCATGACTAGTATTCAGCGGTGATGGTTATGCGCTTTACTGCTATTTTTATGTTTATGCAATTTTCTTGATATACTGCCCAGGCTGAAGGGCATCAGAGTGGTTTACAATCACTACAAGCAGGTACTGGATACATTCCCTCATCCCCAAACGGCTCACAATCTATGTGTATCTTAGGCAACAGAGGGTTAAGTGGCTTACTGTTACTACTATTAATCATTTATATAGTGCTACAAGGTGTACGTAGCTCTGTACAAACATAAAAAGAAGACGGCCCTGCTCGTAACGCTTACAATCTAATCAAGACAGACAGAACAATACGAGAGAAACAAGGGGGGTACAAATAGTGAAGGGAATACAAAAAAAAAAAACGATGTTCTATGTAAAACATGTTCACTAAATGTTACCTGTAAACCGCCTTTGATCTTTGGAAAAAGCGGTATAGAAATAAGCATAAATAAATAAATAAATAAATAAAATAAATACAAGGAAGACAAGGGATTAGGATCCAAATGTGGCCCCAAAGAGGTAAGCCTTTAGCATGGATTTGAAGAGGGGGAAGAGAAGAGACTTGAAGTAAAGATAGAGGACGTTTGTTCCATGCATAAGAAGCAACAGGTTGAAAATATCGAAGTCTGGAGTTTGCAGCAGAAGAAAAGGGTATAGAGAGCAGAAAGCCAGAGGAGGAGCGGAGTTCACAAGGAAGGGTGTAGAGGGCGAAAAGAGAGGAAAGGTAATGAGGGGCACTAGAGTGAATGCATTTATATGTTAGAAAGGGAAGTTTGAAATGGATATGGAAATAGAAGGGGGCCAGTGAAGTGATTTTAGAAGAGGTGTTATATGAGTGTATCGGGGTTGGCAGAAGATTAGCCATGCAGCAGAGTGCTGGATAGATCGAAGAGGAGAGAGATGACACTGAGGGAGACCAACAAGGAGGAGGCTGCAATAGTCAAAATGGGAGGTGACCAAAGAGTGGACAAGAGACAAGAGACTTAGTAGTGTGTTCAGAGAGGAAGGGGCAAATTTTGTTATTGTAGAGAAAGAAATGACAGGTTTAGCCATATGTTGAATATGTGTGGAGAAGGAAAGGGAGGAGTCAAAGATGATCCCAAGACTGCAGGCCAAGGAAAAAGGAAGAAGAGTATTGACAACAGGGATAGAGAAAGGAGGATGGGGAGGAGGGTTTAGAGGGAAAAATAAAAAGTTCCGTTTTAGCCATATTAAATTGTAGATGGCTGTGAGACATCCAGGCAGTGATGTCAGATAAGTAAGTAGAGATACGAGTTTGTAGCGAAGGAGAGATGTCAGGTATAGATAGTTCTGGTTACATTATGACCACATTGATTGTATAACCTCTCCACCTCCCCTGACACCCTCCTTCAACCTGTAAATATGTTAAGACTTGTTCAATGTATCACTTGTTGTTAATGGAAACTGGTTTGACTCTGTGAAAAGTGGTATATAAGCATAGCTAAATAAATAAATAAATAAGATAGATTTGAGAGTCATCAGCATAAAAATGATACTGAAAGCCATGGGAGGAGATGAGGGCACCTAGGGACTTTGTATATAGAGAGAAATGGATAGGGCCCAGAACAGATCCTTGAGGTACACCAACTGAGAGGAGAATGGCAGAAGAAGGGGAACCTCCAGAACAAACATTGAAAGAGTGATGGGAGAGATAAGAAGAGAACCAAGACAGTACAGGGCCTCTAAAACCAAGTGAGGATAAAGTGTCAAGGAGGAGGTGGTGGTCAACATTATCAAAAGCAGCAGAAAGAAGAATGACAACTGAGTAAAGGCCTTTGGACTTAGTGAGGAAAAGATCACTGGAGACTTTGGCAAAAGCCATTTTAGTAGAATGAAATGGACAAAAATCAAATTGAAGTGGATCAAGGAGGTCTTGAGAGTAGAGAAATTTGAGACAGCGGTGGGGAACTGCACATTCAAGAATTTTGGAAATGAATGGGAGAAGGAAGATGGGTCAATAATTAGAAGGGCAAGTGGGGTTAACACTAGAAGCCTCAAAAGGAATTTTACCTAGAAACCCCAAAGTGCATCAATTGATGCATTATCACGATGACTGCGTTTATAATGAATGCAGATGTGAATTAATGTGAAGTTATTTATTTGTTAAATACGTTCAAAACCATAATTCTGACCTTCAAGATCATAAATAAGCTCGCCCCACCAGCCCTAGCAGACCTCATTCAGATAACCCCCTGAACAGACCTAGAAGATCCCCTGAGGACAATAAACTAATAGTCCCAAGAGAAACAACCAAGTGCTGCCAGACAACAGTGAACAGGGCTTTCAAATTCTCGGCACCAAAATGCTGGAACAGCCTCCCTCCTAGTATACGGGCAATCACTAATTTAACGCAGTTTAGGAAAACTCTGAAATACCACCTTTTCCTCGAGCATTACCCGGATGACAGCACCTCAAATGCCTCATCAGTAAACTAACCACTTCAAACAGACATTCAGCCCGCTCTTTCTGTACAGTTGTAAATAGTTACCCCCTTGTTATCTATCCAAGTTCTGTTGCCTGCTAATTGTAAACACAAATCAAAAGTTTTGAGATGTGTATTTAACTGGTTCTATGTAAACCACACTGATGGAAAATAGCGTGGTATATAAGTGCATGTAATAAATAAAATAAATAAATAAATAATCATATGCACTTTGTCATGGAAATAGTCTGCTAGGGTTTAGGCAGAGAGAGCAGGAGTTATTAGAGGTGGAGGTGCCTTAAGAGAATTTAGAGTAGAATGACTCTCCCACACCTTGACTATTGTAACACCATTTACAAGGACTCTCTAGCAATAGCCTCAACTCCCTATCGCCAGACTTCAACACAACAGTGAGTATTATAAAAAAAAGGGAGGCGATACGATCACATCACCCCAATACTAAGAGACCTCCACTTTCTCCCACTAGAGGCACGGATCAAATACAAAATACTGGTACTGATTCATAAAGCACTCCACCACACCAACCACAAACTACTCTTTGCGGATGATACCAAAGTAGACACCCAGGAAAGTGTAGATAACATGGGGGGGGGGGGGAGGGATCTAGCTAAGCTTGAAGAATAGTCTAGAATTTGGCAGCTGGGATTTAATGTTAAAAAATGTAAGGTCATGCATTTGGGCTGCAGCAATCCAAGGGGGCAATATAGTATAGGGGTGAAGTACTTTTGTCCACTAAAGAAAAGCGGGACCTAGGCGTGGTTGTGTCTGATGACCTTAAAGTAGCTAAACAGGTAGAAAAGGCGATGGCAAAAGCTAGACGGATGCTTGGGCGCATACAAAGAGGAATGGCTAGCAGAAAAAAGAAGGTGATAATGCCTCTGTTTAAGTCTTTGGTGCGAACTCATTTGGAGTATAGTGTGCAATTCTGGAGACCACACCTTCAAAAGGATGTGAACAGGATGGAGTAGGTGCAGAGGGTGGCTACTAAAATGATTAGTGGTCTTCATTATAAAGCTTAAGAGGACAGACTTAAGGATCTTAATATGTATACCTTAGAGGAAAGGTGGGATAGAGGTGATATGATTGAGATGTTCAGATACCTCCGTGGCATAAATGTTCAGGGAGAGAGCCTCTTTCAATTGAAAGCAAGTTCTGCTATGAAGGGACATGGGATGAGGGTGAAGGGAAAGAGATTCAGGAGTGATATGCGGAAATATTTCTTTACAGAAAGAGTAGTGGATCTGTGGAATAGTCTCCCAATGGAGGTGGTAGAGATGAGGACAGTAACTGAATTCAAAAAAGCATGGGACAAACACAGAGGATCTATAAAGGTAAAAAGGGGACTGTTGTAGTTGCTGATATGGAGGGACAGACTAGATAGGCCATATAGTCTTTTTCTGTCGTCATATTTCTATGTTTCTATAAACATCATGTTAACATTATTGGGCTCCAGTAGACCAACATGACATTCCACAACCGACCTACTGAAAAAATGAAATTTTAACCAACAATCGTGCAACCGTGCCTTTGAGTTATATGCCCGACCAACATCCATGGTAACAAGGATCTCTCCTTTTTCTGGAAACAACTAATAACTTACCTCTTTGACATCCACTTAGGGCAGGAACGGACAAGAGTCAACTGACTCTAGACTCTTCCCCTGCCTAGACTCTAATCAGACCTTGAATCTCTAAATGTTTAGTCAATTTAATGGAAAGATATATTGTTGTGACCCCTCCTCCTTTTTTCTAGCGATATGGGCCTCCCCCTGGTTGGTGGTGATCCCCCCTCTTCTTATAATTATGTCATAACTTGCTTTGTTGTATTTCACCCCTGCTTTTGTAAACCACTTTGGCCCGGTGAAAGACGATATATAAGTACAGCTAAATAAATAAATAAGAGAGTGACGGTTAGAGGCAAGACAGGTAGTCAGATGGAGAAAATAGTTTTGCTTAGCAAATGCAGTGGCAGACTGGAAAGAAGAAAGCAAGAATTTGAAGAGAAGAAAGTCAGAGAGAGAGAGTGAGATTTGAGTCAAGTGCACTCAGCTGAGTTGACACAGGAATGTAGATAGTGGATAGTTGAAGACAACCAGGGCTGAGGTGAGGTGTGCCTCACAGGATGTGGAATGGGCAGAGCAAGGGTATCCATCAACAGAGGACAAATTGGAAGAGAGAAGAGATGAGATAATAGTGGACAGAGTCAGTGGATTGATAGCATGAAGATTCCTAAAATATAGAAGGAGATTGGGCGAGATTGAGGGGGAGTGTAACGAAGAGAGAAATTTAACCAGTAATAGTCAGATAAGGGAAGAGCGGGGGTATGGTAAATTAGAAGGTAAACAATTAGAGTAGAAAACTAGGTCAAGGCAGTGACCAAGCTGATGAGTGGGGGCAGAAGAACAAAGTTGGAGGCTGAAAGAGAAGGTAAGGGAAAGGAGTTGGATGCATAGGAGTCAGAGGAGTTATCAATATGAAAATTAAAGACACTAAGGATAAGGGAGGGGGAAGAAAAATCCAGGAGTCAAAATCAGTGAGGAAGGTAGAAGAGGACTTTTCAGGGGGTGTATAGATGACAGCGATCTGAAGAGGTAGGGGATTAAAAAGATAAAAACATAGAAACATGACGGCAGAAAAAGACCACATGCCCTATCTAATCTGCCCTGCCATATCAACTACAACACTCTCCTTTTACCTTTAGAGATCCTCTGTGTTTGTCCCATGCTTTTTTGAATTCAGATACTGTTCTCATGTCAACCACCTCCACTCCATTCTATTCTATGCATTTACCACTCTTTCCGTAAAGAAATATTTCCGCATATTACTCATCAGTCTGTCCCCTTTTCACTCCCATGCTATGTCCCCTGGTGGACTTCAAAGGAGGGAAAGGAATGAGATTGAGGGAAAAGGAGGGGTTGAAATTAGCGGTAAGGTAAAGTAGAAACCCAACATCACTGCGGAGGCCATTGGGATGAGGAGAGTGGGAGAGCTTATAGCCGCCATGGTAGAGGGCACCAACCAAAGCAGAATCAACAGGGAGGAGCCAGGATTCAGTAAGAGCAAGAAGATGGAAAGTGCAAGAGATAAAGAGATCATGGGTAAAGAGAAGTTTACTAGAAATGGAATGAGCATTCCATAAAGCACATGAGAAGGAGAGAGAGGAAAGGGATGTGGATAAGATAAGGATCGGTGGAGAGAGGAACTAATATGGGAGTGAGAGAGAAAATAAAGGGGACCAAAGTTGGGATTAATGTCACAGAAGGCAGAAGGAGAAGAAGAGTGTGAGGGAGAGAGGAGACAGCACGTTGGAAATGGGGATGAGGTTGTGTTTTAGAGGAAGGGGAGGTTATAAGAACATAAGAACATAAGACATGCCATACTGGGTCAGACCGAGGTCCATCAAGCCCAGTATCCTGTTTCCAACAGTGGCCAATCTAGGTCATGCGTACCTAGCAATATCCCCAAAAGACACAGGTTCCTCAATGCTTGTACTGGGTCAAGCATTGATATCCTGGGTCCCTTTTTAATAGTGGTTTATGGACCTTTCCTCCAGGAACTTGTCCAAACCTTTTTTAAACCCAGCTATACTAACAGCCCTTACTACATCCTCTGGTAACAGATTCCAGAGTTTGGTTACACATTGAGTGAAAAAATATTTTCTCTTATTTGTCTTAAATAGTTTACCCTGTAGCTTCATTACATGTCCCCTAGTCTTCCTATATTCTGATAGTGTAAACAATTGATCCACGTTTATCCGTTCCACTCCATTCATTAATTTATAGACCTCTATCATATCTCCCCTCAGCCGTCTCTTTTCCAGGTTAAAGAGCCCTAACCTATTTAGCCTCTCTTCATAGGAGTAGCCTTCCATCCCCTTCACCAATTTGGTGGCTCTTCTCTGTACTTTTTCTAATAACGCTATGTCCTTTTTGAGATACGGTGACCAGAATTGCACACAATATTCAAGGTGCGGTCGTACCATGGAGCGATACAGAGACATTATAATATCCTTTGTTTTATTCTCCATCCCTTTCCTTATGATACCTAGCATTCTATTTGCTTTCTTGGCTGCCGCTGCACACTGGGCGGAAGGTTTTAGCATGTTATCCACGATGACTCCTAAATCTTTTTCCTGGGTGGTGGTTTCTAATGTGGAGCCTTGCATCGTGTAACTATAGTGTGGGTTGTTCTTTCCTAGGTGCATAACTTTGCACTTGTCCACATTAAATTTCATCTGCCACTTGGATGCCCAGTCTTCCAATTTATCCAGATCCTCCTGCAGTTTTCCACAATCCTCTTGGGTTTTAACAGCTTTAAACAGTTTTGTGTCATCTGCAAATTTGATAACCTCACTCGTTATTCCCTTTTCCAGGTCATTTATGAATATGTCAAAAAGCAGCGGACCCAGTACAGATCCCTGGGGTATTCCACTATTCACCTTTTTCCATTGGGAATATTGGCCATTTAGCCCTACCCTCTGCTTTCTATCTTTTAACCAGTTCCCGATCCACAATAGTACACTGCCTCCTATCCCATGACTTATTAGCTTCGCCAAAAGTCTCTGATGGGGGACCTTGTCAAAAGCTTTCTGAAAGTCCAGATACACTATATCAACCGACTCACCTTTGTCTACCTGTTTATGCACACCTTCAAAAAAACATATCAGATTAGTAAGACAAGATCTTCCTTGTCTAAAGCCATGTTGGCTGTCTCCCATTAGGCCATGACTATCTACATGCTGTGTAATTTTGTTCTTTATGATGGTTTCTACCATTTTCCCTGGTACTGACGTCAGGCTCACCGGTCTGTAATTTCCCGGGTCACCCCTGGAACCCTTTTTAAAAATTGGTGTTACGTTGGCGACCCTCCAATCTTCAGGTATTACAGATGTTTTTAATGAAAGTTCACAGATTACCAATAGCAGGTCTGCAATCTCATATTTCAGCTCTTTCAACACTCTGGGATGTATACCATCCGGTCCAGGTGATTTGCTACTATTCAGTTTATCAAATAGTTGTAATAGTTAAAACTCATGAGCTTAGGAAAGGGTGGAGGACAAGATGTGAGAGGAAATAGGGCACTGGGTAAGCTGCAGGCTGTTCGTAGTAGTTGTCACCATCATACCCATGTCCTGTCCAATCCCTGCTTGAACGTGGTTAGTACAGAAATTTTAGCATAGGGCCCCATGCTAACTGCTAGTGCAGGGCGCTTACCACATTTTAAACCCTGCACTAATGGTTAGCACACATTAGCAAACATCACCCTAATCCTGTAAATGTGTGTGCTCAAATAGAAGGTATACATTTGTTTGTGTGAAGTGGCATTTTAGAAATGATATCTAGGTCCAATATGGGATGTCAAGGCCAAAATGCCTGAGAAACTGCCAGCAACATGCAAGTTCAGACGAAAGAATATCTGCTCCTACTTTTATGGAACCTTTTTATCTTGGTTTTTTTTATCAGTCTTCCTAATCTTAATATATTCTTTATTTCTTGTTAAAACAGTGAATGCTCTGCCGCATCAAAATTGTCAACACACGACTGAAGAACAGTTATGAAAACAAAAGGCAATGCAGAACTATAAATATATAATATTGGGGATAAGGGAATAGTAAAAGACTGCTCTATAGTAATAGCTGCATCAGTTTGAGAGGGAATCTGTAATCCTAAGTGTAAACATACATTGACAGGAGTTTAAACTAGACGAGAAGGGTGGCAGAGGGTGATTAAATCGAGTTGTCACACCAACAAGCCAATGAAGTTAGCGAAGAAGCACTGATGACTAAGTACCTTGGCTCACTCTCTTACCTGTAAATAATAGGAAAGATAAGAGAGGAAGGTATGAGATTGTACAGAGAGAAGGCTAGGAAACGAAAACCATCTGGAATATTATGAACATAAATATTCGTAGGCTTTCCAGGCCTGGAGGTTCTAGTTTCAGAGACACAATTACTGTTTTACACATAGGGTTGAATATGGTCACGCTGAACTATGATCTGTTCAGGAATATCTGGATAATCAGAAAAGAAGAAGTAGAAGTATGCTTATAAAAAAACACATATAATAAACCTGAAATACAGGTGATATGAGGAAAAAAATAAGTGAATAAAACAAAAGATATTATAATGCCCCTGTATGACCATGATATGACCACACATTGAGTAGTTCTGGTTCCCATATTTTAAAAGGTTATAGCGGATTGGAAAAGGTACAGAGAAGGGTGACCAAACTGATAATGGGGATGGCAGGATGTCCCTATGAGGAAAGGAGTAAAAGGTTAAGGCTCTTTAACTTGAAGAAGAGATGGCTGAGGTGAGATATGACAGAGGCCTATAAAATAAGGAGCGGTGAAGAATGAGTAAACTTGAATCAGTTGTTTACTCTTTCAAAAAGTATAAAGACTAGGGAATATGCTATGAAGCTACAAAGTAGTACATTTAAGACTAATTGGAGAAAATATTTCTTCACTCAACACGTAATTAAGCTCTGGAATTCTTTGCCGGAGAATTCAGTAAAAACTGTTAGAGTAGCTGGATTTAAAAAAGCTTTGAGCAAGTTCCTGGAAGAAAAGTCCATAAACTATTATTAAAGTGGAGTGAGGAAAATCCACTACTTATCCCTGGATAAGTAACATGGAATCTCGCTACATTCTGGGATCCTGTCAGATACTTGTTACCTAGATTGGCCGATGTGGGAAGCAGGATATTGGGCTTGATGGACCATTGGTCTGACCCAGTATGGCAAATCTTATATGCTTATGACTTATTTATTCATCATAGAGTAGAAATAAGCTTATAAAAATACCCAAAATATTTTTTTTAAAAATCTGAAATACAGGCAATATGAGGGGAAAAGGAGAGATTTATTTATCTTGGGAAAGGGTGGTTATAATTCTATTCACAACACGATGATTGCTAGATCTCCAGCACAGGCAGAATAGATGGCTAGGTATCGAGTTTAGCCTACAATAAAAAGAGGGATATGTGGCTAGTAGAAGATCTTTATCTTCCTATTTGCAGAAAGGGAAGGAGCTGGGTATTTCTACTGGGAAGTCCTCAGTAATCATGGTGGTAGCCATCCCTGGTCCTATTGAAATCCAGGCTAAAAATCATCTTTTCGAGGCTGCCATTGGATCATGACCCCCTTATCCTCTTGTCTACACCCATTTGTATTTTAATCATTTCCCTAAGAATTTCCTAGTCCCCTGGTGTTCTGTTTGTCTGTTTTAGCAGATTGTAAGTCCTCTGAAGCTGGGACTATCTTGTTGTGTACTTCTCCAGCACTGCATGTGCCTAGTAGAGCTCAATAAATGATAAGTAGTAGTAGTGGTAGTACAACACTCATGTAAAAAAGTGTCAAAACTAGATCTGCTACAAAAAGGGAAAGCATTTCTAATGTCCAGATAAATTATAATGATCTAGAGCTCCCGGCTAGACTGGATATACTATAGTAAAGGCAGCAAAATGTTGCTGTGTTCGTAAAATATATATATAACAGTATGGATTTTAAAGGAGATGATTCAAAAGGTAAGGGTTAAGGGAGGTACATTCATTGTCATGTGTTTGGTTCATTAGGATGCCTCAATCGTTTTTGTGCGTGTGAATCGCTTGTTTGCATGCATGCCTAAAAAGTAATACATGTACATAAAATAGATTTGCACCCTCAAAGGTTTAGCATGCATAGAGGGCACACACTTAAAATGAATTTGTGCAAATTTACAAAAAAAATAACCACGAAAATTGCTAAATCTTTGTTTTAAACAAGGACTAATTTCTTTTTTGGCCATGCACACCCCTTGTAAGGGCAAAAAGATTGACTCTGAAGCATGAGGAATGGTTGAGTGCTTGAGAAAAAAGTTTCAATTCAAAATACCAAGTGATCTATTAATGATGCAAAATTCGAATGAAGTTGTATACAGATGAAGACGAGGACTGGTGGAGTGCTATGTAACCAATCAGGAAGAACAGACACACACAAGGCGAAGGCTGATAAGGTCACAGGTGCTAACTTTTAATGAAGTTAGTGAAAGTTCAACTAGATAGTGCTCAACCATAGGGAGGATAAGCTACATACTGTAAGGAGAGGCAGGACCAGTAGACATAAGAAGGTGAAAATGCTTCTGTACAGGTCATTGGTGAGATTTCATCTAGAATATTGTCTACAGTTTTGTTTGTTTGTTTATTAAAAACTTGCTATACCGCCCATAACCAGGGCATCTGGGTGGTTTACAAACAAAAATGTTAAAAAGGTTGCAATGAAAAGAAAAGGAACACCATTAAAACTTCAAAAGGACAGACAAGACCAGGAAACAAATAAAAGTTAGAAATCAACGAGGGGGGGTGGGGAAGGAACAGAAGGGGAAGGAGGTTGAAGGCAAAACAAAACAAAATAGATGAGTTTTTAGTTTAACCGTAAAGGTTTTACATGAGGATTCTAAACGGAGGTAGGGGGGTGAGAGTTCCAGAGTCGTGGGCCGAAGAACTAGAAGGCAGAGGAGCAGGTGGATTCCAGGTGGGCTTGCGATGGGGAAGGAAGAGACATGCGATTGGCGTGAATGTACCGAAGGGAACGGTGAGGGTTGTGAAGGTGAACTTGATTGGCAAGATAAAGGGGCGTGCCAGTGTGAATGGACCTGTGAACAAATATGAGGAGCTTATACTGGATCTGGAAGGAAATAGAGAGCCAATGCAGACGGAGAAGGAGGGGAGTGATATGGTCAAAATGAGAGGCATGAGTGAAGAGACAAACAGCAGTATTTTGGATACATTGAAGACGGGTGAGCTGGGACTGAGGGAGACCGGCCAGGGAGACGTTACAATAGTCGAGGTGTGAGATGACAAGAAAAAGAAGCAGAGTGGTTAAAGCGGAGGGGGAAAGAAAAAGGCGGACTGCACAAAGTTGTTTCAGGGAGAAGAAGGAATGCTGTACAACAGAATAGATATGACCTTTGAAAGAAAGAGAAGAGTCAAGTGTGACGTCCAGATACCGAAGGGAAGAAACGATAGGAATAGGTGAGGAAGAGAATGAGGGAACAAAAGGGGGGGGGGGGCGCTTCCAAAGGTGAACCAGATAGGAGAGGTTATGGAGAGATTAATGTGTACAAAGTTAGAAGAAAGCCAAGAAGCCACCGCGGAAAGACAGGTGTTGAGAACTGAAATATCAGGAGTGGAAGAATCTGTGTGGTGCAGGAGAAAGATATCATCCACGTAGTAGTAAGCAGCAACACCATGTTGTTGAATCAGGAGGCAAAGGGGTGCAAGGAAAACATTGAACAGAAGGGGGGGGGCAAGAACGGAACCCTGGGGGACACCACATGGGAGGGGGTGGAGGGGGAAGAAGAGGACCTGGAGACAACTGAGAAAGACCGACAGGAGAGAAAGGAATGAAACCAACGAAGAACCGTGCCAGTGAGACCAGCTTCCCGAAGACGTGTCAGACGAGTGTGGTGATCAAACAGGTCAAAAACAGCAGATAGGTCAAGAGAGACAGCAAGAGAAAAAAAGACCATGATCGTGAGCAGCATGCAGATCATTAAGGAGAGAATCATTAAGGAGAGAAAGAAGGACAGATTCCGTCAGATTGGAGACTGTGAGAAACATTTCAAATGTAAACTGGCAAGTCAAAGTGAAAACGTCTGGGGAAAAAAAGCAGGTACATGCAAGTTCAGGCACAATTTCAGAAATGTGGATGTGCCGGATATGAATGTCTATCATAAGTCTACATAGACGTCCCCAGCAAAGGATTGCATAAAAGCATAATGGTTAGAGTAGTGCCCTTAGAGTAGGGTAGCCAGGGTTCAAATCCCAATGTGGGCCTTTGCAATCTAAGGCTAGTCACTTAAAGTAGTTATCCATCTTCTCTACATTCACTCGATTAGTTGAAGACAAGCTTTTTCCTGATGTCTATTCATACCTGGAGCAGGTATAAATATGGATGTGCCTGCAGACATTTCTGAGATTGAACAGGGATGTGTAAGTCCATTGATCCTCCCTGGACAGCCCTCTGTCACACCTCCGTACCTACTTGGACATCTCCTCACAGGAGATGTCTGCAAATGTCATTTGTGGAATGGCTACTGAGACTTGGAGATCCAAATCACGACTAACCCTTTTAAAATGACCCTCTCTATCTCTAAAAGGATATAAACAGTGAAGGAGCCTCAAATAAGACTACCTACAAAACCTATACCAAAAGTCTTATGACATGAGACTTAAGGGCCTGAATATGCATATTATAGAGGAGAAGGATTAGAAACATAAAATATGACAACAGAAAAAGACCACATGGACTATCTAGTCTGTCCTTCCATATCAACAACTACAACAGTCCCCTTTTTTCCTTTAGAGACCCTCTGTGTTTGTCCCATGCTTTTTTGAATTGAGATAATGTCCTCATCTCTACCACCTCCACTGTGAGACTATTCCATGGATCCACCACTCTTTCCGTAAAGAAATATTTCCGCATATCACTCATGAATCTATCCCCTTTCACCCTCATCCCATGTCCCCTTGTAGCAGAACTTGCTTTCAATTGAAAGGGGCTCTCCCACTGAACATTTATGCCATGGAGGTATTTAAACATCTCAATCATATCACCTTTATCCCGCCTTTCCTCTAAGGTGTACATATTAAGATCCTTAAGTCTTTCCTCATATGCTTTATAATGAAGACCACTAACCATTTTAGTAGCCACCCTCTGTACTGACTCCATCCTGTTTATATCCTTTTGAAGGTGTGGTCTCCAGAATTGCACACTATACTCCAAATTAGGTTGCACCAAAGACTTATACAGAGGCACTATCACCTCCTTTTTTCTGCTAGCCATTCCTCTCCGTATGCACCCGAGCATCCTTCTAGCTTTTGCCGTTGCCTTTTCTACCTGTTTAGCTACTTTGAGATCATCAGACAAACCATGCCTAGGACCCGCTCTTTGGTGGACAAAAGTAGTTTACCCCTTATACTATATTGCTTTTTAACATTAAATCCCAGCTGCCAAATTCTAGACCATTCTTCAAGCTTAGCTAGATCCCTCCTCATGCTATCCACACCTTCCTGGGTGTCTACTCTACTGCAGATTTTGGTATCATCTGCAAAGAGGCAAACCTTACCCAACAGGCCTTCTGCTATATCACTAACAAAGATGTTAAAAAGAATCGGACCAAGGACAGATCCCTGGGACACACCATTGGTAACGTCCTTCTCCTCAGAGTGAGCTCCATTTATCTGAACTCTTTGTCGCCTCCCACACAACCAATTTCTAACCCAAGCAGTAACTTTAGGGTCCATCCCTAGGGTGCTCAGTTTGTTTATAAGTCGCCTATGAGGAGGCTTTACTGAAATATATATTGAAAGAATATTCTAATGCCTGACAGGTAGAAATAATATACATGCAGCAAACAGTAGAAAGGTAATCTGGATCAAGTGGTTATAATGCAGGGATCAGATGATAAGGACAGGAGAAACAGTAGAATATATTTCCTGAAGCTATTGGATGTGTGGAATACTCTCCTAGTGGACATGGTGAAGAGTTAAGCAAAAGAATTTAAGGTGGCATTGGAATCAGTTGATACCCACTCAAGAATATATTCAGCACTGACTCTCCTGCTTTAAAGTAGCAGCTGCTGCAGCTTTCAGGAGTATTTCCATAGCTAGTCCTCTAGAAATGATCTCTAGGAAAATACACTCTAAAAAGCCATGCTCAATCTACATAAAGAGTAGCTAATTGAGCTCAGTCCATGCAGGTGGCTCTGGTATTCATTCCAAGGTTGCGACTTCAACTTCCTAAGTCAGTTAAGACTAAAGATAATAACTTAAGAAATGCCATACTGGGTCAGACCAAGGTCCATCAAGCCCAGCATCCTGTCTCCTACAGTGGACAATCCAGGTCACAAATACTTGGCAGGTTCCCAAAAAGGTACACAGATTCTACAGTGCTTATCCAGGGATAAGCAGTAGATTTCCCTAGTCCTCTTTAATTATGGTTTATGGACCTTCCTCCAGGAACTTGTCAAAATCTTTTTTAACCCAGCTACACTAACAGCTTTTACTACATCCTCTGAGTTTGATTACTCGTTGAGTGAAAAAATATTTTCTCATATTAGTCCTAAATGGGGCTACATTGTAGCTTCATAAAGCATCCGTTAGTCTTTCTACATTTTGAAGGAGTAAACAACCAATCTATGTTTACCTCTTCCACTCTATTCATTAATTTATAGACCTCTATCATATCTCCCCTTTGCCGTTTGTTTTCCATGTTGAAGAGCCCTAATCTTTTAAACCTCTCCTCATAGAGGTATCCTTCCATCCCCCTTTCCTTGGTTTTATTCTCCATTCCTTTCCTTATGATTCCTATCATTCTATTTGCTTTTTTGGCTGCTGCTGCACACTGGGCAAAGAGTTAGCAGGGGATGGCCTGTACATGCAGGCCGACCAGAATCGGGGTCCCAGCCTGCATGTACAGGCCTGGACACAATTCTAATCCCACGGGGCTAGACATGCCTCGCAGGATCAGAATCCCAGCTCACTCTGTGCATCCGGTTCCGACCAGGCACACAGAGGTCCGGCACATCCGACTCAGAATCGGGCCCACGGGCACTTATGTTTCTTTATAAAATACTAGCAGCAAATTGTTAGAAATTACAGCTAGATTGAAGCAGTAGACATTTGTCTGTTCAGGGGCAGGCATAAATGTTAGCGCATAAATTAAGCGGTTTTATTTTCTAAACTATATATATAAATTGTGACTTTGTTCACACTCAACCCAGTCTTCTTTCTTGAACATGCCTCATCTAAAGACTATATTTGCTACAGTGTGGTAGTTTACCACACATTCAGTCCAAATATTTAGCATAGAGGTAGCATTGGACCTGCACTAATGAATTGGAATGTGCAATGCAGCTAAGATGGGTACAGCACCACTGCTGTGCTAATCTAATTGCTGCGATTATCTCAGGTATAGTTATCGCCACCCACTGAAGTGGTGGTAGGTGACTGAGCATGTGCTGATATATGTGCTTAGCACAATGTGCGGTCACCACCCACATTCATCACTAACATGCTCAGGCTCTTCCCCAACCTGCACTAAGCAGTTAGCATGTCATTTTTAGCACAAATGCATTTTTAACATGTGCTAATGATTACCACACACCTGGTAAACCCCACAGTAACCATTAGTGCACTTTAGTAAAGATGCCCCTAAAGTCACATACAAGTACCCACCTAATTGTACTATGCATACTTTCGTGTATGAAGTAATTTTATGAGACCTTTTATGTGCAAATACTAACGTACACATGAGAAATCATTTATAATATTGTTTTCTAGATGTTTAATGTGGCAGCATGCTCTTAATACAGTGCATTAATTTTTCACCTCAAGGTCAACAGTGTCTACAAATTAAAAACCACATTCAACATCTAAGCTTAGTAAGAATTGATATTAAACCCCACCCCCGCTCGTTTCAGTTTGAAGATATTTCATTTCACATAATGTATTTAGTTCATGTCTTCCCAGTAGATCAAGGCGAGTTGCATTCAGATTCCCTGCCCACGGAGAGCTTACAGTCTAAGTTTGTACTGAGGCAATGGAAGGTTAAGTGGCTTGCCCAAGGCCACAAGGAGCATCAGCGGGATTTGAATGCTGGTCTTTTGGGTTCTAGCCTGCTGGCCTACCACTAGGCTACTCCTCCACTCCATTCACATTCACACACACAATCCTAATCTCCCTGCAACCAAAACATCAATATAAACTCATAAATAGTGACAAACAGGGCCACCAATGTATTACCATTTTGAACATAACATAAATGCTACAAACCACATGGCAAATAGTAAGAATGCTTCAACTGTTCTCCTTTTGTCCATTCTCAGCTCCATGATATCAATCTTTGATAAAATACATAATAGCCCCTTGCCATATGCCAGCTGCCCTAACTGGCCTTTCGACTACTTCATCCCAGTCTATATGAAAGTAAGATAATTTTCCTAGCATTTCTTTACGTACATCCAAATACATATGGTGATACCAGTTTGTCCAGATTGAAGGAACAATATGGGATTACCACTATGGAAGGTCCACACTATTCCCAAGTGGTATCTCTCAGAGATGACTATGTCCTCCAAAGCCAACTTTTTACTGATAGATCACTAAGCCGGGACCTGAAGAGTTTACAAATTTGTAAACCGTGAAGACCCCTCATCCTGAAAACAAGTCTCCATCCCCAAATGCCTTCATAAAAAAGGAGGAAATGGTGGATGCAGCAACCAGAAACTGCAGAGTATAGTGCTGAAGAGGAAACCCCCTTGGTAGCGGCAGTGAGCCGATCCAATCTAGGCCGCCTTAGTGCTGTCCTATAAGATCCGCGCCCAGTGCAGTACACAATCCTCTTGCTTCAAGTTCATTCCCTTAAACCTCTTGAGCTGCCAAGCCTGGAGTGGCCCTTCCTCTTTCCCACTCATGGCTGAAAAATGGGTAAGCAGAGTCCCATGAGTGGCAGCTTATTCACCAGGGCACTGGGGTTCAATAGCAGAGTTAGAGGCTGGCCACTAGCTCCAAGCTCTCCAGTTCGCAACACAAAGTTATTACGAGAACAATTAATACTGCTTCTCAAATCAGTTCAGTTCAACACAAGGTCTTTCATAGAATGCACTACAAAGCTCAGCTGCACAGTTAGAAGCTGTGCAGCTGCCCCACCCTTTCTTCCTTCAGGTTCCCTTAATCCTTAGCGGAACCTACCCCAGGGCTAGAGCTTTTTAGTCTTCCATCCCTTGTACCTCCATGGTTTCAGGGTTCTCCATGTCTTCACAGGGCTGGGTTTCAATGGCCTTCTCCTCTTTGTTAGGGTAGATCTCCCCCTTATTTGGGAATTGTGGGAGCTTTTCTAGGCCCAAACTATTTGAGCCTTCCTTCTCCCAGCCTGTTTCTCAATCCAAGGAGTAGTTCCTGGTAAAGCAGGTAAACTCATCCAGAGCAGAATCCTGAGATGGATAAGTAGATTGGTCCAGTTCCCTCCTAACAGGAATGGGGTTAGTATGGCCTTCCCTTCGGGGATCTGGGCTGGGTCTTCCCTATGCTTATTACCTCGAGGTTGCAAGGGGGCTTGCACTATCTCAAAACAATGGCCCTCCCAGCTCTGTAGGGCCACTACAAGAGGCATTGACTGAGCTAAATGTATCTTTCTTTTTCACCTGAACTAGTCCTCTCTCCCCCATTTCGCACACTCAGAGAAACTATAATGTGAAGAAGGGAAGAGGTTGAGCTCATATTACACATCAATCTGTGAATATCATGTATGGCTTACCATTGTCAGTTCAACCTCATAATTATATCATTTGGAAATCACTTCTATTTATTATTCTTGTATTGCAGCATCTCTGCATAACTCGTCTCGCTAACAATTTAAAGCACTCAGTAGCTAAGACTGACAGGGCAGCAATGGGATGGAACAGGTAAAAAGGCATAGCTACTAATAACAGGACGCAAAAAAGTCAAGAAAGATTTATGAAAATACTTTGAAGTTAATGTACTACCCTGCTGGATTTCCCATGGATTAATAGCCTTCTCATACAATTTTTTCTATGGCTGCAAATAAGCATTGGACAAAATTTATGAGGACTTAACAAAAAAAAGATAATTACTCTTTATTGAGGGATAGTAATCTATTTTATGAAAACTTACAAAACTATAAAAACTTGTCAGTTCTTGTTTTTGTCCTTTTTCATGCTTTTTTCAATGTGAAACCCAATCTGTGAAAAAATTTCTAGAGAAAGCACATCAACATTTTTGAACAAAACACAGAAAGAAATAATTTAGGAGGCATGGGGAGAGAAGTTTATCTTTTTATATCATGTACTTGATTTTATCATATAGTAAGTGATCCTGCACAAGCAAAGTTAATAGTGATTTAAAAAAAGCTTGTATACTTATAGGCCGTCATTGCCTATTATTGGTATTAAGTTTGTATGCAGAGCAGCAAAATGAGACAACTATAGCAATCATTTAAGGCACCTTTTACTAAAGTTTGCTAAGGATTTGCAAATAACGCCTGAACACATGAATGCTATTTGCAAAGCCTCCTCATAAGCTTTTGGGGGAGTGACCAGTATGTTCCCCAGCAGCTATCACAGGCTGGGCAACAAAATTGTGCACTCCTCTACGATGGGTTCAATTAGGGACGCCTCCCATTAAGAGCCGCATTGCCGCAGAGCATATGGCAATAGCACAGACTCTTGTGATAATGTTCTTTCTACATCCATGTTCTGCCCATTTCCCACCCATCCTGTGATCACCGATTAACGAACATTTTATTGTGTGACTGTGAACCTGCACACACATTCGTTTTTCTGATGCCTTGCTGCCGCACGTTAAGACACTCATTAACCAGCTAGCGAGCTTTAGTAAAAAGGGGCTCTTAATTTATGACACAGGTATAATGAATAATAAAAAAATTAGTTGTTTCCTATTAGTTAGTGCCTTTTTAAATAGAGAAATCAAGTAGCATAATTAATATTACAATGTACAAATTATTAGCCTTTGTACATTGGGATGCATATTGATCCATTTTTGGCAGATTTATCTGGCTAAATTTACTCGTTGACTAAATACTTCCAGATAAAAATACCCCCTCCCCCTAATCTGCTAAATTTGTGTATACACAATTTCAAGTCCGCTAAAAAAATACAGAATTTAAAAAAATCCACAGAATTCAAAGCATTTACAGGGTATTTTTGTTGTTGTTATTGTTTAGCTTTTAGGTGGACTTTAAGTTACAAATCTGTGGCTGAAAAACTGGATACAAATAAGAGTAAAATTACCTGGTTATACAGAATGGGCTGGTTTCTAACAACATACACACTCCCTGAAATATTTACTAAAGCAGAAATGAATGTATATTCCATGAAGAAATACTATAAGGGCTACTTAAGTTGGGCTAATGTTAACATGTTTTAATTCACCATTAATGCACATTATTTTACCACAAGCCCCATGTTATTCAGTGGGACACTGTTAAAAATAACACACATTAACAACAAATTAGTGTGTGCTGTCTTTGTACTTTAGTAACTAGTCCCCTATGGGGTCTATGAACTAAGCCATGCCAAATTGTCCATACATGTGACAATTTTAACACAGACATTATCTGGGAATGCAACAACTGATAGAGATGTACATTCATATATTCAGTTTGTTAGGGTATCTTTAAAACTTTATGGAACGATATTCAGCCTTGGCAGCTGGCTTTTTTTCTTAAACATCGTTTCGGCTGAAAAAAAAATTCAGACCCTCAGCATTGGTGTCTGGATTGTGGCCAGGCAGTGGCAAAAGCCAGGAGGATGTTGGGTTGCATACAAAGAGGAATTACCAGTAGAAAGGAAGAGGTACTAATGCCACTGTATAAGTCACTGGTGAGGCCTCACTTGGAATACTGTGTTCAGTTTTGGAGACCATATCTTGCAAAGGATATAAAAAGACTGGAAACTGTTCAGAGGAAGGCGACCAAAATGATTTGGAGCCTGCGTCAGAAGCCTTATGAGAAGAGACTTGAAGACCTAAATATGTACACTTTGGAGGAGAGGAGGGACAGGGGTGATATGATTCAGACCTTTAAATATGTAAAGAGAAATAATGAACAAACAAACCTCTTCCAAAGACGGGGAAGCTGTAGAACTAGAGGGCATAACATGAAGCTGCAAAGGGGTAAATTGAAAGGCAGTGTCAGGAAATACTTTTTCACTGAAAGGGTGATGGATGCTTGGAATGCCCTCCCAATGAAAGTGGTGGGGGCAAACACAGTGACAGAATTCAAAATGGCATGAGGCAGACACAGTGGATCCCTTTACAGCAACAGGATAAAATAAAAATAAACTTAACTATCTAATTTCTCAACATACAGGGGTGTCCTACACGGAGCGTTGGGTTCACCCCTAAAACAAAGACATGGGGAGGGGTGGCCTGCACGGAGCGGCAGGTGCACCTACTGTTGCCGTCTTACTGGGCACACTAGATGGACCATACTGGTCTTTATCTGCCCTCATTTACTATGTTACTATGATTTAGCACTGACTGGTGCTGCTATCTGGACAGTGGTGATATTAAATCCGCTATCTAGCTAATCAGATGACTTTAGGTTGTATCCAGGTAACTTATCAGGATAGTGGCTGTACATTGCCATTATCTGGATGAATGCCGAGTCTGCCCACGGACTGCCTCTGGACTATCCGAATAATGCCAGGGCTGTCAAAGGAGATATTTAGCAGCACCATCGGATAGTGCCACTGGAGTTTTAACTGGCTGCCACTTATTTGGTTAACAAGTGCTGCAAAACCAA